>CM072997.1:128486235-129839985 GCA_037038555.1 Rhynchonycteris naso | reverse complement strand
TTCTGTGCTTCTTTAACTTGTGTCACCTTTTTCTTCATCAATTAGGAAAGTTTTCACCTATGATTTCTTCAAACAGGTTATTTATCTCTTATTTGTTCTCTTCTCCTTCAGGAACCCCTATAATGCAGATGTTTTTACTCTTTATATTGTCACAGAGCTCTCTTAGGGTTTCCTCTGTGTTTGGGGGCCTTTTTTCTTTTTGCTACTCTATGTTCATTCTTTCATTTATCCTGTCTTTTTAAATTGCTCATTCTATCCTGTGCTTCGTCCAGCTTGCCATTGATTCTTTCTGGGGCAGTCTTCATTTTTGATATTGTTATTTGACATTTCTGACAAATATCCTTTTTGATGCTTGCTATCTCTTTATTTAGGTGCTCATTATGTCCATTCACTGTTGCTCTAAGATATTTGAACATCCTAAGAATTATTATTTTCAACTCTGCATCTCGTAGTTTGGTTAATTCTATCTCATTCAGTTCTCTTCCTGGGGATTTCTTTTGTTGATTCATTTGGGTCACATTTCTCTGCCCATTTTGTTTGTGCATTAGGTAGTACTGTCTAACTTTAATTTTTTTGTGATTTCTTAATGAAGATGAGCTTGGTGGTACTGACCTGTTGACCACCTGTTTTCCTTCTTTTAGGAATGTTTCTTAGGGTAATATTCTCTCTCTTATTGTGTGTATTAAATGCAGTTGGTGCTTTTGTGGGTACAGTTATTCCTTCAGGCTGGCTGGCTCTAAACATCAACATTGATCATGTGTATAACACACTGTGCAATGGCTGTTCTATTGGGCATGTTTATTCTCCACAGTGTCTGGTGCCTGCTAGACTCCACCTTTTGGTGTGCAGCTTGTGTTGGTAGCTGAGTCTAGGATTCATGTTGTCAGCCACCCACTACTAGCTATGTTGGCTCTAGATCTTCTGGAGTTGGCATCAGCTGTTGTTTGTAACCTGCTGTGGGCTACTTGTCTGCAGCTACTGTACTTTTCACTATTTGTGTCTGCATTTTCTGTGCCTTGGTAGTTTGGGAGGACCCTGCCTGTGTATAACAATCAGCTTTCTCCTGCTTAGATATGACAGCAGCTTTGTGAAATCCCCAAGCTCTGTGATATTTGTCTCCAGTTTTTAGCTCTTTCTCCTCCTCTTGCTGCTGCATGGTCTTCCCACTGAGTCTTCTATAGTAAGACTGTAATGTGGGCTCAGACTGGCCTCACTCAACCAAACCTTTTGCAGGTTACACGCTTGGTGGGGTAAGGCAACTGAGGTTGTGAATACAATATTAATGGGAACTCCTACATCAGGAGTTTCCTGGTCAGGGGCTAAGTATTGGTATTGTGACCCCTACTCTAGAACTTAACCCCTCAGCCACTGCTGGATACTCAAATTTTATTTCTCTCTAACAAGGTGAGCAGCAGGTTCAGATGAAGTGTGGCCAACAGTTTTTTTCTGCAGAAGTTCTTTCAGCTGGTGAGACCCTTGTCTCAGGGAGTAAGACTGAGTCCTCTCCTGGGGCTGACTGTGCCCCTCACAAAAGTGGCTAAGCCCCTTGACCACATTGAACTCAAAGGGACCTACATATTAAGTGTCCATTCTCCAAGGCTCTCCCCCTTCCTGATGTGGAATGCAGTCCTGCTGTGCAGGAGATCCAGTGTCCAGGCCAGCTGACTGTGAAGCTGCACCCTATCCAATACACATGAGCTGCTGTTCTGGTGATGATCTCAGTGAGTAGAACTTTCCTCAGCTCAGCCAGCTGTGAGGAGACCTTCATTTCGATACCTCTCAGCAAGGGTTGTTATGTCCTGAACTGATGTTTTCTGCAGCTGGCCCCTGGATGTACCAGCCCTGGGCCTCCCTGGCAGGAACCTGGTGTAGACCTGTGGGAGACACTGCCCATGACTGACCCTCAACAACCTTCTTGGAGCTACAAGCAATCCAGATTTTGTGACTGCCTCTGCTAGACTCAGGTGCTCATGGAAATGCCAAGTTGTACTCTTAGGCTGGTTTTTACCCACATGGGTTCTGGGGGAAGGTCCACTTAAAAAGCCAAGTTTTCTTGAGTCCTGCCTCCTGTAGCCTCTGTCTTCTGGCTGTTTGTTGGGCTCAGCCACTAAAAAAATCTCTACTAGAGCCTAGCACCTGCAGTAATTGAGGGATTAGAAAGGATGGTAGATGAGGCTCTGCCCCTCTGCCTCAGGTGTCAGTCTGTCCAAATTTTTTTCACAGACCTCAGTAGGGTGTGGCCTCAAAAGCCCAGTGAGTGTGGCCTCTGAGACCCAGAGGTGTGGTCTGCCTGGTGTCAGGACAGTTTCTACTGAGTCTCCCGTGAGGTGGAAGCACCAGTCCTAAAGTCGGGAATATGTGGGGGAATGCTCTGGTTTCAATACCAGAAAACTGAGCTACTGACACACTTTCTGCTTCCTGGACCCTCAGAATGACCTGTCACTATGACTGGTGTAGGAGAGACTCCCAAAGGCAGAACAGTTGTTTTTTCCCAGGCTGATGCCACACAAAAGGGATGCTCTGTCCAAGAAAGATGGTGACTGCAGCATTGGAGAATGACTAGAAACAAGGGTTCTAGTGGCTGTTCCTCACAGTGTCTTTGCCTAGGCCTCCATTTTACACTTTTCTTACACAACTCGAGTTCTCTCAGCTCTCCCTCTACTGGATCCCTGGGTAAGTGGCTATGAAGGAGATTTTTTGTGTGTGTGGCCCCCTTAAGACGGAGTCTGCATCTCTGAAATCTCAGTCTTTTTCTCACAGACAGAAACCCTGCTCTTTTACAGCTAAATGCTGTCTGGGTGCCTCTTCTAGGTTCTGAGGCTCTAGGCTGGGGCTTTGGGTTGGGGCTGAGCACCCACACCTCTCAGAATGACCCTCCCAACAGTGACAGTCCCTTCAGACCCTTAGCCACCCCTGGGTGTAGGGCATCCCTTTCCGCATCTCTGCCCTTCCTAACAGTCTCAGTGTGGCTTTTTCTTTGATCCTTGTTTATAGAGTCCTCTTTGTGTAGTCCAAAGTTAGTTTTTGAAGATGATTATTCTTATATTAAGTTATAATCCAATTTGGTTCTGGGAGGTGGCAGTTGGAATGTCCCCCTACTCTGTGGCCCTCTTGAGAAAATCCAATAAATAAAGAAATTTTTTGACCATTTTTATTTTAATATTGTACATATTTCATTTTACATCTGCTTTTCATGAAATATGACATTACAAGCAATTCTCTGTATTACAATGTTATTTTAAGATTATTGTAGTATTTGAAATAACTTTCTTAAATTTATTATATTAACCTAAGTATTCTACTTCTAATAGTAGGTTGTATTACTTTCTCATACTGAAAATGTGATAAATACATCTGTCATATGGTGTTTCTCAGAGTAAATTCCATCAAATAACATCGCTTGTTCAAATTATACATTTTTAAGGCTTTTTGAATTGATTGTAAATTATTTCAGAAAGTTTGAAAAATGTGCATAATCAACCATAACATATAAGTTTCTCAGCATCATTGAGAGAAATGAGTATTACCATTTAATATTTTATTTTTGTTCACTTAAAAATAAATTTGAAAGATATAATTTAAAAATCAATCTTTATTTTTTCTTACAGATAAAGTAACTCAACTCTCTTTCTTTTCCATCAGGAATTTCAGGGACCATAAAAATTAAATTAATGGTCCAAATATACACAGCAAGTAGTGACAATGTGTAGAGATTAGTTTTTCTAGCAGATATTTTCTTGCATCTTGCTACCTCAATTTGAAGTTTTATCTGTTTGAGTAAAGTGCTTGAAAACTTTATTCTTTTGGCATTTACTTCAAAATAAGACATTGTTAAAGTTGGACGTAACATGAGAATTACATTTAAATAAAAATTTTAGGCAAAAATATTCTGCTGATGTTTATAATTTAGACATTCATCCTTTCAAAGTTTTTTTTTATAAACAGGAGGAAAGACATTCTCTCTTGTTGTAGGGAGTAAGGTCACTCAATTTTGCAATTTTTCAGTTGACTTCTGGCTATATATTTGAATGATTCTCTTGAAATGAAAGTTGTAGTTTCTTTCCCCCATACTACCTTCTCCTCTTCCTACTCCCCACGACCCCTTCCTAACCCTTTCCTTTTAATAAACCCTTAACTTTTGCTTTGCCTACTTTACTCTAACTCTTCCTAAAATAACAGACTTGAGTATGTCTCTTCAGGCTTACCATGGTAATAAAACAGAGTACAAAGCCCCCTGAATTTCTTTTTCTAACTGTAATCTGAGTACTTCTCTAAGGCTTGAGCCACTCCTAATATTGTGAGTTCATAGATCACTTACATCTGTAGAGTTACTGTATACTTCTAGACACGAGCTCTGATGCTGAGTCACTATAAATTGTTTTTACAGTAGTGCTGCTTTATCTGCAGGAGATGTGTTTGAAGACCGCCAAAGAATGCCTGTAAACATGGATAATAGTGAACCTTATATATACTGTTTTCTTCCTCTGTGTACATGGCTATGATAAAGTTTAATTTATAAATTAGACACAATGAGCTATTAGCAATGATAGCTAATAATAAATAGGACAATTACAGTAATATATTATAGTAAAAATCGTATGACTGCACTCTCTCTCAACATATCCTATTGTATGACACTTTTCTTGTGATGATGTGAGATGTTAAATTGTCTCTATAATGAGATGAAGTGAGGTAGATGAAACATCATTAAATATAATAAAAGTTACTTGAACATAAATATTGTGATACCATTATAATAGAAATGATAACCATGATGGCTCCTGGGCAGACAGTGTATTTAGCATGGACACATTGGACAAAGGGATGATTTACATCTGGGTTGAACAAGGCAGGAGGGCATGAGATGTTATCATGCTACTCAGAACAGTCTTCAGATTAAAACTTATAAATTGTTTTAGTCTGGAATTTTCCATGTCGTATTTCCAGATAATGGTTGACGGCAAGTAACTGATACTGCAGAAAATATAACAGTAGATAAAGGAAAGCAACTGTATTAAGTTCCCTAATATATTTTATGCCAACTACTACGTACATATATTTTCTTGTTCTTGTTTTTTAAGCTTCTAAATTATAAATTTTCCTGTATTTCTTGCTAACCCATTATTTTAGACAAATGACTAATGTTTCAATTTAGTTTTTCCTTAACATTTTCCTTTCATCTTCCCTCTTTTATTATTTTTTATACCTATGTGTTGCTCTGACAGAGCTTTCAATGTTTCGCTGTGTATTTGAGGGGAGCACCCAAGTTCTGCTAACTCTTTCCTTTGAAGACTTTTCTAAAATAAAGGGCTGGATTTTGCTGTTTATATATACATCTTTTTACACTATGACCAAAGCCATCTTAACTCCTCTCTAGACAACTATCCAATTAGATGGTTTCCATCTGTTTTCTGTAAAATCTAGAAAGAGAACCGTATCAGTCTAAGTTCGGTACAGAAAATAGAGATTAGGTATTTTAAGTAAAAGAAAGCTTACAGAGATAGTGAAAATGGAAGAGCAAGAAGGCAGCTCTAAAACTATTAGGTTTAAAACCTAACAAGTGCAATGCAGGAACCAAGAAGCCATGGCAATGCTGAGTCTGGCTTTTGCAAATATCCCTCTATGCTCATGTTCCAGGGTCTTTCTTGGTTTCAGACTCAACACCAAGGAGACAGTCTCTTTTTCACCTTTAGATTTGATATCCTTTGAAGCTACATCTAATTAGGAAGACCTAACTCCTATCCAGAAACCTAATAAGAGAGTCTAGAAAATGCAGATTTTAGCTTTCTAGCTGTGTAGGGGCTGAAGGAAACTAGAAAGGATGTAGGAATAGCTGCTGAGTACCAGTAAACATATTCAGACCACAGACTTAAGAGAGGATCTCCTCTCTTCTTCACTTCTCTCTCCTCTTCTACCCAAATGCTCTGTGGATAAAACTGCCCTCTTCTGCATCATATTCAGTACATTCCCTGCCCTACTTACTCTGAATTCCAGCTCACTCCTCTTTGTTTTCTATTTACTGTTTCCTACTCTAGTTAATACTTCATACTCCAGTCAGTCACATATATTCCATTATATTTAAGAGGAATGTTATTTGTATAAAAAACTCATAGTTCCTAGCCAATCAGAAAGTAGTTTTCTCCTGCAGACAGCATTTATTTATTCCTTTTTTAATTAAATACAATCAAGAAAAAGTACAAGCTTGAAATGTTCCTCTTCTCTCACACCATGATTCGCAATTTAATTCCTAATGTTGATATACAGATTAAAGGCTCACAAAAAGACACTATAGAGTGTCCTTCATAGTGAATGGGTTCATTAAGACTGCCTTATTATTTTTTCTCAGTCATATATGAATGTACTATTAATTGTTGTACAGGTCCCTTTACTAAATTGTTTATTTTTGCTTGCTTGTTTGTTTTGAAACATCCTTTATATTGATCATTTACATAACCAAGTATAAGAGTTTCTGCTTTCTGTCTCAAAAAATTCTTCATGTAACAAGTGTCCACAGATTTCCAGTCATAATTTTTACTCTACTGAGAGGTTGGCCAGAGGTAAAAGTACAGGATTGATTGTATACTTTGATTTGCTACAGAATACATAACATTGATCATTAAAATGAAAATATTAAATCATGGTTATAAGAGCAACAAACTGAATTTAACATTTTACAGGAAATCTTTTATAAATTCACTTTGTTAGTACCATCTTATTTAGCTCTATTTTAGGTCTAGTCAGACTAATGTCAGTAACCAGTATTTATGCCTGGTTACACCTAGACTGGGGAATAAATAAATAAATAGTACATAAATAATCAAATATGGGAATTAATAGTTATTTTGTTTTATTGATAAAAGTAGGTTGGACTTCGCCTGACCTGTGGTGGCGCAGTGGATAAATCGTCAACCTGGGAACACTGAGGTCGCCAGTTCAAAACCCTGCACTGGTCCAGTCAAGGCACATATGGGAGTTGATGCTTCCAGCTCCTCCTCCCTTTCTCTCTCTCTCTCTCTCTCTCTCTCTCTCTCTCTCACTCTGTGTCTCCTCTCTAAAATGAATAAAATAAATTCTTAAAAAAAAAAAAAGTAGGTTGGACTTCTACAGTATAAAATAAATAAGAGTGATTACTGTATACAAGAGAAAGAACATTAGCATTTAAAAAACTAAAGCTTCAGACCTAAATGATAAAAGTTATTATATGTTTTGGGATAGATAATCAATTTATAAAGTTATATGAGGAAGAGTAATATTTATTTAGCTTTGAATTAAATGTCTGTGAGACCCAATGAGTTTAGTTCTTTTACTTGACCTCATGAGTTTGTTCATTTCTTAATTTGAATGATGTTTCTTGATGAATTGAGTGCTCAATAGACTTCCTTGGCCTAATTGGTATCAAAAGTGTTTTGGACTGAAGTCTGGATCTTTCTTCTTCCTTGAAAATTTCTAGTAGTATGTCCTTAGTCCATATCCATGTGTAGCAAGTGAAATAAATTAGTACACAAGCAACACGCAAGTTTAGTTCATAAGGTTCATTTTGCGCCAAATCATTACAAATTATCACAGTAAGTAACTGAAAATATTAATGTATGACATTGCATTGTCACCATTGAACTATTCAGCTGACCTAATTTTCCAGTCCTGAACTTATATTATAATGCCTCTAATTGGCACAATTAAATCAAAAGTTTTTTTAACGAAAACAGTTTAAAATCATTGTGACAGCTTCTTTTAAGTTTCAGAATCAAAATAATTGGAAAAAGAATGGTCTTAGTCACTGCTCTCTTGGATTAGGATCTAAAGCCTAAATCAAATCAAAGAAAGTAATTTCAGTATTTCTCCAGTGATTTTTATGTCTTAAGTTGGAGGGCCGGACTATGTACAAACTATGAACAAATCCCTATGCACACTGCACATATCTTATTTTAAAGTAAAATAACAAAACAGGGCCTGACCTGTGGTTGTGCAGTGGATAAAGCGTTGACCTGGGAACACTGAGGTCACCAGTTCAAAACCCTGCACTGGTGTGGTCAAGGTACATATGGGAGTTGATGCTTCCAGCTCCTCCCCCCTTTCTCTCTTTCTCTCTCTCTCTCTCTCACTCTCTGTCTCCTCTCTAAAATGAATAAATAAATAAATAATATGGGAACAAATACAATATTTAAAATAAAGTACAAGTAAATTTAAATCATCAAACTGACCAGTATTTCAATGGGAACTATGGGTGCGGATGCATCCTTGTGCTCCTCTCACTGACCACCAATGAAAGAGGTGCCCCTTCTGGAAGTGCAGCGGGGGCTGGATAAATGGCCTCGGGGGGCCGCATGTTGCCCACGGGCTGTAGTTTGGGGTCCCCTGTCTTAAGTAAAAGGAAAATGTGGTAACAGATTACCAACACTATTGCATGTTGCAAAAACGTGCAATTAAATTGTATGGCCACAGATCATCCTAAATGTTGGTCATTGATAAATAACCTTAAAATAGAGAAGACAAAGTACAAAAACATTTAGTTTCTTAGGGAGCAGTTGATTAAATGAAGGCAGTTTGTTTTCTAGGTTTGTGGACCCCAATCTGAACTGTTAGATAGAAAGTAAAGGAATACTGTTCACATGTTGCTTGAAATGGTTTATAGCTGATGTTATGAGCAGCAGAAGTGTTGATTACAATAATTACTTAGGGCTTCAATTTCTGTCCCCTAAAAGCTTCCCCAAAAATGTGTCCCTAACATCACTTAATTTGAACATTTTATCTAATTAAATATCCAGGAAGATTGTTTTACAACTGGTAATAAGTAAGAGGATAGCATAGTATGGTCACATTTGGCACCATGAATGAGCCTGGCTTTAAGTTTCTTGTCCAAGAAACCATCTTGAGCAAAATGTCTGGCACACACAAAATCAACAGTATTGAAAAGAAAATCATAAACAATTGATTTTTAATTCCTCAGCTTAGCTAATACTACAACTTTGTTCCTGAGTTAAAGTTGCTTGTATTCAGAACAATTATAATAGGCCATGAATATCTTAAATTAAGTAGATAATTGATGTATGTAGCACTCAATCGATTTCATTATTCAGTGCCTTAAGCTGCCAACTGGGACATGGGCAGCTCATCTGATAGTTTTGGTTATCATCATTCAGCTGTGTCTATGTTAAGGGTTGGAACAAATGGAACAATTTGGCCCATTTAAAGTTTATGATTTCTTTTTTAAATCTGTAAGTTTCACTTATAAGACTCCTTCTCAGCAACCACATAGTCTATGAAATATTTCCGGGAATGTGGTGAAAATCAGGATTAAAATACATGATTTTTTCTTATTAATGAATGAAGCACATCCATTGCTGTGTATCAACAGCATTGAATGGAACATGTGTGTTCTTTTGTTTAAATAATTCAGTTTATACAGGGCCTGTAAGTAGTATATGTGGGACTGTCAGCGGAGTCAAGCATGCTCAAAATGAACCTGCTTTCTGATACTTTTGAGTCATGTTAAGTGGACTAAAGCAAGGATGACTGCATTACTGTGTTGACACTATTAACATTTTAGTGTTAAATTAATACTTACTGCAGGAAAAAATGCATAATCTATATATTTTTTAGGAAGATGGAAACAGTCCTGTGAAACCTAGAACTTGCTCCCAAAGAATTTATAGTTTGCCTCTTTTCCCCCTTTTTCATGCTGCATTTCTGATGTGACTGCTGTCCTTTTATTGCAGCCTTCAAAATTGTTTCACAAGCTATATTGATGATTCTGGGTATTTCACTTGGTCCCTATGATAAAAAGCAAACATTAATAGGTGGTTGGTGGGAATTTGGGTTGTAGATTGTGACAGTGTAAATTTTAGCATCTCATCAGCAATTCTACTCTCGATCTCATTCTCAGCTGCATCAGCCTGATCAACCGAGCTAACTGTTCATTCCAACATAACTGTTCATTCTAATAGCACTTCATGACTTTACATGATACTTTATGACTCAGCATCTCTAAACAGAGTTTCTCATAGGAAACTAAAACTTGAAAGGGAAATACAGAGAGAAATTGATCATGTACTGAATTAGAGCCAAAAAGTCTGCAAGAATTGTTTTTCTTTTCTGGAAGCTTTGTTACCACAGCACAAATTTTTGTGCAAACACTTTCATTGGGTCCTGAACAATAAATTTCAATGAGTCATTATGAGTAATTCTAGGTGGTGTTTATGCTTTGGCCTCTTTGCTGTATCCTGTAGGCTGGAAGAAATTAGGCCAACTGAGTAATTGTTATAATGCACTCCCTTTTCATAATTTCTGTGCTGAAGCTTTGTTGCTTTGCACTACAGTTTGCATTCCAGCATCCTTTCATGCCAAGCCTGGTGATTACTTTAAGTCCCTGAGCTACACACATAATTATCTTCCAAGAATTCACTGGAGACTCTTGAGGAAAAGGAGGAAGGTAGAGCGAAGAACACTAGGTGAAAGATTGAGGTATTTCTTTGGTGATATAAATAGGGGTGGGAAGGCAAGATGGAAAAGGCTTATTTATCAAGTGTTTAGAGGGTGAGGGTCCTGGAATTTAAGCCCTAATGTTGACCAATGGTATGGCCAAACATTAAGAAATTCAATAGCTATCCATACCTTTAGTCACGGCATAGAGAAACTTTGCCAGATGTTAAGAGATTACATGTTATTTAAATTTAGGTAGTACTTTGTTTCAGTTCAATCAAAATATCTGTCAATTAGTTAATTCTTGATTTGTCATATTTTAAGGAAACATTTGATTTCTAGACATCCTCAAAGATTATTTTCCCTAACAAGAGTGAACAGCTATACTGCTTTTACTACATTCATAAGGCATGCTGCTTGACCCATGAAACATCATGTTAACTAAATCTAAGATATAGCACCTTTGGCTGAGGGGAGCAAAGTAGAGTTAATTAGTAACAAAGGAACATCAAAATGTACAATGTACCAGAAATAAATAAAAAATATGTCTGATGAAAAATAGATAAATAAATAAATGGTGAAATGTTAGATCAGTATGATATCATGATCATTGCAAAAAAAGTAAATAAAAATCTTTTTGTTTTTTTTTTAACTTCTTTTTATTTTATTCATTTTAGAGAGGAGACACAGAGAGAGAGAGAGAGAGAGAGAGAGAGAAAGGGGGGAGGAGCTAGAAGCATCAACTCCCATATGTTCCTTGACCAGACCAGTACAGGGTTTTGAACTGGCGACCTCAGTGTTCCCAGGTCGACTCTTTATCCACTGCGCCACCACAGGTCAGGCAAAAAATCTTTTGATTATTTACATTTCTGGCTTGCCTTAGTAATATGTCATCTATTACCAGTTTTGTTTATAGAAAACATTGTTTTTGTAAAATCATGTTTGTAATGAAATATAAAGTGCAAAACAAAATCTTATTGCAAAATAAACATGTAGATTCATGATCCTTGGAAGTATTCTATACTATAGGTTCATGTTTCTCAGAGACAAAAATATTGTTTGGTCTCTTCATAATTTTTCATTTTTCTTTTAACAAGCCACTTAATGTATTTATCTTTTAAGACATGAGAGCAAAAAATCTTGGATCAGTCAGTTTCTATTTTACTACGAGATAATTTATTACTATGCTAAGTGTTACCTATGCTTTTTTTTCCTAGTAAAACAACTAAAAAAAAGAATTGTTTCTCAAACATTGACATATGTGACCAGGTTAATAGAGTAATATTTTCACTCTTTATTTTGATATAAATTACTGCAATCCAAATTACAGTCTATGTACAGTCAAGCAGGTAGGGTGGGGGGTATTTGGGTTGGATGCTGCATTAGAATATAGACTGCATTCACAAAGTTTCTTTTCAGAAATGTAAGTAGCTATTTTATGAACTGGCAAATATAGTATATAGAACACCCAGGAGATTTAATATGGCTATATTTATTCCCACATGTCTCTGGGAATCATAAATGGTTGTCTTTTTCTGAAATGTACTAGGACAAATTTCATTAGGACACGATTGTGAATCCGATTAAGGGAACACAGTTCAATTTCTTTTATTCCTTTGGGATGACTATGTTTTCATATAGCAAACAGAAAGAAAAAAAAATTCCTTGGCAAGATGTTTAAAGGCATGTCTTTCTGATCTACATTTAAAAAAGAATTTTATGCCTATTCAAAAATTAGTCCATACCTTTAATTTCTGTATCTAGCTAAGATAAAGCTTGAAGCACAGTCTTCTCTAGTATAGATAGAGCATGGTTCAGATACTGATTTGAAATGTCCAAGAATGCTTGTAAAAAAGAAATTTTCATGCATATTTTTTTCTAGGGGAAAAGATAATGGTTAACAGGATTTACTATAGAAATCTTAAGACTATAGAAATCTTAAGAAAGAAAAAAAATTACTTTATAAGCGGTGGGAATATTTTGCAGATATTAAATCTTTACATTATTTAGTGAAATAAAAGGTCAACTTGTAAGGAAATGCATTTAACCTGTATTACAAGATAGATGACAAATATTTGACATTGACTAGAACTTGGAAGATGAAAGATAAGAAGAGGATATCTGAGATGTTAATAAGTGAGTGATAAGATTAAAAAGGTAATAAATGAATATTAAATCATAGTAAGGATTCATTTTATTAGAAATTTTAAAACATGAATCTAAAGTAAACTATTTTTAAATTATTGATAACAAATTTTTCATAGATCTGTGTCTACTCTTTAATTCCTAGGTTTCATTTTGGAATGCTAGGTCAGTGATCCTTACACTATGCTGCATAGCAGAATTACCTAAGGTATGCACTTCTGTTATTGTTTCCATTCTTTTGTTGAAACTGCTTAGGTATTGACTCTAGCTTAGAGTTGCAGGGCCATGGCATAGAGTACTGTTTGGGCTCTGCACAACTCTAGGGGGCACTACTTCCACTTGTAGTTATTGTATATTTCTCTCTGTTGTCCAATAATCTACTTCATGTTCTTTTAGATCTGGTATGTTGAATTGAATGTTCATTCCAGGGTAGCAGGTCCTAGATAGTAACAACTTCTCCATCCCATACTGTTTTGGTTTCTTCTTGTTCTTCCATGGACTTACTGATAAGGATGTAGTTGATTTTATGATCAAGAAACCTCTGAGGTCTATATAATTTTGCAAAATAAAGTGCTCATTTTAGATGAAGCCTACAACATTTTTCTTTGACATTTTCATAGTGTACAGCCTTACAGCAGGTAAGGCAAAGTACTGAGTAACTTGTAGGGTTAAAGAGCTTCACAAGTCAAACAGAAAAATATATACCCTATAAAAACAAAGGCAATAAAAATGTTCACTATTAATTTTCTTTTCTCAATAACCTCTTAACCTACTATACTTGGAGATTAATGGAAGGTTTCTGGAATAAATCAAATATGAACTTATTGTGAAAGATGAGTATGAAGTGGGATGTCTCAGGATGGTGAATGTGGGAGGGGATGTTTCACCTAAAAAGAAGAGGAAGTACAAAGTTTCAGAACTGCAGTACTCTCTGGTATATCCTGGAACTAAGGGGGGGTCTGCATCCCTCCAAGGAGAAGATTGAGAGTTGAGAAGGGTGACAAGAATTGAAACATAGGCAGGGCTCAGATCATAGAAGATCTTACATGCCAAGCTAAGGTTTTTAGAATTCATAGAGAAGAGAAGAGGGCAGTTATTTTAAGGTCATAAGTAGCAAAATTAAAAAGAAAAACCATTTTATAACAAACATCCTGGCAGTGTGAAGAAAAGATTGAAGGATGATAGGGGATAAATTGGGGAAGAGGAGTTAGGAAGCTGTTGGGTGTTCCAGTGGCCATGCAAATGGCAGAGGATATATTTGAGAGATATTAGAAGGATTGAATCCACATAAATTATTTTGAACTTAATGGAGAATAAATAAAAAATTATGCTTACTAGTATTCTTTCTTGGATATTCATGCATTCAATAAGATGGGTGGAATAAATTTGGTGTCACAGCATAGGATGGGGTAGAGAATAGTTAACTCCTTCATGTTGAATTTGAGATATCTGAGAACTCAATAGTAGGTTGAATTTATGCTCTTGAAACTTAAAAGAAAGATTTAGAGGGTCAGCATTGAGAGACAGTATTTTAAGCTATAGAAAATATAAGTTTTCAAAGAAAAATGTGTAGCTAAATGATAAGATGACTATAGAATCTGTGAAATATATAGTTTTAAGGTGATGGTGAAAGCCTTCATATAAATGGCTAGAAATAAAAGAATAATCAGAAAAAAATAACTTTCATCAAAAACAAAGGTTACAAGCACACTGAGGTACTTTGTATCTTGTCAGCCCCAGACAATAGCTATGTGTATTAAAGACACATTCATTGACTCATATATATAATGTGAATATGCAATTAAAAATACAAATTAAATAAATGCAACACATAAAAAGTAAACAAAATTTATCAGAGAAATAAAGTAACCTCCATATCATTGATTTTAAAAATATGATAAATTGATTTTTTATTATTTTAGTAATATGTATGTGTACATATATATCATATATAGGAAGAGAAGCAGTTTTGCAGTTGTGAGTACACAAAACATAGAGTTTTTCTTGTACAATCATTTATTAATCATTATATTATTTTTCATATAAACCATTATAAACCTACTTTTCCCCATCCTGTATACTATAGCATTGATGTTTTTCATAATCGTTGGTTGCAAATGGCATTATATTGTCAATTCCACTGACTTGCTAATTATACTATTGTAGCTATGCCTTTATGGAAGAAAAGATATAAATAGAAGTATTTATAAGTACAACAAGAATCTTCTTGAATAACCTCTTCAGAGATCAATAATTGTACTGTAAATATATTTTCTAATATATTTACCATTATTAAAATTTTAAATCGTGGCATTTGAAAACATATTTCATCCTTTCAGGTACCTATAACTTTCTTTAGAAAATAATTTCAAAAATCTCCTTCTAAAATTTTGAGAATCATATTACTACATTTAATAAACATGTTGGACTTAAGTTAATTGATCTTGAACTTGTAGGAATTTATAAATGTAACTGTCAAGGTGATATATTTTTCCATTTAAAATAAAGATAGTAAGTGTTTTATTTACATGAGACATTTTATCAGTCTCATTGAAATTCTCTTCTTTTTCCGTATTCAAATTTTAGCAGTTCATGCCTACATACTACTTGCCCTATTACTCAGAAAGAAACAAGGAAGTATACAAATTCAGTAGGAAAGAAGGAAGCCATTTCAAATGTTATGCTTTCTTAAAGATCTAAGTGGATGTGGTTAGCAGGTCAAATTTTTCTATCATATCTATAAAAAATGGGAATAATCATTAGTATTTGTAAATTGCTTCACTGTTTGTATGTTGTTGTGAAACCATGTACATAATGACTCTGAGTCTCATTTCATTGGTCATAATGTGGAAAAACACAAAACCCAATAAAAAGTGATTTCTCAAATCCTCTGTCATGAAATTTTCTTCTGTTGTGATTTAGGAAATGATAGGCAATAAAAAGCCTCCTTTTTAAATAACAAATACAAAATCCACTTCTGTAGTGCTTTAATCCAAATTTCAAGACTTCTAAACTGAATCAGCAATCTGACAAGAACTTTCTAAGCTTTAGGCATCAAAACTGCTATATTTTAAGAGATAAGTCCTGATTTCTGGGAATACCCAATATTGAAACTTCACGATGCAGAAAAATTTATCCATCAAGAGGAGGATAAGTTCAACAACTTGTGTACATAAGACCACTCAAGAGTGGCATTAAAGAGTAGTCTAATCTGACCATAAGAGTGATGAAACTAAATTAAGATCATTTCCACCTACAATAGAAAGATAATCCCTTTTTCAAGGGCTTTTCTCTCTTTTTTTTTTCCTACACTGTTTTTCCTTGATATGGGCCTATGTTTTTTGTTCCCTTCCTAAAGCTATGTATACTTGTCAACGTAAATGAGTAAGATGTACTTTTTACAATTTAAATGGCCATATGGAGCTCATTGTGGAGTCCAAAGGGCATGTAGGACTCTAGTTCCCATGGATCTGCCCAGTGAAGCAAAATTCTTTACCTCCAAACTGCAGGGGCTAGAAAATAAACATATGAACAATCTAAATAAACAAAATAGCAAAGAACAGACAATAAACAAAGTAAACTAAGGTAGATATGAATAATGTACCCACACATCCAAGTAAATTTTGTTATTTTTTTTCTAATTCAAGTTAACATTAGAAATATTTTATTGTGTTCTGAAACTAGAGTATCCCTTTTGATTCATAGAAATGCATGAAGTAATCCTCAACCTACACACTAAATCATTCATTCCCAGGGCAAAATATGCAGTTGAAGTCTATCCTTTTCAACTGAGAGAGGTATTAGGTGACTACTTAGAAGCAATAAAAATCACTAAAGGTTTAGAACTCAGTGTGTAAGTGCCACTGGATCACAGACCCCTTGGTACAGGAATGTGCTTCCTAGGGAAGAGGTTCTTTCAAGGATAAGTTATGAGAAAATTTTCCTTGGCATATACATTTACAGATAATGAGTATATGGAAAACCCATTTAAATAAGAATTACAAAATTTGTAAAAAAAAGTAAGCTTTAATTTCCAGTTATAATATATAAAGAAACTATTTACAGAATAATGATTAAGTCTCTTCATTCATGAAGTTTAGAGATGGCATTAAAAAAAAAAAGAAAAAACTGTTCTAGCCTGACCAGGCGGTGGCGCAGTGGATAGAGCATCAGACTGGGATGCAGAAGACCCAGTTTCGAGACCCCGAGCTCACCAGCTTGAGTGCGGGCCCATCTGGCTTGAGCAAAAGCTCGTCAGCTTGGACCCAAGGTTGTTGGCTCCAGCAAGGTGTTGCTCGGTCTGCTGAAGGCCCGTGGTCAAGGCACATGTGAGAAAGCAATCAATGAACAACTAAGGTGTCACAACGGCAACGAAAACTAATGATTGATGCTTCTCACCTTTCTCCGTTCCTGTCTGTCTATCCCTATCTATCCCTCTCTCTGACTCTTTCTCTGTCTCTGTAAAAAATAAATAAATAAAAATAAAATCCTTAAAAAAAACTGTTCTAATTGAGTATTTTCAGAAATAAATAAACTAATAATCTGAAATATGCTTTCTCTAGATATTTTGGTACTCATCAAAGGAAAATTTTGTCTTTAGTAACCAACAAAGAAAAGGCAAAATTTCAGAACTGACATGTTAAATAAATCAAGTTCAAGGATCTCAGACTTGGCCAAGTATTAATGTGACATGAAAATAAGTCCCCTTTTTAATTCCTTGCATTATTTTCCTGTTGATACACAATACGGATCTTAACTTTATGGGCACTAACAAGTTGGTATATCCTAGGGGTGGAGAACTGAAAAAGTTTTCACTGAAGCTTCTAGAAGAATACACCAAACAAGTTTAATATAAGTCAGGAAAAGAGATGGACATGCTTTGTTAAGGAGGTTGCAAGGAGAATAGATTAGCCAGAGACCAGTGGGAATTCACAGGTATCCAAGACTCAAGACTGAGAATGGAGATGCTTTGGCGTAACATGGATGGATCCACTCATTAGACTCTAAGCTTTATGAGACTAGAGAACTCTTTGTCCTCTCCATCATAGCAACCCCATCATGGTAGATATTACTTCACTGGATCAGACACCCAAGACGTGTTTATTAAATTAAGTAATTGTCATGAATAATGACTTCTTCAAGTCTTTCCAAAAGAAAATATTTGGCTATTTCTACAACTTGGAGAGAGAAATATGTACAGTGGCTATCTCTTAATTTTTCTTTTGGTTATCTCTTAATTTTTGATGGAGGTTATGCTAACTAAGGGAAATAGCTATACCACTAAGTAGTATCTGATGAGGATGAAACATTCTCTAAGCATTTCTTAAGAGGATGACAATTTTTTTTTCTGCCCACAGAATAATTCTGATACCAATAATTTGGGCATTTCTCCCCCCCCAAACACACCAATAAATTATCCAACTCTCTGGTTACCAACTAAGTGTCCTACAATTCAGTTATATTTTGACATTACCCAGAATCAGAACAAACTCTATGGGATAAGGGCTCAGGCCCACAAGACTGCCTCTACTTCAAACACTCAGGCCTCTCATTAGGATTTACATCATCCTCACCTCAATAATTTGCTACAGCAGCCAAGTTTATGAACCAGTGCACTATATCAATGCTTTTAAATTTAATTATCTTCACTAGTTTATTATAAAGAATACAAAACATAAAAAGCCAAATGGAAGAGATCCATAACAAGCCATGAATTATAGATACAGAGCTTTCATACTCTTTATGGCTGTATCACTCTCCAAGAAATATTAAATTTTAGAAAACATTGAGGCACTAAGGAACTGAAACATTTTCATATTACATATTAGATTAGAACCATTAGCTTATGCATCTTATTCCCCTTAGTGTGCAGAAGGGCAAAGGTTTTACTTCACTGTCTAACCAGTCTACATTGAGCACAGTTCTGACCAACAGAAGGTGTTGAGTGAATATTTGTTGATGCAGTTGAGTATCTGTGCTGACTTCCATTAGAAATAAAGCAGGATCAATAAAAAAAGAGTATGGAAGTGTAAACCCCTTTCTAATTTTTATTACTTAGGGACTAATTATCATGTTTCGTTTGATGCCTTGTAGTCTTATGCCTATCTCATTTCACTGTTCATTAGCACCTCTACCACACCAGAGAGTAGACAGGAGTTAATAAAGTGATTATGAGGGATAATATGCAAATTAATAATGCTGGTTTGGTAGGCAGGTAGTTTGCAATTTTGATTAATAAGAGGCTTTGGGATTACCTTGGAATTTTCACTGTTATGCAACACCCTGTTGGTGAGCATATATAATCAGGAATATAGACTTTGTCTACAAGCTTTTGGAATAAAAATTAACATTCACTTGTTTCCAACCACCTGAGCTGTAATAGATGTGAAAACATCAGTAAAAAATAAATTTAGAAGAATTTGGCAGGTTGAAAGTCCTTCATAAAAACTTTGTAATCTGATTGGCAAGCAGTGTAATAAAGCAGATGTGGAGTTATGTGTGTGTTCTATATGATACTACAGTAGACTCTCAATGTCAGCATTTTGTACACTGCAGTCTGTTAATTGTGAAGAAAGAAGACATTTTAAAGGGCCATTACCAATATTTAAAATGGAAGAGAAGCTTGATAAGGACACTGTCATGAGCAAAACGAAAAGGAGTGAAATTTAAAACGTGACATTCAACTAATATTTTTTTATAACATACTGATTATGGGAATCTGGGGAGAACATGTTAATAAAAAGAAAGTAAGTTAATGAAAGGCCATGTATTTTACAAGTCTAATCTAAACACAATTGTTAGGTAAAACCAACAACAAAAAGGCAAAATTTAAGAACTGATATGTTCAATTAATCAAGTTCAAGGATCTCAGACTAGGCCAAGCATAAGCAGCAATTGAAGCACTTTTATTTTATTTATTTATTTATTTTTATTGAATGTGTTTGTAATTGCATTGGTTAATAAAGTTAAATAAGTTTCAAGCATATCAGTCTATAATTCACCATCTAAATATTGTATTATGTGTTTACCACTCAAAGTCTAGTCTCCTCCCATTCTCCCATTCACCTTCTATTACCTGCCTCACCCTCCTTTTTTCTTGGTATTGACCATGAGGCTTTTTGTTGTTGTTGCTCAATCCTTTCACCTATTTCACCCCTCTGACAACTGTCAGTCTATTTTCTGTACCTTTGAGTTTGTTTCTGGTTTGTTTATTTTGTTCACTAAACTCCAGATAAAACTGAAATCATATGGTCTTTGTCTTTTCTTTGACTGGCTTATTTAATAGCACAATACTCTATAGGTCCATCCATGCTGTTGCAAAGGCAAGATTTCATTTATTTTAGGATGCATATATTCTTTTGAAATAGCATTTGGAGTTTTATGGATATATTTTCAGAAGTAGAATTGCTAGATCTTAAGGCAGTTCCATTTTTAATTATTTGAGGAAACTCCAAAATTTTTTCCATAGTAGCTGCACCAGTCTTCATTCCCACAAAAGGGTATGAGGGTTTCCCATTCTCCACATCTTTTCAACACTTGTTGCTTATTGATTTATTGATGATAGTGATTCTAACAGGTGGGAGATGGTATCTCATTGTGGTTTTAATTCACATTTCTCTGATGGTAAGTGATGCTGAGCACCCTTTTATATATCTATTGGCAGAGGCAGATTAAGATTCATTGAGGCTCTGGGCACAGAAGAAAATATTGTGCCCCTTAAAAAATGAGAGATATAGGAAAAATAAAAATATATGCTAGCCATATTTTTAAATAAATAAAAAATATTATGCACTAGGAATATTAAAATTGCACATATGAACCCAAACTGGGTGTCATTAGAAAAAAGTGTAATGTGGGGATTTTGCTGGCCCCTCGGAAGTCAGGGCCCAGGGTGTGTACCCAGTGCACTGCCTTTAAATTCACCTCTTTCTATTGGCCATCTGTATGACTCTTTGAAGAAATGACTATTCAGGTATTTTACCCATTTTTTTAATTGTATTCTTTGTTATTTTAGGTGTTGAGTTTTTTACAAATTTTGAATATTCACTCTTTAGTTATATCATTGGCAATATGTTTATCAATTCAATGGGTTGTTTTTTAAATAAAATTCCTTAGGCTCTATTCCCAGAGTTTCTATTTAGTGTGCCTGGATGGTAAGAAGATATATCTAAATGTTTATGTCTATATTTCTATATATACAATCTTCATATTATTTGTAGATAAATGAATAAAAGATAGATGCATAGCAGATCATCTATCTTATCTATCTATTGTCTATCTATTTATCTATCTATCATCTATAATCTTGAAGCTCTCCTGAAATATTGATGCTCTATGCACTATTTGTATTGTTTTACTGATTAATTTGATTTCTGATTTTAATATAAGAAAACTAAGAATCATAAAGATTGTGTTACAGTGAAGTTATTATCTGACCTATTACAAAGAGTTCTAAGTCTTTTGATTTTCAGTTCAGCACCTGTGTTCTTATTCCATGAATGAAAAAGAGATAGAAAATTATTGCACATTGGTACAACCACTGTGGAAAACAGCATGGAGTTATCTCAGAAAAATTAAAAACGGAACTGTCTTTTGACCCAACAACCTCACTTCTGGGAATATATCCAAAAAGTTGCAAAACACTATTTCAAAAATATATATGCACCCTTATGCTCACTGCAGTGTTATTTATAATAGCCAAGAACTGAAAAGAACCCACATTCTCATCAGTAGATGAGTAGATAAAAAATCTGTGGTACATTTACACTATGGAATACACCTAGCCATTGAAAAAAAGGAATTCTTATTTTTTGTTGCAACAAGGATGGACTTAGAGGTTATTATGAAAGCCAGGCAGAGAAACAGCATGGTACTGGCATAAAAACAGACAAATAGCTCAATAAAACAGAGTAGAAATATCAGGAAAAAAAACATGCCTTTACAATTAATTAGTATTTGACAAAGGAGGCAAGAACATACAGTAGAGTAAAGATAGTATATTTAATAAATGGTGTTGAAAAAAATGGACAGATTTATGCAAAAAAATTAAACTAGACCATCTTCTTACACCACACACAAGAATAAACTTAATATAAATTAAAATTTAAGAGTTACACTCAAACCATAAAAATTCTAGAAAGAAACATAGACTGTAAAATTTCAGACATTTCTCATAGCAATATTTTTTCTGATATATAGCCTCAGGCAAGTGAAACAAAAGAAAAAATAAACAAATGAGATTACAGGTAGTCCCTGGATTATGATTGAGATAGGTTCTATAGGTTAGAAAATGTTTAAATATTTATGTGTACAGTAAAGTAAAAACAAATACTATTTTAAGACAAACATCTGCTTACATTACATCTAATAGGTAAATGCACCTGTTCCAAATTACATACAAGTTCAGCTTAAGAACAAACTTATAGAACCTAACTTATTTGTAATTTAGGGACAGTCTGTATATTAAAATAAAATGTTTTTGCACAACAAGGAAACGATTAACAAAATGAAATGACAACCCACCGAATAGAGGAACATATTCTCCATTACTATATTGATTAAAAGGTCAATATCTAAAATTTATTTTTTTTAAAGAACTTACACAGCTCAACACCAAAGAAAATACAAGCAATCCAATTTAAAAATGGGCAAGTGCCTGACCTGTGGTGGCACAATGGACCTAAAATATTGTAGTCACCGGTTTGAAGCCCTGGACTTGCCAAGGCATGGTGCATATAAAAGTTGATACTTCCTGCTCCTTCCTCTTTCTCCCTCTCTCTCTATCTCTCTTTCTTTCTCTTCTCTCTATAATGAATAAATGAAGTCTTAAAAAATGGGCAAGAAACCTGAATAGACACTTCTCCAAAGAGGTCGTATAAATGAGCAATAGGCATATGAAAAGATGCTCAACATCACTAATCATCAGAGAAATGCAAACTAAAACCACAATGAAATATTACCTCACAACTGTCAGAATGGCTATCATCAATAAATCAACAAACAAATGCTGGTGAGGATGTAGAAAAAAAGAACTGTCGGGCACTGTTGGTAGAAATGCAGATTGGTGTATCCACTGTGAAAAACAGTCTGGAGCTTCCTCAAAAAAAAATTAAAAATAGTACTACTTTGTGACCCAGTGATTCCACTTCTGGGAATATATGCAAAAAAACCTGATACTCTAATTCAAAAGAATATATGCACCATTATGTCTACTACAGCATTATTTACAATAGTCAGGACTGGGAAGCAGCCAAAGTGTCAGTAGATGAGTGGATTAAAAGTTATGGTACATTTACACAATGGAATAGTACTCAGCCATTAAAAAAGGGCACCCTCATGTTTATGGCAGCATTGTTCACAATAGCCAAGACCTGGAAACAGCTCAAGTGTCCGTCAGTGGACGAGTGGATTAAAAAGCCGTGGTACATATAAACAATGGAATACTATGGGTACATGAAAAAGAAGGAAATCGTAACTTTTGCGACAACATGGATGGGCCTGGAAACTATTATGTTAAGTGAAACAAACCAGGCAGAGGAAGAAAAATATCACATGACCTCACTCATTTGAGGAATTCAATGAACAATATGAACTGAGGAGTGGAGTAGAGATAGAGGAGGGATCAAAGGGTCTAGAGGGAAAGTGGACAGAGGGAAAGGGGAAGATAGGATGGGACATTATACACACATAACAACATTATAGAGAAACACATCACTCTGGTAATTAAAGGAGTGAAAGGGTTATGGTGGTGATAGAAGAAGGTAATGAGGGTAAAATGGTGAAGGAAAGAGATTTGACGGGGGTGGTAAACACAAAATACAATATACATATGATATATTATATATAGCATTGTACACCTGACATCTACATAATTTTATTAATCAATGTTACTCCAATAAATTAAATAATAATGTAAGCAAAAGAAAAGATAGTTTTTTATCTTTCTTTGCCATATGGATGCTTTTTATGTCTTTTTACTAAGTCATTGCCCTAAGTAGAACCTCCAGTACTATGTCCGATTCCCAATCTTAGATGGAAAACTTTATTTCTCTACCACTAAGTGTATCAGCTGAATGATATTTGGGAATTTTTCAAAATGCTTTATACATAATATTTTTTTAGTCTTCATATCAACAATATGAGTTAATTGCTACTAGTACTTCTATTTAATAAGTCAGAAAACTGTCACATAATTAAGTTGTTGATACCAAACTTAAATGACACAATCTGACATCCCAATATACTTTATGCACCTATGTAGTTTCAATAATTGTTAGTTGAATTATTTTGACTAAAATTATACTTATAATATTTCAAAAACTGATTTACAAATTCTATTGAATTGTGAATTAATTTATAATTTAATGGTTGTAAACTGTAAACAGGTAGTTGATTACTTTTGGTTCAAAAACTTTATAGTGTTATGATAATGAATAAAATAATAATAATGATAAAGAAAATAGAGTTCCAAGATAAGAATCATCTCTATGAACCTAATACTCATTCACTGTGTGACTATATATATACATTTCTTAGTATTTTAAGGGTTCTCTCCCTTTGAATGATTGGTCTCATTTCCAATGTGTCTTTAAACTATATAATTTTATATAATCAAAGTAAAATTATTAGAGTTAACAAAATATTATCATGAATTTTGAAATTTTCAATTATTGAGTTATATCAATCCATTTTTGGTCTATGCAGAATAAGTGTTTTATAACTAGAAGAGATAGGACTCTTTCAAGAGTCCATTGGGTATATTGAGGATAACCAGGCCAAATTTCTCCCTTGATATCTTGACCATGAGACCAGCTTCCTCCATTCTCGGTTAGGCCATGATTCTTCTTTTCTTCTTTCTTTGATCTCAGCTCAAAACAGAAGTAAATGAATAAAATGGGAAGGGAAATCAAGACATTTCTTACATACTGTGGCTAAATTCTAAAAAGAATCTTATGCAGTATTGAGTTCCTATTGATAAACCCACTATACTGTAATTACATATTTAAAATGTATATATTAATTTTTTTTCATTTTGACATTCACTGTAAATGGGAATCAAAACAGTTAGTTATCAGCAAAAATTATTAAATACCAAACCAGAATCTAGCTATAGTAATGCTTTCTCTTAACTGTTCCAATTGAATATTACTAGCTTTAGTTTCAGTTTATTAAATGCTCAATGAATAGTTTCTTTTAGCATCTGATCCACAGAAGAATGGACACAATTATACTTGAAGCAAAACTTAAAAAAGAAAATCAATCAGTTCAGTGATAAGAGACTGAAACAAAAAGCATATGATGATGATGTACTTCATTTTGTAAACAAATGCATTCAACATTTTAAAATCTTCATGCTGCTATTTATAGAATCAGTGTCACTTAATTATACCATGATAACTGTAAATATAATTAAATGACTAAATTGCATATATTTTATAAATAAAGTATTAGTTCTTAAAATATTTCCTTGCAAATGAATGAATATGGAAGCTATCATTTGCCCTCTCGTTTTATAGGAAAAAAACACCAAAATACAGATAATAATTGTTGTTTCCAAGCTTCACTAGCCCCCTTTGAACAAGATTGAGAAAAATAAGTATACATGTAAATCTAAATTACTATCTCAGTTAGATATGTGAAATAATTTCACAGTTAAAATTAAATTTTCTTGAAATAAATTTCAATGGAAAATTTCACATTGAAAATTTTAAAAATAGTTATTTTTGACAACATTTTGGGCCATAAGGATTTTCATTGTGCTCATTGGGAAATATCTTGATCTTTGGATAATAAAATAAAGAGTCACATTGAAAAGGATATGGAAACAATCAGGTAATATAGTAGATGACAGGAACAAAAGCAGTTAATTCTATTTTTCACCTCTTACAGGCAGGATAATCAGTTGTAATTAAGAGGCAAAGTTACAGTTTAATAAACTGCACCTGTCAGCAGTTGTCATCTTAGTGATCAGTTCACACCTCCATCACAATGACAGCAGCCCTTCAAGTACTTTAATAACCCCAGTCCTTGGAGCAGTGGAGGATTAGGAAACAGATAATGGGTTGATTAAGCTCTAATAAAATGGAGGGTAAAGAGATGAAACTCAGCTGGGGAGGCCTGGGATAGTCAGGAGTGGATAGAGATTTGCAAGAGTAACGATCACGTGGGGAACCCAGGCCCAGGGAACTTTGACTAGGACCGCCCACACAACTAAGCATACCAAAAATAAACTTCCCAAAGTTCTTTGGGAGAAGAGCAACCATCAGTCAGTCAGCCAGTGAGATTTCACTACATCATATTAGCTGGATGACTCCAAAGGACTCCTAAGGCCCCTTTAAATTCGGCTCCACATGGTACCTCCACTCGATATTCCTGGCCCTCATCTTCTGAGCCAGAGAATCTCCTGGGAGAAGCTCTCTGTACTAAATAAAGCCTTTACTATTACACACTTGGTGGCTATGCTCCCTTCTTTCTTCCTCGGCAGGGAAAGTACCTTACAGTTTAACTTTGCTTTTCTATATTTGGGTAAATTAAGTTGATTTAAGAGGTATATGACCTTTTGTTTTTATAGAATTTACTTTATTCTACATTTTTTCCCTGCCATTCATAAAATAAATGTTTTTGGTTAATCCCTACCTGAGCTTTTTTGTTTGTTTTTGATAAACTACATTTAAAAGTACATTTTTATTTTAACTTTTTTCATTTGATTTTTAAATATTTGTTTTCTCTCAGTTATTGATATATTATGAGAAAATATGGAATTAAGGTTTTTCCATCATGTAAAAGAGTTTTATGTGAGAACATTAAACAATAATAAAAACAGTCATATTTTTTTATCCATTTCCTGTCATATCATTTGCTGCCTATAAGAGACAACAGGGCCATATATAAATATTAAAAAATTCAATCAATCCTCATATGTGGTTTATAAAACAACTGTTAAATTATTTTCCAAACGTGGCTATTTAGTAAAGTTATCCTTTTAATAGCCAATGTAAATGCACTTTTTAATGTTTAAAGCAATTGTTTCTCAGCATTCGCAAATACAATATGAATTCTATGATGAGAGTTAAGTATTCATTGCCCAGGTACAAATAAAGACCTGTGGATGGCTTCTACCATTTTTCCTTACTAACAGGTCAGAGTGTGCTATTACTGAATCAGGCTACTAGAAGTAGTAGGTCAATCAGTCAATCTCATCCTTTGCTTTGGGTTTCCTTTTACAAACACGGCCCTAAAACAAGGAAGTTCTATTGTTTTAAAAATAAGTAAAATAAGTGTAATCTCCTTTGGTTATATTGTCCAACAGTCAATAATTCTATATTTTTCATTAATCTGAGACTGGGGTTTATTTATATTTACATAATTTTACTTCATATACAGTCATTTTAGTAAAATATATTATTTGTTTGGTTAAATCAAAAACATGACAACAGCAAATGTAAGCTCTTTAATTCAGGATTCTTTTTTCTTTTTTGGTTAGTTGTTCTAAACAGAAACACTCTTCATTGTAACCTTTTTTTTTTTTTTTTTTTAAATGTACTGTACACAATCTTGTAGCCAGAGGATTTGAGATGCATAACAATTTATGAAAGAATTTAGAACTCTAAGATTTTGTTAATCTTATTATATCTGAGAGTAAAGATGACAAAACTTATGTTTTTCTTTTGGAAGTCCACTCTTATTATGCAAATAGAGAGTAAACTGTCTTATGTAGAAAAGACTGTTTCCTTATATGTTTTTGAATCATCTCACTGACTGGTTGGAGAATGATAGATATAGTGTTTCAGGGGTTTTTATACTTTGAACCAAATTTGGAAATACTTTTTATGATTTAAGAACATTAAAAGCTGTACCTCAGATATCAAAATTCATTAATTTCCATAATGCTCAAAAATGTCAGTTTATCCAGTGGGGTGTGACAGAGTCTGCATACCGTTATCAATTCCATTAGAAATAATGGGGCTTTATTTTTCTGTTCACTTTTAAGTTAAGTCCATAAAGCAAGTGGTAGTGTCTTGAAAAAACCTATTTTCAATTTAGTTATTTTGATATGCTGGTATAGAGTAAGAATATTTCTCACCACCCAAGCAACCCCTTCTGTTCTTTTCTCCAGAGCCCCACTTAAAGGATAATAACCATGCATAATATTAAAAAAAAAAAAAACACCACAATCAGAATCTCAGCAGCTTTTATTTATTTATTTTTCTTTTGTGTTCAACAGATTATTGTCCACACAATGAAAAACTTGAGGAACATGAGCTCTGCTTCCTCTTAAGATATCTTGCTGTGAAATATTAGAATAGCAAAAGGCTAATACATGCATCCATGGGGTGGAGGGGGCCATTTTGGTTCACATTTTACACTGTAGTAATCAATTTATTGGTTAAAAAAGAAAAGAAAAGAAAAGAAAAAAGCCTGCTCTTTTCCTATCCAGCTGCAGCAGGCAGGAGCTGGAACATATGCCTGTCTGAAAGAGGAGGAGGGGGTAAAGCCTTCTCTGGAGATGCCACACAAAGAAAGCCAATCTTCACCACAAAGCATGGAATGACTTAAACACTCTATTGTATTAAATATGAATGAGTCTTCATTGTGGAGCACAGTGTGTGGGGACCCGTGGTGTCCTCCCATTAGCCACATGATTAACCAGATTACACTGGACAGCGACTAAGGTAAATAAGGATAGCCTTCTGTCACTTCCTCCCCCAGGCCTGGCCAACAAGGGGCCAAAGAGTTGGACTCTTTGTAGTCAGCTGGGTGAAAAGAAGAAATAACCATGAATGTCATGCCTCATAATTTAAAAATAGGGAGAGGGAAGAGACAGAGAGAAAGAAAGTTGTCTCCAGGGACCATCTATGAGAAACAGTGTGAAAACATCTTTCTCATCGACTAACATGTCAGTATTGTTCCCTTTGACCACATAGGATTAATCTAACCCTCTCCTAAAGGAAGTCTTATATTCCCTTTTGTGGTCAGAAAGAAAAAAAAAAAAACCATGAATTAAGGCTGCCTGATTCTGCTCATTAGGTGTGAGACCTGATTATTCTCTTTCTACAAATCTGCCAGCCTGTTAACTTCCCTCATCTTCCATGTGAGAGTTTCTCTTCCTTGGACTTTCATCCACAACCTCTGTTCATTCTTGGAACGGATAAATGCCTGTAGTTAATTGGTTTATGAAAATTACACCAAAGTTACAATTCTCATGGCAGCTTGTGATCTAAGAAAATGCATGGAAATGGGTAACAACACTGGTTAGCACCAATGAGAGAGTATGTATTATCTGAGTTCAGACATGGAAATTAAAATGTATGATGTATAAAATGTTCTATAAAATATATTTTAGCTTATTGATGTACTATAAAGGTGAAACATTTAAGTGAAAAATATTTCTAGAGATTAGTTATTACTTAAAGACAAAGTCTAAATTTCTGTCAGTTAAAAAAAAGTTTCAATGACTTTTAAAATATTATAGATACATTGCTACAAAATGGAATCTTTTGGTAAACTAATAAAATAATGTACAAATAAATAAGCAGTGAGGACTCTTGAAAAACCTTAGTGATTTTAAATTAAATATATTTTAAATAAGTAGAAAGCATCAATCCATTGGTAAAACCTTTTAAACATAGTATTGTGAAAAGTAACCATTAATTTATTTTTATGTAATTTTGCCCCAAATTTGCTTTATTATTAAAGATATAAAAATAGGTTTCTTCCAAATTTGTGAATTTGAATTAACAGCTCTCTAAAACTTTTATAACAACTAACAAGATGTGTCCATATAATAAAAAATAAATTCCAAAGTTCTCACTGAGAATAACATAAAATGCAATAATAATTTTAACGCCTTTGAGGTTTTCAAAAATAATAGATATTCAAGTATTGTCTATATTGATTCCAAGTGTAAAATATAATCCTTATTGTATATTGTGCAAATTTCCCTGAATTATAAAATTATGGTGTCGAGGGAAAGTTATCCTATATAATATAGCAAAATTCCACTTTAAAAATAATTTCTAATATTTTAACAATTCTGGTGAATGCCATATGAGTAATATACAAAAGAAATTTATTAATTTGATAAAATAATAGAGCTTCTGTTATTAATTGAATAATTTATTGATTAAAGAAGTTTTTTGTTTATTTATTATTCCATCTTTTTCAGCATTTTCTATTTGCAAAGCACTATGCTAAGAGCAAGAACTCTCAAAGAGTCAAGAAATACAGATTCCATTTTGAGTCAGGTATCTCAGTCTGAAGATAGAAATAACATTTGATAAACATTAGATATTTTCATGGATTATTCAGATTTTACTTCTACTCATTTGATGAAAAGAAATGTAAGCTCTCAAAATATTTATCTTTTCTTTTTAAACTAAAACAATTTAAATTATTTTTAGTTCAAGAGCATTCAGAATGTCAACCATTTCAGGTTTTTTTGTTTGTTTTTTTGTTTTTTTTTCTGGAGAGGACAGAGGACAGTGTCTGCGTATGGTGGATGGTATGGTCCTAGATTTGAAGGACTTTGATTTTCCTGCTCCCCACCAACCTACCCACATTCCCTAACTATACCAGTGAGTATTCCTTTAATGTAGTTCAATAATTTACTTGGACGCAGGATACTGACATGAACTCCAGGTTGTTGTCTCATCCCATCTGAACTACGCACTGCAGAGATATGTTTTTAATCCTATTCTTCTTGATGTTCTTCTTTCTCATCTTTTTTGTCTTTTGTCACTTAATTTTAGTTTTTTAACATTTTTATGTTGATGATTATTTTATGGATGGTGCCTGAATCTCTTTTCAACTAGCGAACCAACTAATCCCAACTCTATGATTAATGTTTTTATGTCTTGCCTGTTTTCTTAATGTCTGAGGCTACTCAATGGTCTTTGTTTATCCTATCAATTATGGCTTTAAGACAATCTGATATTTGAGAAATTCTGAAATTCAGGTTTCCATAAAAATATTATTTCATAATGAGGAGAAAAATATAATATGAAATAGCTCTCTGTTGTCAGTGGGTTTTTTAAAATTTGAGATAGTTATTATTTCAGCTCTTGCTTTTGACTTTTCTTGTTTCTGGAAAACACAGGAAAGAAAAACGATTCTAGTCCTCATATCTTTATCAATATATGAAAAAGAGGTGGAAATTTCTCTTTTGTGGTTTATGCTGAGTTGTGTTAAATAAGGCTTGAATAATGAATGAGATGTTTTCAATCTCAAATTTTATGTTTGGATAGGAAGAAATAAAAATATTAAAATGATAAACTGATATTTCTGTATGTTATTCATATTTGATATACTTTTTGATTTCCAGTTATATCACCAATGGCATAAAATTCATGTTATTAAAACATTTGTCAGTCCTTATGGAAACTTGCATTCTTTAAGATTCTGAATACTTATTTTACTTATTTATAGCTGGGATTCAATAATTTAACAAGTAAGGAATTCTGTATTTAAATATTTTAATTTCTTTCTTGTAAACAATGACAAACAAATTTTCATTAAACTAACTGTGCAAAAACCTGATGTTTAGCATTATGATTTTAGCTTTTTGAACATTTTGTCTCAATTCTGTAAGGTTATTCTATGCAGCCTTATGAACTAGATTTTCACAGGAGTGAGAGTCCATGACTATTTGCTTTGTATTTGAGCCTCTTTTCAAATGATTAATGTAGAAGAATCCTATTTAAACCTTGGTGTCTGGAGGTAAGAAATAATGGTATTTTATAGGCTTTATATACCGCTGTGAAAAATGAAGAGTGCATTACTATATATACTAGGAGCTGGTGTGAAATTTATACTAACCAAATTTCTAATAGATTGAGGTACATGCAACAACAATTTCCTTCTTTCTAATAGTATTTAAAATTGGTAGATATTTTTTCCATTCTATGATAGGAAAACATTCAGGCAGGACAATAGAAAATTTAATAAGAAATTATAAAGGCCTACACCTAGTCCCTGTAGCTTGAGTCAATTCATCAGAAATATTTTAAGGTAAGTTGCTTAAATTAACTTAAATCTTAGACTAATTTTCTTAATTATATATTAATATTTAAATTAAGAGGTGAAAACATATTTACTGTTTTTTCATTCTGGAGTATATAAAAAGACACTTTGAGCCTGACCAGGTGGTGGCGCAGTGGATGGAGCATCTGACTGGGATGCGGAAGACCCAGGTTCGAGACTCTGAATTTGCCAGCTTGAGCGCGGGCCCATCTGGCTTGAGCAAAAACTCATCAGCTTGGACCCAAGGTCGCTGGCTCCAGCAAGGGGTTGCTCGGTCTGCTTAAGGCCCGCGGTCAAGGCACATGTGAGAAAGCAATCAATGAACACCTAAGGTGTTGCCACTGCAATGAAAAATTAATGATTGATGCTTCTCACCTCTCTCCATTCCTGTCTGTCTGTCCCTATCTATCCCTCTCTCTGACTCTCTCTGTCCCTGTTAAAAAAAATTAAAAAGTATTTAAAAAGACACTTTGATGAGTTTTTTCCTTCCCCTTTAGTGTGAATGAGCTATTAACTAATTAATATATTATTTTTAAAATTTAATTTAGATAATTAAATTTAACAGAGTGACAGTGATCAATAACAGTACATAGGTTTCAGGTAAACATCTCTATAGCATATGCACTTTTGATTATGTTGTATAGCCATCACTCAAAGTCAAATCATTTTCTGTCATCTTATATTCATTCCTCTTTACACCCTTCCCCACCCCCATCTCACATCCCCCTCCTCCAGTAACCACTTCACTTTCATCTATGTCATAGGTCCCATTTTCATATTCATATGAAATCATATCATTTTTAGCTTTTTCTGATTTACTTATTTCAATTCTTATAATGTTCCTTCCATGTTGTTATAAATGACAATATATAATTATTTATTATAGCTGAGTAGTATTCCATTGTATATATGGACCACATCTTCTTTATCCAATCCTCTATCAAAAGACATTTTGGTTGTTTCCACATCTTGGTCACTGTGAATAATGCTGTGATAAACTTGGGGGTGAATGTGTATTTTCATACCAATATTTTCGATTTTTTTTTTTGGTGGATACCCAGTAGAGGATTGCTGGGTCATATGGTAGTTCTATTCTAAACTTTTTGAGGAACCACTATACTTTCTTCCATAATGGCTGTACCAGTTAATATTCCCACCGACAGTAAATGAGGGTTTCTTTTTCTCCACAGCCTCTCCAGCACTTGTTCCCTGTCTTGTTGATAATAGACAACCTGAGAGGTGTGAGGTGGTGTCTCTTTACATTTCTCTAATCACTAGTGAGGATGAGCATCTTTTCCTATAGCTGTTGGCCACTTGTGTGTCTTCCTGTGTCTGTTCATGTCCTCTCCCTATGTTTTACTTGGATTGTTTGCTTATTTATTGCTGAGCTTTGTGAGTTCTTCATATATTTGGATATTAACACCTTATTGGAATTATTGTTTATAAATATCATCTCTCATTTAGTTGGCTGTTTTTTTTGTTTTGGTGTTGGTTTTTTGCTGTGCAGAGCTTTTTAGTTTGATGTAGTCCCATTCATTTATTGTTGCCTTTACTTCCCTTGCTTCTGGGGTCAAATTCATAACAAGTTCTCTACAGCCAAGGTCCCTGAGTTTAGAACCTATGTTTTCTTCTATGTAATTTGTTATTTCAGATCTTATATTTATTTTTTTATTTTTATTATTTTAATTTAATTGTGTTTACATAGATTTCAGGGCAACCCCAACTTCATCCCCCTCCCCCATATTCCCCTCCACATCTCCCCTATCTCCCTCTCCACAGTGCCCTTCCCTCCTTCCCTCCAGGTTCATCCCATCCCATCATCCCCTTTCCCTCTGTCCTCTCTTCCTCTGGTCCCTTTGATCCCTCTTCTGTCTCAATTCCTTTCCTCAGTTCTCAATGTTCCTTGGATTCCTCAAATGAGTGAGATCATATAATATTTTTCTTTTTCTGTCTGGCTAATTTCACTCAACATAATAGTTTCCAGGCCCCTCCATATTGTTGCAAAAGGTAAAATTTTCTTCTTTTTCATTGCCCTATAGTATTCCATTGTATATATGTACCAAAGTTTTTTAATCCACTCATCCACTGATGAACACTTGGGCTGTTTCCAGCTCTTCGCTATTGTGAACAATGCTGCCATAAACATGGGGGTGCATAGATCTTTGGTTTATTTTGAATTAATTTTTGTGCAAGGGGACAAACAGTGGTCTAGTTTTATTCTTTTGTATGTGGCTTTCCAATGTTTCCAGCACCATATATTGAAAAGACTCTTTTCACCATTGTGCATTTTTGTCTCCTTTGTCGTGTCCAGTATTTTCAAATGTTTTAATCTGTTGTTAGATGTATAAAAGCTTATAATTGTTATATCTCAGTGCTCTATTGAATATTTTATTAATATATGTCTTTTCTTATCTCCTGTGACATTTTGATTTTAAGTATATTTTGTCTGATATTACTATAGCCAGTCTTGTTCTCTTTTGGTTACTATTGGCATAAAATATATTTTTCTATTTTACCACTTTTGACTTATTTGTATCTTTGGCTTGAATAGCATCTTGTGTAAACAGTATATACTTAGTTCATGTATTTTATTCTGTCAATGTTTGTCCTTTGATTAAAGTGTTTAATCAATTTTATATGAAATTAGTTACTGCTAAGGAAATACTTCTGTCAATTTTATATTTGTTTTTCATATGTCTTATTGTTATTTTCCCACATTTTCTGCATTACTCTCTTCTTTTGTATTTTCTTGATTTTGTGAAGTGAAACATTTAAATTTATTCCTCATTTATTTTTGTGTACTTTCTTTAATTATTTTTATGGTGACTATAAAGATTATATTGAACAGCCTAAAGTTAAAACACTCTAATTCAAATTTATACCAGCTTAACTATAATAACATTCAACAACTGTGCTTCTTCACAGAATAATCATCTCCTCTTTTATTTTTGATGTTACAAAGTTACTTCTCTCTCTATTGTGTGTCTCAAACCATAAATTGATGATTCTTTTAAATGTATGGTGTTCAAATTATGTAGGAAATGAAAAAGAGAAGTAACAAATCATGATTACAATAATACTGTTTTTTTTCATTGCCCCTGTATTTGTTTTTACTAAAATGTTTGTTTTCTCAAACAGCTTCAAGGAACTGTCTAATATATATTTCAACTTACCAGCTTGCTTTAGCATTTCTTGTAGTTCCTGTGTAATGGTAAGAAAATTCCTTGACTTTTGTTTGTTCTGGGAATGCTTTATTTTCTCCACTTTTGAAGGATAGTTTATCTAGATGTAAGAGCTTTGTTTGGCATATTTTTTCTTTTAGAATTTCTTATGATATTGGCCCTCTGCCTATGGCTTCAAAAGTTTCTGATTGAATGTTTTCTGATAACCTTATTAAGAATCCCTTTGTATGTGATGTGTCACTTCACACTTGCTTCTTTCAAGAATATTCTTTTGGCTTTGATTTCTGAAAATCTGATTATAATGTCTTGGTATGATTCTCTTTGACATCTTTCTTGGAGTTCATTGAAATTCTTGGATGTTTATATTTATTTATTGCATCACATTTGGAATGTTTCTGGCCATTACTTCTTCAAATAATTTTTGCTTCTTTTTTCTTCTTTTTCTGAGAGGCATACAATGCCTATGTTGGGCCTATGTCACAAAGGTCTCAGGTTCTGTTCACATTTTTTAAATATTTTTTCTTTCTTTCCTCAAAATTAATAATTTTCATTGTTCTATTTTGAAATCTACTGGTTCTTTATTCTACCTGTTGAAATAAACATTTGAATTCTTTTAGTAAATGCTTTTATTACCATTATTGTACTTTATAGCTTCAATATTTCCTTCTGGTTTCTGTATTTTCTTTATTGATATTTAAATTTTGTTTATGCATTCTTTTCTTGATTTTATTTACATTTTTATAGTTTCTGAGCATCTTTCAAACCAGTTATAAAGTCTTTGTGCAGTAGATCTACAATCAAGGTCTTTCTCTGGGAGAGTTTCTATTGACTTAATTATTTATTTTTCAATTGGCCTGTCCTTTCCTTTTTTTGTATGTCTTATCATGTTCTGTTAAAATGGGGACATTTTAATCTAATAACACGGCAACTCTGTATTCAGATTCTTCCTTTTCCTCAGGGTTTGCCATTTTCTGTTATCTTTGTTTTGTCTTAATTATTGTTGGATGTCCCTGTGCTAAGGATCAATCTGAGGTTTAAACTTTTGGTCTTTTCATGTATTTTCTGAGCCTATTCCTTTTCTTGGGCCTTTTCAGTGGCTTTCTAATTTCCCTCAAATATACTATTGTTTTTGATGTCATAATCATTCATGTCTGGCTTCCAAAAAGAGAACATCAAAATATAAAGGGAGGATAAAAGGGTAATAGATCTTTACATTCCCTAGACATCACTTCAGCCAGAGGGCAGGGGCTTGCAAAAATAAAGAAGGTTAAAAAAATAACTGCCACCTGTCTCCTTTCCTACATCTTTGAGATTAGAAGTAGTAATAGTGGTCTGATTATAGAGTTTTGATATATGGAGAACAAGGTCGTCATATTTGTCCACTCCAGTTCTTCCTACAAGCTATGTGCAAGCTGCCAAAGTAACACATGCACAGCTGCTTGGCATAGGGCTGGAGAGTGGAAGATAGGCAGCCACTGCTTAGCGAATAGCTAAAATTTACTAAAATTAACCTGTTTAACTATTCATGACTTCCCCTGAAAGTGTTAAGCCTTTAATAGTCTTCAAATTCCAAAAAAGTTACATGAGAAAAATTGTGCCAGTGTTATTTTTGTCCAGATAAAAAACAGATTCCATTCCTGATGCAGTGTAATCACTGTAATCTACCATCTTACAAGACTTCTCTGTATAGTGTTTTTAAAAAGGCTAATGACAATAGAAAGCTCTTATACTTGTAAGTTTATGACTATTTTGCTTTGTCTCTAAAGTATTTTTATAATTTTTAAAGTAAAATGGTTTAATTTTATATATGTTAAAATCTTAGAAGTTGCTTTCAATTAATAGATTTATATATTTAACATTTATATTTTATTGCATTATAATTTTATTTAATTTTTTTTATTTATTTATTTTTTACAGGGCCAGAGGGAGAGTCAGAGAGAGGAATAAATAGGCACAGACAGACAAGAATGGAGAGAGGTGAGAAGCATCAATAATTAGTTTTTCATTGCTGTGGCAACACAATGTTCATTGATTGCTTTCTCACATGTGCCTTGACCGCGGGCCTTCAGCAGACGGAGCAACCCCTTGCTGGAGCCAGCGACCTTGGGTTCAAGCCGATGAGCTTTTTTGCTCAAGCCAGATGGGCCCGTGCTCAAGCTGGCGAGCTCGAGATCTCGAACCTGGGTCTTTCACATCTCAGTCCGATGCTCTATCCACTGTGCCACCACCTGGTCAGGCTGCATTGCAATTTTAAGTGTTATTTCTTTTCTGTTTGCTTTACAACCTTTTTTCAGGAAATCCTATTATACATATATATATATATATATATATATATATATATATATATATATATATATATATATATATATCTGGACAGCAGTTCAACTAATAATTTTCTGATTCTTTTTTTCTTTGTGTCGTTTGCATTCTCCTTGCTAGTTTTCATCAATGCTCCTATTAAATTTTATATCAATTTATTCACCCTTTGAAACTCTGTAATTTTGACATAATTTTATCTTTTTGTTTCATTTCTTAAGTGTAATCTGTTTCATTTCTTCCTCTTTCTTTTGGTTTATTTTCTTAAATATTATTGTTTATTATGTTTCCAAGTCCTCGTCAGTGATACACATTATTTTGCTACATGGTTATGTCTTTCTGGTATTAGCTTTTGAAATATTTTAGGTTTGGTTTTCTGCATTCTTCCTATATTCTTATAGTAACATTAAATCTATTTAATGCAATTATATGCAAGATATAAAATTTTTAGTTCAAGAGCAGCTTCACCTATCAATAAAAATGAAAATTTCATTGATGTTTTATTTTCGAAATGATGTTTCTAAGAGTGGTATGTGTCATTGACTGTTATTGGTTCTCTTATGACTTGTAGATTTTTACATTTCTCCTTATTAATATTTTCTTTTTACTACCGTTTTCACTTGCTATTTTCTTTACCTTGTTTTATTTAGAAACAATGTTTTTCTATCACCTCAAAGTGTGTACATTTTTAAGAAGTACTTTTATAACTGATGTCATTATTTACTAGAACATTTTTTCAGTATTTTTACATTTAGAGTAGACTTTCTCTCTCTCTTTTTTTTCTTTTTGGAGGATAGTATAAGATTAATTTAAGCTTTTTTTTCCCTACAATATATTTTACTTAAGTGAAAAGTTAATTTATAATAAAAAGATTATCTGTTTAGCACCTCTCCTCTCTTCCCTCTTCCAAAATCATATTCTCATATTCTTAGTTGTGTCATAAGTTTTGATACCTCATATATTCTGTTTTAATACATCCTTATGGGAACAGGCAATAAGCCGTAGGTTAAGAAAATGTTAAATTCTCCTTTAATGTTAGTTATGTCATAATTATGTAGTTAGACACCATAAAAATATTATGTGTATAAACATCAGAGATTATCTATCCTAAACAGGTGGGTTTTAAAGGCAAAATAATTAAATTATTTACAAAAGATTACTAGATGTTGAAACTAAGGAAATACCCGACTTCCTCACATCATGTAGCCAGCATTAAGTACATTCAAATGGTGAGATTGACTTTCTGGGTTCCTTAATGTTGATTATAGACTCAATGCTTTGCTATCTCTATATTTTGAAATCCCCCAAGCTCTACACCTCTTCTCCCAAGCTCAAGAGTCCTTTTCTCTGGGATCCCAACTTTCCAAATTGACATTCATATTATTTTATTCAGTAGTTGGTATAAAGAATAACAATAAAAAGAGGTATTTTTCTTAATTTTTTAAATATTATGATAGCAACTAATATTTTTAATTATCAAATCATATATTAGAAGTGAAAAGAAGTTACACACTTACTTTTTAATTTATGTTATAAAAATGTTAATTTAAATTCATGTATGATAAATGTTCTAAGAGACTAAAGAAAAAAATAGACATCAAGGAATTGTGAAACAGAAACCAATAATTTAAATGTCAGAGAGAGAGAGAAAGATTTATTTGATTGACTACATTTTCCTTATAGACTGCAAGTATTGGGCCTGTTACCAGGGATTTTAGGGTATATAAGTCAAACTAGTGAATAACTCTACAATGTTAAGTGGTTTTATTTATGGCTTGAATACTTGGGAACTAAGATATGCCAAAATGTGTTATAAATTTCTATTAAGAAGACAATGTGTTATATTTATAAAATTTATGTATTTGAACAAGGGAACATTTATTTCATATAACTGATATTCTATGGGACCTATTTTTGGAAAAGCTGTTTTAAAGGATTGAAAATGTTTGTTTCTTTCATTCCAAGAAATAACCAACTGATTATTGGGTATGTATCCAGTCTGATTGCAACACCAGAGACACGTATAATTGAACTTGACAACTCTGTTAAGTGTGAATGGAATATTCTATTTAAGCAAGTCAGTTTACATCCATGTTTAATTTTAGAGTTCTTATAAAAACAACTTTCTTCTTTTGATTAGATTTATATTTAGCCTGTTAGGACACTAGTAAATAAGTTGACGTGGCATTAATTTAGACAAATTCTGTATAATGATTTAGAATTTATGAAGCCCATTTTTATTTCATTTTATCTTCACAAAATCTCTGTTAGGTTAGAATAATTTTACCCTCATTTTATAGAAGAGAATACTACACAGACAATAAATAATGATGTAGTAATTCAAGTACAGCACTTCAAATTCTATTACTTCTAAATAATTATATTAATTGCCTTTCCCCCAAACACACATTTTCTTCTGCTAAGAGTGTCTAGAATATATGCACTGAGTTTTATTTTTCTAACTCAAGTAGAAAATCAGGAGATTTCTCTTGGCACTTTATCTTTACTCTTCATTAACTTTGCTCATCTCAACTTTCCTTTTCTTTTCCTCTCTTTGTACACATTTTCTAAAAACCCCAAAATGTACCAAGATAGCTGTATTTTCTATATTATCTATTCACATATCACTAATTTCTATTGTAGTAGCATGCATATATATATATGTATATATATATACATATATATACATATATATGTATATATATATTTGTGTGTGTGTGTGTGTGTGAAATCTGAATAAAGTTTCTTTCATTGTTTGAGAGATGGAGAGATGTTTGGTTTTCCTTTCTCACAGGCTGACTGTTAAATTTGTACTATACATTTATCACGGATGCTCTAAATGTTTCTAAGACTGACAGAGAGCAAGCTGGGGCTGACAGCTTCACTCTGGTTGCAGCTGATGTAAGGTTGCTGAGACCTAAGGGCTCGGTTTCCATCTTGCACATTTTATTCTGGCTAGAGTGGAAATGTCTATTTTTGCACTAGTATAAAAAGCTAATCAGAATAAAAGCCAACAGTTTAATAGCATTTACTAGAAGAGAAATGCATAGTTAGATGGGAAAAGAAAATAAACACACATACCAATATACTCAAATGTACAGGTATGCTATGTACACAAACAGAAAGACTGCATATCAACTTATAAGCATGCCTATATTGCTAACAAAGTCCCTAAATGAGTACATGTACTACCAACTATTATGATGCTAAGTGATTGGTACTCAAGAATACATGTCAATGATAGCCTTACATTTGCATTGCACTTTTAAATTCCCAAAGTGTTTTTACATCTGTTACCTCATTTGTTCTTACATAATAATGAAGTAAGAAAATAAAGTAGTATCCCAATTTTACACATAAGGAAATTAGAGTACCTAAAGTTTAGGCAAATTTTAAAGCTACTGCATGGCAAAGCTACTACTATTCATTTTAACTTAACTTGCTTTTTCTGTAAACCTAGTACTTATATTTTATAATTAAATCTTTAGGTAATTTTCTGCAAGCTTTAGCTACACTATATTAATCACTTTGCTTGTTATTACATATATCAAATAAATGTTTATGTACCTATGATATTTGAAGATTCTAAGTCCTTTGAAGGCAGGGACTATGTTTTCTACCTTTTTTTTTTTGTATCCTCACTTCTTGGAACAAATAAATTTAATAACTATCTGTTGAACTTGGCCAATTGAAAGATTCATTAAAAAGCAGTTAATTATAACAAAAAGTACTTTCAAAATGAGATGATTAAGTAACTTGAGTAGGCCCTGGTGGATCGCTCAGTGGATAGACTGTCTGCCTGGCATATGGACATCCTGCGTTCATCCCTGGTCAGGGCACACAGGAGAAGTAACTATCTGCTTTTCTCCCTCTCTCTTCCCTTTCTCTCCCTCTTCTCCTCCCACAGTCAGTGGCTCCTTTGATTAGAGCATTGGCTCCAGACTGGGGTTGCCGGGTGAACCCAGGTCGAGTCGCTTGCAGGAGTCTGCCTCACTATTTCCCCTCCTTTCACCTAAAACATAACAAAACAAAACAAAAAAGAGTCTACAGAGGCAAGTTCTAGAAACCTGTAGCTCTTTCCTCAACAGACAAAGTGTTTTCTCCCCTCTCCTCTTACATCCAGACTACTTCCCCATAACTGACCCCAAGCCAGACAATAAATTAAGAATAGTAATCAAGAAAATAATAGACTGAGATTAAGGTGAATTTGTAGGGCAGGAGTGCATAATATAGTAATTGGGCATTGGAAAATGAAGTAAAGAAATTAAGAATCAAGACCAAAGTAAAAAAACATCTATGCATATGGTTAGCAAAATTTCAGTGATGGTACTTTCTTTCCTTAAGCAAGAGAGTTGACCTGATAATTTTAATATTTTTCTAAGTATAATATTCTATGATTGTGATAATTTGTGATATAAAAAGAATGTTGGAAATTAGAAAAGGAAATTTTCAATCATTGCTTTGCCTGTAATTAACTACATATCCTTGAATATCCTCACCTGATTCTATTATTTATAATATAAGTTAAAAATAGCTGCATCTACCCTGAACATGTCTATTTGAACATAACTGGGTAAAGTTTTATAAGCTATACAAATGCTGAAGTTTTTTCCTTTATTACTTAATTTAACTAAGTATAAAATTACTGTGAAAATGTGAAAACTATTAGGCCTGGCACCACCACAACATGAAAAAAAATAATTTTTGAGACGTTGAGGATAAAAGTGATCAAGGTTAATGCAAGGTTAATTGGACATCTCTTACTGAAAGTGCTCTGTCAAACATCATCTTCATAGCAGGTGGGCTGAGGATAGTGTTGTTTCACTAACAGAGCTCCTCTGTGTACAATTCACATCACATCGGTCCATAAATCAGAAGTAACCATAATTAGGATTGTAAATTCTGATCATTTAAAAAATAATCCCCACACACAGACGACCTTTCTTTACAAACATTTTTCTGTTTTGAGTAAGTCAGCCATTCTCTTGGGCCATTTGTAGCCTCATAGAGTTTAATCTGGAGTTTTCTCAAGGATAGAGTAAGAATCACCATCCTCGGTGCTGTAATAGACGCTGTCAGAACAAATCATTATTTCTTCCCAGCAACTCTGAAATGTAGGTTTTATTGCTCCCACAATATAAATGAGGAAATAGTCACTTTCAAAACATGGAAGGAAGATTTTTCCAAGGGCATATAACTAACACTGACATAAGGAAGATCTGAATTAACTTCTATGTAACGAGAAAGATAATATGTAAGTGGACACATGTTTGTGTGTGGGTATAGATGCATTTGTGCATGTGTAACTTATTTAATGGTGATATATAATAACGTCTCTTGGTTATATAAAGTTAGCATAGATTTAACATGGCTACCTTTTTTCATAAATGTAAAAAAAATTGTTAGTTTTAAAAAGGCCTTCTTTCTCTAATCAAATAATATTGAAGATACAATTTACTTATAAGAAATCTACACATAAATGTCATTTGTTCTGAAAATGTCTACAATTGGATATGGAAATCAAAGAAAGACACATTATTTTAAAAGAAACATCTATACAAGCTTATTTTGGACATTGTTTTCTAAGTATTCTAAATGAAGGATTCACCTCTCTCCTAATAGTAATTTTCTATCCAGTGACATGTTTCAGTGTTTCTATTAAAATGATGTAGGTGGCAGCAGAAGCTAAGTGCAAGTGTACATGTCTACCTACTGTCTACTCATCTTTTTTTCTAATAATCTAGATTTATGGTGCATCTGCCTTTCTCCTTCATCTGCAAGGTCCTAGGACAGTCAGGTAGCCAATCTGCCCTTAAATATGTCTCTAAGGAAATGGAGGTACTAATTACTATTGGATTTTACAGCCTTCCATTTTATTGACTTGTGCTACTTTCTTTGATAATTAACTAATGAGTAAAATAATGAGCTATGTTAGACAGTCATGCTGGTCAATTAAACGGCAAATCAATTATTGAAAATAGTTTCGGACAGCTCAAATGTTGAAATGACATGGGTATGTATGGGTATGTGCATATTGAGTGAAAGTGTAATTATCTCCTAGATATTACAAAGTCCATCTTTATGAGAATATTGGGACTGGAAAAGTTTGACTACATGACAAATATGATCAGATACCAAAATACAAGTAAGTTATTATTTGTCTATGTTCATTTTATAGTTTGCAATTTTTATTTAATGGAGAAACCACAGCTTCCCTAGGTTTATGTGAAATGCATTACAAGGCAATATCTAGAGAATGTATATATTAAAAGAGATGGAAAAGAAACAGAAATAAACATTTTTAATTTAAATACGAGTTAAGGTTGGCATGTTTAAAGTGGAGGATAAGTCAATCTAGTGATTAGGCTTTTTCCTTTAAACTCAGGTTACTTATATTAGATCTCTTCTAATTTTTCTTTAATCATATTGGAAACATTCTTAACTTTGAATATTTTGTCTACAATACAATATATAAATATTTATTTGGTCTTTACTCTTACTATAAAGTGAGACCACATACGTGCACATGCTTGCGCGCGCGCGCGCACACACACACACACACACACACACACACACACACACACTTGAGAGCCTAAGAGCCTTTGTAAGTCTCTGACATTAAAGTATTCCTTAGGACAGGAAAAGTGACTGTGTGTCAGTTCCTCACCAGCCATTCTCTCAACCACATAACCATTTCAGTTTCTCACTCAGTTCTTTAGGATGTGCCTGTCACCTGCACATCTTCAGTTGCTATTATCTTACACTGACAGTTTACTGAGTATTTTAGATAAATCACTCTATAGCTTTTACACTTGCTCTTGAACTTGCGGCGATTTAATATTCTAATATACATAACTAGTTTAGCCTAGTGCATTTTTAAAAACATGACAAGTCATAGTTCACAATTCTTCAAAGTTATCAGTCCTAATGCTATCCAAATTCATAAGCACCCATCACTAATTTTTTAAAAAGAATTTTTAATTTGGGATTTTCTCCAATCTTATTTTATCTTCATGATGGTCTGCTGTCATCAGTATAGTAGAATAATTATTATATCTTCCAAATCAACATAGTTAAAATGACCATGTTACCCAAAGCAATATATACAAATTTAATGCAATCCCTATTAAAATCCCAATGTCATTTTTAAAAGAAACAGAACAAAAAATCACCAGATTTGTATAGAACATAATTTTAAAGTTCTTAAGATTATTAAGAATATCTTCTTTCACAAAAAACTTAAAGCTTTAACTGGTAAAACTTTTGTTAGCATAAAAATGCAATTTGTACCTTTAAATATTCCCACATTCTTTAAAGGTTTAAAAGTGGTTTTAATTCCATAAACACAGTTTAAAATCTTAACCTTAAATTCTGTTACAGAAATATCAAAACCAGGTAACAGAAGGTAACATCAAGTTTTTATTTCCAAACAGTTCTAATTCTGTATTTTTGTTCTTACCTGAAATGAAGCAAGGAACACAAACGTTCCCATATGAATCAAATTAGAATTTACATATAAATTACATTAGAAATGTGAGCTCCATCAAGGAATACATTAGCACTGTCCTGAGTTATGTGAAGGCGAAAAAAATTAAGTTAGAACAATTTCAAAGGCAAGTTTTGGTTTGTCTATTCGACTAAGCTGGTTTAATCATTGATAATGACTGAAATAAATTTGCTCTATCCAAAGTAATGTAAAGCCCACCATATTGTGTGAAATGCCATAAGTGACTTAGTGAATCATAAAGTCAATGAGAGAACATCACTCACAAGTCTCTGACATGCTTACATTGTGCTTAACGCCAGATGTACAGATAGGAGAACTTGGTCCAATCAGAAGACCTTGTGAGGACTGATGTTACAATGATATTCCAGGGAGATCTCCTAAAGTCAAGGAAACTCTTAAAGTGACATGTAAATGTTTTCTCATGCATTTGTTGTAGTTACTAATAGAATTGTTACTTTATTTTCACAGAGGACAAAAACTGAAATTCTTCTCTCCAAAAGGATAGTGCTACCAAAGAAATAGAGAAATTGAAATAGTAACTGGAATCAGCCTGGTGACAGAAAGGAGCTTCAGCCACTAAGCAGGAATATGGTTTATGAGTGCCTCTCCTAATAAGCTGAACTCCAGTGACCATAAAACTGAAATATAATTATGACATTAAAGATGCCTATCTTTGAACTTAATTATTAATTAATTTAATGAGAGGAGATGAGGTTGTAAACTTGCTAATTAAATGGCTGTGTAAAACTGCAGACGGTGGAGGATTTACCAAATGATGAATCCCACAACACTATTTTGCTGTATCAAAATTCTATTAATATTCAGTATGCCAGAAGTACTAGCTGGAAAGTGTGCAGTATCAAATGACCTAAAATTCCCAAGGAAAGCAACTTTGAAGATACTTCAGTGTTTTTGTTTAGAGTAGGTACTGGTGTATATTAATGAACTGAGGATGTCAGAGGATAGAAGATGCGTCAAATGAAACAGCAGTTATTTGGAGACAAAACGTTTTTTGTGTGTGTGTGTATGAGGTTGAGCCACTATCTTAGATCTTGTCCTGTGGTGTTAAGAGTGTCAGGGTCAACTTACTTGATAGTAATCAAAGGTGTGAATTTGCAAGAAGTCTAAATGTTAATCGATCCCCAGACCAAGATGACACTTCATGTAACATGCTTGTGGAAATGCAATTCAATTGATTGCGATTCTTGGGAATTAATACATTGGAACAAACAAATTTATTTTAGTATGTGATAGATTCAAAATTCTGGCTCTACTCTATATCAGCTTAATGATCTTGGAGGAGTAGATATACTACTCTGGACCTCAGTTTCTTCATCAGTAAAATAGGATAAATGTTTCTATATTCATGGAGCTGTTGGAGAATTATAATTATAAAATATATAATGCACCTAGCAAAGTGCTTATTCCCAGAGATGCTTAAAAAAGAAAAATATATAAAACAAAACATTATGTGTTGAATTAAAACTTAAGAGGGGCAATTTGTGAGATGCCCACACCACATGACATCAGCAGATAAGAAGAAGTACTACATATTTAACTAGTGGCAGGTCTTTCAACATAAGAAATCTATGAGGAGAAAAATGTCACTAATCATTATTGAATTTAATTCAAAGTAATGTCTTTTGAAGTACTTTTAATCCTACTGGAGTCAAATATGAGCAGGATAAGATAATATTTAAGAACACATTTCAAAGAATTGATAAATGAAATTCAAGGTAATTAATGTATTATAGTAATTGTTCATACAAGCTTAAAGTTGTCTTTATCAATATGCAAAGTAAACAGATTTCCTTATCATGAAAAAATGATCAAAAATAAATTCAGTCTGACCTATGGTGGCACAGTGGATAAAATGTTGACCTGGAATGGTGAGGTCGCTAGTTCAAAGCCCTGGGCTTGCCCAGTCAAGACACATACAGGAAGCAAATACTACAAGTTGATGCTTCAGGCTTCTTCCCCCTTTTTCTATTTCCACTCTAAAAATCAATCAATAAAATAAAATTTAAAAATGAATTTAAATTAAATGAATGATGTTTTTTGAACTACTTAAGGAAATTCAAAGTCCTTGCTTTTTTTTTTTCATTCTGTCTTACTGTAAAGGATTTTCCAGTCAATATGAACACCAATTCTTTTAAAAGCCAATGATAATTATAAAAATAAAAATAATCAATGAATGATATCTTGAGTCCAAGAGTGAACTTATAATTAGAATGAAAGACTGAAAATATTAGTTAAATTTGGGTTAGAAAATTGCAAACTAATTGAACAAGAGAAATGATTTAATTCATCAACCCTGATTGGTATCATCATTGGTGCCAGATGATATGGTATACCATAACATGACATCATAAAAAACTTCAAAGGCCTGGGACGACCATTGTTTTTATGCTTAAATAAGTGGAAAGGTTTATAATAAAAAAAATTATTGAATTTGTATTGAAAATAATTAGAGAAGTATTATGACTAATTAGGGTTACATATAAATTTTAGTCTCTCCTCACCCTACACACACATATATGCACACACTGATACTGATTCACAAATATTGCGTGGAAGAATGTATATGTCAGAGTAGCAGATATTTATTCTATTTATTTATTTATTTTACAGGGATAGAGAGAGAGATAGATAGGGACAGACAGACAGGAACGGAGAGAGGTGAGAAGCATCAATCATTAGTTTTTCGTTTCGTTGCCTTTGCGACACCATAGTTGTTCATTGATTGCTTTCTCACATGTGCCTGGACCACGGGTTTTCAGCAGACCGAGCCACCGCTTGCTGGAGCCAGCGACCTTGGGTCCAAGCTGGGGAGCTTTTGCTCAAGCCAGATGGGCCCACACTCATGCTGGCGAGCCTGGTGTCTTGAACCTGGGTCTTCCACATCCCAGTCCGACGCTCTATCCACTGTGACACCGCCTGGTCAGGCCAGATATTTATTCTAAGATCAAAAAGGTTTCCAAAAGATTAAGAATCTTATACTGATGTGTATATTTTGTTTCAACAAAGCATAGAATTTCCTCCTGATGTCTTAATCATTTGTAGAAAAGTTTTTTCCAAAGCCATAATTGCACATCAATATATGTATTTCCTAAAAATATTCTTTGTCTTAGATGTTTTTCCACTGTAAATTTTTTAAATAAAAATCTTCATGTTTTTTTTTTATTTTAAAACATTTAAAAATAGTCTCTGGATTTTGTGTCATTCATAAAAGGATGCACAGAAGTCTATCTTTGCCATTACAAATATAGAGAAATTTTCCATGTATTATTGCTATAGTTAAATTATAAATGTGCTTAAAATTTTGAGTAACAAGAAAGAGGCCTTTATCACATACCATTGTATTTGTTGGGGTCTATTATTGGAGTCTATTATTTCCATTGATCTATTCCATACTAAATGTTTATAATTATTGTATCTTTTTATATATTTTTCTAGAATAGTCCTGAACATTTTGTTAATTTTTAAAAAACTGTATTTAGAAAATTATATTTAACGGGGTTTCATTGATCAGTAAGTGTACATAGGTTTCAGGTAAACATTTCTATACCGTTTGAACTGTTGATTATGCTGTATACCCATATTTAATTTTGAATAGATAATATAGTATTAAATAATCATTACTTCAATTGACTTAATATGTACATAGATTAATTACAGGAGATAATTTTTGTCATAATTTAGTCTTCATAAGGTAAAATAAGTGTTGTATTTATTCATAATTATCAATAGTTTTTAGTAAATTTGTAATTTTTTCTATAAAAATTACACAGTTTTAATCTCCAGGTCCATCTGTACTGTTACAAAGAATAATATTTTTTATCACATTGTATAAATTTACCACAATTCTACTAATAGACACTTGGGCTGCTTCCATAGCTTGGCTATTATAAATAACACTGCAATGAACATAGAGGTGCATATATTCTTTCAAATTAATGTTAGAATGTCCTCTAAATCTATTCCCAGAAGTGGAATTTCTGGATCATAAGGCAGTTGCACTTTTAATTTTTTGAGGTAACTTTATACTACTTTCCACAATGGATGCACCAATCTGCATTCCTACCAACAGTGCATAAGGGTTTCTTTTTCTCCGTATCCTCATTAGCACTTGTTTATTGATTTATTGATGATAGCCATTCTGACAGATGTGAAGTGATATCTCCTTGTGGTTTTAATTTGCATTTATCTGGTGATTGAAGACATTAAGCACATTTTTATGAGTTGTTTGGCCATCTGTTTGTGCTCTTGGTGAAGTGTCTATTCAGGTTTTCTGGCCATTCTTTAATAGAATTTTCTTCCTGGTTTTGAGATTTATAGGTTTGTTTGTTTGTTTTTTTATAAATTACGAATATTTAGCCTGACCATTTGGTAGCACAGTGGATAGAGCATCAGAGACTGGGATGTGGAAGACCCAGGTTTGAAACCCCGAGGTCATTGGTTTGAGCGCTGGCTCATCCGGCTGAGTACGGGCTCACCAGTTTAAACACAGGGTCGCTGGCTTAAGCGTGGGATCATAGACATGACCTCATGGTCGCTGATTTGAGCGCAAGTTTGCTGGCTTGAGCAATGGGTCACTCACTCTGCTGTAGACCCCGGGTCAAGGCACATAGGAGAAAGCAATCAATGAATAACTAAAAAGACTAAAGAGTCGCAATAAAGAATTGATGCTTCTCATCTATCTCCCTTCCTGTCTGTGTGTCTCTATCTGTCCCTCTCTCTGTCTCTCTCTCCCTGTCTCTGTCACACACACAAATTTTTTTTTCAGGTATTTACTACTTATCTAATGTATCATTGGAAAATATGTTCTCCCATTAGTAAGCTGCCTTTTCATTTTGTTGATGGTTTCCTTTGCTGTGTCAAAACTTTTTAGTTTGATGTAGTCCCATTTATTTTTCTTTTGTTTTCTTTACCTGAAACAATATTTCAAGAAAAAAACATTGCTATGAAAAATGTCTAAGATTTTACTACTTCTCTTTCCTTTTATTATTTTTGTGGTTTCAACTTTAATTTTTAAGTTTTTAATTCATTTATAGTTCATTTTTGTGTATGGTGTAAGAATGTGGTCCAGTTTTATTTATTTATTTATTTTTTGCATGTACCTGTTCAATTCTCCCCAGACCATTTATTAAAGAGACTATCTTTATCTCATTGTCTTTGCTCTTTTTGTCAACTGTTAATTGACCATATAAACATGGGTTGATTTCTGGACTCTCTATTTAGTTTTGTTGATCTATATATGTCTGTTTTATTTTTATATATATATTTTATTATTATTAATTCTTATGGGGTGACATCAATAAATCAGGGTACATATGTACAATGAAAACATCTCCAGGTTACCTTATCATTCAATTGTGTTGCATACCCATCACCAGAAGTCAAATTGTCCTCTGTCACCTTCAATCTGGTTTTCCCTGCGTCCCTCCCCTCCTCCCTATCCAATTCTTCCCTCCCTCCCCCCATCCCATAACCACCACTCTCTTGTCCATGTCTCATACCCTCACTTTCATGTCCCACCTATGTATGTAATCGTGCTGTTCTCAGTTTTTCTTTTTTTCTGATTTACTTATTTCACTCCGTATAATGTTATCAAGGTACATCCATTTTGTTATAAATGATCCGATGTCATCGTTTCTTATGGCTGAGTAGTATTCCATAGTATATATGTACCAAAGCTTTTTAATCCACTCGTCTTCTGACGGACACTTGGGCTGGTTCCAAATCTTCGCTATTGTGAACAATGCTGCCACGAACATGGGGGTGCATTTCTTCTTTTCGAACAGTGCTATGGTGTTCTTAGGGTATATTCCTAAAAGTGGGATAGCTGGGTCAAAAGGCAGTTCGATTTTTAATTTTCTGAGGAATCTCCAAACTGTTTTCCACAGTGGCTGCACCAGTCTGCATTCCCACCAGCAGTGCAGAAGGGTTCCCTTTTCTCAACATCCTCGCCAGCACTTATTCTGTGTTGTTTTGCTGATGAGTGTCATTCTGACTGGTGTGAGGTGATATCTCATTGTGGTTTTAATTTGCATTTCTCTAATGATTAGTGATGTTGAGCATTTTTTCATATGCCTATTGGCCATCTGTATGTCTTCTTTGGAGAAATTTCTATTCATTTCTTTTGCCCATTTTTTGATTGGGTTGTTTGTCTTCCTGGTGTTGCTTTTTATAAGTTCTTTATAAATTTTAGTTATTAACCCCTTATCAGATGTGCTGTCGAATATGTTCTCCCATTGTGTGGTTTGTCTTTTTATTCTGTTCCTATTGTCTTTAGCTGTGCAAAAACTTTTTAGTTTGATATAGTCCCATTTGTTTATCTTGCCTTTTATTTCAGTTGCCCATGAAGATAAATCGGCAAATATACCGCTGCTACAGATGTCGGAGAGCTTGCTGCCTATGTTTTCTTCTAAGATGTTTATGGTTTCACGGCTTACATTTAAGTCTTTTATCCATTTTGAGTTTGTTTCTGTGAATGGTGTAAGTTGATGGTCTAGTTTCATTTTTTTGCAGGTAGATGTCCAATTTTCCCAACACCATTTGCTAAAGAGGCTGTCTTTACTCCATTGTATGTTCTTTCCTCCTTTGTCAAATATCAGTTGTCCATAAAGCTGTGGGTTTATTTCTGGGTTCTCTGTTCTGTTCCATTGATCTATGTGCCTGTTCTTATGCCAGTACCAGGCTGTCTTGAGTATAATGGCCTTGTAGTAAACCTTGATATCAGGAAGAGTGATACCTCCTGCTTTATTTTTTCTTTTTAAGATTGCTGAGGCTATTCGTGTTCTTTTTTGGTTCCATATAAATTTTTGGAATATGTGTTCTATATCTTTGAAGTATGTCATTGGTATTTTAATTGGTATTGCATTGAATTTATAAATTGCTTTGGGTAATATAGACATTTTAATGATGTTTATTCTTCCTAGCCATGAGCACGGTATGTGCTTCCACTTGTTTGTAACTTCCTTGATTTCTTTTATCAATGTTCTATAATTTTCTGAGTACAAGTCCTTAACTTCCTTTGTTAAATTTACTCCTAGGTACTTTATTTTTTTGGCTGCAATAGTAAAGGGGATTGTTTCCTTAATTTCTTTTGCTGATATTTCATTGTTGGTGTATAGAAATGCCTCTGATTTCTTAGTATTAATTTTATATCCTGCCACCTTGCTGAATTCATTTATAAGGTCCAGTAGTTTTTTGACTGAGACTTTAGGGTTTTCAATATACACTATCATATCATCTGCAAATAATGACAGTTTTACTTCTTCTTTTCCAATTTGTATGCCTTTTATTTCTTCTTCTTGTCTGATTGCTGTAGCTAGGACTTCCAGAACTATGTTGAATAAGAGTGGTGAAAGTGGGCAACCCTGCCTGGTTCCTGATCTTAAGGGGATTGCTTTTAATCTTTGTCCATTTAGTATGATGTTTGCCGTCGGTTTATCATAGATGGCCTTTATCATGTTAAGGAATGATCCCTGTATTCCCACTTTACTGAGAGTTTTGAGCATGAATGGGTGCTGGATTTTATCAAATGCCTTTTCTGCATCTATTGAAATTATCATGTGATTTTTATCCTTCCTTTTGTTTATGTGGTGAATCACATTGATTGATTTGCGAATATTGAACCAGCCTTGCCTCTCCAGAATAAATCTCACTTGATCGTGGTGTATGATTTTTTTCATATATTGCTGGATCCGGTTGGCTAATATTTTTTTGAGAATTTTAGCATCTAAATTTATCAGGGATATAGGCCTATAATTTTCTTTCTTTGTGTTGTCTTTGCCCGGTTTTGGGATCAGAATTATGCTCGCCTCATAAAAGAAGTTTGGAAGTCTGCCTTCCTCTTGAATTTTTTGAAATAGCTTGAGGAGAATAGGAGTTAGTTCTTCTTTGAATTTTTGATAGAATTCACTTGTGAAGCCATCAGGCCCAGGACTTTTCTTTTTTGGGAGTTTTTTGATAACTGTTTCGATCTCATTTGCTGTAATTGGTCTGTTTAGGTGTTCTGATTCTTCCAGATTGATTTTTGGAAGGTTATATGATTCAAGAAATTTGTCCATTTCACCAAGATTGTCTAATTTTTTGACATATAGTTCTTCATAGTATTTTCTTACAATGCTTTGTATTTCTGTTGTGTCAGTTGTTATTTCTCCACTGTCCTTTCTAATTTTATTTATTTGAGTCCTCTCTCTTTTTTTCTTGGTGAGTCTAGTTAAAGGTTCATCCATCTTGTTTACCTTTTCAAAGAACCAGCTTCTTGTTTCATTGATCCTCTGTATTGTTTCCTTAGCCTCTATGTCATTTATTTCTGCTCTGACCTTTATTATTTCCTTTCTTCTACTTGTCTTGGGTTTTATTTGTTGTTGTTTTTCTAGTTCTTTTAGCTGCAGGGTCAGGTTGCTTATTTGAGCTTTTTCTAGCTTCTTATGATATGCCTGTAGTGCAATAAACTTCCCTCTCAGAACTGCTTTTGCTATGTCCCATAAATTTTGAGTTGATGTATGCTCATTATCATTTGTTTCTAGAAACTTTTTTATTTCTTCTTTGATCTCATTGTTAATCCATTCATTATTTAATAACAAGCTATTTAGTTTCCAAGTGTTTGAGTATTTTTCAGTTTTTCTTTTGTGGTTAATTTCTAGTTTCATGGCATTGTGATCAGAGAAAATGCTTGATATGATTTCAATCTTCTTAAATTTATTGAGACCATTTTTGTGTCCCAACATATGGTCTATCCTAGAAAACGTACCATGAGCGCTTGAGAAGAATGTATATTCTACTGCTTTAGGGTGAAAAGTTCTGAAGATATCTATTAAATCAAGTTGATCTAGTGTCTCCTTTAAGTCTGCTGTTTCTTTATTAATTTTCTTTCTTGAGGATCTATCCAGTGTTGTTAGAGGGGTATTGAAATCCCCTACTATGATAGTATTGCTGTTAATCTCGCCCTTTATATCCATCAAAGTCTGCTTTATGTATGTCGGGGCTCCTATATTTGGTGCATAGATATTTACAATAGTTATATCTTCCTGTTGAATTGTTCCCTTTATCATTATGTAGTGTCCTCTTTTATCTCTTACTACAGCCTTTGTTTTAAAGTCCATTTTGTCTGATATAAGTATTGCTACCCCTGCTTTTTTTTCATTTCCATTTGCATGAAATATTTTTTTCCATCCTTTTACCTTCAGTCTATGAGCATCTTTTGTTTTAAGGTGTGTCTCTTGTAGACAGCATATGTATGGGTCCTGTTTCTTTATCCATGCAGCTACCCTATGTCTTTTGATTGGATCATTTAATCCATTTACATTTAAGGTTATTATTGATATGTAGTTGTTTATTGCCATTTTATTCTTTAAAGCTGTATTCTTCTTTTTTTTTTTTTTTTTTTTTTATTTATTTATTCATTTTAGAGAGGAGACACAGAGTGAGAGAGAGAGATAGAGAAAGAGAGAAAGGGGGGAGGAGCTGGAAGCATCAACTCCCATATGTGCCTTGACCAGACCAGTGCTGGGTTTTGAACTGGCAACCTCAGTGTTCCCAGGTCGACGCCTTATCCACTGCGCCACCACAGGTCAGGCACTGTATTCTTCTTTTGCTCTATTCATTCCTCCCTTTAAACTGTTCACAAGAGGCCCCTTAGTGTCTCTTGCAGAATTGGTTTGGTTTTTATGAATTTCTTCAGGCTTTCTTTTTCTGGGAAGCTCTTTATTTCTCCTTCAATTTTAAACGTTAGCCTTGCTGGATAAAGTAGTCTTGGTTGTAGGTTCTTGTTCTGCATTACTTTGATTATTTCTTGCCATTCCCTTCTGGCCTCAAGTGTTTCTGTTGAGAAGTCTGATGTCATCCTTATGGGGGCTCCTTTGTAGGTGATAGTCTTTTTTTCTCTAGCAGCTTTTAAAATTTTTTCTTTATCCATTAGCTTTGGTATTTTAACTATGATGTGTCTTGGTGTAGATTTTTTTGGGTTTCTCCTTAATGGAGTTCTGTGTGCTTCTTGAATGTGTGGAGTGTTTCCCAGCCTTAATTTAGGAAAGTTTTCTGCTATAATTTGATTGAACAAAGTTTCCATTTCCTGTCCTCTCTCCTCTTCTTCAGGCACCCCTATGATGCGAATGTTGTTTCTCTTCATGTTGTCACAAAGCTCCCTTAGAGTTTCCTCACATTTTTTGAGTCTCTTTTCCTTTTTCTTCTCTGCTTCTGTGCCTTTTTTTATTGTGTCCTCTAAGTCGCTTATTCGATCCTCAGCATCATCCATCCTGCTTTTAATTCCTTCCATTGTGGTCTTCAGTTCTGATACTGTATTTGTCATTTCTGTCTGATTCTTTTTTATTATTTCAATTTCATTTTTTATACTTGTTATCTCTTTATTTAGGTGTTCATAATGACTATCCATTGTTGCTCTAATTTCTTTGAACATCCTAACTATCATTATTCTAAATTCTGCTTCTGGTAATTTGGTTATATCTGGTTCATTCAGGTCCTTCTCTGGGGATTTCTCTTGATTCATTTGGTTTGCATTCCTCTGCCTGCCCATTTTTTCTGTGTATAAGCAAGTTGTGGCCACTGGAGTCCAGTAGGTGTTGCCTTTGTGTTCTCTAGGTGTGGTCTATCTGCAGGCCCCCCCACCCCCTCTGCCGGTGCCTAGGGTGGTTGGGTATGAGCGTTGCCAGCGCCGGCCCACTGTGGCTTTTGCTGTGATTTCTGCCTTTCCTTCGTGGGAGGGGCTGTGACTGAAACCACAAGATTAGCACCAAGGGTAGAGGCGAGCACCTTTCCTCAGCTGCGGACCCAGCCTATTTCCGGACTTCCGCCCAGAACCAGCAGTCGGAGCCTGCTCGCTATAGTTCCGCGGGTTAGGCGGGGCTTTTGACGTGCTCTCAGCTGTAAGCTTTTGCCCGTCCGGAGCTTAAGCCCCGCCCTCGAGGCCAGGGCCCTTTGCGCAGGGTCGGAAACCAAGGTTTATTGGGGCGGGCGTGTTTGCTGGCTTCCGCCGAGCTGCGTACTTCCACTTGTCCCGGACTCTACCCCGCCCCCGCGTTCGGAGCCCACTCGTGCACGTATGAATGCTATCTGGGGTTTCTCCGGCCGGGCGGGGTGGGCTCAGCTGCGAGCCTCCACTTGTCTCGGGGTCCACCCCGTTCCCGCGCTCGGAGCCCGCTCGCGCACGTACACTGGCCAACAGCGGTTTCTCCGGCCGGGGGTGGGGGTGGGGTGGGGCTGGGGACTGGTAGCGTCAGCTCAGCCACAGCCCCTGCCCGTCCCTGGTCCTAGCCCGGTCCCCGCGGTCAGGGCCGGCTTGCGCAGGGCCTGCCCGTTCCTGGCCTCCCACTTTGTCCTCGTAAGTGGGACCAAAGGCGGGCCCGCAGCTTCCGGACCGCTTTCGCGGTCCCCTCTGACCCTCTGGGCTAGACCGATCTCCCACCGGCTTGGCCTCTGCCCACGCCGACAGAACCGCCTTTCAGCGTCCTGCCGCCCCAAAACCCCAAGCAGCCCTCAGCAGAGTAGGAAGGGACCTAATACTCCACACTGTAGGCCTGGGAGCTCCCTCACTTGTTTCACAGCTCAATACTGTCCAAACGCCTCTTTTAGGCTCTAGGACTGGAGGCTGGGGCTTGGTTCCTGGGACCTAGGTCCCTCCCTCTCCGCCAAACTCTCCTCCCGCCCCGCGGGTCTCTCCGGGCTGCCGTTTGCTCCGGGGAGCTGGGCAGCCCTCTTCGCGTTTTCGCTATTCCTACCAGTCTCAATGTGGCTTCTTCTGTGTTCCTTGGTTGAAGAGTCCACTTAGTTTTGTTCAAAGTTGGTTTATCCAGGTGATGGTTCTTAAAATTGAGTTGTAATCCACTTTGGTCCTGGGAATTGGAAGTTGGTACGTCCACCTACTCCGTCGCCATCTTGCTCCCTTCTATATATGTCTGTTTTTATGCCAGTACCCTGCTGTGTTGATTGATATGACCTTGTGTTATCAAGTAGTATTATTCCTCCAACTTCTTTGTTCTTACTTAAAATTGCTGTCACTACTCAAAGTCTTTTGTAGTTTCATATAAATTTTTGGAATATTTTTTTTACAGTATATGCTTCCACGTATTTGTATCTTCTTCAATTTCTTTCTTTAGTGTCTTACATTTTCTAAGCACAGGTCTTTCATTTGCTTGGTTAAATTTATTAGTAGATATAGTATTTTTTTTGATGAAATTGTAAATGGGACTGTTTTCTTAGGTTGTCTTTTTTATAGTTAGTTACTGGTCTAAAATAGTGCAGCCTGACCTGTGGTGGCGCAGTGGATAAAGCGTCGGCCTGGGAACACTGAGGTCGCCAGTTCAAGACCCTGCGCTGGTCTAGTCAAGGCACATATGGGAGTTGATGCTTCCAGCTCCTCCCCCATTTCTCTCTTTCTCTCTCTCTCTCACTCTGTGTCTCCTCTCTAAAATGAATAAATTAAAAAAAATAAAATTTAAAATAGTGCAACTAATTTTTGTACATTCATTTGTATCCTAATACTTTAGTGAATTTATTTATTATTTTAGTAGCATTTTGGTAGAATCTTTAGGGTTCTCTATATACAGTATGATGTCATTAGCAAATAATGACAGTTTTACTTCTTCCTTTCAAATTTGTATGCCTTTTTTTCTTCATGTTTGATTTCTGAGGCTAGAACTTTCAGTACTATGTTGAATAAGAGTGGTGAAAGCAACCATTCCTGTGCTATTCTCCACCTTCAGGGAAATGCTTGTAGTTTTTGCCAATTGAGTATGATGTAGGGTGTGGGTTTGTCATATATGGCCTTTATAACATTGAGCTATGTCTCCTCTATTTCCATTTTGGTGAGAGTTTTTATTGTAAATGGGTGTTGTATTTTTATCAAATGTTTTTCTGGCCTGACCTCTGGTGGTGCAGTGGATAAATTGTTGACCTGGAATGCTGGGGTCGCCGGTTCAAAACTCTGCACTTGTCTGGTCAAGGCACATATGGGAGTTGATGCTTCCTGTTCCTCCCTTCTTTCTCTCTCTCTCCTCTCTAAAATGAATAAAATAAAACTATTAAAAAATGCTTTTCTGCATCTATTGTTATAATCATGTAGTATTTTTCCTATATTTTGTTTATATGGTGTATCCTATTTATCCTATTGAACAATTCATGAATATTGTACCAACTTTGCAGCCTCAGAATAAATCCCACCTCATCATGGTCTATAATCTTTTAAATGTATTGCTGGATCTAGTTTGCTAATATTTTGTTGAAGATTTTAGCTTGTATGTTCAGCAGAGATATTGGCCCATAATATTGTATTTTTTTTTGTAGTATATTTATCTGCTTTTGGAATTAAGATATTGTTGGCCTCATGAAATTATATTGGGAGTCTTCTCTCTTCTTGAATTTTTTAGAATAGCTGAGGAAAGATAGTTCTTCTTTGAGTGTTTTGTATAATTTTTATATAAAGCCATCCAACCCAGAACTTTGATTTGTTGGAAAGTTTTTTGTTTGTTTTTGTTTTCTTTCATTTTGTTTCAGTATAATACTGCTTCAATTTCACTATTTGTAATCTTTCCAGATTGACTCATCCTGATCAAGTTTTGGAAGATTGTATGTTTCTAGAAATTTATCCATTTTGTTCAGATTATTAAACATAGTGACATATAGCTGCTCATAATATTTTCTTACAATCTTATGCATGTTTTTGGCATAGGTTTTTACTTTTCTTTTTTATTTCTAATTTTATTTATTTGGATTCTCTCTCTTTCTTTCTTGACAAGTCTGGTTTAAAGTTTATCAATTTGTTTATCTATTGAAAGAATCAGCTCTTGGTTTTATTTATCTTTTATATTGTTTTTAGGACTCTATATTGTTTATTTCTGCTCTTATCATTATTATTTCCTTGTACTCACTTTGGAATTTGTGTGTTGTTAATTTTTTATACCTTTATGCGTAAAGTTACCTTGTTTATTTGAGATCTTTCTTGCTTCTGAAGGTAGGCCTGTAATGTTATGAATTTTCCTCTTAGTACTGCTTTTGCTGTGTTCCATAGATTTCAGGTTATTGTGTTCTCTTTCTCATTTGTTTCAAACTATCTTCTCACTTGTTGCTTAATACCATTGTCAACCCATTCATTGTTTCGTAACATGTTATTTAACCTCTATGTCTTCATGGGAGGTTATTTTTCTGTTATTTTTTTTCTCTAGTTTTGTACTCTATGGTCAGAGAAGATGCTTGGTATAATTTTAATCTTAAATTTATTAAGACTTGTTTTGTGTCCCAATATGTGGTTTATCCTAGAAAATGTTTCATGTTCACTTGAAAAGAATTCATCATCTGCTCCTCTGGAATAAATGGGTTGAAATTCTCCAATGATATTAATTAAATCCAACTGGTCTAATATGTCATCTAAGGCCTTGTTTGTTTGTTTTTTATTTATTTCATGTCTGGATGTTAATGGGGTGTTAAATATTCTACTAAAACTGTATTACTGTCTATCTCTTTTTTTATGTCCATCATGATTCCATTTACATATTTAGGTGCTTCTATATTGTGTATATAAATATTTATAAGGGTTATTATATCCTCTTTTTGAATTGCACCATTTATCATTAGGTGTCTCTTTCATTGCCTCTTATTATAGCCATTGTTTTAAAGTTTATTTTGTCAGATATAAGTACTGCTGCCTTAGCTTTTATTCTTTAAATTAGCATGATATATACTTTTCTGTCCCTTTACTTTTTGCCTGTGTGCCTCTTCCATTCTGATGTGGTCTCTTATATATGTGGGTCTTGCTTTCTTATTCATTCAGCCACCCTATGTCTTTTGACTGAAGCATTTAAGCCATTTACATTTAAAGTGATTATTGATAGTTATATATTTATTGCCATTGTATTATTTTAATTACGTTTCTCTGGTCTTCTTCTCTTTTTTTCTTTTCTTTTTCTTCTTCTTCTTCTTCTTCTTCTTCTTCTTCTTCTTCTTCCTCTTCTTAAAGCAAGCCTTTTAACATTTCTTGTAATACTGATTTGATGACAACAAACTCTAGCTTTTTCTCGTCTGTGAAGTTCTATAGTTCTCTTAAAATTTTTAATGATAGTCTTGCTAGGTAAAGTTATTTTGGTTGTAGGTTTCTGTTTTTCATTACTTTGAATTATTCATGCCAATATCGTTCTGCCTGAAATGTTTGTTTTGAGAAATCAGCTGGCAGTCTTATGTGAGCTCCCTCCCCTGTAGGTAACTGTTTTCTCTTGTGGCTTTTAAGATTCTTTGTCTTTATCCTTGTCATTTTAATTATGATGTTTTTTATTGTAAGCCTCTCTAGATTTGTTTGGGAACTTCTGTATTTCTTGGACTAGTGTTTCTTTTCCTTCACCTTCTTAGGAAAAGTTCTGGTCACTATTTGTTCCAACAGGTTCTTGATTCTTTGTTCTCTCTCTTCTCCTTCCTGCATCCCTAGATGAGAATGTTGTTACACTTCATGTTGTCCCAAATTACCCTTAAAATCTTCATTTTTAAAAACATTTTTTCTGCTTTAATTGTGTGGGGTTTTTTTTACCTTGTCTTTCAAATTACCAATTTGAGCCTCTATTTCATTCAACCTATTGCCTTGCTCACAAAAAGTAGGGAGTATTTTATTGCTTCATACTCATTTTGAAATATCCAATAATTTTTGTGAGCAGTATATTTATTACATCCAATGTATCCATCATTTCAGATATTGTATTCCTCCTGGTTGGTTTTTTATTTTATAGTTGTTTATATATTCTTTTCTTGCTGTTATAGTTCTCATTTAGTATGTTGTAATTCTCACTAATTTACTTGTGCATCCTTATAACTATTTTATTAACTGTATATCTGATAAGTTGCTTGCCTTCATTTCATTTAGCTCTTTTTCTGTAAGTTTTTACTATTCTTTCATTTGAGGAATCTTTCTTTGTCTCCACATTTAAGCTGTCTCTTTGTGTTTGTTCCTATGTATTAGATAGATCATCTATGACTCCCAGTTTTGGTGGGTGGCCTTATGCAGTAGGTGTCCTGAGGAGTTCTGTAATGCAATCTCATTGGTCACCTGAGCTGAGTGAGTGCTTCAGGAATGTCCCTTGTGCAAGTAATATGGGCCTTCCTATAATAATGAAGTCTTGATTGCTATATGTCTGTTTGTACATAAGATCAACCTTCAGGCTAGCTGACAGTGTGGTACAACCCTGACCATTGCATCAGAACAGCTGTTCAGGTGCTGAACACATAAAGTTGAATTTGCCTCAACACTATCTGTTACCTGCTGAGTTCTCCTGTTGGATATGCAGGTTCAACTTGTTGGATCCAGTTTTGATAGTGTTGGAAGCTGACCACTGGGTGTGTTGGTTAAGTGTCTTATAGTTCCACATTTCCTACTAGTATTGATATGGTTCTTCTTTAAATTCTTGGCTATACACTTCTCTTCAGCTAGTTTTCAGTTAGTTATTCAAGATAACTTTTTCTATAATTTAGTTGTAATTCCAGTTTTATCCTGAATAAAGATGAGTGTAGCTTCTACCTACTTGATGCTATCTTGAATATTGTCTTCAGTTATTGATTTAAATTAGCTTTTTTTAATTTATGAAAGTCACTTCTATTTTTAATTTTTCAGTTATGACTATTAATTTTTTAAGTGGATAATATTATTTGAAAAATAGTAATTTTGCCTCTACCTTACTATTTTTATAGGTAACATTTTCTCTTGTATAATTGCATTAGCTAGTACCTTCAAATATTGTTATTATTATTAAATAATAACATGATAATAGTAGAAATACATTTTAACAATTAAATATTAAGCTGAAAGTATATACAAAGGACATGTTAGACACTTTAAGAAATATCAAAGAATGCCTCAGCATATATAGATGATGTTTTTATAGAATTTATTATATAAAAGAAGAGTTATAAGTTAATAACTCTAATTTGAAATAAAATCTCTGTGTGAGATAAAGATAATATATTATCAAAGTTTAGATATAAAAAAAGATATGTTTTCTTAGATAGATTTGCTAAGTTTATATGGCACCAATCCAATGTGTTACTAAGCCTTTAAAAGCTTCATTTGAGATTAAGGTGTCATGTGAATCAAAGTGTGGATGTCAAATTGCTCATATACATAATAGAAGCAGCAGTTTATGATGATAAAGAGATTGGTTATCCCCAGATTTGCTATTTAACATAAATATATTAACTCAATAGTTACATATTAGGGACCATCTTCCTCTGTATGCACAGCTTTCCTCCCTGGCTTCATTATTTGAGTGGTTCTTATCTAAGATTTTATCATTAATAACATTGATTAATCTGTTTTTCTTTATTTTGTAATTGTTTTCTTTTTTTAGGATAAGAGAAAGTCCATGAAACTAGAATAAACCTTACCCCGTAAAGATCTATGTTACTGTGTAGAAAGGAACTGCAATTTTAAAAGAAAGAGCTTTAAGAACAAGGAAAACCAAATCTCATACAAGAAATTATTCAGTCAATAGAAATATTAGTTCATTGAGTGAAATGATATGTTAGAAGTCAACATACATTCAGATGTATTAGAGTGGAGAGTGTAGAAAGTGAGAGATATAGTAGGTTGTGACCTGTATTACTTGAAGTGGAGTGAAATGGATGTAGCAAAGACAAGAGATTTTGGAGTTCTCACCTCAGTTTTGTTCATTTGATTCAATTTCCATTTGTACTTCATTTAAAAAGAAAGCAAGAAAACAACCTTAAATCACCTTTTCTCTAAAGTTAAGGGACAATGAAATATGTGTATATTAAGTACTTTAGAAATAAATCACAAAAATGTAACCACAGCAACAGATATTCTGAGTTATAACACATATTGGTTTTTATCTATGGCCCACTGCCATTTGGAAAGATAACTTTATGTTTAAAAGCTATGGTTTTATGGAAAAGGACATATGGGAACCCAAAGCATTCTTAAACAAATAGAGCCAAACATCTGGTGTACCAAATGCAGAGGGAGAAGAGAATGAAACATCTAGGGACACCATCTTTTAACAGTGCAGGTGTATATTGATAATCATTTAGCTAGAAAAATGTTCCGCCAAGCCTGATTCCGGAAATCTACATTGAAGAAATAGTAGATAATTGAGAATATGTTATAAAGGCTTGCTCTCCATTCCTAACTATGACATAAACTTTCTACATACCAGGTTGTTTTACATTTATGTCCTGCATTTGTAATCTGAGAAGTGTTAAATCTGCTTTGCTTTACAAGCACTTGATCCATCATAAGCATTCGGGAGGTGTTGAAATGCCACATGACATGGACTCATAACGAGAAGAGTGAGTCCTTCTTATACTGAAGAGAATAAGCAAAAGGGAGCTGATCAAACTATTGAGTCAAGCAGCAATGAAAAAAAATTAGGAGTTGTGATGCTGCCTCATTACTACCTTCTTAAATGGTTGCAAGTCACATAGAATATCAGTAAGTAGTATGAGCAAGAAAAGATCATAGCTTGTCCTCTCATCAACAGTCATAAAATAACATATTAATGCTCTTATGTACAGTTCAAATTTACCAAGTAATTTGGAAAGGTATTACTTTAAAAACTTCATTGGCTATTTAATAGAAAGTATTTGTCTTAGAATAAGACAAAATATAAAAAAAATACTTTCCATCAGTATTCAAGAAAATATGTACCAAGAAATTAAAAGATATTAATATTATGCCCCAAACCAGTTCTGTGATAAAAATTGTTTAGGAAATGCTAAGAATTTCTTGATAGTTGGTATTCTATGACTCTTTAACATATTAATGTGTATTATGAATCTATCAGAAAAAAATCAATTTTATGCTATAGTTCTCAAAGTACTTTATAGCAGAGCCCTTGTACAAAGACATAATGGAACAAATCCCTGAAGTTTTGTGAAACTCATGACCCAATATTTCTCTGAACTTCTATTTACTCAGAAGACTGGAGCACTACGTTAGAAGCTGTAGATAGACACAAGACAACATTAAATTTAGTCATTGTCCTCAAAGAGTTAGCAACTTACGAAGAAAAGAGGGTGCCTAGAAACTAGTAGCTTAAAAGACATTGGTTTGTTATCTTTTTAAATCACTGATGTATTCCCAATTGTTAGACAAGATCCTGGTCACAGTATGTACTTAGGAAATATTTATTATATAAATGATGGCAAGGTTATGAAATTACTAGAGTGCTCAATGAATATACTTAGACTTGTCTGTTTGTTTTGAGTACATAGGGAGTGATTGGACTTGAGCAGGGAATACTGAGTTATCTCCCTTTTTCAGAAAGGATTGTACATAAGCTGCTTTAGATTTGACAATGAAGCATTAAAACTAGATTCATATGTGGCTAATAGGATAGTTTAAATAAAGTTTGCATATTTGATTATCCACAATATGCAGTTTTAATTAACATAAAATTCTCCACACACTGTCCATTCATTATTCACACAATGGTAAGGCCTCAGAAAGATAAGTTAATTCTATTTTTTAAAGATCTCCAAGTGACAAAATGTCTTCTAAAATGATTTTGCATGACACACCATATTTCCCCACAAATAAAATTCTGCCCATGTATAAGAAGCACTTAATTTTGGAGCCTGAAATTTGAAAAGAAAATGTATTACATAAAGTTATTAAACTCAAGTTTTATTCATTATAGAATTTATACAACTCCTCTTCACTTTCAAAACTCTCATCCATCCATAGCTTATCTTCATCTGTGTCTGATGACGTATCACTGTCTTCAACAATGAGTGCAAAAACAAGCACAAAAAAAGCAGGAAGTGCAAGTAAAAAAATCTACAACTACTGTATAAGACACAGCCAGTTCTTAGACCCCAAATTTTCTGAAAAAGGTGAGTCATATACATGGGGAAATACAGTAGATGTATTCAAAGACTTTACAGTGAAGTAGAACTAGAATCAAATCTTAATTTCCTCACTTATTGTATTATTTTTCTTAGATTATTTTTATTCACTAAAATATTTCAATAAACCAGACATCCAAGGATAATTTCTATTGTGTCATCAATAAAGAACTAGTTTTTATTCTCTGTATTGAAATGCTATAATGCACATATAGTTTTATATATTTTCCAGTTCTTTTCTATGTCTTAGTCATAGATTATATCTTTTTAAAATTCTGCTCATTTATGTTTTATTTCTAACATACTTATATTCTAATATTGATCACCTTAGTAAATACTTAGTTGCAGGGTGGCATAGATCCAAGGTTCACAAAGAATTTAAATTTATATATGCACAACTGGGAAAATTTTAACAACTACAACAACAATGACAAACAGATGTGAAGATTAAAATGAGACCCATAGCAAAAGTAAATTAAGTAAATCATCTGTAATATGCCCAGCTACAAAAGAAGCACCATAAGCAGACCTGATCCATTGGCACAGAGTTACTCAGATAACAAATCATATTCTTAATGAGAGATCCTTAAATTGGATTTGCATCTAACACACTAAATAAATATAAAAATCCTGTCAAATCTCCCCAACAATCTCCTACACATACATTTTCTGTATCTGACAATAATAACAACAAAAATAAGAGATATTTCAATTAATAAAAGAAAATATCGATCATACAAAAAGAAAAAAGAAGGGACTGTTTTGATATTGAAAATAAATAATATCTAAAATGTATTAAGTGCTTATGTTTTGTCATATAGTCTATCTTATTCTTTGTAGTCACAATTTTATTATAGATTTATAATAAAGCGAAAAGGTAGATATAATTAATCCCATTTCAGTTTTTCCAAGAACTGGGTCTGGGTAATTTGTTGAGATTATTAGTCTAGTTTGTGACTGAACTGAGATCTGAAAGCAGGACTGGCTAATTGCAAATGGCTACACTGACATAATCTTCCATTACAGAAGTAATTGTTTTTCTTAGATTTTGAATAAAAATTAAAGAACGATGTGTTGAAAATAGTGTTATAGAGACAAACTCAGTAAAGTTTTTCTCATATAGGCACTTAGACCTTAAATATTAGCCAAATCTGTAAAGTGTATGTAGATGGTCCTAACTTTTGCAGTTTCTCATTTTATTCACTATTTCCCTGTGGTACTTCTTGCTTCTTATTTCTGCATTCAAGTATACCAACCCAAGAAGAAGCATTTTCTGTTGTTAGGAAGGTCTGGAAGTTGTCATACAACTCTAAATTTGTTATGAGAACTACTCAATAACCACCTAAGCCGGAATTTCATCAGAAAATAACCAGCAGCACTAAAAATACAGTTGGCTGAGACTCTCCAGTTTCTGGGTTACTAATTTTGGGGTAAAACTCCACCATAGTTAGCATCACTTGACAACTTGCATATGCTGAGCCAATGCTGTATCCACTGAGCCAATCGGCTAGGGCCCCTCTCATTTCTATTACCCATTTTATATTCCAGTCACCTTTGGAGAACTACTGTATTGAAGTAGGGTTATCTGAATCTACATCCCTGAGGGATCACCATGATCATAGAATGAGGCAGCTACACATGCTTATATTCTGTCAAAATTGAGCAAAGGACTATCTAGAGTCAAGTTAGTGGATTATTTGAAGGCCAATATGTTCTTCCTTGCTACAGTTGCAAAACAGCAAACCTGTTTCTTTTGAATAAGGGTAAAGCAATGGTGACTCTTTTCCCTGACAGCTGATCTCTTAGCATGGGAATTCTGAAGAAAAAAAAAAAAAAAAGGCGAGAGTCATAGCTTAAAGCTTCTGAGAGTTTGGCTCTTTCCCCTAATGAGAAAATTTTCTCTTGGAAATCTGGACCTTTAGCCTCACAAAGTTCAAAATGGAATGGAAGAGAGACATAAATTGCCTAAGTGGATATTTAGAAGTGAAAGTAAATAGAGCCCCTACTAACAGATTCTACCAAATTTAACGCATTGCGTCATATAGTGGCTATTGATTTAAGGTGCCTGCTGCATTTGGAGGATAGCATCTTATCTTTTCTGGGTGTCATCTCAAAGCTAAACTTTAGGTGTACCTCTAAAAGGTTTTTCATTTGTCTTTAAAAAGTTTATTTTTAAAGAAATACTTCTAAAACTTATCACTTCTATCAGACTAGCAGATTTTTTATAGGGTGGTACATAATAGAAAACCAGATTCCATGATTATTTACATATTGCTACACTTACTTTGCCAGAATTTTGACCCTTTTGTAAATCCCACATAAGATTCCAATAGACCAAACACCATGTAAGCCTTAGCATAATGGGGTTAACTGAATACCTGCAGGCAGGAAAGACAAACTGATACCTGAATCTGTGTCAATTCCATTCAGGATAATTTTCTGTTCTTTTCAGACTAGGGTCAAGTTAATCAACTCACAACTAAGTGGTTAATTAATATCTTAGGAGTACCATGCAACATAAGAGGCTCAATAGGAAGCTTGATCATTCAGAAGCATCCCTCACAAGATTAGGTTTGTTGATTAGAAGCCCATGCTGTTGGATTTGTATTTAGCTTCCATTTCTGCCATTGTGGTTACTCCATTCACGCATTCAGAAGAACCAGCACTGGGGTTGCCAGTGACACAGTATGGCTGATGTCTACTGGCTGAGAAATGCTGTCCTCTAGTTGGTTACTGTTTGTTCATGGTGATTGCCCATTGGTGAAAGTTACCATGTGATACAAAGGTCATCAACTTTTAGTCTACATCTCCAAGATTTATATGCATGCCTCTAACTCAGATATCCTTGTCCTAAATTTTCCAGTATTAATGGTTCATAGGCCCTAACCATTCATCCAGACCTTGGCAAAGTTCCATGAGTCCATATGTGTCCTTACCACAAGTCAGTCCCATTCCCATGCAAGAAAGATGCCTAGGTTCACTGAGTGATATTTTTTCTCCTGGTAGCATTTGTTTTATGTCTGTCAGTCACAGTCCCCATTGACTGGAACATTAATGCAGCAGCAACATACCTTTTAGCTTTCCCTTACATAGAGATTCAACCCATCCTAACCAAGTTTAGGCTCTTTCTTCACTATCAGCTGGTCATCAAAGGGTACTCCCAACACCCCCAGCACCAATACAGTCATGGATTTAAGTTGAAGAAAAATTGATGAGTGATATAAGGGACAGAGAATCCTGGTGGTGAAGTTTAATTATGATTTCTGGTTTTAACAACTTATTATTGTGTGTGTGTGTGTGTGTGTGTGTGTGTGTGTGTGTGTGTGTGTGTGTGTATTTTTCTGAAGTTAGAAGTGGGGTCACAGTCAGACAGATTCCCGCATGCGCCCAAGTGGCATCCACCCAGCATGCCACCAGATGAATGATATTCTGCCCATCTGGGTCGTTGCTCTGCTGTGGCCAGAGCTATTGTAGTCCCTGAGGTGGAGACCTTGAAGCCATCCTCAGCGCCTGGGCCAACTTTGCTCCAATGGAGCCTTGGCTGCAAGAGGGGAAGACAAAGATAGAAAGAAAGGAGAGGAGGAAGGGTGGAGAAGCAGCTGGGTGATTTTCTGTGTGCCCTGACCGGGAATCAAATCTAGGACTTCCACATGCTGGGCCGACGCTCTACTTCTAAGCCAACAGGCCAAGGTTTACTTACAACTTTTTATCTATAAAACACAAAGAAATATTACTTTGTATTCTATATATATATATATGTGTGTGTGTGTATGTACAAACACACATATATACATACATATATATATTATAAATGTATGTGAATATATATAAACATAAAAATATATATAAGCATAAAACAAATATAGTATATTCAAAGAAACTGAACTAAAAGCTTTCTACAAAAGGTAAAGGATATCAAGAGGTAGCTAGCTTTAGCAACCTCTTTTTTATGAACCATGGGTATTACAAACTTCATACCTTAGTGCAGAAAAATTTAACTTATATGATTTCATTTTAGTTCTCAATCTGGAGACATTTATGATATAAATACTAAGAATTCATACTCAGATTTTGTTCTCAACTGAATCAGTGAGCATAAAATATATGCTGAGCACAGTGTGAGGAAGGAGTATTTTTTAAATACTGAAATATCTAAAACTTATTAACATATATATGTAAGGATTCTTTAAACATGCCTTAGTGAAATTCTGGCAGTATATAAGAATGTAATTTTGTGTAGAATAATATAGTAATGTTAAAGTAGAGACGTAGATGATATCACTCTTGATTTTGCAGTGAGAAATTTGAGTTTCACCAAGCTTAATGACTTGCTTCAAATCATGCAACTTCAACTTATTTGTGGCAAAACTGAGACTTGATTTTTTTAGCACAATTTTCTTTACATGGAGGTTTTGAAATTCTTCCCCTCCCCCCTCACTTATTTCCGTTTAACAACCACTAAACATATAGTTGAATTTGAAAATGCATTTTGGTGTGTGAAATATAATTCTCTCTCTTTGAAAAGAGTTGCTATTACTATTCTTCCATTTACTGAAATTAGAGATGCAATATTGTATAATTTCTACTTTAGAAATGGTAAGGAAATTTGTAGGTTCTCATTAAACTCCTCCTGACATTTCATGGGAAGGAAGACATATTCAAAATTATATTTTATAATTTTATACATACTTTAAAGAAGAACATAATTTAGATCATTTAGATATTTAGCTGTATTTTTGGATCAACAAAAATATAGGGTCAGTGACCTTAAAACATGTGACTAGATAAAAAGAGGAAAGAACTGGTTGGTTGCTTTCTTAATCCATATAGGTTCTGACACCAAATACCAGTGGCAGGCATATGAGGGTGAAATGGGTGAGCTGCTCCAAGTATGTGAGAGTTTTATGATAATAGGTAAGTAGGAAGGGCAGTGTGGAAAGGAAGAATAGAGCAGTTAGAACACTTCAGAAAAGATGGCAAATCATGTTTGATTCCAATGTCAGCATTTATAAAATTTTTCTATATTTTATTTACACCTTTTTATTTATTCTTTTTAACAATTCTAATTACCTCCATAAACCAATGATTCTTCTTCAGAGAAAGAGCACAGCATACAGAAGACCAATGGCAGGGAAGGCAATAATGTACACTGATCTAAGGTCAATGAATTTTAAAGAGACAAACTTATCTATAACATCTCACACTTCAAATTATGCTTCTAAGTCCTGAAGTCAAAGCGGGTAAAATCATACACATATAAAAACTGCTAAACACACAAAGTCCATGTGTTCCTATTACTTTCCTGTCATCTCCATTTAATACTATTTTAAAGTAAAATTATGACAGATTCTTTACTCTTACTGTCTCAATTAACTTAATATAATTTACTCATTCAACAACTAGATATTGAATAATTTACAATCTCGGTGACATATGGTTGAAGGAACAGCATGAAACAAGAATTATAGCATTGGAGGCCTAAGCTTAAAATAAAATTGGATTATTTATCAGGGACAGTGAAACTTCAGTAGACAATGACTTTCCAAAGTAAACATTTGTAAGGTATGTTATTCCAGGTAAATTCAGAAAAAAGTTTAACTAAATTTATATAATATGTACTATAAACTTTAATAATTTATGCTATTCAAATTAGTTAAGTGGTGTGTGTATCTTCTTTGTGATATAAAGACACCACTTTAGCAGATCTTGTGAACACACACACACACACTCACACACACACACATTTTTTTGTATTTTTCTGAAGTGAGAGGTGAGGAGGCAGAGAGATAGACTTCCACATGTGCCCAACCAGGATCCACCCAGCATGCCTACTAGTGGGCAATGCTCTGCCCATCTGGGGCGTTGCTCCGTTGCAACCAGATCCATTCCAGTGCCTGAGGCAGAGGTCATGGAGCCATCCTCAACGCCTAGACCAACTTTGCTCCAATGGAGCCTTGGCTGCAGGGAGGGGAAGAGAGAGATAGAGAGAAAGGAGAGGGTGAAGACTGGAGAAACAAATGGGCACTTTTCCTGTGTGCCCTGGTTGGGAATTAAACCCCGGGTTTTCACACACCAGGCCAATGCTCTACTGCTGAGCTAGCTGGCCAGGGAGTGACCTTATATTTTAATTATTCACTTTATTCATTTGAAAAAAATTACAAACCCACTGTCAGCAATAAAACAAATAAGCATAATGACTGGATTCTTACAAGTGCAATGCAGAGTTAATTTTGACTAGAAGGGATTTTGTTGAACATTTGTAAGTTCTATCAAATGCCTGTTCTTATAACAGATTCAGATTCCTGAACAAATGCATAAATATTTTATGCATTGGATTAAATTTAAAATTGTTGTTCTGTGTTTAATAACACAGATTTTGGAACTTTAAGTATAATTTTAAAAGCTCTGCTCATAATTGCCTACAATTACTACCAATCTATTATTTATTACCTGTCTATGGCTGTATTTATTAAATAATTGGCAAAGTTTAAAATGATCATTGATTACTTGGCATTCATTGCCTAAAGTAATGAATGAAAAAATTCCATGACATAGACTAATATTGAAATTCACTGACAGGCAAATTTTGAAAAATATACTTTAAATAACACACCCAGATGAACCTTGAGGAAATGTTAGCCTTATGCCTGTATGTGTTCAATTGTGTATTAAGTAGTCAATTAATCACCAAAGGTTATATCTATTATGTACATAATCTCATTTAATCTTTACACTGACCTACAGATTAAGTATTATTTCTTTAGTACATAGAGAAATAAACTGGAGCAACAAAATATTGTTCAAGAAAGACTTTGGGAAAAAACCTTAATATAGTTTCTCTGACACCAAAAATAACAGTTTTGTTTTATTATGGGAAGTAGATGGGGTCATTGTACTGCTGTTTTTTATTCTTTGTAAGTAAAGTATATAAGCTTCTTGGTCTTTTTTGAAAATATAACTTTCTAAGAAAGAAAGTAGTATGTCTTCTAATTCCCGTAACAAGTCCTTTTTTTAGACTTCCTTAAATAAAAATGTTATTTTTAATGCAGATATTTCTTTAAATTGGAAAATTTTTTTCTTTGTTTTCTGAATAAGTGAAATAAATTTAGGGCCCAAATTCTAAGGTAAGCATGATTTCCTTTCAATTTAGGCTACAATGACAAACTATCACAAGCTCAGTGGCTTATAAAAATGAGAAAATTTATTGCTTACAGTTCTGGATGCTAGAAATTTAAGGTCACATTGCCAACATGGTCAGTTGGCAGCTCTTGGGAGACAGACTTCTTATTGTATCTGTATATGGCAGACAAGGGCAAGGATCATTCTGGAATTTCTTTTATAAGAGTATGAATCTCTTGAGCTCAGTCCTCAAGACCTAAGCACATATGAAAGGCTTTCTCTTCTATTAACATCAAATTAAACATTAAAATTTCAACACATGAGTTTTGGGGAGAGATAAACATTCCTATCATAGTAAGAATGCCTGCCAGATTATGCTGGCAGAGACGCAGATACTTGAAGTATTACTTATTCTACTGTCCAAGATCACTCATAAACTTGAATATTTTTGCATTCATAGAAAAAAGAGCTCTAACTGTAATCCTTTGATATTACTGCATAATAAATTTTCTTAGGAGAGCTATAGTCTTGTCTGATTTCTGTCTCTCAGAGGCCAAAAATTTTCCCTTTGTGGATAAAAAGTCATATCTGGTTAGAAAAGTGAGACATACTTTTCAAAAAGACAATTTGATGAAAAGGGTTGGAGGGCTGGGAGAAAGGGTGAAGAGATTAAGAAGTACAAACTGGTAGTTACAAAATAGTCACAAGATATAAAGTATAGCACAAAGAATGTAGACAATAATATATAGTAACTATGTATGGTGCCAGGTGGGTACTGGAAATATCTGGGAGAATAATTTGTAAAGTGTATGATTGTCTAATCACTAAGCTGTATACCTGAATATAATACAAGATGATATTGAATGTTAACTGAAATTGAAAAAAGAAAATTGAAATAGACTGCTGGGATGTACAGCCTTCAAATATATCTGCTGTTCATACAGTGAAATTTTGTATTATCTATTTTTAGACTTGAGGTAGGTAACAGATGATAACTTTTTAAAAATGTTTTTCTTCAAATACATACAATTCTTTAATATTTCAGACAAGACACAGTTCTTTATGTTGCATATCTATTACCAACAGTTTAACACTGATTCCACCTTGGTTCACACATAACAGATTTTCAAGTTTTTCTTTAAGGAGAGGATGAAGAAGGAAAAAGAGAAGGGGGAGCAGGAAATATCAACTCATAGCACTTGCTTCTTAGATGCGCTTTCCCTGAGCAAGCCAATGGTTTCAAACCTGCAACCTCAGCATTCCAGGTCAACATCTATCCATTGTTTCACCACAGGACAAAATAATAAAAAAACAATTTTTTTTTTTTTTTTTTAGTAGGAAAGGGAGAGAGAGAACAAGAGACATGAGGAACATCAACTTGTAGTTGTGTCACTTTAGTTGCTCATTGATTACTTCTAATGCATGCCTTGATGGGGGCGGGGGGTTTAAACAGAGCCAGTGAAAACCCTTTGCTCAAGTCAACAATCTTGGGCTCATGCCAGAAAACTTGGGCTTCAAACCAGCAATGATAGCATCATGTTGATGATCCTATGGTCAATCTGGCAACTTTTGGTCATTCTACAAAGCAAAAAAGAAACACAAAAACAGAAAATAAGCCAGATTAAAGGTGAATAAAGAGGCTAAACTAAATGCAATGCATAATCTTGGCTTTAATCTTGAAGTAGTAAAAACAAAACAAAACAATGTATATATAAAGGAAAAAAATTGAATTAATGATAATGCAAAAATAGGTTGTAGTTATGCAAAAGTTTATTCTTGTATTACTATAACTTATTATTGCATTGGTTATATGCCTTTTTATTATTGTTGCTATTATTTCATGTGTTTGCTTATGATTTATTTATCTCTTTGGTAATGATGTCTGGTAATTTAACCTACTTTTGCCCACCACTCTCTATATTGTCAATTTTTTTGATATTGCCTGACCAGGTGTTGGTGCAGTAGATAGAGTGTTGGCCTGGGACACAAAAGACTCAGGTTCAAAACCCTGAGGTCGCCGGCATAAGCGCTTAGCTCACCAGCTTGAGCATAGTGTCACTGGTTTGAGCATGGGATAATAGACATGATGCCATGGTCTCTGGCTTGAGCCCAAAGGTTGCTGGCTTAAAGCCAAGGTTGCTTAAACACAAAGGGTCACTGGCTCGGCAAAAAGCAATCATTGTACAACTAATTGCCGCAATGAAAAATTGATGCTTCTCATCTCTCTCCTATTCTCTCCGTCTGTTTCTACCTGTCCCTCACTCTAGCAAATAAAAAAACAATTTTCTAATATTGTTAACTGTACTATGGTTATATCACAAAATGTTTTTGCTCTTAGAAATGCAGACTAAAGAATTTACAGGTAAATGCATATTTTTTAAATTACTCACTGGGTTCAGAAAAATAAGTATCTCGCTATTTATCTCTCTCTTTCTGATCTGTCATTTATCTTGTATCTAGAGTTATAAGAAGATAGAGAATGATAACTTAATGGGACAAAATACAAACGAATAATAAATAGTAATAGTGCACAGTAAAGGGTATATAAAAGTTCATTTATGAATTCTTGAAAGTTTCCTGTAAGTTTGAAACTCTTCTAAAACAGGTTATGTGAACAATATACAGTGACATGAAATTTCTATGTAATGCATGTGGCACTTTTTCCTGACAGCAGTAAGAAAGTTGTTTCCTCATTGTTTCTTAAACCAGTGCTTTTTGCTCATGAGTCTGAATTGAGAACATTTATTTAAATCCTAACCTCAAATATATTTCTTACTTTTATCTATGGGCAAATATGCCATTTGATAAAAGGCTTATTTTTTGTACCCATAGCCTATTATATATGAAAACAGAATCCTATCTCCTTTACTAACAGTAAACTTTCAGAGTCTAAAATTCATGTTTTAGACATGTTTAATTGAAATTTTCAAAACAAAAACAACCCAGAAAGGTTTATAAAAGTAAATAAATATGAGAATTCTCTGGATAGTAAATATAGACCAATACATGAGAAAATTAGATAAAGGTCAATTTTCTAGTAAAAGGTAAATAGATAAAAATGACCACAGACACAGAACAATAGAAGAGTGGACCCAGATGGTTTTCTAGGCCAGTTTCATGAAAAATTCAAGAAAGAGATAATCTATAACTTATGCACTCTGTCCCAGAAAGTAGGAAAGGAAAAACTTGAAAATCTCTTATGTGTGAACCAAGGTAGAATCAGTGTTAAACCTAGCTAATGACAGTACAAGAATGAAGTCACTAATTTACTTTATATACATACATAGATAAAATTAAACAAAAATGTAGATTTAAAATATTATAAAGTGAATTTGGGGTATTAGAAATATTCTAACTCTTGATCTTTTAAGTGGGCAGTAATTACATGGCTGTATATATATTTAAAATTACATTCAGTTCTATACTTAGGATCTGTGCAATTTATGCATCTACTTGCATGAAACATTGTAACTCAATAAAAAAGTTTTTCAATGTTCAAGTGTGGATGAAGTGAGCAATATAACACCTCTGTTATTGTAAGCACTTGATTTTATGATGTTTTAATATACATTTTCTCATTATAAATGTTTCATAGGATTTAAAAAAAAAGTTTTATCCCATTTCCTTATGTGTTCCTGTAAAAACCCATTTAACCTTTGCTCACTGGCATTAAATAGTCTAAATATACAATCCTAATTGCAGATGTTGAAAGACTGTGAATGAAAAAATCAAAAGGATAAAAGATGTTTTTTTAGTGTGTGTAAATGGCATTTTTGGCTTCCCCAAACTTTATTTTCCCTTCAAATTTCCAGTCCTTTATAATGGGTTGTATGGCATGGCAGTCTTCCAATGCACTTAAAACGCTCAAAAGAGCCATTCAATGTATATTAATCTACTATAAAAACAAATAACGTGAGTGCTCTCTCTCCTGCAATTTAAGCCATTAACGTTGGTGGTTGGTATTGATAGTATGATCTGCATACCGCCAACGCAAAGACTTGTGGAAGGAAACTCCATAAACATTTCAACAACTTTTGTTTTCTTTTCTCCTGGTCTTGTGCATGGGATACATTTGATATCAGTTACTTTCTCCTCAGTACAAATCTTATCTTAATTCCTCAACTGATAGAGAACTATTACAAAACAACAAATGGTAGTTCTTTTTGATTTATGTAGTTAGACCCTAGGAAGGATCCAGTGACACCAAAGACATTATCTGCATGGTTGGAATGCATCATATAAAATGTAGTCAAACAAAGCAAAACATAGAGTTCTCTTTGCTTTCCAGCATTACATATACTGTGATGTATTTTCTGAAAGCCACCCAAGTATAACTATTTATTTTAACTAAAGTAATCGAGATTAATGTCAGCAGTTATGACACACACTGTTTGCTAAAAAACACATAGAACAATTGCTCAGGGCAAGCTTCATTAAGAAATCAGATAAAATTAGTAAAACTGATTATATTTAAAAACTCAGCAGCAGCTAAAATTGCCATTCAGGAGCTTCCAATTAACACAATTGGGCTTGTTCACAATCAGCTATTGCAATCTCATTAGCTTATTATATTTAATCATTGTGATAACAGCATAGCAAAATTGATTATATTTTGCATGAGTGGAGAGTAGCCAAGTTGGGTGTGTAGCTTTTCTAATATTAGAAACATGCAGGCTTTTGGGTTTGGGCATCTGTCTCACTCCGTATGGAAATGATCTTGATCAAGGGTTAAAAGTACAAAAGTACATAGATTCTTTCTACTTTAGCAATGAGAGAGCATTATGGAAGCAAACATGTAATTTGGCATCCACTGATGGGAGGATTAATGATACAGCTGATACAGTGACTCAGATCATTTTGTAGTTGAATTAGGAGAATTGACAGTTTATGCAAGAGAGATAAAGAAAGGAGATTTAGGAGGAAATAATCAAAGGAGATAGAGTTCTTGGAGTACCTATGTTTAAATATTATACCTCTTTGTTATACAACCTTGTTGTATAAATGAAGATACCAGTCATTGCATAAACAAAATCTTTTTGTCCTTTATGTAGAAGCAACCTGCACATATCTAAATTTTTTTTTTTTTGTTTCATTGCTACCTAATATTGTCTGCTCCAATGAGATGGGAACTGGGATGAAACAGCCATCTACAAAAGGCAGTAGGTTGTCCTATTTTCTGGCTGAAAATGATGTGTACTTTATGAATTGTCTCTATCTTACACAACAGGGATGAGTCTGTGGTTAAGGCCATAATAGGATTTTCCTAAACGATATAAAAATACAAATAATCTGACCAACCAGGCTGTACAGGTTGATTATTTTCCAGTAAGTCTTTTTTTTTTTTTTAATTTTATTGGGTTTTTTAAATTTAATTTTTTATTTTTATTTTATTCATTTTAGAGAGGAGACACAGTGAGAGAGAGAGAGAGACAGAGAAAGAGAGAAAGGGGGGAGGAGCTGGAAGCTCAACTCCCATATGTGCCTTGACCAGACCAGTGCAGGGTTTTGAACTGGCGACCTCAGTGTTCCCAGGTCGACGCTTTATCCACTGCGCCACCACAGGTCAGGCATCCAGTAAGTCTTAATGCATTATGCTACCATCTTTAAAGAATATTTTTTGATTTCATTTTTATAGTACAAATGCTTCTTGGAAAGGCGTCAATAATCACTAAATTGTGTTCTGTAAAAGGGAAAAGAACAGAGGCAGTGCGCCGGCATACATGCACATTCTTTTCCTTAGCAGGACCCTATACAACAGAAAAGCAACGGAGAGGTAAACAGGCAGAGTGCACACTGGGAAATTCAGAAACCCTTCTGTAGTCTCAAAATGCCACTAGAATTTTTTTGAGTGGTTGACATTAATTTTATCTTTATAAAATAACCACTCAACTCCTGATAATATTTTTAGTATCCATAAATAAATAAATGACAAAAAGTGCCCTTGTAAATTCCAGGAGAGAAGTTAAATGAAAATGAAAGATGGAGTCATTTTGTGACTCTCATATTATCATACCTACGCACTAAAAAGCTGAACTTTCATCATTATTAAAATCATTCAATTTGTGTCTTTAATTATAACTTTTGGGGGCATGAATGGCTCCAGAGAAATTAGTCTTCTATTTGTTCTATGAAATAATTTAATAAGTAATACATTATGTTAACTGATTTTTAAAAATCCATTTAATTTTTTCTGAATTCTATTTTAGGATGATGAGTTTCAATTTCACAAAAATTCTTGTCCAGCATCTTCTACTGAGACAGTTACAAATTTTTGTTTCCTAAATCACAAGTTTCTGGGTTTTATATATTTGTGGTTTGACATATAAATTACTTGTCAGTCCTTCATAATTTGAACCATGGCCTACTTAGCCATGTATTAATTAATCACTGCCATCTCAGATTCCCTTTATGAAAATTCACACAACTTGTTTGAATGATGGTGTCAAGTTGCTTCCAAGTCAGTGTTTGTTTCCAGTGGTGACACCTGCATATTTACTGCAGCTCAGGTTGTACAATCAATTAATCTCTTCCCCTCTGTATGACTAATTTTCAGCTTGATATCCATGTGTTGGGATTTACATGTGTTTAAAGACAGAAAGAACTTCTATAATTCTTCACATCTACTCTGATGAGAGTAGATAGATAATTATGTTGAGTTGTTATGGACTTACAAAGCAGTTTTAAGAATGTGGTTTTGTAAACACATGATGAAATTTCTAAACCAAATGCAAATAAGAAAGGCAAAATTTTATATTCAACATCTTACTTTATGTGATTTTAGATAAAGATGCTTTTTTATAGGCAGAATATGTGTACCTGTTCATATAAATATGGATGTACATGTTAAGGGAAAAAATATTGTGATAACTGATAAAGTATTTTTCATTATATTTGTTAAAGAAGAGTGGTGGGGTATCTTATTAGATGTAGGGACCACTACAATACCTCTTGCCAGAGATATTGGACTAAACTCTGACTCCAAGAAGGACAAGAGGAGATTTACAAGAATGATCAGAGTGGCACTTGGTGGGTGAAAATTACTAAGAGGAGACATCAGGAGTAAGGAAGATCCTTGTTACATCGATGCACCAAAGCTTTTGCTGAAGGCAGGCCAGGATAATATGATATAAAAGGTAATCATATATCAGTGGTGTAAGGTTTTTCCTAAACTGAATACCAGGATTCTTGCTCAAATGAATTCTACAAAGACAAAGTGGGAAGCCAGGTCAAGCTTAGTTCAGCAGAGCTCAAAGGAACCTGAGTAAAGTAAGGTCAAGAAGAGTCTTTCGTGTGTGTGTGTGTGTGTGTGTGTGTCTGTGTGTGTGTGTGCACACGCGCGTGCGTGTGTGTATTTATAAAAGGTTAAATATATACAACTTTCTACATTTGCATACATGCATACATAGATATTATTTGGTAAAATATTTGACAAATATGGATACACTAAGTTTGGAATGTTCAGCATGAAAAATATTATTATTACCATCAACCACCATTTATTTGGTGCTTATTACAGGCCAAAGCTGTTTTGTTCAATAAATGCCTTTTGTTTTTAAGCATTATGTTTGGTGTATGAAATCAAAAATATCATAAAAATGTCACAGAAAGATGCTGTTCAGGGATACTCTTCTTGTTAATGTTGCTGCAGAGAACTGTTATTAAATAAAAATCTTATTTGGCTGATCAATTTTAAAATATATAAAAGAAAATTTTTAATATTTGAGGAGAAGCAAGACTTAGAATCCCATTTTCTTCTCTCCTTCATTTTTTTCTCACAATAAAACTTTAATAAAATAACAGTTTAATACAAATTTGAGGATCGTCACAATATTGTCAACTTAAAGAAGGTAGGTGATGCTATTGAAGAAAAGGAAAGAAGGCACTTGGTCTAAACACAGGGCTTGGCAATTCTACATGAAGGTGATGCCTGAACTATATGAGTTCAGTGTGAGTAAGAGTTGACCAGAAGAGTAAACAGTAAGAAGGCTATTAATGGCTAAGAGAAGAGTTTGAGGACAGGTTTGGAGTTATGAAATGGCACATGTGGGCAGGAAAAGAAAATTAGTATGAAAATATCAGAGTAATAGAAAGTGGTGAAAGATTAAGGAACAGAGGACAGTACTTTTTGAATCATAGATAGTGCTGACAACAATTCTAAATAACTGAATTTCAGCATATAGACTATGGGGTTGAATGAAAATTTTTAGGTAGGAGACAGTTTGATTAGACTTTTAGTATAGATAATTAGCTCTGGCTAGACATTAAGAATTAATTTAATGGAGGCAAGAATCTTATCTAGGTGAAATTATTTGAAGATTTAATGAGGTTAAATGACTAATGCAAGGTCACACAGCTAAAATTTGTAGCAATGGGAAAGCAAGGACAGACTTGAAAAGTATAGGAGGTAAACCTAATTTAGTCAACAGTGGGAGTAAAACAAGATAATGAATAACAAACAGATTGGTGGTAGTGAGGAAGGTACTTACATTTAGAACTGTTGAGTCAACTTGTAAATATATTGAATTAGAGGAATTAGGTATGTTGGCTGTTGATGTTCAGAGCTTAAGAAAAGCATAAGGATAAGAAGACTGATTAGTGTGTCATCACTATGCGACATACAAAGAAATAAAACTATGAATGTAGCATGGACTGGTCCTATTAAAACTATAAAAGGTTGTAAAGATTGTTAGGGTGGTTTCTTAATGAATTTCAAGGTTAAAGAAATAAGGTAGATGAGGGGGGAAATGAGAATTTATACTGAAGCCCAATGAAAAGAATCTTAAGAAATGGTTTGAACTTACCTTGTACAGTTTCCTAAATGTTTTTTAGGAAGTTTTGTTTGCTCTATTGCAAGTGTCTGCCTAAGAGTCTTTCACCATAAACTAAGGCCAGGCACTTCATATTTTTCTCAGGCAGGTTTCTATAAGCAAAACTAAATACCATATCTACAGTTAGTATTATTTACATCCAAATTTTCTAAGCCAACCATAAGATCCGAACCTTCTCAGATATATATAACAGCCTAGAATTGACCTTAAATAGCCACAACAGGTCTTTATTTATGGCAGGGTGTTCCTCTTTGGATTATAATTTCTACTCCTTTTCCCAGATTGCTTTCTCTCCTATCCTATATTCTCTCTCTGCACCTGATTCACAACTGCATAGTAGAATAGATACGTATGAGTCAACTGAAACTGACAGTAGATTAGCATGATTATTGATTAGGAAAATTGTTTTTACAGTTTGTACAAAGACATTTTATATAGTTTAACTTATTTATCTTAAACTTCTTTCATTTAGGTTGAAACATATAATATTGCTATTCTTGTAGGTCAAAAGATTGAGTATTAGTAATTGTATATGCTTTGACTTATTTTATATTTCTAACTTATTTTCATTCTTTAGTTTTTAAATTAATAGGCAAAAAAGACAAAGTACAAATATCCATGCAATTTTTGTTAGCAATTAATTTTGAACATGCTGCTGATCACAAAACATGAAATCTCAGTCTTAAATTTATGCATCCGCATATACACTATCAATCCTCTATTGCATTGTAAGTATTGTACAGGTGAGCCAGCTGCTTTTGTGTGTATCAGGAGATCTGAGGTCTGCACCCACTCCTTAAAATCCCTAAGGTATTTGTCATTAGACTATTTCTGGTGGGTTCAGAGACAGAAAAAATAGTCAGTAAACCTCTCTAAATGTAGATATCCAGAAATAGCTCAGTTGTTTATTCATTCAATTAAGAAGCAATTATTCTTTTATTCACTAAATTAATATTTATCTACTACTCACCAGGTGTTATTTAGTAGTATCTGGTTCATGGGTGACTACAGGTTTTAATTTAAGCAGCTGTGTGGCTTTTTTTAATCATATAAGTTATTATTAAAAGATCATTTTTAAAAATTTCCAAGCTGGGTAGAAAAACCCTTGAAGTTCTTTAGGATTAATCCTATAACACCTAAGTGAACCACACAAGCAGGTTCCAGCTTTTGTTCAATCCCTAGTTTTTACTGACTGATGGCCGTGGCCAATTCTGGTACCACCTCACTAATTCCATTCTTTCAGCATTTGACATGAGTTCTCATTTTACCATTTCTAACATTTTTTTAATTTTAAAATTAAATTTAATGGAATGATATTGATCAATTAGAGTACACAAGTTTCAGGTGAGCATGTCCATAACATTTAAACTGTTTGATTGGTTGATTGTTTTGTGTACCCATCACACATTTTTCATCACTGTATATTTGTCCCTCTTTACTCCCCTCAACCCCACCCGCTCCCCTGGGTAACTATTTCACTTTTATCTGTGCCCAAGAGCCTCAGTTTTGTATCCCACCTATATGGGATATATATTTGTCCATCTTAACCAGAGTTTAATTTTGCCATTATTGGAATTTGGGGCCAGATAATTTTTGTGGGACTATCCTTTAATGCTGTGTAGGATGTTTAGCCATATCCCTGGCCTCTATCAAGTAGATGCCTAGAACATTCCCAAACCCCTGAGTAGTGACAATCAAAATGTCTCTAGATATTGCTAAATGTCACTTGTAAAAAAGGGTATTATCACCTCCAGTTAAGGATACAGCTTCAGATTTAATAACAGTGTTTTCTCATAAATTGTGGTTCAAGGGTTTTTCTCCATCTACATTATATAAAGTTACCATAGGTAAACACCTTTTCTCATTCAATTTAAATTGTATTTGTCTACCTCTCAGGCAAAGCATATGCTAGCCACAAGTGGTGCAGGTGCTACAAATAGGCAAACAGAATTAGTACATAATCCTTTTATAACCCAAAAACTGCAATGGCTATGTGTAAGGACAGTAGCCACGGCCACCATCACACCCACCTGGCCAGCACAGATTTGCATTTGATTCGGATTGATGGTAATGAAACAATGGAACCAAGACTGGTGATCCATTAGCTTTGATCCTAGCTCACACTGGGCAGACGAGAAATACACACAGTGGGAAAACACTTTCCTTTCCATTCAGGGCTCCCAAAGCCACTGACTCATCTGAGTTTCCTAGAATCAAAGGTCCTATCAGCCTTATTCACTTCTGTTCCCCATCTCCTTCTCTATGCACAAACTCTGCACAAAACTGGCAACTCCTTCAGCACTTCACTATTTTAGCAGCTTCTCCTCTGCAATGCTGATGGCAGGATCTAAATGAGAGAGCCCCCTCCCCCATCTACTTCATTTTATAGTGTATAAATTAAAACCTTTAAGCCAATATACAAATAAAAAAGTTTCTGATACAAAGCCACTATCTGAGGCATAAATAGGCTTCCTCATAAGAGTGCACCACCTCCCATCATGCAAGAGTCAAGGGTATGGGGAAAAGCTTAGTTTTGAGAAGATCTTAGTATTAGAAGAATGTTGAAAAAATATTAGTATTAAATGTGTGGGAGAGGCTGTGAGGACCTTGCCAGCTTACAGCTTGCCTCCCACACCAAATACAAACGATAAGCCAGCAAACATAAACATCATACTTGCAAACTTATTTGACCTACACTATGAAAGTACTTTTTAAAAATATCATTTTATTGAAAGCCAGAGAGAGCTATCTCATGTCTTGAATCAAACTGAATAATGTGGAGATATTATTTTAGTTAGTATAGGCTAGTACAGGCTGACCGTGAACTCTTTTGTGAGCCAATCAGGTTGCTCCAGTTTGCCATGTTTCAAAGAGTTACCATTATCAAGTATGATGAGATTGACTTTGTAGATTCTCAAAGACTATTTTTGGCTCTTCTTTGTTAATAAAACCGAAGTACAAATGCTAAATTCTCAAAGTGCAAAGCCATTCAGTAGCTTGCTTTGGCAGGCTAGGGCCATAATCCCATTTTAATATACAACTTTGCAAGTTTTCCCAGGGCTATTTGGGACCCTGAACATGAACTGAGATCTGCAGGAGAAAGTAAACACACAGCTAAGGACCTTGGTCCCCCTTCCTATCATCTCTGACAACTAAACTCTATGACACATTTTTCCAAGGAAGAAAAAATTAATTTGGAGTCTTTCAAAAAATTTTGATATGTAAAAGAAGGCAGCAGAATCCCAATTTCAATACTGCTGTGATTGCATTCCCTAGTTAAACACCCTAGATATCAATACTTAATGGTATTCTCTAAGCTCAGTCAGTGAAGAAAATAGGGTTGTTATCTATCAAAGCACATTTTCGTTTCTGACAAGTAAAAAGCAGCATGGGGAATGCAAGAAGGTTGAAATGAAAACCTAAAAGAAAACTTATATATAACATCTGGTGTCCTTTATCCCCTGTTGGCCTTTTATAGTATGATATGATGAGCTTGTTCTGATTTAAGACCTGATGATTTGGTTTGAAAAACAGAAGGAGGAGGCTAAATGTAGCTAGGCTGGCATCAAATTAGGATACATAAATATGTTCAAAGAATTAGAAACAAAACAGATTTCTTTTTGTAACTGATGCCAGTGGCATCTTAGTTTATCCACACTCTTAGTTGAATTTGAAAAATATCTTATTGGTTATAAAGTTTTCATATCACTTATACGCAGAGAAATGTGAGAAAATCAATCATTAGGGATTGCCCAATTTTCTGGGCTAAATAAACCAGTTTTATGAGATTGTTGATCTTTAGGTTATTTGTTAAAAGTAACACTGATCAATTTTTAACCTAACAAAAAGCTTATTAAATTATTGCATTTGAAATGTTTCATTATTGTTACCATCGTAGTCTAATAAATATGATAATTAAGTAATAGCAAAAGGGTTTATAAAGAAGTTTTTCTTTGCTTTTCAAAAAAATTGTAATGTGAATGCTAAAATTGGCTGGAGCCACAGATATCAGAGATTTAGTACTTACTATACAAAATTTATCTTTGGTCATAAAGCCAGAGAAAGGGATAGAAAAAAATAATTTTTACCTAGAAAATATAGGTCAGGTTTAATCCATTGCAAATTTCTTATAGCTTCATTTACAAGAACCAGAAAATAAGGAGAAGCAAATACTACGGAGACATATTTTTTTAATTAAATAGATCATTTAAGGATCATTGGCTGTGGAAGTACACTTTTAGTTGGCAGGAGAAAAAATTTTATTTGTTAATCTGAGCCTTTAATAAGGGGTTGCTTACATGAATGTTCCAGATTTTATTGCTTCAATAAAAGCATTTTTCTTAAATTTCCTTAAAAATACCTGATGCATTAATTAAACAAAAAATATGTACCCAGGTAAAAACCCCAAGAACAAAACAAAACAAAAAATCAACAAGTGCATTACTTTTTCTCAAATTTGAAGGATTAGACAATCACAGAAATAAAGTTCTTTGTTTTGTTCATCTTAATGCAGAGTTATAATAACTATGTCACAGAGGCTGAGGACTATCAACATAAATTCAGGCATTATTTTTTTTTTTATAAAAAAAGATATCCCTGTTTTTTCTTCTTCAAATCTTTCTTTCTTTCTTTCTTTCTTTCTTTCTTTCTTTCTTTCTTTCTTTCTTTCTTTCTTTCTTTCTCTCTCTCTCTCTCTTTTCTTTCTTTCTTTCTCTCTCTCTCTCTTTCTGTCTCTTTCCTTTCTTATTCATTTCCCTCCCTCCCTCCCTTCCTTCCTTCCTTCCTTCCTTTCTTCCTTCCTACCTTCCTACCTTCCTTCCTTCCCTCTCCCTCCCTCCCTCCCTTTTTTCCTTCCTTCCTTTTCTTTTCTGTTCCACCTTTTTCATGAGTTGCATCCTAGTGAATATAAATCTTCTTGGTGTGAATCACAAGTGAGGGAAGTAGTTCTTCTATAAAAGGAAAAAAAGGAGTTAAAAAAAATTTATGCAAGTAGACCTTACTGTGAAATGTTATCTTTTGTTAGTTCAAAGGTTCCTGAAGATATAAATTCTTCAGAAGTGCCCTGAGGTGCTGAGAATGTAAATTGAATACTTTACAATTTGTAGACAGTCCTGCAGTAATGTGTGTGTATCTCCTCTGTGAGTGAGTGTTTGGGGATTTTTCAATTACTGGAGTCTGAAAACTCAGAAATTCTTTAGGGCAGAAAAAAATATTCTTCTCCAAGTTGAGTCACTGATGCTTAAATTAGCTGCCAAAGGCACTATAATGATCAGTGTTCCAGATTTCACTAAACAGGAAAATATGGCGCATTTTGTCAAGGGGAAAATAACCTCCTCTAACCACATCCATGAATTACTTTAGAATGGGTTAAAAGTAAAATAAATCGTTGATATGTGCTGTATACAATAGACCAATGTTATTTCTAAAGGACTCAAATTAGCTTCTATTTTTTTTTTTTTAAGTGATAGCTTAAGTATGGCCTTTAGGCTTACTGTTAACAACTTTTTTACAAAATAGTGAATAAAAAATAAAAAAAAATATTTATATGTATTTAAAATTAAAGTATACATCATTATTTTTTTAAATTTTTTGACAGACACAGAGAAAGAGTCAGAGAGAAGGACAGATAGGGAAAGACAGATGGAAAGCGAGAGAAACGGGAAGCATCAATTCTTTGTTGCAGCACCTTAGTTGTTCAGTGATTATTTTCTCATATGTATCTTGATGGGGGGTGGTGCAGAGGGCTACAGCAAAGTGAGTGACACCTTGCTCAAGTCAGCGACCTTGGGCTTCAAGCCAGCAACCTTTGGGCTCAAGCCAGCAAACATGGGGTCATGTCTATGATCCCTTGCTTAAGCTAGTGACCTGCACTCAAGCCAGTGAGCCCATACTCAAGCCAAAAGAACCCACGCTTAAGCAGTAGACTTTGGGCTTTTGATCCTGGGTCCTCCACTTCCCAGTTCGATACTTTATTCACTGCACCACCACTTAGTCAGGTCACTATTACTATTTTCTTAACATCGTACTTTGACAATTATAACCTGCAAATAATATTAATTATGTGGCATAAAAACAAATTATAATTTTAATAAAAATATGTTAATATTGGACAGAAATTCTTAACTTAAATAAATTGTAGAACCTTTTCCTATAATTTTTGAAGACAAATTACTAGTTTATCTGAGAGGTAATATACATATATATTTTGAGTTTTCTAATGCTGTGTTTAATGCAAATAAAAATTATAAAGTTAATTTTAACAATTTGATTCTGTAGTAAAAAATTCAGCCTGACCAGGCAGTGGTGAGTGAATAGACCGTCAGACTGGGACATGGAGAACCCAGGTTCGAAAACCTGAGGTTGCTGGCTTGAGTGCAGGCTCATCTGGTTTGAGCAAGACTCGCCAGCTTGAGACCAAGGTTGCTGGCTTGAGTGCAGGCTCATCTGGTTTGAGCAAGACTCGCCAGCTTGAACCCAAGGTCGCTGACTTGAGCATGTGGTCACTCGTTATGCTGCAGCCCCCACCCCCGTCAAGGCACATATGAGAAAGCAATCAATGAACACCTAAGGTGCTGCAACAAAGAATTGATGCTTCTTATCTCTCTCCTTTTCTGTCTGTCTGTCTCTGTCCCTCTCTCTTTCTCTCTGTCCCTGTCACACACACAAAAAAAAAAAAAAAAAAAAAAATCAGGTGAAAATTTTTAATTGGAATTTTTTTTTTGGTGTGTCATAAATTTTTATAAATTTTGGGTATCAATCCTTTATCAGATGTATAGGCAAAAGTGTTTTCCCATTCCATGGATTGTTTTTATTTTATCGATGGTTTCCGGTGCTGTGAAAAAACTTTCTAGTTTGATGCAACACTATTTGTTTATTTTTTTCTCATTTCTTTGCCTGAGGAGATATATCAGAAAAAATATTGCTATAAGAAATGTTCAAGATTTTATGATATTGAATTTAATATTTAAGACTTTAATGCATTTTAGTTTATTCTTGTGTACGGTGTAAGAAGTTGTTCTAGTTTCTTTTTCTCTTTTTGCATGTATCTGTCCAATTTTTCCTACATCATTTATTGAACAGACTATCTTTACCCCATTGTATATTCTTGCCTCATTTGTGAAATATTAACTGACCATATATGTGTAGTTTGATTTCTAGGCTCACTATTCTGATCCATTGTTCTATATGTCTTTTTATGTCACTATGCTGTTTTGGTTACTATGACTTCGTACTATAATTTGATAGCAGGTAGCCTGATTCCTCCAAATTTGATCTTTTTTAAGATTAATGTAGATATTTGAGGTCTTTTGTGATTTCATATAAATTTTTGAAATATTTGTTTTAGTTCTTTGAAATATACCATTGATATCTTGATAGAAACTGCATTGAATCTATGCATTGATTTGGATAATATGGGCATTTTAATGATGTTAATTCTTGTATCCATGAGGAAGGTATATGCTTACATTGTTTGTGTCTTCTACAATTTTTTTATTCAGTGTCTTATAATATTATTTTATATCTTTGGTTAAATAATTTATTCCTAAGTATTTTATTCTTTTTGAAACAATTTTAGTTTTTTTGGTTTTGTTGTTTACTTTTTGCTTGTTTCCTTTTTCCGTAGATCATTATTGGTGTATAAAAATGTAGTTGCTTTCTAGATATCTATTTTTGTATCCTGCTATTTTACTAAATTCATTTATCAGTTTTAGTAGTTATTTTGGGTAAAATCTTTTATGTTATTTTTATATAGTATCATGTCATATGCAAACAATGACAGTTTTAATTCTTCCTTTCCAATTTAGATACCTTCTATTTCTTTTTGTTGTCTGATTGCTGTGGATAAGACTTTTAGTAGTATACTGAATAAGAATAGTAATAGCAGACATCTTTGTTTTATTCCTAATCTTAAGAGAAATACTTGTAGTTTATGCCCATTAAGTATCATTTTGGCTGTGGGTTTGTTGTATATGGTTTTTATTACAGTGAAGTATGTTCCCTTGATTTCCACTTTGTTGAGAGTTTTCAACATAAATGGGTGCTAAATTTACAGTAGTCCCTCGTCTATCACGAGGGTTAGGTTTCAGAACCTCCTGCAATAGGTGAAAATCTGTGAACTAGTGACCTTGTTTTTATTTTATTATTTATATATATATTTTAAGGCTTTATAAAGCCTCCCCACACTCATATAAACCTTTTCAATTTTTTAGGCTAGAAAATGCTTATTTTCCCACAAAAATAATTAAAATAATAAATATATAAAAATACCTATATACCACAAAATTCCACAATATAGCAAAAAAATTAGATATATACAATTTCAAAGTCCACGATATAGTGAGACCATGAAAACTGAACTGTGATATGGTGACAGATGACGTAAACAAATGTATTTTTATTTTGTTTTGTTTTGTTTTGTTTTTATGACAGAGACAGAGAGAAGAATAGATATGGACAGAGGACAGACAGGCAGGGAGAGAGATGAGAAGCATTAATTTTTGTTGCGGCTCCTTAGTTGCTCATTGACTGCTTTTCTTATATGTGTCTTGACCGGGGGACTATACAGCAGACTGAGAGACCCCCTTGTTCAAGCCAGTGACCTTCGGTTCAAGCTAGTGAGCTGTGCTTAAACCAGATGAGCCTGCACTCAAGCCAGCAACCTCAGGGTTTCAAACCTGGGTCCTCTGCATCCCAGTCTGTCACACTATCCACTGTGCCACTGCCTGATCAGGCTCAAATGATTTTTTTAATTAGGTCAGATTGGCAGTTTTTAACAATCACTTTTGCTTTCTAGGAACATTCACAATTTTAAAAGCCCACTTAACAAAAGTCAACTTGCCTAGGCGATACTTACTGAAGAGGTGATAGACCAAACAACCATTTTGCCAAAAGGCAAATGATCAATTTTTTGGAATGAAACATCTCGCAAAACATTCTCACTGTATTCAAGAATATGAAGATGATATTATTCATTAGCTTTCTACAATTTATTCTTCTTTAAAATAAATATTCAAAAATATAGTACCTAATTTAAGTATTAGGAAAGTTGAGAAAAGTGTTTAAAGTTATAATATTGTCTTTGGGAAAATGAGAATTATTAAACCTTATATTTATTTCTTATATTGATTAATAATTATATCTATTTAATGTCTAGGTGTATTGACAGAATTTGCTCTAAAATTGTATTAAAATTTAATAATCTTAAAAATAGTAACATATTGTGGACTTGGAACTTTCTTATACAAAATAATGTTAGCAATCTTTTAATTAATTAAAAGAACTAGTAGTTTCTTTAATATGAGTTTTTCAAACATAATAATATTTTCTATGCCAAGGGCAAACTAATATTTTTTCTCTAATTAATGTTAAATTCTGAAAATCACAAACCATTTTCTTTAAGATTTGGTCTGCAACTGGTATAGAGCACTCTGTTTTTGTCGTGAAACATCCAGCTATGCAGTGCCAAACTGTGTGAATCCCGAGTCAAGCCATGACAGAAGTGCTGAGCTTTCCTATTTCCTGGAGATGCCAGCATCTCTCCTTGCTAGTTCCCTGACCATGAAGATGACAGAAGCAGCGGTGCTCGGGTGTTTCCTGGTGAGTGTGTCATTCATGACTTCAGTCTCTGCTCACATCCCTTCGGCCTCAGTCCCGCCTCCCAGTTTTCTAGTGTAACAAACACAGTGAGATTCCTGCGGGCTCCTTAGCAGGAGGAGGTTTTCAAACACCTCAAGCATCGCAGCCAATTGCATCCTATCATCTTGCAAGGATGCAAGGGAAGGAGAGGAGGGGCGGGGAATGAGAAACCGGTAGATGAATTTCAAGGTTGGGGTGTTAAAGGCCAAAGTGGTTCAAACTGTGCAGATGAACATTGAGAATCTCGCTTTCTAGCTGCTATTTCTCAGGCGGACCGGCCTCCCCAGGCCTCTGCCTAGAGCCTGGGCTCGGCCTCCTGCCTCCCGGTGAAGGCAGCAATGTGCAGTGACAGAGAAAGAGCTCATCTATCTATAAGCTCATCTATCTGTGAGGAAAGAAGCCACGTTGATGGTTCCCCAGTGGACATAATTGTGCTCATTACTGCCCATTTACATTTCATCACTCGATTATCACAAATGCCTCATTACTGTTGAAAAGAGGTTTCCGGTGAACTACGTGCTAACTATTCATTCCTCTGCTCCAATGCCACCAGACAGGCTGATTGGAAAGGGAGGGGGAGAAGAGGAGCCAAAGAGGGGCAAAGGTGAAAAAGATCCTCTATCAGATTTGATTAAAGGCCGTGATTTAAATCGATATTTAATAAAGTGGCTGCTACCACATAACACGGGCAATTCCCCATGCAGTCAGAATCATGATTAGGAGCCCCTCGCTGCCTGCTACATAACTCAATTGGGTTTTGTGCACTGGTCTGGCACCTGTGTCCCTCAGCACTGAGCCTCCAAGGTAATAGGTTTATGAGCCAATGAACAGAGCTGATAGGTTCTAAATGGATTAACTAGGTGTCTGCAGTCTGGTGATGAATACATCAAGAAAAAAAAAAAAAGTCTGAATAACCAAGCAAGTGATAGGAAGTGCTGACAGACATTGTGTGTGTCCTGAACCCCACAGGGTTAACACTGGCTCCCTGCCTGTCATTCAAGTGTTCTCTCAGAGTAATGGGTGAGGATATCAGGCTGGCATGCTTAACAAGCCTGCAGGTGTCAGGGAACAGAGGCCTGCTGCTAAAAAAGCTTCTACAGGGTTTGCCTGGCCCACTGGCTTCATAGTCAGCATATGCCTTTGAATGGCTATTCTTTTTTTGTTTGTTTGTTGACTTATTTACTTTCTGCCCTTGGAATGACCAATAGATCAAAATTTCTGGACTAACTGTAATTCATGGTACCTAGACTATGGTGTTAAGAAAGATTCTGAGGCTATACCTAGATTTAGCAGAAAATGGTGAATAAATAGTACTTCCTGCTATTTGGACAAAACAAGGAGGAGAGATACAATTTTCACATAGCTGTCATTTCTTCACTTTATTGCTAGATGCCTGAAATTGTTAAGTTTGCATATCTTATTTTCTCAAAATGATAATGCAAATCATTGTATAAATATATAGATAAGAGGGATTCAAATTAAAATTCAATTTAGTAATCTTTATCAAGTGCCAGTGAATAAGAGTGTTTGATACAGTGGATTTTATCATGGATTTCCAGTATTTCTAAACTCTTTTAATAAATCCAAAGAGACACATTTTGTATACTAAGATAAGGCAATATACATGTATAAATTGAATATACGACAATACCTCCCCTCAGTATTATCAAGCTATTAAGTTGAGAAACAGTGCCATCCATGTAAAAAAGGGGGAAAAGATTTGTTTCTAACACAAAAAGCAATTATTTGCTTTGAGAATCTAACCATGAATGAATCAATAGATTTAGTCAAGACGCATATTGAAATAAAAAGAAACAAATGGCAAAGCCTTTAAAAATTATTATATAAACAATCCTGAAAAGGTAAATATTGAAAAGAGATAACTATTACTTAGTGAAACTGCTACCTGCATAATGTACAATAAATCATATAAGAAAAACTGATAAGAAATTTGTTCTAAATTCAGTCCCAATAAGAATAAGAATTTTATTTTAAAATAAAACAAAACACATAATTAAATAGCTTCGTGGATTTGGGAGAGTCTCAAGTCCAATGTGTCCTCACAGTGAGACACTGTTAATGCTTTTCTGACCTTGCTGTTTCATGCATTGCAGCCTCAGTCTTTTTTTTATTTTGTGATTTCAATTTCCTATTTGCATCAAAATACAAGTGGGTGCTGATGACACGACAGAAACTATAAAATCTGTGTTTTCAGTGTCCATGCAAAAGAAGCTAAAGAAAACAGTAGGGTATCTTCAGGACCTAAAAATTCAGAAGGAACCACAGAGACTCATAAAACACCTCAGTGAAGCAAGCTGAAAAAGCTGCTGACTGGAGGACAGGCACATAGTATATTAAGAATGAACACGGTTAATCAGAAATGGCCTGAGCACACTGGGCTGAATGGGCTTTGGGCACCCTCCTGGCTCACCAGCCAAACTTTTCTTCCTGAAAATATATCTCACATGGAGGAGAAATGGTTGAAAATATAACTGAAATATGACAGTAGAAGTAATGGAAAAACAGCCTGGCCGATGGTGCTGTACTAAGTACAGTGTTGACCTAGATGCTGGGGAGACAGGTATAAAACTGCAAGGTCATTCATTGGCTTGAGCCCAAAGGTCACTGGTTAGAAACCCATGATCACTGGTTTCAGCCCAAGGTCGCTGGCTTGAGCAAACAGTCACTGGCTTAGTTTGAGTTCCCAAGTCAAGGCATGTTTGAGAAATAATCAATGAAGAACTAAATTGACAAAACTACGAGTTGATGCTTGTCCTCTGTCTCCTTTCCTCTCTGTCAATTTCTCTGTCTCTATATCTGTGTGTCTGTCTACCTCTCTCTCTAATAAATAAATAAATACATATTTAAATAAAATTATGCATGTTTATGAATAAGTAGAGAGAGAGAGAGAGAGAACTTACTAGGGAGACCAAGACCTTAATTTTTTTACACATTTCACAAGAACAGAAGAGAAGACTTTTAGAGTGTTCTAGGAGTTTCCTAGAAGTTAGGAAATCTATCATAAAATAAATATTTATTTTAAAAGTTAAGATAAATTAATTTCATGTAAAAATAAATAATATAAAGTTAAGATTAGCCTATACAATATTATCTTAAGGAAAAAGAGATTGGAAAACAAATTTTTTATAGATTATGAATGTGTCCTAGTAAGTTATGTCCATAAAAGAGAAAAAACTTATTACTAAATATTTTTTAAAAGACCTAAACCTAAAAATTTTTAAGAAAGTGATATAAATTACAGAGTAATATCACAAATATGAATTTTTAAAACTCAGAGATGAGGTGACAGATCTCCAGAAAACATTATAAATAAATGTTTTAGAAAGAAATATTAAACTACAAAGTTCACAAAGTGAAAAAACACAATAGATTGTCTGAACATTTAGAAGATAATAGGAGAATATTTAAAATAAAAAGAATAAAGATTTAAAAAACTGAAAAATGGTGACACATAGAACCTAGGTGATCAAGACCTTAACAGACAAACAATGGCAATCCCTAAAAAACAACTACAACAAAAAACCCCAAGAAATATAACAATTATAAAAGTCACAATTCTAGAAAACTTTTTTGAAAATAAAATGACTGAAAACAACATATTGAACATGTATAATGCATTCATAGAAAATAAATCCATAATAATCAGAAATGACATGTAGTCTATTAAATTATTGAATTTATAAAACCATTGAACAGCCTGACCAGGCAGTGGTGCAGTGGATAGAGTGTCGGACTGGGACAGAGAGAATTCAGGTTTAAAACCTGAAATTTGCCGGCTTGAGCGCAGACTCATCCAGCTTGAACACAGACTCACTGGCTTAGTCCCGGGTCACTGGCTTAAGCATGGGATCATAGATGTGACTCATAGTCATTGGCTTGAGCCCAAAGGTCACTGGCTTGAAGCTTAAGGTCACTGGCTTGAGCCCAATGTTGCTGGCTTGAGCAAAGGGTCACTCGCTCTGCTGTAGTCTCTTGGTCAAGGTACATATGAGAAAGCAATCAATGAACAAATAAGGTGCCACAACAAAGAATGGATGCTTCTCATCTCTCTTCCTTCCTGTCTATCTGTCCCTGTCTGTCCATCTCTGTTTCTCTCTCTGTTTCTGTCACAAAACAAAACAAAAACATTGATCATTTTAAAAAAGAAAATAATTTGAGTGTCCTGTAACTTCTAAGTTAGGAAAAATCAGGTTGCTATCTTACTAGTTAATATCAGTTTAAGCGAGAAGACAAAATAATATTATCATAAAATAACCAAAAATAGAAAATGTGAATAAAAGATTTAATGTTTAGATATATACAGACCATAGACAAACTGAAATCACATGAAAAACATCAAGTAATATTATTTTCATGAGTTATTCCTTGGGAATCAATTAGAAAATAAAGTTCAGACAATCAAAATGAATGTAGAGACATGAACATAAATACTAGCTGTAAGTATTAAGTATATTTTTACCTATGGAACTGAAACTATAAATTTGAGAATTATAAGATAGAGGTTATAATTAGGGTTACATGTATGCACAATGTAACCATACGCAATATGGTGACAATGGAAAGATTATATGCAAACTTGTTTTGGCTATTTTTAATAATCATATTATGGTGGTAGCACAGGCATCTTACACTAAGAATGGTTTATGTAATAATATAATTCTGTCACTTCTGACATATTAAGAATCAATATGCTGAGAGAACAAGATACTATAGTTTAAGATAAAAGAGGTTATAAAACATACTATAGTTCTAAATTCTAAATAGAATTCGCAATATTAAAACATGATATTTCTCGCCTGACCAGGTAGTTGCACAGTGGATAGAGAGTCGGACTGGGATGCGGAAGACCCAGGTTTGAGAACCCGGGTCGCCATCTTGAGTGCGGGCCCATCTGGCTTGAGCAAAAGCTTTCCAGCTTGGACCCAAGGTCGCTGGCTCCAGCAAGGAGTTGCTTAGTCTGCTGAAGACCCGCAGTCAAGGCACGTGTGTGAGAAAGCAATCAATGAACAACTACGGTGTTGCAACGGCAACAAAAAACTAATGATTGATGCTTCTCATCTCTCTCCATTCTTGTCTGTCCGTCCCTATCTATCCCTCTCTCTGACTCTCTCTCTCTCTGTCCCTGTTCAAAAATAAAATAAAATAAAATAAAAAAGCATGATATTTCTCTTAAAAGTAAGGAAGAAATTTGTGATTTAAAATTCAAAGTAAATATATGTGTCTATGTTTCACACACATTTTCAAATTCAAATTTAAATTCAGATTTTAAGGTGCTTCCTTATGAAAATGTATTGGAAATAATGATTGACCAATCCAGTAGCAATCAGTATCTCATCCTCAGTGCCCATTTTACATGGGTTTCTTGGAGAAATGACTGAAAGTCTTGAGCTGAAAATGTGCAAATTGAGAAGTGTAATACACGTTATCATTCCATTTAATAAAAAAGTCCTCAGAAATTATAAAAAGGAACAGGAGTCCTTTTGGGAAAAATCTTACTGTCCAAAAATTGAAAAAATTAAGCACCAACCATAATAATAACAGCAGTAGCTAGAAAAACATAGTATATGTTAAATACAAGAGTTTTTAATCACATACATACATTCATGAGGACATACATGCACACACAATAAACAAAGAAAAATATTGATATGTCACTTTGGAAGATACTAGGAAACATTATTTAAAAAGTAAATAAAGACATGGAATCAAGAATTTGTGATTTCACACTTAGGTGGGATATAAAAATGAGACTCATAGACATAGATATAAGTGAAGTGGTTACCCAAGGAGGAGGTTGCAAGGCAGGGGGTCTGGAGAAGGAAGTAAAGAGGGACAAATATGTGGTGACAGAAAATGATTTGACTTTGGGTGATGGGTATACAACATAATAAACATTTCAAATGCTGTAGAGAAATTTACCAGAAACCTGTGTGCTCTTATTGATCAATGTCACCCTGTTAAATGTAATTTTCTAAATAAAATCGAAAGAAAGAAATTGTTCTGAAATTTTAAAAAAGTATATCTATTGAGAAACCAAATAAAAAGTAGCCTAAAAATTTTATTTGTAAAAGTCCTGCAGCAAAGAAAATGTTATCAATTAACTATCACTATAAGCATAAAGCTTGATTAAACACCTTCTCAATAGATCTCATAGATCAACTTGGCGGGCTTAGACTGGACTCAACTGAATGCATAACTTCAAGCTGCAGGTCTATCTGGCCATAGCTGTGTATATAAAGAGGAAGTTCCTCTCAAAATGACGGTAGAAGCAGAAGATGAGAAATGAAAACAGTAAGCTGTTAAAACCTAGGTATGAAATTGGCATGCTGCCAGTCTCACTTACATACTATTGGCCAAGCAAGTAACAAGGTCAAGTTTAAAGGACAAGAAATGCTCTAAGCCTTTGAAATGCCAAGGGAAAAAATAAAGTGTTAATACAGGGAAGAGTGTCCAACTGAGACTGATATTCAATCTTTCTTAGATATAATTAAAATATTATCATTTAAAAACCACTAATGTGTTATGGATCTAGGCATAAATGTCAGTACTGCCAACATGAAACTGGAATCATAAAAAAAGACAGACATTGCATACCTCTTGGTGAAGAATACAACACCCCTACAAAGTGATCTTGCCCTCTCCCCTAAAATCAATCAGATTGTATAGAATTAACTCTGGACATAATAACTAATTTATAGGAAACGTAGAATGAAGAGGACCATATTCAACTATATTGTGAGAATGTAAAAAATAAAATCCAGATTTAAAATATTAAAACTGAATAAGAAAATAATCAAATTTCTTTAGTAACTAATATTTTTTTAAAAAATAGAAAATTTAATTTATGTATATAACATTATATATATATATATTTATATGTGATATTTATCATAGATAATTGAAGATGTATTATGTTCACATAAAACCCTGTACATAAAGGTTTGTAACAACTTCATTTATAATAGTCACAAAGTGAAAGCAATGCAAATGTTTGTATGGTGAGACTGAGATATTTGGTATATCCATAAAATGGGACTACTCAGCAATGTACAAGGAACAACATATTAATGTATGCAATAACTTGGATAGATCTCTAAAGAATTGGGTTGCTTTTAAAAGAGCCAATTGGGGGGGAGCAGGGGAGGAAAGGGAGGGACAGGGGGGAGGGGAGGGGCACAAAGTAAATCAGATAGAAGGTGACAAAAGACAATTTGACTTTGGGTGATGGATATGCAACATAACTGAATGACAAGATAACCTGGAATGTTTTCTTTGAACATATGTACCCTGATTTATTAATGTCACCCCATTAAAATTAATAAAATAAAATTTAAAAATAATAAAAAAGAGCCAATTTTAAAAGTTTATAACTATATAATCCCCTTTATACATCATTTTCAAAATTACAAATTAGAGGGATTAGATTACTTATTGCCAGGGATTAATAATACAGGGAAATAAAGTCTCTAAGAACAATGGGGTAATTTGTGGGATATTTAAGGGCTAGAACAATTCTGGATTTTGATTGTGGTGATAATCACAAAAATCTACATGTGATAAAATTTTATACAAACATATGAACACACACACACACACACACACACAAAGAGTGTTCTGTAACACTGGTGACATTAAATGCATTCTGTAGATGACCAATATTAATTTTCTAGTTTGATATTGTACTGAACTTATGTAAGATGTTATCATTGGAGAAAACTGAATGAAGACTAGTTACATAGGACCCCTCTGTACTATATTTTTGCATCATGCTCTTGATCTATAATTATTCAAAAAAACAGTTAAGATAAAAATACTATTTAAAGACATAACCCAGTGATAAAATAATAAAGGCAAATAAGAGAATAACAGAAGTCTGAAAGTTATTATTCTTACGGGAAGAGAAAGGGTTGTGGTTGGGTGGCAGTATGTGAAAGGTTCTTCAATGTCTGGCAATACCATTTTCTCACAGCTGGTGATAATTACAAGGGTATTATTATTATAATAATTTGGTAAGCTGTACATTTGTTTTGTGGCATGTGAATTATATTCACCAATAAAAATGTTTTTAATCACAAAGATCTGTTAGCTATAGTAATTTTTTTAGCTACAGAAGAGTAACAACAACGCATTAAAAAATATGATTATTTTCTGAGGCAGGAAAAGAACATGTTGAGTAGCAAGAAAATAGTTTCAGTTTGGAAGAGAAGTAGGTACATGGAGGCAACACCAAAAACATGTAGCCCTTGCAGTAAGGCAGTCATAGAATTGAATCCTATATTGGTCACATTCCCCATGTGTCCATAGGATTATTAATTTTTTATAGTGTCCTTAATTATATATTAGAATTAATAATATTCTAATAGACTTTCAGGAGAATTAGATAGTGTATATAGTGTCCTTACATAGTGCATAATACATTATCAGTATTTAATAAGTATTAAAAATTGTTATTTGTAACTACTTACTTATGTGCATTTGCTTAGAATCATGAATATAAAGCTCTGGCAAGTGGAGGATTGGATATAAGGTTATCATGTTAGTAGCAGTTAGAAACCATAATAGTAGATGAGATTATCCTAGAAGGCAGACAGTAAAACAGAATAGTGACATCAACAGTTAAATATCAATGAAGAAAGTTGGATCCTCAGAAAGATCCAACAAGTATAATCAGAATCAAGAGTGCCAGAAGGTAATAGCATTGAAGATACCAAGAGAATGGAATGGCAGCTTTTCGTTATTGGACACAAAACTTATTTTCTGAGATTATCTTCCTAGAGATGAACTGTTTTATAAATTACAATAGATTATGCATGACACAAATCTAGGGAAGGACATTCTACATAAATGAAGCCCTCAGAGAGAGGCAGCACATATCCTGCCTGGCCAAGATAAAACTGCCGCATTGACATACACTGAAGGGTTGTGGTATTATTTTCACTTCTCAATGCAATATATTATTTGTAAAGACATTCATTTCTTTCTGGATAAATGTTTATTCTTTCCAAAATTCCTTTGCCCTGGGGTCTGATAACAAATTCATAGTACTCTGAGAATTTTGTGAAAATCAACCTCACTCACTTTGATTGAATAAATTTCTCGATGCTTGCATGGTCTCCCAAGAAAATAAAATATTTATATTATTTTTATTTTTTGTATATATTTTCTTGATCTTTGGTTGAGAACTTCTGGAACACAAAGGGTATATCTTACTTCAAAAACTTCCACAACTGCCATATCAGATTCAGTGAGTGCTTGTCAAATATATAGATAACTAGGCAAAATAGCAATACTCACCTCTAGTTTTAACTGTTACATCATAACATAACAGTCTTATAAATAAAAGTTCAACAAGATGCTATTTTTGAGCAATTTACTCTATTTGTTCTGTAAAATTAGAAAAGTACAACTTACATGAAATATTCTAATCAACCAATATGCATGTAAGATTGAAGCAAAGATAAGCGCTGGCTCTCCGGCTTGAGTGTGGAATCATAGACATGACCCCATGATCTCTGGCTTGAGCCCGAAGGTCACTGGCTTGAGCAAGGGTTCCCTGGCTTGGCTGGAGCCTCCTGGCGATGGCACATATGAGAAGGCAATCAATGAACAACTAAGGTGCCACAATGAAGAATTGATGCTTCTCATCACTTTCCCTTCCTGTCTGTCTGTCCCTATCTATCTCTCTTTCTCTTTCTCTCTCTCACAAAAGAATTTTTTTAATTAACTTTAATGGGGTGACCCCAATAAATCAGGGTACATATGTACAATGAAAACATCTCCAGATTATCTTATCATTCAATTGTGTTGCATACCCATCACCCAAAGTCAAATTGTCCTCTGTCACCTTCTATCTGGTTTTCCCTGTGCCCCTCCCCTCCCCTCCCTCCCCCCCCCCCCCGTAACCACCACACTCTTGTCCATGTCTCATAGTCTCATTTTTTTGTCCCACCCCTGTATGAAATCATGCTGTTCTCAGTTTTTTTTTTTTCTGATTTACTTATTTCACTCCGTATAATGTTATCAAGGTACAACCATTTTGTTGTAAAGGTGTCATCATTTCTTATGGCCGAGTAGTATTCCATAGTATATATGTACCAAAGCTTTTTAATCCACTCGTCTTCTGACGGACACTTGGGTTGTTTCCAGATCTTCGCTATTGTGAACAATGCTGCCACAAACATGGGGGCGCATTTCTTCTTTTCGAACAGTGTTATGGTGTTCTTAGGGTATATTCCTATAAGTGGGATAGCTGGGTCAAAAGGCAGTTCGACTTTTAATTTTTTGAGGAATCTCCAAACTGTTTTCCATAGTGTCTGCACAAGTCTGCATTCCCACCAGCAGTGCAGAAGGGTTCCCTTTTCTCCGCATCCTCGCCAGCACTTATTCTGTGTTGTTTTGCTGATGAGTGCCATTCTGAATGGTGTGAGGTGATATCTCATTGTGGTTTTAATTTGCATTTCTGTAATGATTAGTGATGTTGAGCATTTTTTCATATGTCTTTTGGCAATCTGTATGTCTTCTTTGGAGAAATTTCTATGGAAGCAGAAAGAATAAATAAGCAATAGTAATTCTATGACGTTGCTCCTGTATATACTAAATCAGAATCAGATTTTTTGATATATTTAGAGGCAATGCATGAATGAGCTATTGAAGAGCCCCTCATATAACACAGCTTAAAATAATTTTCAATTTCTAGTGCCTAGAAAATTCAACAATAGGACAGGAATATGTAAACTTAATTAACATTTTTTAGATGTCAAACTGTGTTTTTCACATTATTTTTTTTCTATTGCTACGCTTTATCCTCCTTTAGATATGTTAATATCATTATTGATACCATAGTTTTAAGAAACAAGTAGGTCTAATATCAAAGGGTAGATATTTAAAAGGAAATACATGAACTATCCACTTACCAAGAGTTGGTTAGGCTGATGATTTTGTAATTATTTTGAAAAGGGTTTTAGGAGTCTAATACAGTATCTTCTTGGGATATACCTCTATGTAGACCGTAAGAAGCTCTACTTTTTCTATTCTTTGGACTTCTGAGTAATATTTTTGGAAAAAGAGCTCCACTAGAGCAACAATTATAAATAAATTTTAAAAGGTTATTTATTTATTTATTTATAAAGCAATTTTTCTGATGACCTAGCAACTGCTTGCAAGATGGGAAGATGGGATTAGAGTAGAACTTCTCATGATAAGTAGACAAGCTTGGAAAAGCAATTCAACCTCTGGGGATAGACAAAGTCTTTGGAAGCCACATTGCCCTCCAAGATGTGTTCATTGGACTAAAAACTTGCACTTTGCCTTCTGAAAATCTCTATTTTGGTGACTCTTGAAGGCACATATCCCCAGCTGAGTTCTTCAGCTTCTACCCTAATATCATTCATTTAATATTCTCTGTCTCAATGAACATCACATCCCTTCAGCACTCTGCCCAAGCTAGAACCTAGGGGTGGTGATGGAGTTAGTTCTCTTTTTTGCCTCCCTCACAAGGATAACACATATACATCTTCTTTTCCGTGCTGTTTTCTCCTCATGCCATTTTTTCTTCAGTCCCTCTTCATTGTTTGCCTGGATTATTATTACAATAGACTCCAGACTTTTTCCCTGCCTATAGTTTTTTCCTCTCCAGCCCACTTGCTACACTGCAGAAAACATATTATTTCTAAAATGCAAATACTACCGTGAGCACTTTGCCCTCAAGGTAAAATAAAATATTTTCTTCTGATTCACAGGCTTTTCAATTCCTTAGACATGCTGTTTTCGCCTTTCTATCTTCCTTCATATGGTTTCTTTTCCTAAGAATATCCTCCTTGCCCCTTTGGCTTCAGGCCAGAGACTTTTAGGCTCAAACCAGTGACTGTGAGGTCATGTCTATGATCCTAAACTCAAGCCAGCGACCCAACACTGGCAGCGACCTCAGGGTTTCAAACCTGGTTTCTCTGCATTGCAGTCCAATGCTCTATCCATTGCACCACTGCCTAGTCAGGTCACTTATTAATTTTTTTATGCTTTATGACATTTAGGAATATAAAAAATCTATCTGTCTGAATAAAGATGAGTTGTTAATAAAGAGAAAGAGTGCTAAATTGCAACAGTACAATTTGAATGGAAAGTGAACTCAGAAACTATTGTGCATTTCTGATTTTGTCTTCATTTTCTCATGTTTGATACACCTGCAGCTTTCTGGCAATAAGCATTTTGGGAAGGCACTCAAGTCTAGAATCAGCATTGCGTCTATTTCTTTCACTAAGTTTTGCCATATTTGTAGCCAACATGTCTGAACTGCTGTACCATAAATACACAGAGAAGGCAAAAGTATGGATTCTTGCCAGCCACATGTAACTACTCTCCTTTGAGCAGAGCTGAAAGCAGTAGTCAAGATGTAATGTGAAATTATGGTAGATTTATTTACAGAAAGCATTTATGTTGAACTAGCAGTTTTCTATTGTGTCAGCAATTTTCTATTGCATTTATTTGTTACTACAGTGCTTGCAAGAGTGCAATCCTATTAAGTTTATACAATACATTTCAAAAAATTGCAATCATTTTCTACTTTATAAAATAAAAAGAATTATAAAACTTAGGTAACTGTGGAGTCTTAATAGATTTCAAAACAAAATGCATACTCTTGGGCAAGCTAGTTCCAAATGCACTTTTAAGTTGTTGGGTTTTTTTTTAATCACACTTCCGATTATTTCTTTTTACTTTATGTAAAAAATAACTTACTTATGAGACTTGATTTCATGAAGCAAAATGAAAAGAATAAAATCCTTGAAATTAAGCATTTTACCCCCATGGAACATTGGCTCAGCTGATTTTCTATAAACCAATAATCTAAAAACTTATTTTAAAATAAGTAGCTATTGATATTGTTCAGTTTTCTATTTTACATTAATGTATTATTTTAAAATTAGAATAAAGTTTAAAATCAATCATTTCTTTGTGCAATATTTTCATTTTACCAGCCAATTGCTGACTGTTCTTGCCATGTTCCAGAGCAGGTCCTGACCAACTCTGGCTCTAAGTCATTAAAGGAAAACCATACCCAGTATTTAGTGGAGTGTTCAATGAATGTTGCTATTTTAAAATATATTTGGTAAACCTGTTGTAGCAAGCCCCAGTTTCTGTATCTCAACAAAATTTATAACCTTTTTGTTATAAATTCCCTTTTATGTTCCAATAATTTAGTACAACCTATATAGGTAAGGACTCCTAATTGATTTCCTCCTCAGTGCCCATATTCATCTCTGGGGCTTGAGTTCTTCCCCATAGTGCTTGAGTTCATGCACTATGGTAGGTCACTGACTCATTAACTAAGGAAGAAGGGTTCAGATTTTCAATTCTTACCCTAAAACTATCTAGTTAAAATATTGGGGCCTATTAGCTATTTTTTTTCTTCTTTCCCTTAATACTTTCACCATTAAAATGGACTAATAATACCTCCTTTGTTATGAGGATTTCATTTTTATAGATTATATTAGATGTATTTATTATACATAGTGCACATACTGAGAGGATTAAGCAAGATGTAGAAAGTATGTTCTACTATATAAAGTGTGCTGAGCTTACAGTTATTACTGAGGTGGAGATGGTTGATATTTCTGATGAAGGGTACCAAGATGTGCCACTACAAAATATGTTGCTTTGCTATATTGATTATTTTGAGCTGATATCATTTGAAAAACAGCACATATAGAGAGAGGTTTTTTGTGAACTCCTTTTCTCTACCTAAAGGCAGACCCTTGAAAAGGAACTCAATTTTATAGATCCTATCCCTGGCTCCTTTGTCAAAAATTAAATGCCCATACACACATAGCATGATTTATTGGCTTGTAGTTCTGTACTGTTGGTCTCTGTGTCTGTTTTTCTGCAATACCAAACTGTTTTGATTATTGTACTTTCATAGTATAATTTGAGGCCAGGAAGTGTGATACCTCAGGTTTTGGTTTTTTCTTCTTAGGATTTAATTATAGTAATTGCTCAAACCAATAATATAAAATATTGTATTATTCCTCTTATATGGGCCATATATGATTGTTAAAGGTATAAAAATAAACAACAGAATGGTCATTACCAGAGGATGGAGAGAGATATAGAGTGTTGCTGTTCAATGTATATAATGTGGTAGTTATACAATTGCAGTATGTTTCAGGGATCAACATAGTGCCTATAGTTAATAATAAGGTATTGTGAACTTAAAAATGTGTTGAGTATAGATCTCATGTTAAATGTTTCAAAAAAAAATCTAAACAAAAAGAAAATAATTTTGGAGATGATGAATATTTTTTTTTACCTGAATTGTGTCAATAGTAGCATAAGTATATGCGTATGTCCAAATCACCAAATAGTACATAATAATTGTATGCAGTATTTTGCATACCAGTTATATCACATTGAAAGTGAAAAAATAAAATAAAATGAGGTATATTATTTCAAAAAAAAACTAAAAAAGAATATCTATGCCTAAGAAAAGGAACTTGAACTAGATCCCTTCATACACTATGATTATGTGATAATCATATACTATATGTACTGTCTATTGTTAGTCAATGATTCATTAAGATGGCATTACTTCTAATGGCCACATTTGGGTTATGGTTTCTCAATAGATAGAATCCATGTGAAAACTACAAAACAGTGCATTTTTTATTGACATATACTTGACATTCAATTCTTTTAAGTTTCAATTGTATATCATATTAATTAAATATATATTTCAGAATTATTTTATAATTCTGATTAACATTTGTCACCATTTAAAATTATTACACTTTTAATGACTATATTCACCATATTGTACATTACTTTGCCTTGGATTTTTTTTACATATAATTGAAAATTTGTATCTTAGTGTCCTTTATAAATTTCACTCCCACCTCTCAAATCCTACTGTCTCTATCTAGTAAGCACCATTTTCTTTCCTGTATCTATCTGTCTGGTTCTATTTGGTTTTGCTTGTTTATTTATTTTGTTTTCTCAGTTTCACATACAAATGAAATAATATGGTATTTGTCTGTCTCTCTCTGACTTATTTCCCTTAGCATAAATAATACTCACTCTTTAGGTTCATCTATCCATATTATTATAAATAGCAAGATTTTATTGTTTTCAATGGCTGAGTGGTATTTCATTATATATATGCATCACATCTTCCTTGTTCATTTATTTATCAATGGAACAGTTATTTATTTTTATGAAAATTAATACCACACACTAAATTATAATTAAAACAGTTAACTTACATTTTTTTTTCTATTTCTATTTATAGGAAAACTTCTATGTATCTAGTAATATATTTTAATACCTGGATAAAAATCTTTTAAACTTTTCTTCAGCAGATATTATTTTTCTTCTAAGATTCTGAGTACAAAAAATAAGAGAAGATAAATTTAAATTATAAAATCTATTTTTACAAAACTGTCCTCTGAGTGGCCAATTTTGTGTTACTGCTATATGAGTAACATATAACTCTATCAGAACAAAATAAAGCCTTCTTTTGATATAAAAAAGTAGTAAGTAATATAAAACACTATTTTATCTTTAAGATATGAATAAAAATGTTTAAGTTGGCTTGGATGGTATACTTTAATAATAAAAAAAGGAAGGAGGGAAGATGGAGTGTGGCAAAGAGGGAAGAAGAGAAAGCAGGTGAGAAAGAGGATAGACAGAGAATGAAGGAGAAGGGAAAACAAGGTATAGGAGAAACGAGGAAAAAAGAGTTGAAACATGTCTATTGAAAGCATTGTAAAACTTGAACATCAAAGTTAGTGTTGACTATCTTTGTTTTTGATGTGTTAAGAAGGCATAAGGCAATATAATGGTGTGATGTTTGGGCTTGTAAAACTCAAATGTAAAGTTATTTAATTGAAAACATTAGCAACAGGTGTTTTCCTTCTATCTTGCAGCATTAAAACTGCCAGTCTAAAAATATTCAAATATTTTCCTCCTGTGGTTGACTATTGTTCACCAAATGATAATTAGCACTAGTCAAATTAATCTTATTTGCTTATATTTGTTTCAATTTAATAAGGTGTTATGCAAAGCAAGGTGTGTGAACATGTTTTCCCAATTATTTCTTTTTTATATTTTTAAACACTTAGTCTGGAATGTTAAACCTCATACAGAAGAAATAACAGATTACTATTGAAAGCATTTGCAAACCTATATGCTATGAATCATGTGCTAACATAATAATTGTTTCTACACAGACACACAACAATAATAACAACTACAAGAATTATTAAAATAATTTAAGAGAAACCTACTGGAAATATTTAAAATCAATTTGCTATAAAACAAACTCTTGGCTAGTTGGTAAAGAGAGGAATAAATTTGTAAGTTTTTTTGAATGTTTATTTATGCTAACTCTTTCTTATATTTTTTGAAAGAATCTCTTCCTAAACTCTCCACAGACAATTGTGACTTTAGAATGTTTGTAATTATGACCATGCAAACATGGAATATGGTGAAAACTATCAAATTATTGACTAACAAAAATAAAAAAAATTTTTTCCAGACCTTGCAAGTTAAAATTTTCAGATTCTGAAGGAGAATGAGAAAAGGAAATCCTAGAAAGCATTCTATTTTATTGAAATGCAGAAGGCCTGCAACTTATCCTCCCACCTCACATAATTTTTCCACTCACCTTCAACTTATGTTACTGGAATAAAAAGAAAAGACCTTTGGGTCACCAATAAGATCAGTTTTTACAAAAGAAAATTAGAGCATGTTAACCAATAACATATGAACAGGCACAGCAGAAGCATTCGCTGATGGAATTTGAGCCAAAGACCCTCTGGGTCCAAAATATCAGTTTTACCAAAATACATATTGTCTTTCTAAGGATATAAGCAATAGAACTCCATTAAGGTTTATAATATTCAATAAACAAATCAGGAGCAAGTTTCTAGATATGAAACTATTTAATAAGGCAAGGGAAATGTGACAGTCATTTTAAGAATAAAACAACATGTTTAAAGTTCTCATTTGATTACTGAGACTTTTATATGAGGATGTGTTTTTCTTGTGTGTTTTTATATCTTCTTTTCACTATGACCAGGGCAAGGTTATTTAAAAAAAAATACAAGAGAAAACCATTATTTCCTTTTAAAAATAATAATATAAAAGCTGGCTAACATCTTAACATTAAGAAAAATTTAAATATGGGAAACCATAGTCATTTTTCTTTTCCACAATACATTTATTTCTTTTATAAATATACAATGCAGTCAAGTAACTAACATAATTAACTTTAGAAACTCATTTTTCTCTCAGTCTTATCACTGGTTTTAGGAAAGTCTAAATATTGGATTTTCCTCACACCCACGATTTCTTTCCATCTTCGTATTCATCAGAAAATGCCTACTCACTTTTCTTAATTCTTTGCAAATAAAAGTCACATAAACCAAAAGAAAGGAAAAAATAGAGCCAGGTAATCTATAGAGGATCCCAAGAAAAGTAGAGTACATGAGGAATGTAATATTATAATGTTTTTGACATCGAAAGATATCTAGATATGGTCAACCAATTATTACTCAGAGGGTACTTGGAAGCTTCTGAAAGTCTCAGGTCCTTCTTAACATCTTCATGCACCATCTTTAGCTTGCAACTTTTGTTCTCATGCTCACAATATAACTGTTTCACTTCTAGGCATTGCAGCTGTATTCCAGGAAGAAAGAAGGAAAAACAGTAATGGTAAAAGGTGTATATATGTATGTTGAGTCTTTCTCTTTATCAGAAAAAATATATACTGTATATTTTTCAGGAGCTCTACCTAGTTGTGCTCTATCCATTCCATTTACATCTCATTGGCTGGAGCTAAATCACAAGATCATTACAAGCTTCAGGAAAAAGGAACATATTTCTACTACTACAGTCAAGGTTCTGTACATTATGGAGGCAGAAAGAGTGGACATCAAGAGGTAAACATATATGTCCACACCAGAAATAAGATTGTAATTCTATTGACTTGCATTTGCACCAGCCATCACTCCAAGTCTTAGGTAAGTATGGAAGGCAAGAATGGCTGAATGAGTTAAATTAAATATTCTTTAATTTTTAATTTTTAATTTATTGCATTGATATGGTTTTAAGTGTCCCACTCAATACAATACCTTCTACCTCCTGCATCATGCTACCCGTGCCCCATGTAGTCTCTTTCCATTCTCATTTCACAGAGAATATTATTGCTATTTATGATTTTCCTATTACATAGCAAAGTACTAGCATCAAAATAGTCTCTGAGCACATATTTTAAGAATTGAACTTTAGAAGAGTGAGTGCTCTTTCTAAACACAGCACACACTAGTCCAGTCTTGTAGTTCTCTAAATTTAAAGTACAGGGTGAAGGCAGATGCTTAAAGGCAATTAAAGAGACTAAAAGGGAATGAGAGTCTGTGTTCCTAAAAAATGTTAATGTTATAAAAGCACATTTGCACATAATCAAATATAGAAAAACCTTAATTATAAGTAGTTTAGGGGTAACTTGGGGGATAGACATAACATTTTGAGCCTACCTCTTTTAACTTAATCTTGCAATAATATAAAATATGACATTAATCTTGTTATAATTTATTTTAGACCTAATTTCTTACTAAGTCACAATGTGTTTTTAGTAATAGTTCTTTAATAAATTCCCACCCATCCTTTTTCTTGAATAGCACTGGCTCAAAACAATTGTGTCTGTATTATTTTACATTTTAACAATCACTTCTATAAATGCCTTAAATGAGCAATATAAATTTCAGTATTATTTATAAAAGCATAGAGTAAAATTCATAGCTCATTAGTAAATACTGATTCCTGATGTTTTAAAATTTAACATCCTTTACTTTCTGATAATTTACTATAATCATTGAAATTTTGTATTAATAAAATTATCAACTTACATTTTCTACAATCTCTATAGTGACTGCTTTTAAAAAGCACATGTGACTTCATATATATTTATTATATGAATGACACTAAGATGCGGTATATTTATATTTTTCCATAATTTAAACAAAATATGACCTGAAATACTAAATTTAAATATTATGTATAAAATATTTAATTCAATATTTACATTTCTGAATTGAAATAATAATGAGCTAAACAAATTTGGTCTTAGTTACCCTTAGAAGATAAGCATTGGTTTTGTTCTTAAACATTACTTTCTTCTGACTTTAGCAAGCTGTAAAAATCTAGAATCTAATCATAGGCTCATCATTAAAGAACTAAAAATAGTACGTCTAATGAATTAAGATGGTTATATTTTATAATCATTTATAAGATCTATTATAAAATGTTTGGTCTTTTATCTCTTTCTTACTCCCAAAACACATAAATCTAGTCAACAATATTTAAGCATTAATATACATGCAGATTTTATAACATTTAACATAAATAAAAAAATTAAAGAGCATGTTTTCTTCTAGCTCTCCTGTTCTTCAGGTGAAAACCTGAAATTAATAAAGTTACTTTTTCAAAGAACCTTTTTGTCATTTTTCATTCTGATAAGAGCCCAAACATTTAATACCATGACATTTCCTCTACACTTGGGTTAGAAAATCTGTAAGTCAAGAAGGTTATTAGAGTCATCTGTTCCTGATGCTTTCAACAATAATTAGACAAACAGGTAACATCTAAACTATGTATGGATCTCTTCATTCCCAAAGGTTGCAAGGTGGGACTTGGGTTTCCAGATTCTGGGGATAAATTAACTACACTATATTAACAGATTTTCCTGTTCACCATAATACACTGGAAACATAATAAAGTTTTCTGTGTGTTCCATGGCAGGAATAACTTTGGGAAGCAGTAACAATTTCAACATACCTTCCTAAAAATAACACCCTTTATGTTATTATATCCCCAAATAGTATTGATTCATTCTATTTGGCCACATCTATCAAATGGGAAGTTTGGCTGAATGATTAAGGTTTAACAGCACACACTTTATCCAGGTGCCTGCCTTTGGCCAGGGTCCCTCCATTTATTTTCTCTATGTAGAGAAAAATGTGAATGTATAAATGAGTATGGGGTCTCTTTAACAGACGTTGTATAAATTTAACTTACCTGAGAGACAATTCAAGACCTATCTATCCCCAACTTCTTAAGGAATACTTCAGCCTGGAATAAAAAGGCAGTATTAGCCAGCACAGTGATAGGTGCTTTAAAGCATAAAAAATTGGGGGAAAAATTGATGTTTTTCTCTCTCTTTCCAACCAATAAATCAATAAACAATAAAAAGTCAATTTTTAATTATTTAATAAATTATTTGCAGCTTTTAATTTTCATTGGGTTGAGGGAGAATCAAAGTTTTACTTCTCAGAAAGGGTCTGCAAAACTCTTCTGTAATATTAACCTCATCTACATGAGGAAATGGGATAGGTCATATTGCTGAGGAAATGTAGGCATGCTAAGACCAAGTGATTTACCTCCTCCAGCATATAACTAATCAATACCAGAGCAAGGAGGAGACCAAAGTCATAGGACTTGTTAGTGTGCTGAGCCTTATTAAACAACATGGACTTATGTATATTTGATACTCAACCTGAAGTCCTGAAATTGGATCACCACCTCTCACAGGTGGAAATGTGTGTACAAGGTCTGCTAAACATGATATATTCCTAATGTATTGCAATTACTGAAACACCTGTGCCATAGAACACACTTTGCTCTTAGGGAAAAATGTGTAGCTCATTCAAAGAGCTCACATTTTATTGCCTTTACCTGAGCTTATATGATATAATGCTTCCATTTTAGGATAAATCATAAGAATTATTTCTTAATTAGAGTGACACTGAGGTGTGACTGTGTTGATTTGTGGGTTTTAATTTTTCTTTCTTAGAATGTTTGCTAGTTTCAGTAGCCTGTTATGAAATCAATGTGTTTTGACTGTTCTGGGAAAGCCATCTGCCTAAGTTATCAATGAGTGGAAAATACTCCACAGTGGAAAAGGATTTAAGATCCACTCAGAAACTGGAAATTTTCTACCCAAGCTCTTTAGTTCAACCACACACTGAAAGCATATTCTACCCAACAGGTGGAAATAGGTTTGAGAGAGCCATTGAGAGCCATTCTCTTTCAATAACACACGCAAACCACTAGGACACTCGTGCATATGTTTATATAGTTAATAGATTCGATCCCTGATTGTTTCTGAGGGATAAAAGATTAAGTGGGGAAACATAAATAAAAAATATGATGACATTACAAAGGTGAGAAGAAATAACTCTTACTAGTCAAACTTCTACCCAAAGGAAAAAAGAACGTTGCAACTATATTATTCATAGGTTTAGTGATAGTTTTCAGAATCTTGTTGTCTTATTTAACTGTCCTATATAAATATATAAAGTATTTAAACATTTAATAAGAAGAGATAAGAGCATATGGTAGAGATATGGCAAACCTCAACAATGTTTGAAAATATGAACCCCAACACCTAAAGGTTTTCATTAACAGAGAGAAATGTTAATGGTGCATTATCTGTTACAAGGAAATCTATGATGAAAAAAAATACCAACAAACAAGCACATCACCATGGACCTATTTCTGAAAAGTGTGACTACTCCTCAAGAACCACAGACAGGTCCTTCAGGAGGACTTCCAGAAGGTGTTGTTATCACAGAAGATGACAGCCCTGTGGATGTTATTGCCCCTGAAGATGTTCCATTGGGAGAAGATGTGGAAGTGGAGACAGTGACAGTGATGATGCTGACCATGTAAACCTTGGCTAAAGTGTGTGTTTGTCTCTTAGTTTTCACAACAAAAAAAAATAATTAATTAAAAAATAAGCATTTTTAAATGAAAAGGGTTATAGAATAAGAATATCTATATAAATAAAAATGTAAATGTTTGTTTGTTTGAAACCTAAAATCTCCAAAAGTTCTTCACCAATTGCTTTGAAATTTTGACACAACGTTGCATTCGAATACACGCGTTTTTATATACCTACTAGTATATAGATGTCACATCTGTGACAGGTAAAAACATGCTTTTTTTGAAATACAGCGCCATCGGTTGGATGTAAAAGCAACACACACTATACTAAGTATTTTACGATTACATTTCAATGTTTCCGATTGCATTGTTAAATTGAATTTTCATAGATTTTGATTTATTTTCATTTTGATTTAATTATTTGTTGTGACATTGCATTGGAATTGAGCTGTGTCATTTACCATAGCGTTCATTTCATGAATATAGTTTATTTTTTTTTTCTTTTAAACCAGACTGAGCCACACAGCAACACATGGCTGGGTACAGCTAGTAAAAAATATTTGTGTACATCAGTACAATGTGTTTTAAGCTAAGTATTATTTTAAAGGAGTCAAAAGTTAAAAAAATAAAAATGTTTGTAGAATTAAAAAATTATAATAACCTAGGTTTAATTTATTATTGTAGAAAAATACTTTTTTATCAATTTAGTGTAACCTAAATATATAGTACAATGTTTTTATAGTGTATGGTAGTGCCCAAGAATGTCCTAGGTTATCACATATACTCACTCCCAATCCTGCAGGATACATTTATGGTAAGTGCCCTATAAAGGTGCACCATTTTTTGTCTTTTTTATTGTATTTTTACTGTACTATTTTAATGTTTAGATATAATTAGATACAAATGCCATTGTGTTACAATTATCTACAGTATTCAGTACATAGATTTATAGCTTTGGAGTAATAGACTATCCATGTAGCCTAGGTGTGAGTATATCATCTAGAATTGTGTACATGCTCTCTATGATTGCACAAAAAAGAAATTGCCTAATATCGTATTTCTCAAACATATCCCTGTCATTAAGCAACCTGTGACTATAAACATAGTTGCTTTTAGTATCTACTTCTCTACGGATAGAGAATTGTGTTGTATATGTAATGAATTAACACCTTTTCAAGAATGTATGGCTTAATTATATTTGTTAAGTAGTTTATTCATTCTTCATTGATGTGTGATGGAATTATTTCGTAGGTGACTTTTTTACATAGATTTGCGTTTTTGTTTCTAGGCTTTCTATTCTGTTTCAGTGTTCTGTATCCTGACTTACCTTACCATGGTAATCATTATGTATTTATAGTGAGTAGAGATCTGGTAAAATATGGTCCTTTATTTTTATTTATATATTTATACATTACACAGGGGAACAAAATTTTTATTGCATCCACAAAAACATTTGTTCTTACCTCATTTGAGTGTGATGATCTCAAATTTGACATTAGTTTCTCTCTGTAAGATAGAGTTTTTTTTTGCAGCTCAAGATTTTAGGTTTTTATCTTATTGAAAAAATTTCAACATTTAGTTTAACATAATGAAGTAGAATGTCTTTTTGGGCATCATCTTTGTGAAAATATAATACTTTATATAATGCAATAAATACACTAAAAGCAATGATTACATCAGAATTTGTCTACAATTTCAAAATAGAACATATTAAAACACTTATTTTAATCATAAAATTTGCACAAAACTTATTTAAATTCTATTCAGGCAAAAATTTGTGTTGTTAGCTCTTGCGTTTGTGTACTTGTTGAGGACAATCTCGTTTGATGCTCCAGCAGTAGTTGGCTCATCAATAACAGCTCCAAAATTTTCAGGAAACTTATTAATGTGACTGTTTAGGAAGTGAATCTTAACACTCATATTACATCCAGTGTCGTGGAAAGCCAACAGCATCCTTTGAACCAAAAGTTCATAGTTTTCTGCTTTTATTGTTGCCAAGGAAGTTCTTTGTAACTGCCACAGAAGACTGCCATGCTGCTTTCTCCTCCTTAATCATCTCTCTGGCAAATTCTTTGTCACGTATGAGGGTATGAATTTGAGGTCCATCGAATACATCTGCTTTTATCTTCTCAAAAAACAAGGCAGGAAAAGCAGAAAGAATATATTGAAAGAATTCACTTTCTCTATTCAAAGCCTGAACAAACTGCTTCATTAAGCCAAGTTTGATGTGAAGTGGGGAAAAATGATTCTGTCTTGATTAACTACAGGTTCATTCACAATATTTTGCATCCTTACTTCCAGAGCTCCATATTTTGCCCACTCCTTCAGTGTCCATTGTTTCTCCTGTACTCAGCTGTCCCGCCAACACAGAAAGCAAGGATACTTTGTGAAACATCTCTGTTGTCCTAGCAGGAAATTTACCAATTTAAGATCCACACAAATGATCCAGTTTTGCTCCTCACACTTCAGAAAGTCGAGGACAATTTTTATGTCATTATAATCTTCTCACCGATAAATTAAATAACCAATTGGAACTGCTGCATAAACATTACGGTAGTGTAGGAGAACACATTTCAGACTCCGTTTAGAGCTGTCAAGAAATAGCCACCATTCTGTTGGACTGTAAGTGGTAACACCTAGCTGGCTGAGAAGACTGATGATATCATGACAGTTAACAAAGTGTTTGTCTTCAGAAAAATAGTCTACAAAATTTTGTTCAAGCTTCTTGAAATGGGATCCTTTAGCTGACCCGTGAAGTACACTCTTTTCTTGGAGCCTGGAGGCTAATAACTCAGCTGCTTTCTTTGATAGGCCCAAATCTCTTACCAAGTCATTCAATTCGGGTTGGCTAAACTGCTGAGGGCTTAATGACTGCTTGACATCAGAAGAAGATCCTTCAGATTCTACAACCATTTCCTCATGCATCTTATCAAAATACACTTGATCACCATGTTCACTTTCTTCATCCTTAGAAGAAATAAAGCCATTGAAAACTGGAACCGGGAGTGTCTCAGAGTGTGGGATAGGTCATATTGCTGAAGAAATATTAAGATATGCGATCATATGCCATTTTTTTCTTGCTGATGCTCTTTGTATTGATTAGACAGAAATAAGAGTCACTGCTGTGGTTCTTAGATTCACGCAAAACCATGGAAATACCAAAAGGCATTCTTTTGTGTTTTCCTTTTGTCCAGTCATGAAGTGTTTCCTCACAATTATGACACACACACAATATGAGGAGCCCAATTCTTGTCTTGATCGCCAAGGGGAACTTGAAAATAGGCAATATATGCACGTGTCACAAATGATGAAATATTGCACCTTTGACGTTGAAGTGTGTAACAGCCACATATATAACAGAAGGTGTCAGGACTATTCTTACATTTATGCCTATTCAAAGAAGACATGATTCAATCTTAAAACAAAATAAGAGGGTGTGTTTATCAGATAATAATTTTTTACATTTAATAACAACTACAATTATGTAAAAGTGATGTTTGTAAAACATTAATTGCCTTGTAGTTATTTTCAACCCGAGAGTCATTGCCCTTTAACTCCAATTTAAAAACCAATTCATGCTATTTACTGTAACAAAAAGAAATTAAAATTGCATAAAAACTAGAACATGCACCAAAAATGAATTTCAGATTTGGAATCAGCAATGCAGAAATATATAGAAACAGTTTTACCTCATGCAACAGAAAATGAAAAATAAAATTGTTCCCCATTTTTATCATTATCCCCATCAGTGTGGTATTTTTATTACAATAGATGAATTTCATTATATCATTATTACCAAAGCCCATAGTTTAAATCATGGGTCAGTCTTGATATTTCACTTATTTAAATCTTGAAAACTCAGATACATTTTAAAATAAAAGTGTGTTACATAATATCACAATTTTTACGATTTCCAAATTTGACATTTTTGGACTATTCAATCCACCATTTTTTTAATGGAATGGAAGTTAAATTGCAATGTTATTGAATATGCCTTCCAAAATTCCATTGATCAAGTTCTCTTTTACTAGAGGTTCACTGAAAATAAAATATAACTAGAAAAGAAGTAAGAAACAGTGAATTGAAGCAATGACTATTTAATAAGAGACTTCACTGATCAGCTTAGATCTCATTCAGTCAGTGGTCAGGGATATGCAGTATGTATATTCACACATCCATTAGTGAGAGAAATGCAGATCTCTACAAGTATTTGTTGGAAATTTATCTCACAGGTACCAAGTTCCTTTTATATTTAGCATAATGTGTTGTTATTGATATGAGAGCACACTAGTCATCAGTAATAGAGAGGAAGAGAAAATTATCAAATTATATTACTTATGATTTTTCCAATTTATGTATCAAATGTTTAATAAAATATTTAGGGTTTCTAGACTTTGTGCTTTTTTTTCTTTCTTTTTTTTTTTTTTTTGGTGACAGAGACAGAAAGAGATAGAGAGAGGGACAGATAGGGACAGACAGACAGGAAGGGAGAGAGATGAGAAGCATCAACTCTGTTGTGGCACCTTAGTTATTTATTGATTGCTTTCTCATATGTGCATTGACCCGTGGTGGGGAAGCTGGTGAGCCTTGTTTAAACCAGATGAGCCCTCACTTAAGCTGATGACCTCGGGGTCTCAAACCTAGGTCCTCCGTGTTTCAGTTTAATGCTCTATTCACTGCACCATTGCCTGGTCAGGCTGTGCTTTTATTTTCTTACAAAAAATAATATGCGGTAAAATATGGAAGTATCATTTAGATACTTTACCAACATGGGAAGCTTTGTGATATTTTGCCATTACAGTACATTCAATTTATAGTTGGGTAATATCAGCACTCAGGTCACCACTGTAAGGAACAATACATGAACAGTAGTTCTGTCCATGAATTTAGGTGAAGGTTATGGTAGGGGAGAGGAAGGTAACATTAATGGAGAAAGTTTGGGGTTGCCTGCCTGAATTCAAATCCTGACTCCTCCACTTAGTATATTACCTGCTTACTGGGAAATTTACTTCGCCTCTGTGTGTCTCAGTTACCTCATCTGAAAAATAGGGATAAGAGTAGTGACTACCTCTTAAGGTTGTTATAATAATTTAACAAGTTAATGAGTGTAAAATGCTTTGAACAGTGCTTATCTTATAATACACACTCAGTAAATGATAGGTATAATTATTAGCTATTATCGAGAATGACATCAGAGCCAAATATTGCTATAAGAGTTTTCTGGTGGTGCCGGGATCCTAACAAGAAAAGCGAGCAAAAGAGAGAATAAGAAAACAGCACATACATATTTTTAAAACATTGTAATCTGCCATTCTCTTACCATTATTAAACTTAAAATTTTTTAAACTGGGGCTCCTTATTTACTTTATAACCCTAGTTCTTAATAATAGAGACTGACACACAGCTGGAACTCAGTATATAACAAGTGTGTGTGTGAGAGACGAAGAGACAAAGAGACAGAGAGACAGAGACACCACTGAAAAAATGATGATTCCAGAATATCCATTTTACCTAGCTTATAGAAAAAAAGATACATTTGTAGTATTTATATAGAATCAATTTCTACTAAACTTGCATGATGGTTTTAGACTTATTGCCTATGTCCTCAGTATCTAAGTATTAAGGATTTGACCTCCTCAAATACAGTTTCCATTTAACAAGAATATTATTTTTTCAGATTAGCCTTGTTTTCAATTTTACATACACTATTTTTCCCTAGACTTATTCACTTTATGTATCAATGAAACTTTAAATACCAAATAATATAATAGCATAAATTATAAAATTAGATTTTAATAATATTATAGTGGTCTGGTTACACTTGACAATTTACGCTTCTTTAAACATTACACTTAGTACACTACACAAGTTAAGCAATGTATACAACATTTTCCTTCAGAGGGATATAGTAAACTTGGACAAAGTCCAAACTAGTATAAAAAAGCACGAAAGAACTGGGAAATAGCTCCTTTGGTAAAGGGTAGAAAAATGAAAATGTTTAGCAATAAAGATAGAAATGTGCGTATGTTTTTGACCTGACCTGTGGTGGCGCAGTGGATAAAGCGTCGACCTGGGAACACTGAGGTCGCCAGTTCAAAACCCTACACTGGTCTGGTCAAGGCACATATGGGAGTTGATGCTTCAAGCTCCTCCCCTTTTTCTCTCTTTCTCTCTCACTCTGTGTCTCCTCTCTAAAATGAATAAAATAAAAATAAAATAAATTAAAAGTATAGACTTTTATTAAAAAAAAATTTCAAAATAAAAAAGAAATGTGCGTATGTTTTAATAACAGTATTTACCTCTGTGAGATGTTTACTTGTTTTTTTTTTTGTTTTTTAATGTAAAAAACAGGTGTCATTGGTTCTCGGTCTCAAATAAGAAAAGAATAAGAGGGCCTGACCAGGTGGTGGCTCAGTGGATAGAGTGTTGTACTGGGACGTGGAGGACCTAGGTTTGAGACCCTGAGGTGGCCAGCTTGAGCGTGGGCTCATCTTGTTTGAGCAAAGCTCACCAGCTTGAGCCCAAGTTCGCTGGCTTGAGCAAGGAGTCACTTGGTCTGCTATAGCCCCCGGGTCAAGGCACATATGAGAAATCAATCAGTGAACAACTAAGGAGCCACATCAAAGAGTTGATACTTCTCATCTCTCTCCCTTCCTGTCTGTCTGTCTCTGCCAAAAAAAGAAAAGAAAACGAATAAGAAAGAGTAAGATAACATTAAAACACATGGGATCAGAATTATATAGACCATATTTATCCTGGAGGTCATATCATCTAGTTAAAAGAACATAAATTTAAACACCAGGAAGACTTGTAAGAGAATACACAAAACCAAAAGACTTTAAGAACTTTGGGTTGTGTAAAATAGATAGACAGAGAAAGTTTATGTAGTAGATATACTAATATTTCCTTATTTTTCCATGTTTGAAACAATTACCAAGAACTCCTATAGATGCTTTTCAATCAAAGCACTTTAAAGTCTAGAATTCTTTAGATTCTGTCTTATGAACAAAAGAGAAATAAACAGAAAAATATTTTTGATAAAAACTCTGATGAGTTTGTTTAATGAAATATCATTAAACATAGAATGATAAGTTTTGGTTATAAATCAAAAATAAAAATATTATCTGGGGCTGGGGCTTCGAATATTTTTTTCTCACTTAGATATAGTAAGAATATAGCAAATAACTTACTGCAAAAAAGTGATTAGATTCATTCTTTTGTGCTTATTCTAAACTCATTTGTTGTTCATTTCTCAGTTTATATATTTCTAACAAAGGTTTGGGCTTACACTTTATTAAGCAGAAATCACAAAATCTAAAATTTTGTATTTAGACTTTGTTGGTTCCACTAACTTACAGTAAAATCTCAGTTTCCTTTAACTTTCCCATTTCTTGTTTCCACAGCTGTTAAAGGGAGATAATAAAGCTGACAGATACAAACAGGTGTCAGGTGGATCAAACAAATCACTGTTTTAAAAGTATAATTTAATACAATGATATAATCTTTTTTTATTTTTATTTTTTAACAGAAACAGAGCGAGAGTCAGAGAGAGGGATAGATAGGGACGGACAGACAGGAACACAGAGAGATGAGAAGCATCAATCATCAGGTTTTTGTTGTGGCACCTTAGTTGTTCATTGATTGCTTTCTCATATGTGCCTTGACCGCGGGCCTTCAGCAGACCGAGCAACCCCTTGCTCAAGCAAGCAACCTTGGGTCCAAGCTGGTGAGCCTTGCTTAAACCAGATGAGCACGCACTCAAGCTGGCGACCTCGGGGTCTCAAACCTGGGTCCTCTGCATCCCAGTCTGATGTTCTATTCACTGCGCCACCACCAAATCAGGTGATATAATCTTTTGGTTTCTATTAGTCATAGCAACCTGTGAAATATATCCACATCTTTCTTATACACTGTTATTTAACAAGTTTACAAATCCATAAAATTTTAGTATACAGAAAGATTGTGTGTAAATCAAAAGCTAAGCCCCTTTTGCAATTCTGCAACTCTTTTATAAATTTATCTTCTGATATTCCATATTCTTATGGTTTCAGTGAAGGTCAAATGTATTATAATATCATAAAAGTGGAATGTAAGACATATTGATTGGTTCCTAATGATATATATTAATCGCTAGAAGTCTTGACATTTCAACTTCCTGTGCATCCAACATAAACCAACACATATTCACATGGTCTCATAGATCTGTAGAAGACACAGCAAAGGTGAAGCTGTTGAAGGCTGGTATTGGGGTCATGGGTGCAAACCTGCAATGTACATTTGAAAGCCAAGCCCCAACAGAGGATACTTAGTTTGATTTTCAAGATGGCAAATTTCTAAAATAAGCAAGTTTCCAATTTAATCCACCCAGCTATGTTTCTTTGCTCAGTTTTCTACCTTGGTCCTCTATTCTGTCACAATAATTTTTTTTTTTCAGTAAGAAATAAGATGGTTTGTCATTATATTGTACAAGATGACTAGCAGGGTTTGTGTACATATAAATAAACATAAGCATACTTAGCACTTACAACTTGTTCAAAATATTTTAAAGTGTTTTCAAAAATTGCTAATCTCACAAGGTTGAAAATTTCTGAGTGGGAGCAATGTTTTAAATCTCTTGTTTATTTGATATTGACAATAATGTTGTTAAAAGTAGTTGTATTAGTATTTTGGGCCATGTCAGTCGTTTTATTTCTTCCTTTTAAATTTTTTCATGTCTCTTTCATAGGCAATTTAAGATAAATGTTAGATTAAAACAATTAGAACTTTCTTTAAGAAATCAATATCAGCCTTGTGTAGATAGCTCTGTTGGTTAGATTATTATCCTGACATGCAAAGGTTGCAGGTTCAATCTCCAGTTAGGGCACTTACTGGAACAGATTCATGTTTCTGTTTCTCTCCCTGTCTTTCCTTTCCTCACCCTCTAACATCAATAAATAATTTTTTAAAAAAGAATCCATATCAAAATGTATTTTAAATGAATATAACCTTGCTCTGAATATATAAAATTACAATATCAATTTCAAGGTTTAAAAACTTTAAATACAATATTAAGCTAAACTTTATCCCTCTAGAGTCACATGACACCATCTTTTATATAAACAACCTTTAAATAGAAAACTTAGAAGTGAATCATCTTATAACCCTTTTAAATGACTTCATAAATACTGAAAAAACTACTTTTCTGAAAACAATTATTCTACTCATTTATGATTTCTTTTAATTTTATAACATGATTTTATTGTCTTAAATATTAAACATATTTTCTTTTTACTATCAATGTGTGGAAGTACTTCTAAATGTATTCCATCATATTTACACTATAACAAATATTTGTTAAAGCAGGAAATGTTGGAACAAAATATATAGAACACTATGTACAAGCTAATAAATTTATTTTATATTTTTAGTTTCCTAGAGATATAATTGACATACAGCTCTGAATATGTTTGAGGTATACCTCATAATGACTTAATGTATGTATACTGAGAAATGTTCATTAACATCCATCTTCTGATTTACAAATTATTTTTCCTTGTTATGAGAATCAACTCTCTTAGCAATATTTAACATACCACACAGCAATGTTAACTAAGCTTATCATTTTAGATATAAAGAACTTTGAGGAGATTAACTTAAAAGTATATAATCAAGCTACCCATTTTTCTCATTCAAGTTTATTCTGTTACCCCAATGTGTTTGATTATACTCCCTTATTTCCAAGGGCAACTATATGATTTCCTGGTGTAGTTTCAAAGTTTTTTTGTCACCTTCCAGAGGGAAGTAGAAGAATTTTTTTCTCCTTAACTATTCCCATCATTGGTATATATTCATGACCATGACATCACATACACATATGATTTAGTATAAACCCCAAATTGCCTTCACAATAAAAATTCTAATAAAAACATAGGAAATACCAAGAAAACATTTTTTTTCTCACTATAGTTGTATTATAACACAGTAAAAGTTATAGAGTGACATTAGGAAAGTTACAGGTAATTTTTTGACTTATAATTAGTGAACAATTTTATTCTACCATATACCTTTGTTTGCTTTTAATATGAAAATTATGTCTCCAAATGTACTATGATTTCACAAATGTGATATAATTTAAAGTGTTACTGATGCAAGGAGATTTCCCATAAATTAGGTGATTCATACATAAATATATGATTTATTCACATAGAAAATGAAATTATGTTAAAATGTACTTTAGAAATGCTACTCTGAGTATTAAACCTAAAAATTAATTTTAATTGTTTTTATGTTTATAAAATAGTTTTTATGTTTTATATTATTAGAATAGCTTTTAGTACTTAAGTCTCTGCTAACTGTTGCATGTAGGTGGGTGCATGATACATTGAAAATCAGCTTTGTCATTGTCTAGTTCTGTGCCATTAGATAAATAATTACCCTCTTTGAGATTGGATTTTAATAGCTGGGTTTTAGAAACATAATAAAGAATGTATATGAAATGTAAGACATGCAATGAATGTAATTAATAGCATTGCACCCAATGTTTCAAATATTAAATAAATAAGCATTTAAAAAATAGCAACCTCGCCTGACTAGGCAGTGGTGCAGTGGATAGAGAGTCGAACTGGGATGTGGAAGACACAGGTTCGAGACCCTGAGGTTGCCAGCTTGAGTGTGGGCCCATCTGGCTTGAGCAAAAAGCTTGTCAGCTTGGACCCAAGGTCGCTGGCTCCAGCAAGGGGTTGCTCAGTCTGTTGAAGGCCCACGGTCAAGGCACATGTGAGAAAGCAATCAATGAACAACTATGGTGTCGCAACAGCAAAGAAAAACTGATAATTGATGCTTTATCACTCTCTCCATTCCTGTCTGTCTATCCCTATCTCTGACTCTCTCTCTGTCCCTGTAAAAAAAAAAATAGCAACCTCATTATTTTTAGTAATAACGACCACATGAACAATACCCATTATCTAATAGGATCATTAATAATTAGAAAATATATTAAAATATAAGACAAAATCATTCTCTACTCATGAATTTACATAATTAAAAGATTATTCAAAGTTTGAAATACTTTGTAATTCTCTACAAGCAAACTAATTATTAGCAGACAATATTGATTTACTGTTGTACAAACCATTAGACACAATTGAAATAAAAACTTAGGAAAACTGAATTTGTCTTCCAAATGATTTGGTTGTACTGTAAGTGTGCATTAACCTTTTCAAACAACTAGACTATGATCATATTAATATACCTGTATAACACTTACATTTTCAAATTTATCATTATTTTACACATCTGAACTTAATATAGATTAGTTCAGCATATATAACTTATATAAAACATGTAAAATATTGTTCCCTTATAAACTTTTAAATTCCTCTATTACTTTTAAGTATTAGTGTTCTCAAGCTCAGATATTCTTATGGGATATAAAGTCACTGTCCATATATGTTAGATTACTTCCTTGGATATTCTACTAAACTCTGTCTGGGGCCTGTTTTCTGAAAATCAAAAGAGAGTATAAGTTAAACTGGTTTTACAGCCAGTTGAAGAAGGAAGTCAAGCCTTGACTCAATCACCTATCCATCCATTCATGTTTTCATTCAATCAAGAATAAAGATCAATAATGCACCTACCATATCAACTGTCAGGGAGTTGGCATAAGGAAACATTTGTTTTCCTTGCCCTTTATAAGACTACTGGGCACACCTTATACCACATTTTAGCTTGAGTAAAGGGGCTTATAAAGGAGCAGACTTTTTTAAACTATAATTAAAATACCACACATTTTGTACAGAATCCATTTACATACTTCATTTCAGCAAGCTTTATTAAGAAAAAATTATATAATAACTGTAAGGTACTTTTTATTTCTTTTTGCTGAGGAAGAATAAAGGGGCCACAGCCACAAAGTGTGGAATAGTAAAGGCTTTATTGAGTACCGCGCTGCCCAGACGATGTTCCCTGTCCTCGGGAACAAAGGCCAGGGAAGTCGTGTGGATCAAACAGTGTGGGAGATATTTAAAGAGTTCCATCTAGGGTGGTCGAGCTAATATGACGTGGTGAAATCTTGCTGGCTGGCAGACAGTCGTTCTTTTCCCAAGGATTCTGGGAAGTTTCTTTTGGCATGAATGGGTATGGGCAGTTCTAGCCAAAGTTACTGGGTCTAGTTTCTCACATGACCTTTCCCCATTGCTGACCACCCTACATTCTGACTTTTTTTGTTAAATAGGGGCACCACTTATTTGTCTGGATACTTCCTGCTGGTTAGGAGCATTGTGGGGCGGGAGAGATTGGCAGGTGGTGGCTTTGAGGGGAGTCACAAAGGACATCTGTTTGACTGTGACTTGAGAAATTTTGCCAATGAGGTCCCGCAAGTATTAAAAAAAAAAAAAAAAAAAAAAGGAGGAGTAACAGGGGGATCTACAGGATCCAGCCTTTTGGTGAGCCAGTGATGGGTAGGGCCCAGTGGTTCTGACTGCTAGCCGTCCTGTATGGGGGCAAGCTTAAGGTAAAACTGCATGTCAGGAGTGGCGTGTGAAGAAGAAAGGAAGGGGTCCCATCCATTCCCATAATCGAGACCTGTGAGGGAACTAGAGGTCTCGTTCCAACACATGAATGTGGTGGCAAAACAGAGAAGGTAGCTCCCATGTCCACAAGAAATGAGATGGACCTACCCCTTCCTGCAGCATTACCCTGGGGTTTGGTGATGATGGGTGTCTCCAAGTCCAGGCCATGTCAGTCATCCATGAGGTAAGAATTCAGCAGTGGGCCTGCCTGGCTGGATTGGCTTCCCATATGGGTAGCTTGTTCTCCATGTAAAGGTGCTAAGGAAAAGCCTGTTGCCCAAAAGGGCAATAGCTCCACCAGTGATCGAGCTGCTTGCAGTAAGGCAGGACTCAGTTGGTGGCCACGGGCAGGCACACTGTTGGGCACAGTGACTCTGCTTGACCTCCTGTGCCTTGCCCTTGTTGCTCTGCCAGCCTCAGGGCTGCCACAAGAGCCTGGGTTTACAGTGTTACTTTCTGCTGCATGTGGTCCTGGCAAGTAGCCTGGGCCTTTTTCTATTAGCCGTGACCATTAAAAACTTTAAATGCCATGTTCACAGGTCTTGGATAGGGGTTTGAGGGTTGAGAATAAGAGAATGTGGGCACCCAGATCTGGCTGGAAACACTGGAGCCAGAGGCAGGACAGGGCCAGAACTTCCTGCAAGAAAATAGGGGTTGGGCCTTGGGGTCTTGCAAACCGATGTAAGAGCCAATGGCAGGCTGAGAATGTCCTGATGGAGGAGGGGCTTAAGAACACAGTGGAGAAGGGAGGGGCCCCTGGCTAGTAGGGGAGGAGAAAGAGGGATTGGTATTTGCAGGTGAATGATAAACAGGATTCGCAAAAAGAGGGGAGAAGGATCTTGGAGGGAAGAGACCCGAGCAAAAGAGGTCCACAGAGGAACCAGAAAAGGGTCCAAAGAGAGGGGCACCCCCAGGGGTCAGGCAGGAGGGGGAGAGAACTGGGGGTACATGGAGAAGGAAAGATCAGGAGTGGAGGGTTAAGGTGAGGTTTCTCTGGCCAAAAAAGGGCCTGCGTGTAGAACAGGTGGCACAGAGATTAGGACGGGAGCACGAATAATTAGAGGCCCTGAATGTAAGGGATCTCCAACCAGTTCCCAGTTCTCTTGGCGTTAGTTAAATTGGTGAGGGTGTTAAAACCAAAAGTCCCTTCAGGAGGCTACCTGGTCCAATTATACAGGGGGTTCTGTGGCCTGGCCACAGCAGAGAAGAAAAACCGTTTCTTCTTCTTTAGGAAGGGAGAGATTTCGGATAAGGCAACTCCCGGAGTGTTTTGGGATTCCTGTGCCCCCACAACCGCCCTTAGTCCTCGGAGTGGTCAGAGATGAGCATTGGCATCCCAAAACTCAAGCTCTGGCCACGGGATAGATAGGGAAAGTGCATGTGCTCGGAACGTCTCCATAGGCACACATGCACTTGGAACAAAAAAGAGGTCCCTGATGCAGCTGCAGTTTCAGACAGGGAGTCTCAGCGGAAAGAACTGAGGGAAGTTTGGAGGCCGAGGACTTACCGCACCATGCGCCGAAGTGGGTGGGTGGTCAGAAGTTCTGGTTCTTTCTCAAAGGGGACGGGGAGAGGAGCAGTCCTGTGAACTTCTGATTCCTCCCAGGTTTCAGCACCAAATGTAAGGTACTTTTCCCCGCCGAGGAAGAAGGGAGGGGCCGTAGCCACAGAGTGTGGAATAGTAAAGGCTTTATTTAGTACCGCGCTGCCCAGATGATGTTCCCTGTCCCTGGAACAGAGGCCAGGGAAGTCGCATGGACGAAGCTGTGTGAGAGGTATGTAAAGGGTCCTGTCTAGTGTGGTCGAGCTAATATGATGTGGTGAAATCTCACTGGCTGGCAGACAGTTGCTCTTTTCCCAAGGACTTCTGGGAAGTTGTTTTGGGTACGCATGAGTATGGGCGGTTCTAGCCAAAGTTTTCTGGTCTGGTTTTTCACTTGACCTTTCTCTATTGCTGATCACCCTACAATAACATTTTTAAATAGATGTTTAAATTCAGCATTACTTCAGTGAAAATCTCTAGATTTAAAGTCATATTTTAAAAATGTGAACTAATAAATTGAAGCTTAGTTTTTTTTTTATCACAGATCAGGAGAATTATTACTGTTTTGAATTTGTGAAATTCAACCATCCTGGCAAATTAACAGAACCTGTCAACCTACAAATGTGAGACATACAATCTTCCCCCTTTAAATTTAAATGTTTGTCCAAGGTACTGACACTAAGAGCGGGCATCTGAAATTAGCAAAAGTTAAAGAAAGAAATGGATACTGAATGTCTCAAGGACTCTTATTCCACTTTTACCACTTGCTGTAGGTCTTGAACAAATCAGTTTTTTTTTTTTAAGATTTTATTTATTCATTCTAGACAGAATGAGAGAGAGAGAGAGAGAGGTGAAGGGAATCAGGATGCATCAATTCACATGTGCCTTGACAGGGTAAGGGTAACCCCGGGGTTTTAAATCAGCGACCTCAGCTTTCCAGGTCAATGGTTTATCCACTGCACCACCACAGGTTAGGTATCATTTAACTTCTAAGAATTTCTACTCTCTCTTTTAATAACAGTGATAATAATTATATCATTGGTTATTGTGGTAATTAATTGAGATACATATGGTAAAGGGTTTTGTCAACATTAAACTGCCAGTAATTTATCCCTTAGTTAACCACTGAAAACTTTCCAGGATAATGTATATTTTGCATTTTATTTTTAGTATCCTTCACACTCTGTTCCCTTCCCTATTAGAAAAAAAATGTTACGGAAAACAATATGAAGAAGATACCATTTTAACAAATGTTTTTTTCATATTTAAATAATATGTGATTGATACTTCTGGACATCAATGACCATACTGAGAGCACAGTCCATCTTCTTGAAGAAGTTTGTTAAAATCAGATGAGGCTGATGAAGCCAACTGCCCTGAAGTAGTTGTCAGTCATGGCTCTATATCACCACTGAGATGGCATTAGGTGATCTCTAGCAGCTGAGAAGTCATGAAGGCAAATTAACTACATAGGGTTTAATGGTGAAAACCTCTACAGTCTTTGACAATAGCTTCAGGAGCAGCTCCAGACTGTTAGCTCCTAAGGCTATGGAAAGCTCACCATAGCAGAACCTAGATGGAAGGGGGGCTGTTAAGCAGCACAGGGCAAGTAAAAAGAGAGTAATGCAATATGAATTTTCCATAGTTTGAGCCATATCAGATGTCCTGGGAGCATTGATTGACAGGAAAAAAATATAGACATCATGACAAATATTAATACATACAGGCAGAATGATATATCCTTAAGATTTGAGTTGAAGCAATGGTCTGCTCTTCTCTAGGGCTTACTAGAGATGATATTTTAATGGTAGGCATACATGATTAGGTTTGGCATATGTAAGAGAAATTGTAATGCTCTAATGTACCAATCATATGGCAGAACTTGCTATCTTGTTTTTAATAAAAAGACATTGTACAGATTTTACCAGAAATGGCAAAGAATATAATCAGAAATGTACAGAAGCAAACAATTATTTTCCCCTGCATGCTGCTCCTGGGTTGTAGAGGCCCTGAATAGGAAGACAGAACAGGGACAGAGTTCAGTGTCCTAAGGCAAAAGCTCCATTGGCGTCATTCAACAAAAGTACTGAACACAGTACCACAGTACTGTGCTGAAAACAGCACACAATACGGATAGAATTATCAATTCTGATTAATCAATAGGTAAATATCTCAAAATTGAGCTACTTCCCTTACCATTTAGTCGGCTTTAAAATAGTTTGCCTTCCTGACTTCCTCATTCTAATCTTTGATTATATCTGTGTATATTATAAATACCCAGAGGAACTGGGGGTTGGGGCTATCTCATGAAACCTAGGGATAGTGAGGTCTCCCTTGCCACGGACCAGCACAACTCGTAATTCTGGGTCTTATGTGAGAACGGTGCGGAATTAAGAAAACAGAGCCATTAAGAAAAAAGGATGAGATTGGGAGGCCTCTTCAATGCTGATGGCAATATCTGAGTGCCCCATAGCCCCAGTTTGCTTTATTACATAGCCATATGCAAATCAAGGAAGTCCTTGATACAAAGTTACACATCTGAGGAAAAAACAGAAACTCTCCCAAGGCATAAACAAGAATCCCCCTACCTTGCATAAGTGAAATCAACCAACATCGGAACAAACAGAGAGTAAAAGGAAGGGCTTGTAAACTGCCTCCAGCAACTTAAGCAAACAAGTGAAGTGGATGCAAATACTCAGCATCATAGACAATATGGAGGTGGGGAGGGGAGAATTTAGCCTTTTGCTAAGCCTCGAATTTACAAAGACTATTTGCCACTTGCAGTCTACAACATATCCCCCTTTTATTTTTTCTTTTTAATTTGTATGCTGAGATTTGCACTCATCTGATTTCCTAGTTTTCCAGATTCTACTTTGGAGGAAGACTGAAAAAATACAGAATAAACACAAAATTAGTATAGCCAATGCTAACAGATACCCAAACAAGTATTCTAATATATTACAGAAATTAAAACCTTTAAGAAAATTCTTAGCCAATGAAACAGGGTCTATAAAAGAGTCTTTGCTGTTTTGAATGTCCTTAGCATGTTCACCAAGTCCAAGTTGGCACCATCATCATTCTGCATTCGCTGCAAATGCAACCCAACCCCAGTTCAGTCCATTCAAAGCTGTCACAAGGTGCAGGAGTCTAGGAAAAGACTGATGCTGCTGGCTGGTAATGATTCAGGTAGACTGGAAAAGCCATCTGCAGCATGTGTAAAAATGGAGCTTCCGTTTTCTTCAATACTGGAGAGATGAACCCAGGGGGCCTTTCCCTGGAGCTTTACAGCCATGAGGTGGTGAGGAGAACCTTGGGATACACTATGCTGGGTGGCAAAGGTAAATTCATAACAAGTTGGCAAAAAGAAGAAAGAGAGCTCTAAATTAGGAGTAGGTCCCAGCCTAAAATATGCATAAACAAAGCAGCAGAAAATAAAGACTATCAACACCCACAACAGAGATCTTTGAGGAATGAATAAAAACCCAAATATTCAGGCAAGGCATAGTAACTGGCCCTTGTGTCTGTAAGAAATGAGATCAGTTTACCTGCAACTTGGAAGAAATACCCTAGGCTCGTCCACAGTGACGTGAGTGGGGGCTGACGGTACTGGGCACCTTTAGCCTTCAGTGGCAAGTCCCATCAAGCTGGGTAAGGTCAGGTCACAGGTGGCTGGAGCAGGTCTGAAAGAGCTAAATGACCTTCCTTTTCACTATTGAAGCAGGACCCAGATGGAGTCCTATGAGGCCCCTTCAGGTCGTTGGAGCTTTCAAGGGCATATGCCAAGAGCTGGTATTTTACCTGATCTCTCTTGGGCTTTGTCTGCCTCTTGGTCATTATAGACCTTAAAAGTCATGCTCAGAAGATCTCTCTGAGGGGTTTGAAGGTCCTTATCCACCTATACATATATCTGAAGCAATTTGGAAAAGGACCAAACAGTGTCATTAGCTGTATCAAATAAAAGAGGGTAGAAGTTTGCAGGAGAAAGAGGTTTGGCATCTTCTATACATCAGCATTCAAAAGAAATTTTTTAAAGTAAAAGCATGATTCTAAGATATGACTCATATATATATATATAATATATATATTAAATTTTAAATTTGACCTTAAATACTTGTTGGATACACTTTAATAATACCTTAACTTTAAAGATTGTAAGAAATACCCATAATTCGAAAGGTTTGACAAAATGTAGCAAATGCTTTTCCTACATATGCAGAAGTATTGTCAGTTTTAAACAGTTTAGGAAGTCCAGTAATAGAAAATGCATACAAACAATAAGCTATAACATGCTTAGCAGCCTCTCCTGTTCTGGCAGAGGCTACTATAAATCCAGAATAAGTATCCACTGTAACGTGGACAAAGGACTGTTTGCCAAATAAAGGTATATGAGTAACATTCATTTGCCAAAGTTGTCCTGGTAGGGGTCCTCAAGGGTTAACTCCAAATGAAGGGACATATTGTAGTATAGGACATCTTGGACAGGATTTAACAATCTGCCGTGCTGCTTCCTGAGAAAGTTGAAACTGTTTATGCAGGGCTGCAGCGTTCTGGTGATGAATAGTATGAGACTGGATTACTTGATCTGTCATGGTTGCTCCAATAATTTTCTTTGGATAGTTTGATCAACAAGGGCAGTCCCTTGTGCATGGAGTGAGCTCGAATATGTCCTATAAAACATGGAGCTCTATTTTGATGTACAAGTCTTGGAAGAATTAGAGAAATTGCTGCAATAGTTCCTCATCAGCAGTTGTCCCTAAGATAGCAGTCTCTATAGTGGAAACAACCATGAGTAAATATCTGCTGTCTGTATACAGATTAAAGGAGGAAAATGGAAAATGCTGAAAAGCCATAATAGTGGCATGTAATTTTACTCTGAGCTGATTTTAAGGTGACTGTTTCAGTATAAACTTGTCCATCAATTATTAAGCCTGCTATTCCTGAGCTGGACCCATCAGTAAAGACTGTAGGTGCTTCAGGCATGGGCTTATACACAATTGTCCTAGGAAAGACAAATGTAGTAATTAATGAAAATTGAACTCTTTTATCAGCTAGGTAGTGAAAATCAATTTGGCCTGCAAAATTTGCAAAAGCAATTTGCCATTTAGAGGAAGTTTCCCAGAGCCATTGTTGTTGATCCTTTGAAAAAGGAACAACAATAATTTGAGGCTCAAATCCTATAAGCTGTAAGAGTTGCCTATGCCCCTTGATAATCAAGGAGGTGACAAGATCAAATTACGAAGATAAAATTTTCTTAGGAGTAACAGATAAATGAATCCATTCAATAGGACCTAAAGCTTGCCACAATAGTCTCGATGGAGTACAACTCGAGGGACAAATTAGTAAGGCAATTGATTCTTCAGGATTTATGTGTTTTAGTTGTGCTTGCTGCAAGGCTTTTTCTACAAGCTTTAAAGCATACTGTTCCACAGCCATAAGTAGCTGAGGAGAAGCTGGTTCAGCCGAGCCTCTAATAATATCAAAATGTGGTTTCAGTTCCCCGGTAGTGAATTTCAAAGAAGGTCTAACCCAATTAATGTCTCCTATTAATTTTTGGAAATCATTTAAAGTTTTCAAATGATCTGTCCTGATTTCTAATTTTTGTGGAAGAATTTATTGTCCCTCAATAATTTGTCCTAAATAAGAGAAAGGTAAAGATTGCTGTACCTTTTCAAGAGCTATATAAAGTACTGATTTTTTCAAAAAATATTCTAGTTGTTGCAAAATGGTCAACACAGTGTCTTTATCTGGATGAGCAGTAAGAATATCATCCATATAATAAATTATGCATGCCTTAGGGTGCTGCCATCATACTGGAGAGACAGTTTAAGCAACATATTTTTGGCACAAAGTAGGACTGTTAGCCAACCTTTAGGCAAAACTCTCTACTGGTATTGCTCCATTGGAGTCTGGAAATTAAGTGAAGGATCACTGAATGCAAAACACTTGCAATCATGAGGGCTTAAAGGAATAGTAAAAAAGCAATCTTTCAAGTCAATAATTACATGGTAAAAATTCCATGGAATGGCAGTAGGAGAAGGGAGTCCTAGCTGAAGAGGACCCATAATTTCCATGTCTTATTTATTGCTCTCAAATCTTGTAATAGCCTCCAGTTTTCTGATTTTTTTAATGACAAATATAGGCATATTCCATGGGCTATTAGAAGGTTCAAAGTGCCCTAGCTGTAACTGCTCTCGTACTAATTAAGTAGCTGCCCTAAGTGTCTCCTGAGAAAGAGGGTCATTGATCTACTCATACAGGATTATCTGATTTATAAGTAATTGAGTCTGCACAATGCATTATTGGGGTAGCAGGAGCTAACAAGGCCCCAATGCTAAATTTTGATATCCACGCCTTCTGGTATTGGGTGCCACTTCTATGGGTGTGAGAATTCCCCGCTGTTCTTTCCCTAGTCCCTTAGTGGGCAAAATCCCTGATCAAGCATCTGAATACTGACTAAACTCTTAGGACTGACAAGCAATGCTCCCATATTTTTTCAAAACATCTCTACCCCACAAATTAACTGGCAATCCAGGGAGCACATAAGGCTGAAAAAGTCCAGAGTGAAAAACTAGAGCTTTATTGAGGGAATTTACTCTGCTGCATAAGTGGACCAGAAAGGAGGCCACTGTATCTTAGCAATAACAGATACATCAGCTCCAGTATCTAAAAGTTCTTTAAATTTATGCCATTGTATTGTTAGTTCCATTTCAGGGCATTCCTGACTTATCTTTTGAATCCAATAGGCAAAATCAGAGGAGCCAAATCCTTGATTTTCTCATGGTCCTTTTTGCAGGGTTTGGCCTGAAAAGCAGAATTAGCATCCTTATACTATTATTCTAACTGCCTGAAGCAGCTTGAGATAAGTTCTTGAAATGACTTATTAGGACCCTGCTTAATTTTGCTCAATTTCTTTGTTTTGCCTACCTGAATATAATCTTACACATAAACAAGACAATTTATGTACCAAAAAACACAAGTATAACATATAACATTGATTAATCTTAATACTTGAATTACTATTTGGCTCCTAACTCTGAACACACCTCACAATGCACTAACCAAATCAGTAAGTCTTAAGGATCTGCATTCTATTCCATTTAAATTTAAATGAGTGCTCTTTACAAGTTCTAAAATCATTTTATTTTTTCAATATTAAAGCCAGCATTTCCAATCTTTGCATGCAAGAACTCAATTCAGGCCTAAAAACAGACACATTTAGACATTAAACAAAGACCTCAAATATAATCACACAAATCAAAAGTGAAACCCGGAATTTTAGAGATTAGAATTCGGCCTGCTTGATCTTACATAGGGCTATCTTAATAAGGATAAATACTAGATAAACAGATATCTCTCGAAAAATATCAGGACGGCCAAATGAGATTTCTGATTAGCAACATCCAAACAGGCACCCCCTTCACCCTCTTTCCAGGCAAAGAATAATAAAGAAACAAAATAATATTTCAAAAGACTGTAGTTTAAACATTAAAGAAAATCAGACCATATCAGGAAAAGCTGTAACTTTCCTAATACCTCAGTCTCCTGTCCATTCTCAAATTCTATACTTGCTGTAACTGGTGGCTCAGGTTGACTATGCTGAGATTTCTCCCCTACCTCAACTTCAGCAGAGTGGCAGACTAAGCAGCCGGAGAGAACCAGAGGCAGCCACACTGTCCTATGTTCCTTGGCCCCCAAGCTGCAAAGTACAGCAACAATTGCCAGAGAGACTGCCATTTTATTCCTCCTACCATAGTCTCTTCACACCACTGCCTTCTCAGAACTTTACCTACTTGCTCCCCTTTAGCAGAAATAACCATTCCCTCCTCTGGGAACCAGGGGCACACATCTTGAACCTATCACAAAAAGCATTCTAGCTGCATAACTATTCTTATGAAAAGGTTGGACGCTAATTGTCCCATAATTTTTTAATCTCAACTATACTTTCCCAAAACACTTTCTTACTTACTGTGCACACTTAGGGAGTTCCATCACCTGCCTTCAGTTTAGTTTTCTTGTACTCAAGTCCCTGTTCAGGTGCCACTTGCCACAGACCAGCACGGCTTGTAATTCTGGGTCTTGAGGGAGAATGGTGCGGAATTAAGAAAACAGACTCATTAAGAGAAAAGTATGGCAATATCTGAGTGCCCCATAGCCCCAGTTTGCTTTATTATATAGCCATATGCAAATCAAGGAAGTCATTGATACAAAGTTACACATCTGAGGCAAAAACAGGAACTCTCCCAAGGCATAAACAGGAATCTCTCTACCATGCACAAGCGAAATCAACCAACATCTGAACAAACAAAATGTAAAAGGAAGGGCATGCAAACTGCCTCCAGCAACTTAAGCAAGCAAGTGAAGTGGGTGCAAATATTCAGCATCATAACCAATATGGAGGTGGGGAGGGGAGAGAACTTAGCCTTTTGCTAAGCCTCAAATTTACAAAGGCTTTTTGCCACTTGCAGCCTACAACACTCCCTGGCCCCTTGTTGCACTTCATCTGATCTTTGAGTAGTCATTTTTCCATGATACAAGGTAAAATTCTTGAGTTTCTATCTGTTGTATATAATCTTGAATTAGTCTAAAGTTAGTCTTTAAAATATGCAAGGACAAAGGTTTTGTATCATTGCCCTTGATGCCCAGCTGACCTTTTTAACATGCAATGCTTCACCTAGGACCTGTTACATTGAGTAGGAGCTCAACATATGTAGCAACTTAAATTAAATTTAAACTAAACCACAATAATCTTTGATTTAAGGGGTTACATGAGGAGATACTAATATTACTGCTATTGTTACTATCACTACAGCTGCTACTGCTACATTCAAACTACTAAGTAACCAAGGGATCTGCTGTTCCTCTTAAAGTCAGAAAGTTGACAGCTACCTGATGAATATGGGAAAAGCACTAAAACTTAAAGCTCAAGGACCATATTGCTCTGCTATCATTTGTATCAATAAAATGGATGTCTCATACTTTGCACTTGATTCCTTTCTGATTTCACTTATAAAACCTAAGTGAAATTAGCAGCACTAATCAAATTAATAAATTATTTTTAGCATTTCAGCTTTTTCAGTATAGGAAACACACTAGTCATCAGAAAAGATTTTGAGTAAACTTATTCACAACATTTCACAATGCCTTTATTACTACGTATATTTTATTAATTTTTTAATTGTTTGTTTCCCACTGATAAGATTCAAACTCTAAGAAAAAGAGATTGTTTCAGTTTTGTTCACTTTTGTTTCTCTATATCTAGAATAGGGTCTGGTACTTATTGGCCACTGTAGGTCAAATAAGTTTGCATATATGATATATATGTTTGCTCGCTTATAGTTTCCATAGGGTGTGGAGACAGGCTTTAAACTGGCAAAGTCATTATAGCCTAAGGCTTAGTTTTAAGACTAAGCCTTTACCACCTTTTTAATACTAAGATCTTCTCAAAACTAAGCTTTCCCCACATCCTTGACTGTTGCATAATAGGGGGTGGTGCACTCTTATGAGGAATCCCACTTATGCCTCACATAAGTGGCTTTGTATCAGAAACTTCCTTATTTATATATTGGCTTAAAGGCTTTAATTTCTACAATATAAAATAAGGCCAACCAGGGGCATGCTTGCTCAGATCCTATAATCAGCATTGCAGAGGAGAGGCAGCCAAGATGGTGGAGTGCTAAAGAAGAAGCCAGTTTTGTGTAGAGTTTGTGCAGAGAGAAGGAGATGGGGAACAGAGGTAAATAAGGCTGGTGGGGCCTTTGATTCTAGGAATACTCAGATGAGTCAGTGGCTTTGGAGGCCCTGATTGGAAATGGAAGTGTTTTCCCACTGTGTGTATTTCTTGCCCACTAGGTGCGAGCTAGGATTAAAGGTAATGGCCCACCAGTTCTTGGCTCTGTTGTTTCATTACCGTCTGTCTGAATCAAATGCGAACTTACATGGGCCAGGTGGCTGTGATAATGGCCATGGCTACTGGCCTTACAACAACTCATTAAATATTTATGACTGTAGGAAGAATGCACCATTGAATTAATGAATATTCAAGGAGCTGATAAAAATAGCCTAATAGAGAGAGCTTTAAACTGAATATGAAGTCGCACTTGAATAAGTTATGTTTTTAGAGCCTAGCTCTGGTTCAGTTAAGGCAAAAAACATTGGAGAACATTCTTAGCTTTAGTTCATCTTCGATAAAAATCATATTAGTATCTAAGTTATAAGTTTATCATGGGGTAATAAAAGAGCATTTATAAACCATTGATATAACCTGTGTTTTATCCTCAACTAATCTGCCTTGCTCCTCCTCCATTCCTACACCCCCCACAAAATATGTTCCTGAGATAAAGACTTGTGTGCAAGATCTTAATTGAAAAGTTTTTCTCCAATTCAAAAGAGAACATGGCGAATGGCACACAAGAGGAATCCAATATAGTGTTGCTATTTTATTGTTCAGATCCACCTGGTTCTCCATTAAGTCTAATCATTTACAATGAAATCACATTCAAAGTGGTAGACAACTATAAGTTCTGCAAAGGTATTTTTTAAAGCATTATTGAGATAAACTTGACATATAACACCATATGAACTTAAGGTGTTTTACACACTTATACACTCCAAAATGATTACTACCATAACAGCTTGCTAACATCTGCATCATGTCATAAATTACTTTATTTTTGGTAGTAAATATATTTAAGATTAAAAATCTTAGCAAGTTTTTACTATATAATACAATATTATGAACTATAGTCACCATTCTGTACATTTAATTCCTAGAGCTTATTCATTCCATAATAGGAAATTTGTAATCTTTGACTAATATTTCCCTTTATATCCACTCTCATTCCCTGTTAATCAACATTCTAGCATTTCTTTCTATGAGTTTGGCTTTTTTAGGTTTGACATATAAGTGATATTATACAGTATTTGTCTTTCTCTGTCTGGCTGATTTCACTTAGCATAAGCCTTCAAGGTCTATTCATGTTTTGGCAAATGACTGTATGTCCTTTTTTCTCATAGCTGAATAATACCTATATCTATGTCTATGTCTTATACCTATATATCTATATCAATCTATATAGATATTTTACATTTTCTTTCTTAATTATATTTTTAACTTTTGGATTTTTTAAATAGGAATTTAGCTGACTTTTAGAGTTATAACTTAATACCTCACATTTTCTTTATCCATTCTTCTGTTCAGAGACATTTAGCTGGTTCATATATCTTGACTATAGTGAATAATGCTCCACTGAAAATGATAGTGTAAATATATCTTTGAGTTTCATTTTCAGTTTCTTCTAGAAAAAGAACAGACTAAGCCAAAAATTAGTAGGAGGAAGAAAATAACAATGATTAAAGTAGAAGTAAATAAAATAAAAACTAAAGAGACACTAGAATACAAATAAGAGCTGTTTTTTGAAAAGAAAAATCAAATAAAGAAACCTTTGCTAAGCTCACCAAAAATATATATAAAAAGGGTTCAAATAAATAAAATTATAAATTTAAAGAAAAATATTACAACTGATACCACATACCTCCCAAAAATTATAAGAGAATACCAAAAAATGTATATGCAAACAAATTGGACAACCTAGAAGAAATTTATAAACTCCTTAAGACATATAACACAAAAAGACTAAATTGCAAAGAAGTAGAAAATCTGAACAGTAAGGAAATTAATTCTGTAATCAAAACTTACCAACAAAATGAACAGATGATTTTACTGGCAAATTCTTCCAATCATTAAAAGAAGAATTAATACCAGTCTTTCTCAAATATTAAAGAAAACAAACAAACAAACAAAAAACAGGAAGTCATACTTCCAAACTAATTTTAGGAGGCAAAAATTTCCATGATGCCAAAACCAGTTAGGACACTATAAAAAAAAATTACAGGCCAATATCTCAGATGAATATAGATTCAAAAACCTTCAACAAAATATTGGCAAACTGATTTCAACATAACATTAAGAGGGTCATATGCCATGATCAAGTGGGACATATTTTAGGGATGCAAGGACGGTTCAACTTCTAAAAATCAGTGTGATACACCACATTAACAAGATGAAAAATAAAAATTATATAATCATCTCAATAGATGAACAAAATGCAGTTGAAAATCAACATCTTTTCTTGATAAAAATTTTCAAAAAACTGGGTAGAGATGGAACATACCTCAACATAATAATGACCACACTTGACAATCTTATAGCCAACATCATGCTCGAAGGCAGAAATATGAGAAATTTGCATCTAAGATAAGAAAAAAGAGGAGAATGCCCACTCTCTCCACTCAACATATTCTAGAAATCCTACCCAGGTCAGTTAGGCAAGAGAAATAAATAAAAACTTCAAAATCAGAAAAGAATTAAAATTGTATCTATTTGCAAATGATGTGATGTTAGATATTAAAAACCCTAAAGACTTCAACAAACCTGTTAGACATATATATATATTTAGTATAGTTGCATAATATAAAATAAATATACAAAAGTCTATTGCTTTTCCTCAGCACCTGGGCCACCTTGCTCCAATGGAGCCTTGGCTGCAGGAGGGGAAGAGAGAGACAGAGAGAAAGAATAGGGGGAAGGGTAGAGAAGCAGATGGGCACTTCTCCTGTGTGCCCTGGCTGGGAATTGAACCCAAACTTACACACACCGGGCTGACGCTCTACCACTGAGCCAACCAGCAAGTGCCTATTACTTTTCTATTTACTCTCAATGAACATTCAGAAAGAGAAATTAAAGGGAAAAAATGTGCTTTTTAAAATAGCATCAACAGCAATATAATACTTAGGAATAAACTTAACAAAGGAGTTGCAAGCCCTTATACTAAAAACTATAATACATTAATGAAAGAAATTGAGGAAGACACTAATAAATGAAAAAATGCCCAGTTTGTTTTGAATAAATTAATATTAAAATGTCTACCTTAACCAAAGCAATCTACAGATTTAATGGAATTTTATCAAAATCCAAACAGAAATTTTTACAAAAATTTAAAAAAAAAATCTTAATATTTGTATGCAACCACAAATGTTTCCAAAAAGCCAAAGCAATTGTGAGAAAGAACAAAACTGGATGCAACACATGTCCTGATTTCAAACTACATTAAAAAGCTATAATAATTAAAACTGTATAGTACTGGCATAAAATAAACACATAAATCAATGGAACAGTAGAAAAAAACCCAGAAATAACCCATGTGTATATGTTCAATTAATTTAGAATGAAGGAGCTAAGAATATATATTGGAGAAAGACTAATCTGGGACCTCCATGCTCTTGACTCAAGCTGGAAAGAATTTAAGAACAAGTCCCACTGAGAACAAAAGGGTTTTATTTACGTAGAGAAAAATAGGATAGGACACAGGTTTCATTATAATGATGGTATAATGAGCATTGGATTTCCTTCTCTGTTCAATTTTATCTCCATCTGATTGATCTGGTTTTAGCCAACTCTTGTTGTTGACTTCTGCAACCACCATAAGGGTCTCCTGCCATAAACTATTTCCCTTGATCATGCATTGGAGGAGGGGCTCTAGTGAGAGGACTTAGGGGATCCACTCACATTTCTTCATTCTACTTGTCAGGAGCTTTCCTTTATTCTTTTTTCTATCCTGCCTCAAAGTTACTTGGTATGAAACTTAAATTGTTTAGAAACAAATCTATTAATATATTTCTACAGGACATAATTTCTTATTTTGATCAACTATCAAGCTCTTACTATCTATACATAATTGCTATGTGCTCTCCACAGTTTTATGTAGCTCAGCCAGTTTGGCATTATGTTTCTAAAAAATCTTCATTTGAAAAGGTATATATTTTATTTAGAATACAGTGGACAAAATGTGCAGAGAGAATGTTACAGTTAAGATCCTGTCTTTTAACACATGGCATAAACTAGTGGATTCTTATTTCTTATTCTTTTTATGGATTGACTTGTACTGAAAGATTAACTATAATCTACATTTAGAAATTTTCTTAGATAAAATGTTTCCAATATAGCAACTAACAAAATGGTCCGTGGAATAGGGCTGCATTATGGCTCCATAAATGTAAGGATAAGGTTCACCACTACACAAACACTGCATTAGTTAAATGCCTAGAAACCTGTTCCCTCCATTTCTGGCTTGAAAATTATGCTGCTTCTAGTTAGTTTATACACAATTTAACAAAGTGTGTGTAATTTTCCAAGTGAAATAATTTGTTTTTCACTAAGTGTGTGTGTGTGTGTGTGTGTGTGTGTGTGTGTGTGTGTGTGTGTGGTGATGTTGACTTGAATAAAATACTTCTGAGATGATTCAGGTCTCCACTTACTTTGATTTATATAATTTTAGAAATAGGCTTGTTTAAATTCAGACAGGCAGGCAAAAAAGGCTTATGATTAAATGGCCATTTTTAAATGACAGACAAAATCCTCATGGGTATAAAGTCCAAAGTGATAGAGAAGGCTAAGAACATTTGATTTTACACTCTGAGCCATTACATTCCGAATAAACAATTCTCTTTCAGACCTTTGGAAAAATCCCCTCACTTAAAAACATCACAATATTTCCCATGCAAATAGAAATCCTCATTTTATGGTTATTTCTGGTGGCAAATTAACAACCATAGTCTCATTTATGTGCACAATCCATTTACCTTTTTTATATAGGTTATTTGTTCATCTTAAAGGAATTTCTGACAGCCGAAAAGGCAGAAAGTGTGCACAGAAGAAAATAACAGTTTGCACCAGAAAGAGTATCAGGAGTTCAGCTAACAACTTAATAAAACTTTTAGATAAATACAATTCAACAGACTAGTTGCAATTATTAAAATAGCTGAATAGTCCCCATTTCAATGTAAATCAATTCCCCAATTCAACAGACTAGTTGCAATTATTAAAATAGCTGAATAGTCCCCATTTCAATGTAAATCAATTCCCCAAACTGTCTGGTATACTGAGGATAGCATTGTATATAGGAGTATTCCTTAATTCTTTTTTAGATAGAAATTGAATTTAAAATAAAGATTCAGAAAAACATTCCTATGTCTTCTTTCTGCTGTGACAGGAGAGGTGGAAGAAAAAGGGCATTTATGTATCCACAAACTACACACATGCACACACACGCACACCAGAAGAAAGTGATGCAGGAGCCAGAATATTTTGTTGTGGCTCTTGACTATTAGACAGTGTCTTCCAAATACATCACAGAAAATAGCCCTCTGCATCAATCCAGGTCATCTTAAAGAGCGCAGAAACTGAAAGAGTAGGAGGGGCCAATGAAAATAGAATCAAGAGGATAAAAGTCTTCGTTCCAAAAAGCTAAAGACACATTATCTGTCAAAGATCACAAAAAAAAAAAAAAAAAGACTTGAAACACCAACATAGGAATTTTGGAGAAAATTGCTTCCACCTGGAGACAAGATAATGCCTGATGTTGTTTTCCACTCTCTCACTAAGTACCCTATCACAGATATCCTTCTTCTCAATCTTACTGAATATTTTTATCACTCTCCTTCCTAAATCAGTTTAATCAAAATGGAGTTTTAGTGGTGTACTTAAAAACATCAGTTGCATGTTCAACCACAGGCATCAAAGTTGTTGAATCGTATCACCCCAAATCAACTGTACAGGTAAGCAACACCAAGAATAATGCTTTTACAATACTAGCCTTACTATGCAACACCTTCTCCTCCCTTCTAATCTCACTCAAGGTCATTCTATAACAGACATTGTATCGCCAATCCTAAACTCACTCCCTCATTTATTCATATTTGACAAATTGTTATACAAAACTAGAGTTTATTTTCATTGTACAATTTATCCCTAAATTATATTTAAACTTTTTTTGTTCCTAGTGAGATAAAGTTTAATACTAGAAATCAAGGAATTTTTGTTGTTAGGAAAAATGTGTTCAAAGTCAAGTGATTTCTATGTTTTATCAAAAATGTATTCTAAAATAAAATTATTTTTTCTGACCTGACATTTTCCTTTTTCCCAGGTGAGACATTAACATCAGTATCATATTCTCTCTTTAGGAGACAGATGACTGAATGAATGTGACAAAGACCATTTAAGAGTCCCCTCATCAGTCACCATAAGTGACTGAAAGCAGGGTCTCTTACTTTTGTTTCTATTTCCCGAAGAACTGTTTAGATGGTTTGGCACACAGCTTTCTATATTTCTGTTTTCCAATTTGTGTTAAAGCATTGTCCTAGGGAATTGCTTCCAACCAGTTTTACAAAGCCCCAAAGGGTTCTAAAGTATACCATAATTTCACATTTTTATCTTGTCAGTGATATTTTATTCAATTTTAATATTAAAGACTATGTTTTACATTATCCCTTGAGATGAAAAATTATTGCTGAAACCTTTTAAATGGTCTATGATCTTTGTTTGACTTTTCCGGAGAGTTAATGAATTTTTTAAATCAATAAATTTTTCACAAGCGATATTTTCCAAAATATTATAATGAATAAAGTAAGAATGTTTATAAACTGCTCCTAAAGGTGACCCTATAGAAAACAATAATCTTTCATTATCACTAAATGTCAATTAACTCATATGGGATCCAAATATACTTTAAAAGTCAATAATTAGTTTACAGTTATATTTTGTCTTATTTAACTCACTGTCTGTAAAAACCTTATATGAAACATTGAATTCCAACTGGTAAATAGTGTATAAAGACACATTTTTAAGGAGGAAAGTGGTTAGCTGAAACTAGAACAGTAGCTAGTATCTGGTGAATTTCATTCAATAAATATATGTTACATGAGTAAAAGAACAAGTAAATGAATAAATGAACCTATGTAACACAAGATCAAGATTATGATATTACTTAACAATAAATTGGCAACTTTAAAATTAAATGTTTGAAATAAGCAACTGCTTATATTCCTGGTTATATAGTTTAATAGATAATACATGTATGGGTGAGTGTGTGTTTGTGTGGTTGCTTAAAACCAGTGAAATGTTACCTGCTTTCCGAAATGGATTTCTCCAGGGTGTAACAATTAAGAAGAGTAGTAATAGAAGTTTCAAAGTGCTTAGCATAAAATAGACAGTCATCCTCTGGCCCTGCAAATCATAGCAAAGCGATGATCTCTATGATCTCTCCTCTCACAGAATACAAGATTCTTTCAGTGTAGACATATGCATGTATTTTTAAAAAGTATAATCCAAGCAAAATCCAAGGGCATATAAATTAATGTTTTGAAATAGAAAGTTAATTGCAGTTGAACTTTATAAGTCAAATGTAACAGAAATCAAATGCTATATAGCTCAATTCAACAACAGTGCAATATTGTTTTTTCTCTCCCCCCTAAGCCTAGACCAGTGGTTCTTAACCTGGGTTTTACTGAACCCTAGGGGTTCGATGAGTTGGTCTCAGGGATTCAGAGAAGCCTCTGCCGCGGCGGCCAGAATAAAGTAATACCGTAATTTGTTGTGAGTTCATGCACTTTGTTGGTTTTGTTCTTTGAGCAAGGTGATGTTCATGCACGGCTCATTTTGTGCACCAGTAAAAGAACATATACCTATGTCTTACATTTGGAAAAAAAAATCATATTTTATTTATCACTAAAGAAGGGTTCGGTGAATGCGCATATGAAACTGGTGGGTTCGGTACCTCAAAAAAGGTTAAGAACCACTGGCCTAGACAAAAAAGTGTTACCCAATTATTAATTGACTTCCTTATTATCCTAAGGAGGTTTTAATATATTTTTTCCTTCTTTTCCAGCTGAAAGGGGGAGAGATAGGGAGACAGACTCCCACATGAGCCCTGACTGAATCCACCCAGCAACCCCCATCCTGGGTTGATGCTCTGCCCATCTGGGGCCATGTTCACAACCAAGCTATTTTTAGTGCCTCAAGGAGAGGCTCCACTGAACCATCCACAGTGCCTGGCCAATGCACTTGAATCAATTGAGCCATGGCTGGTGAAAGGGAGAAAAAGGGTAGGGGGGAAGGGTGGAGAAGCAGACTGTCTCTTCTTCTGTGTGTCCTGACCAGCAATCAAACCCAGGACTTCCACAAGCCAAGCCGATATTCTACCACTGAGTCATCTGGTCAGGGCACCTTTTCTGTTTTGAAAACAATAATGTAATAGTAAACTAATGTGATGAACTGTGATTTCTTGTCTAAATTCATGGGTCATACAACCCTTAGTATCAAACCTTCCAATGTGCAGATTAACATTTCCTGAGACAGTAAATCAAGTCATACTCTACACAGCTTAATTACTAAATATAATCAAAACCAGGCCTGCTGTATTGGACTAGAATTTTCTAGCCAGATTAATCATGATAATTGCCTACTTCCTGTTTTTCCTAGTTTTTATCTGATTCATAAGATGAAAACAAGAGAGGAAAAAGTGGGTGAAGTAGGAACGTGTCATAGATTTGGCTTCTTTTTTTTCTTACCTTCTCTATATCACAAATGCACCCCTGAGAGCAGGCATCAATGTTATGCAAACCTAACTGCAAAAGTAATAAACATAAGCTTACGTGGATGTTTCTCTCGCAGTTAACTCTATTAATGTCAGACTGGCAATGGTCTAAATGTCTTATCTCACACTGAATCAATAGTAACACATTTTACATATGAGAAGGGCTTAGGTAGTATAGGAAAGGAGTTATGGAAGATTGCCATTTCCAGATTTCAATAGCATTTTCAGGAGACTATTAACATGTGCTGGCACACTAAACAAAACAGTCCAAAGAATTGAATTTTGAGGTCTATTTTAGGCTCCAGTTTGATCCACCTAAATGTTTTCATCCAAATCAAATGGTTATTGGCTTGCTTAGTTTGCATTAAAAGCAAAGCAGGGAGAATTAAAGAAAAAACTTAATGATGAGAACGGGACATTACACAGTGAATCTCACAGTGAGTTACTACCCCAAGCAGGCGCAGCATCTGAAAATGGCTAACATACAAATTCTTCTTCTCCACACCAGACCTCCTGAACCAGAAACTCTGGGAGCAGGGCCTCTGATGTCATTTGAACAAGACTTCCAGGTGTTTCTGATGCATACTGAAGCTTGAGAACCATGCATCAAAACATGTCCCTTGATTTTTAACGGGCTATTTTGGGGGGTCCTAATTTTCCCAAATTTGATCCAAGTAATTTTGAATGATAGAAAAAAAAAGCAAATACAACCAAAATATTGTTACTAGTTGTTATTTTCTACTTGAAACAACTTATTGTATTATATCATTTAACAAAATACATTCAAACCAATTAGTGGGGGGAGTATGTGGCAAATGGCCTCCACTTTGGAACCACTGATCGCGTTGATCATTTAAAATACTTCCTGTTGATTTTAAAAACAACATTTATTGCACTATGCATTCTATTAAAGATATATATTCCACATTGGTGCAGAAATTTTGAAACAAAAATGAGTCTGATATTCTCAAAGTGATCTGATAATGAGGCACAATGGTATACTGGAAGGAGCAGTGATTAGAAATCAGGTGACATGGCTTGTTGTCTGATTTCTATTACTCCTTTGTTTTTACAGTCTTAGGAAATTGTTGAACTTTTGGGATTATTTTCTAACATTAAACTGAGGCTGATGGGCTGTATTATCTCTACGATGACCTGTACTTTGTATATTATTATCAATTATTATATATTGCTCATAACCAAATATAATTGATATTTAGCTAATAGTTTTTAAGAATGATATTAAGGGCCCTGGATAGTTGGGTCAGTGGATAGAGCTTTGGCCCAGTGAGTCGAAGTCTCAGGTTCAATTCCCAGTCAGGGCACACATGGCAAGCAATCATCTGCTTCTCTTTCCTTCTCTTTTCCTTCTCTCTCTCTTCCCCTCTCACAGCCAGTGGCTAGAATGGTTCAAATATCATCCTGACTGCTGAGGATAGCCTGCTTGGTCTGAGCATCAGCCTTAGGTGCTGAGAATAGATCAGTTAATTCCACTATCAGCCCCAGATAGGGATTGCCTGCTGGATCCCGGTTGGAGTGTATGTGGGATTCTGTCTCTTTAGCTCCCTTGCTTTCACTGAAAAAAAAAAATAATAATACTAAGTACATATCTCTTTAATCTAAAAATGCCATGAGAAAAATGTTATTTCCATTTTCAAAATAGAGATACCGAGAGACAGCCCCATTGTATAACTTGCCAAGGCTATATACAACAGTATCAAATCATTCTAAATAGGGCATGGCCTTTCCCACCACATAATATTTGTCTTTAATTGTACCAAAAATGACTATGGGAAGGACTCAAAATTATTACTAGAAGGGCTTGACCAGTGGTGGCGCAGTGGATAAAGCATCAACCTGGAAACACTGACATTGCCGGTTCAAAACCCTGGGTTTGCCTGGTCAAAGCACATCAGGGAGTTGATGCTTTCTGCTCCTCCCCACTTCTGTCTCTCTCTCTCCTCTCTTCCCTCTCTAAGATGAATAAATAAAATCTTTAAAAACAATGATTACTAGGAGAACAGAAGTCAGTACAAGCTACCCTGCAATAATGTGAAGTTTCATTTACCATTGCATTAATCAAAATGAAGACAATATTCCACAGGTGTAGCTATAAGGCAGGTTGCTAATTCTCACTCCATGAAGCATTTAGTGATCACTTTTGATTTGTGAATCATGTTCCAGAAAATGAAAGTGTCTAGATTGTGGCTGCCACACCCTAAAGGAGTTTAGCAGTCTGGACAACACTCATCTCCTGGAAGAAGACCCTGGTTGATTGCTCCTTAAGCATCTGTACGAACAATGTTGGTAGTGACCTGCTTGACAGTTCTTCTTTCTTCTGCTCTCCTAAGAAAGCAGATGTAGAGGTTTCATTAGGCTCATTTGCATTCCACATCCTCTTTTTAATGAAAAACATAAGAAATCAAAAGTTTTATGTTTTTTAAGAGACATTTATTTATACCTTAGCCTCATTGCCTCAAAAGACCTAACTTATGATGGGTGATATATATCTGCCTATCACTTAAACAATAGCCTAGGATCCCCCTGAGTTTTTGAAGAGGAATGTTTAGTTTCCAATGTTAGCTCCTCCTGGTATATATATAGTTCAGGAGAACTTGAGAGCATGTTCTTACCCAGCCACTTCTCTCAAGTGGTACTGAGGAAATGAGCTTATTTCAATGCATAAACTCATAGTCGATTATTTAATTCAAATTTATGAGTGTCATATCTGACTTTAGAAAAATACGAGGAGAAAAAAGTAGGGTCATTTCAATATTAATCAAGTTTTAACTTGAGGAACAAGCACAATAACTTGCTTATATGAAACATCATTACCAGAGTAAACGATACTCAGAATTTTAAAAACATTGAAGTGAAATTATTTAACCAATTCATTACAGAAAATTCAGTTAATCATTGCCAATGTCCCATTGACCTATAGATCAGAAAATACATTGTTTTTATTCTTTCATAAAAACCATGACTTATTTAGTCTTTCTCAGACTTTGTCAAAATTGACTTACTCAAAATTCAGCAGAGTTCTAAGGAATCTATTTCTGCTTTTATTACTTTAAAAGAAGGATCCTTACTTAAAACAGCAAACAAAAAACATACAGGTGAGTTTCAGTGTTTTGTTTCATTTTGTCTAACTTGAGAAAACCTGTGTGGGTCAATCTGCACACACATTGCAGGACCACTGTGAGGCTTAGCTCCTGACAGAGTGCTGGAAAATACTGTCAGCATTATTAATATTCTTCATGGCTGTTTGTTATCTTCTGAGGCAATTATCTTATTTTAATTTAGGTCACTAATAAGAGAGCTTGATGGTGATATAATTTGTTTTGATGTTTTTGTTGCTGTTGCTCATATAAACTCATTCTGATTCCGAAAAACACTGACATGTATATTCACCAAGGATCAGAGGGTGGTTAAGGGAGGGGAGAGGGAAGCAGAGCAGAGAAAGAGTGGTAAATGGAGGTAGGGGTAATGTTGGGCATTAGGATCTGGCCACAGGACTGCCAGCATGAATGTTTTCTATACAGTGCACTCTGCTTCTCTCCCAGCTCGGGAGCTGAAGGCTGGGAGATCACATCACACTACTCTGCCAGGGTTGCGTCAGGTTTCAAATAATTTCCGACAGGCTACCAAAACAATTGGTCCCTCACTTCAGCAGCTTTTACACTAGTTGAAGTCTAATTTATAAAATAGCTCATTTGCTTCAGTGATCACATCTCTGACTCTCCAGAGGCATCCTATGCAGAGACCTCATCTGAGGAATACAAAGCTTTCCCAAACGCATCCCTCCTTCCTCCTTCCCAATGGGGCCCAACTTGAATAAAAAAACTTGGAGACTCTAATAATAATTGTTCAAAATAAGTACTTTCCTTGTCACTCTGATTTATTTATTATTTATTTTATTTCACGTAAAGCCATAGTATTTACTTGAGATTTGTGCTTATTGGTTTCAAATGTGCCATAATGAAAACCAGATGTGAAATGTTTTATTCTGTCTCATTTTATCCTCTAAATACTGAAGCAAAGATGACTTAGTGTTCTCTAGAGAGATATTGTCCAGTCTCCAATTCAACTTGGGTCTTCTGCCATTTTGCCTGCCATGAAAGCTAAGTGGATATGAGAATGTAATTCTGAATTTGTGGCAAATTTTCTGGCGGAGAAGAAACACATATTTAATGATATCTATAGAATAAAATGTTTAGAAATTTGAAATATTTACAGAATATAATTTATGTAGTTTATAAGAAATATTATTTATAAATATTAATATTTATAAGTAGTGTTGTACAAATATTAGTAATTCAATCTAATAACATAGAAATAAAAGGTGGCCTAACCAGTGGTGGCGCAATAGATTGGGAGGATGCTGAAAGCCCCAGTTCAAAACCTTAAGGTTGCCTGCTAGAGCACGGGCAGTTGGTTCTAGGCTGCTGGCAAGAGCCCAAGGTTGTTACTTGAGCTCCCCGCTCTCCCAGTCAAAGCACATATGAGAAGCAATGAACAACAAAAGTGAAGCAACTATGAGTTGATGTTTCTTATCTTTCTCCTCCCCCTCTCCTTCCTGTCTCTCTCAATACTAAATCTACTATTAATAATAATAACAAAATAAATTAATAATAATAAATAAAAAATAAAAAGGATGGAAATTAGCAACATGGTAGGTAGCATAGAAACTTCTATTGTTTGTCTCTCCCCAGAAAAATTATTTTGATCAACACACTGTATGCAAAAATACATAGGGAAGAGCGTAGGGAAGAGCGTAAGAGGACTGGATGAAAGAACTTGAAGGGATTAGCCAAGAAAAAACATGTATACATATTATGTAGATACAGACAACATGGTGGCTATAGTCAGAAGGAATGGGGGGTGGAGGTAAGGGGAGTTTAGGGGATAAGAACAGAAAGAGACCTTGCCTGGGGTAGAGGGCACTCAATGTGGTGTGTAGAAGGTGTTATATTGAGTTGTACACTTGAAACCTGAAAGGTTTTGTGAACCATGTTATCCCAATAAATTTAAAAAATAAATTAATTAATTAAAAAAATACCTTAAGAAGGGAAGGGTGGGATAGGGAGCAGGGGAGGGACACAGGGAAAACCAGATAGAAGGTGACAGAGGACAATTTGACTTTTGGTGACAGGTATGCAACACAATTGAATGATAAGATAACCTGGAGATGTTTTCATTGTACATATGTAACCTGATTTATTGGTGTCACCCCATTAAAATTAATAATAATAAAAAAATTTAAAAAAAAACTTAAGAAGAGTCAAATATTCCAGGTGAAGGGATTATAATACCTGATGAAGAAGAGAAATAAGAAAGGAGTATTGAGCAACATAGGAGAGATAGATTAGCACTGTCCGTATTATCCCTACCCCACGCTCAGGCAGCCCAGGCGAGAGACAAGCACCCTCTTCTTGGGAGAAAGAGAATAAAATGAATGTCTGACTTCATTCTGGACGCTGTGCACCAGGGTGACCCAGGTGGCACTTGTGACACCAATCTCCTTGCTGACTCCTGTGAATCAAGACACCATCTCACCTCAGTGCCTGCCCAGCACAGTGGCCTCAGGTACCTCTCAGGAACCCAGGCAACTTTCACATCAGGGCTCCCGCTTTCAGAGCTGGTCTCAGGAATCCAGTCCTCTATTACACCCAGGCACCTGACAGCTCCTGTGGCCTTGGATCTAAATTAAATCTCAAGCTCCATTAAATTTACATCAAAATTACAATAATGTTTTTTACAGAAATAGAAATAACAATCACAAAATTTGTATAGAACACAAAAGACCCTGAATAACCAAAGCAAACCCAAGAAAAAAGAACAAAACTGGAAGCATTATAATTTCTGATTTCAAACTTTAAAACAAAGCTATAGTAATCAGAACAATATGATGTTAGCATAAAAACCAAGGTACAGACTAATGGAACAGAACAGAAAGCCCAGAAATAAGTCCTTGCATACATAATAAGGTGACCAGACGTCCCGCTTTTGGCGGGACAGCCCCAATTTTTAACAATTTGTCCTGCGTCCCACAGCGTTTTATAAAAGTCCTGATTTTTGGAAAGAATGCATGAAAAGCTGGGGAACAGCGGGAGAATGAGAAGGGAATAAATGGTTTTCGGCAGGGAGACCCCGCCTCAACCTGGAAGAGCCCATGGGCACTGCCACAAGAGCTGGCTGCCCTGAGCGGGGCCCCTAAACAAAGAACTTCGAGCCAGATGTACCTGCTGGGGTGCCAGCTGTCAAGTCCCCTAACTACCCATAGGCCCACGTCCTGGACGCTGGCGTGTGGCTCTGGCATCGGTTTCAGACTGTGTAACCCGATCCCTCTGATGCACTCAAAATTTTCCATATAGTAATATTTCTGAAAATGATCTTTTTAATCAGGTATCATTATTAAAATTATATCTTGATAAGGAAAAGGTTAAATCTTGGCCATCAGCAATACATTACAATAGAGAACAAATGGTTAGAAATATTTCATCATTTTGAAACAAACTATGTTCCATATAATAATGCACTAAAAATTGTGGAATAATTTTCTAAAAATAAGAGTATGCTGACTGCTACATAGGATTACTTTCAGTTTCTAGTCCTGTCTTTACCAGGAACTAATGCTACAACTGAACACGGTTTTTCTATGGTAAATAAAGTGTGGACATCAGAAAAATCACAATTAAGTGTTGAGACTTTGAAAGCCATTTGATGTGTGAAATATAATTTAACAAATTCTTGTGAAAAATTTCATGACCTTTTAAACAATGACAGCAATCTACTTAAAAATTCACTCAAATGAGAAATATGCCAAAGAATAAAATAATACTATACATAATTTTTAATGTATTATATTTGTAAAGTGTACTTATGTTGAAATTAAAAAAATATATATTACAATACTATTTTTGCATTCTATGAAAATTTTTTTGCTCCATATAGACCAAATTTTTAATCAAGAATGTCCCCCTCCCCTGGTCAATGGTGTCCCGCTTTACCAATTTTAAAATCTGGTCACCTTAATATATAGTCAACAAATATTTGACAAGAGAGTCAAGAATGAACAATGGGACTGACCAGGTTGTGGCACAGTGGATAGAGCATTGGACTAGGATACAGAAGACCCAGGTTTGAAACCCTTAGATTGCTGGCTTGAGCGCAGGCTCATCTGGTTTGAGCACAGCTCACCAACTTGAACGCAAGGTCACTGGCTTGAGCAAGGGGTCACTCGGTCTGCCATAGCCCTACCCCCTCCTGATCAAGGTACATATGAGAAACCAATCAGTGAACAACTAAGATGCTGCAATGAAGAGTTGATGCTTCTCATCATCTCTCTCCCTTTCTGTCTGTCCTTATCTGTCCCTCTGTCTGTTTCACATTCTGTCTCTGTCACCAAAAAAAAAAAAAAAAAAGAACAATGGAGAAAGGATAGTTTCTTTAATAAATGATGCAGTGAAGACTAGACAACCACATGCAAAAGAATGAAATTAGACTCTTATACTGTACTACTTACAAAGTTTAACTCAAAATGGATTGAATACTTAAATGTAAGATCCAAAAAGTAAAACTACTAGAGGAAGAGAAGAAAAAAAGCTCTTTGATCTTGTTCTGGCAAACCAATATCATCTTAGATATGATAACACAAGTATAAGCAACAAAAGTAAAAATAAACAAATGGGATTACATCAAACTAAAAAGACTGCACAGCTAAAGAAATAATCATCAAAATTAAAAGAGTAATGGAATGGAAGAAAATATTTGCATCTATCTGACATGGGTAACTATCTTAAATAAGAAACTCATACAACTCAGTAGCAAAATAGCAAACAATTTCACTTAATAATGGCCAGAGGACTTGAATGGAAAGTTTTCCAAAGAAGACATCCAAATGGCCAACAGGTTCATGAAAATATTTTCAAGATCAGTAATTATTAGATAAATGCCAATTAAAACTAAAAAGAAATATCACTTTACACTTGTTAGGATAGCTATCATTAAAATGAAAAGAAACAAGAAACGTGGGCAAGAATGGAGAAAAAAGAAATGCTTTTCCATTGTTGATGGGAATACAAATTGTTATACCCAATATGAAGAATAAGATAGAGTTTCCTCAGAAAAATTTCAATAAAACTACCATATCATCTAGCAATCACTGCTGGGTATATATCCAAAGAAAATGAAACACTACCTCAAAGATGTATCTGCAACCTCTTGTTCATTACAGCATTATTCACAATAGCCAAGACATGGAAACAATTTAATTTTTTACTGATAGATGAATGGGTAAGAAGGTGTGGTAGGTATATAAAATAGAATATCATTCAGCCACAAAAAAGAAAACTATGCCTTATATAACAACATGGATAAACTTTGAGGGCATTATGATAAGTGATATAAATCAGACAAGAACTAATACTGTACAATCTCACTTACATCAGGAATCTCAAAAAGTTGACCAAAGAAATACAGAGTAACATGGTGTTGGCTAGAAGTTGAGAGGTAGGAGAAATGGGGAGATGTTAGTCTCATGGCACTGAGTCCTCGTTATGAGACAAATCAGATTTGGGAACCTAATGCAAAGCCAGAACGGTGACTATAAAGAACAATACAGCATTATATACTTGAAAGTTATTAAGAAAGAAGATATTAAGTATTATTATTACTACACACACACACACACACACACAAATTATAATTACATGAAGAAATGGAGATGTTAACTAATCTTATTGTAGAAATCATTTTGCAATATATTCATGCATCCAATCATCATATAACACATCTTACATTTATATGTTAATGGCAGTAATTCTCAATAAAACTAGAAAGAAAGCTGAGCTGCATTTTTTGGGTGGTACAGTCAACTCTGAGAAGCAGTCAAGTCCATACCTGGCACCCATCCAAAAGTGCTTAAAAGCCACAAACACTGAGGTTCAGAGAGCATATGAGCTAATGCACATTTTCTAGCTTTTTCTAAAAATAAGAGTATGCTGACTGCTACATAGGATTACTTTCAGTTTCTAGTCCAAAAGTTGGCCAGAAAAACCAATTTCTCCACATTTGATACAGCAGATATTAGTCCCAGTAGTCACTGTCTATAACAGACCTTAGAGACTGCTTTTTTTTTTACTTTTTTAGATTTATTTGACCACTTATTGGGCCAGGTACACATTTAGGTATCTGGAGAAGTGAGGGTAGTTATTTCTCTGACTGTTCCATGGGTTATCACTAAGGTTATAAACAAAAACTTTACTTTTGAGGATCCTGTCAGAGTTCTAGTTATTTAGAATGTATTAAATCACTAGTTTTTAAAGTAATAAAAGTGGAATTTGCAATTTTTTTCTTGGTGAAGTAAGTACTTTTTAAACTAGAAGGGTTACTTTGTTATTTCCAAGTTCTTCCTAGCACCTCTTTTGCAATGAATTCCTGGTTTTATACAAAAAAAATGTTTTTAATTAAAATAATAAGTTAAGAAAAAAACGGAAATAGGATTATTGTTTAAATTATAAACATCTGAATGCCATACAATCTTTTTAAACCAGAACATAAACTTGCAAAGTGGAGAGTGTGAGTCTGAGTAAGGGGCAGCAACCTGTCTTCGTCAGATGCTCTGCCAGGCACTTAGGGAAAATCTCTCTATATGGTCACAGATAGCAGATTCTGCTAAGATAAATGGGAAATAAATTGTGAAAGGGCCACAAAACACTTTAGAAACTGCCTGTCATACTTATCTGAATGAGAAGCACAGGTAACAACCAGGACTTGAATGTGGCATCTGAAGTCGAGAACAGTCTTGTGAGAGTGAGGCCTCAGTCTGTGGGGTCTGATGCTGCTTCCTGGTAGACAGTGTAGGAACTGAGTTATAGAACACTCAGCAGGTGTCAGTGAGCTAATTGGTCATGTGGGAAAAGACTCACACATGCTAGAATTGGTATCAGAATTTTTCATGTCTCAATATCAAGCGATTTGAGAGGGAGACAAGACAGTATGTTGAAAGCAGCAGCAATCTCAAATTAAAGATAGCTTAAACCTAGTGAGAGCCTTTCAGGAATATTACTTTACAATTTCCATCCAGATACTTAACCTCTTTGAGCATTGCCTGTCTAGCTTATAAAATGAATAGGTCAGCTAAATAGTATCCAACACTACTTTTAACTCTAAAGTCTTATGGTTCTTTTGAAATCAGTTCTATATATAAGGATTGGGTTAAAAGTTTACATTGCTTCGTTGAGCTTGTTTGAGATTGGGAATTAAACAACTGTTATTCTTGGTGTCAATTTCTTGAACCTTTATATATTTTGGAAACATTTTCTGTTTGCTTAATAATTTACCCCAATAATACTAACAACTTTATTTCAACAGATGAGTCAAGCTAGAATAAAAGAAACAAGGAGTAGATAGATACAAGAGTACTCCCGACTAGATTGATTTTATATAGTCTTGTTTAAGGAGAACTTCCAAATTCCAGTTGTGTGCTCTTTAAATGTCTCCTTAAATGAAACTGATGGAGAATAGGATTCAATTAGCAAGAGTTTCCTTCCCTTGCATCTGATAAGTTAACATCTGTGCCTTCTGATAAAGGCACTCTTAATTTTTTTTAGTAGCATTTGCACTATCCATTAGTTTCTTTTTACTACAAATAGCTGACTCTAAAAAATGCCCCAGGGCTACAATGAATTGTTAGACAGGTGGCAGAGAGTCTCCACCTGAGAAGAAAGCCACTACAGGTATACATTTGGGTTTTCACATCAACAAATATATTGAAATGTGAAAATAAACTTTGTTAGTCACACTGGGTGTTTTAATAGTCCCAAATAATTATTTAATTAATATAGTAAGGATATGATACTACTGATAATTATGACAAAGTTAATTATTAATTTATACTTATCCTCTGATTCCCTTAAAGGTACATTTAGTATTTCAGAAAACATTGTGTCTTTTTGTGATTATCTGTACCTGTTTTTGGGATAGGAGAAATTTTATTCTTTTGCCTTCATTCCCAAATATCAGGCCCCCGAGTGATATTTTTGTTTGAAGAATTCTAACTCCTCCTCTGATTTTTCTGCCAACTTTTCTTGCTCTATCATGTCTGACAATGTCCTTTGGAGCCTCCATCTGTCAAAAAGCACCTCTATCCTTCTGTTTCTTCACATAAACTTCATTCTCCTCTGTGTGAAATATGTTCTGAAAACACTAGTTTTCTTACAGTTAGTTCTTTTACTGAAAAGCTTCTAGTTCTCATAAGCCCAACCTCTGATTGCCATAAAAACCAAACAGTAATGACTCTTCAATTAATGTGCAATAACTTGTTCTCTAGTGAAGCTTCTGCAATCAAATAACTTCTAAATACTCAGTCAACCTTTTCCCTCTATTTACTGGCATTTGAAAAAAGCACACAGGACTATTCTAACTCTGACAAGGCTAATGGTGTTAAGCTTAGTCTTTCCCATACACACCTAAGCCTAGCAGAGGCTGCCACAAACTGAATCTTGTAGCTCCAAACAGGTGACTGAGGGTGTCACAGAGAGTGTCTTATATTGGCCTGTACCAGATTTTCTCTCAAGAGGCCTAGAACCAACACCCAGTGGCCAGCTTCATACAATATCAGAGCAGGATTAATTAGATTTATAAGCAACATATCATATTCAAAGAGAGTTCATTAGGAGCCAAACCCAGCCGAGGCAAATCTTCCTGTAATCAGCAACTGCATGAGAATTTGCATATGTTGGTCCATGTAGGGCCTTACCTTCAGCCAGTCTGAGGGTCAATTCCATCCACAATGGACCAAGAACTATCAAAACTCAATTACAATAGGAGGGCCCATATAACCCACACCAAAGAGCTTTGTGAATCACATAGCTCAGATGACTAAGGGCTTTATACCACTGAACTGAACAGACCACCTACTACATAAGGCCAACTTAAGGAGACTGGTCGTATGTAATCTTATGCTCTCCATGGAGCAACTTTTTAGCTGTTTTCTTGTATGTTATTTATTGCCACAATGACGCTTCCTAACTGAAAATTTTAAATATCATATAAAAATAAGCATTGATTCTTCACTCATCTGAAGCCATCAGGTAGAGCCCAGACTGCTCTATTGATCTTGATTGGTTGGTGTCCAATAATCTCACTTGGTTCAAGTGGGAAAACTCAGTTTTATTGAACATGTCTCATCAACAAGCAAGCTGGCATAAGCGTATTCTCAGAAAAAGGAAAAGGAAAAGGAGCAAGGAAAAGAAAGCATAAAGCACAAGTTCTTTTTAGCTTCAACTGTGTGACATTTTCTGACATTTTTATTGGCCAAAACAAATAATGTAGTAAAGCCCAGATCAAGTTATGGGCGGAATGCCCCACCCATGATGGGAAGAAGAAAGGGTAATATTGGAGGTGAAAAGAACAGAAAGCCCTCTTCTAAATCAACCTATCCAGTTCATATCCATTACCTGATGCCCTAGACCAGGGGTCCCCAAACTAGGGTCCGCGGGCCGCATGCGGACCCCTGAAGTCATTTATCCGGCCCACACCGCACTTCCGGAAGGGCCACCTCTTTCATTGGTGGTCAGTGAGAGGAGCACAGTATGCATCGGCACCCATAGTTCCCACTGAAATACTGGTCAGTTTGTTGATTTAAATTTACTTGTTCTTTATTTTAAATATTGTATTTGTTGCCGTTTTGTTTTTTTACTTTAAAATAAGATATGTTCAGTGTGCATAGGGATTTGTTCATAGTTTTTTATAGTCTGGCCCACCAACGGTCTGAGGGACAGTGAACTGGCCCCCTGTGTAAAAAGTTTGGGGACCCCTGCCCTAGACTCATAATCCCTTTTCTTGTCAAGTTACTGTGATATCTTTCAATTCTCCCTTCCCTACCAATTTCTATAGCTCATCCACAGCTATTATTCCAACTCTCAAGCTAAACTCCAAGGACACACTTAATGAATAAATAATTTTATCTGATCAAACTTTATTTCTCCCTGAGTCTAAATTTCCAATCTCAATGTGACTGCCCTTTCTTCCAAGTGGAGTGACTTTCCATGGATTTCTTTTCTAAGCACATTGGTACTCGGTTATTACTATTTGAACCTCTTTCTTGTTACCACTGCTCTTCCAAAATACTCTCTTGGAAAAAAATAAAAGCAAATGAATTCAACTAGCCACATTTTCCACTAATACCCTGAGGTATTTAGTGCATCCAGAGAAAAACTAAACAAAACTTTGCTGAGGCAGCAGAGCCTAGCTATCTACAAAAGATATAGGCTGCCTTTTCATGGTGTCAGTTTATTGCTGTGAACCAGCTTCCTGGTCAAATTCTACATTTTTCCAGTATTCCTCTTATATTGACACATGGCCATGTCACTGAAGTTGTTCAATGAAATAAAATCAATGCGTCACTTCTTGATAGGACCAGTAAGAATGTCTTCTGTGATTCTTCAGGCTCTGTATCTTCTCCACCTTGTAGTTGACTGCAGAGTACCCCCCAAAAAAGGACTCTGAGGGCTCAAGAATGACAGAGTTGCAAGGTAGAAAAAGCTTGAGTTGCTAAACGACTATAAGAAAGGTCACCCGACAATCAAGACATTACATTGGAATTCGTAGGAGCAAAAAATAAGTTTATTGTGTTAAGCCACTAAGATTTTAAGGTAATCTTTTAGTAATCTATACTACAAATCTTAAAATTTTGATACATATTTGTATAACAAGACTAGTGTTCTACAATTTTATTGGATCTCGCAATGTTCTGCTATCCTGAGCCAGGTTTCTGACAGTGTTTTGTTTGTTTTTCTTTAGTCCCAGTCCCAGTTGGATCTTTCAGCCATTGTTCTGTACCACATTTTCTATCCTTACATCACAAACTGTACATGCCCTAACAGCTCCAGCATTCAGAAGATAAACTTGCTTTCTTTTTTACAAATTACTTCTTTCCTTCTTTCTCTTAAAAATACACGTGCCAAGAAAATATCAAGTGTGCCCAAGTTTATAGTGGTTCAGAATGAGTCAAATGTTCTGTGATGAGTATATAAACACACAAGAAAAATTCAGTCATGTGCCACTTATCTACAGAGATGCATTCAAAGAAATGTCATTAGGCTATTATGTCATTGTGCAAACATCATAGACTCATCAACACACATACACCTAGAAGTTTTAGTTTACTTCATACCTAGGCTCTGTGGTAAAACCTATTGCTCTTAGGCTACAAATATGTACAGCATGTTTCTATACTAATACTGTAGGCAATTGTAACACAATAGTAAGTATTTGTATACCTAACATATTCAAACAGCAAAAATGAAGTAAAAGTATGCTATAAAACAATAGTTTTCAAATGCCAGTCCGTGGCTAAAAAGTCACTAGTACAAAAAAATAAAAGATGCTACACCAATATAGGTATTTTACCATGAAGAGAGCCTGCAGGACTGGAAGTTGCTCCAAGTGAGTCAGTGAGTGAGTAGTGAGTGAATGTGAAAACCTAGGACATTACTGTACATGACTGTAGACTTTATAAACATGGTACAATTAGGCTACTTTAAATTTATAAAAGATTATTTCTTCAAATATAAACTATTTGTAACTTAATGTAACTATTATATTTTATAAACTTTTTATACTTTTTAAACTTTTGACTCTTTTGTAATTATACATCTTAAAACACAAACCATTTGTACAAGCTACAAATATGTACAATTTTTATATCCTGATTCTTTAAGCTTTTTTCCTAATTTTAAGTTTTTACTTTTAAAATGTTTCTCTTCTAAATTAAGATGCAAACACACATATTCACTTAAACCTCTACTTGGTCAGGATCTTTAATAATATTGTCTCCTAACTTCACATCTTGTTTCACTGGAAGATCTCTTTAGAGGCAGTAACATGAATGTCATCTCCTGTGACAGCTATGCCATTTTCTGAAAGATTCCTGAAGAACTTGCCTGAAGTTCTTCTTGAGGAGTTGTCACCCTTTTCATAAATATGTTCATAGTGGTTTATTTTTTTCATCATAGATTTATTTGTAACTGGATAATACATCATGATCATTTTTATTTATTAATAAAATGGTTTCTGTGTGGGGGTCCATATTTTCAAACTTTTTAATGAGTTTGTTGAGGTCTACAAAAGCTTTGGTTAAAACCTTCACTGTGAATTTTTTTGAAGGTTCTTCATCTTTTTCTGCCATTTCCTTTTCTATTGCTTTTTCTTTAGCTATGCCTTCCTGAGCCAGTTCCAATAACTCTTGTTAGTCAATTTCTCAAGGACCATTTCTAGGAGCTTCCCAAGTCCTTCACCGCACAGTGACAGTTGTTTGCTGTCTCCACCACCGCGGTGTGGATTTTTGCAACAACTCATCCTTTGAAGACATGAACAAACCTCTTGAGTTTCTTTTCTTCATTGCCATCCCCATGCCCAAAGGTTTTTGATGCAGTCATAGACATTTCATTCCTTCAAGAACTGCACCAATGGCTTTTCAGTATTTCCCACATTCGTAGCAATAGCCTGGGCAGAGACCCTCATTATGTAATAGGTCCAAAAATCTGCTACAATTCTTTTATTCATTGGTTGGATTAAAAAAAAGAGGTGTTTGGAGGAGAAAACACTACAATAATATTGAGATAAAAATAACCTATAAAGGAAGGATATCTGGAAGAATTATAAACAATAAGTAATAAAAAGTGTGTTACACTTTAAATAGTTGTTCTCCATTTCTCTGGTACAGCAATTCTGGAGGGCATCTTGGAGGAGCTGGGTCATCTATAACTTCTTATTGCTCCCATAGCATGCTGGCAGTGTGTGCTTATTGATGTGCGTGAAGTCCTGGGCTTCTCACTGTGCCAGATCATAAAAGATTTAAAATTGTACCCTCAAACATTGCCCAAAGCAAGATTGCTTTTCCGTCCATTTAAAAGTTTGAAACCTGGCATTGGCTTGGTCTCCTTATGGATGAAAGTTCTACTAGGGAGACCAAGCCTCTTTCTAGAATAGGAGTTGTCATTTTAAAGAGTATTTCTTTTGGCAAGTCATTTTCCTCTACCATTAGCTTATCTGGAGTTCCCAAAAATTCTCTAGCTACCTTCACACCAGAACTCACAGTCTCACTACTCACTTTCACATTATGTAATTAATAACAAATGATTTTTTTAACCACCCAGAGCCAGCAGTAAATCCAACATTATAGCTTGTTCCAAACTTTTCTTTAAAAATTGCGAAATAAGTTTTTGCTTTGGTTATAATTATCATGGTGCTGAGAGGGATATGTTTCTGCATCTTGTCTTCAATCCAGATCTTGAGAAGCTTGTCCATGCCTGATACAAGTCCTTCCCAAATTGGTTTGGTCTAATTGCCTTGAAGGAAAACATCCCTTAACAACTTTCATCATTTTGTTCCTCAAAATCATAGCTAAGGTGGAATAAATCATGACTGGTGATCAATAAGTTTCACTGATTTTCTACCTTCTTAATCACTTTTAATTATGGTTTCAGGTCAATCATTCAACATGGTTTTTTACTGGTAACTTTACCAGTGTGTTTTGTATGCTGAGGAACATGATAAACAAAACAACATGAAATTAAATCAAGCACAAGAGAAAACAATGCAGTTAAGACACTTGGTAAACATGAGGTTGTATAAGGCTGTTGCTGGTTTAACACAGATTATCAATATATGCACAGTACATACTGTGTAGGTTAAACTGTTCCATGACTGGCTGCACAGTAGGTTTGTTTACACTAGCATCACTACAGACACATGAGTAATGATTTGTGCTATGACATTAGTGGCCTTGTCCTTTATAATCTTATGGGATAAGCTTTATATTTACAGTTTGTTGTTGACCAAAACATTATGTGATGATGTATTACTGTACAATTATTTTACTAAGTGGTGGATATCATTGCCTTTGTTTTTCTTTTTTAAAGATTTTCTTTTATTTATTCGTTTTAGAGAGAAGAGACTGAGAGAGAGAAGGGGGGAGGAGCAGGAAGCATCAACTCCCATATGTGCCTTGACCAGGCAAGTCTAAGGTCTCGAACTGGATGCCTCGGCATTCCAGGTTCATGCTTTATCCATTACGCCACCACAGGTCAGGCATGTTTGTTTTTCAACTTCAAAATCAATTATTTGTAAGAAATGTAAATCATCAGACCCTGACTAAAACCAGTTATAAATGTCATTTCATTAGATAGCTTTACTCAGGCAAATAAATAAGACAATTGTATCATAAGATCTTTCTCCTTTAATAACTATCTTCTGGTTGATTAGGTTTGCTTATTCTCATGAGTAATTCTCAGCCTTTGAGAAGTTGTGGCAATACTTTCAAATGTTAGTTAACAGAGCTGAAATAATATAAAGTCTAAAACCAACAAAAAATAAGCAAAAATTATGACACAACCATTATGTGATATATAGATGTGGCTTCCAAATACGGTCTGAGGACTGGTGCCAATCCACCAAGAGCTTTGTGCCAGTCCATGAAAGAGTTAACCACCCTGATGTTGAATGAAGACAACAGAGTCAATGAGTGTCTTACAAAGGTCTATAGTTAGATTACTTATTCTTTCAAAATCACATTGACCTTGCATTAAGAATATCTGTCTTGAACTTGCTCTATGATACTCACAAGCAATGTTTAAACTATTTTTGGTGAACACCAGGCTCTTTCTTTGCTGTCAATTTTCCTTTATACTAAAACAAAACCTCTTTCCTCTTGCTTACAGCAGATAACAGATTTAACTCTGCTGTTTTTTACCTTACAGAATGCATTTGATAAGGCATTCTGTCTGAAAAACATTATTCTAACACAATAAGTATTTAAAATATCCCCCATCCTAAAATAATTTCACAGTACTGGCACATTTATCAAGTGCTCAGAACATGTGAACTATAAAAGGCTGGTTTGGTTAACAATTACTCTTGCAGAGAAAATAAAATAAATAATCCAAATTAAAAAAAAAAAAAAAAAAAAAAAAAAACTAAAGTAGAGGTGACTTGTCCCAGGGGCAATTTCATAGGACCACACTGAAGATTTTCAGAATACAAATTAATTTAGCATAACTATGGACTCTAAAGAAAATGTATTTTAGAGCATGGAAAGAATCAAGTCAAGGAAAAGATTCCATATACTTCTCACACTAAAATATGTTTGATTAAAAAAAAAAAAAAAGATAAACATCAAGATAAGCTAAGGGACCAAATCTCCAAAAGATAAAGTTTTCTTAAGTGATGAGATTGTTTAGAGCATTTCAATGCCCCATCAATGTCAAAAGGCTTAAAAGAGAAATAGAATACAAGGAAAAGAGCACAGAAGCAGGTCTAAAAGTAACATCCTTTTATCCGGAAGAGTAGAGTCATAAAGTTTTAAAAAGCCTTGCTTTTATCCTTTATGAATTACATGAAACCCTCAAGACAAAAAAAAAAAAAAGATTATCTCAGGAACCTATAAGAAAGGAAGAGTGTAGCGTTGATTTATCAATCAATGAGCCATTTCAGTTTATCCTCCAAGCAATTGAGAATGACTAGATACCATTATTAAACAAAAAGCACCATTCTAAATGCCGTGCATACATCATAATTTTAAATAATAATACCTTACATCCGTGTAGCACTTGAGAGTTTACAGAGCATTTTATCAATTTTTAAAAGAGAAAGAAAAATCTAAGGAAAGCGATGAATTATTAGTTTTGCACAGAATAAATGAGGGTGAGTTTCTAGAATAATAGAAGTCCTCAACAAATCTTTATCAGAAACTGATGAATTGCCTACATCAACTTCATTATCCTTATCATGGGCACTTATGAGTGAAATAAAAAATTGATGAGTACTATCATAATCAAAGAGAATAAATGTTTCTCTGTGAAAATGAATACATAATATTTCCAGGAATAAAATAACAATATTCATTCATTATTAAATTCAGATAATGCTGACAGAAAATCTCATTTCAACCAGTAAAGGAAATTAGCAATATAAAAGAATACTGTTTGAATTTGGGTTGTTAAACTATATACATATTTTGTCTCTAAGAACTAGTCTCTTGTCTCTTCTAATTGGGAAATATTTATAGAATACATTCATAATAATAGCATGAGGACTCATTTTTATAGAAGAATTGATTAACTCTTAAAAACAGATTCAGTTAATGCCAAAGGGTCTATATGCTGTACTTACAGGAGAGGGTGGACTTATAATGTGTAGATTTTTCTTAAGTAATCAGCTTTTATTAAGATGTTGAGCCTGACCAGGTGGTGGCGCATAGGAATGGGATGCGGAGGACCCAGGTTCAAGACCCTGAGCTCACCAGCTTGAGCGCGGGCCCATCTGGCTTCAGCAAAAGCTCGTCAGCTTGGACCCAAGGCCGCTGGCTCCAGCAAGGGGTTGCTCATTCTGCTGAAGGCCCATTGTCAAAGCACATGTGAGAAAGCAATCAATGAACAACTAAGGTGTTGTGACACCAATGAAAAACTAATGATTGATGCTTCTCACCTCTCTCCATTCCTGTCTGTCTGTCCCTATCTATCCCTCTCTCTCTGACTCTCTCTCTGTCCCTGTGAAAAAAAAAAAGAAAAAAAGAGGTTGAACTTACATAATTATGTTAACAGGTTTTACCTCAATAAAATCATTTAAAAAGAGATTACTGTTTTCTTTATTAAACCTTTATACCATCTTAGTCCAGATTTACACAAATACAATTTAAGATGAAAGATTTACCCCATTAAATATTTGATTATTTTCTCTAGTAATTCTATTACATTCATGGAAATTTTTTTTATTTTGTGCATTTTTTTTTCTTTTTCTTTTTTCTTAATATTTATTCATTTTAGAGAGGAGACACAGAGTGAGAGAGAGAGAGAAAGAGAGAAAGGGGGGAGGAGCTGGAAGCAACAACTCCCATATCTGCCTTGACCAGACCAGTGCAGGGTTTTGAACTGGCAACCTCAGTGTTCCCAGGTCGACACTTTATCCACTGCGCCACCACAGGTCAGGCTGTTTTGAGCATTTTTTAAAAAAATTATTTAATTAATTGTGTTTACATAGTTTCTAGGGTCACCCCGAATGCATCTCCCTCCCCCATATACCCCTCAACATCTCCCTTCCCTCCCTCCCTACATCACTCTCCCCCCTTCCCTTCAGGTTTATACCATCTTATCATCCCCTATCCCTCTGTCCTCTTTTCCTCTGGTCCCTTTGGTCACTCCTCTGTCTCATTTTCCTTCCTCAGTTCTCATTGTTCCTTGGATTTCTCAAATGAGTGAGGTCATATGATATTTTTCTTTCTTGGCCTGGCTTATTTCACTCAACATAATAGTTTCCAGGTTCCAATGACATATTTCAAAGATATAGAACACATATTCCAAAAAATTATATGGAACTAAAAAAGAACACAGATAGCCTCAGCAATCTTAAAAAAGAAGAATAAAGTGGGAGGTATCACACTTTCTGATATCACGTTATACTACAAGGCCATTGTACTCAAAATAGCTTGATACTGGCATAAGAAAAGTGTAAAGCCAGTAGCCGTGGCCATCATCACAGCTGCCAGGCCCATGCAGGTTCACATTTGGTTTGGACAGTCGGTAATGAAACAACGGAGCCGAAAACTGGTGGGCCATCATCTTTAATCTTAGTTTGCACATGGTGGGCAAGTAAAAACACACACTGGACTCCAAAACCCACTCATTCACTGCTCACAAAGCCACTGACTTATCCGAGTTTCCTAGAATCAAAGGTTTCTAGCTCACCAGTCTTATTCACCTCTGTTCCCCATCTCCTTCTCTCTGCACAAACTCTACGCAAACTGGCTTCTCTTTCAGTGCTCCACCATCTGGGCTGCTTCTCCTGGTCTCCATGTGGCCTTAATCTGCTCTCCTCCCTGCTCTCTGCTCTCCTCCTAGAATGCAATCACTCTTCTCCCAAACAACGTGATCTCTCTTCCTTTTAAAACCTTTTGGTGCAAAAGCCCTCCCCCAACACTTATTAACATAATCATGCCCATTACCAAGCAGGAAGGGTAACTAATATCATCACCTGGACAACGGGCTTCGATGTGGGCAGTGCCATCTTTAACTAAATGAGCATAATATATTTTATCTGCCCAAGAAATAGGAATATAGATCAGTGGAACAGAACAGAGAACCCAGCAATAAACCCACATCTTTATGGACAACTGATATTTGACAAAGGAGGTAAGAGCATACAATGGAGTAAAGACAGTCTCTTTAACAAATGGTGTTGGGAAAACTGGACAGTTACCTGCAAAAAAAATAAAACTAGACCACCAACTTACACCATGCACAAAAATAAACTCAAAAGGATAAAGGGTTTAAATGTAAGTCGTGAAACCATAAGCATCCTAGAAGAAAACATATTCTGAAGCTCACTGACATCTATTGCAGCAATATATTTGCTAATTTATCTCCATAGGCAAATGAAATAAAAGACAGGTTAAACAAATGAGATTATATCAAACTTAAAAGCTTTTGCACAGCTAAAGACATTATGAACAGAATAAAAAGACAAACCACACAATGGGAGAACATATTTGACAATAAATCTGAAAAGGGGTTAATAACCAAAATTTATAAAGAACTTGTAAAACTCCACACCAGGAAGGCAAATAATACAATAAAAAATGGGCACAAGAAATGAATAGACACTTCTTCAAAGAGGACATACAGACGGCCAATAGATGAAAAAATGTTCAACATCACTAATCATTAGAGAAATGCAAATTAAAACCACAATGAGATCACCTCAGAGCAGTCAGAATGGTGCTCATCTGCAAAACAACACAGAACAAGTGCTGGCGAGGATGTGGAGAAAAGGGAACCGACCACTACTGGTGGGAATGCAGACTGGTGTAGCCACTGTGGAAAACAGTATGGAGATTCCTCAAAAAATTAGAAATAGAACTGTCCTTTGACCCAGTGATCCACTTATAGAAATATATCCCAACGACACCATATCACTGACTGAAAAAAAGAAATGCACCCCCATGTTTATGGCAGCATTGTTCACAATAGTGGAGATCTGAAAACAGCCCCAGTGTCTGTCAGTAGATGAGTGGATTAAAAAGCAGTGGTACTTATATACAATGGAATACTATGGGGTTATGAAAAATAGGGAAATATTACCTTTTGCAACAATATGGAGGGACCTACATTCATGGAAATTAAAATGAAAAAAAGATGGTATTATTTCATTAGCTATTTTAAAATGTCATTAGTGTTATACTTAATCATAATATTTTTATCACACTTTGAAATTGAGCTTTTAAAAAATTACCAAATATATAAGTTAGCAAAAGAAAAGACAAAAGCAAGAGAATTTCAATATTTCCAGCACCAATAAATAACCTCTGAAAAAATTTTTAGTCCTGTTTCTTATGACCATGTATATGTGTATCTTTGCATGTGTCTCTGTGTGTGTGTCTGTATGATATTTTCTGCATCTGTGTGTGTGTGTGTGTGTGTTTAGCTGGCAGACTGTAGTTAGCCACTTAGGTAATTCATCTAAAACTTGGCAATTTCCATTGCATATACTAGGAGACAATAAGTCATCTCCACAGTACTAATGCTGAATTAGAGTATATTTATTCCAGCTATTACCAAAAAAAGTCATTAAATATTTATTGACAGAAATATATGCATTATATCATAAATAAAAATATATTATAAAAATAATCATGATACGCATATAATATTGTTACCTCCTGAAAAATCACAATGCAAACAGGTTTAGGAGATTAGAATTATGGTTTAAAAATGTATATAGAGATTCCAAGATGGTATAGATAGGTATATGCACAAGATGGTGAGATAGGTATATGCACAGACTGCCACCTCCCATGGCCAAACTGGATTACAAATTAATTTAAGAACAATCATCGTGAAAAACCAACTTTGGACTAAAAGAATAGGACTCAAAAACCAAGGAGCACAGTAGAATTCACACTGATTCTGGTAGGGAGTGTAGGGGTGTGGTGGGGACTTCCCGACTCCCAGGAGAGAGGGGAGGCTGAGGCTGAGGGTACAGAAGGGCTCCCATTGCAAGGAAAAAAACCCTGAGAGGCAGGGGTCCTCAGTCCCAAGACCAGAACCACAGCCTAGAAATCTAGAAACTGGAGGATACAGCCTGACAGCATTGAGTGGGGAGGAGAGTGTGAGTTTTGTTTGTGGGAAGATGATGGTGAAAGAAAGTATAGCCTTAAAGGGCAAGGACAGAAAATATCACTCACAGCCACTTGTCTTGGGCTCTAGGGACTAGTGGGCTGAGGGGACTGGTTTTGCATTAGGAGAGAGTGGGGAAATTGAGACATGGAGACACAAATGGTGATGGGGAGAGGAGAGCCTGAGCTGACCTGAGTCATCCTCTGGTTCCAAGGTGGCCATAGCTGGGGGAGGGTTGCTCCCTCTTCCTTGCACAAGCCAAGCGTGGAACCAGTTGACCGACCTCCAAAAAGCTGTCCAGTTCTAATCAGCACAAAACGTTGTTCAGAAAGAAGGAAGTAAAGGGGAGGGCAGTGACTCAGGTTTTCAGGGAGACCTGAGCTACACCTCCCCCTTCATACTGAGAATGTACCCTGCCCCCGGATAGGCAGTGGGCAGAACACACCTTCAGAATCTCAGAGGTCACACCCACTGCATTCCTGGATACAGTTTCAACTAAAGAAAAAACAACAACAAAACAAGATATGCCCACTCACCCCTCCTAAAGACAGAAGCCCCCGGCTGAGATCAGCAGATACAGATGCTTCCTGCTGGACTCAGCAAACAAACAGCAGGAAAATTAAGACTTTCAAGTGGCTCTACTAGTTAAGGAGAATTAAAATCCAAGCAACAAGCAGAGGCTGAGGAATAAAGTCCTGGAAGAGAAACCACATTTCATAAACCAACCTGAGACCCATGACTTTAACAAGCTTGCAAACCACACACAGAAAGAAAGGGAAGACAGAGGAATGTAAACCATATGAATCCACAAGAAAAATACCCCAAAAGAGAACTAAATGAGATGGCAGTAATCAAATTACTGAACGCAGAAATTAAAATATTGATTGTTAGGATGATTAAGGATTTTAAAGCTACAATGGAAGGACTTAATGGGCACCTAAATAAAGAAATTACAAGCATCTAAAAGGACACTAAAATCATAAAAACGAATCAATCAGAAATGCCAATTACAATACTAGAAATGAAGACTACACTAGAAGGAATCAACAGCAGGCTGGATGACGCAAAGGATCGAATCAGAGAATTAGAGGACAAGATAAATAAAGTCACAGAAACAGAGCAGCAAATATAAAAGAGGCTCAAAAAGTCTGAGGAAACTATAAGAAAACTCTGTGACAATATGAAGAGAAATAACATCTACATCATAGGGGATCCTGAAGGAGAAGAGAAAGAACAAGGGATAAAGAACCTGTTTGAAGAACTCTTAGCTAAAAGCTTTCTTAAATTGATGAAGGAAAAAGTCACAGAAAATGAAGAAGCATAGAGAATCTCAATGAAAAGAAACACAGTGAGGTCTACATCAAGACACATCATAATTACAACACCAAAATTAAGAGACAAAGAAAGAATACTAAAAGCAGCAAGAGAAAAGAAGTCAATTACCTATACAGGAGCCCCCATAAGAATGACATCTGACTTTTTAACAGAAACACTTGAGGCCAGAAGATAATGGCAAGAATTATTTAAAGTAATGCTGAACAAGAGCTTACAACCAAGACTTCTTTATCCAGCAAAATTATCATTTAAAATTGATGGAGAAATAAAAAGCTTCCCAGACAAAAAGAACCTCAAGGAATTCATTACAATCAAACTAGTACTGCAGGAAATGTTAAGAGACTTGCTGTAGAAAAAGAAAAAAATAGACAAAAAGAGGATTATAAATCTAAACAATAGAATGGCAATAAACAACAATATATCAATAATAACCTTAATTGTAAACAGATTAAATGTTCCAATCAAAAGACATAGGGTATCTGCATGGATAAGAAAACAGGACTCATACATATGCTATCTACAAGAGACCCACCTCAGAACAAAAGATACACATAGACTGAGAGTAAACGGATGGAAAAAACTATTTCATGCAAATGGAAAGGAAAAAAAAGCTGGGGTAGCAAAACAAATATCTGACAAAATAAATTTTAAAACAAAGTAAGAAATAAAGAAGGTCACTACATAATGATAAAAGGAGCATTAAAACAGGAAGATATAACTATTATAAATATATATGTGCTTAATATGGAAGCACCTAAATATATAAAACAGATGTTGATAGACAAAAAGTGTGAGATCAACAGCAATAGTATAATAGTAGGGGATTTTAATACCCCACTAACATCAATGAATAAAACCCCCAGACAGAAAATTAATAAAGAAACAGCAGCCTTAAATGACACACGAGATCAACTGGATTTAATAAATATCTTTAGAACCTTTCACCCCAAAGCAAAAGAATATACATTCTTTTCAAGTACTCATGGTATATTCTCTAGGATAGACCACATGTTGGGACACAAAACAAGTCTTAATAAATTTAAGAAGATTGAAATCATATCAAGCACCTTCTCTGACCACAACGGCATGAAATTAGAAATCAACTACAATAGAAAAATTGAAAAACATTCAAATGGTTGGAGACTAAATAGCATGCTATTAAATTATGAATGAGTTAACAATGAGATCAAAGAAGACATAAAAAATTTCCTTGAAACAAATGAAAATGAACATACAAGAATTCAAAATTTATGGAACACAGCAAAAGCATTCTTGAGAGGGAAGTTCATAGCATTACAGGCATACCTTAAGAAGCAAGAAAAAAAAAAGAAGCAAGAAAAAGCTAAAATAAGCAACTTAATCCTGCACCTAAAAGAACTAGAAGAAGAATAGCAAGTAAAGCCCAGAGGAAATAGAAAGAAGGAAATAATAAAGATCAGAGTGAAAATAAATGACATAGAGGCTAAAAATTAAAAGAATACAGAAGATCAATGAAACCAAGAGCTGGTTCTTTGATATGGTAAGTATAATTGATAAACCTTTAAACAAACTGACCAAGAAATAAAAGAGAGGGCACTAATAAATAAAATTAGAAATGAAAGTGGAGAAGTAACAACTGAAACAGCAGAAATTCAAAAAATTGTAAAAAAATAAAAAAAACCACTATAAAGAACTATATGCCCCAAAATGGTACCACCTAGATAAAATGGATAAATTCCTTGAAAAATATAATCATTCAAAAATTAATCTGGAAGAATCAGAAAACCTAAACAGACCAATTACACCAAAAGAGATTGAAACAGTTATCAAAACACTCCCAACAAACAAAAGTCCTGGGACTGATGGCTTCACAGGCAAATTTTACTAAATATTCAAAGAAGAAATAACTCGTATCCTTCTCAAGCTATTTCAAAAATTCAAGAGGAGGGAAAACATCCAAACTTCTTTTATGAAGTGAATTTAATCCTCATTCCAAAACCAGGTAAAGACACTACAAAGAAAGAAATCTATAGGTCAATATCCCTGGTGAACTTAGATGCTAAAAGTCTCAACAAAATATTAGCAAATCATATCCAGCAATACATGAAAAAAATCATACATCATGATCAAGTGTCATTTATTCTAGGGAGGCGAGGCTGGTACAATATTCACAAATCAATGAATGTGATTCATCACTTAAACAGAAAAAGGATAAAAAACACATGATGATATCAATCGATGTAGAAAACGCATTTCATAAAATCCAAATTAGTCAGTTAGTTAGTTAGTTTTTGTGACAGAGACAGAGAGAGCCAGAGAGAGGGACAGATAGGGACAGACAGAAAGGGAAACAGATGAGAACCATCAATTCTTTTTTGCAGCCCTTTAGTTGTTCATTGATTGCCTTCTCATATTTGCCTTGACCAGGGGGTTACAGCAGTCTGAGTGACCCCTTGCTCGAGCCAGCGACCTTGTGTCCAAGCTGGTGAGCTTTCCTCAAACCAGACGAGCCCATGCTCAAGCTCGCGACCTTGAGGTCTCGAACCTGGGTTCTTGGTATCCCAGTTTGATGCTGTATCCACTGCGTCACCACCTGGTCAGGCACCAGCACCCATTTATGATCAAAACTATCAGCAAATTGGGAATACAGGGAATGTAACTCAACATGATAAAGGCCATCTATGACAAACCGACAGCCAACATCATACTCTATGGGTAAAAACTAAAAGAACTCCAATTAAGATCAGGAACAAGACAAGGGTGCCCCTTTTCACCACTCTTATTCAACATAGTTCTGGAAGTCCTAGCCACAGCAATTGCCAAAAGAAGATTAAAAAAAAGGCATCCAAATTGGAAAATAAGAAGTAAAACTATCATTATTTGCTGATGACTTGATAGTGTACATAAAGAACCCTAAAGTCTCAGTCAAAAAACTACTGGATCTGAGTAATGAATTCAGCAAGGTGGCAGGTTATAAAATCAATATCCAGAAATAAGTGGCATTTATATATACCAACAATGAACTGTCTAAAAGAGAAATTAAGGAAACAATCCCTTTCACTATTGCAACAAAAAAATAAAGTACCTAAGAGTAATTTAACTAAGGATATTAAAGACCTGTACTCAGAATTTCTTTTTTTTTTAAAACAGGGACAGAGAGAGTTAGAGAGAGGGATAGATAGGGACAGACAGACAGGAACGGAGAGAGGTGAGAAGCATCAATCATTAATTTTTTGTTGCCGTTACGACACCTTAGTTGTTCATTGATTGCTTTCTCACATGTGCCTTGACTGAGCCACCTCTTGCTGGAGCCAGCGACCTTGATTCCAAGCTGACAAGCTTTTGTTCAAGCCAGGTGGGCCCGTGTTCAAGCTGGCTACCTCGGGGTCTCAAACCTGGGTCTTCAGCATCCCAGTCCGATGCTCCATCCACTGCGCCACCGCCTGGTCAGGCCCTGTACTCAGAAATTATAAAACATTGATAAATGAAATCAAGGATGATACAAACAAGTAGAAGCATATACCGTGATCATGGACAGAAAGAATAAACATCATTAAAATATCTATATTACACAAAGCCATTTATAAATTCAATGTAATTCCTATTAAAATGCCAATGACCTACTTCAAAGATATAGAACAAGTATTCCAAAAATTTATATGGAACCAAAAAAGAACACAAATAGCCACAGCAATCTTGAAAAAAGAAATAAAGCCAGGAGTATCACACTTCCTAATATCAAGTTATACTACAAGGCCATTGTACTCAAAACAGCTTGGTACTGGCATAAGAACAGGCAAACAGATCAATGGAAGAGAATAGTGAGCCCCAAAATAAACTCACACCTTTATGGTCAACTGATATTCAACAAAGAAGGTAAAAGCATACAATGGAGTAAAGACAGTCTCTTTAACAAATGGTGCCCATTAAAATTAGACAAATACATGCAAAATAATGAATCTAAACCACCTACTTACACCATTCAGAAAATTAAACTCAAAATGGATAAATGGATAAAAATCTTGAATTTAAGTTGTGAAACCATGATTATTTTAGAAGAAAACATAGGCAGTAAGCTCTCTGACATCTTTCACAGCAATATGTTTACTGATTTAACTCTTTGGTCAAGTGAAATAAAGGACAGGATGAACAAATGGGACTATATCAAACTAAAAATCTATTACAAAGAAAAAGACAACATGAACAAAATAAAAAGACAACCCACACAATGGGAGAACATATTCGCCAACATGTCTGATAAGGGGTTAGTAACCAAAATCTACAAAGAACTTGTAAAACTCAACACCAGGAAACTAAACAATCCAATCAAAAATTGAGCAAAAGAACTAAATAGACACTTCTCTAAAGAGGACATACAGATGGCCAATAGGCCTATGAAAAAATGTTCAACATCACTAATCATTAGAGAAATGCAAATTAAAACCACAATGAAATGCCACCTCACACCTGTCAGAATGGCACTAATTAACAACATAACAAGTGCTGGAAAGGGTGCAGAGGAAAGGGAACCCTCCTGCACTGCTGGTGGGAATGCAGACTTGTACAGCCAAGGTGGAAAACAATATGGAGATTCCTCAAAAAATTAAAAATGAAGCTGCCTTTTGACCTAACTGTCCCACTTCTAGGAATATATCCTAAGAATAACAAATCACCAATTCAAAAAAAGAAATGCACCCCCATGTTTATTGCAGCATTGTTTACAATAGCCAAGATCTGGAAACAGCCCAAGTGTCCATCAGTAGTCAAGTGGATCAAAAAGTGGTGGTACATATACAAAATGGAATACTACGTAGACATGAAAAAGAAGGAAATCTTGCCCTTTGTGACAACATGGATGGACCTGGAGTCTATTATTCTAAGCGACATAAGCCAAACAGAGAAAGAAAAATATCATATGAGGAATCCAATGAACAAGGAGAACTGAGGAATGGAAGAGAGGCAGAGAAGGAGTTATTGAGTCCAGAGGGAAAGGGGAAGAGAGGAGGGGATCAAAGAAAGGAAAGACATTAGTGAAAGTATATAAACATAACACAGAGAGATAGCGGGCAGGATAGTAAATCATGGAGAAAAAGGGGGAAGGCGGTGAGGAGAGGGGGTAAAGGGGGTATCAAGGAGAACAAGGGGGGAGGTAGGGAGACATGTTCGGGAGTACACTTGTAACTATGTAAACACAACAAATTAAAATCAATAAAAAGTAAAAAAAATGTATACAATAAAGATTATGTCAAAATTATAAGTGTGATAAGGTTTGAGTAAATATTTGAAAAATGTGTTGTCTTCATAATATATGTTTTTACATCCAACTTTATTACACACAGACTGTATTATATGAAAGTCGAAATGTTTCATTTTTCACCTCGCACTCAATTGTCACACAACGGAAAAGTGATAGTTGTTAGAAACTTAGGCCTTAAAATTGACTGAATATTTACTCCAAACTAGAAGAAATACTTCCATGCTTTTAGCAAGTCACTTAAGTAGAAGTAGGTAAGAAAGGGGATCTTTATTGATCATGGAGATCAATTTCTTGAAGAGTCATTTTGCTGTTGGAAGTAGACATTTATCTTAGTTCAGAATATTTATTTTTTCCTAATTTCATTAATATCAAAATGTTATTTTCTTTAATCTAAAAATGATAAAGGAAAAATGACATTGAGTTAAATATAAATTTTAGAAAGCAGACAACTAAAACATCAACTTTTAATCCTCACCATTATCATTTCTTATTTTTTCAGTTATGTCAAAGCAAAGCATAGAAATGAGCTTATCTTTCATTTGAAAAAATTATTTGGTAAGTAGTGTGCACAATATTATGGCACAGGCATCCACACAAGGGAATAACCTTAACCATTTAAATGTCCTTGTAATTGCTAAGTAAAAATATAGTATTAATATCATACACAGTTAGAAAATGATTTTAAAACTATGTTTCAAAATTCTAAAACTTATTTTTCTGCTTATTTATACTGTTTATGTTTTCCTTAAGGAAAATATGTCCTATACAGAAATGGGATGTTTTAATGCCTGACTAGTGGTGGTGCAGTGGATAAAGTGTTTACCCAGAATGCTGACGTTGCTGGGTTGAAACCCCAAGGTCACTGGCTCTGAACACAGGCTCATCAGCGTGGGACCGCTGGCTTGAACAAGGGATTATCCACATGATCCCATAGCTCACAGGCTTGAGCCCAAAGGTCTCTGGCATGAAAAGTTCACTGGCTTGGGCAAGGGGACACTCAACCTGGCCCCAGTCAAGGCATATAAGAGAAACTCAATGTACAAGTAAAATGAGAGCAACTATAAATTGATGCTTCTCATCCTTTCGCTCCCTTCCTGTGTCTTTCTCACCCTCTCTCTCAAAAAATGTTTTGACTTTTTTAAGGGGAATAAAACAATAGTTTACTGGGGAATTATTGTCATAAAAATATCTATCATGTAAAAGTAAACATAGACGATATTATATGTATGTTTACTTTTACATGATGTAATAGCAAATAATATATTGGAAGTTGGGTATTAACTTTCTGAACCAATCCTTAAATTATTCTTTTATCTCAAACAATTCTACACATCTTTCCTTTTCTCTATTTATCTTCCCTTAAGCCTTGTGGTCAAAAATTGGCAACAGACACTTGAGTGTATGCTGTTCATGGTTTGCTCAGCAAAGATTCAGGCAATTGCTCAATATGGCTGAAATTCTGAGAGGGCAACTTAAATAAATGAGGGCGACAGGGACACAGCAGTTAGACTTGTTCCAAGACATTAAGCATAATAAAATTCAGTAAGAAGTCTGAAGTAATCAACTGATATAAAAAGAGGGTCACTCTTGAAATTTAGGGGACAGTTTTCAGGTCAGGAGGCAACACTTTGAGTTCCTTCTTCCTGCTGCTCTTCAGTGGAGAAAGGGCAGAACTTAAAGTGCAGCAGCATTGCAAACACAAAAGGGCAGGACATTTTCAGACGGAAAAACTTGACAGCTTCAATTGATTATGAAATTTTTTCTTTCTCTTTTTCAAAAGTTTCCCCTAAAGATGAAACGTGTCAGACATTGACATCAGTCTTGGAGAACTGACCTGTAAAGTAATTAGAAAAGGAATTCCCCCATGCCTCACCCTTTTGTCTCAGAGCTGGGTCAGATGAAAGGCACCTCTGTTTTCTTCCTGATCCTTCTAATTTCTGTAACAAGGACCATCCCAAACTCATCTCCCAGCAGCTGCTCTAACTGAAACTCAAGAGATTGCCCCAGGCACGATGGCACCTTTTTAAAACTGCTCAACGCTAATGGATTAGCTCTCTTTCGCGCAGGTGGCAATTTAAAAGGAGACCAAACTTTTATACTAGCAAGGGACCTTGGAAAATTACTCCCAAGATCACAGGCCTAAAGCAGGACTAAGAAAGCACAGGGTTTTTTAAAATGTATTTCAACTGCTCATCTTCCTAGCACATTCCCCAAAGGAAAGTGATTATGGGTGTAGTGAGAATGAAGGGAAACAAGGTTAATATAATTTCAAAAAAGCGTATTTTTATTAGTTTTAAAACTATGGGTTTTAATTATAAAATATAAACTTTGCATAAAGACTGATTATATTTTAAACAAAATATTACTGATGTTTTTGGCTTGCTTGATTACATTTATTTAGAAATTAAATTTAATGGGGTGACATGGGTCAATAAGAATACACAGGGTTCAGGTAAACAGCTTTACATTTGAACTGTGGGTTGTGTTGTGTGTCCATCACCCAATTACTGTTTTTTTTGTTTTGTTTTGTTTTGTTTTTGGGGGCCTGAGAAACTTCTTATAAAGATACAAAAAGCAGTATCAAGGATTAATTTACTCTTTTCTTTGTACATTTTCAAGTTATTTAAAAATATTAAAAACCTTAATAAATGTAGCAGCTCAAGTTATCTGTTTCACAATTAGCCCAGCATTTTAATTATGCTGTTCACATAAAACTATTGGTAAACAGAGTATAACACATATGTCACAATATTTCCTAACTTAGATTGAAACCTGACAAAAGAATTCAGGAAACAGATGAGTCAGATATTTAGACAAAAACCAGATTAGCTAAAAGACAGATTAGAGGCTAAGAAAATATCTCTAAAATGCCAACAAAAGACTCTAAATTACAGGATAATGCACTTAAAAGCACTCTGACACATGCAAGACAAAATGTAACTATTATTAGAAGGTTAATAATTAAAAGAGACCAAGGCTCCATATACTGGTTTTCATGCATATATGAATATAACACTATGAACTAGACCATATCCTGGTCCAGCAAAACTATGGGAAACCATTAAAATCTCAAACTCACATATTGCCTTACATAATAAAAGCAGTTGCAAAGACTTTAAACTATCTGGATTGAGAAGAACTAAACTAATATTTCACCTTAAGAAGCAGGGGCTCGGGTTTGAAAGATGAGTAATGGCTACTTGATTTTTAGAAAAGTATTACTTATCTATGCTTCTATGATGATGTTTAAGGGCCTGTGTAGGCTTGCTTTATCTAGCATTCAGTGGAAATGATTCACAGTAAAATAAAAAAGGCCCGAAAGTTTATTTATTTATTTATTGAATTTATTGGGGTGACACTGGTTAATAAAATTATACAGGTTTTATTGCACAACTGACAACACATCATCTGTGTATTGCACTGTGTGCTCACCATACCAAGTAAAGTCTCCCTCCATTACTGTCTGTCCCCTCGCTACCCTCCTCACCTTCCTCCACACCACATGTGGGTCTATTTCTGAATTTTTAATTTTGTAACAATCTATGTGTGTATCATTATGCTAGTAAGATAAAATCTATATTATTATGTCTTTATAGTAAATTTTGAAATCCTTTTTAAAAAAACCAATTATATATTTGCAGTAACAGATAGAATTTAGGATAAATTTAAAAAAAATTATATCAAATGTTATTATAATGAACATAGATTCATAGTAAAATAAATATCAATGCTTAGAGTGGTTTTGGTTATTTCCAATATTTTGAAAGGTAGAACAAATGTATATTCTTAATATATAGATGGTTTTGCAAATTTCACTTTTAACTTAACACAATAACATAAACATTTATTTCCCTTTCTTTTTTATTTTAAAATTATTTTATAGCCCTGGCTGGTTTTCTCAGTGGATAAAACATTGGAGTGGCATGTAGGCATCCCAGGTTTGATCTCTGGTCATGGCACACAAGAGAAGCCCTCCCTCTCCCCGTTATCTCTCTCTCTTCCCTTTCAGCAGCCAGTGGCACTGAGGATAACTCAGTTGATTTGTGCATCAGCCCCTGTCAGGGGTTTCTAGGTGATTCCCAGTCGGAATGCATGTGGAAGTCTGTCCACCTCCCTGCCTGTCATTTAAAAAAAAATTTTTTTAATTAAGTAATGTCTGACATATAAGTAGACCATTATTTATTTTACAAATACAGTTTGGTTACTTTGTTTTTAAAGTTTAGACATAATAAACAATATAACAATAAGTATCATTGTACAGAAACCTTTCTCATTTTAAATTATTTTATTAACATAGATTCCCTCAAAAGACAATTATGATTAATGCAGTAGGGAAAATTAAAGATACAAAATCTTTGATGGTGCATGTACTTATTGGCAAAATGTTTTCCAGAAAACTTATACAAATAAAGCTTTCACTAGTATTTCAAAAATATGTTTCATTCTACTCATTTTAACATAGACTATTTTATTTTTAAGTATTTGTTAACTACACTCCTTTAATTCATATATAATCAATTATTAGTGATTATAATCACGGATAAACTGATTATAACCTCCTGTGTTAGTAGCAGGTTTAGGGAAAGAACACTGACAATCCATTTTTCATTACTTCTTTAAATTTCAGGGACTAAAATAAAAATTTACTAATTAAAAATGCAAAGAGAAGTATTTTTTTCTTTTTATGAAACAGAATATTGATGGCAACTTTTAAGAATGAAGAAAAGTAACATTTTTGAACATATGCCATATATTTGCATAACAATTTTTGGATTTTATTGTTATTGTACAGAGTACACTAAACCTCAGAAAGTTAAATAAGGTGTATAAGATTTTTCACTTTTTAAATGGCATCAATGTGACTCAAATCAATTTTGACCTCAAATTCTATGTTCCTTTGGTTATATAATTTTATATAAGTAATGGTTTATTCTTATTCTCATGGTGAAATACAATATGAGAATTAAGGAGGGGTACTGCTTTATCAAAATGCTACCTTCCTAGAAATTGTGTTGTAAACCAAGAATATTGTAATCAGTTTAATGAACAAAAGTGATATTTGCTTAAAGTATAATTAAAAAAATGTGACAAAGTGAAAAAAAATATGTTTTAAATTATGTGAGCCACAAGTGGTTTTAAACTAACTCAGAGAAATCAGGTATTTTCTTTTTAGGTTTATTTTTTCTTAAAATACTGGATACTTCATCACAGTATGCTGACTTAAATCACATAAAACTTTGATGTTTGATGTTCATATGCCATAAAAGAAGTGAATAAAATTGTTACCTTAAAATGTGTTGGATCAGTCCAGTTGGCTCAGCAGTAGTGTGTTGGCCCAGCATGTGGAAGTCCTGGGTTTGATTCCTGGCCAGGGCACACAGGAGAAGCACCCATCGACTTCTCCATCCTTCCCCCTCTCCTTTCTCTCTGTCTCTCTCTTCTCCTCCCACAGCCAAGGCTCCATTGGAGCAAAGTTGGTCTGGCGCTGAGAATGGCTCCAGAGCCTCTGCCTCAAGCTCTAGAATGGCTCCGGCCCCAATAGAGCAATGCCCCAGATGGGCAAAGCATCACCCCCTGGTGGGCATGCCAGGTGAATCCCGGTCAGGTGCATGCAGGAGTCTGACTGTATCCCCACTTCTAACTTCGGAAAAATACAAATGTGTGTGTGTGTGTGTGTGTGTGTGTGTGTGTGTGTATGTGTGTGTGTATGTGTGTTTATTTTTTTTGTTTCAAAGTAGAAAAGTGGTAAGACTGAACTTTAGTACAGAACCAAGTATTACTATTTTAAAAATAAAAACATCTTTTTAATAAATTTTAGTTTTCAGCCCTGATCGGTTAGCTCAGTGGTAAAGTGTCAGCCCAGCATAAAGAAGTCCTGGGTTCGATTACTGGCCAGGACACACATGAGAAGCAACCATCTGCTTTTCCACCCCTCCTCTTCCATCTTTTTTCTTTCTCTTTCTCTCTCTCTCTTCCCCTCCTGCAGCCATGGCTTGATTGGTTCAAGTAAAGTTAGCCCTAGATGCTGAGGATAGCTCCATGGTCTCACCTCAGGGGCTAAAATAGCTCTGTTGCAAAGCATTGAAGCAATGGCCCCAGATGCGCAGAGCATCGTCCTGTAGGGGGTTTGCCAGGTGGATCCCAGTCTGGGCACATGCAGTGGTCTGTCTCGCTACCTCCCTGCCTCTCACTGACTAAAAATATTTAAAAATATTTAATTTTTCTTTTTTTAACATTTTATTTAGAAAATTTAATTGAATAGGGTAACATTGACCAATAAAAGTGCATAGGTTTCAAATAAACATTTCTATAGCATTTGAACTGCTGTTGTGTTGTGTGCCCATCACCCAAAGTCAGATCATTTTTTGTCACCTTATATTTGTCTCTCTTTACTCCTCTTTTTGAGCCCCCTCCCTCACAACCCCTTTCCTCCTGCAGCCACTTCACTTTTATCCATGTCCGTGAGTCTCAGTTCTATATAGCTCTTGTGTGTGAAGTCATATAGTTCTTAGCTTTTTGTGATTTACTTATTTCGCTCAGTAGAATGTTCTCAAGGTTCATCCATGTTGTCTTAAATGACAATATGTCATTGTTTCTTATAGCTGAGTAGTATTCCATTGTTTATATGTACCATATCTTCTTTATCCAATTCTCTATCAAGAGATACTTCTGTTGTTTCCAAGTCTTGGCCACCATGAATAATGCTGTGATGATCATAAGAATGCATGTATCTTTGCATAATACTGCATTTTAGTTCTTTGGGTACATACCAAGTAGAGAGATTGCTGGGTCATATGGTAGTTCTATTTTTAATTTTTTGAGTGATCGCCATACTTTCTTCCATAATGACTGTACCAGTTTATAATTCCACCATCAGTAAATGAAGTTTCCTTTTTCTCCACAGCCTCTCCAACACTTGTTATTACCTGTTTTGTTGACAATAGCCAATATAACAAGTGTGAGGTGGTATTTCATTTTAGTTTTGATTTGCATTTCTTTAACAGCTAGCAACAATAAGCATCTTTTCATATATCTGTTGGCCATTTGTATGTCCTCTTGGGAGAAATGTCTGTTCAGGTCCTCTCCCCATTTTTTAATTGGATTGTTTGCTTGTTTATTGCTGAGTTTTATGGGTTCTTTATGTATTTTGGAAAAACATCTTTTTATGCAAATAGAATTTTATTTGTTATTAAGACTTTATGTATTTAGATTATGGAATGAGATATATTCATTACATATGTATATACATGTTATATATATCTATGAATGAAAATGAAAAAGTAGTGAAATATACACTCACAAATATAGAACTAAATGACATTTTCTGTTACATATATACAAATTTACAGATTAGCTCAGGGCTATGTAAGGAATCCACATATACATAGCTATTTATTCTTTAAAATTGTATGAAAGTAAATAAAGTAATTTACACTTTAAAATAATGTTGTACATTTTATTTGGAATAAGATTATCTTTAAAAATCTAAAAGAAGCCTGACCACGCAGTGGCGCAGTGGATAGAGCATAGGACTGGGATGCGGAAGACCCAGGTTTGAGACCCCAAGGTTGCCAACTTGAGCAGGGGCCCATCTGGCTTGAGCAAAAGCTCGCCAGCTTGGACCCAAGGTCGCTGGCTCCAGCAAGGGGTGGCTCAGTCTGCTGAAGGCCCGCGATCAAGGCACATGTGAGAAAGCAATCAATGAACAACTAAGGTGTCGCAACGGCAACAAAAAACTAATGATTAATGTGTCTCACCTCTCTCCATTCCTGTCTGTCTGTCCCTATCTATCCCTCTCTCTGACTCTCTCTCTGTCCCTGTAAAAATAAAAAAACAAAAAAACAAAACAAAAAAATCTAAAAGAAAAATTTAAATAAATAGCATCAGTACCCTGCATGTGATCACAAAATCTAGTTTGTACATACAAATTTCCAAAAGTAATAAAATATATATACAGGACAATCTTAACAAAAGATGCCAATATTCTATCTCTTTTTTTTTCCTATTTCAATATTTAATCATGTTATTTAAGACTGGGGCAAAGCAACTTTCAAAAAAAAAGGTAAAGCAAGTGTGTGAAAATAAATATGTTTACTTAAAATAAGTGTTTCCCCTTTAAAAATAAGTATTCACATTGTATTCAGATTAAAATTACTTCTGATTTTAAAAAATGATTACAAATAAATGTGAAAATAATTGAACAAGTACCCAAGATGTGTATATTATTTATAAAATCTCTATAAATTATACCTGCCACAAAACATTTTTCAATATTTTATTGATGGTCAAGACTCTTCTCACCTGGTGCTGCAGACAGAGGTAGTAAACTCTTTCTGGTTAGAATAAAGGTAATTTTTTTCCTGGTGAGGTTGTAGTTACAGAGTCCATTCTGTTCCTGCCCTGACGATCTGTAAACTAGCCAACTGACATTTTGTCTCGGGACATCACTGATGTGAAAGTCAAGTTATTAGATAAGGTCCTTCGCTGTATTTTTCAAAAGCAAAATTAAGTACAAAATATAAGTTTTAACACTCAGAAACACCCATCATGCTTAAGTGGTGAGCTAGAAATAGAGAAAGTTCAAATAAGATCAAAGGACAATTTTTCATTTTCTCTTTTTCTTTAGCCTAAATTTCACTAGCAATATTTTCAAAATTATTACATTATACCAGGTTTCTTGGCTAGCATTAGCCCTCAAGCTCACAAAAGCATTAAAACAGAGACAAAAGCATTAGCAACAGGTTCTAAAATTTAAGTATTTTTACATTAAGAAAAAAATGTTATCTAATTAACATGTCACCTTCTGTAGGGCCAGGTGTTTCTTAGAAGTTACCATGGAAGTATTGATCCAGCCAAATCTCACACAAGTTGACAAGATAATGTGGTAACAGAAGCTTGTTTGAGGAGAAAAAATATCTCTAAAGATATGTTTACTACTTCAACTTCTGTTTAAGAAAGAAAGGCTCTCACAGTACAGGTTTTGTTCCTAAGTAGTATAGTATCTTCAGTGCAAGTCAATACCTGTAGACAATTTTACTGTGATTATTTGTTATTCATTGTTAGATGTATAGATTAGAAATGTTATTGGAGTTTTCCAGGCTATATTAACTCTCTATATATGGGTAAAATATTACATATACTTATATCTACACATGGTAGGGTTGATTTCAGAAAACAAAAATGTTATGTAAAATAGTAAAAATATGTTTATCTTCTACTTAATATTTGTTTAATTATATGCATTTATATATGTACATATATACACACTTGCATGCTTAAGAACAATAAATAAATATAGTTATATATAATTGTATATTAAAATATGTTTTATGCAGATTCATAAGTTTGTTAGAATTGTTAATATGATTAAGATTATTACTTTCCTTGCTACTGAATATTTCTTTGAGAAAAAGGCTGATTCACTATCTTAAAAATGCTTAGGAATAGTAATGATTGAATGCTCCAGAAAAGAAATTTAAAATGAGTGTAATAGAAATACATATACTTGGATCCAAGTACCAAACTTTTATTGTTTAACCAAATATAAAGATGTGCCAGTAAGTACCATCTCAGAAGTGAAGCTGACTGGGCCTAACTACAGCAGACAGTGCTCACTACCTACAAGGAACTTTGTTGGAAAACTGCTTTATATTGCAATCTATATATGACTTATTGCTCATTTTTTTTATTATTGGGCAGTAAAGTTTTAACAATATACATAAAATAAATCATTTTCACTTTTAGACACTAAATGTGAAAATCTACTTTCATAATCTGCTATCACACATTGAAATGACTAACTAGCAATAAATAATAGCAAAGAGAAATTGTTACATCTTAGCCAGCTTTGTGGGGAAAAGAGACTAGAATGCACAGTGCTTAGGAGGATTTAATATAGGGGAAAGCTGGAGCAATTTTCTACGTTCCACCAGAGCACAAAGTAATATTCTGTTTGATCAGATTTTGTGATTTCTTAAGTTGGTTTCTTTTTCAGTCATCTATTGCCATTGTAAAAATCATTTTTAAGCTTAGTCTCTTAAAGAGTTGATTATTTTAAAATGCTTTATCCTCTTGTTGGTTGTCTGGGTTTAACAGGAAGAAAATTTTTTGTTGTTGATCCTGTGATTTTTTATATTTGCAATTTAAGATGTCTCCCACACTTACCTGGTGGGTACTTGGTGTTGGTTGGCCACAGTGAGTTCATGTGAAACTTTGAGAAGGCCTCTTCCACTTGCTCCTCCTTGTGGGCTGGGTTTCTCTTCTAGGTTTCAAGAAGAAGCATTCAAAGAAGATGGATTCCAATGCATGCAGGAATCCATCAACTTCTGTTTATATTATGCTTGCTAATATCCCATTGACCATAGCTGGATAGCAGGCTAACCTTTAAGAGGACTCCATAGGGCACAATTAAAAGACATGAATTCATTGCAAGTCTCAAACATAACTGTGTTTCATAGTTTCCCTTGTGTTTCTATGATTCAATAGGGGGTGGATCTCAAAATAAATTTAGAGCAGCAGGATTAGGAGGGGGAAGAAAGTTAGCAAGAATGTGGTCCCAACTTGAAAATATTTCACCCTGATCCCATGGGGTGCTCTGAGGTTAAATTTTACATAGAATTACTCCAACCTTCAGTCAATAAAGCTATGGACTCTTATAACCAAGCCAGTCAGTTTTCAACTAAGGTCCGCTTTACACTTTAAGAAGGATAGATAGGGGACTTAGCCTCCCAGGGAAACAGTGTAGGCCAATTCTTTGGAGAATGGGGTAATATCACCCAAGCCCTCATAGTAGCTGGAGCTAGAACTACATACAGCATTCACTGTAGATATTCGCTTACAAAACTTGGCTTTCATGTTTCCAGGGATATTGATCTCAGCAAGCTTGATTCCACAAATATTTCTTATAAAATTGTTGATCATTCTACATCCTTTCAGAACCTGAGAAACCAAGGACTACATCACTGACCACAGTAAAATAATTGTGTGAAATTGTAATATTATCATGAAGCCATACTAATTTTAATTTCTACTTTTATATTTAATTATATTTTTATATTTTTTAATAAAGATTATTATATTTTCTAAGTATATCCTTCTAAAAGACATTTGGTGATAAAATCTTTACAAGGCCAATGAAAGATGAATTTGTTCATGAAATATCAAATTGAAGATATAATTTATAAGAATTCAGAGAATTAAATTCTGAAAAGAAGAAAATAGCCAGTGAAAGGAAAAGGAATTTTTATAATATCACAAAACAATAAAAATAGAATCATTTGTGGTATATTTAGTAAGTTAAAAAAATCTGTTAGAGAGATTATAAAAGATGTCACCACTTTGAAGAAATAGAAAAGATAGTGGGCCTTGGCCGATTGGCTAAGTGGTAGAGCATAGGCCTAGTATGTGGATGTCCCAAGTTCGATACCTGGTCAGGGCACAAAGAAGTGACCAGCTACTTCTCTCCTCCCGTCTTTCTCCCTTCTCTCCCTCTTCCCCTCCCGTAGCCAGTGGCTCAATTAGTTTAAGCATCAGCCTCTGACAGGGTTTCCAGGTGGATTCTGATCACGGAGCATGCAGGAGTCTGTCTCACTATCTCCCCTCCTCTCACTTATTAAATAAAAAAAAGATTGAAAATTTACAGCAGTTCTTAGTGAGACTCTTATGGAGCTCAGTTGGTTACGTAGAAGGAATATGCACATATAACTAGCAGGATATTAGGAACACTGGTCAAAACTTTATTTAGAGATCCCTGCTTAAAGATATTTCATGCACAATTCTATAGTTGGTATTCCAGAGAGAAAGCACCTTTAGTCATTTTCTCACAGAGGGAGGACCATGTGAGCTCACCCTGACTTCTCCTGCCTCTGACTATGAGGTGGTTTTTGGCTATAATGCACATAGTGATTTAAGGCTATAGTTATAGTTTATTCTTACCCTTCAATAAACTGTAGGTTTGTAAACCATATCATTTTGAGCTTTCTTTAGCATTAGAACCCTGTCTATCTGCTATCTTTAGTGCTACATATTAGTATAACTTTTCTTTAAATAAATTTAGATGAAGTACATTATACCCTACATTCTTTTTTTTTTAAGAAAAGAAATATTCAAGATAGGTATTACCTTTAGTAGAAACATTATCCAGCAGATTTCTGTTTTCATATGAAATATTGGATCAAAATATCTCATATTTAATAAAAATAAGTGGCTTTAATGAGGCATTTTTGCTTTATCTAATTTTAACTGATAGTTGAGAAATATGGTTTTGATGACATAGTAAAATTTATTTTCATGAAATAGTAAACAAAAAAATCAAATGCACTTTTTCTCTAACTTCAAAGCAGCATAGTATTTTTTATTTATTGACAACCAAAATGTAAACCAAGATTTTAAACTCAAATATTATCTATGAGGAAATTGTGAGTGGTGTTATAATAATATGCAAAAGTGAATTATGTACATGCATGTGTACACACTGTGAACACATTTGCTTAACAGAATGAAAAATAATCAATTGAATATTTGACGTAGGTGAAGTGATAAATAATCTAGCTTCATATTGGTTATCCACTGTACTCTGCTAGCATAAACTGGCCTTAGAGAGAGATAGTGGTATGTGGACAGACTTTGTTCTTCTATATCCTTTAGGATCCTAAAACAGCAATCAATACATATTTTTCCAGAAGTATGTAAAAAGGAGTTCCAGATAATCACTTACACTATTAGAAACTAATGAACATGAAGAGGAAAAAGAATGAAATAGCACAGATATAAGATGTTAATAGAGAAAATAAAATAGGAATCTGGATTGTAAAGGAGTCAGGTAAGGTTTTTTCAACATTATCCTGTAAACACTCCATCTCCAAGCTGTATATTGAAAAAATGTTCTGTGGAAAGTGGACTTTTTTTGTGGATTATCCATCTTCTCATACTCACCCTAAGCAGAGTCGATTTGAAAGGAAACAGAGTAAAGCCATAGAGAAATCCTGAAGTAAAGAAGATCCTGTTTATTTTTGTTGACCTTTGGTAGTTTAATGTTCTAGCTCATTGTTGTTTTCTCTTAACTGATCATGTATCCCTTAGTGAACTATAGGATTGTTTTTCTTAGAAACAATATTGCCTGACCTGTGCTGGTACAGTGGATTAAACGTCGACCTGGAATTCTGAGATTGCTGGTTCAAAACCCTGGGCTTTCCTGGTCAAAGCACATATGGGAGTTGATGCTTCCTGCTCCTCCCCTCCTTCTCTCTCTCTTCTCTAAAATGAATTAATAAAAAATAAAAATATTTTTTTAAAAAAGAAACAGTATTAATGTATTAAGCAGCACACCTTGGGAAGAGCTAGATTATTCTAATATAAAAGAACTCTGTAATTGAGAGTTTGTAGAAAATGGTGACTGCATAAAGGAGGCAAAAGAAGAAAACGTATTATCTTTGGCAGGATTTTTTTCACCTGAGTTAACCTGAATAAAATTTCTATTTTTAACTTATTTGCCTATGTAGGTATTTTTACAATAAGCTTGTGAAAAGTTCAGTAACATGAGTTGAATGCAGTATATTTTTAAACTTCTTAAAATCACCCCAAAACTAGGAACCATTACATCTATCCCATCAAATCATGAGTTAACAAGAAAAAATAGGAGTTTCAAAATATGGCATAAATTCAGCTATGGATTCTTAACCATCAGTGCTAGTGTGAGTAATTGAACTCTTAGCTTAATAGTACGTTGAAATATTGTATTAAGTTTTCATTTTTAAAGAAAAATGTACATTTTAAAAATATAAACTATAGAAAAAAACCCTTGTAAAATTCTTCCTGACCAGAAGTGATTTGTAGAAGATAACTATTGATGTATGCATATCAGTGAGTCAAAACCAGTGTAAATGTAAGAGTATGTATCTCATTAATACATACTAAGAAAAGTAGAAATATTTAATTAAGACAGGCAAACTTAAGTATTGAGAAACATTGCTATTGAAACATAACTATTTTGGGAATTGCACAAAAATCACAGATATTGATGAGATAAATATTCACTATACACCAAGTACTTCACTTATTCTTATTACTTTTTCATTTCAGGTTTCCATGGGTCTCTCGGTGATTTAGAATTATTAAGAATTAGTCTCACCAGAATTATTCCCTATAGTGAGCTGTGACCAGGGATGTTCCTACCAAAAACACATTAGACAAAGGAATTTTAAGGACAATCAGAGGTGGATTAAGGTTGGTTGAGGACCCGGGTGCAGAAGAAAATATTGGGTCCCTTACATTCCTTACATTAGAAAAAAGTGTCAGGTTGCAGTTTTGCAGGGAACTTCAGAAGTCAGGGGCCCAGGGCGCATGCCTGGTGTGCCCGCCTTTAAATTGACCTCTGATAACAATAGAGGTCATTAATAAGTAGTTCTTAAGCAAAGAGTCTTTGTTCCACTTGTGATGTGTTTAAATGCTAGATAGCCTATATACATGTAATGCTGGTGGCCGAGGCCAGGCAGGTTCCCATTGAATTCGGGCAGACAGTAGAGGAACTGAACTGCAGAGCCAAAAAGCAACAGGCCATACCTGTTTACTGGAGGCTTGCAAAGACAGGAGAGGAAATAAACAACAAAAGGTAAAGAGCTAATAAACAAAAAAAAAAACCCTGCTATTCACAGTAAGGGCAAGGAAGCAAGGAAAACTGCTAGAGAATAATCCAGGAGAATCAGCGCCGAGGAGAAGCTCCCACAGCCTCACATAGGCTATGCACACTGCCATGTGCCTCTTCCATGTGCTCACGCACTAATCAAGCACAGTGCTTGCAGCTGGTAAACCCATGAGCAAGCCGAATGCAGCTGCCCCACAATGCACTAGAAGAATTGTCATATTGGTCAAACATTTAGATAAGTCATCTCACCTACACTCAAATAATACCTTCAATACAGTTTACTAGGAAACAACAGGTGGTAAAATAAGGGACATTTAGCTCCTGTGAGATCTTGAGCAATCCTGCTTTCTAGATTTCAATTTTGCCACTTGTGCCGTAAAGAACTGAGGTAGTTGGACTCATCCCCTAATTTTAAAACAAACACACAAACAAAACAAAACAAAGCACTAAATTTTGATTGAAGTCAGGGATCTGGGTATGTCCCTGCACTGAAAAAGTCAACCTCTCAAGAAGTGCTAGTTTTATTTTAACAGTCTAAATCAGGGGTCAGGAACCTTTTTGGCTGAGAGAGTCATTAACACCACATATTTTAAAATGTAATTCCATGAGAGCCATACAATATGTTTAACACTAAATACAAGTAAATGTGTGCATTTTATGTAAGACCAACACTTTTAAAGTACAATAAGTCTCTGAATTCTTTTAATAACGTTGCTATGCTGTTGCTAACCAATGATGAATAAAGTATTTCATACCATTAATGCGACTTCTGGTGCTGCATGGTTTTGCTGATGGCTTTGTAGTCTCGTTGATATGTGGTGAGGTTAAGCTTCATGCAGGCATTGAGAAGTCTATTCGTTAAACGTAATCGTAGGTTAGTCTTAACATTCTTTAAATATGAGAAAGACTGCTCACATGCATACATAGAGCCAAGCATTGTCAGTAGAGCACTATTCACATGCTACAGTGTGTGGTATGTGACGGAAAGCGCGTTCCAAGTTTTGATAATCAGCTGGTCCACGGGTTGAAGTTTTTTCATTTCTCCCCACTTGTGTTTGCTCTCCAACTCTTCTTGCTGTCATGCAAGTCTTTCCAAATCTTCATTCAGTGACTTGAACTTATTCACCCACATATCTGAGGCCTTCAGGTCAGCAGCTTGTAGCTCAAAATCTCTGATGGAGACACTGGGGATGTAACTTAGGTTGGTGCTGTGCACTGCGTACTTCGTGTGGATGGGTGATGAACTTAAAAAGACGAGTGCGCTCACAAAATTCTCCAAAGCACGCTTTGAATGACTGCAGGAGATTAGATGTGAAGCCCGCTAGTTGCTGGAGATCAAGGTGTTCAGCAGGGTCACTTGCTGTGCATGCATCTTTAAACTCTCCTACTTTATCAAGTACAGTAAACGACCAGTTTCAATGTCGGTGATGAAGAGTTCCAGCTTGTTTTCAAATGCAAACACTGCTTGTTGAAGGGATAAGACTGTATTTCCAACACTTTGCATTTTCACATTGATTTGGTTCAGTTGTCCAGTCATGTCCATGAGATAGTAGAACTTCAGGAGCCACTCATTGTTAGCTAACTCAGGATGCTCAACGTTTTTCATTTAAAGAGAAGTCCGAATTTCGCTCAGACAAGCTGCAAAATGGCTGAGCACTTTCCTTCTTGACAACCAACGCACATAGCTGTGCAGAAGCAGACCAGGATAATTATTCCCAACTTCAACCAGCAGTGTTTTAAACTGGCGATCATTTAAAGCTCGGGCAACAATAAAGTTGACCACCCAAATGACCAGCGACATCACCTCACCAAGCTGCTCACCACACATCTGACCACAAAGTGCCTCCTGATGTAGAATGCAGTGAAAACTTAGAGTGGGTCTCTTTTCATGTTCATGAAGAAGCACTACGAATCCTCTGTTTTTCCCCACCATACACGGAGCACCATCAGTACACACTGAAATAAGTTTATCCATCGGTAGATTTTTTTCTTTAGCCTACTCAGTGAAAGACTGGAATAAATCCTCCCCTCTGTTGTCTCTTTCATGGGCAGCGATTCTCACAGATCGCTCTCCTGCCACCGTGAGGTGTGGTTTTCCTTGCTCCCTTGCCCTTACTGCGAACAGCAGGTTTTTCTTTGTTTATTAGCTCTTTCACTTTTGTTCTTTATTTGCTCAGCTGTTTTTGTGAGCCTTCAATAAATGAGCATGGCCTCACATTTTCCAACTCCACAGTTTCTCTACCATCTGCCCAAATCCACTGTGAACCTGCCTGGCCTTGGCCACCAGCATTACAAATACTGGAACAGAAATCTCATTCAACACAGCACTTCCAATATTTTAATTTATTATGGCCACTTAAGGAACACAGTCTATTCTCTTACTTCACATGAGTACTAAAAATAATCAGATAAAAAGCACCAGATTTGTAAGCAGCTGAGCTTATTGGGGAAAGAAGGAAAAAAAGGAAAATGAGAAGATTTTTATTCTTCTCAAATATTCTTAAACATACATATATACATAAATATCATATAGCTGCTAAAAGTGGGTATTCTTCCTAAATATATATAAAAAAATAACTGTTCATAATGCTGGTGGCCAAGGCCAGGAAGGTTCCCACTGAGTTTGGGCAGACAGTAGAGAATCTGCAGAGCCAGGAAGTGTTCGGCCATTCCTGTTTATAGAGTCTCACAAAGGTGAACAAGCAAACAGGCAGGGAAAACCTCTTCTTCGGGAAACAGCCAAAATGGCCCCTCACAGTGGTGAGCAGGCAATACATAATCCTCCATCGACAGTGCCCCCGAGCACAAGCACCCATAGCCTACATAGGCCTTACACATGTGGCACTGCCACATGCTCATGCACCAATCAGTAAAAGTTCCTGCAGCTGGTAAACCAGCAAGGAAGCCTAGCACAGCTGCCACACACTGTTCTACCTTCTAAAAGGCAGGTAAAATTCATTGCAATAAGTTAGTCTTTATTCCACAAAAGAAAATATTTAATAGAAGTCTGCATTCTAAGATGCAGTATAGTAAAGCTATATAGGTCATAACTTAATTTCATGATGAATGTCCCAGAGAGATGCCATAAGAGGAAAAGTCAGTTCATATGTTCTGCTTTCAGATTCTCTTTGTCATGTTCTGGACCCGCCTTTTTCTCATCTGATTTGACATTCTTACATACACTATGCAGATGACATCAGGTAAGCCATCAAGCACTGCAAGAGACTGAGGCACCACAGCATGAGACTAATAAACAGCATTTTGTCAAACTTATAAAGCTGCATAATTCATTGGCAAAAACAAACAAACTTAAAAGACAATTGCAAACTATAGTTGATCCCCAGTTGCATGCAACAGGCATAAAATATTTTGCAAAATGAATACTTTGAACTGGAATGCTTATAAATGTGTATGGCTGATTAATAGCTACTATATTCAAAGACTTTTGAGATATATTTCTTAGAACTGTGGACCAAAATAGAATTTCAACAGATTAATTAACAATAATGTTTTTGTTTCCACTGAGTCAAACAAAGAAAGTGAATTCTACATGAGCAAATATTGTTTCCCAATAAAATGGTGTTGCAAGATCTTAGTCAGAGAAGCTACTACTGAATAGTGCCCAGATGTCTGCCATCACAAAGTTAGAAGAAGAAAACCACTATGTAGTACCAAACAGAGAAATGAACCACTAAGTGAAGTTAAAGTTTTATTTCCCATAATTCTGCTCCAATCCTAGAAAACTTCTGCATTACTCTGAGGTGGTGGGGCTCTGTTAATTAGACAATTAATTAACCCAAGGTACTTTTCTTGGAAACTTCCTTTTCTCCACGTCATGTTTCATCATTCACCTTTCAGAAGATGCAGCATCTTGAGATATACAGATTTTTCAGTTCTCAGGGACCAGTGTTACAAATGGGTTCAGTTCACACCCTGTCAGAATTTCATAATATTTTCCCCATGAACCGTTTCTTTTCAGACACTGCTATAGCCATAGAGGAGGATTTCCCATAAGCAGGACCAGAAATTATGAGGTTAAGAAAAAAGAAAACTGTCCTTTTTCTCAAGCATGGTCACCTTTACTGTAAATACAATAAAAAAAAGAGTGAATAAATAAACTTATAGATTCAAAACAATGCATTTCTTCCAATCTATGTTTGGGTAGTTTGAATATTGATACACCAGATTGCCTTTTCACGTATTTGTTTCTTTTTTCTGTTATTTATTTTCTCACAATTGATTATTAAACAATTACTTATCACTTGCTTTTTCTTAATAATTTTAGAGAAGGGAGGAGGAGAGAGACAGAGAGAGAGAAGAGAGAGAAAGAGAAAGAGAAGAGAAGGAGGAGCAAGAAGCATCAACTTCCATATGTGTCTTGACCAGGCAAGCCCAGGGTTTCAAACTAGTGACCTCAACGTTTCAGGTCGACACTTTATCCACTGTGCCAGCACACGTCAGGCCTTGATGCGCTTCTTCTTTTTCTTTCTTTCTTTCTTTCTTTCTTTCTTTCTTTCTTTCTTTCTTTCTTTCTTTCTTTCTTTCGTCTTTCTTTCTTTCTTTCTTTTGTCTTTCTTCTTTCTTTCTCTTTCTTTTTTCTTTCTCTTTCTTTTTTTCTTTTTTCTCTTTCTTTCTTTCTTCTTTTTTATTTCTCTCTTTCTCTCTCCTTCCTTCCTTCCTTCCTTCCTTCCTTCCTTCCTTCCTTCCTTCCTTCCTTTTTCTCTCTTCTTCTTCTTCTTCTTCTTCTTCTTCTTCTTCTTCTTCTTCTCTTTCTTTCTTTCTTTTATGATAACTTCAATGCTGTGGGCTAATGAGAAAACAGATTTACAGTTCATGCTGATTTTCTTGAATGTTGCTTCTAAAAAATGGATTTGTTAACTTTATGATAAATGTATTAAAACATAATGGAACGTAGTTTGAATGTTGGAAGATTTTCTTTCTTAAATGAATTACCACACATTTTATAGTAATTTTTGGCCTATGGTCAAGTAATACTTGAGCTAAGCTAATGTCTTGATTTCCCCAATAGCAAAATAAAATGAGTAATCCACAACATATACCTACTTTTTGGAAATATTTGGGGACTTATGAGAAAGATGACTTTTGCTATTTTGAAGAATTAATAAATGTTTTGAAAAATTGTTACATCACACTTATCAGATGAGAAAATAAATACAACAAGTTTTCGTGTAAATATTTTATACCTGAAACATTTTAATTGTAGCAGTAAAGTGCTTGTGCTAGAGCAACTATATATCCATCATATTAGGTGCTTTTTACAAGATCGACTATGTATCCATCATTTTAAGCTGCTTGTATAAAGAAACTGTACTTCATACTACTGAACAACTTATTAAATATTACAGCCTTCTGTGGCTTAAAAACTATATCAAAATACTATCATATTTAAAATTATTAAATAATAAACAATTAAACTATAAATATGAGGAGTAGTTTAAAAGGCAGACATTATTTTTATATTTATGTGGATTTTTCTATTCTTTTCTTAGGCAAATAACCTGGAAGAAAACAATACTAATCTAGAATGTTTTCATCACATCACCTTTAAATTGATATTTGAAAATATATTAGCCTTTTCCAGTTTAATGAAAAACAACATGATTATTTTCCTTCCCAAATATTGTAATATAGATTTGAATGAATGTGAAAAGATTCAAAATAGGTCTTTTGAAATCCACATTCATTAAGTGCTTCCAGTAGAAATTTGATGAGGTGGTAAGCCACTTACATTACCTTGAAAGTGCTATATTCTTTGTTTTATGATTGTTTAAATGCCTGGTGTCTACATATGTAGTCAAATGAAATCGTAGATACACTACAATTTTAAGATTAAGAAAACCCCTATGCTATGGCAACTATTTGAACGTTCAATGAAAAATTGCTTACTATAGTTTTGACTAGTTTTCTCTTATATAAATTGAATATCTAAATCATAATATTTTAAGCTAAAACAGCACTTTTGAAAGTTCAAATTCTCTTGATCTATAAAAGTAATTTATGACTGCACAGGAGGCAAAACAAAGGTTACCAATCCATGACCCAAATTATTAAATAGAAAAGATCAAGGTGGGTATAATTATTTTTACATTTCTGAGAGACGCAATTTTTCACGTTAGTGCTTAGCTAAATGATGGGAAGGGTTAGAAGTGAATTGTCACTGAAATGTAGGTGCATGTACAGAAATTGCTTGGTGGGATGCAGGAATAAGTTTTAATCATTCACATATAGCTCTCTATATTAAAATCTAATGTGTAGTATAGATATGGAAAAAATAAACCTTTTCTACTTATTTTTACTTAAAATTATATTTGGTCATGTAGATGAAGCTTGAATATCTATAAAACAAAACCAAAAAAAACCCTTTTAAAATGTAGTTTTCAAGTATAAGCAGTTTATAGTTTGCCAGTTACTTCTATGCTTTGTTTTCCAGTTTCAGTATCCATAAACAAAAGAAATTGGATGAAACACTGTTTATTGTCCTTCTAGATATAATATTCCATATTTGTATTGAAATGAAGTCTTGATGACTTAAAGAATAGACACATGTGTTAAAGGAAGTATAATAAAATATTGTTTTAAAAATTAATTATTAAATGTTGGAAAATATAATTTTTTGAATATTCTGGAATTGTGTACTGATATATAAAAGTGGACACATGCATTCACATTTTTTAGTATTTACAGTGATATTTTAAGATTATTTTATTTTTAGCTTCATTTTATAGATGTAATTGAGAAAGGAAAAAACTTATCTAAGCTCAAATGTTTGGTTAGTGGAAGAATATTTTTAACAGGCCCTGATTGGCGGAATTAAAATTTAAATTAAGCATTAACATATATTTCCCATTATGAAGTAGCCATTCCTACTTTGGGCATGTATTAAACATGAACAGCAACACAATAATGACATCATACAGTTTTATATCATTTAGAAAGCAGTTTCACATATGTTGCTCGTTCAGTAAATAAAACAAGAATAAACAAAGGTAGTCAGAAATGTTACCTGTAGATCAGCAATGAGGCCTCTTGTGCCAAAGAAATATGACTTGTCCAGAGAATTATTATGACTTAACAGAATCAATAGAATATAAAACAGTTATGGGCCCAGAACCTTTATTGTCTGTGTCCTACCGAAAAGCTGGAGACTGTGAAAGAAAATAAAACAAATATTACTTAAAAACAATTAGTAATCAAATTATTGAGACATGTTTTATAAAGTAACTAGGAAATTAATGAAACCATTAGCAAATGTTAATGGAATTATGTCACAAAAGTACCTACAAAAATGTGCTTTCTAAAGAAATCCAAATTATGAGGAAATATTGCTGTTACATTCAGATGACCAGGTCTAAAATTTCAGACACTCATGTCAATTATGACAATTTTTTAAAAAAGTTTTAGGGTTTATCAATATTTTTTCAATCCTCTAGCAAATTTTATAGTACGGGTAATGATTACTTTGTTCTTCTAAAAGATAAATTTTTAGGTGGTTCGCTTATAAACTTGATTACCCACTTCTCCCACTTATTCTTAGGACCACATAATAAAAGTTCATAACTAGGTCCTGGTCAGTTGGCTCAGCAGTAGAGTGCTGGCCCTGCATGTGGAAGTCCTGGTTTGATTCCCAGTCAGGGCACACAAGTGAAGTGACCATCTGCTTCTCCACCCTCCACTTTTCTCTTTCTTGTCCCACAACTCAGATGGTTTAAGCAAGTTGGCCCCAGGTGCTGAGGATAGCTCGGCGCCTCATCTCACGCATTAAAAAAGCTTGGTTGCTGAGCAATAGAGCAGCCCTCCAGACAGGCAGAGCATCTTCTGATACGGGGCTTGCTGGGTGGATCCCTGTCTGAGTTCATGTGGGAGTCTGTTTCTCCCTCCTAACCTCTCACTTAATAATAATAATAATAAAATGTTCATAACTGATCTATATGAAAAGGTTCATGGTTCATCACCATCACCTCAATCTGCTCGAACTATTACTGAAAGAAATGTCTCTATAACTATATTTGTGCCAGCATAGTATAAATATTTAGGAGTTTATAGTGTCTTTAAACAATACAAAGCTGAAATAACAGAATCGAGACAAAATAAAGAAAAAATAAATACACAACAAAATGTGGTTTTGGATTAAGCAAATTAAATCATATTGTTTGAATCTATTTTCTTGTATTGCTACAACCCCATATTATCAATAAAAAATACTTTTCCTTTATGTACTGTCATGGAGATGAGAAAAATAATAAAATAAAATGTTATGTATGGCAAAATAAAACTATAAATTTGATTTTAGAGGGTTTATTAAGATATTATTATAGCGTAAATTTAAAAAAAGTGTGAGTTAGATTTTTCCTGGTGCCTGCATTACAGATTTGACTCTAATAGTCAACTATCTACCTGTTCTTCATTGGTCAAAACAGCAGAATATATAATTATATTTATATAATTATGGCACAAAATATATAATAAGGCAAAATCTAGATAAAAATCATATGTAATTATATATCATTAAAACATAATATTTAATACGAGGAAATTTAAAGTACAATACAATAAAAAATTCTTTAGAATTGAAATACCCTTTTGACTCTAAGAATGCAATTCCACATTTAAGGAAGAGTAATCCAGTATAAAATCACTAAAGATTTTCTTTTCCTTCTAATCTCTTTTCTAATTTATGACAGAAGGTAGAATATTGGCACCTAAAAAATCTTAAGTAAAAGCATAAGTTTTCTCGTTTCCAATCACTTTAATTGAATGTGTTGTTTGTACACAGAACAGTAATTCTGTCCAGAAGTTGCTTGTCAAGCCATGTTTTTATTGTAATTACCTGATTTTTTCAGCTTTAATCTTATTTACTTTTGAAGGTCAGTTGTCCTGCTCAGACATGGTTAGTTAAATAGGGAAAAATATGTTACACCCACAGGCAGAAAGCCTAAAGGAAAGAAAAAGGGTAAGGAGTTATAAGTATAGTTTTTCCATGCAGCCCAAAAAAAGAAGTAATATTGTCATCTACAAATTATTGTAAAATAACAGATTATGTTATTTTCTTTCACTTCATTACATTTCATATTCACTTTTACCATTTGATACTAACTTGTAACTTTGCAGGAAGAAAGTTTATACCTATCCTTTGAAAATGTAATTACCTATTCTTGGTGGATGCTAATGATGATGAATTATTCACAATTAATGTATAAAACATAAAGCTGAAAAAATAAACTGCATCAATCCTCTTCCCAGGTTCCACTTAAAAAACTTACTTTAAATCAATTTTCTGTCACATTTCTATGTATTGTTAAAATCTTTGCAAGTTCATACCTCAGCACTTAAACTTTAGTAAGGAAGAAGAATTTTAACACTATGACTTCACCTTATACCACATATCTTTGAGATTACCATACTCCTTTAACATCAATTGCAAATACAAGGTGATAGATATTAACTAAACTTATTGTGGCAATAATTTCATAATATAAGCATGTCAAGTCATTATGATGGATATCTTAAATCTATATAATGCTATATAGCAATTGTATCTCAATAAAACAAAGAAACAAGGTAAACAAATATTCCAAATACTAATTTAATTCCTCATATATTCCCATATACAGAGAAAAGTGCTTGATCACATCTTAAAATTTTTTCAGCCGACAATTACTAGCTAGTGTCTTCATCTTGTCATTAATCTCAGAATAATATTACTAATTATATGAAAAAGAAGAAACATAATAGTAAGATAATGGGTGTTAGTATCACAGAGCTAATGTAACTACTATATAAGAACCTGTAGCAAATTTGATGGGAAACATGTATGACAACTGGACACTTTTGTACAGGGTAATTAGGTGATATCCTACAGAATCGTAGACAAAGTCAAAAGAAATCTTAACACATATCTAGCCATCATGATATTCAATATTCAGTTGCTATATAATAAGCAGGCCCCAAACTTAGTAGGCAAAACACCAACAATCATTTTATTATATATTTTTATACTTTAGGGAACTGATTAAGCTCCAAGGGATGGTGTGGTTCTCTAATGAATTTGTAATTTGACAATGGGTTTAAAACAGTTTCAAGAGCTTTCTCTCTCACATATCTGGGACCTCATCTGGGGTTGTCAGCAAGAAAAACTACATACTACATGTACATATGACCTGGCTTCCTAATGTGTTTACTGAGTTTCAAGAGCAAACATCTTAGTACCAGGCAGAAGCTGTATTGTCTTTTATGACCTAACCTTGGATGCAGCATCAATGAATATTATCTCTATTACCATTCCATTCTGATCCTTAGAGGGAAAAAAACACCAGATCTCACTTCTCTAAGTAAAGAGTATTAATGTCACACTGAAGAAGAGCATGTGGGTAGCAGCCATCTTGGATAACACAACTACTGCAATGCCAAGCTCTGAAGGCTGATCGGGATTGTAGTTTAATTTCCTATCAGATGGTACAAGTGAGTGTTGACTAAAGGCTATATAGATGGCCCTTTAATAGCTGAGAAAATAGCTATAATGATCATCAAATACTTGGAAATTATAACTCTCTCTCTCTCTCTCTCTCTCTCTATGTATATATATATATATATATATATATATATATATGAATATATATATGAAAATTTTAACCTTACTAAGAACTTGTAGTTGAATAATTATGATAGATTTTGCTTTCATCACAATGATGTTACACCATTAGATACATATGAATTCACGATATTCTATTGGCTTAATATTTTTTTACTTTATTCCTACTAACTCAATTCACCTTAAAGTTCTTATAAGCTACTGCTATGGTAGCTTATATTTTATTAACATTTCCTGTTATAAGTTCTTCTATTTCTTTGATTTCAAATATTTTAAGTAGCTTTGTTTTATGTGTGTCTCTTTCAAGAGCATAAAGCTGAATTTGTTTTTTAAAATCCATGCTAATATTCACTCTCTTAAATAGTGAGTATAACTACATACTTTTTATTTATTATAATGATGTGTATTTGAGCTTATATTTATCATTATTTTCTTCTTGATAAATATTTTATTTATTCCTTGTTGTTTTCCTAGATAAGAACCTAGAAATTGTTTCTATTTTTTTAAATGTTAGTGTTAAGTTTTTGATATGCAAGTATAAAGAAACATCTTTAGACAAAATCTAAAAACATTTTGCATTTCTACTTTTTTACAGCATATGATATGAAACTTAGCATGCTTAAATTTTTATTTATCACTTTCCCTATTAGTAATAATTAAAATATTAATGTTGTTTTTTAACTCCACTATTTATATTAAAATGGTAATAGTTCTATTAATTTATTGAAAATATTATTAATTTCTGAGTTTACTGTTTAATTCTTTTTTAATTTTTTAATCAAATTTTGTACCCAGTTAATTAATTCTTATTAAAGAACATTCTGCAGTAATTTTTTCACTGGTAGTCTTACTATATCTGAATATGTCTTTAGTTTACACTAAACTTTGAAGAATAGCTTGAGTGTATATTTTTAGATTAATATTTATTTTTTCCCTTAGAAATTTAAGATTTTTCTTCATTGTTTTCTGGCATCCACTTTTGCTATGAAATGTCTTTCAAAGTCTCATTATTATCTTTGAATAAAATATTTTTTCTCTGTAGTAACTTCTAATGTTTTTTTTCAACAGTTTATTATTTTAACACCAAATGTTTAGAGGTAGATTTATTTTAATTCAAACTATTTTGTACTAAAAATGTTCTTACTGTATGAGCATTAATATTTTTCATAAATTCTGGAAAAATTTTGCTATTATCTTCATAAATATAGATAATATGATGTTTCCTATGCTCTCTTATTCTAGATACCCTATTTGGTAACATTAAGGTTAAGATCACAGGCTCTGGATTCTCATAAATATGTTCACTTCTGCCATTTCTGCCTGTAAATCTTAGTTTTCTCATATTCTAATAGGATAGTGTTTCAAGGTAATTGGCAGTTTCCTATTAAAAACTCTTTTTGAATAAACATTTTCAATGAGATAAAACCCAATTACTGAACTAACATTCAAGATCCTATGTAGAATCTGGTCTAAAATTCCTAAACCTAACTTTCCACTAATTTAAGATTTCTGTTCAAGTCAAATGTACTTACTCACTAACTTCTGAATTTACTACAGACCAGTGGTTTTCAACTTTCTTAAACTTAGAGACTAGTGAAAATAGAAGAATTATTTTGGGAACCACCAAGGAAGAAGTCATCCTGAACATAAGCGAATTCAAGTAAGATCATTAAGTCTATAATCTTCATACAATATCAGGGTGGTTTAACTATTTTGCGGTGGGTACAAAATTTCTGGTCACCCTCTTTAAATTCATTAAATAAATTAATGATCATTTCTTGTACCAATATAGAAGATTATGTTGGCCTTCAAAATCTGTCGGAACCAAATGAACAAAATCTGTCTCTCCCCAGCCTTGCTTCCACCAGCAGTATAATCTACACTGTTTCTTGTACTGTCCACATCAAACCCTCAAGACCTAAATACAGAAGACATGCTTTTATAAATCTAATGTATACAATATTTACATTCTATTAAACTTATTGACATCTTTAAAAAAATCGATATGTAACAATATTTAAATTAGCTTTAGGTTGAATCATCCAAAATATGTCTGTGTTCACTTAATATTTTAATGTTATTAAGCATAATGTATATCCTAAGTTGTTGTCTATGAGAAATTTTTATCAGTGAGAATTTCCTAGTTAATAGGTTGTCATATTGGAAGGAAAGTCCAAAACTTTTAATAACTTACGCAAACTTAAGTGTACAAAAACATGTTAAATACCTAGTAAATAGGTTTTTAATTAAAATCAAGTAAGTCATGAATTAAAGGTTTGAAATTTTACAAGAATTTTAACTTTTAAATATTATTCTACTATTTAGGTTAAAATTTAACTAATACATTGTTTCTACTTTAGTTTGATGATATTTCTTACTGGCATTTTTATTTCTAAATGCCTTTTCTCTCTATTAAATACATGGGCCAACATTATTTGCAACAGATACTGCTTTTCTTCTGGGGATTTGTTTGCATTCCCTTCTATTTTATCAACTCTATCCTAATTTAATCTTATAAAATTTACCCTTAAATCAAATGTTTTGGCAAAGAGAAAATTTGTGGGTAAGATTTAAATTGTAATGACAAATATTTTGAAATATTTAACAGTTGAAAATTTTGGTCATTTTTTCCAAATGTATCAAATAAGGAAACATACTTAACAAAACAGGAACAGTAAAAAAACATTGTATGAAACAGAGGCAGTGAACAGGTAACAGCTGGTAGCAAATTGAGTTGAACTTTGTCAAGAGACAATAGAAAAAGGAAATTAAAACCATCAAATTACTTATAGCAGGTCAGCATAAATCCAGCTCCTTTTGGGGGTTATTAAAACATCTTAAACAATTTTCAAAAGATTTTTGGATCAAGAGGTCTAAAAGAAGATTTTGCCAAGCACTACTTTACTTTCATTGTGTTTCATAAGAAATTTAATCCATATGTTTCGGATTCATTTATATTTAGGTCATCAAACAGTTCTTGTACAAGAGTTATTTGATTTCTGAAAAATCATTTGAGCTTTTATTAGAAGTCTGCTAATTTTCTTTGAAGTAATTTTTGCAAAACTGAAAATACTTTACTTGATGTTCTATACTGAGCTTTTAAGTTTTTGTGCAATTATAAAACGTTAGATATTTAGAAAAGATATTAAATGCAATCTATCCCAACATCCAACCAATGTAGAATCTCCTACCAATTTTAGTAGATAAATCTTTGGTCACTTCTTGATCATTTTCAGTGATAAGAAACACATTAGTTTAACTTTTATACTTTTGAGCCTCATCCTCTTCTTTCTCCTGTCACAATCATTAGGCATTCGTAATATATACATATGTGTGGTTACATATGTACATGTATATGTATGTGTGTTATGACTTAACCCTTTTTCTTGAGTGCTTTCTGTTACTTTGACTTAATTTGGATAATTTGGAGAAATTATGTTGAGTTTGAAGTATTAGTTTGTTTTAGAAAAGCTATATTTAAAACACATAATATACACAAATATATATTTTTTATAAATATTTCCATTTAATCCATATAATACCCCATAAGAAATGCTGCCCCAGTTTATAAATGGGGAAGCTAAATTTCAGAAAATTAATGAGTTTTAAAGGGCATCACATGACTGATTATTTAAACCAAAGTCTCACTGATTTCAAAACCATGGCTCTTCCTCCTACACTGAACCATATTCCAATTAAACTTTTCTCAGAATGTTTTGTCCACAAGAAGCAGGTATAATAAACTGAGTTCTACATACATGCATATTTTATTGCTTCAAAATTTTCTAATTACATATTAAGTACATGAAAGTACTGTTTTTGTCAGTCAAAATTGTTCAATGTCTACAATTTTTATGACCCCATTTAATGTAGAGCTGTACTTGACTCCATGTTTACTTTAAGTTTTTCTTTTAAATATATATTTTATTATTATTAATTCTAATAGGGTGACACCAATAAATCAGGGTACATATGTACAATGAAAACATCTCCAGGTTATCTTATCATTCAATTGTGTTGCATACCCATCACCAAAAGTCAAATTGTCCTCTGTCACCTTCAATCTGGTTTTTACTTTAAGTTTTGTAGTAGAAAACTTCTGGTAAAGCATGATTTGAGTAAGATAACATATCTTTTTATATAAAAAGTGTTTTTTTTTAAGTCAGAAGAGAAGAAATAGCAGATACCTAAATAAACAGACACAACATAAAGGTAGTACTGAACTAGACAAGTAAATTCTAGTGCAAATTAGGTAGGTGATACCATGCTTTGGAATACTTTCTACTCTGAGCTCACTTTATTTATTGCAAACCAATTACGTGCCAAGCACTGGGCTCAGTCTTTGAGATACAGAGATAAATAAGTCACTGTTCCCCCTTCAGAAAGTTTTTAGTGTTTTTGATAGAAATTATTCTTTCACATTGTGCTTCAAGCATTCATATTTCAACCCCAGACTACTTCTTTCTTTCATTTTTTTTCTTTTAAGTCTCTCAATCTCTTTATTATTGGGTGACCCAATAATTTTCTAGCTAAAATGAGACTTCTTTTAGTGTCTTTAAAAAATATCTATGTGTAATATATTGTTTTCTGTTTTTGTGATGATAGTGAAATGTCTTTGGCAAAAAGCATTCTTTTTACAAGTAAGCTCTTAATTCCAATTTCAGAGTTCAGTATACATTATTGTTCAAATTATCTGATTAATCAGAAACTTTATGTTGTCCTTAGATGGTATCATTTTTCATTCTTATAACAAAGTTTTCAAACAAAATGTTTAAGGATAAGAATAATTAAAAAATAAGATATAAGCTATTATACTGTTAGGTATAATTACTAAAACACTAATGATTAAAGTTAATTTAATCATAGTCTTCACTCAACATTTGAGTGTCTACATTTTTTAGGAACAAAAGAAAGTTACAGTAAGAATTTGAGGGAATCATACACTTAAGAGCCATTTTTTTAGGGAGAAGAATTGGATAGTATAAAAGAAAATAAGCAACAAGAGGATGTATGCATAAGGAATAAACTTAAAGTGGTAAAATTGATTGATTATTAAAATGATCCTCATGATAAATACCAGAAATAATTATTGTTAAAAGAAGCATAGGCTATTGTTTGGCAAATGCATAAGTAGATCGTTTTGGTATTGTAGATAAACATTATAGTGTGGAAGTAGTTGCAATTTATAGACAATGAATATGGATTGAGATGTTACAAGAGACTAAAATCAAACATATCGACAGGAATTACAGAATCAAAAACTGTAGCATAGAAGGTGCTTTAGAGATTACCTTATCCAGACGTTATGAATTTACAGAGAATTACATAAAAGCTCCAGGGTTTTCCAAGTAATTTCCTATATATCTGAAACTGAATTTCATCAGCCAGAGTCTGCATTCAAGGTTTTTCCCATTTGCGTGATTTATATTGACTTGCTTAGGGTTTGCTGGAGGAAATAGAAGCTTAGGACAAAATTGATCTTTTGAGGATTTACACTATAACCATCTTTGCTGGTGCATAGCAAGCCATGTTACTATCTATACAATATGTTGGATAGATAAATAAAATTCTTGAAATAAAAATCTATGAAGGAGAAAGTAATCCATTATCTATTCATTAAAAGTTTATATTTAAAAGAAAAATTCAAAGTGAAATTTCACAACTAACCTCACAAGTTTGCCACTGATAAGTTTGAGCGAGAAACAAAATGTTTGATTGTGGATCAGACAAGTTTAGATTCCAGGAAAGAAAAAACCTGAAGCTGGGTGGAGTAAGTAAAAGTTTGGCAATGGTTCTGTTATTGATCTTGAGTGTTAAATATGAATTGCGTATATGAGTGTATACAATATAATCCTAAACCAATTCAAATGTGGTCTTATTTGTGAAACTGTAATTACTGGTTTTTTTTTAATTATGATATTAGAGTACCAAAGCTCATTTAAAAACATATAGGAAGATCAATCATCATTTGGAAACTTTGGAAAATAGGCCATAAAATTATTGTAGCTGGTTTTAGTCTTGTAGCAGGGAATTAAAACTTGGGCAAGTTCACACAGGACCTTAGAGTTGATATGTATTTTTATTCTGCCATGAATAAAGAAAGATAAAAAATCATATTTAAACAAGAAAATCTGGTAAAGAATTATTTTTATGCCTGAACTATTAAAATCCCCATTGATTAGGCCTTTTCTAGTTTCTTTCTTTTCTTTTCTTATCTTTTCTTTTCTTTTCTTTCTTTCTTTTTTTCTCTCTCTTTCTTTCAGTCTCTCTTTCTTTCCTTTTTCTCTTTCTTTCTTTCATCTTTCTTTTTCATTTTTCTTTCTTTCCTTTTTCTCTTTCTTTCTTTTTCATTGTGTCTTTTATTTTTTAATGAGAAGAGGAGAAGCAGAGATACAGACTCCCATATGTGCCCCAACCAGGATATACCTGGCAAACCCACTAGGGTGCAATGCTCAGCACATCTGGAGCCATACTTACAACTGAATTATTTCAGCGCCGTGGAGCCATCCTCAGCACCTGAGGCCAACTTGCTCGAACCAATAGAGGCATGGTTGTGGAAAGGGAAAAAAGAAGGTGTTGAAGGTGGAGAAGCAGATGGTCACCTCTCCTGTGTGCCCTGACTGGGAATCAAACCCAAGAATTCCACACACTGAACCAATGCTCTACCACTGAGCAAACCAACCAAGAAGTAGGCTTTTTCTTTATAACTTTCTTTTCTTACAAAATATATTCTTATTTAAAAATATTTACTTTTCAATAATATGAAACATGTTGAAAGTTTCTCCATATTCATAGCATAAGAATTATTAGAACAATTTATAAATAATGAAGAAAATTAAAACATTCAGATGAAATGATCTGTATTTCTTTATTGATAATATTTATAAAACCTCAAATCCAAAACTTTTCAGAAAATTACAATTCAATAATGAAAAACAAAGAAAAAGAAAAGAAGAAAAAAAAGTTAAAGAAGAAAATGCTTTCCTTTAAAATAATCAAATGTGATTGTTTGTAATTATATCATTAGAAACATCAAGTCAAAATGAGAGAAAAATCCAACTTGTGGGCTATTATTGAAACCTTGTGCTTTATACAGAAGTAATTGAAGTATGAACCATAGGACAAAATCTAGGCTCCAGAACCCAAATTCTAGGTCTCTTTCCTTGTCACAGGACTTCCCACTTTCTACATTACTAATGGTGAGTTTCAGTAACAACAGCAACAATAGTAATTTGACTTCCTTTTATAAATATAAAGCAGATATTTGTAACTAGAGTTTAATTGATGCTTTCAGGTGACTATAAAGATCAAAGGATGATTTTAAGCTGCATATTTGTATACATCCTGATAATTATAAGTGGTAGGAATTTTGCCAACATTTGCATAACTACTTAGCAGCTTGGTGTATATAATAGCTTTAGATCCTTTCAGCAAACCTATGAAACAGTCAAAGGTGAATGCCAGGAAGATTAAGCTTTTTTTCCCTGGACTACAGTTTTGGCAAATAGCAAAGTTAAAATCTAAACCCAAACCCCTTGGAACCTACTGCCAACACTCTCTCTCTCTCTCTCTCTCTCTCTCTCTCTCTCTCTCTCTCACACACACACACACACACACACACACACACACACACACACATATACACACACACATATGCAAGTGTTATTTATTTATTTTTAATTTTTAATTGGATTTATTAGGAGGACATGGGTTAATAAAATTGTATATGTTTTAGGTGTATAATACTTCATCTGTACATTGCACTATGTTTTAGCCATAATAATGCAGGGGAAGTGATCAAGGAGATAGAGCATAAGAACCCTTAAAATGGTTTATTATACATGTCTATATAATTTTATCACTACCGTGCTGAGAATAAAGAAAAGCACTTTCCAGGTTCCAGACAAACACAAATAATGGAGTCATAGCTTTTAAATTGAGATACATATATTAAACATAAATGTACTGACATTGAAGTTGCTCAAATATCAATATAAATGCCTCATTTTTACTATCCATGTGAGTAGTCACAGATTTTTACTTGTATAGTGGGTACCTAATCAGGCTCTGGTCAGATGAGGTTGGAATCAGAGTTGTTTTGTCAAAGTGAGACCCTAAATGCATGAGTACACTAAGATGGAGCCTGAATCTTCTAACTCTGTGTTCAGCATGATTTCCACTGCAAACATTTCTCAGCCTGAAAGAAAAACTAGACCCTGACTTGTGGTGGTGCAATGGATGGAGCGTTGACCTGGAATGCTGAATTCATTGGTTTGAGACCCTGGATTTGCCTGGTCAAGGCACATATGGAAATTGACCTTTCCTGTTCCTCTTCCCCTTTTTTTCTCTCTCTCTACTCTCACTAAAATAAATAAATAAATAAATAAAAAGATTTAAAAACTAGTAGTATCTAATTTGTACAAGATTTATATAATTGTACAATTATATAACCTTTATAAGAAACTGGCATATTTATATTGTTTTTCTAAATATTATGTGATAATCTTCTTTCAAAATAGTGTTCCAAACTCTAGAAATCTAGAAAGTCATGTCAGAGGTTACTTATGCAAGAATACAAGAATACTGCCTAGTATATACCCAATTGAAATGTATGTATATATATGAATAAAAATGAATGCTAAATTATTTTTTATAATTATGAAAATATTTTTAATTAATTTTTTTCTTGAGCACATTAATTTCTGTCATACAGCTATTTTTCCCAGTTTTATTGGGATATAATTGACATGCAACACAACACTGTGTAAGATTAAGATTAACTGCATAATACTTTGACTTACATATATTGTGAAATCATTACCACGATAAATTTAGTTAACACTCTCATCTCATACAGGTACAAAGTAAAAAAAATTAAAAATACTTTTCTCTTGGATGATAATTCTTAAGACTTATTCTTTGAATAACTTTCATATATACCATGCAACAGAGTTTAGTCATCATATACTGATTATCTTAGCACATACATTTAATATTTATTACTTGAATCTTAAAATGAGAGTCTAACTTTAATTTTTTGTCATTAATTTGTTGATGTGATACTTTCTTGGTTTTCTTTATACAAGGGAGCATCACTGTACCTCAGAATGTTCTCTAACTGTCCTGGTCATGTATCATTGTTCAGTTAATAAATTATTCAACTTGATCCTCTACAACTTGACAAAATATGCATCATCATTTTTGTTTATTTATTTTATTTTCTTTAATTATTTCCTTTATTTACTCTTTATCTTGATATCTCTTTTATCTTTTTATCTAAAATTTTTTATTGAATTCATTAGGGTGACATTGGTTAATAAAATTATATAAATTTCAGGGCTACAATTCTATAATACATCATCTATACATTGTATTGTGTGTTCACCACCCCAAGTCAAGTTCATTTTATCACCATTTATTCCCCCTTTACCCTTCTCTACTTGCCCTACCCTCCTTTTCCTCTTGTAATCTTTATACTATTGTCCGTGTCTAAGAGGTATTCTTTTTATTTGTTTAATCTTTTCATCATTACACCCAGCTCGACCACCACCGTCCTCTCCAGTTTTTTTTTCAATGTTTGTATTTTGCACTTTAATTCTTCAGTCAGAATTTCCTATGCTTAATCCAATGATTCCCTAGTGGCTTTCTTCAGTTTTTCAGATCAAACTGCTGTGATTCTGTTCTGATACATGGAAAGATTAAAAGTATAGGTAAAATAGATGATATTACTTCTACATTTTTAAAAATAGATGTTAATGAATATCTCCCCTGTAACTCAAAGCCTGGGAAGTTAGCTGCAGAACTCATTTTGGGATTCTTCCACAAGGAGTAAAATTCACTCATTCCCATGATAATAAGACTTTGTGAAGTCCTTTATGCAAAAAACATTATGTAAGAAGAAAAAGAGGATTAAGAACATCATAATAAGCACAAAAAGAGGTGCAATTTTCACATTACACAGCTAAATTAGAAAGGAAGGAAATAAAGACATCAGTTGGTAAATTTAATGTAATTGGAGAATACTGTAGTCAAAGTAGTTTGTTTGCTCTAATCTTGTACACGATATAAAAATGTAGTTGCAAATAGACCCCAGCTGCAAGTAATCACAGTCAGAGTCTAAATGGAGTCAACAGTGATGATCTGGTAAAGAAGCAAATGCCCAAGCAGCTTTTCTTGGAGGAAAATAGACAATCAACAGTCCCAAGATTAATACAAAAAAAATGTGCTACAACTCTGAAAAGTAATTCATATACCCAAGCTAAGGCATTGAAATAATGGGGAAAATGTTTCCAGCTCCACAGTTATTTTATTTTTAAATTTATATATATTTAAATGGCATCAATGCCAACCTTCCACTTACAGTAAACTCATCATCATATGAGCCATTTAAGTATAGAAGATATTTTAAGTCCATGTATACTGAAATGGAGATGAGAATTAGCTCCTTGTATATCTTATATAGACTTATATATTATATTTTAAGACATTGCTTATTTCCAGCCAAATTTTAATGACCACCCTAAACAAATGCACACACTATGAAAAGATGGATTTTTATAGGTATGTCCCAACTGCTGTTGAGTACAGAATGTTATATTTATTTAAGAACTGATTACCAGTATATTTACTTATGAAGATCTCATAAGAAAACGATTAAAACTATTCCCATTCTAATAAAAACTTGTGTCTCTTTAGGAAAAGTCTTTCCAGAAGAGTGGAGGGTATCACTTTATCAATAACTGGATACTCGCTAATGTAATCTCAAACGTGTCTGACAGCAGAGGGGGAGGAGTTGAGACCGCAGGATAAGTAACACTCAGCTTTCTCCACCATCAATTTTATTATAATATTAGTGGAGGAATTTCAGTAATTTTCATAGTAACTCAAAACACAATTTTGCTATCGAAGTAAATGCAGAGTGCCAAATTTAATATAAATAAAAATAGAATATAGAAAAATCATATTATCTATTTAAGGCTATTTAACTTCCCATTTCCTGGTTGTAGAAGCTTATTGTAAACTGTATCAAAACAGCCTCTGTACAATTGTTCTCTATCACCTTCATAGGACTTCTTACATTTTGAAACGATCTTGATGATATTTGTATTACTTGTTTATATCAGTCCCATTCCAGAATGCAAGGTTCATGGAATCCAAGTTCTCCTTTGTCTTGGTCATGTATATTTGACAGGTGCTTGTGTAACAGCATTAGTCAGAAAATCAACATATATTTGTTGATTAAAGGATTGGATTTTTAAGTTTAAAAATTATTTACCTAACAAATTCCAGGCATACTTTCCCAAATGATTTGCTAGGACTTGCAAATTGTCTTGAGTTTATTTCCATTTTTAAGAGAATGACTTAAGAATAACACAGGCTAAATCATTTATTCTAAAACAGAGATAATCATTACAACCTCAACTTAACCCCTTCTAAATGTTCTTTTTTATTTTATTTTATTTATTTATTTTTATTAATTTTAATGGGTGACATTGATAAATCAGGGCACATATACTCAGTTAAAATATTTCCAGGTGATTTGACATTTGATTATATTGCGTACCCATCACCAAAAGTCAAATTGTCCTCCGTTACCTTCTATCTGGTTTTATTTGTGCCCCTCCCCTCTCCTTACCCCCTCCTGCAGCTCCCCCTACCCCTGGGTAGCCAGTACACTCTTGTCCATGTCTCTGAGTCTCATTTTTATGTCCCATCTAGGTATGCACTCATATAGTCTTTAGTTTTCTCAGATCTACTTACTTCACTCAGTATAATGTTATCAAGGTCCATCCATGTTGTCACAAATGATCCAAAGTCATCATTTCTTATGGCTGAGTAGTATTCCATAGTATATATGTACCAAAGCTTTTTAATCCACTCGTCCACTGACTGACACTTGGGCTATTTCCAGATCTTCGCTATTGTGACAATGTTGCGAAGAACATGGGGGCACATGTCTTCTTTTCGAACAGTACTATGGTGTTCTTAGGGTATATTCCTAAAAGTGGGATAGCTGGGTCAAAAGGCAGTTCGATTTTTAATTTTTTGAGGAATCTCCATACTGTTTTCCACAGTGGCTGCACTAGTCTGCATTCCCACCAGCAGTGTAGGAGGGTACCCTTTTATCTACATCCTCGCCAGCACTTATTCTGTGTTGTTTTGCTGATGAGCGCCATTCTGACTGGTGTGAGGTGATATCTCATTGTGGTTTTAATTTGCTTTTCTCTAATGATTAGTGATGTTGAGCATTTTTTCATATGCCTATTGGCCATCTGTATGTCCTCTTTGGAGAAATTTCTATTCATTTCTTTTGCCCATTTTTTGATTGGATGGTTTGTCTCCGTGGTGTTGAGTTTTATAAATTCTTTATATATTTTGGTTATTAACCCCTCATCAGACGTACTGTTGAATATGTTCTCCCATTCTGTGATTTGTCTTTTTATTCTGTTCTTATTGTCTTTAGCTGTGCAAAAACATTTTAGTTTGATATAGTCCCATTTGTTTATCCTGCCTTTTATTTCATTTGCCCGTAGAGATAAATTGGCAAATATACTGCTGCGAGAGATGTCAGAGAGCTTACTGCCTATGTTTTCTTCTAAGATGCTTATGGTTTCATGCCTTACATTTAAGACTTTTATCCATTTTGAGTTTGTTTATGTGAATGGTGTAAGTTGATGGTCTAGTTTCATTTTTTTGCAAGTAGACGTTGAATTTTCCCAATACCATTTGTTAAAGAGGCTGTCTTTACTCCATTTTATGCTTTTACCTCCTTTGTCAAAATCAGTTGTCCATAAAGGTGTGGGTTTATTTCTGAGTTCTCTGTTCTGTTCCATTGATCTATGTGCCTGTTCTTATGCCAGTACCAGGCTGTCTTGAGTACAATGGCCTTGTAGTATACCTGATATCTGGAAGAGTGATACCTCCTGCTTTATTTTTTCTTTTTAAGTATGCTTAGGCTATTCATGTTCTTTTTTGGTTCCATATACATTTTTTGAATATGTGTTCAATATCTTTTAAGTATGTTATTGGTATTATAATTGATATATCATAAATTTATAAATTGCTTTGGGTAATATAGACATTTTAATGATGTTTATTTTCCTAACCATGAGCATGGTATATGCTTTCACTTGTTTGTATCTTCCTTGATTTCTTTTATCAATATTTTATAATTTTTCAAGTAGAAGTCCTTAACCTCCTTGGTTAAATTTACTCCTAGGTACTTTATTTTTTTGGTTGCAATAGATAAGGGGATTGTTTCCTTAATTTCTTTGCTGACAGTTCATTGTTGGTATATAAAAATGCCGAATATTGAACCAGCCTTGCCTTTCAGAATAAATTCCACTTGATAATGGTGTATGATTTTTTATATATTGCTGGATCCTGTTGGCTAATATTTTGTTGAGAATTTTAGCATCTAAATTCATCAGGGTAATTGGCCTATAATTTTCTTTTTTTGCGTTTTCTTTGACTGGTTTAGGGATCAGAATTATGCTCACCTCATAAAAAGGGTTTGGAAGTCTTCCTTCCTCTTGAATTTTTTGAAATAGCTTGTGAAGGATAGTACTTAGTTCTTACTTGAATTTTTGGTAGAATTCACTTGTGAAGCCATCAGGTCCAGGACTTTTTTTTGTTGAAAGTTTTTTGATAACTGTTTCTATCTCATTTGTTGTAATTGGTCTCTCTAGGTGTTCTGATTCTTCCAAATTGATTTTTGGAAAATTATATGATTCAAGAAATTTGTCCATTTCACATAGGTTGTCTAAATTTTTGGCATAGAGTTCTTTATAATATTTTCTTACAATACTGTGTATCTCTGTTGTGTCACTTGTTATTTCTCCACTTTCATTTCTAGTTTTATTTATTTGAGCCCTCTCTCTTTATTTCTTGGTGAGTCTAATTAAAGGTTCATGATCTTGTTTACATTTTCAGAGAACCAGCTCCTGGTTTCATTGATCCTCTGTATTATTTCCTTAGCCTCTATGTCATTTATTTCCGCTCTCATCTTTATTATTTTCTTCCTTCTACTAGTCCTGGGCTTTATTTGCTGTTGTTTTTCTAGTTCTTTTAGATGCAGGGTCAATTGCTTATTTGAGCTTTTTCTAGCTTCTCATGGTATGCCTGTAGTACAATGAACTTTCCTCTCAGTACTGCTTTTGTTGTGTCCCATAAATTTTGAGTTGTATGCTCATTATCATTTGTTTCTATAAACTTTTTTTATTTCTTCTTTGATCTCATTATTAATCCATTCGTTATTTAATAATATGCTATTTAGTTTTCAAGTGTTTGAGTATTTTTAAGTTTTTCATTTGTGGTTAATTTCTAGTTTCATGCCATTGTGATCAGAGAAAATGCTTGATATGATTTCAATCTTCAATAATTTGTTGAGACCACTTTTGTGTCATTACATATGGGATATCCTAGAGAATGTACCCTAAGCGCTTGCAAAGAATCTATATTCTACTGCTTTAGGGTGAAAAGTTCTGAAGATATCTATTAAATCGAGTTGATTTAGTGTATCCTTTAAGTCTGCTGTTTCTTTGTTAATTTTCTTTCTTGAGGATCTATCTAGTGATTTTAGTGGGGTATTGATATCCCCTACTGTTATAGTATTGCTGTTAATCTTGCCCTTTATATTCATCAAAGTCTGCTTTATGTATGATGGGGCTCCTATGTTTGGTGCAAAGATATTTATAATGGTTATATCTTTCTGTTGAATTGTTCCCTTTATTATTAGACAGTGTCCTTCTTTATCTCTTACTATAGCCTTTGTTTTAAAGTTCATTTTGTCAGATATAAGTATTGCTACCCCAGTTTTTATTTCATTTCCATTTGCATGAAATATTTTTTCCATCGTTTTACCTTCAGTCTATGTGCATCTTTTGTTTTAAGGTGTGTCTCTTGTAGACAGCATATGTATGGGTCTTGTTTTTTTATCCACACAGGTACCCTATGACTTTTGATTGAATCATTTAATCCATTTACATTTAAGGTTATTATTGATATGTAGTTGTTTATTGCCATTTTATACTTTAAAGCTGTATTCTTCTTTTGCTATATTATTTTCCTTTTTTGAACTGTTCACAACTGGCTACTTAGTATCTCTTGCAGAATTGGTTTGGTGTTAATGAATTTCTTGAGGTTTTTTTTTGTCTGGGAATCTCTTAATTTCTCTATCAATTTTAAACATTAGCCTTGCTAGGTAAAGTAGTCTTGGTTGTAGGTTCTTGTTCTGCATTACTTTGAATATATCTTGCCATTTCTTTCTGGCCTCAAGTGTTTCTGTTGAGAAGTCCAATGTCATCCTTATGAGGGCTCCTTTGTAGGTGATAGCCTTTTCTTCTCTAGCAGCTTTTAAAAATTTCTCTTTATCAGTTAGCTTTGGTATTTTAACTATGATGTTTCTTAGTGTAGCCTTCTTTAGGTTTCTCTTTAATGGGGTTCTCTGTGCTTTTTGAACATATGAAATGTTTTCCAGTCTTAATTTAGGAAAGTTTTCAGCTAAAATTTGATGGAACAAAGTTTTTATCTCTTGTTCTTTCTCTTCTTTTTCAGGAACCCCTATGATGCGGATGTTATTTCTCTTCATGTTGTCACAGAGCTCCCTTAGAGTTTCTGTACATTTTTTCAGTGTCTTTTCATTTTTCTGCTCTGTTTCTGTGCCTTTGTTTATTTTGTCCTCTAACTCACTGATTCAATCTTCAGCTTCATCCATCCTGTTTTTAGTTCCTTCCATTGTGGTCTTCAGTTCTGATACTGTATTTGTCATTTCTGTCTGATTCTTTTTTATTATTTCAATTTCCTTTATTTTCCTTCTTATCTCTTTATTTAGGTGTTTGTAATGACTATCAATTGTTGCTCTAAGCTCTTTGAACATCCTAACTATCATTTTAAACTCTGCTTCAGGTACTTTGTTTATATCCGATTCATTCAGGTCCTTCTCTGGGATTTCTCTTAATTCATTTGGGTTGCATTTCTCTATATGTCCATTTTGTCTTATTGTAAGAAGGGTTTGACTACTGGAGTCCAATGAATGTTGCCTCTATGTTCCTTAGGTGTGGTCTGTCCGCAGGCCCACCACACCCTCTGCCGCTGCCTAGGGAGGTTGGGTATGAGTGTTGTCAGCTCCGGTCGCTAGGGCTGTTGCTGTGGTTTCCACCTTGCCTGGCTGTGTTCTCGTGCCAGGCTCTATAAGCCTCAGTGGTCTCAGCCTTCACCCCTCTCTCACAGGTGGGATTCTGCACCAACTCGGGTCACAACCCTGGGCACCAAGGGCAAGGGTGAGCACTTTTGCTCAGCTGCGGGTCTCCGTCAGCCGGTTCCTCTGGCCGAGAGGGGTTTCTCGTGCGCACTCAGCTGCGAACCAGGTTTCTACCCTGCCCCCACCAACCTTGGCTCCTCGACTGGGAGGGGCTGCTGCTACACGCTCTGTTGCCAGCCAGGCTTCCCCACTTCCTTGGGCAAAGCCAGTTCTTGCATGGCTTCAAGCCTCAGAGGCCGGGTGAGGCTGCGCACCTGCTCACCCCTGCCCAGGGGCTGACCTCTGCCTGTTCTGGGCTCCTGCTTTTCCCCCACAGGTGGGGTCACAGCCGGGCCCACAGCAGCCGGACCACTATCGCATGTCCCCTTCGCCCTGCTAGCCTAGACCAAGCTCACACCAGCCATCTTGGCCTCTGTTCCCACCTACGTAACTGCTCCTCTGCGCACCCCACCGCTGCCCGCCTTCTAGCAAGCCCTCAGCAGTGTGGGTGGGGGCGCTGCATTTCAGACCCTAACTCTCCATACTGGAGTTCCAAAAGCTCCTTCCTTCTAAGCAACTGTGCTCTAATTGCTGAAGGAGAGCCTATTTGGCTAGTGTCCTGCTTTCCCTTGCTGGTTCCAGGGGAAATATTGTTTCACATTTGTGGAGTGACTCAGCCCAGTGGTTAGGGTGGTTGTCCCTCAAAGCTTTTCTCCTTGTGCCTTCCAGACTGCACTCTCTTCCCGCTGCTCTGGTCCTCTCCTTTCTCCCTGTCTCCCAGAGTCCCGGGTGAGTGGTAGTGAGAGAGGTTTTCTGAGGCGTCCCTTTAAGAAGAATCCTGGGTCTGAGACAACTCTCTCTTTCTCACAAATTGTATCCTAACCTGTTTCACATCTAATACTGTCCATACGCCTTTTCTAGGTTCTGGAGCTGTAGGCTGGGACTTTGTTCCTGGGACTCGGTTTCCTACCCTTCCGCTGGCCTCTCTTCCCGCCACACGAGTCTCTCCAGGCTCCCTTTCACTCCGGGGAGCTGGGCAGCCCTTTCTGCATTTTTGCTTTTCCTACCAGTCTCAATGTTGCTTCTTCAGTGTTCTCTGGTTGAAGAGTCCTCTCAGTCCAGTTCAACGTTGGTTTATCCAGATGATGGTTCTTAAAATCAAGTTATAATCTACTTTGGTTCTGAGAGTTGGAAGTTGGTACGTCTGCCTACTCCATCGCCATCTTGCCCCTCCCCCTAAATTCTCTTCTGAATTAAATTTTTCAAAGATGATTGAATCTAAGAATAACACTGTGGATTAAAGTGCAGGTTTTAATGTCAGTCTGACTTGATATCAAACTGGTTGAATACATTTCTAAACATGAGCTTAAATGAATTAGTTAATCTCTGTGTATTTCAACTTTCTTAAAATAGACATTGTAACTCCTATTTCTTTGAATTCTGAGAATTGTTGTAATGATGCATGCAATGAAGTTACTACAAGGCCCAACATATAAACAGTTGACCCAAAGAGTAACTTTTCTTATTACTGTCTTGTGTGAATTTTCAAGCAATGATGGGGAGAAAGCTAAACTAGAAATGAAACTGGAGAAAAGCATGATCTATGTGTAGAAAAAATGGTTGGTTCTGTGAAGGGTGCTGTAAAATAATATGCAAATGAAATGGTAACCATTTTATTTAACTGTACAGGCATTAAAATGTTCCAAACTCTAATGTACTCCATTTAAAATTAAAACATTATAAACCTATAATACTTACCAGAATAAATATTATCATAAAACGTGCTTTTTTATTTTGCATCTTAAAATCTTTATACTATGAAATGTTGCATTTCCAATTTATTTAATATAATCTGTTAGAGCATTTTTAGAAAAATGAGAATGGAAAGCTATGAACTGTAAAAGAAATAGTAGCCTTTCAGCTAAAATGTGGAAGAATATTAAACTATATTTGAAATTCTATGAGGTAAAAAATATCTGATTTATAAATGTACCTTACAGATAACTTGAGACTTTAAATTTGTGTGTGTAAAACAGTATAAAATTAACCTAAAAGAGTCTGAAACGTTCAACCCATTTAGAATTCAAGCTCCTTCTTTTTTTTTTTTAAATGAGAGGAGGAGATATAGGGATTCAGACTCTAGCATGTGCCCCAACAGGGATCCAACTCAGCAATCCCCGTCTGGGGTCAATGCTCAAATCAACCAACATATCTTCAATGCTGAAACAACGCTTGAACCAATCAAGTCACTGGCTATGAGAGAAGAAGAGAAGCAAATAGTCACTTTTCTGGAACTATGACGTCTGAATGCCAGACTGACGCTCTATCCACTGAGCTAACTGGCTGGGGCGAGTTCAACTTCAAATGTGAGATAATCTTCAAATTCTTTTTTTTTAATTTATTCATTTTAGAGAGGAGAGAGAGAGAGAGAGAGAGAGAGAGAGAGAGAGAGAGAAAGGAGGAAGGAGCAGTAAGCATCAACTCCCATATGTGCCTTGACCAGAGAAGTGCAGGGTTTTGAACCGGCAACTTCAGCATTCCAGGTCTACGCTTTATCCACTGCGCCACCACAGGTCAGGCAATCCTCAAATTATTAATAATAGTTTTCAACATGTCTTGTCTGGGGTTCTCTATTCTAAACAGATTGAGATCACATGTGGACTTCTCACAGTAAATAAATCTAAATTCACATAAGTTAACATAAAAACAAGCCACCTTCTAAGCATAGTCAAAATATAAAGTCTCATGTTTTAAATCAGGAGCTGTTCATAGCCTAAAGTCATGGAGGACTTGGGTCATGTGGTCACTTACCACTGGCAAAACTTGACAAACTGGTTAGACAATAAAAGCATAACAGAGTATGTTCTAAGTCCAAGACCTAATATACAAGATATTTGTATACCTCAGCCACTCAAAATGTAATTAATTTGAACTGAGTTTGCTTCACAATATGATAAAGATTGTGTCTTATATATTAGCTCAGTCAGTCCCAGCAATTTAAAAGGATGTATCAGAGAAAAATAAAGTCAAAATTTTAAAACTGGGAATCCAAGTTAGCTCCTGCAACATAAAATGTATAAAATAAAATACAATTTGATAGGAAAATGACTTCAGTTTTAGTGTTTGCCACTCATAAGTTTCTGGATTTATATATTGGTTTTTTATTTATTTCTTTTTGCTTACAAATAAAAACAAGAAAAAAGTTAACTTGTTGAAGAATGTAGAAGAATGAGTTGCATTAATAATAAAAACAGAAAAAGAATGGAATAAACAGAACTGACTCTCCCTGGGCCTTCCAGTAGAAAGAATGCATTAAAGAATAAAACTATGGACCATGGCCAATTGCATCAGTGATAGAGCATCAACCTGGTGTGTGGAATTCCCAGGTTTGATTCCTGGTCAGGGCACACAGAAGAAGCAACCTTCTGTTTCCCTCCCCGCTTCTCTCTCCTTCCCCTCCCACAGCCAGTGACTCATCTCTCGAGTGTTGAGGATAGCTTGGTTGGTCTGAACATTGGCCTCAGGCACTGGGGATAGCTCGGTTGATTTAAGCATCAGCTCCAGGCAGGGGTTGCTGAGTGGATCCCCTTTGAAATGCATGCGAAAGTCTGTCTCTCTATCTCCCCTCCTCTCACTTAAAAAAGAAAAAAGAAAAAAAGAAAAGAAAGAAAGAATGAAATTTGAATTCTTAAAACTTACTTTGTCTCATATTTTGTATCTAGTTTTATTACCATTTAATGCTGGAAGCTTTCTCTTACTATTAGTACTTTATCTCAGTTTTAAAACAAACATCAGAATCAAGAAGGCTAGAAACCAAGATTTTGTCACCTCTTCAGAAATGGCTTTCTTAGTTTCCATGGCTGTGAAATGGGACTATAATACCTAGCTTGTAAGACTATTTTATATATAAACTGATGACTGTAAAACACTGTATAAAAATTAATTGCCCTGTATTAGTGTCGGAGGTTTTGTAGTTATACCTGCATCTTGTCAGGGAGAGGTCTCATTCCTGGTTTTGAGTAGCAGAGTTCATTTACTACCCCTCTGGGAACTATGTTGAAGTTGTAAGCTTGATTGGCGAAGGTGTAATGTGGCCGTGTGAACCTGCTTTTGAAAGTGATTTCACTACTATTCATAGGTGCTGTGATTATAGCACTCCTAAAACATGTTTATATTCCACTTGTGACTATAAAGCCTAATGCATAGAATGAGTCTAGTATTTCTACTACAAAGAGGAAACCTGATGAATTTCTGAATGGGATATGAAGTCTTGGTTTTTATACTCTGAACTATCACCAATTAATAATGACAATTGACCAAATCACTCAACTCATTTAGAGCAGATAGAGTATCTCCATGTGTCAGAGTGATGTGATGACTGTTAATAGGCATATTTTTTAAGCAGAAAAAATATATATTAGAAACTTTCTTAAACATTTGTAACAGAAAGGAAAAATTATAAGCAACAATTAGTACATTGTATATATTTTGTCAAATAATGGATTGTCTCAACTTGTCTAGGCAGAAACAAACTTGTAATTTAAGAAGATAGTTGAAAATAATAGGGAAAAATGAAATCTGTAGTGTTATTTTATACACCTGTATCCAACATATAGAGTTATTGGTATGATCATTGGATACAATTCTGAATAATCAAGGTGCTTAATAAAGAAGTGTTTTCCATAACTTCTTTGTTCAAGGTCTATGGTTTTGAAACATGCCTTACCCCATGTTTCTAATTGTTCTCCCGTGCCTTGTTACAATGAACAACTAAGAGATTTTTTTTACCACCAGAGTGGTAGGTCAGAATTTAATATCACTTCAGTATGATTTATTAATACCACACAGTTCTGTTGATCTGAAATTAATTGGTCCAAAATTATATCTGGTAGAGTAATGTGTTTCTATAATGCTAACAATTAAAAATGTACTTATATAAAACACCTACATATTTTTCATAAACAAAGTAAGTTTTGTTTTTTCAGCAACTACATGACATAAAGTAATATTTTAAAATATTTTCTTCTCTTACATAGAATGAGACAATACATATTTCTGTGTTCTGCTTCATAATTATTTCCACATTTAGAAATGTTTATGATCATTAAGCCACAAAATGTATTTTTCATAAATATTAGGAGTCTCCAAAAGTTCTGACTGATGATGAAGATCACATTGGATTAAGAAAAACCTGAATCAGTTGGAAATTGAAATATTAAAGTAACTTTAATATATATGTAATGTAAATTATATATTTCCCTGGATAAGATGTCTTTATTTCTTGAAGATATAGTTTCAATACCTGGAATATGCTTCTCTTTAAATGAAAAATAACAGCAAAAACCATAAAATCTACTGAATACCAATAACTGAAATGTTTTCTTTTTAGAACTTCAACCATATATATTATTTATTTTATTTATTACTTATGTGATAAATATAATGGTATATAAGATTATTTCAGCATAAAATTATCTCTTCTGATTCTGAGATCTTAAAAATGAAATTAATCCTAACTCTTAAGTTATAAATTTTTATGTATTATATTATGATTACTTGTAATTATCAATATACAATATATATTAGATATGTGGTTTACTTATAAAAACTTTGCCAATTATTCAAATATTTATTTTATTAAACACTTGTGTTGTGTGTCAGTCACTGTTTTTAAGACTTTATAAATGCACAACTACAGTCCCTTATCTGAAATCCTTGGTGCTGGATGTGTTTAGAAATTCTGATTTATTTTTCATATTTTTTAAAAGTGTAATAAACAGCATATATTGTACATTATATTACAAAACACCTTCAAAGTGGTTTGGGCAATATCTTGTTATTAAGCACACTAGTGTACCTACAGAAGAAGTCTGAATAATCACCCCAAGCTAAATGAAGACTACATTTTTGCATCAAGTAATTTTGCTGCCAAATTTATTTATATCATTTAAGACCTGGCTGTCATACTATATATGAATATGTGTACATATACATGTATATATAATTAATTAGGGATGTAGTCAACTACAAACATATTAAATTGTTTTTCTTCCAACTTTAGAGAATATAAATTTATATGTTATCTCTCCATATTAATAACAAAGACACATCTTATATGTAATAGAATGATTGCATATTTCCATAAGCTATCAAGAAGTAACTTGATAAGAGGAAAAAGGATTAACTACAACCCTTGCAATTTTGGGGTATAAGTATTTTTACCACAAAGATGTTTAGAGAAAGTAGGTGTTTAACAGGGGGACAAAAATACAGATTTTTACTAAGAAAAAATCAATGTCTCCTTTCAAATATACTGGTTTGATTTATAATTACATTATAAACATTTTTGGTTTTTATTTTTTAAACTAATATTTAAGAAGTCGATGGTCAAGTTAGGAAAAGATTGAATAATTAGCAAAAGCTGGAATTTTTTTTCTCTTTTCTCCTCCCTACCACCTCTTTTCTTTTCTTTCCTGATTTCCCCTAATACACCAAGAAAGGCTAATTCATTAAATGGTGGATAACTTAAAAATCATCAACAGGTATAAAGGTCTCAAGCATTATCAATTTGCTTTATAATAATGATTATAATATCAAGATGTCAGTCACTTGGTAGTAGATTGTTAACCTCACCCCACTTTCTCTGTGAGCTTCCTGGGTCCATCAAAGGACTTGGCTAACTCTTCTTCACAATGACAACATCACTTTATCATGCTGACAGCTAGCAACGGCAAGTTGCAGCAGGCTCAGAGTTTTGTAGTTGTGATGAAAGTCAGAAACTCAGTAGCCCAAGCCCTAAACTTTTCTGGTCCAAGACTGTGTGGTAAAGAAAATATGTTTTGAAGATTTTGATGTTTAAAGTGTGAAATTTTGACAACCTGTGATCTTAATATACGTGATCCTGCAGCTGTCTAACATGCGGTAAACCTCAGTGACTGTTTCCAATGGGGTGTTGATACATACCTCAAAGGGTGGCTGTGATGGATAAAGGAGATCATGAAGGGAAAAAAAAAATGTCTGGCGCATGATGGACTATGTAAATTCAGGGCTATTATAATTTTTTAATAGAAAGGTCTGTGTTCCTTTTAGGTGACAGAATTGTGACAATAATTCAGGTTTCTGGACATTTAGTCCATTTTTCTTTTTTACTGTTCTGAATTATCTCACATTTATCTGGAAATAAGTAATAATAAAATAATGTACAATTACAACTGCTGAGAGATATAGTTTTCTTTGGCTCATGGCAAGCCTCAAAAAGTATAAGCATGGCCTGACCAGGCGGTGGCACAGTGGATAGAGCGTCGGACTGGGGTGCAGAAGACCCAGGTTCGAGACTCCGAGCTTGCCAGTTTGAGCCATGAGCCCATCTGGCTTGAGCAAGAGCTTGCCAGCCTGGACCCAAGGTCACTGGCTCCAGCAAGGGGTGATTCGGTCTGCTGAAGGCCCACAGTCAAGGCACATGTGAGAAAGCAATCAATGAACAACTATGGTGTCTCAATGGCAACGAAAAACTAATGATTGATGCTTCTTACCTCTCTTCGTTCCTGTCTGTCTGTCCCTATCTATCCCTCTCTCTGACTATCTATCCCTATAAAAAAAAAAAAAGTATAAGCACTTTTTTAAAGTCTATTAAATTAATTAAGGAAAAACAAAAAAGTAATAAAGCTTTTAAAAAATTTCTGAGCAACCTGCAAATTAATGTACAAAATATAGAAAATATTGTAATTAATTTTAATCCTGAACACTTGAAAATACTTTGGAAATAATGTTTGTACCAAGAAGAATTTTGTAAATTGGAAGATGAATATTCTTGAGTATTTAAAGAGATATTTTTTTAGGAAGAAACAGGATTAGTTTTTTAGTGACACAGAAAATTGCTATCATTTACACTTTGTTCCAAAATTATATTAATGAAGTTTTGTCATGGGAATAAATTAAAATGGGCATATGGCATGGGGAAAGTGATGGCATTTCTGCACCTGCAATTTATGAAAAAACAATCTTATTTAGATGATATCACTGACCATGGGCTCACCCGGGCTTCAACTGAAGCCCATAAGAAACCTTGCAAGGCGACTGGGTTCTTTTAGTAAGAAGCATGTGATTTTAAAAAGATTTACTTATAATTTCTAAGAAGAAGTTTATGAAAAAATCACTTTTATTTAAATTAAAACAGGCTATATAAATTATTAATGTATTTAAATCCTAAAGTTTTAAGACAGGATTTAAGTTGAATAAACAGGGTAAAAATGAGATGCCTTGGCAAAGAGAACCTAAAACTAGGACTTTAAATATGAAAATATCTGAGCATTAGGATCTTCTGCCTCACCTTATTTCCTTAAATGTGTGACCTTTTAATGTAAAGGATAAAATATGCTATTTTATTAGCCTTCATGTAATTTAATATTAGCAGTAAGAAAGGATCTAAGAACAAATCACTTATTTGAACAAATTAAATTCAGATACAATTTCTCCAGGCAATTTTAAAACATAAGAATTGGAAATAAAGCATTTATTTAGGTTCAATGAATTGTAGATACTAGAAGAGTAAAAAAAATAAATTTTTAAAATATTTCTAGGATTGAGAATTTTGCTTTAATTTTTATTGTAGGCATTTTCATATATCAATTCCAATTGTAATGGAAATCTACATCTATCAAAATTATTTCCCAAAATCAAAAGCATATCAATTCAATGTATCCATAAATTAGAATATTTCTTAATTTGCCCTCTTCTTCAGATGTTTTACAAATAAAGATAGTGAAAAAACCAAAATGACTGTTATTTGTTTAATGTTTGATTTTAACTTAACATTAAATTGGCTTAATATTTTTTAACGAAGGAAATTCTGAGACCATATATTTATCATATCTTATAAAACCCTAAATGCATGCATGAGGGGTTGCATGTAAGTGGTGCCATATAAAAAAGGGAGATGGGATTTGGGTGGGGGGAAGGGCACACCATAAAATTGTTCATTAGTATCTCTGTATTCAACAAGTTTCAATCTGATTGTTCCTCTGGTTCTATAAAATTTATGCCTTTAGCTATAATGCTCCAAAGGAAACACAACAACCTACTAGGTGTAACAGTCAATATTAGTCTCTCTTCCATTTTTCTGCTTTTCTACCCACATTTAAATAATAATAATAATGACAGTTTCACAACATACTTTCAAAAGATAGTTCTTATGACCCAATAATTACACAAAATACCATGGTAGTACAGAAGAGACAAAAAAAACAAAAACAAAAAAACCCACAAAAAAACAGAAAACAAAACAGACCAAAGAAGGACTGAGAATGGAAGAGATAAAGCAAGAATATGTCAAAATTTCTTAGGATATATTCAACAAAAAAGCACACAAGTAAGACACTCAGCCAACTGCCATATGCCTTGACAAAGATAACAACAGCAGCAGTGCACCCAGGGAGCTGCTTCATCATTAGCCCCTCACCCAGCAGTGGTGGAAATTCATTTAGCCCCATGCTGGACTTTCATTAGGCCAGACTCGCATCAGATGGTCTCATGTTTTGGCTCTGGAGCAGTGCTGCCCTGGATTGAGGAAGATAGCCACATATCAGCTCAGCGGGGAGCCTAGAATTGAGAGGAGCGTTCCTCTCAAACAGATGCCAGGGCTGCAAGTGGATCGGTGAGGGAAGAGGACTCTATGCAAGGCTATTCTTTATGTTTGCATTTTATGACATGACATCTTTGGGAAAAGAAAAAAAAACCTAAACACTTAAAGTTTGTTTTTAATCTAATTCTATTAAGAATAAGCTGTAGTGAAGAAAATCTGTGAAGCTGAAAGCAAAGAGAAATATCCAGAAATATTCACTTGTAACCATAGCAAAAGTGGAGCTGACATTGGCATTTTTTTTAACCTCAGGACTGTAATAAAAAGTTAACGAAGCAAGGGATGTCAATATAATAGACTCATAACAAAGATGTGAAAATTTAAAACTCTTCTTTCTTTTTCTGGAAGTTATGTTAAAAATATACAGAAAGAGAGGATGAGTATTAAAGTATTAAATGAACACAAATATAAGAAAGATATTTCTATAAAAAATATAAAACTTATATCAAAACAACAATACATACTATGCATATGATGAATAAAAAATTTTCAAAATTGGTATTTATTTTTCTTAAATCAGCAAGATTTTGATCGAGAAATATAGAGAAAAAAATAAAACAACAGATGATTTTTTTCTACTGGCTTTTCCAAAGATGAAAAGAATAATGTTCAATATTTTAATCAATGATTATTTTAAACCCTGCTGCTATGTTTCATTATGGTATGTGTATTTTATGAAATTTTTAAAGAATAAAATAGAACTCAAAATGTGTTCATTCTTCTGTTATTTTTCTAATATTTCTATAAATCAGAGTACAAACATCAGATGTTTTGTTTCTCTAAAACAAAAACTTTAATTTTATTCTTTCATTTTATTCACTTAATTAGTTGATTTTATATCAATTATAAATGTCATTACTTTATATATAGATTTAGTTTTCTATCAATATGATATTTTAAATTACAGTTGTGCAAGCAGCCAGTTGAAAGGCAAAAAGTTTATGAAAATAAAGGAAGGGTATAATTTCCTAAAAACACCATGTTTTCTAATGAAAAATCCATTTAACACATATTGAGAAGATTTCAAGAAACATTAATATATTATATAACAATATACAATACCTCTAGTGATATTTTGAACTCTGAATGTTTGGCAACAAATTGGCAAAAAATGAAGTAGTACAAAGTTTTTCATCTCTTAAGAGATGAGCTGCTAGTTATTGCTAAAAGATTCTGTTCTCTTCATTATCCCTTGGAATGAAGTTTGCAGATATCTTTAGGTCAGTGGAGCATAGGAAGCTTTCTCCTGGCAGTGAAGCTTCTGGTAGCACATTTCACTCCAGGCATCTGCATTCTGTTTGCCAGTGACACGTGGCTTGTCCTCCACTTAATCATCCTGATTCGTGTCAATTTATAGACATGTTAGGATGCAGATGGCTCATTTTACTAAATTAATAAAAGAACTGTTGACATTTTCATATATATATTTTTACTTATATAAATAGTAAAATTATTTGAAAAAGGCAATCTTTGTTATTACTGAAACTGAATGCTGCAAAAATATTGCAAATCTGATTTTTAAAGGAAAAATAATGACATGCATACATGCAAACATGACATAAACCAATAATGCAATGAAAAATAAACATGAAACTGAACTTACTGAAATATCACTGAAATTTTAAGATACCTATTCACTGATCAGAAGCAGAACTTCTGAAAATAAAGCTACATCATCATATATTGTAGGTATGTACGAATGTGAGTTTGTGTGTGTGTGTTAAAATAATCACCAAGAATATACACTAACAATCTTGCATCCCTACATGTTTCAGCTGCATTTGCTTGTTATTGGCAGAGACAACAATTTAACTGCAATGTTAGCAGACTGGGCCAAGCCTGGTTTTTGCACCACAGGTACTGGGAGGTTGAATACACATTGAGCTCTGCAGCAGGTGGGCTGTGTTGAAGCGCCACCTACTGAAACACATTTCCCAGCCTTAAATGCCCCACACTGGCATTTTCTATAGCATTGACAAAACTGGTTCAGGGGAAAGAATTACAGTACAAATGAAATCCTATTTTTGGCAAAGAGGGCTCTATAATTGTGTCAGCTTCAAACGTTACTGATTACAGCAGTATGTCTATGCTAATGCATTTGTGACTCCTTTTTGTAAAGAGGAAAGAAAAAAGAACTAGAGAATATCAGCTTCCTTGCTCATAAATTGGGTTGTATTTGATATATAAAAAGAAGGGAGGGGAAAGAGAAGGATGGGACAGTTTTTGATGCATTTATACATTTGCAAGGTTTTGTTCATAATTAAAATAGATTTGAGTAAAAATCATGCAATCTTACACACACACACACACACACACACACAGAGCTATCACAGATCATATCTTAATGAATAAGATTAAATTAACAGATAGGACTGAAACACATTTACACCCTAATCTCTGTCAACCCTCTCTTTACACCCATATTTAAAGCAACCAAAAGAAAAATATGTTCAGAAAGAATTGAATATTCTATCTCACTTTAAAAGTAAGAGTAGGATTGTGTCCAGCAACATTGCAAATGGAACAACTAGCGGGTGAATGACAGAACAAGCTTTAGTAACTGATCTTAAGATGGACAAAGATACTGTAAAAAGATTTTTAAACAGAGTTTCATGTTGAATGTTGTGGGTGTTGATTAAATCAAAGCATAAAAAAAAATAAGGCTACACCTAAAAATAACAATGGCGCATTTTTTTCCCCCTACAAATTAGGCTAGATCTTCTTGAGAAAAATAATTCAGCTAAAGAACATTTAAGTTTCTTTTTGTCTAATTTAGGGGAGGGTATTGTTTTATTTTGTTTTTATTCTGACCTCAATTATTAAAGTTATGTGAGTAGCTTCATAGAAGTATATAATATCTATTTAAATAATACACAATTATTTCTGTCTAAGACTGACAGTAACATAATATCCCAAATAAGAATAATTTATTTAATGTATGTATTAAAATTCATCCAAATACAATTCCCAGGTATGATGTGTTCTTATAGGCCTCGCTGGTAATAGATATTTGTGTGGTATGTGTAGGAGCCATACGAAAATCTATACAAGACTACCGTATTAACTCTCTATTTAGGACTGTGATCTTCTACGCTGTTGACTTTTAGGACTTTTTGACTCGTAAACATCCAAAGGTAATACTTCTTGTATCACTTCTCTTTCGTAAACAACGACTAGTCTTTTCATCATATAGGAAGTTTAATTATCAAAGTCAAAATTAAATCATATTAAAGGGTTGGTTTAAAGCTGCAAGAGAGTAAATTAAGTATTTTTTTTTCCTTTTTTCTTTACAGGGACAGAGAGAGAGAGAGAGAGAGAGAGTCCAAGAGAGGGATAGATAGGGATAGACAGACAGGAACGAAGAGAGGTGAGAAGCATCAATCATTAGTTTTTCGTTTCTGTTGCGACACCATAGTTGTTCATTGCTTGCTTTCTCACATGTGCCTTGACTGCAGGCGCCCAGCAGACCGAGCCACCCCTTGCTGAAGCCAGCGACCTTGGGTCGAAGGTGGCGAGCTTTTTGCTCAAGCCAGATGGGTCCGCGCTCAAGCTGGCAATCTTGGGTCTCGCTAGAACCTGGGTCTTCTGCATCCCAGTCCGACGCTCCATCCACTGCGCCACCGCCTGGTCACGCATAAAATAAGTTTTGAAAAATGGCTTAATCCTCTTGCTTTAAATGTAACTGTAGTATTATGCATTGTTTTTCTTAATGTAAAAAGAACATATTTAGAAATTTAATATATTTATTTACATGTAACATTTCAGAGATTGTTATAATTTAAGCCATTCTTCTTAATCATAATCAAGAGATATACCCTTTGGAGTTACAACTGTCACAAGAACTGGGGTTCAGTTAGTGGATCTTCACTAACTTATTTAACTTAAAACATGAGGATACTTTTTCTTATTATCTATGAAATGAGGTAATCCTCATTACATGAGGGTTATTTTCTCCCAGTAAAGCTATGGAAATAACAACCTTAAATCATGAAGATATTTAATGAGTCATTTTCAAAACCAAAATTTCAATACTTTTCTGAAAATGCAAATGTAATTTTAAGCTTAATTAATCCAAAATTGCATCTAGAGATATGTATCAATGTCTGTGTAAACTTTTTTCTATTGGAAGAGCTGTCTCAAAAACATTCCTTTTGTGGAAATGATTAGAGTTTTGTGAACTTAGAGCTGGTGCCAGATTCAGAATTCCACACTATCCCAAATAAAATTTAAGAATATGATTTTCTAAAAGGAAGTCTGCATTCTATAATGTAATTGTATTGTAAAACTTTTCAAATATCTACCAGAATAGAAAAGAAAAATAAGAGCATTAAAACCCTTCCCTGAAAAGCTGATCAGCTCACTTAGCACTCGAAAGAATGAATCCCACGTAAGAAGAAACTTTCTCTCATTTAATGGAAGCATATGGTTTTCAAATCTGCCCTTGCAAAAGAACGTAGTGAGCAAAATATGTATGCATTTTAAGGTCATAATGACAAAAACCTAAAACCTAGCACCAAAACACAAATATGAACATATTGATAAAATAAATTAGCCTTTTTCTTTTACTATGTCTCAAACACCATATCACTCATTCAATTGTCCAGAAGCCAGGCAGAATCCTGACTAAATGAACCTAGCCTCAAGCTCCAGGGTCACCACACTCTATCTTGTCTTACTCAATGGAAAGCAAATTCCATAGTGGAGAATGCCCTGCTTTAAATCAGACTTTTAGCAATACAAGCTAGCTGGTGCTTTCTGGCCTAATACTTTGCACATGTGATTCTGAAATAAAATAAGTCCCCAAACCCATCTATCTAGTTGACAAGCAGGGTTTTTTTCGTTATTAAAAAATTATTTGAAATAGTTTTGCTTTCTTTACAAATCTCAAGTTTGGCTTAATTTGCATACCTTGCTAAAAGATCAGTGTGTAATCAATATCTTTAAGGAATGTTTCTGATTTAACATATTCTGGATTTCATTGAAAGAAATCTGGAAGGACTTTCAAAGCAATGTGGCTTTGTCAGAGTAAATTTAAAAAAAGATCTTAAATGGTATTTGGCAGCTTACATGCCCTTAACAACACCATTGCTAACTTGTTTGTAAATTATGATTCCCATTAAATGGACAGCAGTGCCCAGTTTTCTCTCAATAGGTCCTGTTATGCTCAGTAAAACAAGGCTAGAACAGAAGTTCATATAGTAAAATGCAGCCAAAGTGTTAAGCATTAAGCAAAAGACCCATGAGCTTGACTTACGTTGTATATTAAAAATACAAATATAAATAGGTTTATGCACATATTTAATATACAACTTAAGTCAAGGCTCCTGGGTATTATAAAAAAATTACTTCTGATGATTTGTTAGTATTAGTGAATAGTAGTCTTAATCAGAAGATACACCTCTCTCTGTTGAAAATCTCTGTGCAAGAATTTCTTTAGTCCCTTATATTTTCTCATCTATTTTATAAATAATAAGCCATTTTATAGATACATAAACTGATGCTCAAAGAAATTTGGCTTACGTAAAATTAAATTACTAAATAGTAACTGCTTTCTGATTTAAATTCAGATATTCCTGTTTCAAAAATCTATGTTCCATTTATAACCGTATTACATGGTATTTAAGCATGGTACAAAGCCTGAATTGTCTTATACTCTATTGATTAAAGATACTTAATGTAAATAATTTGATTCTTATAATTTTTAATTATGAAAATTTGTGCCTTAGAATAAAAGCATAAACATAACATTTTTACCAAGAGCTTTCTTTCTATATGTCTAATTTGTCTGTTTTCTATAGATAAGATTTTACTAATAAATAATACCATTTTAGCCTGACCAGGCGGTGGTGCAGTGGATAGAGCATCGGGCTGCGATGCGGAAGACCCAGATTCGAGACTCCGAGCTCGCCAGCGTGAGCGCGGGCCCATCTGGCTTGAGCAGAAGGCTCGCTGGCTTGGACCCAAGGTCACTGGCTCCAGCAAGGGTTGCTCAGTCTGCTGAAGGCCCGGGGTCAAGGCACGTGTGAGCCTTGAAGCAATCAATGAACAACTATGGTGTCACAACGGCAACGAAAAACTAATGCTTTATGCTTTTCACCTCTCTCCGTTCCTGCCTGTCTATCCCTCTCTCTGACTCTCTCTGTCACTGTAAAAAAAAAAAAAACCATTTTATTTCTCTAAATGCTGAAATGAAATTGTTTTTATTTATAAAATAACAAAATATAAGTTTAATTTAAAGATAAACTTTTTTTGTAATTATAAACTAAGCAAGAGAGTTCTATAATCATTCAAATATTATATTCATTCAAAATACTGTATATATAAAAAGAAAAGCACACTAAAATTTTGGTAATTAACCCAAATAAAAGTCAATGTGACATTTGCAGTTATTCATATAACTTTTCTGAACTTCAAAGTAGCAGCATCAATGTTTATTCAAAGTTTCCAATTTTAGTTTTAACTGTGGTTATTTAGCTTATAAAGAAAAAAGCTGGCCTAATTTTCAAGCTCTAGAGCTTATTAGTGAACATATTTCTATATTTAGAATCTCATATTAGTATTTGATTCTTCACGTACCTAATTTTTAGTGCTAAACCCCTGATTTAGATTCTTAAATACATGTTTCAAGCAGCCAACTATTTCTTGTTATAATTGGATTAAGTTGTCAATGATACATCATAAAGTAGATAATATATGTCAAAAATGTTTATATAAAATTTTAAGTTAGGCCTGACCAGGCGGTGGCACAGTGGATAGAGCGTTGGACTGGGATGTGGAAGACCCAGGTTCAAGACCCCGAGGTCGCCAGCTTAAGCGTGGGCCCATCTGGCTTGAGCAAAAGCTCGTCAGCTTGGACCCAAGGTTGCTGGCTCCAGTAAGACGTGGCTCAGTCTGCTGAAGGCCCCCATCAAGGCACATGTGAGAAAGCAATCAATGAACAACTATGGTGTTGCAACGGCACTGAGAAACTAATGATTGATGCTTCTCACCTCTCTCTGTTCCTGTCTGTCTGTCTCTCTCTCTCTGTCATTGTAGGGGAAAAAAAAAGCTTAAGTTAGTAAGTTAGCATAATTTTATTTAATTTATTTTTTAATTTAAATTTTTTCTATTGAAATATTTTCCAACTACAGCTACATTCAATATTATTTTGTATTAGTTTCAGATGTATAACACAGCAGCTAGATAGTAGTATACTTTACAAAGTGTTCCTCCTGATATTTACAGTACCCAACTTGCACCACACATAATTTTATAATGTTATTAACTATATTTATTATGCTGTACTTTATATCCTTATGACTACTTTGTAATTAACAATCTATGATTTTCAATCCCTTTACCTTTTTCACTCAGTCCCAAAATTCCTCCTCCCCTCTGACAATCATCAGTCTGTTTGCTGTATCTATGATTCTCTTTCTGTTTTATTTGTTCACTTATATTGTTCTTTAGGTTCTGCATATAAGTGAAATCATATGGTATTTGTCTTTCTCTGACTGACTTATTTTAGTGAGCATGATACCCTGTAGATACATCTATGCATTGGCAAATGGTAAATTTAATCCTTTTTTATGGCCAAATAATATTCCACTGAATATATGTAATACTGCTTTTTTATCTACTCATCTATTGATAAGCTCTTTGGTGCTTTTGTAACTTGGCTACTGTAAATATCGCTACAATGAACAGAGGAGAGTATATACTGTTTCTAATTAGTGTTTTGGGTTTCTTTGTATATATAGCCAGAAGTGGAATTACTCATTTATAAGGTAGTTATATTTTTAATTTTTTAAATTTAGCTTATTACTGTAATCCTGCAAAAACTCTAAAACCATCATTAGTATTGATTAGGTATATAAATTAGATTACTAAATTAACAGATAAAAAATGCTATCAATAAATTTTTTCCTTGAATTAAGAAACCTTGTATTATAATTCTTCTAGACTTGCAGCATAAAAATTTGACAATTACTCCAGTTGTCATCCAGATATTTTACTTCTATACTGCTCACAAATATTAGAGGATATTTCAAAATGAATATGAAGCAATAAAAAAGAAACATTTTTTTTATTAAACAAGAACATTAGAATAGCAAATACACAGTCCAAATATGTTGTTTGATTATGCAAATGAGATGCAAAACTAATTTCTATTTCATTGGTGAAAATTAACTATACAATAGGCTGAAAGTATTGGACTATCTGCACATTCCCTGATTCCTAATTTTTGTGAGCAGTATGTAATGGAAGTGCTGAAACAGCAAACTCATCTTGTCATTTTTAAAGGAAGTCTGTTGATTTATCCAACATCTCACAGAGAACCCAGACTTTCTGGTTTCAGGTTTCATGAGTCTGCTACTCTTACTGTATTTAATTTAAAGGTGAATAATTGTCATATAGTGGTGGAGTTCTCTAACAGATCTACATTCAAGAGTCATCTACCTATTTACACTAAAATTCAACTCTTTAAATATGCTTGTAGATCCACTTGAGAAACAACTGTGGCATTTGTTTACAGATTTAGTGCTAACTACCAGAACCAGTGGTTTTTGAGTTTGGATGTAAACCGTAGTTATATGTGAACCCAATGAAGGTTATGCCCACCACCCTGTTCCACCACTTTGTGTCAGTTGTCTGGTTTACTTATTCTGGAAACAGCAGGATTGAAGGTAGCTTAATATTTAGATTAGAATTTTATACCCAACAGTGAGACGCTCCGGAAAATTAGATCACAGACTGGCTTTCCTGACCAGGAGAAGGTGCAGTGAGAACATGGGGAGCAGTGCAATGGATACATCTGATTCTAGATGGCACCTGCAAGCAGAAAAACTGAGTTCTCCAAGGTAAAGCAAAGTCAAATGAGAGGGCCTTTGTTTATCTCTTTCTTACCATCCTTTCATTCCCACAAAACAGGCCACGTAATTCTTCCTTGCTCTATGTCATCTGCCTCTGTTTTCAGTTTGCATCCTGAAACAGCATACTGTTTGTTTTCTCCCTGCATTTTCTCTCTTAGATTCTGAAAAGGACATAAAAGAACTCTCTAGATTTATGTCACTCAATAGGATCCTGAATTCCTAAATAAAATAAATCGGTGGGACTACTTCACTTAGAACACACATATTCCTCAACATCAGAGAATTTGTGGGAAAAATAAAACAAGGGAAAGGCTTCTGCAGGGATTTATCCCTAATATCCTAGCACAGAGAAAATGGATATGTGTGTATAAAATGCATTGACTTCTTCAGTTAAGGTTAATTTGTGCTGTAAGCATTAAAGATAGAAAGTCCTTGAACATTATGGAACAGCTCTTGTGTGAAACCTTTCCTAATTTCCCCAAGGAGTCTAATCTTCCTGCCTTCTACCTCCACCCACCTCTCCCCTTTTAACATACAGGAAGGATGATGGTCCCATCTATCAAATACTGACTAGATTGTCCTTTAATTAACTACTTACAAACTTGTCCTCAACAGCCCAGTTAACCAAGAGCTCATTGCGGGCAGGCTAAGTTTTTTCTCTTTGTCTATAGTTATAAGCTGTGTTCCTGGAATGCCCATCCTCACCTCATTGAACCCCCATAGGAAATGCACATTTGCCTTGAGCAGCCTACCTCTAGGTAGTGTGTGTGTTTATTTTTTTGGTCCCTGACCTACACACCTCATATAGAATTAGTCACATTTCAACCTGCTCAGTTTGATATCATAGCATTTTCATAAACTGTAAGAAAAGTATCTTGAAATGGTTATTATATATTTTTTAACTTGTAACTTAATTATCTTGAGGTGTTTAATAGAGAATTCAATGGGTATTTAATAAAATGGAAAAAAAATACAAATGAAGTTGGACATTATTTTTAATATTAATGCTTTTATTCTCCCAAACACTAAGAATAGAGAGAATATTCTAAATTCTTGAGAAATATAAACATTTTTAAAATTTAATTAAGTTTATTTAGGCAAAATTGGTTAATAAAAGTATATAGGTTTTAATACATCATTTGTATATTTCATAGTGTGTTTATCACCCAAAGCCAAATTTTCTTCAGTAGAAATCCTACCTTTATTTGTTATGTTTTGTAAAATGTCTTTACTAAAATGTTTTTAAACATTTTTGAGTTACTAAAGGTTCTTTGCTGTTGCAATAGCCCTTAATCAGAAAAATAAAATAAGGAAAACCGTTCTCTGGCCAATCACTTTAATAAAAATATTAGGAATTAAAGAGAAATAGAGAGTAGTAATTTTAAATCATTTGTTATACAATTAAGATCTAAAAACTTTAGACAATGATGGTACAAATCATCCTATTTTCAAAGAGTACATACACTTCTGTAAGGTTGCCTAAAGTACGTTTATTTAACAAAGATTTAAATTATGCTTAATATATGTTATGACTCATTTTTAGAATTTGACCAATCTAGTTATAGCTGAGGAAACTGAGGCACAAAGAAATTAATTAATGTTCACGGTTACATAGTAAGCAGAAATGTTGCTGTTTCAACTGAAGTTTCTGTCCTAATTAAAAATTTGGATTAAATTGATGCCTAGCCTAGCCAGGAGGTGGTGCAGTGGATGGAGCGTAGAACTGGGACACAGAGAACCCAGGTTCAAGGACTCGAGGTCACTGGCTTGCATGTGTGTTTGCTCATCTGGCTTGGACGTGGGCTTGCCAGTTTGAACACAAGGTCACAAGCTTGAGCAAGGATCACTGCTTTAGCTGTAGCCCCTACCCTCCATCAGGGCAAATATGAAAGAGCAATCAAACTAAGGTGCCTCAATGAAGAATTGATGCTTCTCATCTCTCTCTTCCTTCATGTCTGTCTGTCCCTAGATGTCCCTTTTTCTGTCTCTCTCACTAAAAAACAAACAAAAAACAAAAACTAAAACAAACAAACTAAAAACAACCCAATGCTTAAGATTCATTCTTACTTTATGGCAAATGATCTTTTCTGAGGAGTGATGATGCATAGCAGTAATTTGCTTTCCCATAAAATACTGCCTCTGTTTATGGTTAGAATGAACAGTTAAACATCAGCTGGGCACCTGAATTTGTCAAAGGCATGTGCAACGTAGTCAAAATGTCCAACCAAAGCTCATAACTATTCCCCATTATCTCTCAACTGAACAACTACCACCACCCAAGCACTCAGGCATAAACTTCAAAAACCTGCCTTTTCTTACCCCCCCTTCTTCCCCAGCCCCATGTGTAGTCAGTTCCACAATCCTTACATTCTTTGCTATTTCTCAACTCCATTCCCATCTCTATCCTCATTGCTACAACCTTATTCCATACCCCAAGTCCTGTATTGGACAACTGTCATGATCTCCCCATGGTGTCCTGGCTTTCAAGCTTTCTTCATCCATACCCAGTTCATTACCCATTTAGCTATAGCAGTAAGTAAACTTTCTAAAGTGAAATTTTTATCTTTATACCTTATATCCTAAGTATTAATTCCCTAGACTAAAATAAAGGGCTATAAATGGATGTCTAGCCTTGTGTGTCAAATTTGGTAGCCATTAGCCATATGTACACTTAGCATTAGAACTCTGGGTAGTCTAAATTGAAATGCATTCTAAGTATAAAGCATATGCTATATTTCAAAGACATAGTGTGAAAAAATGTTAAATATCTGTAATATTTTATATTAATTATATGTTAAATTTTAATATTTTGGGCATCTGGGTTAAATCAAATATACTATATATATGGCTTGCATCAAAATTTCTCTTAGACTGTGTTGACTAGCTTTGGTGAACTCTAAGCAGCTTCTGGAATACACTGCTCTGCCTGCAACACCCTCCCTTTCTCCACTCTTACACCTTGTCTTGTTATATTCTCATTCATCTTGAGAGCAACCCCACTTTGATTTTCCCTGCTTCTTATTTTTGCAAATGTTGGGCAAATGAGCTTGTAAAATTTGTGTTTTTGAGTTTGCTCACTTTTATTATCAAAAAAGGCACTGGGAAGCCATGTGTGTGCTTGTCCTCAGAGCAGGGTAGTTGATTGTAAACTGCTAATTACCTTCCTGCTTGGGAAGGGCAATCATTATGCTAATGTTTGCTGGAGGAGGGGTTTCACACCAAAAAGTTTTGAAAAGAGCAGAGAAGAAGAAGGATAAGGAAGAAGAAAGCCAAGGTAGCAGGGTGGTAAAGGAGAAGCCAGTTTGTGTACAGAGGAAAAAGGAGAAGGTGTGCAGATGGGGAACCAGAGATGACTGAAACTGGTGGGAGCCTTTGATTCTAGGAAAAAAAAGGAGAAGATTCTCCTGGTTGTGGAACTGGAGAATGTGTCAGGGTTTTGGAGCCCTGTATGTGTTTACTTGCCAGCCAGTATGAGGCTAGAATAAAAGAATGGCCCACCATTTTTTGGCTCCACTGTTTCTTTACGGTCTGCCAAAATTCAAAGAGAACCTGCATGTGAATGGCCATGACGGCCACAACTACTGGCCATACAGCTAATGAACTTTTACTTTGCAGAATTGTCACACCTAATTATCTGATACAGTTGTTTACTAGCTGATAACAATGCCTTTGAGAATAGTGGTCATATATGTCTTGCTAGACAATCCTGTCTGTAGCCATAAAAACCCCTTGTACCTTCAAAGAGAAAATGCTAATTCATACTTTAATAATTAATATTCTTCAAAACTATGCCTTCTTTTATTCAATCTCTCAGACTTAGGAATAATCCTATGTATCTGAGTTAGTGACTCTGCAGCACTTAGTGATGTTGTCTCCAATGATTCCTATGATGCAGTTTCAACCACTGGTACTGATTATCAGCTCATGTACAGAAAAACACAAAATCACATGAGTCTGAAATAGTGTTAACAACAATGAGGATATCTTATGATTCTTTGTATCATTAAGGTACCTGGCCCACCTGAATGTGTTTTCACTGAGTCACTTATTCAGTCAGCAAATATTTATTGAGTCCCTAATATGAACAAGACATTCAACTAAGACTCTTAGAGGAAACAAAGATAAATGATTAATGGTTCTTGGTTTCAAGGACACACAATACATGTACACAAACACTACGCAGTGAGGAATAATGCAATAAGTTACATGGATTTTTTTTTTTTTTTTTTACAGGGGCAGAGAGAGTCAGAGAGAGGCATAGATAAGAACAGACAGGAACAAAGAAAGGCGAGAAGCATCAATCATCAGCTTTTTGTTGTGACACCACAGTTGTTCATTGATTGCTTTCTCACATGTGCCTTGACCGTGGGCCTTCAGCAGACCGAGCCACCCCTTGCTGGAGCCAGTGACCTTAGGTCCAAGCTGGCGAGCTTTTGCTCAAGCCAGATGGACCCGTGCTCAAGCTGGCGACCTCGGGGTCTTGAACCTGGGTCTTCCGCATCCTACTCCGACACTCTATCCACTGCACCAACACCTGGTTAGGCAGTTTCATGAAAAATTAACAAATAAATTTCTGTAGTCTTGTGAAAAACTTTAGGAGAACTGGTTATAGAAAATTTAATACAGGAGGTGGCAACTGGAACTCAATGTTGAATACAGAATGGCAAGCTACCAGTAATTAGGAGAGCTTTCTCATGGCCATTTTTGGTTACACTATGAATATGGGTTATTTTAAGTATAAGTTTTTACATATTTAAGGATTATCTAAACTAAGTGTAAAATTGGTCTATTGTAAAATTCAGTATAGACTTGGAAAGTTTCTACGTACTAATTATATTAACAAATACTAGTTAAGGATCTATAACTTGCCCAGCACTTCTGGAAATTGCAATATAAACAAAACAAAGTTAAAACCCTTACCGATTGTAGCCTGACCAGGTGTTGGCGCAGTGGATAGAGCATCGGACTGGGATGCGGAAGACCCAGGTTCGAGACCCCGAGGTCACCAGCTTGAGCACGGGCCATCTGGCTTGAGCAAAAGCTCGCCAGCTTGGACCCAAGGTTGCTGGCTCCAGCAAGGGGTTGCTAGGTCTGCTGAAGGCCTGCAGTCAAGGCACATGTGAGAAAGCAATCGATGAACAACTAAGGTCTTGCGACGGCAATAAAAAATTAATGATTGATGCTTCTCACCTCTCTCTCCGTTCCTGTCTGTCTGTCCCTATCTATCCCTCTCCCTGACTCTCTCTCTGTCCCTGTAAAAAAAATAAAAAAACCCCACAAAACCCTTAACGATTGTGAAATCTAATAAAGCACTAGAAATAGTAACAGATACTGAACATTTACTATATACCAGATATTAATCAAACCAGATTTTTAAGTATTATTTTATACATACCTTCAATCAACCAATATTATTGCCAATTTACAGGTAAGGAAACTGAGGTACAACTGAAGAATTACATGACTATCTCTAATACAAACAGAATATGATTGGCATTACAATAGAGTTTGGTGCTGGGTTAAGGGGGTGTAACCTAAAATCTGAGGATTCTAGCTTAAACAAACCATGCTGATTGATTGGTTTCCTTGTTCTCCTTAAGTGACCATGACTGCTAAGTTATTAAGAAGACAATATTTTCTTTCTTATCCAAAAATAACATCTTCACTGGATGTGCCACTCACATTTTACATAAATATTCCTATTTTGTTAAAAGCATCAAATCTTTTTTTTTTTTCAAATGCCATTTAGGGCAGTAAGTTTTTGCACCAATAAAATTTTAAATAATATTCAAGATTGTCTGAAGTTTTCTAAATGTTATCTTTATTTAATAAAATTGTGAAATCCTTTTCAAGTATGCTATTTGGAGTGTCTAAATTAATTATTTCATTCATGCCAGTAGTTCACACATTCAGTGGAAAATAAAATCAAATGCAATTATTTGAATGCGTATAGTTCTGTTGACATAAAGTTTTCGGTGTAGAAAGATAGCTGAGGATAGTATTTTGATCTAGAGTTGGTCAAATGGTTTTTTTTATGAAATTCTGTTGGCTTTGGAGGGGGTAGTGGTAGAAAAACTGTAAGATATGAATTTAACCTCTGTATTCAACCCCCCCCCCCAAAAAAAAAACCCAGCAGAGAGATAAACCATGTAATAAGGGTAAGGGTAGAAACAGTAGGGGGGAAATGCAACTTAATGTCTGCAGGGTACTCTCTAGATGATGATAAAGAAAATCACAGAAGCTTAAGGACTGTGGATCTAAAGTTGATATATTACACAGTTAGATTTTTTTTTTTTTTTGCATGACATACTAGCTACAAATGCATAAAAAGCCTGCAGGACTTCTCTGGAAATGTTTCTGTATTGATTTCATTGTTGCTTGTTTCCTTTTATGCAAAGTGCTGATGTGTACCGATTTGGGGCTGGGGTGGTGCCTCCAGGAATTCCCTGTCTGGTATGAAAGTAACCATATTGTAACAGTTTGAAATTGGAAAAACCTCAATTTCCACTTACTTTCACTTACTCAGCAACAGAACACCAAGGGCCAGAGACAGCACCTCTCCTCTTCTCATTCTGCCCCCAATTGATTCTTGGATATGCTCTTTCCATTTCCTAGATTTTTCTCATTATTAATGCACAGATTTTTCTCTTTTAATGTTTTTTTTTTCTAAAAACAACTACCTTCAAGAGACCATTGTTTATTTACCATAGAATGTTCATCTCCTGGGGAGACAATGACCAAGTGATGGTTCTAACACATGTCAAGTGTTCAGCAGAGGGTTAAAGAAAGCAGCAGCATTAAAATTTATCTTTGGATGAATTTAATAATAAATGAGCAGATAGTTCTTCTTCTCCAGAAAGGCTTTAGCATTTTTCATTTATTTGTGTACATGTAATTTTTAAATTTTCCATTGCTTATTTTTAGAATTTTCTCAGCTTTCCCATCACAGTGCCTGGCCTCGGATAGATTTTCAGCAAACCTAAATGTCTGCAAAAGAATGCAAAGAGACCAAGTGGTCTAATCACAATTACAGCATATACAATATGAAAATGGGTCAAAAATATTTTCCAAGTTGTATAGTTCATCTATCCTAAAAACTGAGTAAGAAGGTTAAAAGTGTTTTATCTGTACAATGAAACTCTCAGGCCATTTCCAGATCTCAGGGGAAACAACTAGAATCTTATTTCTTTCCTCACCAGTAAGTCCTCTCTAAAGTTAGAATCCCTAGTTCAGCTTGGGGTTTACATTTTTATTGACCATCCTGTCATTGCCTAAACAAGGGAACCATAATTCTAAAGTTCAACCAAAGATACACCAAAACAGATGTTTTGTTCCCACAAACCATACCCTTAGTTAACGAAAGCCTGAGGATATGAACAAGTTACCATAATTTATGAGTATAAAATTCAATTCAATTTTATAATTTATAAAAATAAGATAAAAATAAGGATTGCCACATTATTTTAATTATTCATTAGGTGTTCACTCAGTGTTTTAGAGGGCATAGTCTTTATGGTAATCATTAAAAAACTCCAGGGGGCAAAATATTTTCCCCTTCTTTCCTAGAAAATATTTTCTTCTGAATTATGAATGCTGCAATCTTAAACCCTAGATGAATTCTGGTGATACAAGAGGCCCACAGTATACTTTTTTCAAAGAGATGTTTATCAATATTCCCTGGAACTGAGAGATTTAAAAAATACTATTGTTTTGAGCCATGTGAAATTGCTGATAATTGTTTTGACATATAAAATCTTCATTTTATATAGTTCATCTACCCTTGTGACTGAAAGAAGTATGTCATATTACATGTTTATAGTTATTAAAGTAATATTTACTATATTCCTTATGTTATACTTTACATCCCATGACCATTATTATAACTAGTAATTTGTTCTTCTTCATGCCTTCTGCCTTTTAAACTCGTTCTCTCAAACCCACCCACACCTGGAAAACACCATTTTGTTCTCTATGAGTTTGTTTCTGCTTTATTTGTTTGTTTATTTTGTTTTTTAGATTTCACATATAAGTGATATCATATAGCATTCGTCTTTGTCTGCAATATAAACAAAGGTCCATTCACATTGTTGCAAAATACAAGATTTCATTATTTTTAATGACTGAATAATATTCCATTGATTATACATACTACTCCTTCTTTATCCATTCATCTATTGATAAACACTTAAGTTACTTCCATATATTGGCTATTTAAATTATGTTGCAATAAGTATAGGGGTGAGTATATTAATTTGAACTAGTAGTTTGGATATCACTGGATAAATACCCAGAAGTGGACTTGCTAGATCATGTGGTTGTACTTTCTATGATGCTTTCCATAGTGGCTGTACCAATTTATACTCCCACCAATACTGAACAGAGGTTCCCTTTTCTCCATATTTTAGCATTTGTTTATTGATTTATTGATAATAACCATTCTGACAAGTGCAGAATGTTACCTCATCTAGATTTTAATTTGTATTTCTGTGATGATTAGTGATGTTGAGCATCTTGTCATATGTTTCTTTGCCATTGGTCTGTCTCCTCAGGTTCCTTGCCCACTTTTTAATTAGATTATTATTTTTTTCATGTTGAGTTGTAAGAGTGCCTTAACCCTTTATCAGATGTATCATTGATGAATATCTTCCTCTGTTCAGTAGGTTGTCTTTTCCTTTTGTTGATGTTTTCCTTTTCTGTGCAAAAGCTTTTTACTTTAATGTGGTCCCATATGTTTATCATTATATTTGTTTCCCTTACCCAGGGTGACATATTCAAAACAAACTCACAAACAAACAAACAAAAATATTACTAAGAGTGATGCCAAAGGTTTACTGCCTATGTTTTATTCCATTTTTTTTGGTTTCAGGTCTTACATATTAATCTTTAATTCATTTCAAGTTTATTTTTACATATATGAAAGAGGTCTAGTTTTAATTTTTTATGTATTTCTCTAGTTTTCCCAACACCATTTATTGAGGAAACTCTTTTTACTTAATCATATATTCTTGCTCCTTTTTCATACATAAAATGATCATATATGTAGCTTTTTATTTATTACTATTTCTGAGCTCTCTATTCTGTTCCATTGATTGATATCTCTGTTTTTATGTTGGCACCATGCTATTTTGATTACTATAGCTTTGTAGCATCGTTTAATATCAGGGGGCATGATACCTTCAACTTTGTTTTTTCTATGGTTGACATGGCTTCTGGGGGTTTGTTTCACATAAATTTTAAAGTTATTTGTGCTAGTTTTATAAAAAAATGTCATTAGTATTTCCATAGGATTGCATTGAATCTGTAGATATCTTTGGTTAGTCTGAACATTTTAATAACGTCAGTTCTTTCTATCATGAACATGTTGTATGTATCCACTCATGTGTGTCTTCTTCCATATCTTTCTTCAATATCTTATCATTATTTTAAGTACAGGTCTTTTAACTCCTTGGTTAAATGTATTCTAGGTATTTTATGCATTTTGATGCAATTGTAAATAGGACTGTTTTCTTAATATGTTTTCCTGATAGTTTCTTGTTATATAAAAATACAACTGATCTCTGAACATTAATATTGTGTCCTGTTACTTACTGAATTCGTTTATTATTTCTAATAGTTTTATGGTGGAATCTTTAGTGTTCTCTATGTATAGTATCATTTCATCTACAAATAATAATAATTTATATTCTTTTTAACTCAGAGACCTTTGATTTTTTATTGTCTGTGTGACTAAGACTTCTAGTATTTTGTTGAATAAAAGCAGTGCAAGTGGACATCCTTGTCTTGTTTCTGATCATAAAGGAAGGAAAACATTCAGCTTTTCACCCATGTTAGCTGTGGGGTTGTCATATATGAATTTTATTATCTTGAGGTATCTTTCCTGTATCCCCACTTTGCTGACAATTTTCATCATAAATGAATGTTGGAATTTGCCAATTTTTTTTATCTATTAACATAATCATATAATTACCTTTCATTTTCTTTATGTAGTATATCATGTTAATTGGTTTACAAATAGTAAGTCAAACTTGCATTCCAGAGAGAACTATTTAATATGTTATATGATTTTTATAATGTATTACTGAATTCAGTTTGCTAATGTTTTGTTGAGAAATTTTGCATCTATGTTTATTTGGGATATTGGCCTATAATTTTCTTCTTTTTTTATTTTTTAGTGTCTTTGACTGGTATTTATATCAGGGTAATGCTACACTTTATCATTATGATGTTCTTCTTTAATTCTTGTTACAGCCTTTGTTTTATTGACTATTCTGTCTAATAAAAGTATTGATAACCCAGCTTTTTTCTATTTCTATTTTCTTGAAATATCTTTTTCCATCCCTTTAAGTTTGTGTTTTTTAATCTGAAATGGGTCTTTGGTAAGCAGCATATATAAAGGCCTTATTTTTATGATTCATTTAGCTATTCCATGTCTTTTTATTGGAAAAATTAAGTCATTTACATTTAATGTCATTGTTGTTAGGTGTGTAGTTATTATAATTTTATTTTTTTGTTGTGTGTATAGTTTTTTTGTTCCTTTCTTAATCTCTTACTCTTGCATATTGATGACTATATATAGTGTTCTGTTTGGATTTATTTCTTTATTACTTGAATATCTATTGTAAATTTTTTGTTTGTTGTTACCATGTGTTTCATATATACTGATCTATGTTTATACAGTCCTTTTTAAATTTATTGTCACTAAAGTTTGAACACATTGTGAAATTAACACAATTTTATTATTTATTTATTTATTGTGCCAGAGACAGAGAATGAGAGAGGGACAGATAGGGACAGACAGGAAAGAAGAGAGATGAGAAACATCAATTCTTCGTTGTGGTTTCTTAGTTGTCCATTGATTGATTTCTCATACGTGCCTGACTGGGGGGGCTACAGTAGACTGAGTGACCCCTTGCTCCAGCCAGCCACTTGGGCTCAAGCTGGTGAGCCTTGCTTAAACCTGATGAGCCCACACTCAAGCTGGCAACATTGGGTCTCGAATCCGGCTCCTCTGTATCCCTATCCGATGCTTTATCCACTGCGCCACCGCCTGGTCTGGCTTAACACAATTTTTATTCACCACCCCGCATACTTATTTGTCATTATTTTATTTATTTTTTAGAGATGCAAGGTGAGAGGGAGACAGGAATATTGAGCTGCTCCTGTATGTGCTTTGATCATGAAATTGAACGAGCAACATCTGTGCTCTGGAACCACCGGATGGGATTTACAGTAAAATTTGAGACCAGCCACTGTGTTGAGTTTGGGGTCACTTTTCAAGAGCTACAAGACACACTGAGAACAGTTGCTTGTTGGGATTTGTGACCTTGGAGAGATTTTTTGAACATCCAGAATGTCAGCTGATGTAGGCTGCTTGCTGGAGCAGCCACTGGAAGAGGCTCGGGAAAGGTGAGTGAGTTGGATGGGGTGGGTTCTCAGGGAATCAGTAGGGTGGAGTGAATGGTATTTACCAGATCAATGGAGAGTTCACATTAGGTGCCAGCTTGTGCTGGGTCAATGGTATAGGAGGAAAATTCAACAAAAAAACACAAAGGTGTCTGCCAGCATATCTGTCCATGATTAAATTTGCCATGACCCCTGCTCTTCAGCCCTTGTCCTGAAGTTAGTCAAATTAGTTCCTCCTGTAATGACACTTGTGATTTTGAGCTGCTGCTGTTTCACTGGAGTTTAAAGCAAGTAGGTTTGTGAACAAGTGAGTCTGTGCATGGCCTCATGGTTCTTTTAAGAGAATTACCTTGTTCTCTAATAGCCTCCCTTTTGTCCTTTTGTATACAATCCTCACTGGTTTTTATAACCAGATAATATGGGGACTTGTGTTCCTGAAACTGATGCCTCAGGCTGGGGTCTCCAGCGTGTGGATGAAACCTCTTGCTTTTTGGAGTATCTCTGCAGCTGAGATATTCCACTGACTCTGAATGACAACATTATGGGTGTGGGAACTTCCTGTTCTGTGTCTCCATCTCCACTTTCATACCAGTCTGGACCGGGCTTCTTCTTTAAATCCTTAGTTATAGAAGTGGTGTTCAGTTAGTCTTCAAGTGGTTTTCAATAATAGTTGTTTTATAATTTAGTTGTAAGTGATGTGTCATAGAAGGAGGCTAGCACAGGGTTTACTTACTCTGACACTTTGACTAGAGGTCAACAGCATGTTGTTATGTGAAGAAAATAATCCATAACCCAGTATTCTAAACATAGAAGGAGTATTATATTAATTTATAGGTTACTTATTCAGACTCTCTAAAACATTACAAAAATAGACTTTCTGTGACTGGTTCATATACATACACTGTCAATTATTAAAAACAATGTTTTTGTTTTCTTCTGTAATATAAAAAGGTTAAGTTAAAATAAAGTTTTATAGGTTTTTAACATAATAGAATTAATTGCAGAGCTATTATATTAGATTTTCTTGACGTTGACATAGTTCTATGTGTTAAGTGTATGTTAGCTTCATTTTATATATGAATAATTAAATCAGAGATTAGATGAAGAAATTTACTCAAAACTAGTAATTGGCAATTTTTGGCTATGAACTCAACTTTTCTAACTCATGAGTTTAAAACTATTTTAATAAAAATACACCTTCAAAAATATAAATAAATTGTAATAAAAAGGCTCAAGAGAGTATTTATTTATTGACTTTAATTTATTGTGTTTGCATAGATTCAAGTGTCCCACCAAAAACATCCCCCCACCCCTGTGTTCCCCTCAACATCCCCCTTACCACTCTCCCCCACACACATGCCCCCATTATCTCCAGAATTTGCTTTTCTGCTCTCTATAACACTGTGCTCTGTATCTATAATTTCACCACGCTCTTTCCCTTCTCGAATCCCATTCTCTCATCCCCTTTCCTTCTGCCCACTTTTCCTCTGGTCCCTTTGATCACACCTATGCCTCTATTTCATTTCTCACCTCACATTGTTCATTGGATTCCACAAATGAGTGAGGTCATATATTTTTCTTTCTCTGCCTGGCTTATTTCACTTAACATAATAGATTCCAGGTCCATTCATGTTGTGACAAAAGGTAAGATTTTATTCTTTTTCATGGCTGCATAGTATTTCATTGTGTATATGTACCACTGCTTTTTACTCCTCTTGTCCAAAAACAGACATTTGGGCTGTTTCCAGATCTTGGCTATTATAAACAATGCTGCCATAGGTATAGGAGTGCATTTATTCTTTTGAATTAGTGATTTGGTGTCCTTAGGATATATTCCTAAAAGTGGGATGGCTGGATCAAAAGTCAGTTTCATTTTTAATTTTTTGAAGAATCTTCATACTGTTATCCACAGTGGCTGCACCAGTGTGCATTCCGACCAGCAGTGCAGAAGGGGTCCCCTTACTCCACATCCTCGCCAGCACTTATTATGTCTTGTTTTGTTAATGAGCACAATTCTGACTGGTGTGAAGTGATATCTCATTGTGGTTTTAATTTACTTTTCTCTAATGATTAGTGATGTTGAACATTTTTTCATATGCCTATTGGCCATCTATATGTCCTCTTTGGAGAAGTGGCTATTCATTTATTATGCCCATGTTTGGATTGGATAGTTTATGTTCTTGGTGTTGTGTGAGTTTTAGAAGTTCTTTATAAATTTTGGTTATTAACCCCTTATCAGACGTATTGTCAAATATGTTCTCCCATTGTGTGGTTTGTCTTTTTATATTTTTCATATTGTCTTTAGCTGTGCAAAAGATTTTCAGTTTGATATAGTCCCATTTGTTCATTCTGTCCCTTATTTCACTTGCCTGTGGAGAAATATTAACAAATATATTTCTGCAAGAGATGTCACAGAGCTCACTGCTTAGGTTTTCTTCTAAGATGCTTATGGTTTCAAGACTTATATTTAAATGTTTTTATATATTTTGAGTTTGTTTTTATGAATGGTGTAAGTTGGTGGTCTGGTTTCATTTTTTTTGCCGGTAGATGTCCAATTTTTCCAACACATTTGTTAAAGAGGCTGTCTTTACTCCATTGTATGCTCTTACCTCCTTTGTCAAATATAAATTCCCCATAAAACAACACAGAATAAGTGCTGGTGAGGATGTGGAGAAAAGGGAACCCTCCTGCACTGCTTGTGGGAATGCAGACTGGTGCAGCCACTGTGGAAAACAGTATGGAGATTCCTCAAAAAATTAAAAATCGAACTGCCTTTTGACCCAGCTATTCCTCTTTTAGAAATACACCCTAAGAACATCATAGCACTATTCGAAAAGAAGAAATGCACCCCATGTTCGTGGCAGCATTGTTCACAATAGCAAAGATCTGGAAACAGCCCAAGTGTCCGTCAGAGAACGAGTGGATTAAAAAGCTTTGGTACATATATACTATGGAATACTACTCAGCCATAAGAAATGATGGCATTGGATCATTTACAACAAAATGGATGGACCTTGATAACATTATACAGAGTGAAATAAGTAAAACAGAAAAAAACAGAACTGCATGATTTCATACATAGGTGTGACATAAAAACGAGATTATGAGATATGGCCAAGAGTGTGGCGGTTACGGGGTGGGGGGAGAGAGGACAGGGAGAGAGAGGATGAGGGGAGGAACACAAAGAAAACCAGATAGAAGGTGACAGAGCACAATTTGACTTTGGCTGATGGGTATGCAACATAATTGAATGATAAGATAACCTGGAGATGTTTTCTTTGAACATATGTACCCTGATTTATTAATGTCACCCCATTAAAATTAATTTTAAAAAAAGTCAAAAATATATATATATATAAATTCCCCATAGAGGTGTGAGTTTATTTCAGGGTTCACTGTTCTCTTCCATTAATTTCTATGCCTATTCCTATATGAGTACCAAGCTATTTTGAGTGCAATGGCCTTGAAGTATAACTTGATATCAGGAAGTCTGGTACCAAACACTTTCTTCCTCTTTTTCAAGACTGCTGAGGCTATTCATGTTCTTTTTTGGTTCCATATAAATTTTTGGAATATTTGTTCTATGTCTTTGAAGTATGTCATTGGTATTTTAATAGGAATTGCATTGAATTTATAAATTGCTTTGGGTAATATAGACATTTTAATGATGTTTATATTTTCTATTTATGAACATGGTATATGCTCCTACTTATTTGTGCCTTCCTTGATTTCATTTATCAATGTTTTATAATTTTCCGAGTAAAAGTTTTTAACCTCCTTGGTTAAGTTTACTCCTAGGTACTTTATTTTTTTGTTGCAATAGTGATAGGGATTGTTTTCTTAATTTTTTTTCAGACTATTAACTGCTGGTGTATAAAATGCCTCTGATTTCTGAATATTAATTATATATCCTGCCTCCTTGCTGAATTAATTTATCAGTGCCAATAATTTTTGACTAAGACTTTAGGGTTTTATATATATAGTATCATCAGCAAATAATGAGTTTTACTTCTTCTTTTCTAATTTTGATGCCTTTTATTTCTTCTTATTGTCTAATTACTGTGGCTAGGACTTCCAGAACTATGTTGAATAAAAGTGATGAAAGGTGGCACCCCTGCTTTGTTCCTGATCTTAAAGTGATGGCTTTTAATTTTTGCCCTTTGAGTTTGATGTTGGTTGTGGGTTTATCATAGATACCCTTTATTATTTTCAGTTATGTTCCCTGTATTTCCATTTTGCTGCAAGTTTTTTTTTTTATCATAAATGGGTGATGGATTTTATTAAATGCTTTTTCTGCATCTATTGATATTATCTTATGATTTTTCTTCTTCCTTTTGTTTATATGATGAATCAAGTTGATTGATTTGCAAATATATTACCAGCCTTACCTCCCCATGACAAGTCCCACATGATCAAAATGTATATTTTTTCATGTATTGCTGTATCCGGCTTGCTAATATTTTGTTGAAAATTTTAGCATCTAAAATTATCAGGGATATTGTCCCATAGTATTCTTTCTTTGTATTGTCTTTGCATGGTTTTGGAATCAGAATTATCTTCGCCTCATATACAGAGCTTGAAAGTCTTTCCTCTTCTTGAATTTTTTGAAAGAGCTTGAGAAAGATAGGAGTTAGTTCTTCTTTGAATATTTGGTACAATTTTCATGTGAAGCTATCTGGCCCAGGGCTTTTGTTTGTTGGAAGTTTTTGATAATTGTTTTTAATTTCATTTGTTGTAGTAGGTCTGTTTAGGATTTTGATTCTTCCAGATTGATTTTTTTAAATTTCTTTTTATTTTATTCATTTTAGAGAGGAGACACACACACACACACACACAGAGTGAGTGAGAGAGAGAGAGAGAGAGAGAGAGAGAGAAAGAAAGAGAGAAAGAGGGGAGGAGCTGGAACCATCAACTCCCATATGTGCCTTGACCAGACCAGTGCAGGGTTTTGAACTGGCGACCTCAGTGTTCCCAGGTCGACGCTTTTATCCACTGCGCCACCACAGGTCAGGCTTCCAGATTGATTTTTGAAAAATGATATGTTTCAAGGTTTTTTCCATTTCACCTAGGTTGTTTGATTTTTTTGCATACAGTTTTCATATTATTTTAATATAATTCTTTGTGTCAGTTGTTACTTCTCTACTCTTATTTCCAACTTTATTTATTTCAGTCATTTTTTTGTTTGTTTGTTTCTCTGGTTAAAGTTTCATCAATCTTGCTTACCTTTCAAAAAATCAGTTCTTGTTTTTATTGGTCCTCTGCATTGTTTTGTTAACCTCTGTGTCATTTATTTTTGCTCTGATCTTTATTATTTTTTTCCTTCTACTCCTCTGGGCTTTACTTTCTGTTCTTTTTCTGGTTCTTTTAGATGCAGGGTTTTTTATTTGATTTTTTTCTTGCTACTTAAGGTATGTCTATAATGCTATAAATTTCTGTCTCAGGATTACTTTTGCTGATTTCCATAAATTTTGAGTTGTTATATGCTCATTTTTATTTATTTGTTTAAAGAAAATTTTTTATTTTTTCCTTGATCTCATTGTTAACCCATTCACTTTTTAAAACATGCTATTTAGTTACCAAGTGTTTAAGTGTTTTTTAGTTTTTCTATTGTAGTTGATTTCTAGTTTCATGCCATTGTTATCAGAGAAGATGTTTGATATGATTTCAATTTTCTTAAATTTATTGAGACTTGTTTTGTTTCCTAACATGTGGTCTATCCTAGAGAATGTACCGTGAGCAATTGAAAAGAATGTATATTCAGCTGCTTTTGGGAAAATGGTTCTGAAGTTATCTATTAAATCCAGTTGATCTAGTGTGTCCTTTAAGTCTCCTGTTTCTTTGTTAATTTTCTTCTTGAGGATCTATCCAGTGATGTTAGTGTGGTAATAAAATCCCCTACTAATATAGTATTGCTGTTGATCTTTCCCTTTATGTCCATCAAAATCTACTTTATATATTTAAGTGCTCCCATTTTACAAGGACAGAGAGAGAGTCAGAGAGAGGGATAGATACGGACAGACAGACAGAAACGGAGAGAGGTGAGAAGCATCAATCATTAGTTTTTTATTGTCGTTGTGACACCATAGTTGTTCATTGATTGCTTTCTCACATGTGCCTTGACCGCGGGCCTTCAGCAGATAGAGCAACCCCTTGCTGGAGCCAGCGACCTTAGGTCCAAGCTGGCAATATTTTGCTCAAGCCAGATGGGCCTGCGCTCATGCTGGCGAGCTCGGGGTCTCGAACCTGGGTCTTCAGCATCCCAGTTCAACGCTCTATCCACTGTGCCACTGCCTGGTCAGGTGCTTTCACATATCTTGTACTCTAAATCAATGATTCAATCCTCTGCTTTATCCAGCCTGCTTTTAATTCCTTCTAGTGTAGTCTTCATTTCTGATATTATGTTTGTCATTTCTTTCTGGTTCCTTTTTATGTCATCAATGTCCTTTTTAATGCCTACTATATATTTGATTAGTTGCTCATGTTGTCCAATTATTGTTGGTTCTAAGATTTATGAGCTTCCTTATAATCATTATTTTAAACTCTGCATCCAGTATCTTGCTTATTTCCATCTCATTCAGTTTTCTTTCTGGGAATTTCTCTTGTTGATTTATTTGAATCGCATTTATCTGTCTTCCTATTTTGTCTTTGTATAGACTGCTCCTTTGGATGTGTTGTTTGTGTAGCTAGCTGAGTATAGGGTTTGTGTTGTCTGCCTCCAACTTTCAGTTGTGTTGTTCTAAATATTCTTTGGTTGGATTCAGCTGTTTGTAATCTACTGTGGGCTACTTGTCTGCTGTTACTGCTCTTTTTGCTGTTTGTGACATTTTCTATGCCTTAGCTGGGTCAGTTGTGAAGAGCCTTTCTTTAAGATACCACTCTAACTAGGGCTCTTAGATCCTGAGCTGATGCTCTCCATATCTGGCTGCTGGATGTACCAATTCTTGACCTCCCTGGCTGGAACCTGGTGCTGACCAGTACAGTAACTGATTTTGACTGGCCCTTACCAACTTTTTTGGAGCTACATACAGGTAATCCAGAATTTGTGCCTGCTTCTGCTGGGCCCTGAAGCCATTGTAAATATTAGCTGCACTCGTAGACTGGCTTTTATCTACTTTTTGCCAGTGTGTGTGGCCTCTTTATTCCTGAACTGTGGTCTTTCCACTGGTCTTCTGCTTCCTCTGCCTCCTCAGACACTCAGGGAGTGATGCGAGCTCACGGGTCACAGTTCAGGCTGCTACATGGGTGCGGGGCACTCCTTGTCTCGCTGGGATTTATCCCCCATGGGCATGCAGAATACCTCTCTGGGCTTCGTTCCTTGCCATCGCCATGCAGGTCACCTTACTCCATCCCCTATGGGCACGCACAACCCCATCACGGGGCTCTGCCTCCATCCACCATCTGGGCCAAGTGCCATGGCTGCAGCCACAGCTGGGCCCTCCTTCCCTTTTGAGGATACTCATCTGGTTGGGCGGGGCTGTGTAGCTCAGACCTCAGCACTCAAAACCTGTGACCCTGATGTGCCCCCTGCTTCTAAATGTCTCCCTGCACTGCCTAGAGCAGAAGAGCCTCAGGTAGGTGGGGTAATTGCTTCCCTTTGCTGGCTTGGTTCTTCCAGGAAGAATGGTCACTTTATGTTTGAGGGGTCAGGGTGACTGTCCCCTAAAGTCTCTTCCTATGCTTCTGAGACTATACTCTCCTCTTGTAACTCCAGTCTTATCAGCACTCCCCGCTCCTGGAGCCCTGAGATAGTGGCTGTGAATGAGTTTTTCTGCACAGTCCCTTTAAAATGGAACCTGGGTCTGAGAGTTCTGTTTCCCTCTTGCAAACAATAACCTGGCTCTTCTTTCAGTTAAATACTGTACATAAGTCTACTCTAGTCTCTGGAGCTCCAGGCTGGCATTCCAGTCCAGAGGCTGAGGACCCATTACTCTGTGGACAACCCAACCCGCTGTGAGAGACCCTCTGGGCTGCTTCTCACTCCTGGATGTGGGGCGGCCCTTACTGTGTCTCCTCCTTTTCTACCAGCTCAGTGTGGTTCCTTCAGTGATGCTTAGTTATAGATTCCTCTTAGTTTAGTCTAAAGTTGGTTTTTCAAGATGATTGTTCCAAGTTAAGTTATAATCCACTATGGTTCTGGGAGGTGGGAGATGTAACATCCACCTAGTCCATCACCATTTTTCCTCTTGTTTGTTTGTTTTAATATAAAACATATTTTCCTCTAAGACCAAGATAAGCACAATCTCTCAGAAATCAGAAATCAACAACCTGTTTAGCAGTACAGCCTCACCTGTTCAGTCTATTGCCAGTATTCTCAAGAGATTTTTTAAATTGCTAAAATAATAAAACAAATGAAGTTTTTTATTAGGAAGGAGATTTTGATAAATAGGATATCTAGGACTATTTCTTCAATAACAATGTTAGATCCTTTGTAGTTTGAGAATAACTTCCCACATAAATTTCCCTGGCTGCAATCTCAAGTAATTCTCTTAAATATATACTTTTATTTTTTTACCTTTTAGATGCTGATTTAATTTGCAGAAGATTTATTTCTTCAGGGTTATTAATTTTTTGCTCATCTTTATGTCTACGTTAGTGATCACCTCTAAGATTTCTGAGTCTGTTCTCAAATGGCTGTGTCTGGTTTTTGTTTATTTCTGGAACTCTAATCTGTTTTATGCCCTGAATCTCTCTGGAGGGTACCAAGGTCACCTTGAATTCTCCAATAGTCTTGTTTGGTCCTGGTATAAATGTTGGCAATGATGAAAGATTCAATAATCTAGATCAATAAATTATGTTCTGTATTTGTTGGTTATGCATAAAGAATATAAAACCAATGACATTATATATAGAAGCACATGATAATAAAATTAATATGCCCTCAATTACTAATATATTTTTCATAAATTAGATATCTAATCATAATTCTGTTGGTTAAAAATAATTGAAGTAAACTTTGTAATGAGTTAGGTAAGTAATCAGCATTTACATAGGTGTTTAACAATTGTTACCATATTATAGAGAAAAAACATAGGTCAGAAAATAAACAGCAATCTTTGTAGTTTTCAATAACAGAAATAAATACCACTACAATAGATGGGTTTAGTATATACTGAAATGTACAACTTTGTTGAGTTCGATTAATTCTAAAACAATAGGATATCCATTTTAAGTATTTGTTTCAAAAATACCTAATAAAATGAGGGTTAAATAAATGGAAGCCTTTAAAAAGTTTAATTTTTAGTCACTAAAATTTATTTTAGATGTAATTATCTAACTAACATTATCTAAAATAAAATATAATTGATTTTGTATTAATGTAAAAAATGCTTCAAGGTAATTTGCATAGAATGATAATTTATCTTAAAAATTCTGATAGAATAAAAGATAAAATATCAATATTGCTTTTCTTTTAGTGTTAAGTATAAAGTATTTATCTACTTTTTTATATATTTAAGTTATTCCACTAGAAAAATATATTATTTTAGGAACAGGTAATTTAAAAACAATATTCTATCATTTAGAAGTTGTTAGACATAAATATAAATGGAAGAACTTTAAAACTTCACTTGTCTAAGGTGTGTTCTTGGGTTCTGTTATCAATGAAGCTCTGATTTCTTTATTTATGTTTTTACCTTGACATCCAAGTATACTCTTATGGAATCTGTCTTTATTTTCAATTGTGTCCTGGTATCTTCTTTCAAGTTGTGGCCTTGTCTCTTGGGTTTTTTTAAGCTTTTACCTCTTTTCTGATTTTTATTTTGAAATATGAATGTTCTTCTTAACAGTAAGTCCACATTATTTAGTCTGTATCTTGACACTAAGTAGAATTTCTTACTTTTTACCTCCTTCTTGAAAGTTTAGGCTCCATCCAGCATATTCTCCTGTATTTAATTTCTCCCTCTCTGGACCATTTATTTTGCCAGTATTTCTCATATTTTCTTTTTATTTGTTAACTTTATGTTTTCCTCCAGACTCTGAGTTAAACTTCTTTTTATTTTTCTTGCATGCTCCTGACCATTTTCGAGTTATTACCTAAATGTTGCCAAAGTCTAAATTTTTATCTTCAACATATGACTTCTCTCTTTAGCTCCAGATCTAAATAGATGAAAACCTAAACTTCAAGCTCAGTGTGTCAAAAACAGAACTTATCTTATTTTTTTCCAGTCCTGATCTTCTTCTCATGTTCTGTACACAGACAATGTTTTCATTTATCCTGTTGATATAAAACTTCTTTCCTTACTTCTCTTCTTAAGGTCAATTAATTACCAAAAATACATAAATTCTACCTTTTAAATATCTCCAGAATCTATCTGCTTGTAATTATCTTTATTATATCTTTTATGGTTTATCCCAAAGTCAACTGATTCCCTGACTAGTGCAAACTTAATCTCCCATACTTACACTGCTTTTTTCAATAACTATAGTGAGTTATTTTTTGTGAACACACATTATATAAAAATGGATTTCTGTTATTCTGTTATTCCTAACCGATTTGTATTATACCCTAAAAGTTTTTCTATATAGCCCCTATATATCTTTCTAATCTCATCATAAACAATTATCTTTTTCTCTACATATAATATAGGAACAGTGGACCTCTTTTCTTATGTTTTTTGCATCATACTCTTATTTTCTTTCTATTTTGTCCCCTAGTTTAATGTCTATTCTTACAGTCCTCAGTTTATGTGTCACTTCCACTAGAAATTCTACATTGATCTATCTTTCTCTCAGATTAGGTAAGCTTCCATTTTCAAAACCTTTAGTATCACATACAGGATTTTCAATCTGTCATTTCCATTTGACTCTGTAATTGTATTTGCTTGACTATATGTGTACATTCTGAGAAATGCATCCTTTGGTGATTTTGTTGTTGCACAAACTTCATAGAGTGTACTCATACAAACCTAGATGTATAGTCTATTGGTCTTAGGCTACAAGTCTACACAGCATGTTATTATTGTACTAAATACTGTAAGTAGTTGTAACACAACAGTAAGTATTTGAAACATATCTAACAATAGAAAATATGCATTAAAATATTATATAAAAATAAATAGTACCCTTGTATAGGCACTTACTATAAATAGAACTCATGGTACTAGAAGATGCTCTGGACATGTCAGTGAGTAAGTGGTGACTAATATGAAGACCTAGGACACTCCTGTATGCTACTGTGGGTTTATAAACACTACACTTTACACAAGGTTATGAAAAACTTAACCTTAACTTACTGAAACTTCTTCACTTTATAAACCTTTTATTTAAAAAAATACTTTTGACTCTTGCAATAACACTTAAAACATAAACACATTGTACAGCTAAACAAAATATTTCTTTTTTATATTCTTATTCTATCAACATTTTTTACTTTTTAAATAAAAAAGTTTTTTTAAATAAAAATATATTTTTTTTGCCATAATCTAAGACACAAACACATATTTTAGCCTGGGCCTGCACAAGGTCAGGAGCATCACTATGACTGTCTCCACCTCCACATCTTGTCTTACTGAAAAGTCTTCAGGCGCAATAACATGCAAGGAGCTGTCATCTTCTTTTAGATGCCTTCTTTTGGAAGACCGCCTGAAGGTCCTACCTGAGGTTGTTGATATGGTGTTACTGTTTTCAGAAACAAGTCCCTGGAGATTTGAATGCTTTGTTTAACATATATATTTTTTTATGCAATAGATTTGTTTGTAAGCAATTAATGCAATGTGAACATTCCTCTTTATTAAGAAAAACTTTCCATGTCAAGGTCTGTGTTTTTTAATTTCTTTTTCTTTTTGTGACAAAGAGAGAGAGAGGGACAGGTAGGGACAGACAGACAGAAAAGGAGAGAGATGAGAAGCATCAATTCTTTGTTGTGGCTCCTTAGTCTTAGTTGTTCAATGATTTCTTTTTCATATGTGCCTTAATGGGGGGGGAGGCTACAGTACAGCGAATGACCCCTTTCTCAAGCCAGTGACCTTTGATCTCAAGCTAGCCACCATGGGTTCATGTCTATGATCCAAAATTCAAGCTTGTGACCCTGCACTCAAGCTGGTGACCCTGCACTCAAGTGGTGAATCTGCACTCAAGCCTGATGAGCTGGTACTCAAGTAGTGACCTTGGAGTTTTGAACCTGAGTCCTCCACATCCCAGTCCAACACTCTATCTACTGTGCCACCTTCAGGCCAGGCCATGTTTTCCAAATTTTTAAAGAGCTTGTTGAAGTCTGTAAAATCCTTATTAAACCTTTACTGTAAATTTTCTTGGTTTATTTTCTTCTTAATGGACCAACATTGTATATGTGGTCCAATATTGACTGGAATGTTATGCTGTGAATCACAATACATTTTAAAAAGTTATGGTCCTACTATGTGTTACAGTGTTTTACTAGAACATACAACAGTGCAGACAATCCAGCAGTGCAGTTGCATTGTAGACACACAAAAATATGAGTTGAGTATCTGACTAATGGGGATGCTTTGCTGTGATGAAACTGTATTTTTTCTGATCTATAAGCTGTTCCCAGTGTGCCTACCTTCTTAGAGACTTGAGACCATCTTATAAAAAAATACAGAGGAAAAATAGCTAAATAACTTACCAGACTTTCTTGTCCTGACATGCACTGGACCATTTTTTTTTATAAGCTGTTGAGCATTAGTCATTTTGTGTGTGAAATAAAGTAGTTATTTTTGCAACTTCAAAGAGATTCTGCTTTCTCTGTATTTATAAAGATAATAGGGCTAAGTGTCTGTAACTTCTGGCTTGTGTCCTAATCAGAAGCTTGAAGTACTCATGACATATTGCTTGTCTTTAGTCTGAAATTTTTCATATTGACATCAATCAGCGGTCAGCTAAAGAACTGCAGACTGTGAAATAGGGCTAGGAAGGAAAGAAAGAATGCTTGCACTTCATCCAAAACAAATTTCTCCAAAGTTTAGCAGCTGTAGAAAAATAAGAAAAGAAGCTTTGGATTCTTTTCTGTTTTTTTTTTTTTTAATTGTGAACTAATATCTTTAGGCAATGCAACATACCAATCAGAAACAGTAGAAGAAACCTTTTCATAACTTCTTCCTTAAGACTTAAGGTTTAAAAGGCACACACATAAGGGAAGACAAAATATATTATTAGTATATATATACATTAGTATATATATAATTTTATATACTAATGTAAATCAATGAGACAATATCAAGGTGATTTCTAAACACCGTTTCATAAAATTAATTTTATGAATTTAACACAATACAAAATATTTATAGTTTTAATTTTTCATGAGTCCTTATTTATAAATTTTCCCAATTGTAGCCTCAAACATGATGGAAGTTTGTAGATATAATCCACACCAAAATGGCCTTAATCATCTGGGTTCTGTTTTAGGACTCTCCAGTCAAATTGTCATAGAACTTTATTTTGAAAGGCAGAAATTCTGAGTAATTTATGGGATTTCTCTTAGAAAAGAAACATATAAGCCATATAACAAATTAAGGAGAAAGGACTGTAAAGAACTGCAATGTCTCTGAAATTTTTATCTTACTTGCATACTGACAAGTCATCCTGCCATTGTTTCATGGATATTGGCAAAGCACATGAGACACTTGACTCAGGGATAATAAAAAACAGTGTGAGTACTATATGCCAATTCCCTTTGCCACCCAAATTTTACAGGAGTGCTATTGAGTGGTCCTGCTGCATTCTGCACATATGGGGGATAAGTCACTGTTGAGGAACTCCCAATTCATGAGATCTAAATGTTTCATAAGAGGTACAAGCATGTCTAGTTATTTTTCCAGAGAAGAACACTATCTATAATTTGCAAGGTGGGAAAGATAGTCCCTATGCTTACAGGATTAAATAAAAGTAAGAGAGCCATGGATAAATGTTAAATAAACCAAGGGATGCCTCACAAGGTGGTGGCACAGTGGATACAGCATCGAACTGGGATGCAGAGGACCCAGGTTCGAAACCTTGAGATTTCCAACTTCATTGCGGGCTCATCTGGTTTGAGCACAACTCACCAGCTGAGCCCAAGGTTTCTGGCTCGAGCAAGGGGTCACTCGGTCAACTGTAGACCCCCAGTCAAGGCACATATGAGAAATCAATCAATGAAAAACTAAGGTGCCCCAATGAAGGACTGATGCTTATCTCTCTCTCTTCCTGTCTGTCTGTCCCTGTCTGTCCCTCTCTCTGTCTCTGTAACAAAAGAAAAAAAACCCAAAGGGGTAAAGATTTAGTGCATTTTTCCTTATATCTGTCTTGGCTTATATAATGTACACAAAAATTAAGGAATATTTCAAAATAAATATGGAATAATTAAAGAAAAAAAGCATTTGAATTTTCTTATTAAACAAGAACATCAGAAAAGCAAACAACAAGTCAAAGAAAGCTGTTTGACTATACAAATGAGATGCAAAATCAACTTTTATTTCATGGGTGAAAATGCACTATACAGAAAGCTAAAATTACTAGAGTATCTGCACACTCCCTGATCCCCTAATTTTTGTGAGCAGTGTACTTAGAAAGCAGACAGAACACTTTAAATAAAACCAGATATTTATGTTATTTCTATTAATATAAGTGATTAAGCATTTAGCCATGTATTTTGTTTTTCTTGTTTTCCTTTATCATAGCCCAGAGTCATATTTACTTAGCTTACAGTAAGAACTCATAAATGCTTAGTATTTATTTGAATGCTGAGAGGATGACAAATAGGTATTATCATATCTTATTTTTGGAGAAAAAGCAGAAACTGTGCAGATAAAAATATTATTTCATACTGAATAATATCCAGATGTCACATTCTATAAAAAATTACTATTATTTCATATATGTTACACTGATAAAACTAAACATGCGACTTAGTACTACTGTATTATTCATAGAAAAAAGTAACAATTATGCCAGAAATTTTTATGTTTGTTGTGTGTGTCAGGGCAAATCCTATGATAAACACTTTATTTTTTTACCTACTGGAAGCCGATACCTTATAAGCATGTGACCTCCTACAGTGTGTAAAGATTGGTAAATTAAGAGCTGTCTGATAGAAAAAGTGCTCATTCCTGTGAGGTCAATGAGTCCTTTGAAGGTACCTTGGTTCTGTTCAGTGCTCTGGAAGAGTTCATTAACCTAAAACAAATAAACTATTTCCTCCTACTTAGAGGATCATGCTAATTAAATGCTCTGTTTAACCACCTATGTCAGGGTTTCCTATGAATACATGAATGTCTTAAGTCTCATTTTCTATGTCTTGATTGAAGGCAGAGATGATTACAGATTCACTCTCTGACATGTATTTCTATAAATCTCAAACTTCATTGGATTTCTTCAAAATCAGTTTTTAAAAAATTTGCCTCAATATTGTTATACTTTATAAGAGAGCTCAGATGGAGGAATTTTAATGTTTTATGTGTTTATACATGTCTGTAGTTATTATCTATGAGCACATTTTATTATTTTATTTCTTTCTTGTTAAATTCAAAAAGTTTATTCTTTCTACCTAAAACTAATTTCTACATCTGTGATGTAAATTTTATTCTCAGAAATCTTAAATTATAAGCATGTGCCTCTCTTTTATATATTCAATCTCTCTCCTATTGGATCTTTCCCACTGGTTTTTAAATGTGCTCATGCTTCCTGTATAAGACACTAACAATAACAAATAATATATAGTCCTCTCATCTTTTTCTGGTAAATTCCCTCTTTGTTTTTTTTCTATTTTATAGGCAAACTTCTCAATAGAATTGTTTGTCATTGTGTCTCTTTCTTAAATTTATTCCATAATGGACTTATATACTTTTTGAACCACTTAAATAGTTTTTATTAATGTTAACATTGATATCCTGTTAACATAATCTAAGAAACATTTTTATCATTTTGTACATCTACTCTCAGAAACATTCAAAGGTTGATGATTTCTTTAAAACAAAATTCTTAAGAGAGTGGCAAGATGGCGACAAATTAGTCAATGTTCCAACTCCAACTTCCCAGAACCAAAGTGGATTAAAACTTAATTTCAAGAACAATCATCTTATAAAACCAACCTTGGACTAAAATAGGAGGATTCCTTAACCGAGGACCACCAAAGAAATCACACTGAGACTGGAAGGAAAGGCTGAGATGAGGAAAGGAAGTGAAAGGTGGTCTGGAGGGCCCCTTGCCAGCAAGAGCCCCAGAGCCTAGAAGGGGTGTATGGGCAGTATTTAACTGAGACAAGAACCGAGATACTGTTTGGGAGAAAGAGACAGAACTCTCAGACCGAGGCTCCATCTTAAAGGGACCAAACAGAAAACCTTCTTCATAGCCACTTACTTGAAACTCCAGGAGCGGGGAGGACTGAGAGGACTTGAGTTGTCAGAAAAGAGTGTAATCTTGGAGGCACAGCAAGAGACACTTTGAGAGACAGTCACCTGAACCCCTGGGCTGAGTCACACCCCAAATCTAAAGTGACCATTTTTCCTGGGGCAGCAACACCAGCAAAGGAAAGAAATTACTCTGCCCACTGGAGTCTATCATGCTCCAATCAAAGCAAAGAAGTGCATAGAAGCAGGGAGCACATCAGGGACACCGGTAGTGAGTGTAAGGTATAAGCTACACTTCCCCCCCCACACTGCTGAGCACTCGCCAGAAGGTGGGAGTGCCAGCAGAAGTCTGAGAATTCCAGTGCAAGACCACCCACATTGGCAGAGGCTGGGGCAGCCATGGCTGTGACCTGAGTAAGTGCTCATGCACAAGCCTACCATGGCGGTGGAAACAGGGGAGACCATGGAGGTGGCCTGAGCAGTCATGCACAAACCAGCCTGTGGTGGCTGCAGCAGCAGGCTGGCACTGGCAGTGTCCAAGCCCAAATGTCAGAGGTGGCTGGAGCAGTGGCAGCAGAACAGTGGACTGATTACTCATCAGGAACATAGATACCACACCCTCTGGACTATTGTGGCTATACCCTTCTACAGGCTGAAAAAGAAGAATAAAATAAAATAAAATAAATTTAAAAATATCTGGATGGAATAACACCTGAGGCTAAGAAGCAAGCCAAATCAAATATAGTACCTAATCTCTGAATTACAGTACTGAGCCCAATAAAGTACCTGGCAATAATAGGTGGCAAAAACAAATCTCAGGTGAACATGAACTTTTAAACAAACTTCTCTCAGGCCAACAGTAGATAAAAGCAAGCATAGGAGTAGAGTGATATTTACAATGGCATCAGGGCCCAGCAGAGACAGCCACAAGATCTGGATCACATGTAACTTCATAAATGTTGCTAAGGACCAGTCATAGGTGGTGACCCCTACTTATCTGCACCAGGCTCTGACCAGAGAGGTAGAGCATGGGCACATCCAGCAGCCAGATATAGAGAATATCAATTCAGGACCTAACAAGCCTTGTTAAAGTGCTATCTAAGGAAGGGCTCCACTCACCTGAAACAGCTAAAACATAGAAAATGCTGACAAAAATAGGGAAAAGAACAATGACAGCAGACAAGTAGCCCACAGATTACAAAGAGTTGTTGACAACCCAAGAAGATCTAGAAACATAACAACTGAAAATTGGAGGCAGACAATACCAAACCTAAACTCAGCTAGTTACACAAGCAACACACTCAAAGGAGGAGTCAATACACATACAAAATGGGAAGACATAGAAATGCAATCCAAATGAATCAACAAGAGAAATCCCCAGAAAAAGAACTGGATGAGATGGAAATAACCAAATTATCACATGCAGAGTATAAATAATAACTGTTAGGATGCTCAAAGAGCTTACAGTAACAATAGGTGGACATAATGAGCACCTAAATAAAGAGATAGCAAGCACCAAAAAGGACGCTAAAATCATAAAAAAGAACAAGTCAGAAATGATAAATACAATTTCAGAAATAAAGACTACACTAGAAGGAATTAAAAGCAGGCTGAATGAAGCAGAGAATTGAATCAGTGCTTTAAAGGACAAGATAAATAAAAGCATGGATGCAGAGCAGCAAAAAAAAAAAAGAAGCAGGTTCAAAAAGTCTGAGGAAACTGTAAGAGGGCTCTGGGAAAACAAAGAGAAACAACATTTGCATCATAGGGGTTTCTGATGGAGAAAAGAAAGAATAAGGGACAGAAAAAATGAATTAAAGAAATCATAGCTGAAAACTTTTCTAAATTGATGAAAGAAAAAGTCACACAAGTTCAAGAAGCACAGAAAGTTTTATTAAAGAGGAACCCAAAAAGGCCTACACCAAGACACATCATAATTAAAAAGCCAAAATAAAGAATAAAGAAAGAATACTAAAAACTGCAAGAGAAAAGCAGTCAATTACCTACAAAGGAGCCCCCATAAGGATGACATCTGACTTCTCAAAGAAACATTAAAGGCCAGAAGCAAGTGGGAAGAATATTTAAAGTAATGCAAAACAAGAGCCTATAACCAAGACTTCTTCCTCCAGCAAAGCTATCATTTAAAACTGAAGGAGAAATTAAAAGCTTCTCAGAAAAAAAAAAAAAAACACAAAAAACAAAACCTCAAGGAATTCATTACAACCAAACCAATACTGCAAGAAATATTAAGGGACCTGTTATAAACAGAACAAAGGGAAAAAATATGAAAAAAGAAGAATGTAGATTTAAAGAATAAAATGGCAATAAACAACTATATATCAATAATAACCCAAAATGCAAATGGATTAAATGCTCCAATCAAAAGACATAGGGTAGCTTCAAGGATAAGAAAACAGGACCCATACATATGCTGTATACAAGAGACCCACCTCAAAACAAAAGATACTCATAGACTGAAATTAAATGGATGGAAAAGAATATATCTTGCAAATGGAAATGGAAAGAAACCGCTGAAGTAGCAATACTTATATCTGAAAAAATAAATTTTAAAACAAAGGCTATAGTAAGGGATAAAGAAAGTCACTACATAATGATAAAGAGAGCAATCCAACAGGAAGATATAACCATTATAAATATCCATGCGCCTAATATAGGATCACCTAAATTTATAAAGCAGATTTTGATGTATATAAAGGGCGAGATTAACAGCAATACTATAATCATAGAAGATTTTAATACCCAACTAACATAAATGAATAGATCCTCAAGAAAGAAAATTAAGAAAGAAACAGCAATCTTAAAGGACACAGTAGATGAACTGGATTTAATAGATATCTTCAGAACTTTTAACACTAAGCAGCAGACTATACATTCTTTTCAAGTGCTCATGGTACATTATCGAGGATAGACCACATGTTAGGACAAAAAACGAGTCTCAATAAATTTAAGAAAACTGGAATCATATCAAGCATCTTCTCTGATCACAATAGCATAAAACTAGAAATCAACTACATATATTCAAACACTTGGAGACTAAACAGCATGTTATTAAATAACAAATGGGTTAATAATAAGATCAAAGAAGAAATAAAAATTTCCTTGAAATAAATGAAAATGAGCATACAATAACTCAAAGTTTATGGAACACAGCAAAAGCAGTCCTGAAAGTTTATAGTATTACAGACATTCCTAAACGAGCAAGAAAAAGCCTAAATAAACATCCTAATCCTACATCTAAAAGAACTGGAAAAAGAACAACAAGCAAGGTCTTGAGGAAGTAGAAGGAGAAAAATAATAAAGATCAGAACAGAAATAAATGACATAGAGGCTAAAAGAAGAATACAGAGGATCAATAAAACCAAGAGCTGGTTCTTTGAAAGGGTAAATAAGATTGATTAACCTTTAACCAGCCTCACCACAAAAAAAAAAAAAGAAAGGAGAGAGGACTCAAATAAATAAAATTAGAAATGAGAGTGGAGAAGTAACAACTGACACAACAGAAATACAAAGAATAGTAAAACAATAGTATGAAGAACTTTATGCCAAAGAAATAGAGAACCTAAGCAAAACGGACAAATTCCTTGACACTTATACTCTTTCAAATATCAATCTGGAAGAATCAGAAAACCTAAATAGATCAATTACATCAAAAGAGATTGAAACAGTTATCAAAAAACTCCCAACCAACAAAAGTTCAGGGCCAGATGGCTTCACAGGTAAATTTCCCAAATATTCAGAGAACTATCTCCTATCCTTCTCAAGCTGTTTCAAGAAATTCAAGAGAAGGAAAGACTTCCAAGCCCCTTTTATAAGGCAAGCATAATCTTCATTCCAAAACCAGGCAAAGTCACTACAAGGAAAGAAAACTATTGACCTATATCCCTGATGACTTTAGATGCTAAAATTCTCAAGAAAACTGGATCAAGCAATACATAAAAAAAAAAAAAAAAACATATATCATGATCAAGTGGGTTTTATTCTGGGGAGGCAAGGCTGGTACAATATTCACAAAACAATCAATGTGGTTCATCACATAAACAAAAGGAAGTAGAAAAAAATCACATAAAAATATCAAGATGCTAAAAAAGCATTTGATAAAATCCAGCACCAACTTATGATCAAAACTCTCAGCAAAGTGAGAATACAGGGAACATACCTCAAGATGATAAAGGCCATCTATGACAAACCCACAACCAACATCATACTCATGGGCAAAAATTAAAAGCAATCCCCTTTAGATCAGGAACCAGGCAGGGGTGGTTTCTTTCACCACTGTTATTCAACATAGTTCTGGAAGTCCTAGCCACAGCAATCAGGCAAGAAGAAGAAATAAAAGGCATCCAAATTGGAAAAGAAGAAGTAAAACTATTATTATTTTCTGATGACACAATACTGTACATAGAAAACCCTAAAGTCTCAGTCATAAAGCTATTGGACCTGATAAATGAATTCAGCAAGGTGGAAGGATATAAAATTGATACTCAGGATTCAGAGGCATATTTATACAATAACAATGATCGGTCTGAAAAAGAAATTAAGAAAACAATCTCCATTACTATTGCAACAACATCAAAAAAATAAAAATAAAGTACTTAGGAGTAAATTTAACCAAGGAGGCTAAAGATTTGTACTCGGAAAATTATAAAACATTAAAAAAAAAGAAACCAAGGAAGATACAAACATGTGGAAGCATATGTCATGCTCATGGATAAGAAAAATAAACATCATTAAAATGTCTATATTACCCAAAGAAGTTTATAAATTCAATACAATTCCTATTAAAATACCACTGACATACTTGAAAGATATAGAAAAATAATCCAAAAATTGATATGGAATCAAAGAATAAAAACATGAATAGCCTCTACAATCTTATGAAAGAAGAATAAAGTGGGTGTTATCACATTTTCTGATATCAAGTTATACTACAAGGCCATTGTACTCAAAACAGCTTGGTACTGGCATAAGAACAGGCATACAGATCAATGGAATGGAACAGAAACTCAGAAAAAAACCTATATGGACAATTGATATTTGACAAAAAAGTAAAAGCATACAATGGGGTAAAGACAGTCTTTTTAACAAATGGTGTTGGGAAATTGGACAGGTACTTGCAAGAAAATGAAACTAGACTACCAACTTACACCATACACAAAAATAAACTCAAAATGGATAAGATTTCAATGTAACTTGTGAAACCATAATAATCTTGGAAGAAAACTTAGGCAGTAAGCTTTCCAACATCTCTCACAGCAATATACTTGCTGATTTATCTCCACGGGCAAGTGAAATAAAGGACATGTTGAACAAATGGGACTATATTAAGCTAAAAAGCTTTCACACAGCTAAAGACAATATGAACAAAATAAAAAGACAAACCACACTATGGGAGAATATATTTGACAATAAGTTGGATAAGGGGTTAATAACCAAAATTTATAAAGAACTTGTAAAACTCAACACCAGGAAGAATAACAATCCAATCAAAAAATGGGCAAAGGCCTGACCAGGCAGTGGCGCAGTGGATAGAGCGTCGGACTGGGATGCAGAAGACCCAGGTTCGAGACCCCGAGCTCGCCAGCTTGAGTGCGGGTGGGCCCATCTGGATTGAGCAAAAAGCTCGCCAGCTTGGACCCAAGTTCGCTGGCTTCAGCAAGGGTTGCTCAGTCTGCTGAAGGCCCGTGGTCAAGGCACATGTGAGAAAGCAAGCAATGAACAACTAAGGTGTCATAATGGCAACAAAAAACTAATGATTGATGCTTCTCACCTCTCTCCGTTCCTGTCTGTCTGTCCCTATCTATCCCTCTCTCTGACTCTCTCTCTATTCCTGTAAAAAAAGGGGGGGGGCAAAGAACTGAATAGACACTTCTCCAGAGAGGACATACGGATGGCCAATAGGCAGATGAAAAAATGTTCAACATCTCTAATCATTAGAGAAATGCAAATTAAAACCATAATGAGATATCACCTCACACCTGTCAGAATGGCGCTCATTAACAAAACAACAGATTATATGTGATGGCAAGGGTTTGGATAATAGGAAACCCTCCTGCTTGCTGGTTGGAATGCAGACTGGTGCATCTACTGTGAAAAACAATATGGAGATTCCTCAAAAAATTAAAAATGAAACTGCCTTTTGACCCAGGTATCTTCCTTTTAGGAATATATCCTAAGAATACCAAATCACTGATTCAAAAAATGAAATGCACCCCCATGTTTATTGCAGCATGGTTTATAATAGCCAAGATCTGGAAACAGCCCAAGTTCCGTCAGTGGACAAGTAGATTAAAATGTTGTGGTACATATATACAATGGAATATTATACGGCCGTGAAAAAGAAGAAAATCTTACTTTTGCTAACACATGGATGGACCTGGAGACTATTATGCTAAGTGAAATAAGCCAGACAGAGAAAGAAAAAGATTATATGATCTCACTCATATGAAAAATTTATTGAAGAATGTGAACTGAGAAACAGAATAGAGGTAGAGGCAGTATCAAAGGGACCAGAGAAAAAGTGTTCAGAATGAAAGTGGAGAAGAGGAGGATGGGATCAGAAAAGGGAAAGAGATTAGTGAAATTATATATACTTAACACAGGGTTATAGCGAAAAGGGCAGCAAATTCTGAAGGGAAGGAGGGAGGGCATCAGGGGAAGGTGTCAAAGGGGGTATAAAGGGGAATTCAGGAGTAGGGAGAAGGGAGGTATATTTGGTGGGACACTTGAATCTATGTAAGCACAATAAGTTAAAATGAGTAAAAAAATGTAAAATTTTTTTCTTTCCTTTGATTAGAGCCTACCATCTACAGGTTTTACTTTTTACTTTTTTATTGCTAATTTCTGTCTTCTTTTCAAAATCAGCATCAACTATCTTTGACATGATATACTAATCTTAAGAATTCTCTTTTTCTTATTGTATTTTTTAAAAATGATTTCAAGCTATTTGTGATTTAAATTGCAACAAATTTATAATTGACTTTCAAATATGCTATACCAGCTCATATATCTTCTTATTTATGAACCCATATATCCAATTGCCTCTTTGTTATTTTCTTTTGGAAACTCAAAGTAATCTGAAACTAAAATTATCTGATTAGAACTCATTAAATATCCCTTTAAACCCCCTTTAAACTACCTCACCACTTCATGTTTCTCCAAAATACCATCTTATTCCCCAAGCTGGAAATCTTAAGTAATATTTGATACCATCTTTTTCTAAATTTATTAATCTCATTAATTTTTTTATACAGTGCCTACTACCTGTATTCTACTACTATACACATCCCTTTTAGTATATCTTTCAAAGATGACTTGAATTGGCTTTCAAGTAGTCTGTCTAAATCCATTTTGGATTCCCTCCACACTATAATGAAAAAAATATATATATTTTTTAACATGGGTGACTCTCCAAAAAAATTATGCATGTTATTTTTATAGCTTTCAACTATCTTTAAGAGAGTGCAAACTTTTCAACGTGGTCAACCATGCCCTCTCCAGCCAGGGAATCCAAGCTAGTGAGCTTGCACTCAAGCCAGGAGCCTGCGCTCAAGCTGGTGACCTTGGTGTTTTGAAACTAAGTCCTCAGTGTCTTAGGCCACTGCTCGATCCACTGAGCTACTACCTGCTCAGGCCATTCTGTAGTATATTTTACATGCAGACATTTTTATTAAGAATTCAATTATTATTTATAGTATACATAATTCCTTGCTTTTTTTTAAGTCAATTTAGTAGATTATGCCTTTTAAAAAGTCACTTTAATTTGTCTAATTTAGTCATATAATAGTGTTCTTAGTGGTTTCTTATTCTTTCAAGATCTGTAGAAATGTTTCTTTTTTCATTCTGCTTTGGATAATGTATAAGCTATCTTATTTTTTTGTTGTTGATTCTAGCTAAGGTGTTGTCATTTGTTTTGTTCTTGACAAAGAATCAACTTTTGATTTTATTAATTTTCTCTATTATTTTTCAACTTTTAATTACAATAGATTTTGCTCTAGAGTTCTTTATTTTTCTTCTGCAGCCTTAGGGTTTAGTTTGCTATTTTTTTCTTGTTGTTTTTTCCTTAAGGTAAAAGCTATGAATTTCAATATAAACTTTACTTTCACTTCATCCCATAAATATTTACATGCTTTAAGGTTTCTTTTTAATCCACTTAAAACTATTTTCTAATTTTTTTTTTGCATTCTTTGTTAACCTATAGGTTATTTAGAAGTGTTAATTTTCAATTATCTGAATATTTTCTAAATTATATTATTTTTTATTTCTAATTTAATTTTGTTGTGATTGAAGAATATACTTTGTATGATTTCAATCCAATTAAATTTATTGGACTTTATTTTATAGCCTAGTCTATGGTAGCATATGATCATGACCTACACAAATAGAGATGAATGGATGGAAGTGGAGCAGTCCCCAATTAAAACACCAGTCTATTCTTATATGGAGAGTTTCTAGTAGAGCCATTTTCTGTTTTCTATTTTAAAAAGGAGTAAAATCTCTATAGTCAAAGATGATAGGGGCTGTGGGGGAAGGGCTTGGGGAAAGGGTTGTAAATAGAGACAAGTAATGGTGACAGAAAATGATTTGACTTCAAGTGATTGGTACACAGCATAATTAACAGTTCAAATGCTATAGAGATGTTCACCTGAAACCTATGTACTCTTGTTGATCAATGTCACCCTATTAAATTTGGTTTTCTAATAAAATTTGTAAAAATTACCTACCAGCCCTATTTAATATTTTGATATGAAAAGACGTAAAACAATCATCCCCCTAATTACAGAGTCAAACATCTTCTTTGATCTTTACTCGGGAAGAAAATATGAATATACTGCTCTATGATAAAAGCTTGAGGTGAATAATTTAGTACATTGATTATCCACCTGCATCAGACTCCATGTCAGATATTGATCACAGTAACATGGAGTTCAGGAAACATTAAAAATGTCTCCTTAAGTCTGACCAGGTGGTGGCGCAGTGGATAGAGTGTCGGACTGGGATGCGGAAGACCCAGGTTTGAGACCCGAGCTCTCCAGCTTAAGCACGGGCCCATCTGGCTTGAGCAAAAGCTCGTCAGCTTGGACCCAAGGTCGCTGGCTCCAGCAAGGGGTTGCTCAGTCTACTGAAGGCCCACGGTCAAGGCACATATGAGAAAGTAATCAATGAAAAATTAAGGTGCCCCAACGAAAAACTGATGATTGATGCTTCTCATCTCTCTCCGTTCCTGTCTGTTTCTGTCTATGCCTCTCTCTGTTCCTGTAAATAAATAAATAAATAAATAAAAAATTTTAAAATGTCTCTTTAAGCCTGACCTGTGGTGGTGCGACCTGGAAGGCTGAGGTCACTGGTTTGAAACCCCAGGCTGCCTGGGCAAGGCACATATGAGAGTTGGAGCTTCTTGTTCCTCCCCTGTACTCTCTATCTCTTCCTCCCTCTCTAATAAAAATGAATAAATAAAATCTAAAAATAAAAGTCTACTTAAGCCTGAACAGGCAGTGGTACAATTAATAGAGCACTGGCCTGGGACACTAAGGACCCAGGTCTGAAACCCCAAGGTCGCCACCAAAATGTGAACAAGTAATAAGACTCCTATATTAAAAAGTCTAAACACAGGTCTTTCCTGCCTGTCATACAAAGACAATAATTTCTTCTCTGCCTCTACTGTTACCCTCCCTTCTTTCCTCTTTTTCTTTCTTCCTTCTTTCCTTCCTTTTTCTTTCCTCTGCTCCACTCCCTCTTTTTCTTTTACTCTTGTTTTCCTCCTCTTCCTTTCCCTAATTATTATTATTATTATTATTATTATTATTTTATTTTCTTTATCCTATTCCTCTCTCTTACTCCTCATTCTCTCATAAAAATAGAATGCTAATATCTTGAGGTGAAATATCTCAGACTTTACATAAAGATGCTGGCCCCAAAGTACTATTTCTCTCAATTGAAAGATTGAGGACAAGATACTCATAAAGCTGACTTTGACCCAGCCCAAAACAGAAGCTGGAGAATATCTTAGTATTTAAGTTTTAAATTACAAGTTATGGTTTCTATATTAAATAAAATTCAAAATAATCTTTTATAAAAATGTAACAATAAAGTAAAAAAGATAATCTGATGAAGTTTACATTTAAATAATAGATATATTTAAATATTTTATTTAAATCTTTACTATTTCTCTTTACTGTGTGATTAAAATTTTCTAAAGTTTCATTAAAGAGATCTATTTTTAAAACATGAATCTAGCCTGACCAGAAGGTGACACAGTGGATGAAGCATCAAATTGGGACACAGAAGACCCAGGTTCTAAACCCCGAGGTCACTGGCTTAAGCATAGGCTCATCTGACTTGAGTGTAGGCTCACCAGCTTGAGTGTAGGCTCACCAGCTTAAGTGCAGGGTCACAGACTTGAGCATAGAATAATAGACATGTACCCTTGGTCACTGGCTTGAGCCCAAAGATTTCTGGCTTGAAGCCCAAGGTTGCTGCTTGAGTCCAGAGTTGCTTGCTTGAGAAAAAGATTGCTTTCTCTGCTGTAGCCTCTTTGTCAGGTACACATAAAAAAGCAATCAGTGAAAAACTAAGGTGCTGCAATATAGAATTGATACTTCTCATCTCTCTCCCTTGCTGCCTGTCTTTCCCTATCTGTCCCTTTCTCAATCTCTGTCTCTCATTAAAATAAAAAAGAATCTTGATTTTATATGTACTATGGACTTGACATCATGCTATGTGTGTGAACAGTCACAACATGTATAAGATTTGCACTCCTCTATATAAGAAATAACAATAGCATGTTGAAACATCATTGTACATGACAGAAACAAGAAATGCTGGGCAATGAATACTAAGTAGATGTAAATAGACAGATAAGAGCTTTTTAATTTGATATGGTTAAAAATGTTTACAACTTACAATAATGAAATTCATTTAATTTAATTTACATTCATTGGAAATAATTCTATTTTACGTAATTCTACTATCACCTGCTATAAGGTGGAGACTGGAATATTCATGCTTTAACTTATTGGTGTCTCAGATTCAATATGTAAAATTTAGTATAATTAATGTACTTTTAAATCATTTTTTCTTTTAGAATTTGTTGAATATTTTGTATTATTAGTCAAATTATTTGACATACTACCAAATAATTTAAATAATTTATCCACACTAGGTCTGAGGAAAATTCAATAATTAAACTCAGTTTACCCTTAGTTTTGAATTCAAAGTATAATTTAAAAAATTAACCCATATGTTTTTATTTATCAACTCTTAATTGTTAAAGAACATCATTGCTTTTAATTGAGATTTTATGTTATAAAAAAGTGTTTTGGAGCTATTCCAATAACATTTTTATTCTCATTATAAAACACGAAGATTAATCTTTGCCAAAGGATTACAAAATTTTTTCATTAATGAACAAAGAAAACATTTGGGTTTCTGATTAAATGAAGCAGGAATGTGTATGAATGTTAAGATTGTTATAGATCTTTATAGTGATTCAAGTGAAATTAGTTAAAGTGCATTTAAAGATGAAAACACAGAATATTTCCACAGCAAGAGAAAGCTATATTCAGTAAATTTGTGAGAATGAATAAATGAGATAAGAATATTGATGAGTAATACTCTTGAATTCTTAGACAGGGAAACCAACCTTGACATAATCCACTGATAATAGCAGGACTTTTTGACAGATTCTGTGAATCAACATTATGATTTCATCTATTCAATCACAACCTAGATTAAAGGAGCTACAGCTATAAAGAAGCAATTTGAGAAAAGGATAACCAGATAAATTGCATTCTAACCAGATAAAGTACGTAGTTGCTAGTGACATCAAAACATGGTCCATCCTGAGACTATATTTGTATAGGTTATCTCTGAAATCCATGTATACAGATTGATTTCTGTGACTAAAAAATTTGTCTTCTAAAACAATTCAAATCATCCAATGAAAATAAATACAATAATCCTTCACTAAACATTAGTAATCAAGTGGATCAGATTCTCCTCTGGGATGATAAGTTTTAATAAGGAAAGATGGATTTTGCTTTTTTAGAGTTTTGATAAGACTTGATATATTTGTAAAAGTTTTAAAAATGTGCTCTATTTGCCAAAATCTATTTGCATAGGCTAAGGAGGTATAGCTAAAAAGAACTTTCTGCCATGCTCATAGTCAATGCCAAAAGCAATCTGTCTAAAGAATTTTGTAGTTGGTTGAGTTACTTATAATCTAAGAAAAATCAGACTTAATATTAATTTGACACTGTTCTATTGGTGTGTTTTTATGAATAAATTTTATTTTTCCCCTTAATTGAAAGACAAAATGACTAGGCAGTAGTTAGATGTTGATCCAGCACTACTGAGATAGGTTTATAGTATATTAAAAGAGATGAGTTTGACAGTTCCAAAGTGGTGACAGAGTAGGCAGATGTTCCAAGTGCTACCTCCCAGAACCCAATTGGATTACAACTTAATTTAAGAACAATCATCTTGAAAAACCAACTTTGAACTAGAAGAAGAAAAGTCTATAATCAAAGATCACAGAAGAAGCCAAACAGAGACTGGTAAAAAGGGCTGAGGCACAGAATGGGCTGCCCTGCTCCCACGAGTGAGCAGCAGTGGAGGGTCTGGAGAGATTCTCACTGTGAGGAAGGTCTTACTGAGAGGTGTGGGTGCACATCCCCAGGCTAGGGGCCCAGTCTAGAGCCCCAGGGCCTAGAAGAGGCTCCCACACAACATTTGGCAGTTAAAAAGCCAAGGTTTCTGGCCTGACCTTTGGTGGTGCAGTGGATAAAAGCGTCAACCTGGGAACACTGAGGTCGCCAGTTCAAAACCCTGCACTGGTCTGTCTGGTCAAGGTAGATATGGGAGTTGTTGCTTCCAGCTCCTCCCCTCTTTCTCTCTTTCTCTCTCTCTCTCTCTCTCTCTCTCTCACACACACACACACACACACACACACACACACACACACACACACACACACTCTGTGTCTCCTCTCTAAAATGAATAAAATAAAAAAAAATTTTAAAAAAAAGCCAAGGTTTCTGTTTGTTAGAAAAAGACAAAGTTTTTGGATATGCAGGCTCCATCTAAAAGGGCCATCACAGAAAATCTCATTTATATTCACTTCCCTGGGCCTCCAACAAAGGAAGGGCTGAGAGGACTAGAGTTGTGTGAATAGAGTGTTAAATTATTGGCCCAGATAGAGACAGGGTGGGGGGACAGCAAACGTACCCTTGTGCTGAGTCATTCTCCAATACTGTAGTTGCCATCTTTCTTGGGTGAAACAGTCCCCTCTGAGCAGCATCAGCCTAGAGAAAAGCAGCTGCTCCACCATTGGAAGTCTCTCCTGCCCCATTCATGGTAACTGGGTCTTGCTGAGAAGCCATGACGCAGAGGGCACACCAGTGACTCAGTTTTCTGACATTAAGGCTGGAGCTTTCCCCTGTATGCTCCCCAATTTATGATTGTAGAATATGTATTGATTGCAGTCAGATCACACTTTTGGGTCTCAGAGGCTATGCCCACAAGACTGACCTCTGAGGCCGAGGGACAGAACCACATCTACCACCCTTCCTAATCCTTGAATTGATTCAGGTTCTAGATTCTACCAGAGGTTTTTTCTTTTTATTATTTATTTATTTATTTATTTATTTTTTACAGAGACAGAGAGAGAGAGAGAGTCAGAGAAAGGGATAGATAGGAACAGACAGACAGAAATGGAGAGAGATGAGAAGCATCAATCATTAGTTTTTTGTTGTGGCACTATAGTTGTTCATTAATTGCTTTCTCATACATGCCTTGACCATGGGGCTACAGCAGACCAAGTAACCCCTTGCTCAAGCCAGCATTCTTGGGTCCAAGCTCGTGAGCCTTGCTCAAACCAGTTAAGCCCATGCTCAAGCTGGCGACCTTGAAGTCTCGAACCTGGGTTTTCCTCATCCCAGTCCAATGCTCTATCCACTGTGCCACTGCCTGGTCAGGCTAGAGGTTCTTTTCAGTGGCCCAACCCAATAAGCAGTCAGCACCCAGAGGTTGCAGGAGGCAGGACTGAGGGAATCTTGGCCTTTTAAACTGAATTTTCCTCAGGCCTAGTGTGGATAAAAAACAGGCTAGGTGTGCAGCTGGTATTTCCATGTGCAATTGTGCCCAGCAGACACAGCCACAAACTCTGGATTGCTGGTATCTCCAAGAAATTTACTAAGGTCTAGTAACAGGCAGTGTCTCCCACTGGTCATCAATAGGTTCACTTCAGGGAGGCCAAATGCTGGGAGATAGAGTAGCCAGCTGTGAAGAGCATCATTTCAGGACTGAACAGTTTTTTTATAGTGCAATATCCTAAGGAAGGGTTCCTCACATTTGGCCCAGATGAGGCAATTTTTACTCTCTGTTTCAGTGCCAGCACAGAAGTTCACATGCATTGGAGAGGGTAGAACTTCACAACCAGCTGGCCTGAGTGCTGGATCTTCTGCACTGTGAGCTAGATTTCACATGGCGAAGGGAGAGAGGCTTGGAGCACAGACATATAAAGTGTGGGGTCCTTGTGAGCCCAATTTTGGGTCTAATGGAGGGGGCTTAGCCACTTTCTGAGAGGACACAGTCTCAGCAGAGGACTCTCTCATTATTTCTCCTGAGACCAGGGTCTCACCAGCTGTAAACACTTCTGCTGAGAGGACCATTAGCCCACTCTTTCTGAACCTGCTGCTCACTTTGTTGAGAGAAATAAAATTTGAGTGTACAGCAGCGGATGAGGGATTAGGCTCTAAAATAGACAAAGTGCATTCAATATTCACACACAAAAAAAGAGAGAAAATACTACCTCCAAGAAGCATTTCTAGAGTAAGAAATTCAGGTGGCATGCAAGTCAGTACCATCAAGCCTATCTTCCTCATAAAGACACCACAACAAATTTTAAAGTCAAACAGTACTACCTAATAAACAGAAAATGTGGGCAGACAAAGAAATGTGACTCAAATAAATCAACAAGAGAAATTTTCAAAAAAAATCACTAAATGAAATAAAAGTAACCAAACTACCAAATGCAGAGTTTAAAATAATTATCTTAGGATACTCAAATATCTTAGAGAAAAAATGAATGGACATAATGAACACTTAAATAAAGAGATAGCAAGCATCAAAAAGGACATTGACATCATAAAAAAAGAACCAATCAGAAATGACAAATACAATATCTAATGTGAAGACGGCACTAGAAGAAATCAACAGCAGGCTGGATGAAACAGAGGATCAAATCAGTGATTTAGAAGAAAAGATAAACATAAGCACAGAAGTAGAGCAGTAAAATGAAAATAGGCTCAAAAGGACTAAGGAAACTGTAAGACACCTCTGTGACAACATGAAGAGAAACAACATCCATGTCACAGAAGTTCCTGATGAAGAAGAGAACAAACAAGGGGTAGAGAACATGTTTGAAGAGATCATAGCTAAAATTTTTCCTAAATTGATGAGGGAAAAAGTGACACAAGTTCAAGAAGTACAGAGAGTTTCATTAAAGAGGAACCCAAGGAAGCTTACACCAAAACACATCGTACTTAAAATGTCAAAGTTAAGAGACAAGGAAAGAATATTAAAACCTGCAAGAGAAAAACAGTTAATTATCTACAGAGGAGCCCCATAAGGATGACATTTGACTTCTCAACCAATACACTTGAGGCCAGAAGAGATTGGCAAGAAATATTTACAGTGATGCAAAACAAAATCCTACAACCAAGACTTCTTTAACCAGCAAGGCTATCATTTAAAATTGGAGAAAAAATAAAAACCTTCCCAGACCAAAACAACAAACAAACAAACAAACAAACAAAAAACGCTCAAGAAATCTATTACAACCAAACAAAGACTGCAAGAAATATTAAGGGTCCTGCAATCAAAAGAGCAAAGAAAAAAAGAAATTAAGAGAAAAGAAATTGTAGATTTAATGAATAAAATGGCAGAAATAAGTACATATCAACGATAACCTTAAATGCTCCAATCAAAAGATATAGCGTAGCTGTATGGATAAGGAAACAGGACCCATACACATGTAGACTACAGGACACCCACCTCAGAACAAAATGTACACATAGACTGAAAGTGAAGAAATGGAATAAAGTATTTTATGAAAATGAAAAAAAAGCTGTTGTCACAATACTTATATCTGACAAAATAGCCTTTAAAACAAAGGCTATAGGAAGGGATAAAGAAAGTCAATACATAATGATAAAGGAAGCAATTCAACAGGAAAATTTAACCATTGTAAATATTTATGGGCCTAATATAGGAGCACCTAAATATAAAAAGCAGATTTTGATAGACATAAAGGGTGAGATAAACAGCAATACTATAATAGTAAGGGATTTTAATACCCCACTAACATCAATGGATAGATCCTTCAGACAAAAAATTACCAAGAAACAGTGACCTTAAATGACACACTAGATCAACTGAATTTAATTGATATCTTCAGAATCTTTCACATCAAAGCAGCAGAATATGCATTTTTTTTCGAGTGCTCATGGTACATTCTCTAGGATAAAGCACATGTTAGGACACAAAACAGGTCTCAATAAATTCAAGATGATTGAAATCATATTAAGCATCTTCTCTGACCACAATAACATAAAACTAGAAATCAACTACAATAGAAAAACTGAAAAATATTCAAACACCTGGAGTCTATATAGCATGCTATCAAATAACAAATGGGTTAACAATGAGATCAAGGAAAAGATAAAAAATTTCCTTGAAACAAATAAAAACGAATATACAACAACTCAAAATTTATGGGACACAGCAAAAACAGTCATTAGAGGAAAGTTTATAGTATTAAAGGCATACCTTAAGGAGCAACTAAAACCTCAAATAAACAACTTAACCCTACACCTAATGCTACTAGAAAAATAACAACAAATAAAGCCCAGAGGAAGTAGAAGAAAGGAAATAGTAAGGATCAGAATGGAAATTAATAATGTAGAGACTAAAAATACAATACAAAGGATCAATGAAACAAAAAGCTGGTTCTTCAAAAGGTTAAAGAAGATTGATGAACCATTAGAGAGAGGACTCAAATAAAATTAGAAATGAAGGTGGAGAAGTAACAACTGACACTGCAGAAATACAAAGCATCATAAGAAAAATAATAAGAAGATCTATATGCCAAAAAATTGGACAACCTAGGTGAAATGGATAAATTTCTAGAAATATACAATCTTCCAAAACTCACTTGGGAACAATTAGAAAACTTAAACAGTCTGATTTCAAGAAATAAAATTGAAGCAGTTATTTAAGAACTCCCATTAGCCTGACCAGGTGTTGGTGCAGTGGATAGAGTGTCGGACTGGGATGCAGAAGACCCAGGTTCGAGACCCTGACCTCGCCAGCTTGAGCACGAGCCCATCTGGCTTAAGCAAAAGCTCATCAGCTTGGAACCAAGGTCGCTGGCTCCAGCAAGGGGTTGCTCAGTCTGCTGAACGCCTGCGGTCAAGGCACATGTGAGAATGCAATCAATGAACAGCTATGGTGTCACAAGGACAATGAAAAACTAATGATTGATGTTTCTCACCTCTCTTTGTTTCTGTCTGTCTGTCTCTATCTATCCCTCTCTCTGACTCTCTCTCTCTCTCTGTCCCTGGGAAAAAATAACAAAAACAAACAAACAAAAAAAACCTCCCATTAAACAAAAGTCTTGAACCAGATGTCTTCACAGGAAAATTTTACCAAACATTAAAAGAAGAACTAACACCTATCCTTTTCAAAATATTTCAAAAATTCAAGAAAAAATAAGACTTCCAAGCTCCTTTTAAGAGGTAAGCATTGTCCTCATTCCAAAACCAAATAAGGACACCACAAAGAATGAAAACTATAGGTCAGTGGTTCTTAACCTGGTTCTATCGAACCCTAAGGGTTCGATGAGTCGGTCTCAGGGGTTCGGAGAAGCCTCTGCCGTGGAGGCCAGAATAAAGTAATTCTTTAATTTGTTGTGAGTTCACTTACTTTGTTGGTTTTGTTCTTTGAGCAAGGTGATGTTCATGCACAGCTCATTTTGTGCACCAGTAAAAGAACATATACTTATGTCCTGAATTTGGAAAAAAAAATAATATTTTATTTATCACTAAAGAAGGGTTCAATGAATGCGCATATGAAACTGGTGGGTTCGATACCTCAAAAAAGGTTAAGAACCACTGCTATAGGTCAATATTCCTAATAAACCTATATGCTAAAATTCACAACAAAATGTTAGCAAACCAGATCCAGCAATACATCAAATTATTCTGAGGAGGCAAGGCTGGTACAACGTTTGTAAATCAATAAATGTGATTAATCCCATAAACAAAATGAAGGATAAAAATCACATGATATCAATAGATGCTGAAAAAGCATTTAATAAGATCCAGCACCAATTTATGATCAAAACCCTCAGCAAACTGGAAATATAGGAAATATACCTGAACATGATAAAGGCCATCTATGACAAACCCACAGCAAACATCATACTCAATAGGCAAAAATTAAAAGCAATCCCCTTAAGATCAGGAACAAGGCAGGTGTTTCTCATTTCACCACTCTTAATCAACATAGTTCTCTATGTCCTAGCCACAGCAATCAGACAAGATAAGAAATAAAATGTATCCAAATAGGAAAAAACAGTAAAACTGTTATTATGTGGTGATGATATGATACTACACATTGAAAACCTTCAAGTCTCAGTAATAAAACTACAAGAACTGATAAGTGAATTTGGCAAGGTGGCAGGATAGAAAATTAATGTTCAGAAATCAGTGGCAATTTTACACACCAACAACAAACTCTCAGAAAGAAAAATTAAAGAAACAATTCTCTTCAGTATTGCAACAACAACAACAATAAGAAAAGTATCAAGGAATAAATTTAACCAAAGAGGTAAAAGGCTTGTATTAGAAAAATTATAAGGCATTGAAAAAAAGAAATCAAGGAAGATGCAAACAAGTGGGAATAAATACTATGTTCATGGGTAGGAAGTATAAACATCATTAAAATGTCCATAGTACCCAAAGCAATCTATAAATTCAATATAATTCTTAGTAGAATACCAAAAGTATATTTCAAAGATATAGAACAAATATTCCAAAAATTTATATGGTACCAAAAAAAGAACCCATATAGATTCCACAATCTTGAAAATGAGGAATAAAGTGGGTGATATCATACTTCCTAATATCAATTTATACTACGAGGCCATTATGATCAAAACAGCATGGTACTGGTATAACAACCAGCATACAGATCAATGGAACAGAACAGAGAGCCCATATATAAATCCATGGCTTTGTGGTCAATTGATATTTGACAAAGGAGGTAAGAACATATAGTGAAATAAAGACAGTCTCATAAATGGTGTTGGGGAAATTGGACAGGTATAGGCGAATAAATGAAAATAGACCACCAACTTACACCATATCCAAAAATAAACTCAAAATGGATAAAAGATAAATGTGTTGCGAAAGCATAAACATCTTAAAAGAAAACATAGACAGTAAACCCTGTGATATCTCTCCTAGCAATATTTTTGCTGATTTTTTTCCATGAGTAAGTGAAATAAAATACAAGATAAACAAATGGGACTATATCAAACTAAAAAGGTTTTGCACAGCAAAAGACACGATGGACAAAATAAAAAGCCAACCTACATAATGGGACAACATATTCACAAATATGTCTGATAAGGGGTCAATAGCCAAAATTTATACTGAACTTCTAAAACTCAACACCAGAAAGGTAAACAATCCAATTAAAAAATTGGCAAGAGAACTGAATAGACACTTCTCTAAAGAAGACATACAGATGGCAAAGAGGCATATGAAAAAATGTTAAAATCACTAATCATCAGAGAAATGCAAATGATAACCACAATGAGATACCACCTCACAGATTTCAGAATGACGCTTATTAACAAATCACCATGGAATAAATGATGATGAGAATGTGGAGAGAAAGGCACCCTCCTGCACTGTTGGTGTGAATGCAGACCTTTGCAGCCACTGTGGAAAATAGTATGGAATTTTCTCAAAAAATTAAAAATGAAACTGCCTTTTGACCCAGTTTTCCAACTTTTAGAAATATATCCTAAGAATAAAATCACTGATTCAAAAGAAGATATATACTTCTTTGTTTATTGCAGCCTTGTTTACAATAGCCAAGATCTGGAAACAATTCATGTGTTCATAAGTGGACAAATGGATTAAAAAGCAGTGGTACATATACACAATGGAATACTACTTGGCTGTGAAACAGAAGAAATCTTAACTTTTATGATGGCATGGAGGGACCTGGGATTATTCTACTAAGTGAAATAAGCCAGGCAGAGAAAGAAAATATTATATTATCTCACTTATATGTGGACAATCTAATAAATAAGGTGAACTGAAGAATTGAGACAGAGGCAGAGTCACAGGGAGCAGAGGGGCAGCTGTCAAAGGGAAGGGGGATAAGGTGACAGGATCAGAGAAGGTGAAATGATTTGTAAAATTACATATACATAACACATTGATACAGATCACAGAACAGCAAATTACAGAGGGAAGGGGGGAAGAAGCTAGGAGAGAAGGGCATGTGGTTGGGAGGTGGGGTGTTATAGTGAGTGGAAAGCTTGAATCCATGTTAACACAATAAATTAAAATTAATAATAAATAAATTATTTTAAAAATAATAATAAAAAAGAGTTTTTTGTCAAATATTTTTGAATTATCATCAAAGTATTAGATGTGAAAATCTAACCTATAAAAAACATATGTGACAAGTCCCAAATCTGACTCTTAAGAGACATTTTATATTAATAATGCCTGGAGTTTTTTTTTTTTTTTAATTTGGGATTTTTTCAGACATTGTACTCATTTTATTACCACAACTTCTTAGTGGAACACATTGTCATCATTCATTTTACAGACATAATATTAAATTTTCAGCTAGCTATATAAAAGTCAAATCTTTAAAGAAATGATAGTGTCTGGTTGTATTCTATGACACTATAATTTCTTCCTCACTCAGCAACTCTATCTTTGTTCCACAATATGAGAAATATAGAGATGCTTTAAGCTTTCTTTTAAGCATATATTTGCAATAGAAAGAAAATATTTGCATACTTTTTACAATAAAGTTTTTGAAGTCTATTCTAAGACCAGGTAAACATTTTGAGACTCAGGATGTTAAAACTATCTAGGAGATCTAGGTTCCTTTTAGTCCTTCATATTTATTGCAATGAAACTAAATAAAATTTATAATTCTTGGAGAGTTTTGGGACTGTAAATGCAATTCAAAACTGGATGTGGCTGTTCTCTGCATGTTAAAAGGTAATTGGAGAGGAATAAATACAAGTGCAATTGAGTATGTATGCTAGAGGCACTAAGTTGCAGCCTCAAAGAGGTCACACTGAAATGAATATTTTAGAAGCACTATAAAATTGCATCTAAGATAGATGGGAAGCAAAAGCAATATTTAAATAAAATTGTTATGGCTATAAGTCACTTTTCAGGCATTATCACTATTTCTAATGTAAAATATATTTTTACTTCATATATAAAACATTGTTATTATTCACATCTGTGACATGTTAACATATTAAAACTTAAATGTTTAATGCATATATTAATATTTTTGTCATTATTAACAGAGCTGATGAATTTCATTTTTAAAAAATAATGGAAAATATATATCAAGAGAGATAATTTTTACAATTAGAATAAAAATATATAACCTAAAGTGTGGAGAGATAAAAACATCTATCTCAAAGTTCTAAACCCCTTCTTTTTTCTCTTTTTTTTTCTTTGTTTTTGTTCATAGTAATTCTACTGCCATTTCTTCCTTTAAATGACATTTCAAATACATTATGATAAACATAAATCATCTTTTTTCAAGAAGGCAAATGACAAACTAAATTTGAGATATAACTTGCATTTCTAAGCCTTACCAAAGACTAAATAGATGAACAGTTGCTTTGTAGATTGTATCTGAAGAATAAACCAAAAAATACAGTAGATTATAGAAAACTCACTTGAAACTGACATCTGCCCTTTAATTCATAAACATCGTTCTAAACCCTGTCACTTCAGCTGACATTTGTTACATGTCTTGAAACATGAGGTTGTGGAAAAGCACAGTCTTATATGCAGTTGGTTAGAAGAATATATCTATACATGTATTTAAACTGCTATGGTTTATCTATAGATGTAATTTTATTTTTACTAGTCTTTTAAAATGCCAAAAAATGCTAATTTTTCACATGCTGATCCACATAGATTTAGTTGTGGCTGCTGCTGGAGACACTTTCAGTCTTATGTGCCCAGATTATACATTCTCTGTAATATTAAAATTTTCCCACATTAATTTGGCTTCTTTGAATGACAACATCTTAAAAAAAACTTTTTTAAAGTTAGACATACTGGAGATGAGTAAACCATAAATGTGTTTATGTTTATTATTATTAGTTATAATAATAATGCAGAAAATTTCCTCTGAAATAGAAAGAAGAAGAATTACACCATAATGGAATGATGAAGAAGTGTAAAGCCAAGATCTAGCCCTTTGCTATTCTAAGTGTGGTCCACTGATTAACAGTATCAGCAACACTACGAGGATGTTAGAAATCCAAATTTTCTTATCCTCCCACCACTTACTGAACCAGAATGCCTGGGGTACCAGGTTCTTGAGGTGATTCTAATGAGTGTTAATATTTGTCAAACACTGTTCTAAATTTGGAATTAGTAGTTATTTCACTTATATGGGAATGTTAGTACCCTCATAGAAATATGGAAACAAAGGATATGTAGGAACCTGTGAAGTCATCAAGAATCTTTTAGTTTATAGATTATAATTGTTCTTAATAAAGTCACAAAGCCTTTAAACATGTGTTATTTTAAGTACCTACTTATTGAATTGATCTTTCTTACTCAAATAGAAAATACTGCATTTTCCTCTGTTCAAACTCATCTTGTGAGATTTAGACTTAGTTCATTGCTCAAACTGACTAAACTTGTCAGAGCCAAATTTTATCATTAAATGAATTTGCTACTCTATTCTGTTATAAAACATCTAGTAATTATGTATATGTGCCTACTCATGTGCACAATTTTCAGAGAGTATTCTAGGGGCAAAACAATTTCAGAATTCATAATTTTTCAAATTTTAGAAATAAAATATGATAAACTTACAATATGTTGCTGTTTCTGCTATTATTCTATGTTACTGAAAAACCTTGTGTTCTGTAATAAGGTGCACTAAAATTAATAGGGCTTATGAAAAAAATAGGTTTGTGAAAGACCACCCAAATCCTGTTAAATTTTGTAATTAGTGCAATATCAATAAAAACAACACAATAACTTTTCTAATAAAAATACAGGACAGCTAATCTTTATTGGCATTTTCATTTAACACCCCATTTAGGCAATTGTTTGCAACACAGAATTATGGTCTCTGGTGATGTAAGCCCCTATGGTTGTCTAATATTTATAGCAACCATTTTCATTCAAACCAACCAAACAACCAACCAACTAACAAAAAACAACACATCTTTATCTCCTGCATTAAGGCCCCTATCATCTGATCTTGGCTGTCCTCTTTACTGTTAGCTCCCACTGTTTCTTTCAAAGAAACTTTCTTTAGAGCAAGCAAATAGATTACAATGGCCTTAGAATTTAATTTTCTAGTCTAATTCCCATGCTTTCTCTTTTCTCTTCACTGTTTTTTCCCTAGAATTCCATTCCCTACCCTTCTCAGTATCCAACTTTTATTGTCAATTAATTATATATCCCAAGTAAAATCTCCTCCCTTTGTAACAACCCCATTTTTAGCAACTGCTCCTTCTATATTGCTACAGAATTAATTACTAATTATTCATTAAATAATATCATACTAAACATATAAAGACATACTGCAATATTATATATTTATATAGGTATGGATATACATAAACAAATAGATACACATATGGGTTCTTATTTTCATTTTTCATCTCCTCATCTGAGTTAGTTCATGTCATATTGACAGAAGAGTTTTCATATTTACTTGCCACTCATTCACTGACTTACTCAGAGCAATTTATGGTCCTGAAATCTTCAATCATGGTAAGAACCCTATAGAGGTGTACTATATTTTTTTAAAATGTTTTATATGGTATTTTTACTGTACCTTTTTTATCTTTAAATATGTTAGGATACACAAATACCACTGTATTACAGTTACCTATATGTTATTCTATTTAGTCCAGTAACATTTTCTACAGGCCTAGGCTATAGCTATAACCTATAGAGTGATACCTGAGTTTTCATCAATAATTCATCCAAAAACTATTGGCAAAACCCAAAACCGATGAAAACCAATTATTTCCTAATGAATCAATGTAAACCCAATTAATTTATTCTAGACACTTCAAAATACATACAAACTCACATTTTATAGAGAATAAATGTCATGTTTAATACTAAAAACAATAAGAAATTAATATAAAATGAATATGAAAGATTAATGTAAAGGAAAATGAACATTTAACATGGCACTTACCTTTCTGAAGACTCTTCTTGGCATATAAAAGATGGCGAGGAGGGGAGAAAGAGGTGCTGATGTTATTGTTTAGAAGAGGAATCTTCCTCCATAAGGACCTTAGGTATCAAGGCACTATCTGGGGTCACTTCCCTTTTTGGTCTTTTGGTACTAGTACCAGCTTCAGAGTCAGTGGACCCATGTCGCACAAAAATGCTGTCCAGAGAGTTCTGTTTCTTTCAATCTTTAAGATTTGCCTAAAATGGGTCAAGACATTACTGTATCATTAAACAAGTTGCAGACATGGCCTGCAACAGCTTTGTCTGGGTGACTTTTCTCCACAAACCCCTGTACCTTACTCCACATGGAGAAAATGGAGAAGATGTCCTTAATTTCTGAAGAGGGCACATTCCCCCAGTCTCTTCCTCCTCATCTGAAGCAACTTCTTCATCTGCTGTCTGCCGTACTTCTAGGTGCAGGTCTTGCAGCTCTTCAGTGGTGAGTTCTTTGATGTGGTCATCTACCAGCTCTTCCACATCCTCACCTCTCACATCCAAACCCCAAATCAACAACTGACTGCACGACATGTGTAGGCTCATCAGGGAAGGCTCAAACCCTTCAAAATCTCTCTCATGCACACATCCTGGCCATAATATCTTCCAAGCAGAGATCATTGTCCTGAATGTCACTCCCTGCCAAGCCTTACCTATGAGGCTAATGCAGTTGAGAATGTTGAAATGTTTTTTTTCCAGAACTCTCTTAAGGACAATTCTGTATCAGATGTCACTCAAAGCACGTTTGAAACATTGCTTTTGTGTACAGTTTCTTGAAATTTGAGATGACATTCTGGTCCATGGGCTGGATGAGTGATGCGATATTAGGGTGCAAGAACTTCACTGTGGTAAAAATGAATGCCTCCAACAATGTGCGTTCCAAAGCTGGAAGATGTGCAGGAGCATTGTCCATTTTCAGGAGGTGCTTAAGGGGCAACTGATTATTCTGGAAGGGTTTCTCACACTTGAGCCAAACACTTCATTCATCCACTCAATGAAAATTGGTCTCATGACACATGCTTTCTTGTTTGTCCTCCACATCATACACAATTTACTTTTAATCACGTTGTTTCTGCTAAATACTCTAAGGGTTTCTGAATCACCAGTAAGAGCTTCACTTTACAATCATAACTAGCATTACCACACAACAGAGTTAGCCTATCTTTCATAGGCTTATGCCCTGGCAGTGCCTTTTCCTCCATTGTAAAGAACATCCTCTTTGGCATTTTCTTCCAAAAGAGGCCAGTTTTATTACAGTTGACGACTTGTTGGGGGATGAATCATTCAGCCTCTACATAATCCTTAAATTTGGACACAAATTTTTCGGCCCCAGACTTATATGAACTCATACCTTTGTGGTGCCTAGTAGAACTGTATATGCCAGTGTGCCTCTTGAATTTTTCAAACCAGCCTCTGCTGGCCTTAAAATCACTAAGTACACTACATTTGTCTTAGGCATTTTCTTAATGAAATCAGCATACAACAGCCTGGCCTTTTTACATATGATGGTTTCTGAAACAGAATCTCCATTTAACTGTTTTTGATTGATCCAAATTAATAATAACTGTTCGACATCTTCAATTTCTTGTGATCTTCATTTTGTTAATATGTTCACGTCTTTTGCTACATTAGCCTCTTTTATTGCTTCCTTTTTTGCCACAATGGAACTTGTTGTGGATGGCAACTTCCTGTACATACGGCCAGTTTTAACAGTCTTGAAGGTACTCTGGTAATTTTCAATGATTTTCTTCTTTAACTTGATCATGTTCCTGGCCTTCTTCTTCGAAGGGCTGCTGGCTCTGGAAGCTTTCTTTGGTTCCATGATGGAGCTAAAAAGAAAGGGTTAACTTAGTAGCAAGGGAAACAATTAATAGGGACATTGAGATTTGAGCACATGTAATTTTACCTTACATGCATTACATACACTTTGCAACTGAGAAATGCAAAATAAACACATTACACTGAATACTGTATACACAGTAATCACTTACATGTAATTGAAGTATTAGCACTCACGATCAATTTTAAAAAACAGAAAACACTGAAAAACAATAGAATTCTTTGGCTAAACACGCAGGGTGATGCTCACACAATGAGAAACAATGCCACACTGAGCAGGAGAATGTGTGTGTGTTGCCCTTTGTTTTTGCGAAATTAGCAGCGAGGTCACATGGACACACCAATAAAATCTGAGGCAACCAACAAAAATGGAGACAAATTTTTCATAAAAAAATTTGGCAAAAACCAAAACAGACCATAACCAAAGTCAACAAAAACCAAGATATTACTGTATAATAAATTATACTATGTAGCTGCGGTGTGTAGTAGATTATAACATCTAATTTTCTGTAGGTGCACTCTATGATCACCCAACAAAATCGTCTAACAATGCATTTCTCAGAATGTATCCCCATCATTAAGCATCACATGATGGTACACCTAGGAATAACTGTAACATATCACTATTATTGTACAGTGTTAATTTTTTCTCTTGAATTAAATTTTGCTCATTCTCTTTATGTGTTCAAAATTACTCCTTTTTCTAGTCAGCATGTGCTAAGATTAAAACTGGTTTGCCCTGGCTGGTTGGCTCAGTGTATAGAGTGTCCATCTTGTGTATGGATGTTCTGGGTTTGATTCCCAATCAGAGCACATAGAAGTGACCATCTGCCTATCTACTCTTTCCCTCTCTCTTCTCTCTAGCTTCTGCTCCCACAGCCAAGTAAGTGGCTCAGTTGGTTCAAGAGTGACGGGGGCTGAGGATGGCTGTGCTGGAGCTTATTAGCCTCAGGCACTGAAAGTTGCTCCATCCTTGAACATTGTCCCCAGATACATTTGCTGGAGTCTGCTCCACTATCTCCTCTATGCTCACCTAAAATATTTTAAATTATTTTTTTAATTTTTTTACTGTTTGGGGGTTCATATGTCTTTATTTTTCATCTATTGCTTGAGAATAAAGATTGAATCATTTATTTTTAACCTTTCTTCTTTTTTAAAATATGAATTTAAGACTATAAGTTTCCTTGTAAGTTATTGTAAGATGTTTATTTCACAAGGTTTGATATTTTATATTTTCTTGTCATTTAGTTAAGATATTTTCCAATTTCTATTTTTTAAATTCATGCATTACTTAGAAGTGCACTGCTTAATTTCCAAGCAGTTGAGGAAATTTCTAGTTTCTCTTTCTTAATGATTTTTAATTTAATTTCACTGTGGTCAAGGAATGTATTTTGAATGTCCTTCAAAATTTTTAAAATTTGGTGAGGTTTGCTTTATAATCCATTATGTGGTCAATTTTGGTAAACATTCTTTGTGCCTTCTGTTGTTATTGGGTATAGTGTCTGATGTCTATTAGATAAGTTATTTAATTGTGTTTGTAAAGAACATACTCTAAGATGATTTGCATTATTCTAGTCTCTGGTAAATCAAACTTTTATGTAATTTCCTCTCTTGGTGGTTTCTGTGTTCTATGACTTGTTTCTAGCCCTTAGAATATGATGCATCAGATTGTGCCATTGGTCTTGCTAGGAGATCTTTTCTTGCTGGTTTTGATAAAGCAAGTACCATGAGGGGGCTTCATATGACTAAGGCTACAACCAGAACCAGCTACAAAATGATGGTGACCTCTAATCAACAATTGGCAAGAAACTGGGATCCTTGGTAGAACTGGCTGCAAGAAACAAAACTGTGCTAAGAAATGTGTGGTTTTGGAAGCATATCCAGTTAGACCTTGAGGTGGACTGCAGCTCCAGCAATACCTGGACTACAATGTTCACATGAGACTCTGAGACGGAGAGACCTCAAGAAGACTGTGCCAGGATTCATGACCTACAGAAACTTTGAAATAATGAACTGTATAAGTCAAGACTAAATTTGTGGTGATTTTTATGCAGCAACAAATAACTAAATACAGTATTGTTATAACTTTTATATCTGTATTAAAATTTTATATCCTTATTGTATAATAACAGAGAAAGGTATGCAAAAACTACCTCTCTTTTTGTAAAATTCTTTTTTCTAGTTTTTTTTAAATTTTATTTATTTTTTATTTTATTTTATTCATTTTAGAGAGAACACACAGAGTGGAAGAGAGAAAGAGAGAAAGGGGGGAGGAGCTGGAAGCATCAACTCCCATATGTGCCTTGACCAGACCAGTGCAGGGTTTTGAACTGGCGACCTCAGTGTTCCCAGGTCGATGCTCTATCCACTGCGCCACCACAGGTCAGGCTTTTCTAGTTTTATAAGTTTTATTTTGCTTTATAAATTTGGAAGTTATGTTTAGATTACCCACAAATTTAGAATTTTATGTGTTTCTGATAAATTTACTTCTCTGTCATAATATATCCTTCTTTATTTTTAATAAAATTTATTGTTTCTACAGCAATTAAAACTTTTTTTTGGTTTTTACCATTCTTTCAAAAATAAATTTAGTTGTGATTCTTTTTTTAGTTATCTACTTATATCGTTTAGAGCATATTAAATTTGTGAATAGATATTTTTGTTACTTTTAGAACATCTTTGGATATTATATCTTCAAATATTGATTCTTCTCCATTTGCCTGTTTTTTTATTATTATTATTTTATTTAGGATACCCTACCTTCTGTTATTTCTCACAAGACTCTAATTCTCTTTCACAAATTTTCACACATTTTTTTCTTTCTAATTCAAGTTGGATGTTTTTAATTAATCTGTCTTCCAATTCAATCCTGATAGTGTCTTCCAGTTTATGCAACTGGTTATTAAAACTCATATAATGAATACTTAATTTTATCTATTCAACATATATTAATTGAGCCTGACCAGGCGGTGGTGCAGTGGAGAGAGCATTGGACTGGAATGCGAAGGACCCAGGTTTAAAACACTGGGGTCGCCAGCATTAGTGCTGGCTCATCTTGTTTGAGCAAGGTTTACCAGCTTGAGCTCAAGGTCACTGGCTTGAGCAAGGGGTCACTTGGTCTGCCCCGGTCAAGGCACATATGAGAAAGCAATCAATGAACAACTAAGGTGCTGCAATGAAGAATTGATGCTTCTCACCTCTCTCTCTTTCTCTCTGTCTGTCCCTCTCTCTGACTCTCTGTCTCTGTCTCTGTCAAAAACAACAGCATGTATTTGTTGAGTAGTTATTTGATGTTAGCACTATTTTATGCCCTAACAATAATATATCAGTTAAAAACAAAACAAGGTCAGAAAAAAATGCAAATATGTACTATATACATTTGCAGTTTTATACTTTAGCATAGGGAAGAATAAAATTTTTAAAAAATCAATAAATATATGCTATAATGTAAATGTGGTATAGAGAAAATTGGAGAATTACACCCTCTTGTTGAACTCCTGCAAACATATTTCATTGACATTTTTATTCTTAATGATTCACATTTATATGACTAAACCTCTCACCTCAATCCCAATTCTCTTTATTTTCTTATTCTTATCAACTGTTAGTAGATAGATACACTTTGAGGTTCACAGTTTCAATTTCTGGGAATCAAAATATAACAATTTAGATGTCCCTATTCTCTCTTTCTAGAAAACACTGTCACACAAATTTATATCCTAGGTTTCTAACTAGCAGAAAACAGTTCAATCCTTTGTGTTGTTGAACACTCATGTTCTACTTATGGAAGAAAACCAAGGTTGAATCATAACATTAATGCTCAACAAGTTTTCTTAGCAGGAAACTAAGGCCAAGAAGCCCTATTGAATGTGGCAGGTATTAAATTGATTGGCTATGTGTTGTACTTACACTTCATTCTGTTCCTTTTTTTCTTTTTTTATATATAAACTTTTCTTGTGGAAATAATGAACTCAGAAATCTGTACAACTTTTCTTATTCTTATCTATTCCTGTATTTATTTTTCATGGTGAGTGTTGTTTTAGAATGCTTCTAAATATAGAGAAAAAAAAGTCCTCAGTTATGTGTAGAATTCTGTCTGAAAAATCTAGAAGGTGTATTCCATAGCTATAAATATTTTTTGTTAGTGTAACATTTGCATTTAGAATTTATATAAAGACTATGTGGCCTGACCTGTGGTGGTGCAGTGGATAAAGCGTCGACCTGGGAACACTGAGGTCGCCAGTTCAAAACCCTGCACTGGTCTGGTCAAGGCACATATGGGAGTTGATGCTTCCAGCTCCTCCCCCCTTTCTCTCTTTCTCTCTCTCTCTCTCTCTCTCTCTCTCTCTCTCTCTCTCTCTCACTCTGTGTCTCCTCTCTAAAATGAATAAAATTTTAAAAAAAAGACTATGTGGCTAATATAAAGACCATCAAAACCTCTTTGAAGCAATATGTTCTAAGCTGATACTATAGGTTTTGGCCAAGAATTCATTTTTTTTGTTTATCTCCAATAATTATAGAAATAATGAAAGTTGTGTTTGTATCTAAGCATAAGTTGTTTTGTTATGTTTTTGTCATTCAGTTACTGCTTTTTTTCTCATTTCTGCATTTCTCCAAAGGTCTTTTAATAAAAATATATTTTAATGGTAAATTAGGAAGAGACAAATTTTGAGTACCATGATAAACTGAAATTTCTCATTACTTTTTCTGATTTTTTTGATAATATGCTTTTAGTTGGAGGAAAAAATAATTATTCTGACTTTTTTCCATAGAATAGATAGAATGCTCCTATGTTATTTTATTTTTCTTCTCTTCAAAACTGAGTTATTCAATTCAGAGAACATCTTCAAAAAAAGATGTATTTCAAAATAACTCTTATTTGAAGCCACCTATTAGTATTTATAATCAAAGATTTATACAATACTTACATTTATTTCCACAGGCAAAACACAAATCCCAAGAATTTTTTCTTTTTGGTAACATTATCTAATTTATTTTTATTAAAGCATAGTTGACATACAATGTTATATAGATTAGGTGTACAAGAGATTAAATATTTATATACATTATGATGTAGTCACTATAAAAAAATCTAGAAACAATTTTTCATTGTACAAAGTTATTACAATATTATTAACTACACTTTCTATGCTGTATAGTGTTTTCTTGTATTTTATTTTATAACTGAAACTTTGTACCTCTTATTTTCTGTACCTTTTCCACCACTCCACTAAACCCCTTCCCTGTGGCAAACATTTATTTATCCTCTGAATCTATGAATCTCATTCTAGTTTGTTTTGCCTATTTTTTTTAGATTTCACATATAGATGATATAATATGGCATTTATTTTTCTCTGTCTCACTTATTTTATTCAGCATAATACACTATAGGTTCACATATGTTGTCCCAAATGACAAAATTTTACTATTTTTTTATTGCTGAGTAATATTCAATTGTGTGAGTATATATATTTATATCTATGTCTATATTTATACCATATCTTTATATATTCCTCTATTGATAGACTCCTGAGTTGTTTTCACACCTTAGCTCTTGTAAATACTGCTGCAAAGAACATATAGGTGCAAATATCTGTTGAATTAGTGTCTTTCTTCTCTTTGACTAAGTAAGTATTCTGAAATAGAATTTTTGTATCATACTGTAATTCTACTTTTAATTATTTGAATCAACTTCATACTGTGTTCCATAGTGGCTGCACTAATTTACAATCCCATCAACAGTGCTTAAGGGTTACTATTCTAACATTTTCTAATAATTTGTTGACTTTCCATTAGTAGCCATTCTGACAGGTGTGAGGTGATTTCTCATTGTGGTTTTGATCATTTTAAACATTTTTCTGATGATAATTTATATTCAGGGTCTTTTTATATATCCGTTGACCATCTGTATGTATTGTCTGGGAAAACATCAATTCATATCCTCTGCTCATTTTTAAATCAAATTTATTTTTTATGTTGAGTTGTACAAACTTGTTAAATAATTTGGATATTAACACCTCATCAGATATATCATTTGCAAATATCTTCTCCTATTTAGTAGCATGTATTTTCCTTTGGATGACAGTTTTATTCACCGTTCAAAAACTTTTTAATTTGATGTAGTCCCATTGGCTTATTTTTTCTTTTGTTGCACTTTCTCTGGGAGAAGTATCCAAAAAATATATATTGCTAAGACTAATATCAAAGACTTTACTGCTTACGTTTTCTTCTAGGAGTTTTATGGTTTTAGGTATTACATTTAAGTCTTCCATTCATTTTGAGATCCTTTTTGTATGCAGTGTAAGAAAGTGACCCAGTTTTATTTTTCCAGCTATCTACCTAGTTTCCCTAACACCATTTATTGAATAGACTCACTTCCTAATTGTATATTCTTGCTCTTTTGTCATAAATTAATTGACCATATAAGTGTGGGTTTATTTCTGAGGTTTCTATTCTCTTTCATTAATCTTCGTGTCTGTTTTTGTGCCAGTACCACACTATTTTGATTACTATAACATTATAGTATAGTTTTAAATCAGGGAGCATAATATTTCCATTTTAATTATAATATATTTTGTGTGGATTTCTTTAGGTTCACCTTGTTTGTGAATCTTTGTGCTTCCTGGACCTGGATGCCTCTTCTTCCTTAGGTTATAAATTTTACAATCATTATTTCTATAAAATCAGTTTTCTGCTAAGTTCTCTCTCTTCATCTTTTGGAACCCCTATTATGTAAATGTTAGTACACTGGGTGCTTTCCCACAAGTGCCAGAAATTATCCAATCTTTGTTATTTTTCTTTTTTAATTCCTTTTCTTCTTGCTGTAGTGATTGGGTAATTTCCACTATTCTGTGGCAAGGTCATGTATTTGTTTTTTCCTTCTTTATTATCCATAGTGCTTTTAATTTCTTCTAGTGTGATTTTTTTCAGTTATTGTATTCTTCAGTTCTGATTGGTTCTTTTCTCTAACTTCTTGTTAAAGTTCTTGCTGTGTTCCTCTACTTCTCTCCTAAGTTTGGTGAACATTCTTATCCCATTACTTTGAATTCCTTCTCAGGCAAATTAAATATGTCTGTTTTATTACTTTTTTGTGTCTTGGGTTTTATTTTATTATATTTTATTTGGAACATATTTATATCCTCATTTAGTTTGACTTTCTGTGTTTGTTTTAGTGAATTAGAATAAATAGTTACCTTTCCTGATTTTAAAGGATTGACCTTGTGTACAAGCAACCTCTGTCTAGACTAGATGTTCTGGGTGGTTTTGGCAAGCTAGCTGGAGCCAGAGTGGATGTGCACAGTAGCAGGGATATCTTGGCAGCTTAGCTGACCAAGTCTGGAGCAGGCATGGGGACAGGTGTCCCAGGATATGCAGATCTAGAATGTTCACCTAGACCAGCTGGCCTGGGTAAAAGTGGGTACTGGCCTCAGTGGCCCAGGGTATGTTATGGCAGACTTGTAGGTTAGGAAGAGTGCTTGAACAGAGCTTCTGCCTATGCCATCTAAGCAGGGGGAGAATGTTGACATGGGAACTCACCAGTATATCTAATCTGAGAGAATTCCAGCAGATCCCTACCCATTTGGTGGATACCTTGGAGTTAGTAAATAAATTTCTTTTAAGTATAATGTAGGTGCCTTTTAAATTGCTGTTTTGTGTCTATTCCCCTGGGCAGGCAAATCGGTATGCTAGCCCCTTAGTAATATAATTCCCTACTGCTGGTTGCCCCACTGGGGAAGGGTTCCTATAGCTACTATATCTTCTTCTTTTTTACTCTTTTCTACATGTTTATCTCCTGTTTTATTGTGTGTAAGCTGTTCAATCAGCCTTCAGTTGTTCTTCCAGAAAAAATGCTCTATAAGTAGGTATATATTGTGTCTGTGGAAAGAGTTATGCTTGGGAACATCACCATATTGAACTTGTCTCCAATCACACACACACATGTACACACTCACACACACAACCTCACACACACACACAAACACATTTGAGAAAGAAATTTAATCTAACTTTCCATCTAAGCATCTTTCTTGTCTCTTCACATTTATTTTTATTTTAGTGCTATTACTTTTGCTCAAGTATTTCTGATTTCTTTCTTACATTAAGAGAGGATCTCATTTTTATATAACTTCTTGAATTGCTTTTCTGTGGTCAGTCTAACATGAATTGCTCAATATATGTTCCAGCTTCTGAATATGATCTTAAGAATTCATGCACTCTCTCTATTTCTCTCCTGACTCATCAGAAATTAAATGCTGAATTTTCTGAAAAGCATGATTCTCTCTCACCTGTTTTTGTTGGTTTTTTCTTTTCTTTTCTTGGTAACACTCTTGAAAATTTATAGTTAGCATTCAAAACTCAGATTAAATACTACTTTCTATCACTACCCTCAGACAACTGGAATCATTTTTTTCTCTATTATTCTATAACATTCTGCACATATCATACCAAATCTTGAGGGTTTCTTGTTTTGTTTTTGCTTTAATATTTCTTTTTCTTTCTTTAGATTTTGACATTCTTATTCTTTGTGTGACTAGTAACTAAAATACTACCTGAAATATTATGGACAAAAACATAAATATTTTTAATGTATAAAATAAGTGATCTGATGTTTTGGGTTCAGAATAAATCTTTCACCACTTCAAAAAAAATATCCAGAGTATAATGTTCAGATATGGGAAACAAATTTATTTTTCCATGTGAAGGAAAAATAAAACTTTGTGGAGAATCTTGTTCCACTGAGATATTTATAAGGTTTCTGGATTGTATAGAAATTCCTACCTCAATATAAATCTTAGATACAAGTCAAGTGCTTAGGGTACTGATACTAGAAAAAGAAACAAAAAGAAAAGCAAACATTAGGTTTTAGTCTAAGAATTTGAGTGCTTTTTTAAGCCCACCAAATGCAATCAGATTTATATTTATTTTTACAGAAATGTTTGTTCAGCTAATGCATTCCTAATCAAATAATGGGTGTTCCATGATGAACATTTCAAATAAAGTTTTTAAAGCTGTCATAAAGTAAATAAGCTAACTAGAATTATATTTCTTTGTTTCCCAATGGATCTCATAAATGCTTAGAAAAGAATATGGTGTACTTAAAAGTAGGTCAGATAAACACTCAAATGCAATTATAGCCAATGCTTTCTCCTTCATCCCTCACCACCAACCAATGATTTAACCCATATCTTCTGATATATGTCTATTTTTAAGCTACAAATATCTCTGACCTATTAATTTTTTTCATTATTTTTTTTTACAAAATCCATACCTCTTCAAAAAATCTGCAATTCAATTGAATAATATAATTCATTTTGTATTTAGAATAAGTAGTATTTTATTTTTTCTCTGAGACTGTTTATGACTATCCACATGAATTTTAACTGTATTAGTATCAGTGGGAGTTGATGAAATGTTAACTTACATTATAGATTACACAAGTAGATAATGTATACTGTTAAAAGTAACTTTATTATGTTGAAGTTGATTTTGAGTTCCTTTTTTGAGCCTTCCCAAAACCTTCGATATGCTGTATTTAATTCATAGAAGTTTTCTTCCTTTTCTTTAACCCTAATTCCCATGCCAATGTTTCATGTCTGTAGGTTTATTTTTAACTAAATATAAGCTCTTCTAATTTGTCTTGTGAGATGAGGATTACAGAAAACTTATTAAAGCAGTACTCTTGAGTACTCAAATTTAGACACTGTAGACAACAGTCTATTGTCAATGAAATATTCATAAAAACATGAATTTATTTTCAGTTTTATGATTCATAAGACATTAGTAATTAAGCCAAGTTTTTTTAAATTTTGTTTTATTTTATTCATTTTAGAGAGGAGACACAGAGTGAGAGAGAGAGAGAGAGAGAAAGAGAGAAAGGGGGGAGAAGCTGGAAGCATCAACTCCCATATGTGCCTTGACCAGACCAGTTCAGGGTTTTGAACTGGCGACCTCAGTGTTCCCAGGTCGACGCTTTATCCACTGCGCTACCAAAGGTCAGGCAAGCCAAGTTTTATAAGACATCATTTTGAAAATATTTTATTAAAATAGATTTGGAAGCATTAAAATAAAATGGAAAAAGTTCAGATTGTCTGTGCTTATTCTTATTTGAAATATCTCATAACATGAAGAATGAGCGCAGTGGGATGAAAGTTCAATTCTTGTAAGGTTGAGAATCTACTTTATATGAAAAGAATTTGTTTCCCACATCATGAAACAATTTAAGAAAAACAAGTTTGCTTCCCTCTGAGTTTGTGATATATTAGGAAAAGTAGCCATAGAAGAAAATCGTTATAAGGCATGGCTCATCATTAGGAACCTAGAAGACTAAAACATGCTCTGATGGTTCATTAAAAAAATATTTTCATGCTATCTGAGACAAAAAAGTCTATACAGTGAGTAAGAGACCTCTGATTTCTAAAATTAAAGTGTATAATAAAAGTAAAGATGCTATCTAAATTCTATCCTCATATTTACTCATCTTTAATTGCATTTACAACAGTTCCAGAGAAAATGTCACTCTTGGTAAACTCACTTTAAAAGGGCATTAGCAAGAGCAGCAATTGTCCCTTCAAACTGTATTTTTCATGTTTAATTCCCTGAAATAAACACTTTGTTAACTTTAAGTCATCCTCACAAGTGATCTGAATGACCTTATTTTTCAGGTAAGAAAATTGAGGTCTAGAGTCTGTAATTATTCCAAGACCACATCTTTGGAAACAGGAGGAGGTAAAATGTTAGTTCATATCAAAGCCTTTGATGTTTTTGGGTACAAGAAAAAAAGAGATATATAAGTTACCCCTCTTACACAGGAAAATACTCACTGAATTGTAATGGACTGAAATGGGCAGCACTCTGGAAACTAGAAAGCTGAACTGGTATGACAGGTTGTAAAATCTTTCACTTCTACATAGATTGTCTACAGACCTGGTTGACACTGACTCTGGACACTACTACTGCTGCAGTAAACCATGGCTACTGCTGCTCCCATATACCCTTGTGAATGGTCCTCAGCTGTTGCTCCACCTTTGTTCATAGGCCTCAGAATCAGTTGGTCAAATCTTCACCATATGGTCATCTCATGACTATCAAAAGTTAGAAGAGAAAAAAATCTACCGGGTGTTTGGTTGCAACACATTAGTTTTTACTAATTATATACACAAATAAAAATTTCTGAAAATAAGAAAGCTTGAAATCCAGTCTCTACAACTATATAATCTTGTTCACCACCATCACTTACCTGTATATTAAAAAATTATCTTCTTAATTGGTTACTCTTCTTATGCTTCATCTCATCTATCCATTCACAAAAGCATAGCAAGGACACTCCTTATAAACATGTCAAACCTATTACATCATTGTTCAATCCTTCAGTGACTTTTCTTTTTACTTAGAGTAAAATTTTAAATACAATTTTTAGATACGTGGGCAAGTTTAAGGGAACAAAGAAGAATGAATATTGAAGAATTCAGGGTCCATCAAAATTAGGAAGCTGTCACCATTCCTAGACCTAAATATTTACAGCAGTTCCTCTTTCATTCCAAGCCCCATGGTGTTATGTGCAGGAGGGCCCAATTAAATATTGCACACACTGTGGGTTTGTGTTATTGTTGAAGAATCTCAAGCTTAAGAGACCACAATCTTATAGGCAAGATGTTACTAAACCTGCTCAATCTTTGTTCCATAAGAAAAACATTCACTTATTATGTTGAATTTCAAGCAAACCAATCCTCTGCTTCAGAGGGAGATACCATCTCTATCTTTCAAGAGTGTTCATTTAGTGTAGAACAAAAGCTATCATAAGACAAAAAGAAAAACACAAACTCATAGAGAATTGTTTCTTGACATGTGTTAGATACATGTCAATATTTTAAATAATTCTTTTATGTTTTGGATGTCCAACATATTTTATAATGATATATCAAAATCACATGAACTCTCTATAGTTGGCCATGGGAACTACATGTGTTCATTAGGTAAAACTTGGTAGTCATGCTGTTTTCATCACTTATTTTTTTAATAATTTTTTCTATTAGATTTATTGATCCTAAGATTAGTATATGGAACTACATCAATATTATTTTGTATTTTTCATGTATCCTTATATTTCCTTAAAATTTAAGTACAGGGGATTTAAGGATGGTGACCGAATAAGCGGGTGTTCCAATTGCCACCTCCCAGGACCAAATTGAATTACAACTTAATTTAAGAAAAATCATATTGAAAATCCAACTTTGGACTAAATAAAGAAGAGTATATAACCAAGAATCACAAAAGAAGCCACATCTAGAAGGTATGGAAATGCGGACGGGACTGCTCTGCTCCCAGAGGTGAGTGGTGGCTGACGGTCAAGAGGGACTCTCAATGCAGAGAGGTTCACCCTGTGAGGGGAGGGTCCTCAGCCCCAAGCCCAGAGCCCCAGCTTAGAGCCCCAAAGCCTTGAAAAGGAATCCAAACAACATTTAGCTGTGAAAAGAGCTGAGTTTCTGTCTGTGAGAAAGAGACAGAGCTCTTTGAGACATACACTCAGTCTTAAATGTTCAGCACAGAAAAATCTCATTCACAGCCACTTATCCGGGGCTCGGGTGGGGGAGAGCTGAGAAGACTAGAGTTGCATAAAGATAATGTAAGGTTGGAGGCCCAGGGAGAGATACTGTGGGGGGCTTCCAACAAAACCCCTGTGCTGAGTCATTCTCTAGTACTGCAGTCACCATCTTTATTGGGTGGAGCAGTCCCTTCTGAGCGACATCAGCCTGGGGAGAAGCAACTGCTCTGCCCTCGGGAGTCTCTCCTGCTACAGTCATGCTGACTGGGTTGTGCTAAGAAGCCAGGGAGTAGGGGCACATCAATAACTCAGTTTTCTGGTGTTGAAACCAGAGCTTTCTCCCACAATCTCCTGAGTCTAAGACTGATAATTTCACTTCACAGGAGACTCAGTGGAAACTGTCCAGAGTGTGGGAAAACCACATCCACTAGACTTCTGGGGCCACACTCTACTGAGGTGTATGAAAAAGTCTGGTGAGACTGACACCTGGGGCAGAGGGGTGGAGCAACACCCACCACCCTTCTTAATCCTTGAATTGCTACAGAAGCTAGACTCTACCAGAGGTTTTTCAATGGCCAAGGCCAACAAGGAGCCAGAAACTGCAGGAGGTGAGACTCGGGGAACCTTGACCTTTAAAATGGATCTTCCTCCAGGCCCCATGTGGGTAAAAGCCAGCCTGGGTGTACAACTTGGTATTTCCCTGTGCACCTGGGCCCAGTAGAGGCAGCCACAAACTCTGGATTGCTTATAGCTTCAAGAAGGTTGCTGAGCACCATTTATGGGCAGTGAGTCCCACTGGTCTGTGATTTGTATTTCTAACAGGGAGGCCCAGGGTTGGCACATCCAGTGGCTAGCTACAGTTATCATTGGTTTAGGACATAACAACCCTTGCTAGAGTGGTATCCAAATAAAAGGCCTCCTCACACCAGGCCCAGTCAAGGCAAGTTTCACTCTCTGTGTTCAGCACCAGCACCAGCACAACAACTCATGTACATTGGATGGGGGAAGCATCAGAGTCAACTGGCATGATTGGTAGATATCCTAATGGGTTAGATTCCACTGGGTAAAGGGAGAGAAGCTTAAAGCATGGACATTTAAAGTATAGATCCCTGTGAGCCTACTGTTGGATCTGGTCGGGACACTTAGCCACTTTAAGTGAGGCACAATCAGCCCCAGGAGAGAAATCTCTGTCTTTCTTTATGAGACCAGGGTTTCACCAGCTGTAAGAACTTCTGCAAATGGGACTGTCAGCATCACTCAATCTGAACTTGCTGCTCACCTTGTTGGGAGACATAAAATTTGAGTATCCAGCAGTGTCTGAGGGATTAGGCTCTGGAGTAGAGGCCACACTCCCCATACTGAGCTACTAACCAAGAGACTGCTGAAGTAGGGGATACCACTAATTTTTTATTCACAACCTCAACTGTCTTAACCCAGCAAGCCTGTAACCAAAAGAGGAGTAGATGGGGTGAAGTCAGTCTGGGCCCACACCACAGTCTTTCAAAAGAAGACTGTGAGAAGACCAGGCAGCTTCAACATGAGGTGGATGGCCTAGCTAAAAAGTAGAAGCAAATCTTATGGAGCTTAGGGTTTTTAGGGAACTGCTATCATCTCTAAGCAGGAGGAAGCTAACCCTTATACAAAGGTTGACCCATCCCATAGTACCAAGGCACAGATAACAGACACAAATAGCAAAAAGAGCAGTTGCTGCAGATAAATAGCCCACAGTGGGTTATAAACAATGGCTGATACCAACCAAAGAAAATCTAGAACCACCACAACTGGTAGTGGGTGGCAGACAGCACCAACTCTAGACCCAACTAGCTACACAAGCAGCGTGCCCAAAGGAGAAGTCTAGCAAGCACCAGACACTGTGGATAATGAATATGTCCAAAAAGACAGACATTGCACAGTGTATATTACACATGATCAAGGTTGACCCATAGAGCTAGCCAGCTGGAAGGAATAACCATAACCATGAAATGACTAACTGCACTCAATATTCACAGACACAGGAGGTAAAATAGTACCCTCAAGAAGCATTCCTAGATTAAGAAGAATAGGTGACCTTGAAGTCAGTACCACTGAGCCCATCTATCTCATATAGACACCACAAAAAAAAATTCAAAGTCAGACAGTGCTATCTAATACACAGACAAAATGGGTAGACAAAGAAATGTGACCCAAATGAATCAACAAGAGAAATCCCCAGGAAAGGAACTAAATGAAATGAAAGAATCTAAACTACCAGAGGCAGAGTTTAAAATAATGATTTTAGGATGCTCAAGGATCTTAAAGTAACAACAGATGGGCATAATGAGCACCTAAATAAAGAGATAGCAAGCATCAAAAAGAACATTAAAATCATAAAAAAGAACCAGTCAGAAATAACAAATACAATGTCAGAAATGAAGACTACACTAGAAGAAATTATAGCAGGTATGATGAAGCAGAGGAAAGAATTAGTGATAAACATAAGTACAAAAGTAGAGCAGTAAAACAAAAAGAGGTTCAGAAAGACTGAAGAAACTCTAACAGACCTCTGTGACAACATAAAGAGAAAAAACATTCACATCATAGGGGTTCCTGAAGGAGAAGAGAATAAAAAAGAAATAGAGGAACTGTTTGAAAACATTATAGCTGAAAATTTACCTAAATTGATGAAGGAAAATGTCACACAAGTTTAGAAAGCACAAAGAGTCCCATTAAAAACAAACCCAAGGAGGCCTACACCAAGACACATTATAATTAATATGCCAAAGTTAAGAGACAAAGAAAGAATACTAAATACAAAAGAAACAGTTAATTAAATACAGAGGAGCTCCCATAAGAATGATATATAATTTTTAAACAGAAGCACTTGAGACCAGAAAGGATTGGCAGGAAATATTCAACATGATGCAAAAAAAGAACCTGCAACCAAGACTTCTTTATCCAGTAAGGCTCTCTTTTAAAATTGAATGACAAATAAAAGGCTTCCTTGAGAAACAAGCAAACAAACAAAAATTCAAGGAATTTATTACAATCAAACAAGTACTGCAAGAATTATTAAGGGCCTACTATACAAAGAGCAAAGGAAAAAAAACATTTAAATAGGAATGTAGATTTAAAAACGAAAATGGCAATAAATAAGTACATGCCAATATTAACCATACATGTAAATGGATTAAATGTTTCAATTAAAAGACACAGGGTAACTGCATGAATAAGAAAACAGGACCTATACATATGCTGTCTACAAGAGACCCATCTTAGACCAAAAGATACACATAGACTGAAAGTGAAGGGATGGAAAAAGTATTTTATGTAAATAGAAATGAAAAAAAAGCTAGGGTAGCAATACTTATATCTGACAAAGTAGACTTTAAAACAAAGTCTTTATCCCTGTAAGGGATAAAGTAGACTTTAAAACAAAGTCTTTATCCCTGTAAGGGATAAAGAAGGACACTACATAATGATAAAGGGAGCAATTCAACAGGAGGATATAACCACTATAAATATTTATGTGCCTAATATAGGAGCATCTAAATATATAAAGCAGATTTTGGTGAACATAAAGGTCGAGATCAACAACAATACTATAAATGTAAGGAATTTTTATACCCCACTAACATCAGTGATAGATCATTTAGACAGAAAATTAACGAAGAAAGAGTGACCTTAAATGACACACTACCTCAACTGGATTTAATTGATATCTTTAGAACCTTTTACAATAAAGCAGCAGAATATACATCCTTTTCAAGTCCTCATGTACATTCTCTAGGATAGAACACATGCTAGGAAACAAAATGAGACTTAATAAATTTAATAAGATTGAAATCATATTAAGTATCTTCTCTCATCACAATGGCATGAAACTAAACATCAACTACAACAGAAAAACTGAAAAACATTGAATCACATGGAGGCTAAATTGCATGTTATTAAATAATGACTGGGTTAACCACAAGATCCAGAAAGAAATAAAAATTTCCTTGAAGAAAATGAAAATTAATTTACAATAACTTAAAAGTTATGGGACACAGCAAAAGAAGTTCTAAGAGGGAAGTTCATAGCATTAAAAGCAAACCTTAAGGAAGCATGGAAAAGCTTAAATAAACAAATTAATCCTGTATCTAAAAGAACTAGAAAAAGAAAAACAAATAAAGCAAAGAGGAAATGGAAGAAATAATAAAAATTAGATTGGAAATGACATAGACCTAAAATAAATTTACAAAAATCAGTGAAACAAACAGCTGGTTCTTTAAAAAAGCAAGCAAGATTGACAAAACTTTAACTACACTCATCAAGAAAAAAAAAGAGTGACCTCAAATAAGTAAAATTTGAAATGAAAGTGGAGAAGTGACAACTGACACTGCAGAAATACAAAGGCTTGTAAGAAAATACTATGAAGATCTATATGCCAAAAAAAAAAAAAAAAATTTAAACAACCTAGATAAAATGGGTAAGTTCCTAGAAACATAAAATTCTCCAAATCTCAATCTGGAAGAATCAGAAAATCTAAACAGACTGATTACAACAAGTGAAACTAAAACAGTTATAAAAAATTCTCAATAAACCAAAGTCTTGACCCAAATGAATTTAAAGGCACATTTTGCCAAACATTCAAAGAAAAATTAACACCTATCCTTCTCAAGTTTTTTAAAAAAATTCAAGAGAAGGGGTACTCCCAAGCGCCTTTTATGAGGCAAGCATTATCTTCATTCCAAAACCAGGTAAAGACCTTAAAAAGAAAGAAAACTATAGGCCAATAACCCTGATGAACTTAGATGCTAAAATTATCAATAAAATATTAGCAAACTGGACCCAGCAATACATGAAAAGAATGATACATCATGATCAAGTTGGATTTATTTTGGGGAGGCAAGGCTGGTACAATATTCGCAAAACAATCCATGTGAGTCATCACAGAACAAAAGGAAGGAGAAAAAATCAGATGATAGTATCAATAGATGCAGAAAAATCATTTGATAAAATTTAGCACCAATTTATGATCAAAACTCTCAGCAATGTGGAAATACAGGGAACATACCTCAGCATGATAAAGGCAATCTATGACAAACCCACAGCCAACATCATACTCAATGGGCAAAAAATTAAACCAATCCCCTTAAGGTCAGGAACAAGGCAGGGGTTTCCCCTTTCACCACTCTTATTCAACATAGTTCTGGAAATTTTAGCTACAGCAACCAGACAAGAAGAAGAAATAAAAGGCATCCAAATTGGAAAAGAAGAAATAAAACTATCATTATTTGCTGATGACATAATACTCTACATAAAAAACCGTAAAGTCTCAGTCAAAAAAACTATAGACCTGAAAAAAGAGTTCAGCAAGGTGGCAGGATATAAAATTAATATTCGGAAATCAGTGGCATTTTTATACACAAAGAACGGTCTGAAAGAACAAACATCAATAAAATATCTATATTATTCAAAGCTATTTATAAATCCAATGCAACTACTATTAAAATAACAATGGTATACTTCAAAGATATAGAACAAATATTTCAAAAATTTATAAGGATACAAAAATGAACATGCATATCCTCAGCAATTTTTAAAATAAAGAATAATGTGGGAGATATCGAACTTCCTTATATCAAGTTATGCTACAAGGCCATTGTAATCAAAACAGCCTGGTATTGGCATAAGAACAGGCATACAGATCAATGGAACAGAACAGAGAACCCAAAATAAACCCACACTTTTAGAATCAATTGATATTTGACAAAGGAGGCAAGAGCATAAAATAAAGTTAAGACAGCTTTAATAAATGGTGTTGGGAAAACTGGACAGGTACATGCAAATAAATAAAACTAGACCAGCAACTTACATCATTCAAAAAAGAAAGTCAAAGTGGATAAAAGACTAAAATGTAAGTCATGAAACCATAAACATCTTGAAAGAAAACATAGGCAGTAATCTCTCTGATGTCTCTCGTAGCAATATATTTGCTGATTTATCTCCATGGGCAAGTGAAATAAAGGACAGGATGAACAAATGGGACTATATCAAACTAAAAAGCTTTTGCATAGCAAAGGACACCATGAACAAAACAGAAAGACAATCCATACAATGGAAAAACATATTCTCTAATATATTTGATAAAGGGTTAATTACCAATATTTGTAAAGAACTTCTAAAACACAATACCAGGAATGTAAACAATCCAATTAAAAACTAGGCAAGAGAGTGGCAATATGGCGATTGAGGAGGTGGCCGTACCAACTTCCAACTCCCAAAACCAAAGTGGATTACAACTCCATTTTAAGTACCATCATCTGGAAAAACCAAATTTGAACTAAACTAGGACTCTTCAACCAAGGAACACTAAAGAAGCCACATTGAAACTGGTAGGAAAAGTGGAAATGCAGAAAAAGCTGCCCAGCTTCCCAGAGCGAACGGCAGCCCAGAAAGACTCACGTGGTGGAAAGAGAGTTTGGCAGAGAAGGGAGGGACCTAGGTCCCAGAAACAAAACATCAGCCTGCAGCCCCAGAGCCTAGAAGAGGTGTATGGACAGTATTTAACTGCAAAACACATCAGGATACAGTTTGTGAGAAAGAGACAGTTTTCTCAGACCCAGGATTTCTCTTAAAGGCATGGTGTAGAAAATCCCTATCACAACCATTCATTCAGGGCTCTGGAGGATGTGGGGAGGGGAGAAGACCAGAGCAGTGGGAAGAGAGTGTAATCTAGGAGGCACAGAGAGAAACACTTTGAGGGACAGCCGCCCTAAACCCTGGGCTGAGTCACTCCCCAAATCTGAATCGAATATTTCCCCTGGAACCAGCAATACCAGCAAAAGGAAGCAGGACACCAGCCAAACAATCTCTCCTGTGCACCCAGAATAAAGCCGCTTAGAAGAAGGGAGCTTTCAGGACTACAGTATAGAGTGTTAGGGTCTGACCTGCAGCACCCTAACCCACATGGCTGAGGGCTTGCTGGAGGGTAGGCAGCAGCGAGAAAAGGAAGTGCGGTTCCTTCAGTGGGGGCAGAAGATGGGCCAGCCAGCATAAACTCAGTCAAGCCCAGCGGAGGCAGACAGGATGCATGAAAGCAGTCAGGCTGGCTGTGGGCCGCCTGCAACCCCACCTGCTGGGAGAGGGCGGGAGCTCGAAAATAGGTAAAGATCAGCTGCTAAGGAAGGGTGCATGGGCGCGCAGTTTCACCTGGCCTCCGAGGCTTGCAGTCCCATGTACAAGCCGGATTCACCCATGGGGGAAAAGCTGGAGGTCCACAACTGACTGCGTGCACACAGCGGTGCCCAGCCCGAGAAGCCGAGGCTTGTGGCCTGACGTATGAGCTGGCTCTGACAGCAGGGGTGGGGCAGAAGACTGAGAACAGGCAGAGACCCACAGGTGGGCAAAGGTGCTCACCCCTGCCCCTGGTGCCAAGCTAGTAGCCCATATGCAGTGTGTAACCCCACCCATGGGGGCGGGGCTAAGGCCAAGACTGGCTGAGGCTTGTAAAACCAGGCATGAGAAAAAAGCCCCTTCAGTGGAGGAAAAGCGGATACTGCAGTGACAGCTTCCCTGGGTGAGTGCCGGCAATGCCCATACCCGAACACCCTAGGCAGCAACAGAGGGGGTGATGGGCCTGCAGACAGACCACACCTAGGGAACAGAGAGGCAACACCCATTGGACTTCAGTGGTCAAAACCTTCTTATACCCAGACAAAGTGGGCAGGCAGAGAAATGCAACCCAAATGAATCAAGAGAAATCCCCAGAGAAGTACCGGAATGAGTCATATATAACCAAATTACTGGATGCAGAATATAAAATAATGATTCTTAGGATGTTCAAAGACGTTAGAACAACAATAGATGGTCATTACAAACACCTAAATAAAGAGATAGAAAACATAAAAAAGGAAATCGAAATAATAATAAAGAATCAGACAGATATGACAAATACAATATCAGAATTGAAGACCACAATAGAAGGAATTAAAAGCAGTATGGATGAAGCTGAGGATCAAATCAGCAAGTTAGAGGACAAAATAAACAAAGGCACAGAAGCAGAGCAAAAAAAGAAAAGAGAGTCAAAAGTCTGAGGAAACTCTAAGAGAGCTCTGTGACAACATGAAGAGAAATAACATCTGCATCATTGGGGTTCCTGAAGAAGAAGAGAAAGAAGAAAGGATAAAACTTGGTTCAATCAAATCATAGCTGAAAATTTAAGGAAATTGAGGCAGAAAAACCTCTCACATGTTCAAGAAGCACAGAGAATTCCATTAAAGAGAAACCAAAGGAAATATACACCAAGACCCATCATAATTAAAATACCAAAGCTAAGTGATAATGAGAAAATATTAAAAGCTGCTAGAGAATAAAAGGCTATCACCTACAAAGGAGCCCCCATAAGGATAACATTTGAATTCTCAACAGACAGACTTGAGGCCGGAAGAGAATGGCAAGAAATACTCAAATTAATGCAGAACAAGTACTTGCAACCAAGATTACTTTATCCAGCAAAGCTATCATTTAAAATGGAAGAAGAAATAAAAAGCTTCCCAGACAAACAAAACAAAGAAAAACTCAAGAAATTCACTGCAACCAAACTAATGCAGCAAAAAATTCTAAGGGGACTGTTGTTAACAGATCAAAGGGGGAAAATAATATAGCTAAAGGGAGATACAGCTTTAAAGAATAAAATAGCAATAAACAACTACATATCAAAAATAACCTTAAACATAATGGGTTATATGTTCCAAGGGTAGCTGTGTGGATAAGAAAACAGGACCAATACATATGTTGTCTACAAGAGACACACCTTAAAACAAAAGATGAAAATAGACTGAAGGTAAAAAGATGAAAAAAATATTTTATACGAATGGAAATGAAAGAGAAAGCCATGGTAACAACACTTATATCTGACGAAATGGACTTTAAAACAAAGGCTATAGTAAGAGATAAAGAAGGACACTACTTAATGAATAAGGGAGTAATCCAACAGGAAGATATAACCATTATAAATATCTATGTGCCTAATATTGGAGCACCTAAATATATAAAGCAGACTTTGATGGATAAAGGTCGAGATCAACAGCAATACTATAATAGTAGGGGATTTCAATACTGAACTAATATCACTAGATCAGTGGTTCCTAACCTGGGTTCTATTGAACACTAGGGGTTAGATGAGTCATTCTCAGAGTTTTGGAGAAGCCTCTGCCGCGGAGGTAAAGACACACTTGTGTAAAGTCGTGATGACACGCCCGATTGGCCATCACTTGCTGCAGAAAATCACATTACATTGCTTGGCCTACCAGTGCTGCGGGGAATATAGTGGGCGCAGTAGGCAATGGCTGTCGTAGTTGTACGTAGTGCAGTTTCTTTCTTAATATTTTAATCCATACTAAATATGTTGAGCAAAAAAAGAAAGTGGTCGGATGAATATGTACAACATGGATTCACATGTATCTCAGAATGGGATGGGAATCAGCATCCTATCCACATGATATGCAATGCCAAGTTGAGCAACTCTATTCTTGCACTGGCAAAACTAAATTTGGGGGAAAAAATCATATTTTATTTATCACTAAAGAAGGGTTCGGTGAATGCGCATATGAAACTGGTGGGTTCGGTACCTCAAAATAGGTTAAGAACCACTGCACTAGATAGATCCTCTAGAAAGAAAAAAAAAAATCAGCAGACTTAAAAGATACATTAGATCAACTCGATTTAATAGATATCTTCAACCTTTTCACCCTAAAGCAGCAGAATATGCATTTTTTTTCAAGTGCTCATGGTACATTCTCTAGGATAGACCACATGTTAGGACACAAAAGTGGTCTCAACAAATTTAAAAAGATTGAAATCATATCAAGCATTTTCTCTGATCACAATGGTATGAAACTAGAAATCAACCGCAACAGAAAAACTGAAAAATACTCAAACACGTGGAAACTAAATAGCATGTTATTAAATAACGAATGGTTAACAATGAGATCAAAGAAGAAATTAAAAATTCCTAAAAATGAATGATAATGAGCATACAACAACTCAAAATTTATGGGACACAACAAAAGCAGTACTTAGAGGGAATTTTATAGCATTACAGGAATACCATAAGAAGTTAAAAAAGCTCAAATAACTTGACCATGCATCTAAAAGAACTAGAGAAAGAACAGCAAGTAAAGCCCAGAGGTAGTAGAAGGAAGGAAATAATAAAGATCAGAGCAGAAATAAATGACATAGAGGCTAAAGAAACAATACAGAGAATCAATAAAACCAAGAGCTGGTTCTTTGCAAAGATTAACAAGATTGATGAACCTTTAACTAAACTCACCAAGAAAAAAAGAAAGAGGACTCAAATAAATAAAATTAGAAATAAGAGGAGAGAAATAACAATGGACAGAACAGAAATACAAAATATTGTAAAAAAATACTATGAAGAACTTTCTGCCAGAAAACTAGACAACCTAGATGAAGTGGACAAATTCCTTGAAACATACAATTCTCCAAAAATCAATCTGGAAGAATCAGAAAACCTAAACAGACCAATTACAATAAAAGATGTATAAATAGTTATCAAAAAGCTCCCAACAAAGAAAAGTCCTGGACCTGATGGCTTCACAAGGGAATTCTACCAAACATTCAAGGAAGAACTAACTCCTATCCTTCTCAAGCTATTGCCTAAATTCAAGAGGAAGGAAGACTTCCAAGCTCCTTTTATGAGGCGAGCATAATTCTGATTCCTAAATTGGGAAAAGACAACATGAAGAAAGAAAATATAGGCCAATATCCCTGATGAATTTAGATGCTAAAATTCTCAACAAAATATTAGCCAACCAGATCCAGCAATATATGAGAAAAATCATACACCATGGTCTAGTGGGATTTATTTTGGAGAGGCAAAGCTGGTACAATATTCACAAATCAATCAATGTGATTCATCACATAAACAAAAGGAAGGACAAAAAGCACTTGATAATTTCAATAGATACAGAAAAAGCATTTGATAAAATCCAGGACCAATTCATGATGAAAACTCTCAGAAAAGTGGGAATGCAGGGAACATCCTTAACATAATAAAGGCCATCTATGACAAAACCACAGCCAACATCATACTCAATGGGCAAAAATTAAAAGCAATCCCCTTAAGATTAGGAACTAGACAGGGGTGCCCCCTTTCACCACTCTTATTCAGCATACTTCTAGAAGTCCTTGCCACAGCAATCAGACAAAAAGAAATAAAAGGCATCCAAATTGGAAAATAAGAAGTAAAACTTTCATTGCAGGTATTGATCAACTTACGACCTATGCAACTTATGACAATTTGACTTTACGACCACAATCGCTAGCCACAACTGCTCCGCATCTTGCAGCGCAAGCATTTCCCAGCTGGGTGAACGACAGCACTACCATCTCCACATGCACCATTTCAAATGTTATCCCACACTCGGTACAGAAATCTGTGTTTTGTGTCTTAGATATTTTTCATCAAAACTTCCCAAGATGTCTACCACGAGAAAATTGTGTTTGACTTAAAGATTTTTATAACATCATTTCACAGTACTGTACATATAGCCTACTCAACTTATGACCAAATCGTGTTACGACTGGTCTGCTGGAACCAATTGTGGTCGTAAGTCGAGCACTAGCTGTATTTGCAGTTGATATGATATTGTATATAGAAACCCTAAAGTCTCAGTCAAAAAACTACTGGACCTGATAAATGAATTCAGTAAGATGAAAGAATATAAAATTAATACTCAGAAATCAGGCATTTTTATACTCTGACAATGAACTGTCAGAAAGAGAAATTAAGAAAACAATCCCCTTCACTATTACAACCAAAAAAATAAATAACTTGAGTATATTTATTTAAGAAGATTAAAGACTTGTACTCAAATTAAAACATTGATAAATCAGGGAAGATATAAACAAGTTGAAGCATATACCGTACTCATGGTTAGGAAGAATAAACATCATTAAAATGTCTATATTACCCAAAGCAATTTATAAATTCAATGCAATACCAATGAAAATACCAATGACATGGCATAAGAACAGGCATATAGATCAATGGAACAGAAGAGAGAACCCAAAAATAAACCCACACCTTTATGGACAACTGATATTTGACAAAGGAAGTAAGAGCATACAATGGAGTAAAGACAGCCTCTTTAACAAATGGTGTTGGAAAATTGGACATCTACCTGCAAAAAAATAAAACTAGACCACCAACTTACACCATCCACAATTATAAACTCAAAATAGATAAAAGACTTAACTGTAAGCTGTGAAATCATAAGCATCTTAGAAGAAAACATAGGCAGTAAGCTCTCCAACATCTCTTACAGCAATATATTTGCTGATTTTTCTCCACAGGCAAGTGAAATAAAGGTCAGGATAAACAAATGGCACTATATCAAACTAAAAAGCTTTTGCACAGCTAAAGACAATAAGAATACAATAAAAAGACAAACTACACAATGGGAAAACAGATTTGACAATACGTCTGATAAGGGGTTAATAACCAAAATTTATAAAGAACTTGTAAAACTCAACACCAGAAAGACAAAAAATCCAATCAAAATATGGGCACAAGAAATGAATAGACAATTCTCCATAGAGGACATACAGATGACCAATAGGCCTGTGAAAAAATGCTCAACATTACTAATCATTAGAGAAATGCAAATTAAAACCACAATGAGATATCACCTCATACCAGTCAGAATGGCGCTCATGAACAAAATAACACAGATTAAGAGCTGGCGAGGATGTGGAGAAAAGGGAACCCTTCTGCACTGCTGGTGGGAATGCAGACTGGTGCAGCCACTGTGGAAAACAGTATGGAGATTTCTCAAAAAATTAAAAATCGAACTGCATTTTGACCCAGCTATCCCACTTTTAGGAATATACTTTAAGAACACCATAGCACTGTTCGAAAAGAAGAAATGTGCTCCCATATTTATGACTGCATTGTTCACAATAGCAAAAATCTGGAAATAGCCCAAGTGTCCATCAGTGGATGAGTAGATTAAACAGCTTTGGTACATATATACTATGGAATGCTACTCAGCCATAAGAAATGATAACATTGGGTCATTTACGACAATATGTATGGATCTTGATAACATTAAACTGAATGTAATAAGTAAATCAGAAAAAATTAAGAACTATATGATTCCATACATAGATGGAATACAAAAATGAGATTCAGAGATATGGACAAGAGTGTGCTGGTTACTGGGGGGGGGGGATGCAAGGGAGGAGAGGGAAGGGGGAGGGGGATGGGAGGGGCACAAAGATAACCAGATAGAAGGTGATGGAGAACAATTTGACTTTGGGTGATGGGTATGCAACATAATCAAATGTCAAAATAACCTGGGGATGTTTTATCTGAACATATGTATCCTGATTTATCAATGTCACTCCATTAAAATTAATAAAAACAATTCACATTAAAAAAAAGTAGGCAAAAGAAGTGAATAGACACTTATAAAGAGGACATTGGGATATCCAATAAACATATGAAAAAACGTTTAAGGTCAGTAATAATAAGAGAAACGAAAATTAAAACCACAATGAGATATCACCTTACTCGTGTCAGATAACACAAACAAACGTGTATTTTTCCTCATTAACAAATAAATACACAATAAATGCTGGTGAGGGTGTGGAGAAAAGGAAACCCTCCTGCACTGCTGGTGGGAATGTAGACTTATGTAGTCACTGTTGAAAATAATATGGCGTTTCCTCACAAAATTAAAAATGGAACTACCTTTTGACCAAGCTATCCCACTTTTAGGAATATATCCTAAGAACACCAAATCACTGATTCAAAAGAAATTATACACCCCCATGTTTATTGCAGCATTGTTTACAGTAGCCAAGATCTGGAAACATCCCAAGTGTCCATCAGTGGATGAGTGGATTAAAAAGCTGTGGTACCTATACACAATGGAATACAATGTGGCCATGAAAAAGAAGGAAATCTTACATTTTGCGATGGCATGGATGGACCTGGAGATTATTATGCTAAGTGAAATAAACCAGGCAGAGAAAGACAAATCATATGATCTCACTTATATGTGGAGTCTAATGAACAAAGTGAACTGAAGAATGGAATAGAGGCAGAGGCGGCGTCACAGAGAGCAGAGTGACAGCTGTCAGAGGGAAGGGGATGAAGGAATGGGATCAGAGAAGGTGAAGGGATTAGTGAAATTATATATACATACACAGAGATACAGATAACAGGACAGCAAATCCCAGAGGGAAGAGGGAGGGGGTCAGGGGGAGTGGGTAAAAGTATAAATAGGGACATTGAATTCATGTAAACACAATAAATTTAATTTAATAAAAATTAAAAAATTGGGTGTATATGTATACACAATGCATATTTATATAACAGCAATGCTTTATGGCATATAAGTATTTTTATTTTGTTCAAATGAGCTGTTAAATGTGTTATTTTTCATTCTCTATAGTCCATTTTCTCTCAACATTATGTGTTGTTCTACTGTAAGTATTTTTATATACCTGTTTTTTTCTGTGGGGATATCTGTTAAGTTCCTGGTTGTAAATAGGTGGTCCACCAAAAATAACTGAGGAAATTTTATGGACTAAGAAACAGACCATAGATACAGAGAATAAGCTGATATTTGTCAAAAGGGAGGGGGTTGGATGTATGAGTATAAATATATATGCTAAAACATTTTTAGCTTTTAGGCAAAAAAGTCAATCAAACCAACAATATAGCTGTGAAAAAAGGAGACTATTTACAAAGTTATGGACAAGATTTGAGGAAACAAAGAATTGGTACAAGTATTTTAGTTCTGCCTGTTTTCATCTCTCCCTTTCCCATTCTTACAGTTATAAGTTTTTATAGGAAATGGTGTGTTACAGTGAATTCATTAAAGAGCTTTATGTTTGTCATCAAACTGCCCTTTCACTCTTTATCAGATTTCTCTTTCTCACTTCCAATTTATGTGCTGGGTACAGTTGCCAGTCAATCCAGCCTCTCTTAAGCACTAGAAGAGTCATTTGTCAGCCTAGGAAAGTATCTGGTTGGAATGCAATTTGATCCAGTTGCAAACTTCTAATACTCCTCAAATCAAACCTGTAAAGTTCTCTAACTCAGTGAAAGGATACAAGATGAATCTATTCTTTTACACTTTCTCCATTTATTCACTTCACTTCTCTTTCATTCCTTGAGATGCTATAAGCTCTTACAAGATGAGGGAAGTTAGAGGAAAAAGGCAAAATTATTTTACACATCCATTTATAAAATACAGTATTTGTGTCCTACATGTGGCAAATACTCATATGTTTGCTCTTTTAGAGTACAATTCTTTTGTAGCTTTTCCACAAATCCTCCCCATATCTTTGAAAAGGTCATAAAACTCCATAAGTGATACAATTTCTGGCTGACCTCTCATACTTTATCTCAGCTCCTGACCTGGTGTTGTATGCCACATGTATTAATTTGCTATTGCTGTGTAACAAATCACCACAGATTTAGCAGCTTGAAACAATAACCATTTATATTTTCATAGTTCTGTTGGTCAGAAATCCAGATATGGTTACCTGGATTAGCTGCTGAAATCAAGGCATTGATTAGTCTGGCCCCTCCTTTGAAGCTTTGGGGAAGAATCTGCTCCTAAGCCATTTGAGCTATTGACAGAATTCAGTTCTTTGCAGTAAAATACTGAGCTCCCCGGTTTTTTTGTTTGTTTGTTTGTTTTTTTTGCTATCAGCCAGAAGCTGCTGTCAGCTTCTGGATGTCCCCTTCAGTCTTTGCTTGTGAATCTCCTTCAAAGTTAACAATGGTTAGTTAAAACTTGCATGTGTTTCAAATCTTGTGACTTTCCCTTCTGCCAACAGCCTTAAAAAACAATTAATTCTAAAGGGCTTGCAGTTTTCCTCAGGTTTACCAGGATAAATCATCATCTGAAAGTCAAATGACTTAGACTTTCAGTTATATCTGCAAAATTTCTTCATGACAATACCTTCATTTGTGTTTAATTAAGTAACCAGGGGATTGGATTTTAGGGAGTTATATTTATTCTTCAGTCTTTCAAAGTCTGTTTCAGGCTCTCAAAGATCCACATCTCTCCAAAATGCACAATTTATTCACTCCATTCTAAAGTCCTTGTCACTTTTTTTTTGGTCAACTTTACTACAGTATAGTCTTTATTTATTTAATCAGTCAAATGTTACTCTAGGTATTGTTTTGAATTCATTTTATAGATGTAATTAACATCTACAATTAGTTGACTTTGTGTAAAAAAGATTGTCCTTTTGGTATGCTACTAGGTATGTGTAGAACTAAAGAACTCATTGTGAAGAATCAATTAATACTGTGGTCACAGTTTCCTATTATGAGTTGGGTATTATGCCATACACTAAGTCAGAAACCATAGCAACTTACTGTACAGTAAAAATAGTGGAATATATTTAAAAGTCAAGCAAGCAAGGAAACAAATAAGCAAAAAAACACACAGGGACTGATGATTCAAATTTTTACATCTGCCTTTTTAAAATGATGACTCTTGCTCAATTAAGACTTATTCCCTTACCAGAAAAGATAAACTAAGAGACAAATATCAGACTCTTTTCAAGGATAGACCAGATAAATATGTCCATGCTTGTCCAAAGCAGACTGTTGCCACATGCTGTCCCACTTGGGATGGATCTAATGGTTACAGGTAAAAGACAATTTTTTCTAGTGGGCAGAGCTGCTAGAAATGTACTCAGTCTTTCAGTTTAGACAGAGAGAAAAATGATTTAGGTATACATACATGTGAACTCTGAGTAGAACAAATGTCTTAGCTGTTTTATTATAGAATTGGAAGGAGCAAGAATGGAAAACTAGTTAAGGAAGTCATGTGGATGAATGTATGGAAGTAATCTACAACAGATTCTGTCTCACTGCATCCTCTAGAAATAATATAAAATGATGAGACATTTAACACATAATATAACTTATCAGCTACTACAATGCTAAAACAAAGGGCTCAGAATCAAGTGACCAAGGTGTTAGCAAGGGACAATTTACATACATGTATCAACATGGGTGCCTTTTTTTGCCAGTTATGATCTAGCTAGAGCCACAGTTGAATGAATAATCTGTCATCAGAGACTGATGCTTATAGTCCTCTAAATGACAATATGTCAGAGAGAGACAATGAGACAATGTAGCTACTTGATTGAAGTCAATTATAATAGAACCCTACCACCCTTACTAGAAATAATTGTGGCTCTAGATTTGGGATTGCCTTACTATCTGCAGATTTACAAAATACCTGACTTCTAAGTATGTTACCTCTTGCAATATTGTCTTAAAACATCTATTATTAAGGAAGTATATTACTAATCATTACACAATATCTTCTGGACCCTCCCTCTAATATATCACCTGGAATCAGCCAGTCTAGCTAAACGGCCAACTAAAGGCTTAACTAAGATGTCTTACTTAAGTACCAAACTGTGGGGTTTTGGTGTTATGCTCCAGAATCGGGCACACATGTTGAGCCCACAACTGATTTATAGGGCTTATTTTTAGATGATGCCAATTGCTATGATATATGGGTTCTGGAACTGAAGGATGAGGCAGATTAGCCTCTCTCACCATCATTTCTATAAGATTTCCCATCTGAACATGCTGCCATATAAGTTGTACTAGCCTCCAGGAGAATCACTTCCAATTAGGCACACAGTAATGGCTTTCAGTGGAATTAAAGATATGACTGCCACCTGACCACCTTGAGCTCCTCATGCTTTTGGCTAATAGGCAAAGAAGAGCTGCTAGACTGTTAATAGTAATTGTCCGTGATGACCACGAAGAGTTAAGGTTGCTGCTACATAAGGGGGATAGGAAAATGACATCTAAAACCCCATTTATTATCTGAGGCAGCTTTGGACACTTCATGTTCAGTGGTAATTAAATATAGGCAATTGCACCAATCATAACAACAGAAACTGCCTGACCAGGCGGTGGCACAGTGGATAGAGTGTCAGACTGGGATGTGGAGGGGCCCAGGTTCAAGACCCTAAGGTCTCCAGGTTGAGCACGAGCTCATCTGGTTTGAGCAAAAGCTCACCACCTTGAGTCCAAGGTTGCTGCCTCGAGCAAGGGGTTGCTCAGTCTGCTGAAGGCCCGCGGTCAAGGCACATGTGAGAAAGCAATCAATGAACAACTAAGATGTCACAACTAAAAACTGATGATTGATGCTTCTCACCTCTATCCGTTCCTGTCTGTCTGTCCCTGTCTATCCCTCTCTCTGACTCTCTCTCTGTCCCTGTAAAAAAAAAAAAAAAAAGATAACAGAAACTAAAAGCCAAATGAAGGCTCATTCCACCAGGGATTAAAGTCTGTGTGGCTTGACCAGGCAGGCATCCTAAACCAGGGGAACATCAAGTGAGAATGAGAAACATCAGATGGTGGATAAGGGGCATGGTACATATAAGTTACTACTTCAGGATCAGTTGCAGCTGGGCAACTGCAGCTTGCTCCATAAACCCTACATTTGTTGTAGAGATTGCAGCCTGCTACCACATAAACATTGAGGGCTTTGACTTAATGAGAAACATAAGAAAATTGGAGCTGTGCAAGGGATGGGACCCACCTTTTACTTGAGCACTACTGTAGAAACCAACTTTGTGCACGTGTAATCTGGCTGCATTTGTTGCTGTAGCAGCCCAGTGTCTTCACTTTCTATGTTAGGGCTGCTCTGAAGCCAGGGTGGGAAATACCTATGAAAACCTGCTCAGTACTCACATATATACATCTTGGAGACAGGGGGCTGTTAAAGCACGATGGAGATTCTTAAAAGTAGGGGACAGGAGGCACAGAATAAATGCTCCCACTTCAGCTCTCAACAGGCATGTTCCCATATAGCCTCTCAGTTCATGTTAAGTTTGAGGTCAGTTGTTCACACAGAATAGCCATTTAGAAAAAAATATCCTTTGTTTTACAATGTTGGTTTTATTACCATTCAGATATGGTTAGGTCAACAGATCAGGTGATAAATTCCACTGAAAGAATAATTGGTTATATTTCCCATGCCAGGTTTGACCTCATGGGGGAGCACTAGGGCTGGTCAAGACGCCAGAACCAGGGAGCAGGGGAAACATGAGCAACTCTACCCCCTGAGATCACTTTATATATATCTTTACACAGTCTCCATTTTGTACATTAATTTATTAAGGGAGTATTGGCTGACAGAGAGCGCTAAAGGTAGGGGGTGAAGAAATTCAGACTAAGAAAAATTCTTTTTAATTTATTTATTTAGCTTTCAATTTTATTGCACAGTCTTAGATTTTGACCCTATGCCTATTCAACAGATTCGATGATCATGACTATATAATATAGCCTATCATTTCAAAACAAAACTGATTCATGAAAGTAAAGATGTTAAATTAATTTAAAAAACAAAGCAGAATGGGCCTAGAAAAGAGCTTAAGAGATTGTAAAGTTGTGTGTTTTGTTTACTTAAATTATTTTTTTGATAATAAATATAGGAAACTGGAATCTCTTTTTGATTATTTGTAACATTAAATCTAAAACCCAATATTGTACTTGACAAGTATAATGGGGAGCTTTATCATATATGGAGTTTGGATAAAGTATAAGAAGGGGCATGAAAGGCAATAATTAAGAATGTAATCAAATAAATGAGAATTCTTCCCTCCCAAACTCCTCCTGTTATGTTATTTGTTTGTTTTGCTAAGCCCCAGAGAAATTGCTCAGGTTGTTAAACACTAAGCACCTCTGATGAGATATATGAATGTTCTTTCATTCTTGATTATCCTTTCTTAAGATCCTGTGATGACAATCCCAACATGACAACAAGAAAAAAATCCTCATTGTATCTTGCCTGTTCTTGCAGCACAGACTGGCTTTCTGTCTCCCTGGGACACAGTCTTTCAAGCAGACTCCGCCTATAGCATGTTCAGACACTGACTTGGGCAAGAGAAACCACTCAAAGATTGCTATATTAAGAAGCCCATCAGAAAGCATATATTTAAAAACAAAACAAAACAAAAAACAAAAACAACCCCCCCCCCCGGAATGTATTGAATTAAAAAGGGTTAGAATTTAATCCTAGAATTTAAGTATTAAATGCATGAAAAAATGTTAAACTATTTGGAAATAAAGTTCTACACTAGATTAACAGCCCTGTATTACAAAATGGGAAATTCTTTTGCACAAATTATAAATTTCCTTTTTCTGAGATTTCCCTGTGTATTTTCTTAAGTGTCTGAATTTGGTAATAAAAACACATCAGAGACCAAATTATTTTGAAATTACCCTGAATGCCAGATTAGTGAGGTTATGTAAAAATGACTGAGGTTATATAACAAAGAAGGTCACTAACCAGTGCCCTGTCAATGGAGCGTCCTCTACAACAATTTCTTTAGGGACTAGTTAAGGTTTCTGAAATGGCTACTATGGAAACTGGATGGTTCTGAGGAATTTGTAATACAAGATAATACAGTGATTTTTGACTTTATGCCCTGACTTGGTTAACATATAAACATACCATCTTCTAAACAAATATATTCATAAATGTCTAGGAAATACACCATGTGCTACTAACAGGTGGTAAAATGCACTTCTAATCTTCTCAGGCTTACTTGTCAAAATCCATTTTGCAGAGCTCACAATATAATTTTTTTTTTTTTTTGCTTTTCTATAGCAATAGGTTATCCTATAAGTCTAGTGTAAAACTTCCACTGCAAACAAAAGTTAGTCAGAAGTTCTTTCACTTGTACATATTTCAAATGGCCTATATATAAATAACACTGAAGAACAAAATTTTTGTTGCATCCATAAAAACACTTGCTCTTACCTAACTCAAGTGTGCTGATCTCAAATATGACACTAGTTTTTCTCTGGAAACTACATTTTTATTGCAATTCAAGATTTTAGGTTTTCATCTTATTGTAAAATTTTCAACATTTAGTTTAACATAATGAAGTAAAATGCCTCCTTGGGCATCATCTTTATAAAAATATAATGATTTATATTATGCAGTAAGAACACTAATACACTAAAATATATTATTGCATCAGAATTTGTCTACAATTTTAAAATAGAACATATTAAAACACTTATTTTAATCATAAAATTTATGCAAAACCTATTTAAATTCTATTCAAGCAAAAATTTGCATTTGTATGTCTTGCGTTTGTGTTCTTGTTGAAGACAATCTCGTTTGATGCTCCAGCAGTAGTCTGCTCATTACTAACAGTTCCAAGATTTTCAGGAAACTTATCAAAGTGACTCTTCAGGAAGTGAATCTTAATGCTCGTGTTACATCCAATGTCACAGAAAGCCAACAGCATCCTTTGAACCAGAAATTCATAGTTTTCTGCTCATTCGTTGCCAAGGAAGTTCTTTGTAACTGCCACAAAAGACTGCCATGCTGCTTTCTCCTCCTTATTCATCTTCCTAGCTAGTTCTTTGTCACATATGAGGGTTCAAATTTGAGGGCCATCAAATACACCTGCTTTTATCTTCTCTAAAGACAAGGCAGGAAAAGCAAAAATAATATGTTGAAAGCATTCACATTCTCTATTCAAGCCTGAACAAACTGCTTCACTAAGCCAAGTTTGATGTGAAGTGGGGAGAAAATGACCCTGTTTCAATTAACTACAGGTTCATTCAAATATTTTGCATCCCTACTTCCAGAGCTTTATGTTTTGGCCACTGCTTATGAGTCCAGTGTTTCTCCCGAACTCAGCTGTCCCACAAAAACAGAAAGCAAGGATACTTTGTGAAACCTCTCTGTTGTCCTAGCAGGAAATTGACCATATTAAGATCCACACAAAGGATCTAGTTAAGCCCCTCATACTTCAAAAAGTCGACAACAATTTTTATGTTATTATAATCTTCTCGCAAATGAGTTGAATAACCAATTGGAACCACTGCATGAACATCACCGTTGTGTAGGAAAACACATTTCAGACTTCATTTAGAGCTGTCAAAAAACAGCTGACATTCTATTGGACTACAAGTGATAACACCTAGCTGGCTAGAAAACTACTGATATCATGACAGTAAGCAAAGTGTCTTCAGAAGAAAAGTCCACAAAAATTTGTTCACACTTCCTGAAATGGGATACTTTAGCTGACTGGTGAAGTACATTTTTTTCTTGAAGCCTGAAGGCTAATAACTGAGCTGCTTTCTTTGATAGGCCCAAATCTCTTACTAAGTCATTCAATTTGGGTTGGCTAAACTGCTGAGGGCTTAATGACAGCTTGGCATCAGAAGAAGACCCTTTAGATTCTACAACCATCTCCTCATGCATCTTATCAAAATACACTTGCTCATCATGTTCACTTTCTTTGTCCTTAGAAAAAATAAATCCACTGAAAATTGGAACCAGGAGTTTCTCAGAATGTGGGATAGGTCAGTCGTATTGTTGAAGGAATATTAGGATAAGCTATAATATGCCGTGTTTATCTTTTGGCTTTTTTTTGTTTTTTTTTTTTTTTTTTTGCCAATGCCCTTTGTATAGATCAGACAGAAATAACAGTCACTGCTGTGGCCCTTAGGTTTACGGCAAACCATGGGAATATCAAAAGGCATTTCTTTGTGTTTTTCTTTTGTCCAGTCACAAAGCATTTCCTCACAATTATGACACACAATATGAGGAGCACAATTCTTGTCTTGATCGCCAAGGGGAACTTAAAAATAGGCAATATATGCACGTGTCATAAATGATGAAATATTATGCCTCTGACACTGAAGTGTGTAACAGCCTACTCGGAGAAGCCATGATTCAATCTTAAAACCAAATAAGAGGGTGTTTTGCTTAGATAATAATTTTTTACATTTATAAAAAACACCATTTATATAAAATTGATGTTTGTAAAACATTAATTTCCTTGTGGTTATGTTCAATCTAAGAGTTGTTGCTCTTTAACTCCAATATAAAAACCAATGTATACCATTAACTGTAACAAAAAAATTAAAATTGCATAAAAACTCGAGCATGCACCCAAAAAACAGATTTCAAATTTGGAATCAGTGATGCAGAATTATATATAAAAAGTTCTAAAACCTCATGCAACAGAAAATTAAAATAAAATTGTTCCCCAGTGCAATCAGATAATTTAAAAACTAACACAAAGAATAGAAGACAAGATCATATACTAAAAATTGCAATGATGTAAGCTAAACACAAAAGGAAAACAAATAGAGTCACAAAGTAAATTATTTACTGCCAGATTATTTATTTTATAGATGTGCAGAATTAAGCAGAGATGGCTTAAATTGAATTATGCCTGGTAAAGCTCTTAAGAAAGAGCAAAGAACTAGGTCTAGCCACCTCACCTGTGGAAGTTTCCTTTAGCAATTGCAGATATAGCATCGACTAATAAATGCCAGTCTACTCATTGTCAGGGTTAAGTGTGATTGATTATATTTAAAGTCAGGACAGAAAATAAATGCTAAATAAGTGACAATTATGTACATTTCTCATTTTATTAATAAAAACATTCAAATCTTTATAAATATAGTTTACTTTGTCTCTGTGAAGCTATTATTCAGCTTCAATCATTAATATATTTAATTTTTATTTATTTATTTTTTTTTTAGTGAGGAGAGAGAAGATGAGATGGAGCAGGAAGCATCAATACCCATAAGTACCTTGACCATGAAAGCCCGGGGTCTCAAACCAACTACCTCAGTAATCCAGGTTGCCGCTCCATCCATTGCGCCACCACAGGTCAGGCAATAATTAAAACAATGTCAGTCTTGTTTCATCCGTACTTCCATCCACTTCTACCTCCTATATTACTTGGAGGCAAACCCTAGACATTATTTTTTATCTTTAAATAGTTCAATATATATTTATAGAAGTTAACACTTGCAGTATTTTGTGCTCAGCACAATGACACATATTTTTAATTTTTTAAATTAGTATAAAATTTATACACAGAAAAATTCACCCTTTATTGTGTACAGTTCAGAAGTTTTTGATAAAAACATGCAATCATGTAATCACCAGCTCAGTGAACATATAGAGCAGGTTTGACAGCCGAGAATACCATCTCATTCATCCCCACTAATTTGTAGTCCTCCTCACACCAAAAACTAATGCCTATCTCTGATTTGTTGATTTCTCTCTTAGTTTTTCTTTTTCTAAAAGGTCATATGAGACATGCAGTGGGTAGTCTTTTAAATCTGCCTTCTTTCATTTAAAATAATGTGTTTTCTGTTCATCTATCTTGTTTCATTTGTCAGTAGTTTCTTCATTTTTATTGCTAGTTTTATTCGATTCAAAAATGTATTACAGTTTTTCTTTTCTTTAAATTTCACCCATTTCTAAATTAGTGACATATAGACTATTTCAACTTTGTGGCACTTATGAATAAAGTCACACACATGTGACTTTTATCATACATTAAATATTCACATACATGCTTTTGTGTGAACATAGGTTTTCGTTTCACTTGTGTAAATACCTACAAGTGTGACTACAAGGCCTTAATGAGAAATGTATTTCACGTTTACTATCTACTACATTTTCCAAAATTGCTACAGTACAGTGTGTCTGTACTGTCATGGTGCACTTTTGACCGGTAACAGGAAAGCAACAAAGACGATAGAAATGTGAAATCTGCACCAAATAAAAGGAAAACCCTCACAGTTTCATACCTATTCAGTGCAGTTTGATGTGGGCTCTATTTGTTGCCCTACACACATCCAAACAATAGTGAAGTTCTTGCCACACACAGGTAAGGAAGTCTGGTATAACAGAGTGAATAACATCTGTGATTCTCAGTTTTAAGTGATTAATGTCATTGATACATTCAATGCACACATGTTGCTTCACATACCCCAAAAGTAAAACTCTAAGGGTGTCAGATCCTGGGATTGTGGTGACCTTGGATTGACAGAACCCCTGCCTTTCCATCGCCGGGGGAATGTTTTATCCAGAAACTCACGAACAATGGTAGCATAGTGTGGAGGAGCGTCATCCTGTTGAAAGATGACACCTTCTGGAAATTGTGGCACTGCAAACAATTCCAAAATGTCAAGATAGGTGTTTGCCATGACAGACTGCTCCATGAAAGAAAATGGGCCTATCACCTTATCATGCATCAGGCCACACCACACATTCACTTTAGGGGTGTTACGTTCATACTCAACGTAGGCATGAGGATGTTCAGCAGCCCATATTCGGAAGTAATGGTGATGAACATGTCCACAGATATGGAACGTCCCCTCATAGCTAAACACAATCTTCTGCAAAAATCTTGCATCATTGTCAATCTCATGAAGCATATCTGTAGCAAACATGTATCGCTTGGGTCTATCTGCCGATTTGATAGCGTGCAACAGCTGCAATTTGTACCCTGTAAAATAGAAATGCTTCTTTAACCCCTTATGAACTGTAGTCTTGCGTAGGTGTAATTGTCGAGCAAACACACACACAGATTTTTTTAGGGCTCCTTAGGTAGCTATCCCGTATAGCCTCTACAGACTCGTCACTGACTGATGGCCTACCAGAACGGGGTTTCTCCACCAAACTGTCGGTTTCCTTCAACTGCTTATTCCACCGAGTAATGTTATTCCTATGTGGTGGTGCTTCATTTTAAACGCACCGATATTCACGTTGCACTTTGGTCATGAATTCAAATTTAGCGAGCCACAGAACACACTGAACTTTCCTCTGTACTGTCCACATTTCAACTGGCATAGCTGTGGGCTGCTTCGTTGTATACACGGTGTTACGTCATCATCTTCGCATGTTTACATGCTGCCACATCATCCTACAGAAACTGGGAGGGTTTTTCTTTTATTTGGTGCAGATTTTACATTTCTATCATCTTTTGTTGCTTTCCCATGACCAGTCAAAAGTGCACCATGACTTTACGAACACACTGTGTATATAAATATATAAAAATTGGTTTTCTTCTAAAAAGCATATAGTCGTTTTTTTCTGTATTCAACATGATAATATCTATCTGTTCAATGGTATGATTAGCCACTCATATTTAAGGTAAATATTGATAATTTAGAATAATATCTATTATATTGCTAGCTATTTTGTTTGTTCTATCACATTTTTTATTCTTTTATTCTTGCTCTTTTATTTTTTATGAATGACATTTTTTATATCACTTTATCTTCAATGTTGGGTTATGCATTTTAAATCTCTGAGAAATGTTTTTAGTGGTTTAAATGTGTTTATAATATATATCTTTAATTAATCACAGCCTACTTTAAAATAATATTATATTACTCCATTTACAGTTTATAAACTTTAGTACTATTTTTGCCATTTATTTTACTTCCATGTATGCAATAAAGCCAAAGCATCATACTATTTTTGTTTTAGAAAGCAGTTATTATATATAGCAATTAAAATCAGTAAAAAATAAATTTTATATTTATTTTAATTTATTTCTTTTTTTATACCTCTTTATTTGTGTAAATCTCAGTTTTGTCTGTTATATTTCTCTGTCTCTAAAACTTTACTTTCACATTTTCTTTAGAGCAGGTCTCATGGTAATAGTTATCTTAGTTTATGTTTGTCTAAAAAAGAACTTTACATCTCCTTAATTAAAGAGATAATTTCAAAGTTATAGAATTCTAGGTTGACAGTTAATTATTTAAGGAAGCTTTCTACTGTTTTCCATAGTGACTGTACCGATTTACAATCCCACCAATGGTGCACAAATATTCCCTTTTTCCCCCTGATTTTCACAAATATTTATTATTAATTCTTGTATTTTTAATAGCCATTCTAGTAGATGTGAGTGCATATGAATGGGTTTTGACTTGTATTTTTCTGAGAATCAGACTTAGTAAGCACATTTCCTGTACCTACCGGCCATATGTTTTCTCTTTTTTTAAAGTGTCTATTCAGATCTTCTGCTCATTTTTTAATCACATTATTTTTATTGTTATTGAGTCATGTGAGTTCCTTACTTTGGATATTAATTTCTTATATAATTAGGATATATTTTCTCTTATTTGGTAGTTTGTCTTTTCATTTCCTTGGTGGGTTTTTTTTATTGTACACAAGCATTTTAATTTGATGTATTTCATTTGTTAATTTATTGTTTTGGCTTTTGGTGTCAAGTCCAAAAAAATAATTGCCAAGACCAATGTCAAGGAACTTACCCCTGTTTTGTCCATTTTATGATTTCAGGTCTTATGTTCAGTACTTTAATTTTTCTGCTTCTTTATTTATTCATGCTTGTTTGTTTTTCACTTTATTTTTTCAGGTTTTGCATTTTCTGCTATATTTATTAATCAATATTTAAGTTTATTAATTATTTCTTTAACTGGGTTAAATCTACTCTTAAATTTACAGAGACCATTAATGTTATTATTTTCTTATTTCTTGGATTTCTATTATTGCCTTTTTATGGTTTCTATTGCTGTGCTGAAGGTCACCATCTGAACTTGCATACTATCCAACTTTTCTACAAAAAACTAACACTTTAATCATAATTATTTTAACTTTCTTGTTTGATATTTACAAAGCTGTGTTAGGTTTTTTAGTACAGTAGGTTAAGTTAATCTCACCAGAAATTAAACTTTATTTATTTTTTGTTGTTACTATTGTAATCATCTGTGTACCATGGGATTAAGATTCCTTTAGTTTGGAAATAAAACCTCACTATATGACCAAATAATATTTAGCAAAAAAGAGAAGAACATACAACAGAAAAAAAGATAGCTTCTTTCATAAATGATGTTGGGAAAATTGAACAGATACATACAAAAAAATAAAATAAAATTGGACCCCCATATTACACCATACAAAAGAATAAAATCCAAATGGAATGAAAGCTTAAATGTTAGACTCAAAACCATAAGAATTCTAAAAGTAAACATAGGCAGTAGAATCTCAGATATTTCTCATAAAAATATTTTTTTCAGATATATTTTCTCAGGCAAAGAAAATGAAAGAAACAATAAACAAGTGGGACTATAACAAACTGAATAAATGAGACTACATCAAACCAAAAAGTTTTTGCACAGCAAAGGAAACCATCAACAAATGAAAAAGATAATCCACTGAATTATAGAACACATTCTCTGAAATATCTAATAAATGCTCACTATCTAAAGATGATAAGGAACTTATAAAACTCAACATTAAAAACAGCAATCTAATTAAAAAATGAGCAAAGAACCTGAATAAGCACAGCTCCAAAGAAGACATACAAATGTGCATTAGACATATGAAAAGATGCTCAATGTCACTAATGATCAGAGAAATGCAAATTAAAACTACAATGAGATACAACCTCACACCCTGTTATCAGCAATTCTTCAATAAACAATTTGTGTTGATGAGAAATAGGAGAAAAGGGAACCCTCTTGCACTGTTGGTAGGAATGCAGACACATGCAGTCACTGTGCAATACAGTCTGGAGTTAACTAAAAACTTGAAATGGAACTGATTTATAACCCAGCAACTCCACTTTTGTGAATATATCGGAAAGAAACTTGAAACACTAATTTGAAAAAATATATGCACTCCTATATTCACTGCAGTGTTATTTACAATAGTCAAGATTTGGAAGCAGCCCAAGTGTTCATCAGTAAATGAATGGATAATAAAGCTGTGGTACATTTACACAATGGGTACTACTAAACAGTAAAAAAGAAGGAAATTTTACTTTTGGCAAAAGCAGGAAGGAACCTGGAGATCATTAGGCTAAGTGATAAGCCAGGCAGAGAAACACAAATACCATATGATTTCACTTATATGTGGAATCTAATGAACAAAATAAAAATAGACTCACATATACAAAAAACAGATGGATAGCTGTCAAATGAAATGTGGATTAGGGGGCTTGATAGAAAGGTATAGGGGTTAAGCAGTAAAATAGTTTATAGATACAGACAACAATGGGAGGATTACCTAAGGGAAAGAGTGGTGTAGGGAGGCAGAAGAGGGTGGGGGAATAAATGGCGATGGAGGGAAATCTGATTTGAGATGGTAAGCACACAATTATATACAGATGGTGTATCGTAGAATTGTGACCCTGAAGTCAGCATAATTTTATTTACCAGTGTCACCCTAATAAATTCAATACAAAATTTAAAAAGTAAAAAGTAAATAAATAAATAACTGCCTGGGGCATGGAGGGCATGATGTGGTTTGTGGTGGGGATTATGTTGAGTGGGAGACTTGAAGCCATATCAACACAATAAGTTAAAAATAAACATTTTAAATTAAAAACCAAATTTATTTTAAAAAATAAATAAATAAAAATAAAACTCATAATTATGGAAAAACTGATCTGCTGTAGGGTTTTCCTCACTGTCCACTCTCTGCTTTAATTTTTTCTTTTACACTTACTCCTCAAAGAAAGTATCTCTGTCTGCGTACTTCCAGCAGTATTCTTTACTCTATACTTGCTAGCCTAGGAAAAATAAAAAATAAATATTTTTAAATTAAGTTTAATTGTCAGTCTTATCAAGAATTTTTCTTCTTGAGTCAGAGAAGTCTGGCCCTCTCAGTGGTACTGCACAGCCTCAAAAATAGAAGATCTCTAATTACATGGCCTAAGCCATGCTACTTCTTTTTCCCCAAAGGCAGCTACACCATTTCTAGTGATGAATAGATTATTTTTGTTTGTTTGTTTTGGTTTTCACTTTTTTTTTTACATGTATGCAATGGCTTTACACAAGACATTTTAGGGAGACAGGGTACCCGCCTTTCATAGACAACTTAGCTTTTGTACTGTGTGGTAATAGAGTAGAATGAGCTGGGTGGCTTTAATAGCTTTCTTGTAGTGGGTACTTGGCTTAATCTGATTGAGCTGTCATAACAAATACCATAGATTGCTGGTTTAAATAACAAAAAATTATTTTTTCCTTTTTATGGAGACTTGAAGTCTATGAATAAGGTGCAAGCATGTTCACGTTCTAGTGAGGGCCCTCTTTCTAGCTTGCAAATGGCTAACCCTCTAGAACCTCTCTTTATAAGAACAACAATCCCACTATGAGGGCCCCACCATCATTATTTCATCAAAGCCTAATTAGCTAAAGATTCTATCTCTAAATACCATCATCACATTGAGGATTAGAGCTTTAGTAAATGAAGTTATGGAGCTAACATTTCAATCCATTGAAGTACTGTTTCTCTCTGCTGGGCCTGCACAATACAGGAGGCTTTCTGGAGACTCACTGTACCACCATTCTTGCTCAGCACCCAGTGAGGTCGGTGGACACCCTGCTGGTGGGTATGAATATTCCTGGGTGAGCACCTTCCAGAGATTCTCATTTTTCACAGTGTTCCACACTTAGCCTTTAGTAATTCATTAGAAAATTTAGCTATTTTTTTCTGCTAATTTATGTATTATTTAGAATCTGCCCCAAGGCTGCTTAAAAAGTGTTTGTACTCTATCTTTCATTAGATTTTAAGTTAGTTTTTTGCCCCATGATCCCAGATCTCTGATGGATTCAAGAAAAATTTAAGAGTTTGAAAATTATTTGTGTCTTCTTATAATCCTAGGAGCAAAACTTTTCTAAATTTCTATATTTTAAGGAGAAGCTGGGAGTTTCCAAAAGTGTTTTAGCAAATATAAATGAAAAAAATACATTTTGCTATTTTTATTTAAAAATATATGTTGTACAAAAAATTAAATTATACCAGAAAGCCTTATAAGCATGTACCGAATGTAAATTGCTGATATAATTAAAATATGAGTTCAAAAGTGAGGGATCAGAGTACCTCGGGCAACACCACTTTTTATGTGAAAGTGCTACTCACCAAATAACTTAAATGTATGCACATTTTATGTTCATCTCCTCAAGAGTAGAAAAATTTACTTAAAAATGGAATACACAGTAGTTTGTAATTTAACTGTTTTAGCATTTTTAACCGTGTATAAGCAATAATAGCTAAAAACATTATTTTAACTAGGTAAGATTTATTCTTTATAATGGTCTTCAAAATAAAAGCAAAAGTAAGATGAATAGATAGTCTGACTAATAGAGAATAAAAAAGATTGTTATTCTCACAAATGATGATTAATTAAAGGTATGTCAGATATTTAGATATACTACTAAATGTAATTTTAGAAAAGAATCTTAATAAAAATATTACTGTTGTAACTCAGTTGCAGAAACTATAGTGAACATTTCTAAGCACTCCAATACTGGATGTAAGAAATAACAGTCATTAAGTTAAACAATAATCTTTATGTTTATTAAAATATTTCAAAGTCATAAATTAGAAATAAAGTATAATTTATCACTCAGTACCACCATTACAGAATACGCAGAAGGTGGACTTTCTATCTTCTTTAAGAAGTTCTGGAGGACGGCAAGAGGGCGATAGAGTAGGTGGACATGCCAACTTCCAACACCCAGAACCAAAGTGGATTATCACTCAATTTGAAGAACCATCATGTGGATAAACCAACTTTGAACTAAACTAAGTGGACTCTTCAACCAAGGAACACTGAAGAAGCCACACTGAGACTGGTAGGAAAAGCGAAAATGCGAAGAGGGCTGCCCAGCTCCCCGGGGCAAACAGCAGCCCAGAGAGACCCGCGTGGTGGGAGGAGAGTTTGGTGGAGAGGGAGGGACCTGGGTCCCAAGAACTAAGCCACAGCCTGCAGTCCCAGAGCCTAGAAGAGGCGTTTGGACAGTATTGAGCTGTGAAACAACTGAGGATACTGTTTGTGAGAAAGAGACAATTTTCTCAGACCCAAGATTCTTCTTAAAGGGACAGTGCAGACAACCTCTCTCACAACCACTCACCCAAGGTTCCGAGGAACGGGGGCAGAGGAGAGGACCAGAACAGTGGGAAGAGAGTGTAAACTGGAAGGCACAGGGAGAAACACTCTGAGGGACAGCCACCCTAACCCCTGGGCTAAGTCATTTCCCTAATCAAAAATGAATATTTCCCCTGGACTAGCATTACCAGCAAAGGAAGACAGGACACCAGCCAAACAAGTTCTCCTGTGGCACTTAGAGCAGAGCTGCTTAGATGGAGGGAGCCTCCAGGACTACAGTATGGAGTGTTAGGGTCTTAGCTGTAGTGCCCCTACCCACACTGCTGAGGGCTTGCTGGAGGGATGGTGGCGGCGAAACACTGAAACGCGGTTCTGTCGCCTGGGGTGGAGGTCCAGCCGGTGTGAGCTTGGTCTAGCCCAGCAGGGGTGGAGGGGATGTGCGAAAACGGTCCAGCAGCTGCAGCCTGCCTGCAGCCCCACCTGCGGGGGGAAAGCGGGAGGCCAGGAACAGGCAGAGATCTGCTCTGCGACCCTGCGCAAACGGGCCCTGACCGTGGGGACTGGGCTAGGACCAGGGAAAAGCAGAGGCTAACAGATGAATGCACACCAGAAGTCCTGCCTGGCTGGAGAAACCGCAGATTGCCATCTTGTGTGTGTGATTTGGCTCTGAATGCAGGGCGAGGCTAGAACCACGGATGAGCGGAGGCTCACAGCTGAGTGCACATCAGCAGCTGCGTCCAACCTGAGAAACTGTGGCGAGCAGGCTCGTACCACGGGGACTGGCCTGAAGTCCGGGAACAGACTGGGTCCACAGCTGAGCAAAGGTGTTCACCTCTACCCTTGGTGCTGAGGCTTGTGGCTTGAGTGCAGTGAGCAATCTAACCTGTGAGGACAAGGTAAAGGCCCAGGCAGGTTGAGGATTGTAGAGCCAAGCACCGGAACATAACCCCTCCCTCGGAAGAGAGGCAGAAATCACAGCAATAGCTGCAGTGGGCTGGTGCTGGCAACACCCATACCCAACTGCCCTAGGAAGCTGCAGAGGGGGTGGCAGGCCTGCAGACAGACCACACCTAGAGAACAGAAAGGCAACACCCACTGGACTCCAGTGGCAACAACCTTCTTATACACAGATAAAATGGGCAGGCAGAGAAATGCAACCGAAATGAATCAAGAGAAATCCCCAGAAAAGAACCTGAATGAACCAGATATAACCAAACTACCAGAAGCATAATTTAGAATAATGATAGTTAGGATGTTCAAGAAAATTAGAGCAACAATGGATAGTCACTACGAACACCTAAATAAAGAGATAACAAGTATAAAAAATGAAATTGAAATAATAAAAAAGAATCAGACAGAAATGACAAATACAGTATCAGAACTGAAGACCACAATGGAAGGAATTAAAAGCAGGATGGATGACACTGAGGATTGAATCAGCGAGTGAAAGGACACAATAAGCAAAGGCATAGAAGCAGAGCAGATAATAAAAAAGAGACTCAAAAAATGGGAGGAAACTCTAAGGGAGCTCTGTGACAACATGAAGAGAAATAACATTCGCATCATAGGGTTTCCTGAAGAAGAGAGAGAAAACAACAAATAGAAACTTAGTTCAATCAAATCATAGCAGAAAACTTCCTTAAATTAAGGCTGGAAAACCTTTCTCATGTTCAAGAAGCACAGAGAACTCCATTAAAGAGAAACCCAAAGAAATCTACACCAAGACACAACATAGTTAAAATACCAAAGCTAAGGGATAAAGAGAAATTTTTAAAAGATGCTAGGAAAAAAAAAGGTTATCACCTACAAAAGAGCCCCCATAAGGATGACATCTGACTTCTCAACAGAAACACTTGAGGCCAGAAGGAAACGGCAAGATATATTCAAAGTAATGAAGAACAAGAACCTACAACCAAATCTACTCTATCCAGCAAGGCTAACGTTTAAAATTGAAGGAGAAATAAAGAGCTTCCTAGACAAAGAAAGCCTGAAGGAATTCATTAAAACCAAACCAATTCTGCAAGAGAAACTAAGGGGCCTGTTGTGAACAGTTCAAAGGGAGAAAAGAATATAACAAAAGAAGAATACAGCTTTAAAGAATAAACTGGCAATAAACAACTACATATCAATAATAACCTTAAATGTAAATGGATTAAATGATCCAATCAAAAGACATAGGGTAGTTGTGTGGATAAAGAAACAGGACCCATACATATGCTGTCTACAAGAGACACACCTTAAAACAAAAGATGCACATAGACTAAAGGTAAAAGGATAGAAAAAAATTATTTCATGCAAATGGAAATGAAATAAAAGCCAGGGTAGCAATACCTATATCTGACAAAATGGACTTTAAAACAAAGGCTGTAGTAAGAGATAAAGAAGGACACTACATAATGATAAAGGGAACAATTCAACAGGAAGATATAACTATTATAAATATCTATGCACCAAATATAGGAGCCCCGACATACATAAAGCATACTTTGATGGATATAAAGGGCGAGATTAACAGCAATACTATAATAGTAAGGGATTTCAATACCCCACTAACAGCACTGGATAGATCCACAAGAAAGAAAATTAATAAAGAAACAACAGACTTAAAGGATTCACTAGATCAACTTTATTTAATAAATATCTTCAGAACTTTTCACCCTAAATCAGTAGAATATATATTTTTCTCAAGCACTCATGGTACATTTTCTAGGATAGACCACATGTTAGGACACAAAAAAGGCCTCAATAAATTTAAGAAGATTAAAATCATATCAAGCATTTTCTCTGATCAGAATGCCATGAAACTAGAAATTAGCCACAAAAGAAAAACTGAAAAATACTCAAACACTTGGAAACTAAATAGCATGATATTAAATAATGAATGAATTAACAATGAGATCAAAGAAGAAAAAAATAAGTTTCTAGAAACAAATGATAATGAGCATACATCAACTCAAAATTTATGGGACACAGCAAAAGCAGGTCTGAGAGGGAAGTTCATTGCACTACAGGCATATTATAAGAAGCTAGAAAAAGCTCAAATAAGCAACCTGATCCTGCATCTAAAAGAACTAGAAAAACAACAGCAAATAAAGCCCAAAACCAGTAGAAGGAAGGAAATAATAAAGATCAGAGCGGAAATAAATGACATAGAGGCTAAGGAAACAATACAGAGGATCTATGAAACCAGGAGCTGGTTCTTTGAAAAGGTAAATGAGATTGATGAACCTTTAATTAGACTCACCAAGAAAAATAGAGAGAGGACTCAAATAACTAAAATTAGAAAGGACAGTGAAGAAATAACAACTGACACAACAGAAATACAAAGCATTGTAAGAAAATACTATGAAGAACTCTATGCCAAAAAATTAGACAACCTAGGTGAAAAGGACAAATTTCTTGAATCATATAATCTTCCAAAAATCAATTTGGAAGAATCAGAACACTTAAACAGACCAATTACAACAAATGAGATCGGAACAGTTATCAGAAAACTCCCAAAAAAAGAATATGCAGAAGGTGGAGGAGGGATCAAGTAAGTGAGCTAACAAGCTTTCTATTCCTATAAGTAAGAAGCCAGTTATCAGAAATTCTATATTGGTAAAAATATTCATTTCACTACAGGTTATTACAGAAGAAATAAAGTATTTTTTTAAAGGTCTATGTGACTGTCAGATGGAAGCATATTAAATTGTTTGAAAAATTTACATCTTGGCATGTGAGTACTTCTCAAAGTATTTCTCAACATTCATAAAATGTTGACATATCATTACTCTTGCTATCAACAGACATGGATACTGGTATAATCACATGAAATTCTATTCTTGAGGAGACCAGAAATCACAAGACTACTCAGAATTTTCAGAATATTAGTACTTAAAATAGAAAAATGGCCAGATTTATCTAAATATACAAAATATGAATAAAGGGAAAAGTTTCAAAATTAGTCAATAAGTCATAGATTCATATAGTATTACAAGTCATTAGAGAAGCCTATTATATTTGCTAGACTTAGGAAAGCACAGATTCTCAGATTGTGATTAATGGAAAACAACTATTTTTAAACATGGAAAGTTTATATAAACCTTGAGTGTATTAATTATGTTTCCAATAGTGATACACAAAGTTCTTTGATTCTCTTGGAATAGGAAGTTGTTAGATTTATTTATCCCATGCTAAGGGACAAATGTTAATACTTGTTCTGAGAACGTCTAAAGGCAATTAAATGTAAAGAAGAGCATAAATTATCTAAATAGAATTCTCCACTTATTCTTCAGTTAGTGATTGGAAAATATATATTTAATTTAACAAATTTAAGGTTTTTTTATTAATTATATTAAAATATTTATAAAATAATAAAAATGATTGAATCTTAAAAATATACTTATAATATTCTTTCAAAATAGCTATTATTCTCTCTTTCAATAGTGCATCCAAAATCAACATTAATTAGAACCACTGTTTATTGAAGATTTATTTTGTGATAAGTAAAGTAATTGGGGTTTGTATATATTATTTAGTGTTTAATATTATACAGCTAGGCTAGTTCTAATATTTCCCAAATAAGAAAAAAAACTTTAAGAAGGAATCAGAGTAAATGGATCATATTATTAGCCTTCTCAGATGTTGGTGATCCTAGTGAAAAAGTTTTCTAAATCCCTTGTTCATTCTTTATTTTGCTTTTGTTTTTATCTTCTGTTGATATCTGCAAATCTTTTCATTTTTTCCTTCTATAAAGTAACTAAGTACTAATCATCTAAGGCACCCTGTATGTGTTGCCATTTTAGTTTTATTTTATTATTATTATTTTTGCCTCCAGAGTGGTTTCAAATATTCACTATTGTTGGGAGATAAATAAGAAAATAGTCACTTAAATAATTTTCTGTGTTATGTGTTTCATATGAGGAAGCTGGGTTGAGAAAAGCCATTGGAACAAAATAATTATATATGAGTTGGGTCAGTTGATCTCCCTTAATTACTACTTGTGATTGGTGAGATGCAGGAAGCTAAATCACAGTCTATAAAGCCATTTAATTATGGTTTTTTTCAGATTTATATTAGGTAGTGGAGAACGTATAGTTTCAGGTGGTAGGGAAGACATTGAATTGCATTGTTTTATTTAACCTATTAGTATTATAATATATTAGTTTATCAAGTTGGCTATTACTTCCATTGTCACAGAAATAAAGTAAAATAAATCATCCCTCGCTATACCGCAGTTCACTTTTCGCAGTCTTACTGTATCACGGATTTTTAAATTGTATATATCTAATCTTGTATTGAAGATTTTTCGCTGTATTGCGGGATTTTGCAGTATATAGGTACCTTTATAAATTTATTATTTTAATTATTTTTGTAGTAAAATAAGCAAAATAATTGTGGAAAAGGTTTATAAGTGTGTGGGGAGGGCTTTTAAAGCCTTAAAATATATACAAATAATAAAATAAATATAAAGTTATTACTTCGCGGATTTTTTCCTATCACGAGGGTTTTGAAACCTAACCCCAATGATAGACGAGGGACCACTGTATTAGCTCAGTAATATTTAGGGGTTAAAATGTACCTAAGAAAGAACTGAAGAAAAATCCTACATAATTGTTGAATAAAATAATACTGACATATACTAAATATTAAATATTGTATTTTCCACAAAGGTCATCTAGATAATTATTTAAATAGGTTTCTGACCCCAATACTATTTTTAGTTATAAGGTGAGACCTTGGAATCTGCATTTAAAAGTATGCATGTAATTAAGTTTTAGGCCCACTATCTATATTTTAAGAATCTATAACTTTTTTCTATCTTAACATAACGGATGAATATTATATTAGGAACAGTGATTTTGATTCACTCAGTTATTCTGATATGTGTTTGAATCTAAGGCTATATCCTAGCCTGAACCATATTTCAAATGGTTAACATTAGCACAGTTAAAAGGACTAGGGGAAGTAGTAACCCAAGTAATTTTTCAACGCAATATTTAGATTATGACCTCAGCTTAAAAACAGAAATAACTTTAAATAATTAATTTATATTTGCAGTTTTCCCCCCAGAGATATAGATTAGCAATTCTGAAATATGTTGTATATTTTAGGATTGAGCAAATTAATATATTATAAATAATGAGAGACAGTTTTCTGACTGTCAAAGTTGAAACAAATATTAAATGAGTAATTACTAAAATTAATACATCATTGTGAAATCACTAGGTTTACTAAAGACAGATGATAATAATAGGCAGATAGATAGATGATAGATAAATAAATAAGTAGACATAATATATACATACACAGATAAATAGATTATAGTTAGGTAAATAAATAGATATATCTATGCCATGGATGTATGATGTGTGTGTGTGTGTGTGTGCGTGCGTGTGTGTGTGTGTGTGTAATCTCTTATGAAGCCTGTCCATTGGGACAGCCTAGGTACAATGATACTCAAATATCACTATGAACACACCTAGCACCTAGACCTTAGTTTCTGAGTGTTTTTCTCCAAAAGAAAGACACAGAAGTCCTTGGTGTGTTAATTAATATCAGAAGTTGAAAAAAATATAAGGAATTGAAATGATATGTTGCTCTCACTGTATCCCATAAAGTGTTTAGATTTCAAGAAGCTGTTTTATGTTTGTTATTTAATCCTTACTTGACCCTTGGATTATTTATAAGTATGCTAATTTATAAATATTTGAAAGTTTCTCAATTTGTTGCTATTATTTATTTCAAGTTTATTTCCATTTAATTCTAGTTTTGCCAAAGAATGTACTTTGTATTAGTTTAGTCTTATAACCTCACTGTATCTGTTCTGGGTCTCAGAAGATATGTCTCAGCATAATATAGTTATCCTTTAAATCATTTTATACTATTGCATGTATTTTTGTGTAATTGATGTCTTACATTATATTTTCCTAGGCCACCACCCTTATAATATATTCTTATTATTTTTAATAGCTGTAATAAAAGAGAAGAAAGTTTGTAGTCATCAGCTATTTAGCATTTTTGTTGTTTTCTAAGTTTGCATTTTTGGTAGTTTCAAACTTCCATTTTTCTTCTCCCTGGAGAACTCTTTTTAACATTTTTTTGTAGTATATAGCTGAAGGTTATAATTTCTCTTAACTTTTGCTTATCTGAATATAATTTCCACTTTACCTTCAATTTTGAAAGAATTATTTTCTAGGTAAATAGTGCTTCTCAGATCAAGTTGTTTCTACATTATCTTCTGGTTTGCACAGATTCAAGCTTTTAATTATGTTTTTCCTTTTGTGTGATTTTGTAATTTAATTTATTGTAGGTTGACTATTTTTCTTTATAGCTATAGTGTTCCCTCATCTATCATGGGGATTAGGTTCAAGAACCTCCATGATAAGTGAAAATCTGCTAAGTAGCAACCTTATATTTATTTTATTATAAACCCTTCCCATACTCTTATAAACATTTTCCACACTTATTTTGCACCCAAAATAATCAAAATAATAAATATATAAAAATACCTGTATACCACAAAATCCCACGATATAGCTAAAAATCCATGATACAAAATATACAATTTACATATCCTCAATACAGTGAGACCATGAGAAGTAAACCGCGATATGGCAAGGGACGACTGTATTATATTTAAAGTTTAATGAGTTTCTTTGATATCTACATTTGCATTTTTCATCAAATTTTGAACATTTTTTGTCGTTATTTCTTAAAAATGTTTCTGGTGTCCCCTCTTTTCTATCATTTTGAAACTCAGCATACACATGTATCCGATTTCCTGATGATGACATATAGATCATTGATGCCTTGTTTATTTATTTTTTCTTTTTTTTTAGACAATTAATTTTAACAGGGTGACATTAATCAACCAGAGTACATACATAGATTCAGAGAAAACATCTCCAGGTCATTCTGACATTTTATTAGGTTGCATACCCATCACCCAAAGTCAAATTGTCCTCTGTCACCTTCTATTTGGTTTCCTTTGTGCCCCTTCCCTCCCCCCACCTCCTCCTTCTCTTCCTTTTCTCTCCCCCTGGTAACCACCGCACTCTTGTCCATGTCCATGAGTCTCAATTTTGTGTCCCTCCTATGTATGGAATCATACAGTTCTTAGTTTTTTCTGATTTACTTATTTCACTCAGTATAATTTATCAAGGTCCATTCATGTTGTTGTAAATAATTCTATGTCATTGTTTCTAGTATTCCATAGTATATATGTACCAAATCTTCTTTATCCAATCATTTATTAAAGGGCTTTTTGTTTTTTTTTTATTTATATCTTGGCCACTGTGAACAATGCTGCAATGAACATGGGACTGCACGTGTCTTTACATACCAATGTTTTTGAGTTTTGAGGGTATACACCCAATAGAGGGATTGCTGAGTCATATGGTAGTTCTATTTTTAATTTTTTGAGGAACCACTATACTTTCTTCCATAATGGTTGTACTACTTTACATTCCCACCAATGGTGGATGAAGGTTCTTCTTTCTCCAAAGTCTCTCCAACATTTGTTATTACCTCTCTTATTGATAATAGCTAATCTAACAGGCATGAGGTAGTATCTCATTGTAGTTTTAATTTGCATTTCTCTAATAGCTAGTGAAGATGAGCATCTTTTTATATATGTTGACCATTTGTATTTCTTCCTGGGAGAAGTATCTGTTCATGCTCTCTTTTGATTTTTTGATTGGACTGTTTGCTTGTTTGTTGTTGAGTTTTGTGAGTTCTTTGTGTATTTTGGATATTAGGCATTTATCTGTGCTGTTGTTTGGAAAATATCAACTTGGTTGGCTGTCTATATGTTTTGTTGTCAGTTTCTCTTGCTGTGCAAAAGCTTCTTAGTCTGATGTAGTTCCATTTATTTATCTTTGCCTTCATTTCCCTTGCCTTTAAAATAATCAAACAATAACAGTAAAATGGCTATAATAAACATGATCAAAAAGATTGAAGCCATGACTATGACAAGGAGCGAAATAAAAAATATAATGATTCAAATAAAACTTTTAGAAATTATCAGTGATAAAGAAAATGAGAAACACTCTACATGAGATTAACAGCATAGCAAAAGAAGACACAGCAAAAAAAAACAACAAAGCAATACAACAAAACAAAAAATAATACAGTAGCAGAAATTATCTCAAGTTAAAGAGAGTGAGACAATACAAAATAAACAAGGCAAACTGTAGTCGAGTTTCATTCTTTTGCACATGGCTCTCCAGTTTTCCCAGCACCATTTATTGAAGAGGCTTTCTTTTCTCCATTGTGTGTTTTTGTCTCCTTTATCAAAGGTGATTTGACCATATATCTGTGGTTTTATTTTTGGGCTCTCTATTCTGTTCCATTAGTCTGAGTGTCCATTTTTCTGCCAATACCATGCTGCTTTGATTATCATGGCTCTATAATATAATTTGAAGTCAGGTATTGTAATGCCCCAGCTTTGTTCTTTTTTCTTAGGATTACTTTGACTATTCAGGGTTTTTTATAGTTCCATTTAAACCCGATATTTTTTGTTGTATTTCTTTAAAAAATGCCATTGAAATTTTGATGAGAATTGCATTAAATTTGTATATCGCTTTGGGTAATACGGTCATTTTGACTACATATTTTTTATTTTCCTCCTTAGACAATTCTTTAACTTTGATAATTTTTCTGCAGTCATGTAAGAGAGAGTTTGCATTCTTAAGAAGTTCACTCTGAAATACTGAAGGGAGTAAGGGAGTGTGGCACTGTCTCCATTTCAATGTGTACACTAGGTGGAATAATGGTCCCAAAATGATATCCAAATCCCAGCATCTGTGAAGATGTTTCCTTATGTGACAAAAGCAACTTTGATATTATTGAATATGGATCTTTTATTTTATTTTATTTTGTTATTTTTACTGAGAGGAAGGGAGGCAAAGAGGAAGATTTCTGCATGCACCCTGACAGGGATCCAGCCAGCAAGCCCACTAGGTGGTGATGCTCTGTTCACCTGGGGCGTTGCTCCATTGTTCAGCAACCAAGCTCTTCTTAGCACCTAAAGTGGAGGCTATAGAGACATCCTCAGTGCCCTGGACCAATTCGCTCCAATCAAGCCATAGCTGCATGAGAGAAAGAGAGATAGAGAGAGAGAAGGGAGAGGGGGAGAGTTGGTGAAGCAGATGAACACTTCCCCTGTGTGCCCTGACCAGGAATCAAACCCAGGACATCCACACACGGAGCCAACACTTTACCACTGAGTCAACCCATCAGGGCAAATATAGATCTTGAAATGAGGGAATGGTCCTGGATTATTATGGTGATCCTAACGTAATTAAAGGAGTATTATAAGTGAAAAAAATTGATAAGAGAGTCAAAATCGGAAAAGGTCAGAAGAGTTTGGAGTGATACAGTTACCATCTCTAAAGGTAGAAGAGGATCACAAACTAAGGAATTCAGGCAGCCTCTGGAAGCTGGAGGAATTGGGCAGCCTTGAGGAACTAGAGGCAAGGGATACATATTCTCTACACTTTGAGGGGTGCTCACACTTTTTCAGCTTGCGGGCTACTTATAAGATGACCAAGTCAAAATGATATACCTACAATAAAAATGCAAAACATAAATTTATTTCTTCTATATTATCATTATTTAAGTTATTATTACTATTTAATATTGTGTATTCTTCTTTCACCTTTCTCCTTCTCAGCTCTCTTTTCGGAGGAAAGTCAATGTCATAGTTTTTATGAACAGTCCGAAAAAGCTGCTCCACATTTCTCTTCTTTGGAATAGCAATAGCACACAGACAGATGAGGCAAATGCACTTAGAATATGACATACTGAAAAAAATCCCCTCCCATTCTGTATGAAAGTGGTAGGTTTTAGGCTTCTTACTCGAACCAGCTATGGCACTCATTTTTATACCCTTTGTTGTATTTAGTTTAAATAAATTGAAGGCTAACTACGCAGCAATGTAACTGAACAAGTTAGTGCGGTTTAACGGGCATGCACAGGGTGTCAAAAGTTCAGACGTCAGATTGGCTACCCTATATGTCAATCAAAAGACAAATGTCTTTTTAATGTCATGCGATCTACCCACACTTCGTTCGTGATTGACCAGTAGATCCCGATTGACGTATTGAGCACCCCTGCTCTATAGGCTCTCTGTTAGACTCTGCTGACACATGATTTTTAGCTCTAGAAGACCCATTTTGACTTCTGAGTTCCAGAACTATTAAATAATAAATCTTTTTTTTAAACCACTAAAGGGTTTATTACAGTAGCAATAGAAAACTAAGTCACTCTCCAGTGATTCAAAGTATGCATTTAATTGAAGCGACATCTAGAGGCATTATAAAACAAATGAATCAAAAATAAAACTTTAGGTAATGTCTCCTAGAGACTTTTAACCAACTCAAATTTTTTGAGTTTGAAGTAATATTATAGTGAAAAGGGACAAAAAATAAGGTCTTGCCTTTTTAAAGAGAGAAAGAGATTTATAAATACATTGATGCAACATATAAAATTTGTTTCAAGTACAAAAGGCAGGAGGGAAGTTGTAGGGTGTAAATAGGACAGTGTCAACCTTGGATTAATGTGTTTTAGAAATGTGGTAAAAGTTTTAGTGTACGTTTTGTCTGCTTTTACATGTGTGTCAAATTTTTTAAAACTTGGAAAAAAAAGAACCATTATAGTTAACATTCTATGGAAGGAAAAATGATTCAATACTAATTTTTCATGTGACAGTGTATTTGGACAAATTAGCAGCCTCAATTGAAAATAGAATAGGCATCAGCTCTAATAGTTTAGTATTAGATCAGTTTAATGTGTTTTATTACTTGAACAAATAAACCAGGAAGCAAGAGGCCTTTCTCTGAGGATGTCAACCAGTGGACATTAACCTTTCCCTCATGTCACTACTACATTGTAGTTTCTGCAGTTTGTTTTACCTTTTGTCATTTGCAATTGTAGGCACACACCAAAAGTGTTTAGAGAATTGTTGAAAATATAAGTATTTGATGAAACCGTATGCAACTTCAAATTTGATCCCTGGATAAACACCGCATGCTGATGCCTTGTCACCAAATGAGAAAGCCCTGAGTTTGTCTCTTTGGCTGCCAAAGCTGCCTTTATTTTCCTGGAGCATTCTAGTCAGCAGGTAGTTTGAGGAACCCTTGGTAGGAGACAGCATATGTTTGGATTATGAACTTCACTTGTTCCCTTTTCTTTGAATAAATATATAAAAGGGTTAAGGAAATATTTGTAGACAATTTTAAAAAAAGAAAAGAAAACTGAAACAGTTCAAACAGTGAACTTAATTTTTTCCCCTCTCCAAAGAGGGAAACAGATGAGCACATGCATTTCTTGGCCAGATTCAATGAATTTAAATTTTCCATTAGCATATAATAGGTTTAGATTATAAATCCCTCTGAGCGTGGGAATTAGGGAGGAAAAACGGCACTCTGCAAGCTATTGCTCAAATAAGCTCAACCTGTTATTTTAGAATATACTGTGCCTGTAAAGAAAAATATAATTTTATATGTGTCAGGGTTGTTGTTGTTGTTTTTTTTAATAGCAAGATTTTTTAAAAGTTATTTCTACTTTGAGAGAATCAGTGATTGTGTTTGATGACAAGCCAGATGGCAGCCGTTGTCTAGACCCGGTGCCAAGAAGCATGACAGGAGCCGCAATTTACCTTCCGCGGTGAGGCTAGCCACCGAAGCACTCCACAGCTGCGGGTGAGCAGGTTGCCGCCAGTAGGTGCAAGCACAGTTGGTTTCCTCCCAGTTTGGATGGAGCAGGTAAGAGGCTGAATCAGTACCCAGCAATTATGGAATTGGCATGCACTGCATTGTTTATTCACAGTAATATTCCTACTGGACTTTATTAAAACACCATCTGTTGTCAAGGCAGACAAAGAATCCAAACAAAAAATCTAAGCAAGACACGGAGAAGGAGAGAAAGTGAGCTATTTGCATGTGTGCATTGAAGTTCTGCTCCAGGACTTGGGTGCATTTCTAAGTGGCCATGTTTGATCCTGGAGGTTATCTTTTAACAAAGTGTCCCTACTCTCCAGATTTTTGTTTACTGGTTTCCACTGTCAACTAGGCCAAATCCATTTGTGGTCCAAATGAACTTGGCCGTGTGTAAGTCAGGCTGGAACTGAAGTCAGGGAGTGCATGCATGTGGGTGGAACCCAATGTATTAGCATTACTACAAATTAAAACCAAAATGAGGGAAAGTAAATCGTCCCAGTGAATGATGCTCAGAATAAACTTCTGAGTTAATGTTCGGAATATAGACTGAGTAATAAAGGATATCGGCCAATAATAATATCATCAGGGCACAAGGAAGAGTGTCTTGGTATTTTTTTTTATTTTTTTATAATCAGGTGTTTTCTCTCTCTTTTTTAAATCCTGCATATGGGGAGCGGATATTTCTAATACGCAGCTGGTCTTTACAAATGGCCAAGTTTAATTTTTCATATACTGCATACATTTCCAGGTGAAATTAACTAGTCAGAATTCCTCATCAGATAATATACTAATAAAATATGATGCAAGTAATTAAATATGCAAATCTGTAAAAGACAACATTGAAGCTGTGATGTGCCTTTCAGTTTTACAAAAAAGTGATCTGTTGATTTGGAAATTTTAGTGAAAAAAAAATCTTTAAAGAAAAGTGTAAAAAATCCCTGATTCATGTGGCAAAATGAAAATATCAGAGAAAATATTATAAAACAATCATTGAATACCTTCTGAGTAAAAGAAGTGGCTCATTTAAAATATATATTTTAATATTACAGAGAAAATGAATTAGTAATGTTAGGAAGAAGCCAAAAGAAAGCTCACACAATGTATAATGTCATTGTCTGGTTTGCCCAACACCCAGACCGCTGACATTCTTGCCAAGACATGAGCCATCATTTTAATTTACAGATATTCTGTTTAGCACTTTGCAAGCCATACTGATATTTACAGAGAATTCAATGAATGAATGAAAAGAAACAGCTGCGACTCCTTCCACCTCATTGCCCACTTCCTCTCTAATTTTCCTCCTCAGTACTGACTTATTTATAGACATTTGTTGAGCAATGAATTAGGTTGGCAGCATTCAATATACCAATGCCCATTTGCTCAACTCACAATTCCTGCTTAGAATTTTCTCTTTGCTAAGTGTGTTTTACAAAGAATATCATCACTGACCAACTACTTTTTGGATTTATATTTTTAATAGGTTTCAAAATGTATGAATATATCATGTATGTTATTTTCCCCCTAAAACTGCATTTAAGTTGGTTTTAAGCCTTTTTCAAATACAGAATTTTGTACTCATGACATTTTGCTGTTTAATAATAATGTATGTAGGACACAAGATGTCACTGTAACTGTTGTTGTAAAAATAAAAAGGAACTAATTCTTAACTTCAGGAAGCTTCAAATTTAGTTGGGGAGATATGATTTACACTGAAAACAATAGACAATAATACTAGGTTACATATGATGACATGAATCAATTTGAAAACTGTAGTAACTCAGAAGACACATCAATCATGGAAAGAGGAAGGAAGATCTGGCTTACCTGACCTTTGAAGTTGAGAAGGTTTGTATGAATAGGCAAAAAGAAAATAACAGACATGCAAAGTGTAGAAAGGAATGGAGGGGCAGTCTTTGCAGATGTGCAGAAGTGGAAGTAAAGAAGAGGGTCTTCAGGAAACATAACTGGGTTCTTGGCTCAAACAAGTCAATAAAAATGGTGATTTAATGAGAACAGTTTTTAAGAAGAACTCATGGTTTATTTCACTTCACCCAGAGAGACCTACCTTACTGAGAGTATGTTAAAGACTTTACTGAAGGAGAAAGTACTTCTCTCTGTAGGGCAGACAGAGAGACTCCCACAGACTCCCACATGCACCCAATCAGGATCCCCTGCGCATGCCTACTAGAGGGCAAAGCTCTACCCATCTGGGGCCCTTGCTCATTTGCAACCAGAGCCATTTTTTAGCACCTGAAGCAGAGGCCATGGAGCCATCCTCAATGACTGGGGCCAACTCGCTCTAATGAAGCCATGGCTACAGGAGGGAAGGAGAAAGGAGAGAGAAAGAGGTGAAAGGGGTAAGGGTGGAGAAGTAGGTGGGTGCTTCTCCTGTGTGCCCTGACTGGGAATTGATCCTAGGATTTCTACACGCTAGGTCAATGCTTTACCACTGAGCCAATTGACCAGGGTCTCTATTTCTTTTAATACATTTGTAGGTTAATTGAAGTTTAATGCACAACACTGTCTGTAAAATAGTTTATATAACTATTTGAATCCCAAAGTTTACCAGTAAATAATGAATTGGTGAACTGATTGTAAGAACTGAAAAGTATGTGTAATAAAAAAAATGTCACAGAACTTAAATGCCATTGTTTTAAATTTTCTCCTGCTTTGTGTTAAGACTTTTGTTTAAATTCTATGCTAGTAACCATATCAGACTAAATCAGGATTTTTTTCTTTGATGGTTACGAGGACCTGGGTTAGAATAAGTGAGTTCTTAATCCAGGACTCAGAATGATTGATGCTGAGCTTGAACCATCTTTGAAAGAAGGGAGTATATCATATCAAAGACAAAATAACTGTTTCTGTTATCAAGTCTGAGGGTGAGATCAAACCACACAGAATAAAAGTGTTGTAAGGCCTGAAGCCAGGAAAAACCGGGATACGTCAAAAGAGTAAATAGCATGCTAATTACGGTTGTTATCAGAGCCTTGGCATTATGTGGTACAAAATAATTATTTCAGCAATGTAATATTTAACCTACCCATCACACTCTTGTCCTTTAGTGCTCACTCTTCCTAACATTTCTCCACTGGAAAATTCTATAAGAATAAGCTTCTAGTTTAGGGGTTATGCTTAGAGAAGAGCAATAAATCTTTCTTTTGCCAACAAAATCTTTCCTTCCATCTACTATGCCTTCACTAGAGTTAATGTCTTCACACAAAGATTGCTAGCTTTTGACATAAATTTATGACATAGGTTCATTCCTCTGCTCACCAGAAAGATTTAGTTTGAGAAGTTCACAATCTGAAGGGAACACTGGAGCAAAACATATTGATTAAAAATGTTTGCTTCTGGCCGTGGCCGGTTGGCTCAGCGGTAGAGTGTCAGCCCGGTATGTGGAAGTTCCAGGTTCGATTCTGGGCCGGAGCACACAGGAGAAGTGCCCATCTGCTTCTCCACCTTTTCCCCTCTCCTTTTTCTCTCTCTCTCTTCCTCTCCCACAGCCAAGGCTCCTCCGGAGCAAAGCTCGCCTGGGCACTGAGGATGGCTCCATGGCCTCTGCCTCAGGTGCTGGAATGGCTCCGACTGCATCAGAGCAACGTCCCAGAAGGGCCCCATGGTGGGCATGCGGGGTCGGGGGGAGGATACCAGTGTATGGCAAATAACTTTGCAAACAATTTGCAATATTTTCTCTGGGATAATCACACCGATGTCAACAATTTTTTTCCTTACCCACATGTGCACATATATGTGTTCATGTGCTCACATACACACATTGCCCTGAGATTTTTAGCCTTTATCAAAAGCAAAACAAAACTTATGAATGCAGAAGGGCTGTCTGTGGTCCCAAATTGTGCTATGAAGTAATTCAAGTAGTGTGGAGATGACAACCATATGCTGTCACCACCCACACTCCCTTGTCACTGACTGGCTCCCTTGGGTGACAAGTTTTGAAAACAATAGAATAAAAATATTCTGAAGTTTGTGTGTTTATACAACAGAGTAGAAAGTTGAGAGAATTTCTAAATCAGTTCTTTCTGTCTCTTTATATCTTGAACTGCTGAAAAAATATCTCTCCATAATGCTGGACTCCAAAAGAAGCAGAATTGTGGCATTAAATGATTATACAAATGGTGAAAAAATAATGCCACTGGGGGCTTTCCACAGACACTCACTCCTTGTTGTGTTCAGATACCAAGAGACCATAAACACAACTAAAATCTTCCATTCTTTTGTTCTTTTTCCAAAGATAATAATAAGTATTTAGGGCAAGGGCTGGACATTATACTGGAACATCATTGATATGCTGGTCAGTTCTAAATTCTAACACTTTAGTTAAGAAGCCATGTGTATCAGGAAGTAATCCAGCTATTATAAAGGCAGAACTTCCAGGGTTCTCCTCTTTGGATAGTTGATCAGAAGTGATAACCTCTAAGAAAAGTCTTCAGGTAGAATTACATAGTATTAGAATATCTTTATATTTAGAAGGCATGAATGCTAAAACTCCACACATTTAATTGCCAAATTACTGTAATAAAAAATTGTTTCATTGTCTTTCTTATTTATTATGTATATATATATACATATATATATATAATATACATATAATACATTCTTCATGGACAAGCATTGAAATATGAGTCTCTTCATATCTTGAGTTATTAGAAAAAATGAGACCTCTTGAGGAGGATTAAGAAAACAGCCCAAGAAAAAACTTTAAAAAGGATGCATGAGTAATGACAAGAAAAATGTAACTCAGAAAGGATAACTTTCTATAACACAGAAGAAATAACTTCACTTATAGCAGAGTATAGACCTTTTCTGAGTTTCTTTTGAAATATATGCATTAACATATTCTGAGACATAAGCAATGATCTTAGAACTTGATGTCATAATATTATTAAGTGAGAAAGAAGACAATTATACATGGTGTTTGGAGACTTTCTATTGAGAAGTATGGGCTTGGTTTTACTTAGACTGGCATGGGTCACCCATAAGTAAGCAGGTCACTGGGGCAGTCCTTATAAAGAGTTAAACTTAATAAAGCACTTCTTTCATTTAATGAGTTATAAGAAAATCAGGACTATATATCTAGTCACTTTGACTCCTGGGTAGAAAACCCAAATATATGAAGGCAGCACTGTGAATTAGGAAAAAAGAAAAAAGCATTCCAAAAATGAACCACTGCTAATAAAGATGTTATGAAAACAGTATATATATATTTTTTGGTGGGGGGTATTATTCCAGAAGCATAGATGCTTGGCAGAGCTAAAGAATAACTCAAAAGAAAAAAGAAAAAAAACAAGAAAGAAAATCATCAGATCAAATGTATAGTTTAAACTGAAAATTTAAATAAGCATAAGAAAATATTCTTGATAAAAATTTAAGGCAAATAAGTGTGGAGATAATAGGCAGAATTATGCAGAAGCTATAGAAAGTATATCTACATATAGTAAAGATTAAATAATTGGGTTTGGAATTCAATGGAAAGAATTAAAGACCCCAGAATCCAAAATATATGAAAAGACTAAGAATAAAATATGACAGACAATGAAAAAAAAATGACTTGTTTAAAAATATGTAAGAAAGAAATCTGAAAGCAGAAAAAATCTTTTAACATAAAAAACACATTAAAAAGAAATAGGCAAAGATTAAAATACAATAACAAGGATTTTATTGTGGAAGTTAACTTCAGACATCTTGCCAGATGAAATTATGAATGTAGACTAAAGCCCAACACAAATACAAGCTCTATTTAGACTGGGAGTATTCAATCACGAAGGTATTTGTCCCTTCTTGTTCTTTTAAGAGCATCAAAGAAATTCTTGTTTGGCCTACATTTTCTAATGTCAGTTAATAAGAGAAATTCTTATTCCAAATTTAGTTTTAATATTTTAAGAATTTGAAGTAATAGGAATAGTAAAAAAAAAGTGTCCATATCATTATAGTCTTTAATTATCAAGGAAATGATTTAATAATGAGCACAGTTGAACAAATTCAGATATAATTTGGGTTGAGGTGAAAAAGACATACCATAGGTTTAGTCAAAATGTAGATCTGATTTTAAATCTTATATGCACACATGTTTTCTATCTGAGTGGTTTTTACCAGGTCAACACATTTTACTTATTTCTATTGAGTAGTTTATACATATCCAGAATACAGTGTTATTACTATATGTTGCACTAGACCAAAAAGATTGACTTCAAAAATTCTGTAAATTTTATATCAATAAAGTCACTGAAATCGAAATTCATTGTAATAATTCAAAATTTGGCAATTAACTATGTCAGCATATGGAGAAAGGAAAAAATGTTCATACTGGGCCAGTTACTAAGGATATTAACTCACCAGGCTGAAAAGAGAATAAAAAAATAGTGCTCTCATCTCAGACTCTACTAATTCCTTTTAAAGGGATGCATTCCTAATTAAAAGATGGCAAATCATTTCTTTAAAAATTGGGTTTTATATTTCTATGATTTTTTAAAATTTTGTATTATATTTTAATATTCTTGATACCTAGGCCACTTTGGGACAATCATGAAGGCAAAAATGAATGGATGAATGAATATCTAAACAAACCAACAGATAATAGTGCCCACATTATGCCCTTTGTGGATGCCATTATTGACATCCGCTTATGGGCCACCAGATAAAACTAGAGAAGTATAGCCTGACCAGGCGGTGGTGCAGTGGATAGAGTGTCGGACTGGGATGCGGAAGACCCAGGTTCAAGACCCCAAGGTTGCCAGCTTGAGCGCGGGCCCATCTGGCTTGAGCAAAAGCTCGCCAGCTTGGACCCAAGGTCGCTGGCTCTAGCAAGGGGTTGCTCGGTCTGCTGAATGCCTGTGGTCAAGGCACATGTGAGGAAGCAATCAATGAATAACTATGGTGTCGTAACGGCAACAAAAAACTAATGATTAATGCTTCTCACCTCTCTCCATTTCTGTCTGTCTATCCCTCTCTCTGACTCTCTCTCTGTCTCTGTAAAAAAACAAACAAAAAAAAAACTAGAGAAGTATATTATTAATAATTTTTTAAATGTTCACTCATAGTCTAAAAATATTTGTCTATTAAAATATAAAGCACATAGTAAAAGCTACAGAAAATATGAATGTTTACTAAAAAAACACAAAATATATCTTAAAACTATTTTACCAAGACCTAATGAGCATATGACAATCACCCAAGACAGTATATTCTTTTTGCTTCATTTCCTTTGAAAAGTAAATTGGATCCACTGCTTCAGAAAAATCTACCACATTTGCAGGTTAAGGGTCAATACATGTTTAATTAGCTTAAATAATAATCATCATCATCATCATCATCTCTGCTGCTTTGGAACAACTACAGTACTTTTTACCTCATCAGATTACTCATGAGATTTTGAAATGCAGGTTCTTTTTTGCCATACCAATTGAATCAGATTCTTTCTGGTGATACCCATGAGCGCATGCTTTCAAACAAGCATCCTAGGCCCTATGGTATCCTTAGGCAAGCTAAAGTTTGAAAACCATTTTTTATAGTTTTAAACTTCTTTAATAGTTTTCTGATATATCACCAAAGCTTCAATCCTATAAATGCTGTGAAATTTCACATTGTTAAATGAAATATATTTGCAATCTGGGTTGCCCTATTTGGGCAGGGGGCAGTTACAAATACTTTTTTATAGAATTGATTGTATTGTTTATGGGAAGTTAAAAGTACTACAACCCTAAGGGGTATAAAACTATGTCTATCTGTGATTGTCATCATGTTTAGTTAATAAGAAAAAATAACAATTATATCATCTTGGGAAGTGACATGAATTGTAGTGAGCATTTTCACCTTGACAGTTGAATAATAGAATCTCCAGAGACTATTTCCTAAGAAAAGCAAAACACCCAGAGCTGAGTATTGCTCAAAGTTTAAAAAAATTAAAACCATAGGCACAATGCAAATATAAAAAAACCTGAGATTTATCTTTTATGTGATTCTGATTAAGGAATATGTAAATAAATGGATTGAAGTGATATAATTCTTTTTCTTCTCTGATCACTTTAATCTTTCAGGTTTGTATTCTTTTGCTCTCTCCCCACTGCCCCACCCACCCACCCAAGGAGAGAATAGCATAGAGAGGGATGATTTGGAAAGAGGGCTGAAATACAATGAAACTGCTGATATCAAGAAATGAATGTTTTTATGGTACAGGGGTCTATTACGGATTCAACAGAGGCATGTAATCTAATTACAAGAAGCTAAACAGCTCCCTTCCCTTAAGGATGGCATTCAGAATTGACCTGCTAAAAAGATAAACACCAAACACATTTATTTTCATATGGTTTTGTGCTTGCCCTATACTAAAACAATCTGGAGTCTGCTGGCACTAGGCTTGCATCATGTGCTACCTGCTTGAGAGCACCAATGCATGTGAGCACGAGTCCATCACCTTGCAATGCAAACACACTGAAGCTGTTTGATATCTGTTCCAGAACTTTTGCATTATTATAAGTCATCTTCTAGATTGTTGGGCAGATAAAATATATTATGCTCACTTTGTTAAAGATGGCGCTGCCCACGTGGAAGCCCATTGCCCAGGTGATAATGTTAGTTGCCCTTCTTGCTCGAGATGGGTGTGATTGTATTAATGTGTGTTGGGGGAGGGCTTTTGCGCCGAAAGGTTTTAAAAGGAAGAGAGATCACGTTGTTCTGGGGAAGAGGGATTATGCTCTAGGAGGAGCCCATGCTGGAGGAGAGCAGAGAAAGGCCACGTGGAAGAGAGGAGAAGCAACCAAGATGGCAGAGTGCTGAAGGAGAAGCCAGTTTGTGCAGAATTTGTGCAGAGAGAAGGAGATGGGAAACAGAGGTGAATAAGGCTGGTGAGGCAGAAACCTTTGATTCTAGGAAACTCGGATAAGTGAGTGGATTTGGGAGCCCTGAACAGAAAGGGAAGTGTTTTCCCACTGTGTGTATTTCTTGCCCACCTGGTGCAAGCTAGGACTAAAGCTAACGGCCCACCAGTTCTTGGCTTCATTGTTTCATTACCATCTGTCCGAATCTAATGAGAACATGCATTGGCCAGGCGGCTGTGATGGTGGCCGTGGTGTGGCTTCACACAGATCTTGCAGGGGAAACAATAAAAAAATTGCTGGCATATAAATGTAAATTATTGCATGTTCTCTGGAATAGAATGATAATCAATTTGATTTACCAGCTATGCACAGTTCCTGAGGAAATCTTAGTGAAAGGTGTTTAATGCAGTGGGAGGGTTCGCTTTCACTGGGTCATTCACATATAATTAAAATTATAAGCAATCAGAATTGTTGATCACAACTTTCTGGGTAGAAATCACCATAACCCCTGGAAAAAAAATTTGAGTGAGAAGATGGTATAGAATGAATTCCACACTTTATGACAATATGACATCTGATCTCTCATGCCGTAATTGTGCCCTAAATAAAAGTGTTTAGTCTATACCAGCAGCTCAGACACCAGTGGTATGCTCATTTCTATTATCATTATCATTAAGTGTTTAAATATTTCACAAGGGTCAAGAGGAAACCAATAAAAAAGTTCTCTTTTTTAAAAAATTTAATTAATTGTGTTTACATTGATTCTAGGGTCACCCTGAATGCAACCCCCTTTCCCCCATATTCCCCTCAAAATTTCCCTTGCCTTACTCCCCCCCTTCCCTTCAGTTTTATCCCATCCTATCATTCCCTTTCCCTCTGTCCTCCTTTCCTCTGGTCACTTTGAACCCTCCTCTGTCTCAATTTCGAACCTCAGTTCTCATTGTTCCTTGAATTCCTCAAATGAGTGAGGTCATATGGTATTTTCCTTTCTCTGCCTGGCTTATATCACTCAACATAATAGTTTCCAGGTCCCTCCATATTGTTGTAAAAGGTAATATTTCCTTCTTTTTAATAGCCCCATAGTATTCCATTGTGTATATGTACCACAGCTTTTTAATCCACTAGTCCTCTGACGGACACTAGGGCTGTTTCCAGATCTTCGCTATTGTGAACAATGTTGTCATAAACATGGGGATGCATTTCTTTTTTACCGTTGGCGATATGGTGTCCTTGAGATATATTCCAATAGGTGGGATGGCTGGGTCAAAGGGCAGTTCCATTGCTAATATTTTGAGGAATCTCCATACTGTTTTCCACAGTGGTTGCACCAGTCTGCATTCCCACCAGCAGTGCAGGAGGATTCCCTTACTCCACATCCTCGCCAGCACCTATCTTGTGTTGTTTTGTTTTTGAGTGCCATTCTGACTGGTGTGAAGTGGTATCTCATTGTGGTTTTAATTTGCATTTCTCTAATGACTAGTGATGTTGAAGATTTTTTCATCTGTCTGTTGGCCATCTGTATGTCCTCTTTGGAGAAGTGTCTATTCATTTCTTTTGCCCATTTTTTGATTGGATTGTTAGTTTTCTCATTGTGGAGTTTTACAAGTTCTTTATAAATTTTGGTCATTAACCCTTTATCAGATGTATTGTCGAGTATGTTCTCCCAAATTGTGGTTTGTTTCTCTATTCTGTTTATATTGTCTTTAGCTGTGCAAAAGCTTTTGAGTTTGATATAGTCCCATTTGTTTATCCAGTCTTTTATTTCATTTGCCTGTAGAGATAAATCAGCAAATATATCGCTGCGATAGATGTCGGTGAGCTTAGTGCCTATTTTTTCTTCTAGGATGTGTATGGTTTTACGACTTACATTTAAGTCCTTTATCCACTTTGAGTTTATTTTTGTACATGGGGTAAATTGGTGGTCTAGTTTCATTTCTTTGCAGGTAGCTGTCCAGTTTTTCTAACACCATTTGTTAAAAAGACTGTCTTTACTCCACTGTATGGTCTTACCTCATTTGTCAAATATCAATTGTCCATAAAAGTGTGGGTTTACTTCTGGGTTCTCTGTTCTGTTTCATTGATCTATGTCCCTGTTCTTATGCCAGTACCAAGCTGTTTTGAGTACAATGTCCTTGTAGTATAACTTGATATCAGAAAGTGTGATATCTCCCACTTTACTTTTTTATCAAGATTGCTGAGGCCATTTGTGTTCTTTTTTGGTTCCATATAAATTTTTGAAATATGTGGTCTATATCTTTGAAGTATGTCACTGGTATTTTAATTCGTATTGCATTGAATTTATAAATTGCTTTGGGGAATATAGACATTTTCATGATGTTTATTTTTCCTAACCATAAACATGATATGCTTCCACTTGTTTGTGTTTTCCTTGATTCCTTTTATCAATGTTTTATAATTTTCTGAGTACAACTCTTTAACCTCCTTGGTTACATTTACTCTTAGGTACTTTACTATTTTTGTTGCAATAGTGAAGGGGATTATTTTCTTAATTTCTCTTTCTGACATTTCATTTTTGTGTATAAAAATACCTCTGATTTCTGTGTATTAATTTTATATCCTGCCACCTTGCAGAATTTGTTTATTAGTTCCAGTAGTTTTTTGACTGAAACTTTAGGGTTTTCTATATACAATATCATATCATCAGCAAATAATGATAGTTTTACTTCTTCTTTTCCAATTTGAATGCCTTTTATTTCTTCTTCTTGTCTGATTGTTGTAGCTAGGACTTCCAGTACTTTGTTGACTAAGAGTGGTGAAAAGGGGCAACCCTGCCTTGTTCCTGATTTTAGGGAAATTGATTTTAATTTTTTCCCATTAATTATGATGTTGGCTGTGGGTTTGTCATAGATGGCCTTTATCATGTTGAGGTATGTTCCCTTTATTCCCACTTTTCTAAGAGTTTTGATTATAAATGGGTGCTGAATTTTATCATATGTTTTTTCTTCATCTATTTAAATTATCATGTGGTTTTTCTCCTTCCTTTTATTTATGTGGCAAATCACATTGATTGATTTACAAATGTACCATCTTTGCCTTCCGAAAATAAATCCCACTTGATCATGATGTATGATTTTTTTTTAATATATTGCTGGATTTGGTTGGCTAATATTTTATTGAGGATTTTAGCATCTAAATTTATCAGAGATATTGGCCTATAATTTTTTATCTTTGTGTTGTTTTTGCCTGGTTTTGGAATCAGAATTATGTTCGCCTCATAAAAGGAACTTAGATGTGTTCCTTCCTCTTGAAATTTTTAAAATAGTTTGAGAAGGATATGAGTTAGATATTCTTTGAATATTTGGTAGAATTCGCCAGTGAAGCCACCGGGCCCAGGGGTTTTGTTTTTTGGGAGCCTTTTGATAACTGTTTCAATCTCTTTTTTTGTAACTGGTTTGTTTAGGTTTTCTGATTCTTGCAGATTAATTTTTGGAAGATTATATGTTTCCAGAAATTTGTCCGTTTCACCTACATTGTTTAATATTTTGGCATACAGTTCTTCATAGTATTCTCTTTCAATATTTTGTATTTCTGTTTTGTTGGATGTTATTTCTCCACTCTCTAATTTTATTTATTTGAGTCCTCTCTTTTTTGGGGGGGGAGTCTGGTTTAAGGTTCATCGATCTTATATACCCTTTCAAAGAACCACCTCTTGGTTTCATTGGTGTTCTGTATTGTTTCTTTATCCTCTATGTCATTTATTTCTGCTCTGATCTTTATTATATTCTTCCTTCTACTAGTCCTGGGCCTTACTTGCTGTTCTTTCTCTAGTTCTTTTTGATGAAGAATTAGGTTGTTTATTTGAGCTTTTTCTTGCTTCTTAAGGAATGCCTGTAGTGCTATGAACTTCCCTGTCAGGACTACTTTTGCTGTGTCCCATAAATTTTGAGTTGTGTATTCATTATCATTCTTTTCTAGGAATCATTTTACTTCTTCTTTGATTTCATTGTTAACCCATTCGTTATTTAATAACATGTTATTTAGTTTCCATGTGTTTGAGTATGTTTCAGTTTTTCTGTTGCAGTTGATTTCTAGTTTCGTGCCATTGTGATCAGACAAAATGCTTGATATAATTTTAATCTTCTTAAATTGTTGAGACCGCTTTTGTGTCCTAACATGTGGTCTATCCTAGAGAATGTACCATGAGCACTTGAAAAGAATGTATATTCTGCTGCTTTAGGGTGAAAAGTTTGAAGATATCTATTAAATCGAGTTGATCTAATGTATTCTTTAAGTCTGCTGTTTCTTTGTTAATTTTCTTTCTAGAGGATCAATGTAGTGATGTTAGTTTGGTATTGAAATCTCCTACTATTACAGTATTGCTGTGGATCTCAACCTTTGTATCCATCAAAGTCTGCTTTATATATTTAGGTGCTCCTATATTAGGTGCGTAGATATTTATGATGGTTATATTTTCCTGTTGAATTTCTTCCTTTATTATTATGTAGTGAGCTTATTTATCTCTTACTATAGCCTTTGTTTTAATGTTCATTTTGTGTGATATAAGTACTGTCACCCCAGCTTTTCTTTTCATTTTCATTTGCATAAAATATTTTTTTTCATTCTTTTACCTTTAGTCTATGTCCATCTTTTGTTTTAAGGTTTGTCTTTTGTAGACAGCATATATATGAGTCCAATTTTCTTATCCATGAAACTACCTTATGTCTTTGATTGATCATTTAATCCATTTAAATTTAAGGTTATTATTAATATGTAGTTGTTTATTGCCATTTTGTTCTTTAAAGCTGTATTTCTCTTTAGGTATATTCTTTTTCCCCTTTGATCTGTTTATAACAGGCCCCTTAACATTTCCTGTAGCATTGGTTTGGTTGTAATGATTTCCTTGAGTTGTTTTTCTTTTTGTTTGTTTGTTTGTTTGTTTGTCTAGAAAGCTTTTTATTCCTCCTTCAATTTTAAATGATAACCTTGCTGGATAAAGGAATATTGATTGTAGGCTCTTGTTCTGGATTACTTTCAATATATCTTGCCATTCCCTTTTGGCTTCAAGTGTTTCTGTTGAGAAGTCAGATGTCATCCTTATGGGGGCTCTTTTGTAGGTGATAGCCTTTTTTTCTCTAGCAGCTTTTAATATTTTCTCATTATCACTTAGCTTTGGTATTTTAATTATGATGTGTCTTGGTGTAGGTTTCTTTGGGTTTCTCTTTAATAAAGTTCTCTGTGCTTCTTGAACTTGTGAGACCCTTCCCTGCATCAATTTAGGAAAGTTTTCAGCTATGGTTTGATTGAGTAAAGTTTCTATTCCTTGTTCTTTCTCTTCGTCAGGAACTCCTATGATGCAGATGTTATTTCTCTTCATGTTGTCACAGAGCTCTCTTAGAGTTTCCTCAGACTTTTTGAGTCAATTTTTTTCCTGCTCTGCTTTCATGCCTTTGTTCATCTTGTCCTCTAACTTGCTGATTCGATCCTCAGCTTCATCCATGCTGCTTTTAATTCCGATATTGTATATGTCATCTCCTACTGGTTCCTTTTTAATATTTCAATGTTCTTTTTTATACTTCCTAACTCTTTATTTATGTGTTTGTAATGACCATCCATTGTTGTTCTAAGATCCCTAAGCATCCTAACAATTATTATTTTAAACTCTGCATCCGGTAGCTTGGTTATTTTCATATTACTCAGTTTATTTTCTGTAAGTTTCTCTTGTGGTTTAATTTGGATTGCACTTCTCTGTCTTCTCATTATGTCTGTGTGTTTGGGTATTTTGTTTGTAGATCTGGTTGAATCTAGGCTTGGTGTTGTCTGCCTCCAATTTTGAGTTGTATTATTTCTAGGTCTTCTTGGGTTGGTATCAGCTGTTGTTTGTAATCCACTGTTGGATTTTGCTTTTCTAGTAGAGCCAGTTTGAAGTCTTGATTTGTTTGTTTTCTTGTCAGTTTTCTTAACTTGATGGTAGTCTTGATTACTGATCTCAGCAGGGGGTTTATTTGAAACTGTATCCAGGAATGTGGTGGGTGTAACTTGAGACTTTGCAAACCTGATCTGCCAATTACTCTCTCCCGAGATGGGGTGCTTTCTCTGCTTCAGTAAGAGGAGGTGTATCTCAGATCTCCATGGAGACCTGAGTTACTGCCTCTCCTCCCCACTTCTTGTTTTCAGCTATGTCTTGTTGTGCTGATTAAAGCAGGAGAAATATCTTCAGATGGTTGACCTAGAACCACTTTAGTCTTGTGTTATGTGGAAGGATCAACCCCTCCCCCAGCTATGGTTGGTTCCAGCACTGGATGAAACAGCGTCTCAGGTCATCCTATGCATTCCTCTGCCTGTCACCATCTGTCTCTCTCTCTCCCCTCTTTCCTTTTGGAAGACAAGCCAGCCCTTTCAACACACCTAATTCCAAGGTTCCCAGGCAAGTGGCTGTAAGAGATATTTTTGACTCTTTTCCTTGGAATGAGAGCCCTTCTGTGTTTCTCAGCCTCACCCCCCCTTTGTTCCTATAAGCAGGGGAGACCCACTGCTCCTCAGCACTCCCTACCATGCTCTGTGTGGCTTCTTCTTTGGTCCTTGGTTTTTGAGAACTGTTCTTGTAGTCCAGGGTTGGTTTTTCATTCTGATTGTTCTGCCATCTTCAGGTCTCCCCTTATCCATAAATTTAAATGAGGTTTTACCAAGCCTAATTCACCTCTGTTCCTCATCTCCTTCTTTCTTCATGAACTCTGCACATACTGGATTCTCCCTCAGAACTCAGCCATCTTGGATGCTTATTCTCTTCTCCACGTGGCCTTTCTCTGCTCTCCTCTCTAATGCTAATCTCAGGATCCGAGAAAATGGAAAAATTCTGTTGTCTTCTGATTCATACTCTTGAGAAATGATGTTGCTAGGCTTAGATGAAAATAAATGTATCTCTAATAGCAATACAAAAGCAATAAAATTCCCCATAATTTTAATGCCTGTGAAAATCTAAATGTTTCTCTTTTTTCCCCTTCTTTACCTCCCCTTTTTCTCTTCTTCTTCTTTTCCTTATTCTTCTTTTTCTTCTTTCCCCTCTTCATTCTTATTCTTCCTCTTTTTCTTTTTCTTTTCATTTTACTCCAAGACATTTCATTGTGTTCAATTCAATTCTAATGATAAATAGGTAAATAATTATAATATATAAAACAACACTGGCTTATCTTCAGTATCAGGATAGTTCTATGAGTGACATAGTGACATTTGCAGTCATTCCAAAAATCGCTAACCTGAATATTAATTCCATCAACAAAGAATAGAGCAGAAAAATTCTTCTTACCCTTGAAATGATCAGTTTAGGCTCTTCATTTGGCCAGCAACATCAGAATGAGAGATGCAAGCTTATGAAGTTTAACTACAGTTTCCTTAGAAGCTAGTAGAAGTTATAATTGAGCCCTTGTCCAGAAATGAAAAGATGTTATTATTATAAACCAAATACAGAAATATACCTACACACAAATGTACATAGTATAGATAATAAAATATGATAGGGTTTTATTACTTTTATTATTATAAAACACTCAACACATTTCTGTCATTTCTACAAATAGGTACAAGAATACAATAACATTGTCTATTGCTATATAACTAGGTGAAATGTCATGTTTCCTTAATAAGCAATTAAACTTTTTTGGAAAGTAAGATATTTGTCATTTTCTGATTATGGCTTTAAAAATATCTGCTTAGGTGGTTTTATAGGGAAGTCATCTGTGTTTTAAGGTACTTATCTTAGGATAACTTCTGTGGTTTGTGGCAAATGTTATAATAAATACACTTTTCACAAGTTATCATAAGGAAAAATTCACAAACATTTGAATGGTCCACATACATTTACTATAGTATTGTTTTCAGGAACAAACATTTTGAAACTGTTTAAATGCTCAACAATAGAGGGGAAGATTATAATTTATCACAATGAATAAATATATGGCCTCTTAAATAGTTTAAAAGTACTAACATAGAACTTTGGCCAGTTGGCAAAGTGGTAGAGCATTGGCCTGGCGCATGGATGTTCCGGCTTCAATTCCCGGTCAAGGCACACAGGAGAAGTGCCCATCTATTTCTCCACCCCTTCCCATCTCACTTCTCTCTCTCTCTCTCTACTGTCTCTCTCTTTCCCTTCCCCTCCTGCAGCCATGGCTCAAAGGAGCAAGTTGGCCCTGGGTGCTGAGGATGGCTTCAGGACCTCCAACTCAGGTGCTAAAAAATGGCTTCGTTTGCAAAAAGCAACAACCCCAGATGGGCAGAGCACAACCCCTAGTGGGCTTGCCGCCTGCATCTGGTTGGGGCACATGCAGGAGTCTGTCTCTGCCTCCCCTTCCTCTCACTAAATAAAAAAATAATAAAAAGTTGTAATTTTGAAAAGTGGGTTACAATTGAGAGAAAATACTGATGCTGTAACTACTAAGAATAAAATGCAACAAGGAAAGGTATATTTTGCTGTATTATGTATGCCTATGTTTAAAAACACACAAATTGCAGGAAAAGTAGTAGTTTATAACTGTCAATTTTTACAGCTTTTATCAAAATTGTGTTTAGTCTATAACTGATATATATATATAATTAAATAATAAATAGAAGTTTATATAGCACAATTGCAGCATTGCTTTAATATAATTAAAACTAAATATCTTCTTGAGCTGATACGTCTTTTTTTTCTAAATTTAAATTTAATATGTAAAGTTGTACTTTCCTCCTTTTATGCTCTTTTATGCTTAAGAGCAGATTCTTTCTGCTCTAGGAGTTCCAACACATTGCTCTCCCATTTTCCTCTGTCATGCGCATTTCTCATTCACAGTGGTTTCAAGGTATGTAGAACAAAAGAAAGAAGTAGCTTTATTCAACAAATGCTTAGCACTGTGTTAGCATTCTATCACTGCATAATAAATCGCCACACACTTAGAGGTTTAACTCCCTCTCTCTCTCTCTCTCTCTTTTCTCTGAAATAAATAAAATCTTTAAAAAATTTTAAAAATATATAAAACCTGACCTGTGGTGGTGCAGTGCATCAAGTGTCCACCTATAATGCTGAGGTCACCGGTTCAAAACCCTGGACTTGCCTCTTCAAGGCACACATGAGAGTTGAAGCTTCCTGCTCCTCACCGCTTTTCTCTCTCTCTTCTCTAAAATTAATAAAGTATTAAAAAATAAAATTAAAACATGCAAATTTATCACCTCACAATTTTCCAAGTTAGGAGTTCAGAACGGGTAAGGTAGGCCTCTATCCAGTATCTTTTCTAGCTGAAATTAGGGTGTCCAGTAGTGTTATCATCTAACCTGAGCTCAGAGCCCTCTTCTAAGCCCATTCAGACAACAAGAAGACTTGCAGGTGTAAGACTAAAGTACCTACTTTTTTGCCTGCTGTTAACCTAGGGGTTTCTTTTAGCTTCTAGAAATTATCAGTATTTCCTTGAACCTGACCTCTCTTTCTTCAAGACAAGAAGAAGAAATTCTCCCTTGTCTACTCTGCATCTAATGTAACATAATGCTGTCATGAGAGTGGTTATCTCACCACCTTGCTCAAGTAAGGTAACCTGGTAATCACATGTGCTGAAGGAGAGATGACTCCACAGGCTTGTACACCTGCAGGTGGAAATCTTGGGGGCCATCTTAGAATTCTGTTTACCACTTTTCTACCTAAACTATAAAAAATATATATTTATTTTTATATTTCTAAGAGAAAGGATCATGTATCAGATATAAACTATATATATCAGAAAACTAAATATAGTCATTGATTTTCATAGAGCAAAGAGAAACAGAAATGTAAAATATTCAATATGTTTAATGTTAGATGTGCAACATTTTTGTGTGTGATTTGTGGAAGGGGAATAATTTTCTTGATCAAAACTAAGAAATGACATTTGAGTTTTATGGAGAACATTTTTTATTTAAAACATTAAATTACTAGAAAGCTAGTGTCTTATTAAGAAATGAGTTGTTATTCTTTTTCTTGATTGTTCTAGTCTGTAATCTGCTTGCATTTCCTCATGAATAAGTATAATATTTCAAGTTTATCTTCAAGGTAGCTTCTATAAAGTGTGGCAGATGTTACAGTAATGAAGAAAGGTTACATCCAAACTACAATGCATTCTGCTTCCCTTCAGCTCTATTCTGTGCATAAATGTGTTAGTATTTATATGATAGCCCATATTACTTATAAGCCTGCCAAGTTGGTCAGACCCATGGGTACTCTCATCAAAAAGTAGTTATCTACTTGCTTTCACTATGCAGATGAAATCAGAAAAACTGATAGGGTGACTGCTTATTCTGAGGCATCATGACTAATCAGTGATACATTGAATAATTGGGGATAAAATTTGGCCTCTAACCCTTTACTTGTGTGTCCAAAGCCACTAAAAAGGAGAAAATGAGCACTATGTTACAAGTTTGAGTAGTGATAGAAAACTGAAAAAAAACTGAGACAATGGTTTGAACTTCCCACTTCATTTCCTCAAAAGCATTTCTGTGGGCAAATCAGGTCATAGATACATAAATGCTTAATGTTCCCACCTATCAAGGTCACTGTGTTAATCTCCATTTAGGAACATGATCTTGCAAACCCATTTTTGAATTGACTTAAACAGTTTTTTCATGTTCATTTTTCCAAAGAGAGCATACCAAAACTTCCTATCTTGTAATCAGAGCAACATCATTTAAGATAATTACTTAACTCTCTGTGGGTTTCTGACAAGCACCATTCACAGTGAATTACAGCTTTAAACCCTTTCAGCTCATCTCTCTGCTAATGGAATTTTTAGCCTAACCTCCCCTTGGGATTGACTAACACCAAATAAATATGCTTGGAAGTTACCATTTACTTTTTTTTTTTCTACAGTGCATACAGTGTTTTTTATTTGGCAGGTATTTCTAATATCCAAAGTTAAATCAAAACAGAATTTGATCAAATTAAGGACCTTTAATACAGGGACCTAAACATTTTCTTCCAGGAGTTAATCAATGTCTTTTCAAAATGTTCCTTCAGCAGTAGGACTGTTATTCATTTCCATTATTTTCTTTATGTTGTTGACTTTAGATGGTAGATTCCTAAACATTTTCTCACACTGTTTTCATTTTTTCTAGTAAATTCTTTCAAATAATCTCTATAGAAATACCTAATATCTTGGCTATAATGGTAGATATTAGCATATTACTATTTTTCATACTTAAATAATAGCACTAAGTCATATTGTTATATAAAAATTATTATATTGAAGTAATTAAGTATTATCACATTAAAGAAGATTCTAAAAATATAGATATCCAACTCATCTACACATAATTAATGACTAAGCTGCAACCTCATCAAGCATGAAAGAAATGAGATAAGTTTTTGGTCTACAAACTTAGTCATTTTCATCATTTTGGGACTGAGTTGTATGATGCAATTTTCTCATCTCTGGCCATCTTAAAAGTTCGATTCAGTAGGTCTAAAAGTTTCCATGCTCTTTGTTAATGCTGAGCACAACTAGGTAGATTAATTTTATCATAATTTTCATCCACAAAGACATGTATGAGGGTTTCCATTTCAAAATATTTTATTCTTTGGGTATATACTTTATCTGATGCAAAACGGAAACATTAGGAGAGATGTATGGTTACTTTTATAAATAAAAGGATTACCATTAGTGTACAATCAATTTTAGTAATATTACTTAAGAGAAAATTAAAAATTTGCAAATTCTGACTACAAATTGCACTTATAATTTTTTTTTTTTTTTGACAGAGACAGAGAGTCAAAGAGAGGAAAGACAGGGGAAGACAGGAAAAAAGAGAGATGAGAAACATCAGTTATTTGTTGGGGCACCTTAGTTGTTCATTGATTGCTTTCTTATATGTGCCTTAACCTGGAGGGATGGGGGGGAGGCTACAGCAGACCGAGTGACCCCTTGCTCAAACCGGCAACCTTGGGCTCAACCAGTAACCTTGGGCTTCAAGTCAGCGACCTTTGGGCTCCACCATTGGCTCAAGCCAGCAACCATGGGGTTATGTCTATGATCTCACGCTCAAGCAAGCAACCCCACCCTCAAGCTGGTGAGCCCATACTCAAGTTGGATAAGCCCAAGTTCTAGCCACAACCTCAGGATTTTGAATCTGGTTTCTCCACATCCCAGTCCAGTATTCTATCCACTGTGCCACTGCCTGGTCAGGCACAAGTATGTTTCTATCTATTACACTGGGGAACAAAATTTTTGTTGCACCCACAAAAACACTTGTTCTTACCTAATTTGAGTGTACTGATCTCCAATCTGACATTAGTTTTTCTCTGTAAGCTACAGTCTTTTTTGCAATGCAAGATTTTAGGTTTTCATTTTATTGTAAAATTTTCAACATTTAGTTTAACATAATGAAGTAAAATGTCTTCTTGGGAATCATCTTTGTGAAAATATAATAATTTATATAATGAAGCAAATACACTAATACACAAAAAGATATGATTGCATCAGAATATGTCTACAATTTCAAAATAAAACAATTTAAAACACTTATTTTAATCATAAAATTTGCGCAAAACCTATTTAAATTCTATTCAGGCAAAAATTTACGTTTGTAGCTCTTGTGTTTATGTACTTGATGAGGAAAATCTTGTTTGATGCTCGAGCAGTAGTCTGCTCATCACTAACAGCTCCAAGATTTTCAGGAAACTTATCGAGGTGACAGTTCAGGAAGTGAATCTTTTTCTTCTGTTTTTTTTTATTATTAATTTTAATGGGGTGACACCAATAAATCAGGGTACATATGTATAACGAAAACATCTCCAGGTTATCTTATCATTCAATTATGTTGCATACCCATCACCCAAAGTCTAATTGTCCTCTGTCACCTTCTATCTGGTTTTCCCTGTGCCCCTCCCCTCTTCCCTATCTCACTCTTCCCTCCCCCCCCCCACCCGGTAACCACCACTCTCTTGTCCATGTCTCATAGTCTCACTTTTATGTCCCACCTATGTATGAAATCATGCTGTTCTCAGTGTGAATATTAATGCTCAAGTTACATCCAATGTCCCAGAAAGCCAACAGCATCTTTTGAACCAAAAATGTATAGTTTTCTGCTTTCCTTCTGCCATGGATGTTCTTTGTAACTGCCACAAAAGACTGCCATGCTGCTTTCTCCTCCTTATTCATCTTTCTGGCAAATTCTTTGTTACGTGTGAGACTTCGAATTTAAGTTTCATCAAATACATCTGCTTTTATCTTCTCAAAAGACAAGGTAGGAAAAGCAGAAATAATATATTGAAAGCATTCACTTTCTCTATTCAAAGCCTGAACAAACTTTCATTAAGCCAAATTTGATGTGAAGGGGGGGTGGTGATCCTGTCTTGATTAACTGCAGGTTCATTCACAATATTTTGCATCCCTACTTCCAGAGATTCACGTTTCAGCCACTCCTTCTGTGTCCAGTGTTTCTCCCAAGTTCGGCTGTCACACAAACACAGAAAGCAAGGATACTTTGTGAAACCTCTCTGTTGTCCTAGCTGAAAACTTACCATTTTAAGATCCACACAAATGATCCAGTTATACTCCTCAAATTTCAGAAAGTCGAGGACAATATTTATGTCATTATAATCTTCTCACAGATGAGTTGAATAACAAATTGGAACCACTCATAAACATTACCATTGTGTAGGAGAACACATTTTAGACTTCATTTAGAGCTCTCAAGAAATAGTTGCCATTCTGTTGGACTCTAAATGGTAAACCCAGCTGGGTAAGAAGACTACTGTTAACATGACAGAAAACAATGTATTTGTTTTCAGGGGAAAAAGTCCACAAAAGTTTTTTCACGCTTCCTGAAATGGGATACACTAGCTAACCTTGAAGTACTTTCTTTTCTTGAAGCCTGGAGGCTAATAACTCAGCTGCTTTCTTTAACAGACCCAAATCTCTTACTAAGTCATTCAATTCAGGTTAGCTAAACTGCTTAGGGCTTAATGACTGCTTGGCATCAGAAGAAGACCCTTCAGATTCTACAGCCATTTCCTCATGCATCTTATCAAAATATACTTGATTACTATGTTTACTTTCTTCGTCCTTAGAATAAATTAAACCATTGTAAACTGGAACCGGGAGTGTCTCAGAGTGTAGGATAGGTCATATTGCTGAAGGAATATTAGGATATGCAATCATATCTTGTTTTTTCTTGCCGATGCCCTTTGTATGGATCAGACAGAAATAACAGTCATGGTTGTGGTCCTTAGATTCACGTCAAACCATGGGAATACCAAAAGGCATTCTTTTGTGTTTTCCTTTTGTCCAGTAGTGAAGCATTTCTTCATAATTATGACACACAATATGAGGAGCCCAATTCTTGTCTTGATTGACAAGAGGAACTTGAAAACAGGCAATATATGCATGTGTCACAAATGATGAAATATTTGTGTCTTTGATGTTGAAGTGTGTAACAGCCACACATATAATTGAAGATGTCAGGACTATTCTTACATTTATGCCTACTCGAAGAAGCCATGATTCAATCTTAAAACAAAATAAAAGGATGTTTTTATCAGATAATAATTTTCCACATTTAAAAAAAACTACAATTATGTAAAAATTATGTTTGTAAATCATTAATTGCCTTGTGGTTATGTTCAATTCAAGAGTCATTGCCCTTTAACTCCAATTTAAAAGCCAATGCATGCCATTAACTGTAACAAAAATAAATTAAAATTGCATAAAAACTGGAGTATAAACCTAAAAACAGATTTTAGATTTGGAATCAGCGATGCAGAAATATATAGAAATAGTTCTAAAACCTCATGCAACAGAAAATTAAAAATTGTTCTTCAGTGTTATCTATCCATCTATTATTTCTACCTCTCTATCTCATCTATTTGCTTGAAATTAGATCATTTTTCTTATAATACTTATTAAATAATTCCCATGTAAACTTATTTGTGTGAGTATTTCCATTTTTTTGATTGGTCCACCTTCTAAAATTAGAAAAATAGCATCAGCAATTTTTCATTGTGAATTTCTTATCATGACCACTGTCCAATTTTCCTGTGTTTTTCTGCATTATATAGAGTGCTTGAATTTGGTGACCTTACACAGATAGAATATACAGTCTCAAGAGGAAGCACTGACAACACCGACACACACACACACACACACACACACACACACACACACGAAGTAGAAGAAATTTAATCCTATATAGACTAGTGTTTTCTTTTATTTTTATTAAAGTATAGTTGACACATGGTGTTATATTAGTTTCAAGTATACAACACAGTGATCCAACATTTATATACGTTATGATGTAATCACAAAAATAAGTAAACTAAACTCATCATAATGTTGACATGATTCTTATCACTATGAGTGATACAGTTTTAAAAGTAAATTTTCCAAGGAATAAAGACAATGAAACAGCTGAAAAGTACTCCAGAGGTTATCTTCTCTACACTGTCCCAGTGCCTCCTACCAAGAACTATGTATGGAATAATTAGAGGAGCTTCTGTTCATAGCTTTCTTAATTGCTATTTCTTAAATACATATAATTGCCTGAAAGTGTGACCTTTTTCACACTGGTAAATTTGATCTTCAGAAAAGAAAACTGATAACAGGCTTCTTTGTCATCAAAGAATGAAGAAATGTGACAGTTTGGGAACTGGTTTTAGGACCCCATCTGTTAAACCAGAGAGAAATCAAGATTTTACAGTTCTATAAATATTTTAGTGTATCCCATCATTTATGAACTGTGGCAGCTATCATAAAACGTCTCTGACTTTTGTTACAACTGCATATAAGGCCAGAAAATTGCATCTCGTGGTAAACCATAAAAACCTAAGTAAAAGCACCATTCCTTTCACTATATTCTAAAAATATACAACCTCTCTGTCAGTACATGGCAGAGTGGTTACCGTCCCAGAATGCCTGTTTCATTCTTATTTTTTTTATCTGATCTTACCCTGGTCTTTTCAAGCCCTTTTGTATTTTAGTATCTTTTTATGTTTCATAAATAACAGCCATTGCCAAGTAACAGCTGAAATAGATTTCACTTTGTTGCAATACACTGTAAGTGAGAGACACTGGGTGGTGATAATGTTGTTATACAACGAGCTTTCATTTTTGACCCAGTATCTAATTGGTGAAGATGTGATTCTCATTTTTTCTCTACTGAAATTCTTTAGCATCATTATTAGAATAACTTAATTAAGAAATGCTCATATTTTTTAAGAGATGGCTACTCCTCACTATACAGAAAAAATATATAAGTAAAGCTGACTTAATAATAAGATTAAAGTAGTGACTTTTGGGTTGCTTCAGCTCCTTTTTCCAGACACTCTTGTTCTCTGACTTTTTACAATGTGTTTATGATCCCTGTGATGTTTTAACTCTTGAGTATGTTTTGATCCTTCTGATGGCCTCTAAAACATGTCACTGCTTTGAGGGTCATGTCACATTTCAAGGAGGACAAACTAAATTGGTATCATTTGATCAGACAACAGAATGTTTCTCTTGTGGATTGATAGGCATAATAAAGTGAACAACATAACTGATCTCAAGGCTTGTAGTCATTTGTAGATGCATGAGAGAACTCATTGTATTCTGAGATGCATATGATGCTATAGGAATGATATTTGGGAAGAATTAAGCAATAAGATTATCTTTTGATCTTAATTTTTCATAGGCAAATGAACACATAATTCTCAGTGTCTAAATTCTATCTGAATATTTATCATACAAGTCAAACATTTCCATCTTATTATTAACTGTTGGTAGAGTGCAGAGCGTTCACCTGGCAGCTGTGGCTGATGCTATGCTGTGAGAATACTCCAGCATGTTAATCCCTCCTGGGAATACCCAGGAAGGAAGCTCGCCCGCTGTGACTCAACACCAAACAGGCAGCTCTCTGGATCTTTTTAGCCATTGGCCTTGAAGAACATGCTGTGACATCCCATTGGCTGAACCCATGCATATAAGGTAGTTTACTTCCTGAATAAAGTGAATTTGCCTCATTGAACCTTGTCCCTGGAGTCGGGTCTCTGTGGCTCCATCATCCTCACCCCCGGTGGGCCTTGTTCACAATTAACACAATTTCCAAACCCATAAAATTGATTATTCTGCTCTTATTTTCTTTCCTGTAAACAAGCCATTTTCATTTGCAATGACCAATACCAGGCTAATATTTGGAATGGGGATGTAAATTTGAGAAAATGTGAAGCCTATTAATGGTCTTTAATTAAGGGTTGGGCACACCCAAGATTTGTGACAGATAGTCCTATGTACCTGTGTTCTCAGATATAAGTGGTAGAAATAAAGTCATATCCTTCTACACTTTATAAGTCCAGCTCTGACCTGGAATAAACATTCAAGCACACACAACATGAGTGGAGAAAGAATGTACTGAACACCAGGAGCACTCCAGGTATAGCCAGAATCTCAGCAGAAAGGTGAAGGTCTTGCCACAGTGGGTCTGAGATCTCCACTGCACAGTACGGAGAGCTTTATTTGTGGGACTGCTGAATTCCTTCTAATAACAACAGGTGCTAAAAGATATCATGTGCCTAAACCTTTAATGGCAATGACAAAAAGAGGCAATGAAAGTTTCTGATTTAAAAAAAAAGAAAAGGAAGGAAGGGAGGAAGGAGAGAGAAAGAGAGAGAGAGAGAGTGAGTGAGAGAGAGAGAGAGAAAGAAAGAAAGAGAAGAAAGAAAAAGAAAGAAAGAAACTGGCTGCTTTGAACACTTGACCAAAATTTTTTTGAATACCCTGGTCTGTGAATGTGCTATGGATCAGAACACAAAAATAAGAGAAGGATAAGAGCTGGAAACCACAGTAATGGGAAAAATTTATCATGATTCAGAAAATTAATACATTCATTACACTCTAGTGAAACAGCTCTGAAAATTTTGCCGCTTGTTAAGTTAATTTAATATTTCACATTCTTAATTTTCTCTTCTGTGAAATGGGCTCCCTGAGCTCTGAGTACTGCATTCTTGCAAGATGATGTGACTTATTAAGTATTTTGAATAAAATCCCTACTTACTCATAGTTACTATAGAATCAAGTATGTGAGACAATGACTCTTAACACAGTGCTTGAAGCACAGTAAATACTCAGAATAATTTAAATCTTGTTATAATCACTGTATAAGTGGGCCTGACACATAGTAGGGGCTCAGTAGACTTTGGTTAAATTGAATTGAGTTGAATAGAAATGTATAGAAGTATTTTTTTTTTACAGGGATAGAGAAAGAGAGTCAGAGAGAGAGATAGATAGGAACAGACAGACAGGAACAGAGAGAGATAAGAGGCACCAATCATCAGTTTTTCGTTGCGACACCTTAGTTGTTCATTATAGAAGTATTATATAGGGATTTCCTTCCACTCATTAAAAACTGTCTTGGATGGGGAATTTCAGCTTTATGAAATGCGAATGAACTGAATTAATATTTAATAAAGCCAGATGTGGTACTAGGCACTGTCTGGTATTTGCCTTATAAAGTTCTTATATTAAGGCTATGATTTAGGCACTTTTCTACTTTATTGATAAAGATATTAAGTTTTAGATCAGTAAATTAACTTAATTGTGGTTACATAATTGAATAACATAATAAGAATTTGAACTCAGGTTACCTGACTCAAAACCAAAGGGGACAGACTATAGCAAACTAGAGAAACCTAATAGCTCCCCAATCAGCATTCTGTCACAATAAAAGAAATATATAGTAAGTGATGAGTAATCAAAATGACAGACACCTTAATATTTTATCTAAAATTCCTAAACTCTCTTAAAGTAAGGTGACCAGATGTCCCACCATGGATTCCTCTGACTCACTCAAAATTTCCCATATATTGTAATATTTCCGAAAATGATCTTTTTAATCAGGTATCATTATTAAAAAGTAGATTGATAAAGAAAAGGTTAAATATTGGGCATCAGCAAAAATCACAATAGATAACAAATGCTTAGAAATATTTCATCATTTTGAAACAAACCATGTTCCATACAATAATGCACTAAAAATTGTGGAATACGCGGTCTTTACCAGAAACTAATGCTGCAACTGAATGTGGTTTTTCTATGGTAAATAAAGTGTGGACATCAGAAAAATCACAATTAAGGGTTGAGACTTTGAAAGCCATTTTATGTGTGAAATATAATTTAATAAATTCTTGTGAAAAATTTCATGACCTTTTAAACAACAGCAATCTACTAAAAGAAATTCACTCAAATGAGAAATATGCCAAAGAATAAAGTAATACTATAAATAATTTTTAATGTATTATATTTGTAAATTGTACTTATGTTGAAATTAAAATATATATATATTACAATACTATTTTTGCTTTCTATGAATTTTTTTTTTCTCCAGATAGACCAAATATTTAATCAAGAACTACCATCCCCCACCTTCTTGGTCAATGGTATCCAGCTTTACCAATTTTAAAATCTGGTCACCTTATCTTAAAGTATTATGATTTGTGATAAGTATAACAAATCCCGTAGTTTTAAACAAACAACTTCCACATTTAGAAATCAGTGGCTAATTAGTTTTGCATAATTTGTGCTCTTCCTCTCGCCACCAAATCCTGGTGGGGACAGGACTCATGATTCAGGTGTTACTGTGATATCATTGTGTGTCCTACAGAGAAGGACTCTCAGCTTCTCTCACATGGATGAACAAAGGACATTTCAGGAAAATTCCACCAGTGTTTTGTGTAATCTGACAAAGGGGAAGAGGACACTATGCCAGACCTTTCTTATTGTTACTGTTGCTTTATCAAAATTAGGATCAATGAGTAAAGATTATAAAGAAGTAGACTTAAATTTCATAAAATAAAATAAAAATTTCCAACCACTGTAGAAGTTGCTGACTATTATCTACTCTAGAAGAGATTTTAGCAATGGGCAGGAAACTAAACAGATGACATCTAGGTTGCCTTCTGACTGAAATTCTATGATTTTATGGTAGGAGACATCCTTAAAGCAGATCTCCTTTAATCACTTTTTTTTAAAAAAAAGAAAATAAAGTCTTTTAAAAAAAAGATTTTTAAAGAAAGTAGAGAGGCCTGTCCACAGGTAAATTTCTGGAATGATCTGAGCTCGACTCATCTAGCACTCTGGGGGTTTTGACCAAGTCAAATGTGGCTCTGACCTTGTGAACACACTGAACAGCAAGAGAGAGCCGCAGGTGCCAAAGCTGGCAGATTCAGGCTATGTATACAAATAAATGTCTAAAAAAATTAAAAATTAACACATTTTAGGACTACAAAGGGGAGGTGAAATCTTAATCAAAGGAGGCTTTGACATATTTGAGCTATTCTAGTCTTTATTGTCTGTGGTTGGTTTTGCTTGTCAAACTTGAATGCTGACAAGATCAGTCTTAGGATCAAGAGCTTCAAGTTCCATTTCCAAGCCGGCCAACTGTATCAGAAAGCACAACCGTCCTTGCTCAATTCAGTTAAGCATTTATCATGGGACTAATAGAATGACCACGGACTGTGGGAATTCATTTCCGAAGCAGGAAGTGAGGCAAGGAGGAAGCACAGCAAAGCCTGTGCGTGTTGTGGTAACTGAATCCATGTCTGTGTTTAATCAAAGGGTGAGTCATGACCAGGCGAGCAGGGCTCCCTACATGAGTAATCAGTAGCAGAAACCCACATCAAAATGCAGCTTGGGTACTGAACTGCCTTCTCCCCATTGTTCCACAGACATTCTTAGAGTGGAAGCTGCAACAGGGATGGTTGATGCTTTTAAGTCTTTGTTTTCCAATTCCATGGCTGTCACAGAGATGCATGTGTCCCAGCCACAAACTGAACAGTAGTATTTTACCAAAAGAACAGTGAGCAACCTTGCTAGATTTGAACTTGATGGTTGTCTGGTAACTCCTTATTCAGCAGCTGAGATTACACTCACAGGAGATGCTGTGTTTTCCTCTTCTACATGTTGGCATCTTGCTTCACTGAAGAGGCATCCCTCCTTGAGTTATCTGTTCCGTCAAGATCTCAAGAAAACTCCAGGCAACTTTGCCTAGGGCATTGCAGTTTGAAAATCTCCCGCTAGAAAACATTATTTTTCTGTGTCACATAAGACTCTGTATGAAGTGTTCTTACAAGGAAAGTAAACAATTCTTATTCATCAAAAATGCTGCCTAAAATATAATGTGTGTTGTAAGGAAATTACTGTACATGAAGTTACAGAATAAAATTGAAAGCTAATATTCCAAAACTACAAGCAGAGGACTATATCTAGAGGTACTTAGCTAAAGAAACATAAGTGAAATAGAGGCTAGGAGAATTTTGTTAATTTGTAAGTCATTTTCCTATTCCATGAACTAAGTCTAATTAACATAAATTTATATTGAGCAAGTATGGGGTTTAGGGATGATATTAGCCTATTGGCATATCCTTACTTCAAAATGGAGATTTTAACCACTCTTTTGTGTCTATGTGTGTGTTTTTCTGAAGTGTGAAGTGGGGAGGCAGAGAGAAAGACTCCCGCATGTGCCCGACTGGAATCCATCCAGCAATTCCACCAGGGGGCAATGTTCTGTCCATCTGGGGCATTGCTCTGTTGCAACCAGAGCAATTCTATTGCACCTGAATTGGAGGACACAGAGCCATTCTCAGCACCCGGGCAAACTTTGTTCTAATGGAGCCTTGGCTGCAGGAGAATAAGAGCGAGATAGAGAGAAAGGAGAGGGGTAAGGGTAGAGAAGTATATGGGCGCTTTTCCTGTGTGCCCTGATGGGGAATCGAACCCAGGACTTTCACACACTGTACCGCCGATGTTCTACTACTGAGCCAGCTGGCCAGGCCTGGTACCACTTTTGTATTTAGCTATAAACTTACATTTTTTTCAATAATTTGGAATTTAAACTTTTAATTAATAAATATATTTTAAATGTGAATATATTCTTACATTGTCCTTTGTTTTCCTTATTTTACACTTATATTTTTATATTCATGATATATATCAGTGGTTTCTTATAATTAGAAAGAGAATTATTGCTTGCTTGAATTGGTACTTTAGTATTTCCTAAAAATAATAGTTAACATATACCATTTTTTAAATGTTCAGCTTAGATAATCTATAATTCAGTACTCCAGATATGATGGGATAAGCGGTGGGAAGCTTTTCTCTTCTCCACTATTAGAAAAAATACATCTTATCATCAATAAAAATGTTTATGCAACAAGTATAAAAGTCAGTTCTTGATCAAAATAATATATGAGGCGAATTTGCCCTTAAAGTTATCTTTGATAAGTCACCCAGTATCCCCGAGCTCAATGGGCAGTGTTTGTTCACAGTTTGAGGAGCTGTTCTGTTCAGCTTAGGGGACATTCAGTTTTGGAAGAGGAATGACATTGCCAGTCATAGGTAGGGGACATTGTAGACCTTCATATGGTGTTTGATCTTCTTTTACAACAAAAGAGATCTGTGGATGAGGAAAGTTATTATGAACTGGAGTCTGCTCAACATTGGAAAGACGGTAACTTTTCTACTCTATGAACTTTTTCATAAGCTCTTTTGCATATAGATGTTTGCAAAGACATTTGTTTTTACTGGTTGTATTACTTCTTCTATGGATCAACATTTTGACTTGAGGAAAGCAACTTGATCACGTAATTGCATCCAGACAGATACGCCGGTGACGCCATGGGCTGGCATCAGTTTACAGCACCCTATTTACACTACCTAATGGAAGACCACCTTACTTCAAAGCAAAATAGAGAACGCTTTCCTTTAGATATATTTTTCAAAACAAGATTTAGTGTACCAACAGAAATAAGAAATAGAGAGGGAATACTAAAAAGTTTCCTTAGCCTGTTTCCATTTGTTCATTTCTTTTACTTATTTTTTTTTTATTGCAGACTTAAAGAACACAACAGGAAATGGTCCTGTTATCCTATAAAACTATAAACACTCTGCAAACCCTAGGACCAAAAAGGAAAGAAAAGAATGTCAAAGGAAATGGTTTTATATTAAGGAATTGATTTTGTTGTGGTTGGAAAACTAGTGCTGTATTCTCAAAACTTCTGTTCTTGCCTGTCATGCGGTTGGTAGCTCTTGCTGCCCTTCTTACTCCCCAAATGAAGAATCCCTGAGTGGCAGTGGGCACCATTAACCTAACGACATGGAGACTTTGCCCAGGACCACAATATCCATTCTTACTTTATCTGAACAGGATTTGGTTTAGGCAAATCCTTATTTTTTTTAGAGGCTTGCACCCAGGGGTCTCCAATAATTTCCAAATCCACATCACTATGTTGTTGGTTTATAAAAAAAAAAAAAATACAAGGATAACCAACTAATATACTCTATTAATGAAACTTTAGAATAAATACCACTGACATTTTTATTCCAGAAGTATTCCTCCCAATGGATATTTTTACCTTTAATAATCAGATCTAGCACTGAAATATAAAATAAATAAAGGCTATTAACCATTTTATCATCTAATTCTTTAGTTGGGGCAAAAGCATAAGAATGAAACTTTAGAGTTGTAAACTACTTTGAAGTACCTCATGGAAGTATTTGCTGCATGCCACTGAAATGTTGATAGTTGCCAATGTATGTGATTTTATTTTATATTATACTGTTTAAGTGAAACTTTTCTTTTTATCCGGGCTTTGACCTGAGAGTAAATTTTTCCCATTCTGCATTCCCTTAGACAATGTACAGAACATTTGAGAATAGCTTTTACATTCTGACAACTTTGCAATTTTATTTAAACAAATTCTTCACCCCCAATTCCCTACAGAGAAGCTATTGTATCTTTTTGTTGATTGTAGTGGACATATTGCAGATCTCCAATTACCTCCCAATGGACCACCCACCACAAGAACATTTCGTTTTGCCTGCACAGCCTCACTTTAAGCCTCTTGCCTCCTGGAGACTGGAGGGAAGTCTTTGTTTCAGCCCCAGTCTCCACTGGTCCTACATCTGTGCTTTTCCTGAAATGGAACAACCTAATCAATTACCCCAAACCACTTAGGAATAAATACATTGTCTAACATAATAATAATTAGGTGGTAAAAAGAAAACATTATAATGTTCTTTTGGATAGGAAGGTGACAGCTTCCAGACAAATAGAGAGCTTTGACAGGATGCAAAATTGTAATGGAGCAAGCAACTTGCCCTTGGGAAAAAAAAAAAAGACTAAGTATAATAGGACAAAGAAGTTTCAAGTATTTTCTTGAATCTCTGAATATTTACAGTGAATGCCTTCAAATTTGTGCTTCTTTTGTAATCTTCTGAGATAGGTGATTTGGTTAGTAAAATTAGTAAAATTTTTGCTGTGATACAGTATTTAAAAGTGCTATTTGTATTATAAGGCTTGATACATCATATACCAAGGAAGGTAAACTGTGGATTGGAAATGAACATATTGTATTGGGTAGGCAATGCCGTTTCTATATTTTTTGCTTTAAATTCTTTTCCCAAGTAACTTTGGATTAAAGAAGTATGATTTGTGGAATGACACCTTACCACGTATTCTAATTGTTTTTGGTACTATTTCTGAATAAATAAAAATAATTAAGTTTAATAATTAAATGCTATTTCAATTAGTATGAGAAACTATTTTGAAAATATATCTCTATTGTCATTATAGTCACCACTTACAATAAATTTATAACTCCAATTTTTTAAAAAAATAAAACAGCTTTTAACATTTCATGAACTAAAAAATACGATAAAAACTTTAAAAACCAAAGCTACTCTCAATTTTTAAGTTTTCTTCACCTAACCAAGGACTTATTGTTCTATGAATCACTTTTACTCATCAAAGAAAAATATAAGTAACCCTAGGTTTAAATCCCAACACAGAATGCAAGAATAATTTGGGATTTATTCATTAAAAATACTTTAGTTCTTACAAATACATATTCTTTAGGATATGACAAAAATGTTATTGGCTTCTTAAGCAATGAGCAACAAAGGGACATAGTTAAACATAAAATGATAGCTGACTTCGACCATTCTTGCTTTTCATTATTACCTAAAACTCAATTTTATTGCTTAATAACCGGACAATATTGAATCGTATACCCACAACCAGAATGGAAAGTATCAGGTTATTGAATCATGTTCCTTTTTAGTTACTTATACATTAGAATTAGGTATTGATATTATGTGTAATAAAGTAAACCAATACTCTACTAACCTTCCTGCTTTCCCTTGATTCTCTGATCTTGCTCAACCCTTATACCACCTTACCTCCTTGCCCAGCCCCTTCACACATTAACTCACACACACTCCAAGATCAGGATTATATTTTATATTGAGGAATTGTTTTTTATGTTGCAGCATTTAGAGGCATTTATTGTGGGGCAATAAAAAATAGTTGGTGTTTTGGAGTTTGGAGAGAAACGTACAGATGGATAAATTATCACATAGTAAACATACCTAGAAACAAGCAGACAAATGAAAAAATTGAACCAAACCAATAATTCTCCTTACTCTCAATGTTTTCCATGAAAATAACCATTATCCTGAATTCTAGCACTATATATTAATTTTGCCTGTTTTTTGTACTTTGTATAAATGGAATAATTCATAATGTGCACTTTTTATCTGGCATCTTTTGGTCAATGTTATGTTATCAAAACAAGCCATGTTTTTGCATGTAACAATAATTAATTCTTTCTCAGTGTTCCACACTATTCCATTGCATGATCATACAACAATTTATCTGCTTTCCTTTTGGGTAATTTCCATTTAGAGCTTGTCAAAGTAGTGATGCCATGAGATTTTGTGAAAATGTCTGAGAGCAGATATTACAATAAATGTCTAGGAGAGAATTCCTAACTCACACAGTATTTATATTCATTTTTAGTAGATACTGCCAACTGTTTTCCAAAATGGTTGTTGTACCAATTTATACTTCTCTCTTCAGTTTGTGAGAATTACAGTTGCTGCATATCTTCACCAGGATTGATACAATTTGTTTTCTCATTTTAGTTATGTTGATGTATGTTCAGCAGATTTATATTGTGTTTTAAATTTCAAAGCTAGTAAACTGATTATTTTAAAAATATTTTTGTTGGCAGTTTTTTAAATAATTGTAAAGTGTCCTTTTAAGTATTTTGTCATTTTTTTTTGTTAGGTTTCTGTTGGGCAAATGAGTTTGTAAAATCTGTATTTTCTGGATTTGCTCATTCTTATTGTTAAAAATGGCTGCTGCCCAGGTAAATTTCGATGCCAGGTGAAACTACTAATTACCTTCCTGCTTGGGAAGGGGCTTTGTTATGCTAATGTGTGCTGGAGGAGAGTTTTTGCACCAAAAAGTTTTAAGAGAAGAAGAAGGAGGAAATGTTTTTCAGAGTTTTTTCAGAGAGAAGGAGTTGGGGAACCAGAGTGGACTGAGGCTGGTGGGGTCTTTGATTCTAGGAAAACTAGGGAAGATTCTCCTGGTAGTGGAACCAGAGCATGTGTGAGTAGATTTTGGTGCCCTGTGTACTCGCTGGCTGGTTGTGAGGCTAGAATAAGGGAATGACCCACCAGTTTTTGGCTATGCTGTTTCTTTACCGTCTGTTTGAATTAAATGGGAACCTGCACGTGTCTGGCTAGGGGGGCTGCAGCTGCTGGCCATACAGTTAGGAAGGTCTTTTTCCTATTGACATGTAAGAGCTGAGCTTGATATAGAGTCAGAATATAAATCTTTATTAAGTACAAACAAGCATTTCATATATATGCTTCCTTTATATAGTAGCTGGTATTTCCACTCTCTTAATAGTTTCTAATGAGAAAATTAACAAGTATCCCAATATTTTATACTTTTCCTTCATAATTAAGAGTTGCCATGTCTTGTTTGAGAAATCCTTGCTAAACTAAATGCCATGAAGATATACCTTTACTTTTTCTAATAAACAAGCTCTTTATCTATCACATTTAGACCTAGACATTATTTTAAAATTGTATTTGTATTTGATGTGTGATAATGAGGATTCATCATCTTTTCATATGCTCTCCAATGACTCAGCATTATTGATTGAAAAGACTTACCACACTGCAGTTTCTCCTTTGTTGTATCACAAGATGGGTATGTGTGGGTCCCCTGGCTTTACTCATCTTATTTAAGATTGTCTTAGTTCTCTGGATCCTTTTTATTTCTCTATAAATTTTAAAGTGAGCCTTTTCATTTATACCCAGAATAAATAAATACGTAAAGCCTTGCAATGTTTTATTCCTTCTATTTATGTTGGTCATCTTTAATTTTCTCAATCCTGTTTTGAAGTGGTTTGTGTAAAGGTCTTTTATTCACTTATTATTTTAGCTAAAATATTTGATGATTTTAATGTCATCATGAATGTCATTTTAAAAATGTTATTTTTATTTATTTATGCCAGTATTTTAAATAGTATTGATTTTTATATTGATCTTTAATCATCAAAACTTTCTTAATTCACTTATTAATTTTCACAATTATTTGTAAATTCTATCTATGCTATTATATATGTAAACTTCATTTTTTCTTTTCAATTTCTTTGCTTTATTTTTTTTAATTAACTTTAATGGGGTTACACCAATAAATCAGGGTACATATGTACAATAAAAACATCTCCAGATTATCTTATCATTCAATTGTGTTGCATACATATTACCCAAAGTCAAATTGTCCTCTGTCAACTTCTATCTGGTTTTCCCTGTGCCCCTCCCCTTCTCCCTACGCCACTCTCACCTCCCTCCCCCCACCCCGTAACCAACACTCTCTTGTCCATGTCTCATAGTCATACTTTTATGTCCCACCTATGTATGAAATCATGCTGTTCGTTATTGTTGTTGTTTTTTTTCTGATTTACTTATTTCACTACATATAATGTTATCTAGGTACATCCATTTTGTTGTAAATAATCCGATGTCATCATTTCTTATGCCTGAGTAGTGTTCCATAGTATATATGTACCAAAGCATTTTAATCCACTCGTCTTCTGACGGACACTTGGGCTGGTTCCAGATCTTCGCTATTGTGAACAATGTTGCCACGAACATGGGAGCGCATTTCTTCTTTTTGAACAGTGTTATGGTGTTCTTATGGTATATTCCTAGAAGTGGGATAGCTGGGTCAAAAGGCAGTTCGACTTTTAATTTCTTGAGGAATCTCCAAACTGTTTTCCACAGTGGCTGCACCAGTCTGCATTCCCATCAGCAGTGCAGAGGGTTCCCTTTTCTCCACATCCTCGCCAGCACTTGTTCTGTGTTGTTTTGCTGATTGTCATTCTGACTGGTGTGAGGTGATATCTCATTATGGTTTTAATTTGCATTTCTCTAATGATTAGTGATGTTGAGCATTTTTTCATATGTCTTTTGGCCATCTGTATGTCTCCTTTGGAGAAATATCTATTCATTTCTTTTGCCCATTTTTTGATTGGGTTGTTTGTTTTCCTGGTGTTGAGTTTTATAAGTTCTTTATAAATTTTGGTTATTAACCCCTTATCAGACGTGCTGTCGAATATGTTCTCCCATTGTGTGGTTTGTCTTTTTATTCTGATCTTATTGTCTTTAGCTGTGCAAAAACTTTTTAGTTTGATATAGTCCCATTTGATTATCTTGCCTTTTATTTTATTTGCCCGTGGAGATAAATCGGCAAATATATTGCTGCTACAGATGTCGGAAAGCTTGCTGCCTATGTTTTCTTCTAAGATGCTTATAGTTTCACGGCTTATGTTTAAGTTTTTTATCCATTTTGAAATTGTTTTTGTGAATGGGGTAAGTTGATGGTCTAGTTTCATTTTTTTGCAGGTAGATGTCCAATTTTCCCAACACCATTTGTTAAAGAGGCTGTCTTTACTCCATTGTATGTTCTTTCCTCCTTTGTCAAATATCAGTTGTCCATAAAGCTGTGGGTTTATTTCTGGGTTCTCTGTTCTATTCCATTGATCTATGTGCCTGTTCTTATGCCAGTACCAGGCTGTCTTGAGTATAATGGCCTTGTAGTAAACCTTGATATCTGGAAGAGTGATACTTCCTGCTTTATTTTTTCTTTTCAAGATTGCTGAGGCTATTCGTGTTCTTTTTTGGTTCCATATAAATTTTTGGAATATGTGTTCTATATCTTTGAAGTATCTCATTGGTATTTTAATTGGTATTGCATTGAATTTATAAATTGCTTTGGGTAATATAGACATTTTAATGATGTTTATTCTTCCTAGCCATGAGCACGGTATATGCTTCCACTTTTTTTTATCTTCCTTTTATCAATGTTTTATAATTTTCCGAGTACAAGTCCTTAACCTCCTAGGTTTAATTTACTCCTAGGTATTTTATTTTTTTGGCTGCAATAGTGAAGGGGATTGTTTCCTTAATTTCTCTTGCTGACAATTCATTGTTGGTATATAGAAATGCCTCTGATTTCTGAGTATTAATTTTATATCCTGCCACCTTGCTGAATTCATTTATAAGGTCCAGTAATTTTTTGACTGAGACTTTAGGGTTTTCTATATACAATATCATATCATCTCCAAATAGTGACAGTTTTACTTCTTCTTTTCCAATTTGGATGCCTTTTATTTCTTCTCCTTGTCTGATTGTTATAGCTAGAACTTCCAGAACTATGTTGAATAAGAGTGGTGAAAGTGGGCAACCCTGCCTGCTTCCTGATCTTACGGGGATGGCTTTTAATTTTTGCCCATTTAGTATGATGTTTGCTGTGGGTTTATCGTAGATAGCCTTTATCATGTTAAGGAATGTTCCTTGCATTCCCACTTTACTGAGAGTTTTGAGCATGAATGGGTGCTGCATTTTATAAAATGCCTTTTCTCCATCTATTTAAATTATGATGTGATTTTATCATTCCTTTTGTTTATGTGATGAATCACATTGATTGATTTGCGAATATTGAACCAGCCTTGCCTCTCCAGAAAAATCCCATTTGATCAAGGTGTATGATTTTTTTCATATATTGCTGGATCCGGTTGGCTAATATTTTGTAGAGAATTTTAGTGTCTAAATTCATCAGAAATATAGGCCTATAATTTTCTTTCTTTGTGTTGTCTTTGCCCGGTTTTGGGATCAGAATTATGCTTGCCTCATAAAAGAAGTTTGGAAGTCTTCCTTCCTCTTGAATTTTTTGAAATAGCCTGAGGAGGATTGGAGTTAGTTCTTCTTTGAATTTTTGATAGAATTCACTTGTGAAGCCATCAAGCCCAGGACTTTTCTTTTTTAGGAGTTTTTTGATAACTGTTTCGATCTCATCTGTTGTAATTGGTCTGTTTAGGTGTTCTGATTCTTCCCGATTGATTTTTAGAAGTTTATATGATTCAAGAAATTTGTCCATTTCACCTAGATTGTCTAATTTTTTGGCATATATTTCTTCATAGTATTTTCTTACAAAGCTTGTATTTCTGTTGTATTAGTTGTTATTTCTCCACTGTATTTTCTTATTTTATTTATTTGAGACCTCTCTCTTTTTTTCTTGGTGAGTCCAGTTAAAGGTTCATCAATCTTGTTTACCTTTTCAAAAAACCAGCTTCTGGTTTCATTGATCCTCTGTATTGTTTCCTTAGCTTCTATGTCATTTATTTCTGCTCTGATCTTTATTATTTCCTTCCTTCTACTTGTCCTGGGTTTTATTTGTTTTTGTTTTTCTAGTTCTTTTAGATGCAGGGTCAGGTTGCTTATTTGAGCTTTTTCTAGCTTCTTATGATATGCCTGTAGTGCAAAGGACTTCCTTCTCAGAACTGCTTTTGCTGTGTCCCATAAATTTTGAGTTGATGTATGTTCATTATCATTTGTTTCTAGAAACTTTTTTATTTCTTCTTTGATCTCATTGTTAATCCATTCATTATTTAAGATCATGCTATTTAGTTTTCAAGTGTTTGAGTATTTTTTAGTTTTTCTTTAATTTCTGGTTAATTTCAAGTTTCATGGCATTGTGATCAGAGAAAATGCTTGATATGATTTTAATCTTCTTAAATTTATTGATACCATTTTTTTGTCATAACATATGGTCTATCCCAGAAAACGTACCATGAGCGTTTGAGAACAATGTATATTCTACTGCTTTAGGGTGAAAAGTTCTGAAGATATCTATTAAATCAAGTTGATCTAGTGTATCCTTTAAGTCTGCTGTTTCTTTATTAATTTTCTTTCTTGTGGATCTATCCAGTGTTGTTAGTGGGGTATTGAAGTCCCCTACTATGATAGTATTGCTGTTAATCTCGCCCTTTATATCCATCAAAGTCTGCTTTATGAATGTCAGGGCTCCTATATATGTTGCGTAGATATTTATAATAGTTATATCTTCCTGTTGAATTGTTCCTTTTATCATTATGTAGTGTCCTTCTTTATCTCTTACTACAGCCTTTGTTTTAAAGTCCATTTTGTCAGATATAAGTACTGCTACCCTGGCTTTTTTTTCATTGCCATTTGCATGATATATTTTTTTTCATCTTTTTACCTTCAGTCTATGTGCATATTTTGTTTTAAGGTGTGTCTCTTGTAAAGAGCATATGTATGGGTCTTTTTTCTTTATCCACGCAGCTATCCTATGTCTTTTGATTGGATCATTTAATTCATTTACATTTAAGGTGATTATTGATATCTAGTTGTTTATTGCCATTTTATTCTTTAAAGCTGTATTTTTTTTTTTTTTTTTTTGCTATATTCTTTCCTCCCTTTGATCTGTTCACAACAGGCCCCTTAATTTCTCTTGCAGAATTGGTTTGGTTTTTGAAATTCTTGAGGCTTTCTTTGTCTGGAAAGCTCTTTATTTCTCCTTCAATTTTAAATATTAGCCTTGCTGGATAGAGTAATCTTGCTTATAGGTTCTTGTTCTGCATTACTTTGATTATATCTTGTCATTCGCTTCTGGCCTCAAGTGTTTCTGTTGAGAAGTCCGATGTCATTTTTATGGGGGCTCCTTTGTAGGTGATAGCCTTTTTTTCTCTAGCAGCTTTGAAGATTTTTTCTTTATCCATTGGTATTTTAACTATGATGTGTCTTGGTATAGATTTTTTTGGGTTTCTTTTCAATGGAGTTCTGTGTGCTTCTTGAACATGTGAAATGTTTCCCAACCTTAATGTAGGGAAGTTTTCTGCTATGATTTGATTGAACACAGTTTCCATTTCTTGTCCTCTTTCCTCTTCTTGAGGCACCCCCATGATGCGAATGTTGTTTCTCTTCATGTTGTCACAGAGCTCCCTTAGAGTTTCCTCACATTTTTTGAGTCTCTTTTCCTTTTTTTTTCTCTGTTTCTGTGCCTTTGTTTATTGTGTCCTCTAACTCACTGATTCTATCCTCAGCGTGATTCATCCTGCTTTTAATTCCTTCCATTGTGGTCTTTAGTTCTGATACTGTATTTGTCATTTCTGTCTGATTCTTTTTTATTATTTCAATTTTGTTTTTTATACTTGTTATCTCTTTATTTAGGTGCTCATAGTGACTATCCATTGTTGCTCTAATTTCTTTGAACATACTATCATTATTCTAAAATCTGCTTCCTGTAATTTGGTTATATCTGGTTCATTCAGGTCCTTCTCGGGGAATTTCTCTTGATTCTTTTGGTTTGCCTTCCTCTGCCTGCCCATTTTGTCTGTGTATAAGCAAGTTGTGGCCACTGGAGTCCAGTAGGTGTTGCCTTTGTGTTCTCTAGGTGTGGTCTGTCTTCAGCGCTGCCACCCCCTCTGCCGCTGCCTAGGGCGGTTGGATATGGGCTCTGCCAGTGCCGGTTCACTGCGGCTGTTGCTGTAATTTCCACCTCTATTCTGTGGTAGGGGCTGTCACTCAAACCACTAGCCTCAGCACCAAGGGCAGAGGTGAGCACCTTTGCTCAGCTGCGGACCCAGCCTGTTTCCGGAAGGCTTACGCCCAGCCCTCGCAGTCAGAGTCTGCTTGCCACAGTGTCGCGGGTTTGTCAGGGCTTTTAACGTGCTCTCAACTGTGAGCCTTTGCCCATCCAGAATTTAGCCCTGCCCTCGAGGCCAGGGCCTTCCTGCGCAGGGTCGCAAACTTCGTTTAATTGGGCTGGTTTTGTTTGCTGGCGTGAACTCAGCTGCTAGCTTCTGATCGTTCCGGACTCTACCCTGCCCCCACATTCGGAGCCAACTTGGGCATGTAGGATGGCAATCCGTGGTTTCTTCGTCCAGGCGTGGTTGGCAGTGCGAGCTCGGCCTCGAGCCCCTCGCCCATCCCCACAGTCAGGGCTGGCTTGCGCAGGGTCGCAGAGCAGATCTCTGCCCATTTCTTTCCCCGCTGTGGGATTACAGGTGGGCCAGCAGCTAAAGGACTGCTTTCGTGTGTTCCCTTCGCTCCTGCTGTGCTAGACCGAGCTCACACTGGTTGTGCCTATGCCCACGCCTACAGGACCGCGTTTCAGGGTCCTGCCGCCACCATACCCTTCAGCAACCCTCAGGGAGATGGAAGTGCTCTAAGTCTCCACACTGTAGGCCTGTTAGCTCCCTCACTCTAAGCAGTTCTGCTCTAATTGCCGTGGGAGAGCTTGTTTGGCTAGTGTCCTGTCTCCCTTTGTTGGTATTGCTAGTTCCAGGGGAAATATTCGTTTTCGATTAGGGAAATGTCTTAGCCCAGGGGTCAGAGTGGCTGTCCCTCAGAGTGTCCCCGTGTGTTCAGTCCACTCTCTGTTCCCACTGCTCTGTTCCTCTCCTCCGTCCCAGTTCCCCGGAGCCCTGTGTGCGTGGTTGTGAGACAAGATTTCTGCGCTGTCCCTTTAAAAAGATTCTTGGGTCTGATTAAACTCTTTTTCACAAACGGTATCCTCACTTGCTTCACAGCTCAATACTGTCCAAATGCCTCTTCTAGGCTCTGGGACTGCAGACTGGGGCTTGGTTCCTGGGACCCAGGTCCCTCCCTCTCAGCCAAACTCTCCTCCTGCCACGCGGGTCTCTCTGGGCTGCCATTTGCTCCGGGGAGCTGGGCAGCCCTCTGCATTTTTGCTATTCCTACCAGTCTCAATGTGGCTTCTGCAGTGTTCCTTGGTTGAAGAGTCCACTTAGTTTAGTTCAAAGTTGGTTTATCCAGATGATGGTTCTTAAAATTGAGTTATAATCCACTTTGGTTCTGGGAGTTGGAAGTTGGTACGTCTGCCTACTCCATCGCCCTCTTTGCTTTATTTTTATTTTTTTATATTTTATTGTTATAATTTTAATGGGGTGACACCAATAAATCAGGGTACATAGGTACAATGAAAACATCTCCAGGTTATCTTATCATTCAATTGTGTTGCAGACCCGTCACCCAAAGTCAAATTGTTCTCTGTCACCTTCTATCTGGTTTTCCCTGTTTCCCTCCCCTCCCCCCTATCCCACCCTTCCCACCCTCCCCCCACCCCATAACCACCATTCTCTTGTCCATGTCTCATAGTCTCACTTTTATGTCCCACCTATGTGTGAAATCATGCTGTTCTCAGTTTTTCTTTTTTCCTGATTTACTTATTTCACTCCGTATAATGTTATCAAGGACCATCCATTTTGTTATAAATGATCCGATGTCATAATTTCTTATGGCTGAGTAGTTAGTATTCCATAGTATATATGTACCAAAGCTTTTTAATCCACTCGTCTTCTGATGGACACTTGGGCTGGTTCCAGATCTTCGCTATTGTGAACAATGCTGCCACAAACATGGTGGCACATTTCTTTTTTTGAACAGTGCTATGGTGTTCTCAGGGTATATTCCTATAACTGGGATAGCTGGGTCTAAAGGCAGTTCGATTTTTAATTTTTTGAGGAATCTCTAAACTGTTTTCCACAGTGCCTGCACCAGTCTGCATTCCCACTAGCTTTGCTTTATTTTTTAAACTAGGTAATACTTCCGTTAAAATGTAAATGGAAATAGTGGATATTCTTGCCATGTTTCTCATTTAAGAACAATATTTTAATATTGTCAATATTGTATTATTAAACATTCTCCATATAAGTTTATTTTTAATAAATTTATGAAATTACAATTTTTTTTCAATCTCTACTTTCTAAAAATTGGTATTGTGAATGTTAAATACTTTAATCTATTTTTGCTTCTATTCTAATGACCATATGTAATTTTTCTGTTTTCTATTTATGTGATACATGATAGTAATTCTTCAAATGTTAATCCAAATGCCTTCTAAGAGAAAAAATAAAACCTAAATTGGTCATGATGTAATTTTTATGTATCTTGCATTTAGTCTTCTGACATTTTGTTTAAGTTTTATATATCTATGATAATGAAAGAGATTGGTCTGGGACTTTTTTTTTATTTAGACAATTAAATTTAAGACTTTTCTTTATTATAATCTTTTTGGGTTTTCATATCAAGGTTGTGCTGACCTCATAAAATGCTTTGAATAGTGGCACTTTTGAGTATTTTGAGAATTAGTACTGAAGTGATCTGAGTTTAGGATTGGCTGTGTGGGAAGGTCTTCAATTATAATTTTAATTGCTATAACTGATTTGGATAATTCAAGTTCTCCATTTTTTTCTCACATTGCTTTCAGAAACTTGCTTCTTATGTACAAATATTTTAATTTCTTCTACATTTTTAAACACATGATATTAAAATTGCTTATGATTCCCTCAGTTTAAAATATTTTGTTTTGTTTTGTGGTCATTTATACTTTTACACATAGTATATTGCTTCATATCCAAACTGCTAAATATTTTCTAAAAAAATGTTTCTTATTGATATCTAGCTTATCTCCCCTGTGGTCATAAAATATTCTACAAATGGTTTCAGTCATTAAAAAGGCAATGAGAAGTCCACTGTATGTGATCACTCTTTGTGAGATCTATGTAATCTTTAAATAGAAACTTTTTTTTTTCTGTTTGGTACAGGTTTCTAGATATGTTACTTAGATCAAGTTCTTTGTTTTGTTTCTTTTTGTCCATGTGTTATTAAAAATATTATATCACAGCAGAGACTCAAACATGGTGTTCTGAAATTCATTTCAACTATAGATTGAGTGACCTACAGGTTAGAAAGTCAGCCAAAATCGAAGTGCTTCACCATTTCCTCAGTATCAGGATTAAATTCAATGATTTCTTCATGATCCATAGTTCAGACCTCAGGAACATAATTATCACACCTTTTTTTCTTCTCTTCCTTCAGCTTGTTGGAGCCACCTTTCACGGGATCTCTCTAAATCTGCATTTTTTTTTTCTGGATATAATGGCTATCTCCTTGCACACAGACTTGTTGGTGTGGAAGTCGTTGCCCAAGTGTGTGTAGTACTTCTTGGTGATGACCCTGCCCTCTTTCTTCATGGTCTTGGTGTGAATGTTGCACAAGTTGGTGGCACCCCAGTGAAGAGTAGTTTCTTAATCACAATCTTCTACATTTTTACTAATCTTTGACAGCTTATACTAACAGTTTATGGCAGAAATTTGAAAACTTCCCCCATAGCACAGAGTGCTCTGGAACCTCAGCTGCTGCTTGCTCCTGGGAGCCGGGCAGCCCTTTTCACATCTCTGCCCTTTCAATCAATCTCAGTGTGGCTTTTGTGACTTTTTGGTTACGAACTCCTTTTTATTTAGTCCTGTGTTGGTTTTTCAGAATAATTGTTCTTAAATTTAGTAATAACTCTCATTTGGTCCTGGGAGGAGGTGAGTGGAATGTCCGTCCAGCTAATCTGTTGCAACCTGGTGTTCTCAAGAAGGGTGTTAACTTCCTTTGAGTCTTTCTCAAAATAAAACTCTATATGAACCCGTGTCCTAACTTTTTCTCAGATGAAGTCTTTATTTTTTATTCTTAAATAGTTTTGCCTATCTTGAAATTTTATTTAGTGTTGATATTGAAAAAATAGAACATGGGTCCTTCCCAGGACTTTTGAGATAGCTGTCCTTCCTATGCACCTGTGACACTGATGAGCTGCTGGAGTTCTATGAACTAGGGGTAAAAAGTTTAGAAACTACCCCTGGGCGTGCTGCACTAGTCATTTTCTGTCACAAAGAAAATATTAAAAATGGAAAGAAATTGACTTTTTCTATTCAACTGTCCCAGCTATCTTTTCCCAATGTCATTAAACATTTAACAAATATTAAATAAAAATTATCTTTAAATAAACATTTAAATAATAAAATTTCTATAAAGTGAAACAAACAAGCTTTGAGTCATTAATCACTTAGAAGAATAAATATGAGACACATAAAGAAAATGTATGTTTTTCTAGAACACTGACCACTAGCTAGAATGAAATTTTCCAAGAGCTCTGTTTGGAATCAAATCAATCTGAGTGGGTCTTCTTTAAGAGCAGAGTGAGGAAATTAAGAAAGAGAGACAGACAGAAAGGAGCCTCCTCTGAAAATGCATTATACTGATACAATTACTACAGAATTCTCATATAGAGTTATTTATAGCTGTAGAATAGCTTTTGGTGAAGTCTTTTAGAAGACTTTGAACATTACCTTCCACATCTAGTTCTTTCCCTACAAACAACTCCAAAATTCTCAAAATATTCAAATTAGTATTTTAAGGGACAAAAATAGATAATATTTCCACATGAAATATACATTAAACTAGTTAGTGCACAATCCATCTTGTTAAAAAAACAAGTCCAAATGACAGTCCAAGAACTAAACACCTTCCTCAATAACTTCTGTTGCTCTTGCCATTCTGAACATTAAAGGTAGTACCCATTACTTCTGAATGTGAAAAATGGCAACATAACTTGGAATCAGTTCTATTTCTCTTTATCCTTTCTCTTCTCATTCTAATATATCACACCACTGATACATTCATATGCCATCCTTGACCAACATTTTAAAGATGATTGTAAAAATAATTTTCTGAGATTTGAAATAATGAAAAATGCTTCTAAATTATGGGTTTAAAAAAAGAGGCTATTTTGAATGTGTAAAAAAAATAGTTTTATTTTTTTATATAGCAAGGCCAAGAAAGCTCTTGTACATCTATGTATGAACAGATTACAATTGAATGTATTTAGTCATTCACTCAGCAAGTATTTGTTGTCCTTATTATATGCCAGGTGCTATCACCTAATATATGGTCCCACTTCTCAATGGCTATCAAGTCTAGCAGAGTATATTCTGCTCCAGATTTTCTAAACTTTTATATCAATAAAGAGTGAGGTGCAATTGCTCAAAGGAAGAACAAAGATCACCATAGAAACAACCATATAATATTCATACAATTGTATAATTAACAATATTTCCACATAGTACCTTATGAAGAAGACTAAGAATATTAGTCACAGCCAATATTCATGGCATGGAAATGCTATGCCAGATACTGGAGAAATGTTTCACTTCACAGTATTTTACTTCTTCATACTTTAGCTAGTGACATTGATAATATTATCCCCATTTAGGATCTACTGTAAAGAAAATTCAGAAACTAGCGTTAGCTTGTTGATACCCACATAAATAGAGGAAAAACTAATATTCAGACCTGGGTTCAGTGACTCTAGACCAAACCAATGCAGATAGAGAATACTGCCCTCTTGTTGCCACAGCAGTTACTTAACATTGGTTTTGGAAGCCTATTACTCAGGCCAATCTCAGTTAATTAAAATAACAGCAACAAATGAAATGTCAAGCAAAAATCTAAGGCATAACTAAAAGAGGTTAATCAATACCACAAGGATGAGGCAAAGCTTTGCTTTTTTCTCCAGCTGTCCATATTTTACTGTTGCTTAAAAATCTTGGAAGGATGCAGGAGTTTCCTTCTTATCAAAACAAAAATCTCAACTGTGCTGTTAATGAAAGGTGTGGTCTTTATATTTGCAATTTTATATTCATTATTTAGGAGCAAAGATTAATTAACAGAAAGTTTTCTGAAAAGAACAATTAACTGGGAACCTAAAAATGCTCCTGAATACCTTGAAGAAAAGAACATTGAAGATGACCATGTTAAAAATTTTCAAAGAGAAAAATAAAACATATATTACTTATGAAATTTAAAGAAATACAAATAGCAATTTAAAAAGTAGAAAACAGATTTGGCTAATAGTAAAAAACAACAGTGCTTAGTAGAAAGCACTCTTTTAAGTACTGTATTCTGCTCATAACATGGAAAGGTACCTGGCCTGGGATCTAACATAATACTACAAATGCATCACTCAACCTCTCCTAGCCCCATATTCATTATGGGAACAAAAAACATTGGCAAGGAGGAACTAGATAATCTCAGAATTAATTTAGAGCCATTCTTCTCTCTGAATTAGAAAATAACCTAAAAAAAGGCTATGAAACAAAATCAATTCTATAGTAGCTACTGAAAACTGTGTGTACTGAGATGTTTCATTTAAACCACATTAGACACAAACAAAAAATATGCAAATGAACAAAATAGGAAGGTGAGAAAAAATGACATAATTGTGCAAAAGAGTTATGTATAAAACAAGAAATATTTTAAATTTCTATGTATTAGCTTAAATTAGAAGATGAGGGGACAACTTTGATTCTTGATAGGAAAGAAAACTATTTCATGATAGATTAAAGGTTGGACTCAACAATAGTCTAGAAAAGTAACTCTGGAGAGCAATAGATAGATTAGAAGAGATATTAGGACAGATAAAGGTAAGAATAAAGAGTTCACAGTTAAATGCAAACATTTACAGCAATCTGGCTCCCAGGGCATTTTGATAGCCAACAGACTAATGAAAAGCCCATAGCCATTCTTTGGGGTTAAAAACAAAAACAACATAAGATAGGGGGGGAAAGATGGCGACAGAGTAGGTGGACGTACCAACTTCCAACTCCCAGAACCAAAGTGGATTATAACTCAATTTTAAGAACCATCATCTGGATAAACCAACTTTGAACTAAACTAAGTGGACTCTTCAACCAAGGAACACAGAAGAAGCCACATTGAGACTGGTAGGAATAGCGAAAACACGAAGAGGGCTGCCCAGCTCCCTGGAACAAACGGCAGCCCAGAGAGACCCGCATGGCGAGAGGAGAGTTTGGCTGAGAGGGAGGGACCTGGGTCTCAGGAACCAAGCCCCAGCCTGCAGTTCCAGAGCCTAGAAGAGGCATTTGGACAGTTTTGAGCTGTGAAACAGGTGAGGGAGCTCCCAGGCCTACAGTGTGGAGTATTAGGTCCCTTCCTACTCTTCTGAGGGTTGCTGAAGGATATGGTGGCAGCAGGATGCTGAAACTCGGTTCTGTCAGCATGGGCGGAAGCCAAGTCGGGGTGAGCTTGGTCTAGCCGAGAAGGGTCAGAGGGGACGCGCGAAAGTGGTCCGGAAGCTGCGGACCGCCTGTAATCCCACCCGCGGGGGAAAAAGTGGGAGGCCAGGAATGGGCAGAGATCTGCCCTGTGACCCTGTGCAAGACAGCCATGACCGCGGGGACGGGCCTAGGACAAGGGATGGGCAGGGGCTTGCGGCTAAACTCACGCTACCAGCCCCGCCCAGCCAGAGAAACCACGGTTTGCCATTCATTGTGCGCGAGTGGGCTCCGAGTGCAGGGACGTGTAGACACTGAGACAAGTGGAAGCTCACAGCTGAGCCCACGATACTATCCCCGCCCGGGCGGAAAAACTGCGGTTTGCCATCCTACGTGTAGGAGCGGGCTCTGAACGCGGGGGCGGGGTAGAGTCCGGGACGAGCAGAAGTCTGGACCTGAGCGGAAGCCAGCAAACACCCCCGGCCCAATAAACCTTGGTTTGCGACCCTAAGGGCCCTGGAATTGAGGGTGGGGCTAAAGCTCCGGACGGGAAAAGGTTTACAGCTGAGAGCACGTCAAAAGCCCCGTCCAACCCGTGAAATTGTGGCAAGCAGGCTCAGACTGCGGGTTCTGGGCGGAAGTCCGGAAACAGGCTGGGTCTGCAGCTGAGCAAAGGTGCTCACCTCTACACTTGGTGCTGAGGCTTGTGGCTTGAGTAACAGCCGTTCCCACAGTGGAGAGGCAGAAATCACAGCAAAAGCTACAGTGGTCCTGCTCTGGCAACGTCCATACCCAACTGCCCTAGGCAGAGGCAGAGGGGGTGGTGGGCCTGCAACAGACCACACCTAGAGAACACAAAGGCAACACCTACTAGACTCCAGTGGACACAACTTGCTTATACACAGACAAAATGGGCAGGCAAAAGAATACAAACCATATGAATCAAGAAAAATCCCCAGAAAAGAACCTGAATGAAGCAGATATAACCAAACTATCAGAAGCAGAATTTAGAATAATGATAGTTAGGATGTTCAAAGAAATTAGAGCAACAATGAATAGTCATTATGAACACCTAAATAGATAACAAGTATAAAAAACAAAATTGAAATAATAAAAAAGAGTCAGACAGAAATGACAAATACAGTATCAGAACTGAAGACAACAATGGAAGAAATTAAAAGCAGAATGAATCACGCTGATTTCGAATAAGTGAGTTAGAAGACACAATAAACAAAGGCACAGAAGCAGAGAAGAAAAAGGAAAAGAGACTCAAAAAATGTGAGGAAACTCTAAAGAAGCTTTGTGACCTGAAGAGAAACAACATTCACATCATAGTGGTGCCTGAAGAAGAGGAGAGAGGACAGAAAATGAAAACTTTGTTCAATCAAATCATAGCAGAAAACTTCCCTAAATTAAGAATGGGAAACATTTCTCAACAGAAACACTTCAGTCCAGAAGGGAATGGCAAGATATAATCAAAATAATGCAAAACAAGAACCTACAACAAAGACTACTTTATTCAGCAAGGCTAATGTTTAAAATTGAAGGAGAAATAAAGAGCTTCCCAGACAAAGAAAGCCTCAAAGAATTCATAAAAACCAAACCAATTCTGCGAGAGATACTAAGGGGCCTGTTGTGAACAGTTTAAAGGGAGAAAAGAATATAGCAAAAGAAGAATACAGCTTTAAAGAATAAAATGGCAATAAACAACTACATATCAATAATAACCGTAAATGTAAATGGATTAAATGATCCAATCAAAAGACATAGGATAGGTGCGTGGATAAAGAAACAAGACCCATACATATGCTGTCTACAAGAGACATACCTTAAAACAAAAGATGCACATAGACTGAAAGTAAAAGGATGAAAAAAAAAAATTTCATGCAAATGGAAATGAAAAAAAAGCCGGGGTAGCAGTACTTATATCTGACAAAATGGACTTTAAAACAAAGGCTGTAGTAAGACATAAAGAAGGACACTACATAATGATAAAGGGAACAATTCAACAGGAAGATATAACTATTATAAATAATATGCACCAAATATAGGAGTCCTGACATACATAAAGCAGACTTTGATGGATATAAAGGGCGAGATTAACAGCAATACTATCATAGTAGGGGATTTCAATACCCCTCTAACAACACTGCAGAGATTCTCAAGAAAGAAAATTAATAAAGAAACAGCAGACTTAAAGGATACACTAGATCAACTTGATTTAATAGATATCTTCAGAACTTTTCACCCTAAAGCAGTAGAATATACATTCTTCTCAAGCGCTCATGGTACGTATTCTAGGATAGACCACATAATAGGACACAAAAATGGTCTCAATAAATTTAAGAAGATTGAAATCATATCAAGCAGTTTCTCTGATCACAAGGCCATGAACTAGAAATTAACAACAACAACAAAAAACACTGAAATATCCTCAAACACTTGGAAACTAAACAGTATGTTATTAAATAATGAATGGATTAACAATGAGATCAAAGCAAAAATAAAAAAGTTTCTAGAAACAATTGATAATGAGCATACATCAACTCAAAATTTATGGGACACAGCAAAAGCAGTTATGAGAGGGAAGTTTATTGCTTATCATAAGATGCTAGAAAGAGCTCAAATAAGCAACCTGACCCTGCATCTTAAAGAACTAGAAAAACAAAAACAAATAAAACCCAAGACAAGTAGAAGGAAGGAAAAAATAAAGATAAGAGCAGAAATAAATGACATAGAGGCTAAGGAAACAATACAGAGGATCAATGAAACCAGAAACTGGTTCTTTGAAAAGGTAAACAAGATTGATGGACCTTTAACTAGACTCACCAAGAAAAAAAAGAGAGGACTCAAATAAAATTAGAAAGGACAGTGGAGAAATAACAACTGACACAACAGAAACACAAAGCATTGTAAGAAAATACTATGAAGAACTATATGCCAAAAAATAAGACAATCTTGGTGAAATGGACAAATTTCTTGAATCATATAACCTTCCAAAAATCAATCTGGAAGAATCAGAACACCTAAACAGACCAATTACAACAAATGAGATTGAAACAGTTATCAAAAAACTTCCAACAAGAAAAAGACCTGGGCCTGATGGCTTCACAAGTGAATTCTATCAAAAATTCAAAGAAGAACTAACTCCTATCCTCCTCAAGCTATTTCAAAAAATTCAAGAGGAAGAAAGACTTCCAAACTTCTTTTATGAGGCAAGCATAATTCTGATCCCAAAACCGGGAAAAGACAACACAAAGATAGAAAATTATAGGGCTATATCCCTGATGAATTTAGACGCTAAAATTCTCAACAAAATATTAGCCAACCGGATCCAGCAATATATGAAAAAAATCATACACCACGATCAAGTGGGATTTATTCTGGAGAGGCAAGGCTGGTTCAATATTCGCAAATCAATCAATGTGATTCATCACATAAACAAAAGGAAGGACAAAAATCACATGATAATTTCAATAGATGTAGAAAAGGCATTTGATAAAATCCAGCACCCATTCATGCTCAATACTCTCAGTAAAGTGGGAATACAGGGATCATTCCTTAACATGATAAAGGCCATCTACGACAAACCCACAGCAAACATCATACTAAATGGACAAAAATTAAAAGCAATCTCCTTTTAATTTTTAAGGGGAATTTTAATTCCCCTTAAGATCAGGAACCAGGCAAGGGTGTCCCCTTTCACCACTCTTATTCAACATAGTTCTGGAAATCCTAGCTACAGCCATCAGACAAGAAGAAGAAATAAAAGGCATCCAAATTGGAAAAGAAGAAGTAAAACTGTCAGTATTTGCAGATGATTTGATATTGTATATTGAAAACCCTAAAGACTCAGTCAATAAACTACTGGACCTTATAAATGAATTCAGCAAGGTGGCAGGATATAAAATTAATACTCAGAAATCAGAGGCATTTCTATATACCAATAATGAACTCTCAGCAAAAGAAATTAAGGAAACAATCCCCTTCACTATTGCAGCCAGAAAAATAAAGTACCTAGGAGTAAATTAAAAAAGAAGATTAAGGCCTGACCAGGCAGTGGCGCAGTGGATAGAGCATCGGACTGGGATGCGGAAGACCCAGGTTCGAGACCCTGAGGTTGCCAGCTTGAGCGCGGGCCCATCTGGCTTGAGCAAAAGCTCGCCAGCTTGGACCCAAGGTCGCTGGCTCCAGCAAGGGGTGGCTCGGTCTGCTGAAGGCCCGGGGTCAAGGCACATGTGAGAAAGCAATCAATGAACAACTAAGGTGTCGCAACGGCAACGAGAAACTGATGATTGGTGCTTCTCACCTCTCTCCATTCCTGTCTGTCTGTCCCTATCTATCCCTCTGTCTGACTCTCTCTCTGTCCCTGAAATAAAATAAGTAAAAAAAAAAAAAAAGAAGATTAAGGACTTGTACTCGGAAAATTATAAAACATTGATAAAAGAAATCAAGGAAGATACAAACAAGTGGAAGGATATGCTGTGCTCATGGCTAGGAAGATAAACATCATTTAAATGTCTATATTACCCAAAGCAATTTATAAATTCAATGCAATACCAATTAAAATACCAATGACATACTTCAAAGATATAGAACACATATTCCAATAATTTATATGGAACCAAAAAAGAACACGAATAGCCTCAGCAATCTTAAAAAGAAAATATAAAGCAGGAGGTATCACTCTTCCAGATATTAAGGTTTACTATAAGGCCATTATACTCAAGACAGCCTGGTACTGGCATAAGAACAGGCACATAGATCAATGAAACAGAATAGAGGGCCCAGAAATAAACCCACAGCTTTATGGACAATTGATATTTGACAAAGGAGGAAAGAACATACAATGGAGTAAAGACAGCCTCTTTAACAAATGGTGTTGGGAAAATTGGACATCTACCTGCAAAAAAATGAAACTAGACCATCAACTTACACCATTCACAAAAACAAACTCAAAATGGATAAAAGACTTAAATGTAAGCAATGAAACCATAAGCATCTTCCTCCCCCCTTCCCTTCAGGTTTATCCCATCCTATCATTCCCTTTCCCTCTCTCCTGTTTTCTACTGGTCCCTTTGATCTCTCCTTTGTTTCAATTCCATTTCTCAATTCACATTGTTCATTGGATTCCTCAAATGAGTGAGGTCATATAATATTTTTTTTTTCTGCCTGGCTTATTTCACTTAACATAATACACTGTGTCCGTAAAGTCATGGTGCACTTTTGACTCGTCAAAAGTCAAAAGTGTACCATGAATTTACGGACACACTGTAATTTCTAGTTCTATTCATGTTGTTGCAAAACGTAAGATTTCCTTCTTTTTCATGGCCCCATAGTATTCTGTTGTATATATGTACCACTCTTTTTTAAACCACTCGTCCACTGACAGACACTGGGCTGTATCAAGTTCTTCACTGTTGTGAAAAATGCACCGCCATATAAGTGGGGGTGCATTTTTCCTTTTCAAACAGTGCTATGGTGTTCTTGGGGTATATTCCTAAAAGTGAAATGGTTGGGTCAAAAGGCAGTCTGATTTTTAATTTTTTGAGGAATCTCCATAATGTTTTCCACAGTGGCTGCACCAGTCTGCATTCCCACCAGCAGTGCAGGAAGTATCCCTTTTCTCCACATCCTCTCCAGCACTTATTCTGTGCTGTTTTGTTGATGAGCGCCATTCTGACTGGTGTGAAATGATATCTCATTGTGGTTTTAATTTGCATTTCTCTAATGATTAGTGATGTTGAGCATTTTTTCATATGCCTTTGGCCATCTGTATGTCCTCTTTGGAGAAGTGTCTATTCATTTCTTTTGCCCATTTTTTGATTGGATTGTTTGTCTTCCTGGTGTTGAGTTTTATAAGTTCTTTATAAATTTTGGTTATTAACCCCTTATCCGATGTGCTGTCAAATATGTTCTCCCATTTGTGTGGTTTGTCTTTTTATTCTGATCTTATTGTCTTTAGCTGTGCACAAACTTTTTAGTTTGATATAGTCCCATTAGTTTATCCTGTCTTTTATTTCTCTTGCCCATGGAGATAAATCAGCAAATATATTGCTGTGAGAGATGTCTGAGAGCTTACTGCCTATGTTTTCTTCAAAGATGCTTATGGTTTCACAGCTTACATTTAAGTATTTTATCCATTTTGAGTTTATTTTTGTGAATGGTGTAAGTTGATGGTCTAGTTTCATTTTTTTGCTGGTAGCTGTCCAAGTTTCTCAACACCATTTTTTGAAGAGGCTGTCTTTACTCCATTGTATGCTCTTACTTCCTTTGTCAAATATCAATTGTCCATAAAGGGGTAGGTTTATTTATGGGTTCTCTGTTCTGTTCCATTGATCTATAAGCCTGTTCTTATGTCAGAACCAAGCTGTTTTGAGTACAGTGGCCTTGTAGTATAACTTTATATATGGAAGTGTGATACTTCCCACTTTATTCATTTTTTTCAAGATTACTGAGGCTATTCGTGTTCTTTTTTGGTTCCATATAAATTTTTGGAATATGTGTTCTATATCTTTGAAGTATGTCATTGGAATTGTAATTGGTATTGCATTGAATTTAATAATTAATTTGGGTAATATAGATATTTTAATGATGTTTATTTTTCATAACCATGAGCACGGTATATGCTTCCACTTGTTTGTAACTTCCTTGGTTTCTTTTATCAATGTTTTATAACTTTCCGAGTACAAGTCCTTAACCTCCTTGGTTAAATTTACTCCTAGGTACTTTATTTTTTTGGTTGCAATAGTGAAGGGGATTGTTTCCTTAATTTCTTTTCTGACAGTTCATTGTTGGTGTACAAAACTGCATTTCATTTCTCTGTATTAATTTTATATTCTGCCACCTTGCTGAATCATTTATCAGGTCCAGTAGTTTTTTGATTGAGACTTTAGGGTTTTCTATATACAATATCATATCATCTGCAAATAACGATAGTTTTACTTCTTCTTTTCCAATTTGGATGTCTTTTATTTCTTCTTCTCGTCTGATTGCTGTGGCCAGGACTTCCAAGACTGTGTCAAATAAGAGTGGTGAGTGGGGGCACCCCAGCCTTGTTCCTTTTCTCAATGGGATTGCTTTTAGTTTTTGCTCATTGAGAATGATGTTGGCTGTGTGTTTGTGTTTGTCATAGACGGCCTTTATTATGTTGAGATATGTTTTCTGTATTCCCACATTGCTGAGAGTTTTGATCATAAGTGGGTGCTGCATTTTATCAAATGTTTTTTCTGCATTTATTAATATATTCATGCAGTTTTTATCCTTCCTTTTGTTTATGTAGTAAATCACATTGATTGACTTGAGAATATTGTACCAACCTTGCCTCACCAGAATAAATCCTACTTGATCATGTTGTATAATTTTTTTCATGTATTGCTTAATCTTGTTAACTAGCATTTTGTTGAGGATTTTAGCATTTATATTCATCAGGCATTTTGGTCTATAATTTTCTTTTTTTGTTGTTGTCTTTGCCTGGTTATAGAATCAGAATTATGCTTGCATCAGAAAAGAAGCTTGGAAGTCTCCTTTCTCTTACATTTTTTGAAATAGCTTGAGATGGATAGGAGTTAGTTTTTCTTTGAATTTTTGGTAGAATTCACTTGTGAAGCCATCAGGCCCAAGACTTTTCTTTGTTGGGAGTTTTTTGATAACTGTTTTAATCTCATTTATTGTAATCAGCCTGTTTAGGTTTTCTGATTCTTCCAGATTGATTTTTAAAACATTATATGTTTCAAGGAATTTGTTCCTTTCATCTATGTTGTCTAATTTTTTAGCATACAGTACTTCATAGTAATTTCTTATGATCCTTTGTATTTTTGTTCTGTCAGTTGCTATTTTTTTACTCTAATTTCTAATTTTATTTATTTGAGTTCTCTCCTTTTTTTCTTGGTGAGTCTGGCTAAATGTTCATCAATCTTGTTTACCTTTTCAAAGGACCATCTCCTGGTTTCATTGATCCTCGGTATTGTTTCTTAAGCCTCTATGTCATTTATTTCTACTCTGATCTTTATTATTTCCTTTCTTCTTCTCCCTCTGAGCTTTGCTGTTCTTTTTCTAATGCAGGGTAAAGTTGTTTATTTGATCTTTTTCTAGCTTCTTAAGCAATGCCTGTAATTCTATGAATTTCCCTCTCACTACTGCTTTTGCTGTGCCCCATAAATTTTGAGTAGTTGTATGCTCATTATTATTCATTTCTAGAAATTCTTTTATTTCTTCTTTGATCTTATTGTTAACCACTAGTTATTTAATAACATGTTATTTAGTTTTTATGTGTTTGAGTATTTTTCAGTTTTTCTGTTGTGGCTGATTTCTAGTTTCATGCCATTGTGATCAGAGAAATATTTGATATGATTTTAATCTTCTTAAATTTGTTGAGGCCACCTTTGTGCCCTAACATGTGCTCTATCCTAGAGAATGTACCATGAGCAATTGAAAAGAATGTATATTCTACTTCTTTATGGTGAAAGGTTCTGAAGACATCTATTAAATTTAGTTGATCAAGTGTGTCCTTTAAGTCTGCTGTTTGTTTGTTAATTTTCTTTCTTGAGGATCTATTTAGTGATGTTAGTGGGGTATTGAAATCTCCTATTATTATGGTATTGCTGTTGATCCCTCCTATCCATCAAAGTCTGCTTTATATATTTCGGTGCTCCTATATTAGGCACATAGATATTTATAATGGTTATATCTTTCTGTTGGATTGCGCCCTTTATCATTATGTAGTGACCTTCTTTATCTTTTACTATAGCCTTCATTTTAAAGTCTGTTTTGTTTTATATAAGTATTGCTACCACAGCTTTTATTTCATTTGCATGAAATATTTTTTCCATTCTTTTACCATAAGTCTATGTGCATCTTTTGTTTTAAGGTGTATCTCTTGTAGACAACATATATATGGGTCCTGTTTTCTTATCCAGGCAGCTATCCTATGTCTTTTGATTGGATCATTTAATCCATTTACATTTAAATTTATTATTGATATGTAGCTGTTTATTGCCATTTTATTCTTTAAAGCTGTATTCATCTTTTGGTATATCCGTTTCTCCCATTGATCTGTTTACCATAGCCCCCCTTTCATTTCCTGCAGCATTGGTTTGTTTTAGTCAATTCCTTGAGGGGTTTTTTTTGTGTTTTTTTTAATCTGGGAAGCTTTTTATTTCTCCTTCAATTTTAAATGATAGCCTTGCTAGATAAAGTAGTCTTGTTTGTAGACTCCTGTTCTGCATTACTTTGAATATTCTTTTCCATTCCCTTCTGCCCTCTAGTGTTTCTGTTGAGAAGTCGGATGTCATCCTTATGGGGGCTCCTTTATAGTGATAGACTTTTATTCTCTAGCAGTTTTTAATATATATTTTTATCACTTAGCTTTGGTATTTTAATTATGATGTGTCTTGGTGTAGATTTCTTTGGGTTTCTCTTTAATGAAGTTCTTTGTGCTCTCGAACTTGTGAGACTTTTTTCTTCATTAATTTAGGAATGTTTTCAGCTGTGATATGATTGAACAAAGTTTCTATCATTTGTTTTTTTTCTTCTTCTTCAGGAACCCCCATGATGCAGATGTTATTTCTCTTCACATTGTCACAGAGCTTTCTTAGAGTTTCCTCTCACTTTTTGAGTCTCTCTTCATCTTTCTGCTCTACTTCTGTGCCTTTGTTTATCTTGTTTTTTTATTTGATCCTCAGCTTTAACCATTCTGCTTTTAATTTCTTCCATTGTGGTCATTATTTCTTGATATTGTATTTATCATTTTTGACTGATTCTTTTTTATTATTTCAATGTCCTTTTTTATATTTGCTATCTCTTTATTTAGGTGTTCATAATGACCATCTGTTGTTGTTCTAATGTCTTTGAGCATCCTAACAATTGTTATTTTAAACACTGTATTCATTCATTTTGTTATATCTGACTCATTGAGCTTCTTTTCTGGGGATTTCTCTTGATTAATTTTTTTTTTAATTTCTTTGATTTTCCATTTTGTCTGTGTATAAGAAGGTTTAGGCCACTGGAGTCCATAGGGTGTGGCCTCTGTGTCCTATAAGTGTGGTCTGTTTGCTGGCCACCCACTGCCTGGGCCACTGCTGCCTAGGGTGCTCAGGTATGGGCATTGCTGGTGCAGGCCTGCTGTGGCTTTCACTGCAGTTTCCACCTTTTTTCCTTGGGAGGGGCTGTGATCACATGCCTGAGTCTACAAATCTCAGTGGTCTCAGCCTTTGTCCCCCTTCTGCAGGTGGGGTTATGCACTGCAATCAGTTTGCAAGCCTTGGCCAGTTCTGCATTATTTTTAAGAAAAATATCTATTGTATCATTTTTGTTTCCAGTGTCCATAATTGTGAATCAATAAAACAATAATAAATTTCGATTTATATATATATATATTTTTTGTATATTTGCATCAAATTAATATTGAAAAATTTAATAAGGGAGGTACTACAGATAGTAGAAAATATATGTGACTTTGAGCTGGATTGACCAAAGTTCTAATCCAGTTACTTAACAACTATATGACTTTAGGCAAGTATCAGCTTCTATGGACCTGTTTTTCCCTTATAAAATGAATATTTTGTGATTCTTATTTTCCCCTAAGGAAGTTTTAATAATATGGTGATTATTATTATTATTTTTAGGTGAGAGTAAGGGACATAGTGAGACAGATTTTCACATATTCCCCAACTGGGATCCACTTGGCAACCCCTCATCTGTAAAGAATAATTAAGTATAGAACTATACTTAGCATCTGAAGGCTGATGCACTGGGACCAGTGAAGCTATCCTCAGTGCCTGGGGCCAAAGCTCTAACCAATTAAGCCACTGACTGTAGGAGGACTGACTGTAGGAGGGGAAGAGGGAAAGAAGAGGGAGATGGAGGGGTTAGAAACAGATGGTCATGTTTTCTGTGTGCCTTGATTGGGGATTTAACATGGTACATCTATTTACCAGGCCAACACTCTACTCATTGAGCCATCAACCAGGGACAGTGTTTAATTTAACTATCAAAATAAGAAGAAAAATCTTAAGAGTCTTGTAACAAAAGGACTATACAATTTCTGCTTATTTTCTAAGTCAATAATTTTTTTGAAAAAATTTCTAACTGATACTGATCTGTGTGTCGTTTTTTTCAAGAAAATGCATAAGGTTAAGAAACAAGTTTAGAAGATGGCAAGATGGCGATGGAGTAGGTGGACATACCAACTTCCAACTCCCAGACTAAAAAGAATTCAAACTTAATTTTAAGAACCATCATTTGGATAAACCAATTCTGAACTAAACTATGTGAACTCTTCAACAAAGGAACAATGAAGCCACATTGAGACCGGTAGGAAAAGCGAAAATGTGGAAACGGTTGCCCAGCTCCCCAAAGCGAACAGTAGCCTGGAGAGACTTGCATGGCGGGAAGAGTTTAACAGAGAGGGAGGGACATGGGTCCCATGAAATAAGCCCCAGCCTGCAGCCTCAGAGCCTAGAAGAGGCGTTTGGACAGTATTGAGCTGTGAAATAAGTGAGGATACTGTTTGTGAGAAAGAGTTTTCTCAGACCCAGGATTCTTCTTAAAGAGACAGCACAGAAAACCTCTCTCACAACCACTCACCCGAGGCTCTGGGGAATGGGGACAGAGGAGAGGACCAGAGCAGTAGGAAGAGAGTGTAAACTGGAAGGCCCAGGGAGAAAATCTCTGAGGCACAGCCACCCTAAGCCCTGGGTTGAGTCACTTCCCTAATAGAAAATGAATATTTCCCCTGAAACTAGCAATACCAGCAAAAAGAAACAGGACACCAGCCAAACAAGCTCTCCCGTGGCTCTTAGAGCAGAGCTGCTTAGAAGCAGGGAGTTTCCAGGAGTACAGTATGGAGTGTTAGGGTCTGAACTGCAGTGCCCCTACCCACACTGCTAAGGGCTTGCTGGAGTGACGGTGGCGGAAGAACCCTAAAATGCACTTCTGTCGGCAGGGGTGGAGGCCCAGATGGCATGAGCTCGTTCTAGCCTAGCAGGGGTGGAGGGGATGCGCAATAGTGGTCCAGCAGCTGTGGGCCTGCCTCCAGCCACACCTGAGAAAGAAAAGAGGGAGGCCAGGAACGGGCAGTGATCTGCTGCTGAGCAGGGCACGCAGCATCACCTGGCCTCTGAGGTTTGCAACCCTGCGTGAGCTGGCTCTGACCATGGGGGCCAGGCTAAAGCACAGGACAGGCAGAGGCTCACAGCTGAGTACACACCAGCAACCTGCCCAGCCCGGGAAATCATGGTTTGTGATCCTGCATGAACTGGCCATGAATGCAATGGCGGGGGTAAAGCCTGGGACAGGTGAAGCCTCGCAGTTGAGTGCATGCCAGCAGCCTCACCTGACCCAAGAAACCGTAGCGAGCAGGCTCTGACCATGAGGGCTGGGCTGAAGCCTGGAAACAGGTGGGGTCAGCACCTGAGCAAAAGTGCTCACCCCTACACTTGGTGCCGAGGCTTGTGGCATGAGTGCTGTGTGCAACCTCACCTGTGGGGTGAGGCAAAGGCCCAGACATGCTGAGACTTTTAGAGTTGGGCACCAGAACAAAGCCCTCCCCGTGGAGGTTAGGCAGAAATCACAGCAACAGCCACAGTGGACTAGTGTGGGCAACGCCCATACCTAACCACCCTAGGCAGCAGCAGCGGGGGTGGCCAGCCTGCAGACAAACCACACCAAGAGAACACAGAGGCTACACCCATTCGACTTCAGTGGCCATACTCTTATACACAGACAAAATGGGCAAGCAGAGAAATGTAGCCCAACTGAATCAAGAGAAATCCCAGAGAAGGACCTGAATAAATCAGATATAAACAAATTACTATATGCAGAGTTTAAAATAATGATAGTTAGGATATTCTAAGAGGTTAGAGCAACAACTGATAGTCATTATGAACACCTATATAAAGAGATAACAAGTATAAAAAATGAAATTAAAATAATAAGAAAGAATCAAACAGAAATGACAAATACAGTATCAGAAATGAAGACCACAATGGAAGGAATTAAAAGCAGGATGGATGAAGCTGAGGATCTAATCAGTGAATTAGAGGAAAAAAAATAAACAAAGGCATAGAAGCAGAGCAGAAAAAATAAAAGAGACTCAAAAAATGTGAGGAAACTCTAAGGGAGCTCTGTGACAACATGAAGAGAAATAACATCTGCATCATAGGGGTTCCCGAAGATGAAGAGAAAGAACAAGGAATAGAAACTTTGTTCAATCAAATCATAGCTGAAAACTTCCCTAAATTAAGGCTGGAAAACATTTCACACATTCAAGAAGCACAGAGAACTTCATTAAAGAGAAAGCCAAAGAAATCTACACCAAGACACATCATAGTTAAAATACCAAAGCTAAGGGATAAAGAGAAAATTTTAAAAGCTGCTAGAGAAAAAAAGGATACCACCTACAAAGGAGCCCTCATAAGAATGACATCTGACATCTCAGTAGAAGCACTTGAGGCCAGAAGGGAATGGCAAGATATATTCAAAGTAATGCAGAAGAAGATCCTACAATGAACACTACTCTATCCAGCAAGGCTAACATTTAAAATTGAAAGAGAATTAAAGAACCTCCCAGACAAAAAAAATAAATAAATAAAAAGCCTAAAGGAATTTATTAAAACTAAACCAATTAAACAAGGGATGCTAAGGGACATGTTTGAACAGTTCAAAGGGGAAAAAGAATATAGCAAAAGAAGAATACAGCTTTAAAGAATAAAATGGCAATAAACAACTACATATCAATAATAACCTTAAATGTAAATGCATTAAATGATCCATTCAAAAGACATAGGGTAGCTGCATGAATAAAGAAACAGGGCCCATACATATGCTGTCTACAAGAGACACACCTTAAAACAAAAGATGCACATAGAATGAAGGTAAAAGGATGGAAAAATATATTTCATCCAAAAGGAAATGAAAAAAAAAAGCCGGGGTAGCACACTTATATCTGAAAAATGGACTTTAAAACCAAGGCTGTAGTAAGAAAGAAAGAAGGACACTACATATTGATAAAGGGAACAATTCAACAGGAAGATATAACCATTATAAATATCTACGAACCAAACATAGGAGCCCGACATACATAAAGCAGACTTTGATAGATATGAAGGGCTAGATTAACAGCAATACTATAATATTAGGGGATTTCAATACTCCACTAACATCAATGGATAGATCCTCAAGAAAGAAAATTAATAAAGAATCAGCAGACTTAAAGCATACACTAGATGAACTCGATTTAATAGATATCTTCAGTACTTTTTACCCTAAAGCAGTAGAATATATATTGTTTTCATGGGCTTATGGTACATTCTCTAGGATGGACCACATGTTAGGACACTAAAGTGGTCTCAAAAATTTCAGAAGATTTAAATCATATCAAGCATTTTCTCTGATCATAATGGCATGAAACTAGAAATTAACCACAAAAAAAAATTGAAAAATACTCAAAACACTTGGAAACTAAATAGCATGTTATTAAATAATGAATGGATTAACAATGAGATCAAAGAAGAAATAAAAAAGTTCCTAGAAACCAATGATAATGATCATACATCAACTCAAAATTTATGGGACACAGCAAAAGCAGTAATGAGAGGGAAGTTCATAGCACTACAGGCATACCATAAGAATCTAGGAAAAGCTCAAATAAGCACCCTGACCCTGCATATAAAAACTAGAGAAACAATAGCAAATAAAGCCCAGGGCTAGTAGAAGGAAGAAAATAATAAAGATCAGAGTGGAAATAAATGACATAGAGACTAAGGAAATAATACAGAGGATCAATGAAACCAGGAGCTGGTTCTTTGAAAAGGTAAACAAGATCAATGAACCTTTAACTAGACTCAACAAAAAATAAAAGAGAGGACTCAAATAAATAAAATTAGAAATTAGAGTTGAGAAATAACAACTGACACAACAGAAATACAAAGTATTGTAAGAAAATACTATGAAGAACTCTATGCCAAAAAATTAGACAACCTAGGTGAAATGGACAAATTTCTAGAATCATATAATTTTCCAAAAATCAATCTGGAAGAATCAGAACACCTAGACAGACCAAATACAACAAATGAGATAGAAACATTTATCAAAAAACTCCCAACAAAGAAAAGTCCTGGGCCTGATGGCTTCACAAGTGAATTCAACCAAATATTCCAAGAAGAACTAACTCCTATTATCCTCAAACTATTTCAAAAAATTCAAGAGGAAGGAAGACTTCCAAACTCCTTTTATGAGGCGAGCATAATTCTGATTTTGAAACCGGGCAAAGACAACACAAAGAAAGAAAATTATAGGCCAATATCCCTGATGAATTTAGATGCTAAAATTCTCAACAAAATATTAGCCAACCGGATCCAATAATATATGAAAAAAATTATACACTATGATCAAGTGGGATTTATTCGGAGTGGAGAGGCTGGTTCAATATTCGCAAATCAATCAATGTGATTCATCACATTAACAAAAGGAGAAACAAAATTCACATAATAATTTCAATAGATGCAGAAAAAGCATTTGATAAAATCCAGTACCCATTCATGATCAAAACTCTCAGCAATATGAGAATACAGGGAACATTCCTTAACATGATAAAGGCCATTTATGACAAACCCACAGCAAACATCATACTAAATGGTCAAAAATTAAAAGCAATCCCCTTAAGATCAGGAACCAGGCAGGGGTGCCCCCCCGTTTAACCACTCTTATTCAACATAGTCCTGGCAGTCTTAGCCACAGCAATCAGACAAGAAGAAGAAATAAAAGATATCCAAATTAGAAAGAAGAAGTAAAACTGTCATTATTTGCAGATGATATGATATTGTATATAGAAAACCCTAAAGTCTAAGTCAAACAACTACTGGACCTGAGAAATGAACTCAACAAGGTGGCAGGATATAAAATCAATACTCATAAATCAGAGGCATTTTTATATACCAACAATAAACTGTCAGCAAAAGATATTAAGAAAACAATCACTTTCACTATTGCAACCAAAAATATAAAGTGCCTAGGAGTAAATTTAACCAAGATCGGTAAGGACTTCTATTCAGATAATTATAAAACATTGTTAAATAAAATCAAGGAAGATACAAACAAGTGCAAGCATATACCGTGCTCATGGCTAGGAAGAATAAACATCATTAAAATGTCTATATTACCCAAAGCAATATATAAATTCAATGCAACATCAATTAAAATACCAATGACATACTTCAAAGATATAGAACACATATTCCAAAAAATTATATGGAACCAAAAAAGAACACGAATAGCCTCAGCAATTTTAAAAAGAAAAAATAAAGCGGGAGGAATCACTCTTCCAGATATCAAGGTTTACTACAAGGCCATTATACTCAAGACAGCCTGGTACTTGTATAAGAACAGGCACATTGATCAATGGAACAGAACAGAGAACCCAGAAATAAACCCACACCTTTATGGACAACTGATATTTGACAAAGGAGGAAAGAACATACAATGGAGTAAAGACAGCCTCTTTAACAAATGGTCTTGGGAAAATTGGACATTTACCTCCGAAAAAATGAAACTAGACCATCAACTTACACTATCACAAAAACAAACTCAAAATGGATAAAAGACTTAAATGTAAGCTGTGAAACCATAAGCATCTTAGAAGAAAACATAGGCAGTAAGCTGTCTCAAATTTGTCGCAGCAATATATTTGCTGATTTATCTCCATGAGCAAATGAAATAAAAGGAGATATAAACAAATGAGACTATATCAAACTGAAAAGTTTCTGCACACCTAAAGTCAATAAGAACAGAATAAAAAGACAAACCACACAATGGGAGAACATATTCGACAATATGTCGGTTAAGGGATTAATAACCAAAATTTATAAAGAACTTATAAAACTCAACACCAGGAAGATAAACAATACAATCAAAAAATGGGCAAAAGAAATGAATAGAAATTTCTCCAAAGAGGACATACAGATGGCCAATAGGCATATGAAAAAATGTTCAACATCACTAATCATTAGAGAAATACAAATTAAAACCACAATGAGATATCACCTTACACCAGTCAGAATGGCGCTCATCAACAAAACAACACAGAATAAGTGCTGGTGAGGATGTGGAGAAAAGGAAACCCTCCTACACTGTTGGTGGGAATGCAGACTGGTGCAGCCACTGTGGAAAACATTATGGAGATTCCTCAAAAAATTAAAAATCAAACTGCCTTTTGACCCAGCTATTCCACTCTTAGGAATATACCCTAAGAACACCATAGCACTGTTTGAAAAAGAAGAAATGTGCCCCCATGTTCGTGGCAGCATTGTTCACAATAACGAAGTTCTGGAAAACAGCCCAAGTGTCCATCAGAGGACGAGTGGATTAAAAAGCTTTGGTACATATATACTATGGAATACTACTCAGCCATAAGAAATGATGACATCGGATCATTTACAACAAAATGGATGTACCTTGATAACATTATACGGAGTGAAATAAGTAAAACAGAAAAAAACTGAGAACAACATGATTTCATACATGGGTGGGACATAAAAGCGAGACTTTGAGACATGGACACCCCGTGTGGTGGTTACGGGGTGTCGGGTGGGAGGAGAGGGAGGGTGAGGAGGGAAGGCAGAGACACAAAGAAAACCTGATAGAAGGTGTCAGAGGACAATTTGACTTTGGATGCTGGGTATGCAACATAATTGAATGATAAGATAACCTGGATATGTTTTCTTTGAACATATGTACCGTGAATTATTAATGTCACTCCATTAAAATTAAGAAAAAAAAGAAAAAAAAAGAAACAAGTTTATTCTTTTTTAGGAAAGTCTTACAAAATATGTATACTATTATAGGTGTTGTCTTTTATAGTTTTCATAATTCCCTAATTACCTGTTTAGCTAGATAATCACAGTTGAAAAAACTTAGACTTTCATGACATATTTTATAATTTGAATAGTAATGGCCTATAACTGATGCAATGCAACACTACTCATTGGTTATTAATAACAGCAAAATAGCTTAAGCATGTTTTTGGGTCCAGTACTTGAAATTGTCAAACTGTTTTATGCATGATCATTTTATAAGCACAACACAATATTTTTTCATAATATTAAAATAACTATTTTTTCAGTATGTGAGATTCCACTGGTAAATAGAGCTCAATTATAATACGAAGTTTCTTTTTCTTCAGTACATGATGACAAAATTTAAGGCACGGAGACTTATTTTTATGTAAATTAGCAAGCTTTTTGAGTTGCAGGAACATTTTATAGATTTCCCCAGCAGACAACCTTGATGAGATGGAATAATCAATGGACAAGTAGTTAAGCACCATGGGATACAGTCTTGATCCAGCCCATATGAGAACTATAATACCCTAGACATTGCAAGGTTGTCCAAAGGAGGACCCTGAGTTTAGTAAAGAAAGTTTATTTGAGGGTCATCTGCAGGGCTGACTCATAAGGTAGAAATCAGCAACTGGTTCTTTAACAGGTAGAGTTAAATAGGGGATTCGAGGGTGGGGGCTGGTAGTTGTTAAGAAAAAATGTAGCTTTCAGCAATTTATGTAAGATTAACCATAAGTAAGCCAGGGGACTTCCCACACTCAGGTTAGTCACCCAGATGCCCAGGGGGTAGTTCCCTGGAACATCCAGTTTGTCAGTGTCCCTTTGTCCATTTAAGAAAGGAGGGAGTCACGACCCCCACCTGCAACCCTATCAGACACGTCATTTAACCACTTTCAGTATTAGACTCTTTTTTCATGATAGAGTCATGTTGACTATATGACTTCAAAGAGTTTCATCAGGCCTTTCAAAATTCATGATTAATAATAGAACCCTACTAGCCAAAAAAGTTTATTTTTCTTATTAACACTGAACTTGAATACTTCAATATTCAACTCTAGTAACACATGTCAATTTCTTAAACAGTGTAGTTACATGAGTGTTTTTTCTTTATTTTTTAAGTTTAAAAAGGCAAAATAAGTATAGGAATGTGCAAAGTAAAATGGGCATTTTTTTTTTCCTACAGGAAGGTACAAATCACAAATTTTTAAAAATTGTTTTTTCTGCCATCCCCTGCCAGTCCTGTGATTTCTCTGATTGTTTTTCTAAACTGTCCTCCCTAAACCTAATAAAAAAATTCATCATTGGTTTACTATAAACAAATTTGGCACAGAAATTCAGGAAAGAGTTTGTCTTCTTGAAAATCATGGTTACCAGTGTTACCAGTATATGTGATCTGAAGAATTGAATCTTACAGCTTATCTAGTTCATTTGCTCATATTAACATTTGTTTTGATTAAAATATGTTAGTTTTTTCCCCTCTCACTGTTCACGAAGACACTCTTTTGTCTTGTGTTAGAAATAAGATGACCAAAATGAGTTTTATAACCTCCCTTAACAAAGGAACAGTTTAGATTATGTTCTAGGTGTCTTCTTTCTTTTCTTTTATTCTTTCTCTTTATTTTTTTACTTTTTTGGTATTTATTTGTTCCTTTTGGCTGTGGTCATGAGTCCTTTGGGGTCCATATAATATTAAATCATTCAACACTCATGCCTCAAACACTCTAAAGTCACTTAAATGCTCATGAACTTTGACTGCCTTTGTCTTCACCACATGGTCCCCCAGCAAATGTAGGTTTAGTCTCAGTTATAAAGCCTTTCATTCTACTTAATAAGAAGAGTAGAGAGGGCACTGGGGAAAAGCAGGGTCTAAGAAATTTTTTGTTTTATGGAAAACCAACAGAACCATAAGGGATTGTTTGAGATAACAAATAATTATATTTGAGTTATTTTTAGTCTCGGCTAGCAAAGTGTATCCCTAAGACTTAAAAGTGATGAATTTCCCTTTCTACCATTTTCCTTTACCCATCCACCTCCAAGTTCCTTTCTTTATATATTTTTTTCACTAAACATTAAGCTCATTGATTATAAGGATGACAGAAAGTGACCTAAAGATGGGTTAGTTTTAATGAGAAAAGTGGCAGCTTGTGTTGTGGCCTGAGTCACCCCCACTGCAACCCAGCATGTCAGACTATAATAGACAAGAGCATGGAAAATCAACAGAGACCCACCCGGTGCCTCTTCACAGAATGGACCATGTAGATGGCTATTTAGCGATGTAAAGGAGGGTGCATTTGCACAAGTGGGAATGAACATAAGGAGTCCTTCAGAAAAGAATGGGGCCCTGGCAAATTTATAGACTCCCCTGAAAGAAAGTGATTACAGATCATTATCCAATTGAGGCAGATTGATGAGCTGAGGTCAAAGTAATATTGAAGATCTCACTGAGGGCACAATGGCTACTTGTCAGGGTGAAAGAAAAGAAAGAAAAGGAAACTGCCACACAGAAAGGCAAGGCTTTACCAACTGCCATGAAGGGACCAGGACGTGTTTGTCGCTACTTTTCTTGAGCATCATGTTTCATTTTGTTACAAAGGACATGCCATTGAGATCAAATTGGGCATTCAAACATACCCCAATAAAGAACATAAAAATGGCCTAAGTACAGACTGGAGCTCTCAATTTTTTTTCTTCCAAATGGCAATAAAATCACATAGAAAGAAAGAGGATGGATATGCTTAGCTGTCTCTCTCTCAAATGAAACTCTGTTATAAAATGTCACCTTCTAAAAACTTATAACAGTAGATTGAAAGTGTGACTACTATTTATTGGTAAAGCGCCCTTTATCAGATGGCTAGGGTATGAACAGATTAGACTTTGAAACTCTATAATATCAGGTCAAGCAGAAGTCTGCAGCACTGAAAAAAAGTAAAACAGGAAGAACAGAGTCTCCACACTTCCTTAGCATTGATTCCTGATTGTTTAAAAGTGCTTTGCATTCATGCATTTTTACAAAATGCAATACAAAAGCTAAAAGAATAGCCATAACACCAGTGTGTGTTTGCCTTTCACTTTGCAATAGGTTTTTGGTATCTAGAAATTTCGAAGTAAGCAGATAAACATTTATTCAAAGAAGATATGATTTTTGCCTACTTTGTTTGGGTCCAGACAGTATTAATAAGTAAAAAGAACTAATTTATATTCTAAACCTTTTTTTTTCCTAGAAGAGGCATGTAAGTTTTCTTCCACATATAGACAATTCCTTTTTTTTTTTTTTTAACATCTCCAGGTTATATTATCATTCAATTATGTTGCATACCCATCACCCAAAGTCAAATTGTCCTCTGTCACCTTCTATCCGGTTTTCTTTGTGCCCCTCCCTTCCCCCCCTCTCCCACCCTCTCCTCCCTCCCTCCACCCCGTAACCACCACACTCATGTCCATGTCTCATAGTCTCACCTTTATATCCCACCTATGTATGAAATCATGCCGTTCTCAGTTTTATTCTGTTTTACTTATTTCACTCCATATAATGTTATCAAGGTCCACACATTTTGTTGTAAATGATCTGATGTCATAATTTCTTATGGCTGAGCAGTATTCCATAGTATATATGTACCAAGGCTTTTTAATCTACTCGTCCTCTGATGGACACTTGGGCTGTTTCCAGATCTTCGCTATTGTGAACAATGCTGCCATGAACATGGGGGCGCATTTCTTCTTTTCAAACAGTGCTATATAGTGTTCTTAGGGTATTTTCCTAAGAGTGGGATAGCTGGGTCAAAAGGCAGTTCGATTTTTAATTTTTTGAGGAATCTCCATACTGTTTTCCACAGTGGCTGCACCAGTCTGCATTCCCACCAGCAGTGCAGGAGGGTTCCCTTTTCTCAATATCCTCGCAAGCCCTTGTTCTGTGTTGTTTTGCTGATGAGTGCCATTCTGATTGGTGTGAGGTGATATCTCATTGTAGTTTTAATTTGCATTTCTCTAATGATTAGTGATGTTGAGCATTTTTTTATATGCCTATTGGGCATCTGTATGTCCTCTTTGGAGAAATTCCTATTCATTTCTTTTGCCCATTTTTGGATTGGATTGTTTGTGTTCCTGGTGTTGAGTTTTATAAGTTCTTTATAAATTTTAGTTATTAACCCCTTATCAGATGTGCTGTCGAATATGTTCTCCCATTGTGTGGTTTGTCTTTTTATCCTGTTCTTATTGTCTTTAGTTGTGCAAAAACTTTTTAGTTTGATATACTCCAATTTGTTTATCTCGCCTTTTATTTCATTTGCCCGTGAAGATAAATCAGCAAATATATTGCTGCTACGGATATCAGAGAGCTTGCTGCCCTTGTTTTCTTCTAAGATGCTTATGGTTTCATGGCTTAAGTTTAAGTCTTTTATCCATTTTCAGTTTGTTTTTGTGATGGTTTAAGTTGATGGTCTAGTTTCATTTTTTCGCAGGTAGATGTCCAATTTTCCCAACACCATTTGTTAAAGAGGCTGTCTTTACTCCATTGTATGTTCTTTCCTCCTTTGTCAAATATCACTTGTCCATAAAGGTGTGAGTTTATTTCTGGGTTTTCTGTTATGTTCCATTGATCTATGTGCCCGTTCTTATTCCAGTATCAGACTGTCTTGAGTACAATGGCCTGGTAGTAAACGTTGATATCCGGAAGAGTGATACTTCCTGCTTTATTTTTTCTTTTCAAGATTGCTGAGGCTATTCGTGTTCTTTTTTGGTTCCATATAAATTTTTGGAATATGTGTTCTATATCTTTGAAGTATGTCTTTGGTATTTTAATTGGTATTGCATTGAATTTATAAATTGCTTTGGGCATTATAGACATTGTAATGATGTTTATTCTTCATAACCATGGGCACAGTATATACTTCCACTTGTTTGTATCTTCCTTGATTTTATTTAACAATGTTTTATAATTTTCCAAATAAAAGTCCTTAACCTTCTTGGTTAAATTTACACCTAGGTACTTTATTTTTTTTGGTTGCAATAGTGAAGGGGATTGTTTCCCTAATTTTCTTTGCTGAAAGTTCATTGTTGGTATATAAAAATGCTTCTAATTTCTGAGTACTAATTTTATATCCTGCCACCTTGCTGAATTCATTTATTGGGTCCAGTATTTTTTTACTGAGACTTTAGGGTTTTCTAAATACAATATCATATCATCTGCAAATAATGATAGTTTTACTTCTTCTTTTCCAATTTGGATGCCTTTTATTTCTTCTTCTTGTCTGATTGCTGTAGCTAGGACTTCCAGAACTATGTTGAATAAGAGTGGTGAAAGGGGGAAGCCCTGCCTGGTTCCTGATCTTAAGCGGATTGCTTTTAATCTTTGTCCATTTAGTATGATCTTTACTGTGGGTTTGTCATAGATGGACTTTATCATGTTAAGGAATGTTCCCTGTATTCCTACTTTACTGAGAGTTTTGATCATGAATGGGTACTGGATTTTATCAAATGCTTTTTCTGCATCTATTGAAATTATCATGTGATTTTTGTCCTTCCTTTTGTTTATGTGATGAATCACATTGATTGATTTGTGAGTATTGAATCAGCCTTGCCTCTTTAGAATAAATCCCACTTGATCATAGTGTATAATTTTTTTCATATATTATTGGATCCGTTTGGCTAGTATTTTGTTGAGAATTTTATCGTCTAAATTCATCAGGGATATTCCCCTATAATTTTCTTTCTTTGTGTTGTCTTTGCCCGGTTTCAAAATCAGAATTATGCTTGCCTCATAAAAGGAGTTTGGAAGTCTTTCGTCCTCTTAAAGTTTTTCCAATAGCTTGAGGAGAATAGGAGTTTGTTCTTGTTTAAAGTTTTGGTAGAATTCACTTGTGAAGCCAACAGGCCCAGAACTTTTCTCTTTTGGGACTTTTTTGATAACTGTTTTAATCTCATTTGGTGTAATTCATCTGTTTAGGTGTTCTGATTTTTACAGATTGATTTTGGGAAGATTATATGATTCAAGAAATTTGTCCATTTCACCTAGGTTGTCTAATTTTTTGGCATATATTTCTTCATAGTATTTTCTTACAATGCTTTGTATTTCAGTTGTGTCAGTTGTTATTTCTCCATTCTCATTTCTAATTTTACTATTTGAGTCCTCTCTCTTTTCTTCTTGTTGACTCTAGTTAAAGGGCCATCAATCTTGTTTACCTTTTCAAAGAACCAGCTCCTGGTTTCGTTGATCCTCTGTATTGTTTCCTTAGCCTCTATGTTATTTATTTCTGCTCTGATCTTTATTATTTCCTTCCTTCTACTGGTCCTGGGTTTTATTTGCTGTTGTTTTTCTAGTTCTTTTAGATGCAGGTCAGGTTGCTTATTTGAGCTTTTTCTAGCTTCTTAAGATATTCCTGTAGTGCTACGAACTTTTATGTCAGTACTGCTTTTGCGGTTTCCCATAAATTTTTGGTTAATGTATGCTCGTTTTCATTTGTTTCTAGAAACTTATTTATTTCTTCTTTGATCTCATTGTTAATCCATTCATTATTTAATATCATGCTATTTAGTTCCAAGTGTTTGAGTATTTTTCAGTTTTTCCTTTGTGGTTAATTTCTAATTTCATGGTATTGTGATCAGAAAATACTTGATATGATTTAAATCTTCTTAAATTTGTTGAGACCATTTTTCTGTCCTAATATGTGGTCTATCCCTAATAATGTATCATGAGCGCTTGAGAAGAATGTATATTCTACTGCTTTAGGGTGATAAGTTCTGAAGATATCTATTAAATTGAGTTGATCTAGTGTATCTTTTAAGTCTGCTGTTTCTTTACTAATTTTTTTCTTGAGGATCTTTCCAGTGATGTTAATGGGGTATTGAAATCCCCTATATTATAGTATTGCTGTTAATCTCACCCTTCATATCCATCAAAGTCTGCTCTATGTATGTTGGGGCTCCTATAATTGTTGTGTAGATATTTATAATAGTTATATCTTCCTGTTGTATTGTTCCCCTTATCATTATGTAGTGTCCTTCTTTATTTCTTTCTACAGTCTTTGTTTTAAAGTCCATTTTGTCAGATATAAGTATTGCTACCCTGGCTTTTTTTTTCATTTCCATTTCCATGAAATATTTTTTCCCATTCTTTTACCTTCAGTTTATGTGCATCTTTTGTTTTAAGGTGTGTTTCTTGTAGACAGCATATGTATGGGTCCTGTTTTTTTTATCCACACAGCTACCCTATGTCTTTTGATTAGATTATTTAATCAATTTATATTTAATGTTATTATTGATATGTAGTTGTTTATTGTCATTTTATTCTTTAAAGCTGTATTTTCTTTTGCTATATTCCTTTTCCCCTTTGAACTGTTCACAACATGCCCCTTAGCATCTCTTGCAGAATTGGTTTGGTTTTAATGAATTCCTTGAGGCTATTTTTGTCTGGGAAGCTCTTTTTGTCCTCCAATTTTAAACGTTAGCCTTGCTGGATAGAGTTGTGTTCATTGTAGGTCTTGTTCTACATTACTTTGAATATATCTCACCATTTCCTTCTGGTCTAAAGTGTTTTTGTTGAGAAGGCTGATGTCATCTTTATGGGAGCCTCTTTGTAGGTGATAGCTTTATTTTTCTCTAGCAGCTTTTAAGATTTTCTCTTCCTCCCTTAGCTTTGATAGTTTTACTATGATGTGTCTTGGTATAGATTTCTTTGGGTTTCTCTTTAATGGAGTTCTCTGTGCTTCTTGAACATGTAAAATGTTTTACAGCCTTAATTTAGGGAAGTTTTCTGTTATGATTTGATTGAACAAAGTTTTCATTTATTGTTCTCTCTCCTATTCTTCAGGAAACCCTATGATGCAGATGTTATTTCTCTTCATGTTGTCACAGAGCTCCCTTAGAATTTCCTCCCATTTTTTGAGTCTCTTTTCTTTTTTCTGCTCTGCTTCTGTTCCTTTGTTTATTGTGTCTTCTAATTCGCTGATTTGGTGCTCAGCGTCATTCATCCTGCTTTTAATTCCTTCCATTGTGGTCTTCAGTTCTGATACTGTATTTGTCATTTCTGCCTGATTCTTTTTTATTATTTCAATTTTGTTTTTTATACTTTTTATCTCTTTATTTAGGTGTTCATAGTGACTATCCATTGTTACTCTAATCTCTTTAAACATCCTACTAACATTATTTTAAATTCTGCATCTGGTAATTTGGTTATATCTGGTTAATTCAGGTCCTTCTCTGGGGACTTGTCTTGATTCATTTGGTTTGCATTTCTCTGCCTGTCCATTTTGTTTGTGTATAAGAAGGTTGTGGCCACTGGAGTCCAGTGGTTGTTGCCTCTGTGTTCCCTAGGTGTGGTCTGTCTGCAGGCCTGCCACCCCCTCTGCAGCTGCCTTGGGCAGTTGGGTATGGGCGTGCCAGCGCCAGCCCACTGCTACTGTTGCTGTGATTTCTGCCTTTCCTTTACAGATGGGGCTGTGTTCTGGTGTCCGGCTCTATGAGCCTCAGCATGCCTGGGCCTTTGCCTCGCCCCCACAATTTGGGTTGCACATTGCACTCAAGCCACAAACCTCAGCACCAAGAATAGAGATGAACACCTTTGCTCAGCTGCAGGCCCAGCCTGTTCCCAGGTTCCGCCCAGCCACCACGGTCAAAGCCTGCTCGCTACAGTTTCTTGGGCCTGGTGGGGCTGCTGGTATGAGCTCAGTTCCGAGCCTTTGCTTATTCTGGGCTCCAGCCGCACCCCCGTTGTCAGAGCCAACTCATGAGCACGCAGGATGGCAAACCACGGTTTTTCCAGCAGGCGAGGCTGCTGGCGTGTGCTCAACCACAAGCCTCCATTTGTCCCTGGTCCTAGCCTGCCTTCACAGTCAGGGCTTGCTTGCGTAGGGTCACAGGGCAGATCTCTGCCCGTTCCTGACCTCCCGCTTTTTCCCCGCATGTAGGGCTGCAGGCAGGTCCGCAGCTGACAGACCACTTTCGCGTGTCCCCTCCACCTCTGCTGGGCTAGACCAAGCTCATACCAGCTGGGCCTCCGCCCCCGCTGACAGAACCGTTTCAGCGTCCGCCACCACTGTCCCTCCAGCCAGCCCTCAGCAGTGTGGGTAGGGGCACTGCAGTTCAGACCCTAATACTCTATACTGTAGTCCTGGAAGCTCCCTCCATCTAAGCAGCTCTGCACTAAGTGCCATGGGAGAGCTTGTTTGGCTAGTTTCCTGTCTCCCTTTCCTGGTATTGCTAGTTCCAGGATAAATATTCGTTTTTGATTAGGGAAGTGACTCAGCCCAGGAGTTAAGGTGGCTGTCCCTCAGAGTGTTTTTCCCTTAGCCTTCCAGTCCACACTCTCTTCCCACTGCTTTGGTCCTGTCTTCTGTCCCCATTCTCCAGAGCCCTGGGTGAGTGGTTGTGAGAGAGTTTTTCTGCACTGTCCCTTTAAGAAGAGTCTTGGGTCTGAGGAAACTGTCTCTTTCTCACAAACAGTATCCTCACTTGCTTCACAGCTCAATACTGTCCAAATGCCACTTCTAGGCTCTGGAGCTGCAGGATGGGGCTTTGTTCCTGCGACCCAGGGCCCTTCCTCTCTGCCAAACTCTCTTCCAGCCACGCAGTTCTCTCTGGGCTGCCATTCACTCCAGGGAGCTGGGCAGCCCTCTCCGTGTTTTCACATATTTTTACCAGGCTCAATATGGCTTCTTCATTGTTCCTTGGTTGAAGAGTTCACGTAGTTTAGTTCAAAGTTGGTTTACCAAGATGATGCTTCTTAAAATTAAGTTATAATCCACTTTGGTTCTGGGAGTTGGAAGTTGGTACATCTACCTACTCCATCACCATCTTGCCCCCAACAATTCTTAAGAATACACTTTTTTTGATTTATCCAAGATAGACTTTAAGAATAGATAGGTAAGTGGTTGGTTAGACAGATAGATAAAATTTGGGGAAAAGAAAAGAAGGAAAGAAAAACTCAGTTTTGAAATGTTAAAATTTTAAACTTTTACTTTAATGATAAAATTATAATTATGGATTTTATCACCTATATCATCTTATTAAAGTGAAGAGGCAAACCCTGGCCAGTTGGCTTAGTAGTAGGGCATTGTCCCAGCATGTGGATGTCCCAAGGTTGATTACCAGTCAGGGCACACTGGAGAAGCTCCCATCTGCTTCTCCACCTCTTCTCCTCTTACCTCTCTCTCTCTCTCTCTCTCTCTCTCTCTCTCTCTCTCCCTCTCCTGTAGCCATGGCTCAATTGGAGGGAGTTGGACCCAGGCGCTGAGGATGGCTCCATGGACTCTGACTCAGGTGCTAAGAAGAGTTCTGTAGCATCAGAGCAATGCCCCCTAGTGGGCTCGCCAGGTGCATCTAGTTGGAGTGCATGAGGAAGTCTGTCTCTGCCTCCCCTCCTCTCACTGAATAAAAAAAAATGATAGAGATTAAGATATAATGAATGATAATATTATCATCTTTTTGTGTTTAATAAATATATAGACCTTACTTACCTTCACCATCAAATATAAAAATATTTGCTCTTCTTGTGAAATGTTGAGGATATTTGTAAATGACTTTTTTTCTCAGCACTGAATTTTGTGTATTTCCCCCAACACAGCGTCTTCACTGTTTCCTAATGAGCTCTTAATGAGCTGTCAATTGCTTATGCAAATAAAGAAAGAAACAGGCACTGAGGAGTTGCTAGATAGTCAGTTATATATAATATGACATAGCCTAACTTTTCAAAGTTATTAAAAATGTAAATTGCTCCAACTTAATATATGGCCTTGACTCTCCTTTTCATTGTTCTCTACTTTCATTGGGTGTAGTTTGAAAGAATCAGATATCATTGCTTTACTTCAGAAGTACTAGTTTTATGTTTAAAAATTCTTTGTCATAGTTAAAGTTATACTCTGAATGTCCTGTACAGATAATAGTAAAAGAAAACATTGAATGAAAATTTTTTAAATTTAATTTTATTAATTTTAATGGGGTGACATTAATAAATCAGGGTACATATGTTCAAAGAAAACATCTCCAAGTTATTTTGTCATTCAGTTATGTTGCATACCCATCACCCAAAGTCAAATTGTCTTCTGTCACCTTCTATCTGGTTTTGGGTGTGCCCCTCCCCTCCCCTTTCACCCACCCTCTTCCCTTCCCCCAGTAATCACCTCACTCATGTCCATGTCTCTTAGTCTCTTTTTTATGTCCCACCTATGTATGGAATCATGCAGTTCTTAGTTTTATCTGATTTACTTATTTCACTCTGTATAATGTTATCAAGATCCATCCATTTTGTTTTAAATGATCCGATGTAATCATTTCTTATGGCTGAGTAGTAGTCCATGGTATATATGTACCACATCTTCTTTATCCAGTCATCTATTGAAGGGCTTTTTTGGTTGTTTCCATGTCTTGGACACTGTGAACAATGCTGCTATGAACATGGGCAAGGGAAGTGAAGGCAAACATAAATGAATGGGACTACATCAGACTAAGAAGTTTTTGCACAGCATGAATGAAAATTTTTTGATTCTATTTGCGACATGTATACTAAAAAACTGGAAGTGTGTTTGCCAGATCATAACAGTAGTTATCTCTAAGGGAAAGAAATGGAAATAGAAGCTGTTACCAGGACTTTTTTTAAAAAAAATATAAATGTGTATATATTGCTTGAATAAAGTAACAAAAAATTAAAGATACAATTAATTCCTGGCTGGCTGTCTCAGCGGTAGAGGGTTGGTCCAGCATATGGAAGTCCCAGTTTCGATTTCCAGCCAGGGCACAAAGGAGGAATTCCCATCTGTTTCTCCACCCTTTCCCTTCTCCTTTCTCTCTATCTCTCTGTTTCCCTCCCCAGCCAAGGCTCCATTGGAACAAAGTTGGCCTGGGTGCTGAGGATGGCTCCGTGTCCTCTGATTCAGGCACTAGAATGGCTCCAGTTGCAACAGAGCAATGTCCCAGATGGGCAGAGCATTGCCCCCTAGTAAGCATGCTGGTGAATCCCAATGGGGCACATGCAAAATCTGTCTATCCACCTCCCTGTTTCTCACTTCATAAAAGAAAAATACAAAAAAAATAAAGATAGGCCCTCATCCCTGAAAATTACTTGTCAAACATATCTGGAATTCATAAACATTTACAAAGGAATGAAATTCTTGTTTATTTTTACTGTATATTTTACTCAAATTTAATTTACAGACTACTGTTATTTTTTCCCCCAAAGAATGCTGCATCCATGCACATATTGAGGTTAAAGGGATTCTTCAATGAGGATTGAAGTGGTACAATGCAATGCTGATATTTTATTATAAACCAGAAATGACCCTTTATCACTAATGTTTTGAGACTTTTCTGTCTAACAGAGACAGGTAACTGAGGCCAGGGATGGAACTGAGTGAGTTCCTGGATCAAAAGGGAATTGTATGAGACTGTTTGACTTTCCATGTACTAAATAACTTGCTGCAGCTTTGCATGTAGATAAGGATTAGGCTGACATCACAGATGTCCCAAATCCTTTTCTGCAATCCTGGCTCTAGGATATATATATATATATATTTCAGTGTGAGAGAGAGAACAGACAGGGACAGACAGACAGGAAGGGAGAGAGAGAGAGATCAGGAGCATCAGTTCTTTGTGGCACCTTAGTTGTTCATTGATTACTTTCTCATATGTGCCTTCATAGAGGGGCGCCAGCTGAGCCACTTACCCCTTGCTCAAGCCAGCGACCTTGGGTCACGCCAGCAAATTTGGGCTTCAGGCCAGAGACCTTTAGACTCAAGCCAGTGACCATAGAGTCATGTCTGTGATACCTTTCTCAAGCCAGAAATTTCACACACTAGTGAGCCCACACTCAAGCTGGATAAGCCCGTGCTCAAGCTGCGACCTCAGGGTTGAACCTCGGTCTTAAGCATCCCAGATTGATGCTCACTCAACTCTGCCATTGCCTTGTCAGGCTTATTAAGTACATAAGGGGAGAAAGTTTCTGAGAAAATAAAAAGGCCAAAAATGGTTGAATGGAGGTTCACAAAGGTAAACTGATCCACTTTCTCATTTGTGTGGGATAGATTTTGCCTTGAAACCAGGTACAAAAAAATGCTTGATACCCCTTCAAGGACAAAAATCTACCTGACAATACACAACTGTTAAGTAAGTTCGTTGCAATTGTGACTCACATGCACCTGATTTTGCTTTTATTTATTTTATGAGATAGAAACTTAAAAGATAGCTGAGCCAGAGCTGGCAAAATGTACAACCTGTCAGGGTTCTACACTGTGGTTGGTAAGAGGTAAGTGTACTTTAGATACCTTGGCACAAAAAATATTGGCACATTTCTTTATATCCTTGTATCAACTTGGCAAGGTAAACTTTTATCTATAGGGGGCCTTTTATGCACTGTGAGCTTCTATAGTAAACCCAGAAATTATGAGCCTTTCTGTGAAAGAGAGGCTAAATTCAACATGAGTAAACAAATTTTTTCTCAGATCCCTATTTTTCCAGCAATGTCCTGTGGTTGCTCTGCAATGCATCGAGGCATAAAAAATTAACACAATAAATAACCTCAATTTCCTTTAGACTTGCAAACACTGGAAGTTCTTCATACATGTCAAACAATGAATATACAGGAATATGCCTAATGCTTTGAATATTCCAAAATGCATATCAGTAAAGATTATTTTTTTTTAATATATCAGCTGCAATGCAAAGATGGCAAGTAATAATTTTAAAAAACAATCATTTAAGCCTGACCTGTGGTGGCGCAGTGGATAAAGTGTCGACCTGGGAATACTGAGGTCGCCAGTTCAAAATCCTGCACTGGTTTGGTCAAGGCACATATGGGAGTTGATGTTTCCAGCTCCTACCCCCTTTCTCTCTTTCTCTATCTCTCTCTCTCACTCTGTGTCTCCTCTCTAAAATGAATAAATAAATAAATTTAAAAAAACAATCATTTAAAACTCAGCAATAAAAAAAACAAAAAGCTTAATTTAAAAAATGGTCAAAGTTTTGAGCACATATCTCACTAAAGAAGAGATACAGAAGATAAGCATATGAGAAGGGACTCCACACCATATATCATCAAGGAAATTCAATATAAAATAGCAATTAGAATCTGCTGCACAACATTAGAATGGCCAACATTTAAAACACTGAAACATCAAACTCTGGTGAGAATGTGGAGCAACAGAAGCTCTCATTTATTGCTGGTGGGAATGCAAAATGGTGAAATCTCATTGGAAGAAAGTTTAGTGGTTTTGTACCAAACAAAGCATACTGTTGCCCTATAAGCAAGTAATTGTCCTCTTTGGTACACATATCCAAAGTAATTGAAAGCTTATGTCTATACAAAAGTTGGCACACAGATATTTTTAGCAGCTTAGTTTGTGCCAAAACTTGGAAACAACCAATATGTCCTTCAGTAGGTGACTGTAGCACATCCAGAAAATAGAATATTATATTCAGCCCTAAAAAAAAAAAAAAAAAAAAAAATGACAAGCATGAAAAGACAGGAAGGGACACTTCAATGAATTTTACTAAGTGAAGAAGTCAATCTGAAAAGGCTACATAACTATATGATTCCAATTATATGGCACTATGTAAAAGGCAAAATTGTGGCAACAGGGAAAAGATCAGTATTGTCCAGGGTTTGGGGAGAAGGGTGGAAGAAGGGATGAATAGGCAGAGCACGAACAATGTTTTGGGCAATGAAAATACTTTTAATACACTCTGTATGCTACTGTCATGTTGGATACATGCCACTAGGTATTTGTCTAATCTCATAAAATGTACAACATTAAAAGTGAACCTTAAGGAAAACTATGGACTATGAGTGATAATAATGTTTCATTACAATTTCATCAATTATAAAAATGTACCACTCGGGTAGGGGATATTGATAGAGAAGGAGACTGTGCATTTGTGGGTGTGAGAGTATGTGGGAAATCTCTGTACATTTCCCTCAGATTTCTGTAAACTGAAACTGTTCTTTTAAAAAATACTAATTCAGGATGAATTGTAATTGAAATCTTGACTATCCAATCAAACTAGGATCCCACCATATATAAAACAGGTATAAAAACAATCAAAATTTAGATAAAATTACCAATTTGAGTAATTACTTTGCTTTGTCATAAAAAAGGATAGATATTGAACCAAAATTAATTGCTTTATTAATAAGTACACTATAAACCTACTTATACTCTGACCAGGCAGTGGTGCAATAGATAGAGCATCGGACTGGGACACAGAGGAGCTAGGTTTGAAACCTGAGATCACTGGTTTGAGTGCGGGCTCATTCGGGTTGAGCCCAGGCTCACCAACTTGAGCACAGGGTCACTGGTTCGAGCATGGGATCATAGACATGTTCCCATGGTCGCTGGCTTGAGCCCAAGATCGCTGGCTTGAGCAAGAAGTCACTCAGTCGGCTGTAGCTCCCCGGTCAAGGCTCATTTGAAGAAGCAATCAATGAACAACTAAGGTGCTGCAATGAAGATTTGATGCTTCTCATCTCTCTCTCTTCTGTCTGTCCATGTCTGCCTCTGTCTCTGTCACAAAAACAAGAGAAAAATTAAGACTTATACTTTATTTTCTAGAAAAAGGTTATATGTGAGCAACAAAATACTTTGAAAGAATTATGGCAAAATTTTTACAGGTGGACTTATATAACATGTGTTCAACTCAGTTAAGGTAAGGTTTTGATACTGCTTTAGCAGAAAGGATAATTATTTTGATAAGGCAATATATATATATATATATATATATATATATATATATATATATATAGTAAAAAAAGGCAGAAAAAACTTTAGGCAGGCTGTGATTGCTTTTAGACAAAGTGGAAAAAGAAGTTGCAATTTTTAAAAATCTGATGTATTTCTACAACTAATCTTGGTCATTAAAGTCTGTAAAAGGGAATATGGACCTGATTGATTTTGTTCTAATATCTAAAATTACCAAACACTGTCTAAAATACTGTCTAGAAATATCTAAAAGAATTTTGTGAAAATAGAAAAAAATGATGAAACCCTGTATATTTAATGTTGTTAATTTTAATTAAATGATTTCAAATAACACATTATCTTCATATTATAATATTTGTTATTTGTTTTATCGCTCTCTGCCATGAGGGCTTTGTTATAGAGTCACCTGAAGAAGGCCATTCTCTTTGAATAAATTATTTCCCCTTCACTGATGGTGGGTTTGGCTGTAACAGTTTAAGGAAGATATTATAAGTATAATCTTGCGAAGATTATACTTAACACAGTGTAAAAACTGCTGTTGCTCTCTTTAGCGATCCAAATAGAGATCAGATGAATAAAATATTCTTAGAATAAAGTATTTTTCCTAATTAATAAGTATTCATTTATATAGCTATATAATGCCTTTCGTTTGTACAGCAGGTTATAATTTTCAAGGTACTGTCACATGTATTTCCCCATTTGATGTTCATTCTGTTAATCAACAAACAAAGAGTATAGCTAATTTATTCTAGATTATATGGCTGTAAATAGAAGACCTAATACTAAAGTTTAGATATTCTGAGTCTTCTAAAGATATCATCTTATTCTATTTTGGTAGGTTGGTATTTTAAAGATATTTACCTAGATTTCACTTGCATAATATCTTACAAAGCCTCCAGTTTGTTACTAAAAAGGGGACCTGGCTTAAAGACAATCTGCCTAGGGCTGACTGATAGTATGTGGGCTATTGGCTTCATGGAGGAAAAATTCACAACACATGTCTAGGTTATTTTGAGAGGACATTTATTAAAGCAGAGGACAGAGAAACAAAGAAGGGCCTAGGATAAAAGAAGCAAAAGGCGAGATCCTGGGTGGGCTGCTTTGGCTCTCTAGAACTGTTATGGAAAAGAAATGGGCCTACAGTGGCTGCTTTAGGTCACTGGAAAGTCAGAAAAAAGGGGACCTTGGAGACAGGATCAAGGAGGTAGCCAAGGAAAGCTGTCATTGCCCACTGCTGTCCTGGTTGCAAGTTTTGAGGAGTCCCTTTGAGTTTAGGAGAAAGAGAGAGGCAAGGAAAACATGCCTGGGGGTAAGAAGAGGAGGAGGGAGAAAGGGTGGGTGTGCTCTTGGTAGGGAGAGTTTGCTAGCTTTTTGGTCCTAAGGGCTTTTAAGGGTAAGGATTTTAATTGGGATTCCGGGGGAAGATCTCAACAGAATATTCATCAGATCTCCGGATGTGTCCATTTAGGGTCATGGTCTTTACTGATTGGTCAGCGCCAAGGCAAGGGATCATTAGTCAATGTAGCTGGTCCTCAAATCAGCCACAGCTTTTTTTTGTCTGGTTTTGCTGCTTTTCTGGGGCTGGAGCTGAAACACATTACATGTTAATTGTAATTGAAAAACATTTTAAAAGCTATCTTTAGTTCTCCCATATAACAGTGAATGCATGAATTAAATGGCTCTTCTAGTTATTGTTATATAATGACAGTTAGGAAATATATTTAAAAAATGAAAGGTTCTGAAATGAAATTAATTAAATTAACTAATTAAAATTAAGGTTTAAAGAATAATCCTTCATATTAATTTCTGCCTATAACCTATGTTGAAAAGCTGTTGCTTTAATAAGTAATATCAATAAAAGTGATTGTGTCAATTAATAGAATTTTTTGGCATTCTAAGACTGCCAACCTCTGTTTATAGAGTGTGCTTAGTGACCTAAAAATGACCTGTTTTCAGGGCCTGGTTCCTCCGTTGGAGAAGTGAATTTGCCTGCCAGTGCGCTGGGCCTCTTACCAGAGGGCTAGCTTCACTTGTCTCCACTGACCTCTACCGAATATGTGTGAGGTTAGAAACAGAAAGGACGACTTACTATGATTCTCAAGCTCATGGTAACATCATTGAATGGTAGGAATTCAGAGCAGAAAGGGACATTAGAAATTATTTAGCTTATACTCTGTCTTGCAGGTGAAAAGTTGATCTGTCCAAAGGCACTGAGCTAGAAGGCAGCTGTCATTCCTGAACTCGTGTCCTGATTAAAGAACTAGGCTCTTAAAATTGCACTGTGCTTATCTGAGGAGTCCCATCAATCTTACAATATGGAGGTGGTGGAGGAGGATTTGCAGCATACATGGCAGAAATGAAAGAAATTAGTCATTTTTCATTTTTGTTTTCTTCTGAGCTCACTCTAAATTAGTAGGCCTTTTATGGTTACTGAATTCATTATAAAAGCATTTTTCTCAAAATTGGATAGTAAAATTTATTTTACTGAAACTTAGCAAATCAGATAATATGGATAACCTGTGTAAGTTTAGGTTGTTTCTATATAAATAGAAGTCTTCAAAATTAGAAAAACATGACACTAAATTGAAAATGCAAACATTTACCCTTCCCACATGACCCTTTTTGCCAAGCTAATGAACATTCAGTTTAATATGTCTTGAAAAGAAAAATTGAAGACTGGAAAAATTATTTTGAATGTATAAACATTTGTCAGTGTCCACAGTCACCTATTTAATTGAGTGCCTCCTTCTAGGAAATGCTTTATCCAAATTTAGGCATCATAATAAATCACAGTCAGGATTGGAAAGTCCAAGAAAGACAGTAGGACTTCACACTGTGATGCTTTCATTACTATTGGTCTTTCTGCAGCCTTCAGTGATGCTGATGCCCTGCATTTTGACCCTTATTATTTGGGCTGCATTTCCTGCAATGCTGAAGAGGCTGCTTTGCCTATTAGTACATCTTGGAGTTGTATTAGCTCTGGTAAATAACTGTATCACATTGTTTCTCAAACCTATATTGCCTGTGACAGAAAAAAAAAAAAAGCCCAGTTTCTTCATTTGGCATTTAGATACATCATTCACATGGAGTTATGCCAAGTCACCTCTTAGAAGTTCAAGGCAGGTGAAAACTGCAGCACATTGTGAGTCAGAGTGCTATGGATCTGAAGAAAATGGTTAAAATGCCATCTTGATATTTTGTTTGATTACCAACAGAAAAAAAAAGACAAATTAATTTGCTCTCTTGCTTAAAAAATTCTATACAGTGGACAGTTTCTCTATCTCCTGCTGTTGCAGGGTATGTCATCCCTTAAGCTGCCAATTAAATTTCCTCAGCAGTGACTCAGTGACTCTGCATTCAAATGCATGTTTATTAAGTATTTTCAGGTAGACAAATGGCAGCTGACAACTGCTATTGGCACCATGAGAAATAAAATTATTTGCTAGTGATTATATTTGTACACAAGAAGAAACTAAAGCTGATTCTCTCTGTTAAAATCTTTACATCAGAATGATTTTTAAAAAATATATTGTTATCCAGACTTGGGATATTATCTTTTCCTTGAGCTTGGTGAGAGAAAATAGACTTGGAGGATAATATACATCTTTAATATCCTAAAGGAAATGTAGACTAAGTCACTCACCCAAATTATATTGACCATAAAGACTTCATTGGGACATTTCATTAATTTATTAGGTAAAATTAAATAAAGAGGACCTTAAGTGAATTATACCCAGCTTGTGGAATAACAAATATATTGTGTATGAGAAAATTAACCCCATGTGACATGCACAGCCACCATATGTAAAACCCCTATTATTTGTCCTCTTTGAAAATCATTTTACTGGAATGTATCAGCTAAACTAAAACACATGACCATACTTCTTGGGACATAAAAGAAACCAGTGAAGAAATGTTTCTGCCCATCCCCCCCTCCTCCCCCAGCATGTGAACACTCTGGGAAAGAAGCCTGCAGGCTTTTTGTTGTTGTTGTTTCTTAATCAGTGTCTATGTAATAGCAAGTGCATCACATGCACCCTGAGCCATTAGCTGTTTCTGTCTAAAAGAATTTGGTCAACATTTAGGAATTCACTTAATGAAAGGCAAGCCTATTAAAGCTCTTTTGGCCAGAGGAGCAGATTATGTCTTTCTTTCCAACTTCCTGGATCACTACAAATGATGCTTGCAGTTCCTTCATGTGATGTAGCCCAGGCCCTGGACAACAAGCCAGCATTGTGACTTTAGACCTACACCTCTTTGCTATGTATCCTGGGCTTAATTTCTAAAATGCAATTTATTTGACGCACTGAGGCATCATATTGCAGATTTTATTAAATACGCAATGTGAACTTGCTCCAATGTACCATGCATTTTTATTTCTCCAAAACTTTATTTTGAGGATTGGTTGAATGGAAACGTGCATCCAACGTAAAAGAAGCCCCTTGACTAAAGAAGTTACATAAAATTATATGAAGTGATATTTCCATAGTATTGAGTATGGAATAAGAGATTCCCCAAACTCTTTTCTTATTAGTATTTTCTATTTATATCAGCAAGTTCTTTTATTATTTTTATGCCATCACAAAATGTTGAACAAGAATAATATTCTTTTTAATAAATCTAATCGGTGTAAGGTATTTTTCCCCACCAAGGAAGAAGGAAGGGTGTAGCCACAAAGCATAAAATAATAGAAGCTTTATTCAGAGCACATCTGGGGCAAAGTTCTCTGGTCCGCAAGATGGGCCAGAGAAGTTGCGTGGGGGGATCTGCCTGGGAGTAATTTAAAGGGTCGTTAGGGTGGTCGAGTTGATATGACATGACGAAATTTCATTGGCTGGCAGATGGTTGCTCTTCTCCAAAGAACTCCTGGGTAGTTTCTTTTGGCATGCATGGGTGAGGGCAGTTCCAGCCAAAGTTCCCAGATCTGGTTTCTCACATGACCTTCCTCCATTGCCAACTGACCTCACAATAGATAAGATAATTAAAACTAACCTTAATGTATCTAATTTATAATTTGGTTACTTATAACCAGTATTCTAAGAATTTTACACACAAATTTATATTTAATATTTTCAATAAGTCAATTGAATAAATACTACAGTGTGTCCATAAAGTAATGGTGCACTTTTGACAGGTCGCAGGACAGCAACATAAGGTGATAGAAATGTGAAATCAGCACTAAATAAAAAAAAAAAAAACCTCTCCCAGTTTCATACCTATTCAGTGCAGTTCTATGTGGGCTCCATTTGTTGTCCTACACACATCCAAACAATAGTGAAGTTCTTGCCACACACGGGTAAGGACATCAGGTGTAACAGAGTGAATAATGTCTGTGATTCTCTGTTTTAAGTGATTAATGTCATTGATACATTCAATGCACACATGTTGCTTTACATAACCTCAAAAGTAAAACTCTAAGGGCGTCAGATCCAGGGATCGTGGTGACCTTGGATTGACAGAACCCCTGCCTATCCACTGCAGGGGGAATGTTCTATTCAGAAACTCATGAACAAAGGTGGCATAGTGTGGAGGAGCATCGTCCTGTTGAAAGATGACACCTTCTGGAAATTGTGTCACTGCAAACAATTCCAACATGTCAAGATAGGTGTTTGTCATGACAGACTGCTCCATGAAAGAAAATGGGCCTATCACCTTATCATGCATCAGGCCACACCACACATTCTCTTTAGGAGTGTTATGTTTGTACTCAATGTAGGCATGAGGATGTTCAGCAGTCCATATTAGGACATTATGGTGATGAACATGTCCACAGATATGGAAGGTTGCCTCATTGCTAAACACAATCTTCTGCAAAAATCCGGCATCATTGTCAATCTCATGAAGCATATCTGTAACAAACGCGCATCGCGTGGATCTATCCTCCGGTTTGATAGCGTGCAACAGCCGCAATTTGTACCCCGTAAAACAGAGACGTTTCTTTAACACCTTATGAATTATAGTCTTGCTTAGGTGTAATTGTTGAGCACACGCAGGCACAGGTGTTTTAGGGCTCCTTAGGTAGCTATTCCGTATAGCCTCTACAGATTCTTCACTGACTTATGGCCTACCAGAATGGGGTTTCTCCACCAAAGTGCCGGTTTCCTTCAACTGCTTATCCCACCGAGTAATGTTATTCCTATGTGGTGGTGCTTTGTTATAAATGCGCTGATATTCACGTTGCACTTCGGTCACTGATTTGAATTTAACGAGCAACAGAACACACTGAACTTTCCTCTGTACCGTCCATACCTTGACTGGCATGGCCGTGGGCTGCTCCACTGTATACACGGTGTTACATCATCATCTGCGCATGCGCACATGCTGCCACGTCATTCTACAGAAATTGGGAGGGTTTTTCTTTTATTTGGTGCAGATTTCACATTTCTATCATCTTTTGTTGCTTTCCTGTGTCCGGTCAAAAGTACACCATGACTTTATGGACACACTGTATTTCCTAAATTTCAAGTTAAAAAAAAGTCATAGAAGCATTTGTTCAGAGTCACAGGAAACTGTATTGTTTTAAAATTCTTATACCTGATCACTACACCACCTCCTTCTGAGACCTTCAGAGACATCTTTTATCTGAATGGTAAGACTTGTAAATTATCATTGATTACTCTCATTGACAATAATAATACTGTCAAAGATGACAAAAACAAACTTTGCAATAAATATAACTGTATTTCAGCCATCAAGAAATCCAAGCAGAAATTTCATTTATGATGAATCTACTATATTAGATGAGTAAGAAAATCTAATTAAAATCATATCACCCATCACTGCTGACTTGGATGATAGAAGAGAAACTGAAAGGGAGGGAAGTTATAGATTATGGTGGTAGGGGACTAGTGAAGCTTCTGTTTTTACTTAGATATATATCACTATCTCCAGGAGCTCACATAGATGTTTATTATGGAAAATGCTAACACTGATGATGGCTAAAATTAGTCTCCAAAATATAAAAGCATAAAAGGTCATGAAGTTCTATATGGTTATGAAACAATAGTTATAGAGTTGAGACAACTGTTTACAATAAAAATTTGAGAATTAGAAGTGGTCTTATAGATGATTAAATTCTCCTCATTTTTAGATGAAAACCCAAGACTTAGAGAAGTAATATTATTTACCAAACTACACAGATTGTTAACGGCAAAGACCAGTTAGAACCTCAGTTTATTTCTATGAAGTAAAAATAAATGAGTTTGTTAATGTTAGTTTTTGTCAGGAAATTTCAAATTATATCAGGCATATTTTCTGACCATAAGGCTTTGGAATTGGAATTCAACTGCAAAAAGGCAGTAAAGAAACCCACCAAAAAAGTGGAAGTTAAACAACATACTGTAATTGAGTTTTCTAATATAAAGAAGAAATCATAAAAATGACTTTACAAAATGGCTAGATTTTTAAACATGAATATGACTTAATAAAAACAGGTTAAAGTTAGTCTGTATGTCTGTTTTTCGCCAATACCATGCTGTTTTGATTATCATGGCTCTGTAGTATAATTTGAAGTAAGGTAGTTTGATATCTCTGACTTGATTCTTTTTTCTCAAGATTGCTTTGGTTAATCAGGGTTATTCTGTGACTTTTTCAATTTCTTTTAATAATACTTTATAGTTTTCAGAATATAGGTCCTTCCCATTCTTTGTTAAGTTTATTCCTAGGTATTTATTTTTAGTGCAATTGTAAAAGAAATTGTTGTTTGAGTTCATTTTTCAAAGTTCCATTATTGGCATACAGGAAAGCAATAGACTGTTATGTACTGATTTTGTATCTTGTGACTTTACTGTATTGTTTTATTGTTTCTAATAGTTTTTTGGTGGAATCTTTGAAGTTTTCTATACAGAATCATGTCATCTGCAAAAAAAGTGATATCTTAATTTCTTCTCTCCCAAAATGAATGCCTTTTATTTCTTTGTCTTTTCTGATTACTCTGGGTAAATCTTCCAGCACTATGTTGAATAAAAGTGGGAGAGTGGGTAGCCTTGTCTTATTCCTAATTTTACAGAAAAAAAGTCTTCATTTTTCACCATTTAGCATGATATTAGTTGTTGGTTTGTCATAATGGTCTTTATTATGTTGAGTTATTTTTCTTCTATACTCATTTTATTGAGTGTTTTAAGCATAAATGGATGTTGTAACTTATTAAATGCCTTTTCTGCATCTATTGATAAGATCATATAATTTTTGTTTTTTGTTCTATTGATGTGGTGTATTATGTTGATTAATTTATGTATGTTAAAACATCCCGTGCTTCTGGAATGAATCCCACTTGATCACGATACCTTGTTTTTTAATATATTGTTGTATGCAATTTGCTAGTATTTTGTTTATAAATTTTGTCACATTTTCATAACATTTTAAAGGGCAAGCAAGACGTCAGAGAAATGGTGCTGTGAGGAGTGCTCTCAATACTTCTCCCCAAAATTTCAACAAGTTCTACAACCAGAGACAGAAAAATTGATTTCTGGAGCATTTGTAAGTCCCACACACTGAACAAAAAGGTATAAAGGGTTGAAAAACTGACTAAATTTATAAGAAACCCTGAAGGAAATAAGACGGAGAATGGAACACTCCACCTCCCTCACTAACCTGATCAAGGGCTGCTTTCACTTGGAACTGAGAGAGAGTGAGAGCTTTGGGCGTGAAAGGAGCCAGGCTGGGGCATAGACATGCAAGCTGAGGAAAAAGTGTGCCCTCCATGGCTAAGCCCACATGAGCTAATGTCGGCGCCGTCCTGGCAAAGGTGGGAAAGTGGATGCCTCCATTACCCTGATATCCTGGTCGGCGAGCACAGGCAGAGTGCAAAAGGTTCCTCTCAGGGCCCCAGGCATGGGCACCTGTGTTCCAGGACAGAGGGGCAGGGTCAGAGATCTCTGAGTGAGCTGTGGCACAGATATGCAAGCCGAGGAAAGAGTGTGACCACTGTGGCTCAGCCTGCGCAAGCTAACACCGGTGCCAGTCCTGGCAAAGGTGGGCAAGTGTCAGCCTCCATTACCCCAATATCCTGGTTGGTGAGCATAGGCAGTGTGCAAGAGATTCCCGTTAGGGCCCCGGGTGTGGGCACCTGCATTCCTGAATAGAGAGGCAGGGTCAGAGACTCCTACATGGGCTGCGAGCAGAGGCACAGTGTAATCCCTGCTCCACCAATAACAGTGCGTGAAAAGCAAACTTCCCTAGGCTCGGTCTTCTCCAGGTGGGCAGACACCCTCGCTAGCCATTTAAGTTAGCACTGGGGAAAGGGTGTGCAAGCAGCTTGCAGTCTCTGTAGCAAATCTGTGAATCCAATCTCTCAAGTTAGCTTAACTCACAGTTAGCTAACTGCCCAACTGGCCTACGCAGCTCTGGCTGACAAGGTTTCTCTTAGCTCAGTGATCTAAGACAAGAGACATGATATTTTTTAGTGGTTCTTGCTTTGTATGGAGAGGCGGGACAACTTCCAGTCAGCCGATACAGGGCAAAAAACCTGCATATAGTGATGGCTCTGATTAGCAGAGCTTTCCTACTCAGGGCTGTGCACTAAAAAGAGGAACTTGGCAGCTTTTAAGACCTCCTGTTTTGCAGAAAGCAACTAGGGTATCTTCTTCTTAGCCAAGACAGGATACAAAGTGCAAAAAGCCTGGGGAGAGTGGTCCCACAGAGTGCTGAGACATACTGGACATGCCTAGAGGCTCATAGAAAGTCACCTTGAGAGTAATTGGCTCCCAGCCCTGCCTGATTATGCTGATGACTCTGACTGACAGAGCCTTACCCAGAGCTCTGCGCTGAGTGGGGATAGAGTAGGGATTTTCCAGCTCTTTGAGCCTCTTACTATCCAGGCAGTGGCAGCAGCAACCTCATAGCTGGATCACCAGGCTGCTAATTCAGAAAGGAGAGAGGGTCCAAGAAAACTGACTCTCCCATTGTTGGAGCTTGTAAATGCTAACAAGACCTGACTACCAACAAGACTGAGGCCTAATATATGACATCACCATAGCGACACATCAACTGCCAATCTCTACCTAAGCATGCCACAGAGGCAGGGACTGGGGTACAGTGCCAACAACCAGGAGGAGGGAGAGGAAGGAAAAAAAGAAGAAGTTAACCTCTCAATATCAGGAAAAATCCACAAACTATAATTTTTTCCACTTTTATTGTTTCTTTTAACTTCTTATCTTTATTTTCTTTTCTTCCACCTTGGTGCTTTTATCCTCTGCTCATCTTACTCTTTTCTCTTCATCTTGAACTATATTACCCATAAGTGTTACATTTTCCATTCTTTTCTTTTCTCTTTTCTTTCTCTCTATGAGGGTTACATTCCAAACCACTTAACTCTCTTTTTTTATTTTCTTTTTTTCCTTTTTATCTCTCCCTCTCTCTTATTTTCTTCATTTCTCTTTTACTTTTCCTCTCATTTGATCCTCACTCATGAACAAACTATTTTATTTTGGATTCAAATATTTTCTTTGTGGCATTTTGTGTGCTTTTTACTTCATTTTTTAATTCATTAGCATTCCCCCCAACCCCGGCTCTCCATTCTATGTAGTTTTTGTTCCACTTAATACAACAGTATTTTTCTTTTCTTTTTCTGGTTTCCTTCTTACCCCTTTCACTATGTCTCTCCTTCAACCATCATTTACAAGCAAATTATTTTATTTTTGATCCATTTTTTTTCTTTTTCTCATTTTGTGGGTCCCTACCTTCATTTTTATCCCTTTATTACTTCTCCCTAACTCAGGCCCCCCGTTATAGGTAGTTTTTGTTCCATTTAGCACAATATAATTCTCAGATTTGCATGGCATTTTCTCAAAGAGGGAAGGAGTGGAAAAAAAAATTTTGGTTTAATTTTTTTAATTGATTGTCTTTTATTATTGTCTATTCTTTTTACTTACTTTATACTTTTTTATTAATTCACATTAGTGTTATTTACAAAATCATCCTCAGATGCCATTAAGAAAAAGCAAATCAAATATCATGGATACAAAAGACAGAGAAGTAGCACAGATAGATGAGGAAAACTCAATAGAAAAAATATTAATAAGTTGGAAACCTTGGAGTTAAATGACAGAGAATTTAAAATAGAAATCTTAACAATACTCAGATATATATAAGAAAATATAGAAAGGCAATTTAGGGAGCTCAGAAAACAATTCAACAAACACAAAGAATATATTACCAAAAAAATTGAAACAATAAAAACAAATCAAAGTGATGAAAAACTCAATTCATGAACTGAAAAACGAGGTAACAAGCTTAGCTAATAGAACAGGCCAGATAGAAGAGAGGATTAGTGACATAGATGAAAGGTAACTTGAGGCACAACAGAGAGAAAAAGAGAGAGACTCAAGAATTTTAAAAAAATGAGAAAGGCCTACAGAAATTGTCTGATTCCACCAAAAAAGAGTAATATAAGAATAATAGGTATATCAGAAGGAGAAGAGAGAGAAAATGGAATAGAGAACATACTCAAACAAATAATAGATGAGAACTTCCCAAGCCTCTGGAAAGAACTAAAGCCTCGAATTCAAGAAGCAAATAGAACACCAAGTTATCTTAACTCCAACAAACATATTCCAAGGCACATCATAATGAAATTGAAACAAACCAACGACAAAGAAAAATTCTCAAGGCAGGCAGGGAAAAGAAGAATACAACATATAAAGGAAGGCCTATTAGAATATGATTAGATTTCTTAGCAGAATATCTACAAACTAGATGAGAGTGGATCCCAATATTTAAAGTTCTGAAAGAGAGGAACTTCCAATTAAGAATACTATACCCATCAAAATTATCCTTCAAATACAAAGGAGAAACAAAAAACATTCACAAATACAAAAAAGATGAGGAAATTTATCCTCAGAAAACCCTCACTTCAGGATATACTAAAAGGGGTTTTTCAACTTGATACAAAGAACAAAACAAAACAAAACCACAAGTAAAAACTCCACCAGGAACACACACACACACAAAAACAAATTTAAACTGTTACAACAAAAACAATAAAGGGGAGAGGACTAAGATTAACAGTAGCAAAGGACAATGGAGTGCAGAAGCACTCATAAGATAGTGTACTACAATGAACATGGTAGGTACCCTTTTCATTACTTAATGGTAACCACCACTGAAAAAACCACCATAGAAGCACAAGACTTGAAAAAGGAAGTAACAGAGGAAAGAAGTATGGATTACAACCACACAGAAACAAATGACAGAAAAACAAAAGAGAAGAATCAAACAAGATACAAAACTAACAAAAAGCAATATATAAAATGACAATAGAAAACCCTCAAGTGTCAATAATTACACTAAATGTAAATGAATTAAACTCACCAATGACAAGACACAGAGTAGCAGACTGGATTAAAAGGAAAATCCAACTGTATGCTGCCTACAAGAAACACATCTAAGCAACAAGTATAAAAACAAATTCAAAGTGAAAGGTTGAAAAACAATATTCCAAGCAAATAACATTCAAAAAAAAGCAGGTGTAGCAATACTCATATCCAACAATGCTGACTATAAGACAGCAAAAGTAATCAGAGACAAAAATGGTCATTTTTTTGATGATTAAGGGGACACTGAGTCAAGAAGACAAACACTTCTTAATATATATGCACCAAACCAAGGAGCACCAAAATATATAAGACAGCTACTGCATGACCTAAAAACAAAAAGTGACAAAAATACAATCATACTTGGAGACCTCAATACACCACTGACGGCTCTAGATCATTCATCCAAACAGAAAATCAATAAAGAAATATTGGTCTTAAATGAAACACTAGAGCAATTGGATATGATACACATCTACAGGACATTTCATCCCAAATTGACAGGGTACACATTTTTCTCTAGTGTACATGAAACATTCTCAAGAATCGACCATATGTTGGGCCACACAGATAACATCAACAAATTCAGAAAAATTGAAATTGTACCAAGCCTATTTTCTGATCTAAAGCCTTGAAACAATAATTCAACTGAAAAAAAGAGGTAAACAAACCCACAAAAATGTGGAAACTAAACAACATACTTTTAAAATTGAGTGGGTCAAAGAAGAAATAAGCACAGAGATCAAAAGATATCTAAAGACAAATGAAAGTGACAATACAACATATCAGAATCTCTGGGATACAGTAAAACCAGTAATAAGAGGGAAGTTTATATCACTTCTGGCTTATATGAACAAACAAGAGAGAGCCAAGTAAATCACTTAATTTCATACCTTAAGGAATTAGAAAAAGAACAAAGACAACTGTAAACCAGCCGAAGAAAGGAAATAATAAAAATCAGAGCAGAAATAAATGAAATAGAAAACAGAAAAACTATAGAATAAATTAATAAAACTAGGAGCTGGTTCTTTGAAAATATCAACAAAATTGACACATCCTTGGTAAGACTCAACAAGGAAAAAAGAGAAAGGACTCATATAAACAAAATCCAGAATGAAAGAGGAGAAATCACCACAAATATCATAGATATACAAAGAATTATTGTAGAATACTATGAAAAACTATATGCCACCAAATTCAACAATATAGAAGAAATGGATAAATTCCTAGAACAATACAACCTTCCTAGACTGAATCATGAAGAAGCAGAAAGCCTCAACAGACCGATAAGTAGGGAGGTAATAGAAAAAACTATTAAAAACCTCCCCCCAAAATAAAAATCCAAGCTATACAAGTGAATTCTATCAAACATTCAAAGATTTTTTTCCTATTCTACTTAAAGTCTTCCAAAAAATTGAAGAAGCAGTTTCACAAATGGGAAACTTTTTCTGGATGTTTCTTTTCAATGAAACTTGAAAGCATGTCTTTAATTTCACTTGTAGAAATAACTTCCTCTGACTCTACCTCCTCCTTACTACTAATCTCTTGCAGAAGCTCCATATGTTACATCATCTATAGGTCCTTTAAATCCTCAGTTGAAAGTTCCTCCTTATGTTCCTTGAAAAACTTATTTATGTCACCCTCATCTACCTCCAGACCCATCGACTTCTGTGGGACACAATCTCCTCCAATATTTCTACCTTGGTCTCGGTCTCGGTCTCAGTCTCTGGTTGGAATCCTTCGAAGTCCCTGTCTGCAACATCAGGCCATTACTTTTTTCTTTCCAAGTTCAAGGTTCTTCTTTTAGCCTCTTGTCATACCAAGTCAATAATGCATAAACATATCATGATGTTGTAGTGATCTTTCCCAAACACTCGAAGGGTTAGAATTATATTCTCAGTCACCTCTAAGCAGCGCGGAACAAGTGCTTTGTTTAAAGCTTTTTAAAGTTGGAAATGCCCTGCTGATCCATAGTTTACAAGATTGAAGTCGTGTTGGGTGGGAGGTAGAGGACTTTCACGAATTAAACTCATTGAGAATGTCATCTTTAAGCCCAGGTGGGTGGGCTGGAGCATTATCAAGTATTTGTAATGCTTTCATTGGGAGTTTGTTTTCTTGAAGATATTTCTTCACTGCAGGACCAAAAACGAGATTTACCATTCGATAAAAAACTGCGGGGTCACCCATGCCCTAACATAGGCACGCCACATAACCTGAAGTTTTTCTTTAAGAATTTTGTGAGTCTCAAAGGCTTGTGGATTTTTGGAATGATACACTAGCAGTGTCTTTACTTTACAGTCACCACTAGTATTTGAAAACAATGCAAGTGTCAGATGGTTGTTAATGGGTTTATGGCCTGGCAGCTTCTTCTCCTCTGTGGTGATGAAAGTCCTTTGGGGCATTTTTTTTCCCAAAACAATCCTTTTTTGTCACAGTTTAACACTTGTTGGGGGATGTATCCTTTTTTTTTGCAATAAGCACAGCAAAATGTGCGATGTACTCCTCAGCTGCCTTAATGTCAGCACTTACAGCTTCACCATACCTCACCACCGAGTGGATGCCAGATCTCTTCTTGATATTTTCAAACCAGCCATGATTTGCCTTAAACATATATTCTGTTGCCTCTTTTGAGGTTGATGGTTCTTTCTTCTTTAAGTCGCCGTAAATAATATGTGCCCTTTTGCATATTACAGTCTCCATCACTGTATCTCCTGTCAGCTCTTTCTCTTTCACCCACACCAGCAGAAACTTCTCCATTTCTTCATGGATATTTGTTCTTAATTGGGACAGAATTATAGTTTCTTTTGCTGTATTTGTGCTTTTGATGGCATCCTTTTGTTTAAGGATGGTACAAATTGTAGATGTATTGCGGTCCAACAGCCTTGCCAGTTCAATCACTCGTACACCACGCTCATGTTTTTCTATTATTTCTTGCTTTACTTCTATAGACATCATTCTCTTCTTCTCACCACTGTCCTTTACACTCACTTTCTTCAGCCCTATGACAGCACACAAAAAAAGGTAGTAAAAAATGTAAAAATGATGCAGGAGCAAGTACAGCACATGAGATTTGACTTGATTCTGCGGGTAACACTTGAGAACAAACAAGATGCTGGTGTTGTGCTGCTGATACTGGACCCGTGCACCAATGCGCCAACTAGAGGCAGCTACCCAAATCATGACTTGCATCTCAAAATTTCTCTCAAATCTTGAACAAAAATACAAACTGAGTCGCAGCTCGTATCTTTAAAAAATGTTGGTCTGTTCGTATCTCAAGGTACCACTGTACACACATATTATGAAGTTATATCTACTGAAAAGGAGGTCATCTTTACTGTTACCTCAACTTAATGTGCTTTATTTATAAGATATGACCCAAGATATTAAGTCTTAGTTAAACAGGTACTATAGTAATGCAGGATTATCCTGTTTACTATTTTCAGGGTCATCCACATCTGGGATACAAAAGTACTAGCTTCCTAGTAGGTCTCCCTGTTTCCACTCTTGTCTCCCATGCACAAGATTATTTTCTGACTAACTGTTATATGAAAATTTTAAAGTCTCCTCACTCTCCACTCAACTCTATAGTTACCACCAAGTTGAAAGTCTCATCTGTGTTCTACAGGGCATTTCAACAGCTGCCCTGGTTTCAGCAACACCCTCCTCTGTCATTACAGCTCTCTGGCTCACAGTGCTGCAGTCTTTTAGGACTCTTACTGCTCCTCACAACATCCCACACACATTTTCCCCCACTGCATCTACAGTTCCTGATGTCTCTGCATGGGAACTTCTTCCCCTAGATAAGAAGATATCTTTTTCACACCATTCAGGATATCAGCACTGAAACTGCATCTCCTCCGAAAGATTTCTCTAATCCATCTGAAATATCCTTGACTACCTCCCTGAAAGCCTCTACCCTTTTTATTCTACTTTCTTTCTTATAAACATTTGTCATTATCTGTCATTGTGTATGTATGTATATATTACTTTTTGTTGTAGTGTTTGAATTTTTGAACTATGACATTAATTTAACTTCATGATAGCAGGATATATGCCTTTTGTTCAACTCTATATCCTCAGACACTGTAAGGGTACCTGGAATATAGTAGGTATTAAATAAATGAATGAAAAAATAAATATAATTGGTGATAATAATATTTTCACTTTTTTTTTAAATGAGAGGCAGGAAGGCAGAGAGACAGATTTCTGCATGCACCCCAACCGGAATCCACCTGAGCAGCCCCCTACAGGGTGATACTCTGCCCATCTGGGGCCGCTGCTTCATTGCTTGGCAACCAAACTATTTTGGTGCTGGAGGTAAGGCCATACAGCCATTCTCAGCATCCAGGGTCAACATACTCAAACCATTTCAGTCATGGCTGCAAAAGTGATAGAGAGAGCAAAAAGGGGAGCAAGGTAGAAGCAGATGGTCGCTTCTGTGTACCCTGACCAGGAATTGAGCCTGGGACTTCCACATGCCAGGCTCACACTCTACCACTGAGCCAACTAGTCAGGGCCAACTTTTTATGTTTACATAAATGTTTACATATTTAATATTTTATCAAACCTAGCTATTGATTGATTTATCAGTACAGTTCTTTCTAAGTCAAAAATGGTTTCTGCCTCACTCTGTTCAACTCTGTCATATTATCAAAATAGTCACAGTATAAATTGAAATTAAAATTAAACAATATTAAATTGCATTATTTTAATTCAAAGTCATAATGTTTTGTCTATGATCTAAAGAACCAAAGCAGAGGAAAAGCTCTCACTAAAAGCTGTGTTCTGCAGAAGTCCGATATTGTTTCCTTTTTTCTTTGAGAAAGTTTTGTAACAATACTCATATAAAGTCTAATATTATGCCAGTTCTCTTAAATGTTTTAATCAAGCTATCTTTTACTGTGAATTTACACATCTATAATAAAATATTATGTTCCTTATAAGCTGCCTTTGCCAGTAGCTAGCATCTGATCTGTATACTGAGGTGCACCATATTTTAAATTCCAAAACTTGTGCATCCTATTTCTCAGGCATTTCTGTCTTACACTCTATGGTAAAATCCCAGGCAATACAAACAATAACAAAACAATAGCATGTACTGCACCTGAAAAAAGTATAAATACTTTAAAATAAGATAAAACTTCTAGCTAAGCCATCTAAAACTTGTTTGTCCACTGCAGAATAAGCCAGATGGGCAAACAAGGTTGGAGAAATAAATAACTTACATGTGACAATTGCAGACACAGGTGACACACCTAGTATGTGTGTTCATGTCAATAAAATTACCAACTATAGCTTCTTTGCTTTTTTGTTCTGAGTAGCTCAGAGCTCTTTGCCAAGAAGAGGGTGGGGAGTTTATTTATTGCTATTACCTTAAAAATACATAGAAATAGAATTAAAAAAACAGATGACATATTGTGGTTGGAAATTTACACAGACTAGGGAAAAAATACAATTAAACTGCTACTTGGCTAGTGAAATTAATCACTGCCAAGAAACTACAGGAATAGTTCAGAAATATTGTTCTTTGCTTTACTTCTCCATTAAGTATCCTAAAGTAGTTAATAAATAATCTTTGCTGATCCTCATCTGGAATTTGAAGTTGGGTCCTAAAGCATTTGCACATTAGAGTATAAGTTAGACTTTGAACCTAAAGAAAGCCCTAAGGCTTAATCCTTGGGGCTATAAGACAAATCAAAAAAAAAGAAGCAGCCTGATCAGGTGGTGGCGCAGTGGATAGAGCGTCGGACGGGGATGAGGAAGACCCAGGTTCGAGACCCTGAGCTCGCCAGTTTGAGTGCGGGGCCATCTGGCTTGAGCAAAAGCTTGCCAGCTTGAACCCAAGGTTGCTGGCTCCAGCAAGGGGTTGCTTGGTCTGCTGAAGGCCTGCAGTCAAGGCACATGTGAGAAAGCAATTAAAAACTGATGATTGATGCTTCTCACCTCTCTTCATTCCTGTCTTTCTGTCCCTATCTATCCCTCTCTCTGACTCTCTCTCTGTCCCTGTAAAAAAAAAAAAAAAGAAAGCATATCAATAAACCATAGGGATTCCTTAAATACTCCAAATGCAGGTGTTGTAGTAATATAAGGTTGTAGTAATTAAATATATAAAAATATAAAAATATGGAAGATATATAAAAGTAATTAAAAGGATATTAAAATAATTATTAAAGTTATGCCATTAGGATAGGAATTAGTATAGTGGCTTAGTGCCATAACTCTGTAATGTGATAAACAGACTCTGACTTACAAGCAGGGCCCAGTTAGTATGTGTGTAAAGTTATACCTAGATAAGAAGTAGCTTATTGATGTAAATAAGAACAACTTAAAAAGTGGTTTGATGTAAGCATTTCAGTAGATTGACATAGAGGAAATTCTCCCAAAAAGATGGTTTGAAGTAATAATTCTGTAGATTGACACCTGTTAGAAGGTGTTGACCAGAAAAGGTACTAAAGCTGAGGGGCCCCCTGCTGCAGTAGTCGCCCAGACTCCAACGTTGATGTGGACTATCTCCATGCCACTCTGAGCTCTGACCAAAGCCAACCGAGAGGAGCACACTGACAGGGCCCCTTAAGCTGTGCCCAGGAATGCCAAAAGGATTTGTGAGTAATAAATTGCAAGTGTAATTACTGAAACTAATTTGTGTGTCAGTCGTGTCTTTCCTCTAGTGGCTTAACAGTAGCATCCTCAGAGCCGCCTCAAGAGTAGTCTCGAAGAGGTTGCCAGCCCTGCTGATAAGCAGGAGTGTCCCACTGCATGGAAAAGTTGAGTCAGGAATGCCTGATCGACGTAGAGCTTAGGCTCTACTGGGACAACTGGAATAATTATTTTTAATATCTTTTTAATTACTTTTATATATCTTTCATATCTTTATAATTCTATATATTTAATTACTAAACCTTATATTACTACAACAGCAGGAAACACTTCTTTATTTTAGTGATATAATCAGCATATGGAGCATGTTCTGAATGTTAGACTTAGATCTAATAAGATCAAAAAAGTATATAAAATAAATAGAAGAATCTGAGGAAAAAATTAAACAGATATACTATAGGGTTATTTATAAGCCTTAATAACTTTACAAATATCAATTGTCCCAACAGCTACTTATGGAATATTATATCTTTATTTAGTTTGTTTGAACCAGAAAGAAGGGTATTAGAGACAAAGATGCCATTAAACTTCATCAGGATTTCCTCTATATCTCAGAAGCATGTTTGTTGCCTTAAAAAAAAAAAAAGAAAGAAAATCATTCCCTAAAATTTTCAGGAAACAAGCCACAATACAATATTTTTGCCCTTGTCTAAATTCTGAAACTTCTGGCAAAATATCATTTGAATGTTTAATTATTTTTCACCCAGTGATATAAAAAAGCAAACAATAAAAATACAATTAATATAATATGGCATAATAGGGATATAATTTTTTTGTGATTGCTTTGTCACTCTGTTGAATACAGAGGAATGAAAAGGACCCTTTTCAGATATTATCCAGATTGAGCCATTAAGAAGGTCAAACTTGGTTGGAAGTATAAGATTTATTTTCATTTGTAAAACAATTAGAAAACAATTTAGTTTGCTATGCTTAAGTATTGCTGGATTGAGTATTTTTAAAGAAGGAGTTTAGGAATAAAGATGAAAGAATTCCCGCTACTTTTCTCTCACAGACTCAAATGGTCTTTAATAATCTAAATTTATCAGTTTTTCTAATATATCATCTTCTCTTGTTGTAAGGTACCAAAAAGCTGAAAAATTAATATTGACATTCTAGAAGAAAAGGTCAGGCTTTCCTGTCCCATCCTTTCTTTGGGGAGGGAAGGGAGAAGAATATAGTTTCTGGCTTGCAAGAACAATGGGTCATTTAGTTTTAAATCTAAAATAAAGGTTAACCAAGAAACTTCTCTTTCAATGGGAGACAGAATTTACATACCGCCCTACACTGATTGTAGTTCCTCCCCCTTCCTGGAATCCAGAGAGTAACATACCTCTAGGCTAGTGAGGGAAGATGAACCCTGAAAGATTTATAAACATCTTTAATTGTGTTACTTTAAATGTCTTAATATTTCTGTGTATCCCCTAAACAAATGATGTCAGCTCATGCCATGACATCATGCTTTCCCCCCACCCACTGCCCGTGTGTGATCAAGGGTATATAAGCAGCACCTGAACTATTTTTGGGCAGATAAAATATATATGTTCACTTTGTTAAAAATAGCGCTGCCCATGTGGAAGTTTTAAGAGTAAGCTTTTCCCCACACCTTTGACTGATTGGATGATGGGGGGTGGTGCACTCTCATGAGAAATCCTCCCTTTATGCCTCAGATAAGTGACTTTGCATCAGAGACTTCCTTGTTTGTAGATTGGATTAAAGGTTTGGATTGCTACATTATAAAGTCGGGCAGATTGGGAGGTTGCGCTCTTGGTTCCTGAGGTTAGTATTAGAGAAGAGAGCAGATTAAGGTCACGTGGAGGACAGGAGAAGCAACCAAGATGGTGGAAGGCTGAGGAGGAAGCCAGTTTGTACAGAGTTTGTGTAGAGAGAAGGAGATGGGAAACAGACGTGAATAAGTCTGGTGAGCTAGAAACCTTTTGATTCTAGGAAACTCAAATAAGTCAGTAGCTTTGTGAGCACTGAATGAGTGGGTTTTGGAGCCCAGTGTGTGTTTTTGCTTGCTCACTGGGTGCAAGCTAGAATTAAAGCTGATGGCTCACCAATTTTTGGCTCTGTTGTTTCATTACCGTCTGTTCGAATCGAATGCAAGCCTGCATTGGCCAGGTGGCTATGATAGTGACCTTGGCCACTGGCTTTACAGGAACAATTTGGGTCTGCTGCCCTGTGTCAGCCATATGCAGCCAGCATATTTAATAAATCTCCTCCTTTAATAAAACTCTTCAAAATTCATCTGGACTGGGAGTCTCTACGTGAACTCGATGAAGTGAGATAGAGTGCCTTTTAGAATCTGGGGTGTGGCACTTTATAACACTCTCATAGTTTTATATATTTTGCATTTGTTTTTTATAATCTTTAAATGTGTTTCTTGTTATCCTAAAAATAAAAAGACAAAATGATAAGTGACAAGTGTTTATTTGGTATCAAAAAAATTGAATTTGTGAAACAGATTTCAGCAGATACCCAAATATTGTCCTGATTACAGTGTGAGTGTAGAGGTTTTTATAAAAAAAAAAAGGAATAATTACATAAATAAAAGAAATTTTTATTAGTGCTAATTAGCTGCATTATTCTTTAGTATACATAGCTGATTACTAATTCTATCTTTAATATCTTCAGATATTCTATAAGCATCAGTCCTTGTGGTCAGGATGTCTGCTTTCCTGTTAGCTTCGAAAACATGTTTTTGTAGACAATGTTGTTTTGATCTAGCCCAAAGAGTTTTTTACCAACTGAAAATATTCCAGAATTTCAAGGAGCAAGACATACAAGGCAGTCCCTTTGTAATGACTGTAACTGCTCCATTTTAAAATACCTTTACCTCCGTCAAACTTTCACATCTTTAATTTTCATGTCCTTTGTTGAATATTTATGCCTTCTTTCTTTAATGTATATCTCAAAAAGCATACTTTCCTCAAGGTGTGTTCAAATTTCCTTGACTAAATACAAACAAGTCATACCCTTGTATTCTCTGTAGCTAATTTTTATTGTGAAACTTATCTTTTTCTGGCTCTATTTTGAATTTCATAGGGATTGATTAATGCTTTCAATTCCCTTTTATGTATTACTTAGAAATACTAACCACCAAAAGTAATGAATAGTACAAAAGATAGTTATTAAAAATGACATGTATTCTTTTTTTATTCCTTCAAACTTTTAAATAAAATTCCTTATAAAGAACCTGTAAAAATAAAAAATTATTGCTGATAGTTTCTCACAGAGTATAATGTGGAAATAATTTTGAGACTTCCCAACTATGCTAACTAAACATCTTATCATTATTTCCTTAATAAGTTAATCATAAAGAAATATATAAAAGAGCCTGACCAGGCAGTGGCACAGTGGATAGAGCGTCGACTGGTATGCAGAAGACCCAGGTTCGAGACCCCAAGGTCACCAGCTTGAGCGCAGGCCCATCTGGCTTGGACCCAAGGTGGTTGGCTCCAGCAAGGGGTTGCTCGGTCTGCTGAAGGCCCGCGGTCAAGGCACATGTGAGAAAGCAATCAATGAACAACTAAGGTGCCTCAATGGAAATGAAAAACTAATGATTGATGCTTCTCATCTCTCTCCGTTCATGTCTGTCTGTCCCTATCTATCCCTCTCTCTGACTCTCTCTCTCTGTCCCTATAAAAAAATGAAAGAAAGAAAAAAAAGAAAGAAAATATAATATATAAAACAACTATTTTTAAATATTGAAAAGCTGGTGGTGCAGAATGGTCACCACTGAGATAAAATATATATATATATATATATATATATATATATATATATATATATATATATATTCCCAAGTTTTCTACCGATGCTGATTACAGGCTGTAATGAAAGAAAGTGGAGCTAAAACAGATGCCAGCAGTCTTTCTGAAAGGAGGAGAAAAATCAGAGTTTGGGAAGGCCAAGGTAGATAAAGTTTGTATGATGAAATACTGAGGAGGAAGATGCTACAGTCAGAATGCTCTGAAGATTCTGAAGATCCCACTTATTGGAATGCCATTTAGACTTTGACACAGTAAACAGACCATGCATGAGAAAAAACTACCCAAGGATGAAGAAAAGAACAATGAATCATTAGGCTAAAATTTTTCTAGTACTTATAGAAGAATGGGCTTATTTAGTGTTTCCAATTGCCAGAAAGGAGACTAAATTAAATGCAAGTAGCATCAATCGGGTGGTGTTAACCATATAGTTTCACTGTTATATTGGGGCTTACTCAAACCAAGACTAAAGGCTGCCCTGGACCACACTAAACATAAAAATCTTGGGAAAAACTCAACTGTCCCCAAATAACTTTATGCAAGACCATACTTTAATACTATTTAAAGAAACATAAAAAAATCAAGCATGAAATTGTGCAAAATGTATGTCTGGAATCCTATAAAAACTAAGCAGCATCCAAAGAAGCAGAAAGTATAATTTCTACAGTGAGAAAAAAATCAATTAATAGAAATAACAGAGATATTGGAATGAGGTAAAAAATTATAAGTATATAGTGCAGATTGAAGAAGGTATGGAAGAACATGATCATATAAAGAGATAAATAAAAGGTATTTTAAAAATTCTGCATGAAACTTTTAGAGCTTGAAAAAATACTATATATAAAAAAATACAGTAGATGTGACCAACAACAGATTATATATTGCAATAATAAAGATCAACAAACTTGAACATACAGCAATAGGAACTATCAAAAATGAAGAACACAGAGAAAAATCTCTCAAAAATAAAACTTTACATCAGTGATTTTAGGGATAATATACTAACATCATGTCATTGGACTAGAATCTATATAAACACAATAAATAAATAAATTAAAGAAAAACAATGAACTAGGAGATTCCAAGATCGCAACAGAGTAAATAGATATTCCAACTGCCACCTCCCAGGACCAAATTGGATTATAACTTAATTTTTAAAAAATCCTTAATTAAAAAAAATCATCTTGAAAAACCAACTTTAGACTAATTGAAGAGGATCAAAGAACCAAGAATCACAGTAAAAGCCACACTGAGACTGGCAGAAAGAACTGAGGCATGGAAAGTGCAACCCAGCTCCCAGGAGCAACCATGGCTAAAGGTTCAAAGGGATTCTCATCATGGGGAGGGTCATCCTGAGAGGTGCAAGTGCTCATCTCAAGGTCTGGAGTCCTAGCCTAGAGCCCCAGAGCCTAAAGAAGGTGCCCAAACAGCATTTTTTTTGTGGTGAAAATGGAAGTGTTTCTGTCTGTGAGACAGAGAGAGAGAGAGAGAGCGAGAAAGAGAGAGAGATCTTGGAGATGAAGGCTTCCTCTTAAAAGGCTCACACAGAAAAATCTCATTCATAGCCAGTTACCTGGGGCTCCAGAGGAGAGATAGCTGAGAAGACTGGAGTTGTGTGAGAAGAGTTTAAAATTGGATGCCCAGGGAGAGACACTGTGAGAAAAGGCCCCCAGAACATCTGTGGTGAGTCATTCTCCAATGTTGCAGTCACCATCTTTCTTGGTCAGAGCATCCCCTTGGTGAGGAATCAGACTGGGGAAAAGGAACTGCTCTGCCTTCACCTTCCAGAGTCTCTTCTACTCCAGTCATGGCAACAGGTTGTTCTGAGAGGCCAGGAAGCAGTGGGGGTGCCAGTGACTCAGTTTTCTGGTGTTGAGACTGGAGCTCCTGCCAATACTCTCCTGAGTCTATAACTGGTGCTTCTGCCTTACTGGAGACTCAGTGGAAACTGTACAGAGAGGAGGCAGACCCCACCTCTGGGTCTCAGAAGCCATACCCACACAACTCCTAGGGCCACACCCTACTAAGGTCTGTGAAAAAAATATGGACAAACTGACACCTGGGGCAGAGGAGGGAGCCACAACCACCACACTTTTTAATCCCAGAATTGCTACAGGAGCTAGACTCTACCAGAGGTTTTTTCAGAGTCTGAGCCCAATAAGCAGCCAGCAGACAAAGGCTGCAGGAGGCGAGAGTCAGGTAAACTTAAAGTATTAAGCAGACCTTCCCTCAGGCCTAGTGTGGGTAAAAGCCAGCCTAAAAGTCCAATTTGGTATATACATGTTCACCTGGACCCAGCATAGGCAGCCACAAACTCTGAATTGCTTGTAGCTCCCAGAAGATTGCTGAGGGCAACATTCCACTGTTCTGAACCAGGTTCCTAACAGGGAGACCCAGGGCTGGCACATCTAAGGGTCAGCTGCAGAAACCATCAGTTCAGGACCTAACTAACCTTGCTATAATGGTATCCTAAAAAAATCTTCTCATATCTTGTCCAGCTGAAGTGAGTTTTTCTTTCTGTGATAAGCACCAGCACACCTTCAGCAGCTTATGTGCATTGGATAGGGTGGATAGTCATAGTCAGCCTGCCTGGGCTCTAGATATCCTGCCCTTCCGGGGAAGATTCCACAGGGGAAAGTAAGATAGGCTTGGAGCATGGACATTTAATTTGTGGGTCCCTGTAAGACTATTGTTGGATCTGGACAAGGGACTTATCCACCTTCAAGTGGCGGAACAGTCAGACCCAGGAGATAATTCTCTGTCTTCCTCCCTGAGACTGGGGTCTCAACAGCTGAAAGAACTTCTGCATAGGGAACAGTCAGCCACACTTAGTCTGAACCTGCTTCTCACCATGTTGGAGAGAAATAAACTTTGACTATCCAGCAGTGGGTGAGGCATTAAGCTCTGCTGTAGGGGCCACATTCCCACATACTGACCTACTGACAAAGAGAGCCTTGAAGTTGGGGGTTTCACTAATGTTGTATTCATAGCTGCAGCTAACCTAACCCACCAAGTGTGCAACCAATAGAGAGGTTAGTTGGGTGAGGGATCTGAGCCCACACTATAGTCTTCCTAAAGAATACTCTGTGGGAAGACCAGGCAGCTGCAAGAGAAGGAGAAACAGCTAAAAAGTGGAGACAAATTTTGTAGAACTTGGGGCTTTTACAAAGCTACTGTAATCTCTAACCAGGAGGAAGCTGATCCTTATATAATGGTTGGCCCCTCCCACAATACCCAGGCATGGAAAATGCAGACAAAAACAGTGAAAAGTGCACTAGCTACAGACAGGTAGCACACAGCAGGTTACAAACAACAGCTGACACAAACCCTAGAAGAACTAGAGCCAACACACTGGTAGTGGGTGGCAGACAGCAACAACCCTAGACTGAGCTACCTACACAAGCAGCATGCCCAAAGGAGAAGTCTAGCAGGCACTAGACACTATGTAGAATAAATATGCCCAACAGGACTGTCATGACACAGTGTGTAATAAACATGATTATGGTCGACCCTTAGAGCCAGCTAGATTTAAGAGATAACTGTATCCATGAAAGGACTAACTGTATCTAATACTCACATACAAATAGAAGAAAATAGTACCCAAGAGAAGCATTCCTAAAACAAGAAAAATTGATGGCTTGGAAGTCAGTACAACTGAGCCAATCTTCTTCATAAAGACACAACAAAATTTCAAAGTCAGAAAGTGCAACTTAAGACACAGAAAACAATGGGCAGACAGAGTAATGTGACCCAAATAAATCAATAAGAAAAATCTCCAGAAAAAGAACTGAATGAGATGGAAGTAACCAGACTACCAGATGCAGAGTTTAAAATAATGACTTTTAGTATGCTCAAGGAACTAATAGCAACAATGGATGGGCATAAGCACCAAAATAAAGATATAACAAGCATCAAAAATGACATTAAAATCATAAAAAGAACCAGTCAGAAATGAAAAATTCAATATAATAAAAGAAGATTGCACTAGAAGAAATCAATAGCAGGCTGGATGAAGCAGAGGACTGAATCAGTGATTTTGAGGACAAGATACGGAAAAGCAGAAAAACAAAGCAGCAAAAAGAAAAGAGGCTCTAAAAGACTGAGGCAAATCTAAGAAACTTCTGAGAAAACATTAAGAGAAACAACATCCACATTATAGGGGTTACTGAAGGAGAAGAGAACAGACAAGGAATGAGAACATATTTGAAGAAATCATAGCTGAAAACTTTCCTAAATTGATAAAGAAAAATTCACATAAGTTCAAGAAACACAGAGTCCCATTAAAGGGGAACCCAAAGAGGTCTACAGCAAGAGATGTCATATTAATTAAAGTGCCAAAGTTAAGAGACAAAGAAAGGATACTAAAAATCTTCAAGAGAAAAGCAGTTCATTACTGACAGAGGAGCCTCCAAAAGATGACCTGATCCTTATCTCTCAACAGAAACAATTGAGTTCAGAAAAGATTCACAGGAAATATTCAAAGTGCAAAACAAAATGCAAAACAAGAACTTAAAAACAAAAATTCTTTATCTAAAAAAAAATAATAAAATAAAAAAATTCTTTATCCTGCAAGACTAATATTTAAAATTGAAGGAGAAATAAAAAGATTCCCAGACAAAATAAATAAATAAATAAAACTGAAAGAATTACAACCAAATCTGTACTGCAAGAAATCTTAAAAAGGAAGGAAAAAAATCTAGAAAAAAGGATTCTAGATTTAAAGAAAAAAATGGCAATAAAAATACATATCAATAGTAACCTTAAATGTAAATGGTTTAATACTCCAAACAAAAGACAAAGCATAATAGCATAAGAATACAGGACCCATACATATGTGTTGACAGAGGACACACCTCAGAACAAAAGATACACATAGTCTGAAAGTGAAGGAATGAAAAAAATTATTTCATGCAAATGGAAATAAAAAAAAGCTGCAATAGCAATACTTTTATCTGACAAAATAAACTTTAAAACAAAAACTATAGTAAGGGATAAAGAAGGTCACTACATAATGATATAGAAGCAATCCAACAGGAGAATATAACCATTATAAATATCTATGCACCTAATATAGCAGCACTTAAATATATAAAGTAAATTTTGATGGACATAAAGGATAGGGTCAACAACAGCGCTAAAATAGGAGGAAATTTTTATACCCCACTAACATTAATGGACAAATACTCCCAACAGAAAATTGAAATGAAACAGTAGCCTTAAATGACACTAGACCAACTGTATTTAATTTGTATCTTCAGAACATTTTACCACAAAGCAGCAGAATATACATTCTTTTTACATGCTTATGGTACATTCTCTAGGATAAAACACATGTTAGGACACAAAACGAGACTCAATAAATTTGAGAAGATTGAAATCATATCAAGTATCTTCTCTGAATACAATGGCATAAAACTAAAAATCAACTACAATAAAAACACCAATAAACCTTCAAACACTTGCATGATAAATAGCATGTTATTAAATAACACTGGGGAACAAAATTTTTGTAGCATCCACAAAAATACTTGCTCTAACCTAATTTGAGTGTGCAGATCTCAAATCTGACATTACTTTTTCTCTGTAAACTACAGTTATTTTGCAATTCAAGATTTTAGGTTCTCATCTTACTGTAAAATTTTCAACATTTAGTTAAACATAATAAAGTAGAATGTCTTCTTAGCCATCATCTTTGTGAAAATATAATTTATATAATGCAGTAAATACACTAATACACTAAAAGATATGATTACATCATAATTTGTCTACAATTTCAAAGTAGAACATATTAAAACAATTATTTTAATCATAAAATTTGCACAAAACTTATTTAAATACTATTCAGGCAAAAATTTGTGATTGTAGCTCTTGCGTTTGTGTACTTGTTGAGGACAATCTCATTTGATGCTCTAGCAGTAGTCTGCTCATCACTAACAGCTTCAAAATTTTTGGAAAACTTATCAAGGTGACTGTTCAGGAAGTGAATCTTCATGCTCATGTTACATCCAATGTTGTGGAAAGCCAACAGCATCCTTTGAACCAGAAGTTCATAGTTTTCTGCTTTTTTCTTGCCGAGGAAGTTCTTTGTAACTACCACAAAAGACTGCCATGCTGCTTTCTCTTTCTTATTCATCCTCCTGGCAATTTCTTGGTCACATCTGAGGGTTCAAATTTGAGGTCCTTCGAATACACCTGCTTTTATCTTCTTGAAAGACAAGGCTGAAAAAGCAGAAGTAATATATTGAAAGCATTCACTTTCTTTATTAAAAGCCTGAACAAACTGCTTCATTAAGCCAAGTTTGATGTGCAGTAGGGAATAAATGATCCTGTCTTGATTAACTACAGGTTCATTCACAATATTTTGCATCCCTACTTCCAGAGCATTATGTTTCGGCCTCTGTTTCTGTGTCCAATGTTTCTCCCATGGTCGGCTGTTCCTCAAACACAGAAAGCAAGGATACTTCATGAATCCTCTCTGTTGTCCTAGCACAGTGGTTCTTAACCTTTTTTGAGGTACCAAACCCACCAGTTTCATATGTGCATTCACCAAACCCTTCTTTAGTGATAAATAAAATATGATTTTTTTTTCAAATTCAAGACATAAGTATATGTTTTTTTACTGGTGCACAAAATGAACTGTGCATGAACATCACCTTGCTCAAAGAACAAAACCAACAAAGTGCAGGAACTCACAACAAATTACGGTATTACTTTATTCTGGCCTCTGTGGCAGAGGCTTCTCCAAACCCCTGAGACCAACTCATCAAACCCCTAGGGTTTGATAGAACCCAGGTTAAGAACCACTGTCCTAGCAGGTAATTTACCATTTTAAGATTCACACAAATGATCCAGTTATGCTCCTCATACTTCAGAAAGTCGAGAAATATTTTATGTCATTATAATCTTCTCACATATGAGTTGAATAACCAATTGAAACTGCTTCATAAACATTACCGTTGTGTAGAAGAACACATTTCAGACTCTATTTAAAGCTGTCAATATATAGCTGCAATTCTGTTGGACTATAAGTAGTAAATCTTAGTTGGCTGAGAAGACTACTAATATCATGACAGTAAACAAAGTATTTGTTTTAGAAAAAAAAGTCCACAAATATATGTTTACGCTTTTTATAATGGGATACTTTAGCTGACTGGTGAAATACATTCTATTCTTGAAGCCTGGACGCTAATAACTCATCTGCTTTCTTTATAGGCCCAAATCTCTTACTAAGTCATTCAATTTGGGTAGGCTAACCTGCTGAGGGCTTAATGACTGCTACTGCTTGGCATCAAAAGAAGAAACTTTAGATTCTACAACCATTTTCTCATGTGTCTTATCAAAATATACATAATCACCATGTTCACTTTCTTCATTCTTAGAAGAAATAAAACCATTGAAAACTGAAACCGTGAGTGTCTCAGAGTGAGGCTTAGGTTGTATTGCTAAAGGAATATTAGGATATGCGATCTAACACCACGTGTTTTTGCCAATGCCCTTTGAATTGATCAGACAGAAATAATCACTGCTGTGGTCCTTAGGTTCACACCAAACCATAAGAATACCAAAGGCATTCTTTTGTGTTTTTCTTTTGTCCAGTCACGAAGCATTTCCTCACAATTATGACACAGAATATGAGGAACCCAAATCTTGTCTTGATTGCCAAGGGGAACTTGAAAATAGGCAATATATGCATGTGTAACAAATGAAATATTATGCCTCTGATGTTGAAGTGTGTAACAGCCACATATATAACAGAATATGTCAGGACTATTCTTACATTTATACCTACTTGAAGAAGCCATGATTCAATCTTAAAACAAAATAAGGGGGTGTTTTTATCAGAAAATAATTTTTTTATTTATTCATTTTAGAGAAGAGAGAGAGAGAGAGAGAGAGAGAGAGAGAAAGGGGGAGGAGCAGGAAGCATCAACTCCCATATGTGCCATGACCAGACAAGTGCAGGGCTCCAAACTGGCAAATTCAGCATTCCAGGTCGTCACTCCATCCACTGTGCCACCACAGATCAAACCTCGATAATAATTTTTTACATTTCAAAACAACTACAACTATGTAAAAGTGATGTTTGTAAAAGATTAATTGTCTTGTGGTTATGTTCATTCCAAGAGTCAGCCCTTTATCTCCAATTTAAAAACCAATGCAAGCAATTAACCGTAACAAAAAAAATTATAATTGCATAAAAACTAGAGCATGCACCAAAAAGCAGATTTCAGATTTGGAATCAGCTATGCAGACATATATAGAAAAAGTTCTAAAATGTCATGCAACAGAACATGAAGAACATTGTTCCTCAGTGTAATTAATGGATTAACAAGATCAAAGAAGAAATAAAAAAATTTGAAACAAATGAAAATGAACTTAAAACAATTCAAAATTGATGAGACACTGAAAAAGAAGTCCTGAGAGGGAAATTCATAGCATTAAAAGCATACCTTGAGGAGCAAAAAAAAGTTTAAATAAAGAACTTAACTTTATACATAAATGTTCTAGAAAAAAACAACAAATATAGCCCAGGGGAAGTAAAAGGAAGGACATAATAAAATCAGAGCAGAAATAAATGACATAGAAGTAAAAAAAAAAAATAGTAACAAAAGATTAATGAAATCAAGAGCTGGTTTTTTGAAAAGGTAAACAAGATTGATGAACCCTTAACCAGATTCATCAAGAAAAAAAGAGAGAGGACTTCAATAAATAAAATTAGGAATGAAAGTGGTGAAGTAAAAACTGACACTGCAGAAATACAAAGGGTTGTAAGAAAATATTACGAAGATATAAATGTCAAGAAATTGGACAATCTATGTGAAATGGATAAATTTGTAGAAACATACAATCTTTCATGAGTCAGTCTGGAAGAATCAGAAATCCTAAACAGACTGATTACAACAAATAAAATGAAGAACAGTTATAAAAAAACTCACAAGAAACAAAAGTCCTGTACCAGATGGCTTTATAGGCAAATTTTACCAAACATTCAAAGGAGAACTAACATTTACCTTCTCAAGCTGTTTCAAAAATGCAAAAGGAGAGAAGACTTCTAAGCTTTTTTTTTATATGCAAGCATGATCCTCATTCAAAAATGAGGTAAAGACACTACAAAGAAAGAAAACTATAGACCAATATCCCTGATGAACATAGATGATAAAATTTTCAACAAAATATTAGCAAACCAGAAACAGCAATACATTAAAAAAGTCACACATCATGATCAAGTAGAATTTATTCTTGGGAGTTAAGGCTGGTACAATATTTGCAAATCAATGAATGTGATAAAAAGAAAGAATAAAAATCACATGATAATATCAATAAATGCAGAAAAAGCATTTGATAAAATCCTGTAACTATTTATAATCAAAACTCTCAATAAATGGGGATTATGGAAAACACATCTCAACATTATAAAGGCTATCTATGAGAAACCCACAGCCAATATTATACTCAATGAACAAAAATTAAAAGCAATCCCCTTAAGACCAGGAACAAGGCAGGGTACTTCCTTTCACCACTCTTATTCAACATAGTTCTGAAAGCCCTATCCACAGCAATCAGACAAGAAGAAAAAATAAAAGGCATCCTAATTGAAAAAGAATAAGTAAAACTGCCATTATTTGCTGATTACATGATACTGTACATAGAAAACCCTAAAGTTTCAGTCAAAAAGTTACTAGGCCAGATAAATAAATTCAGCAATGTGGTAGGATATAAAATTAATATTCAGAAACCAGTGGCATTTTTATTTACCAACAATAACCTGTCTGAAAAAGAAACTAAGGAAGCAATCCCTTTTGCTATTGCAAAATAAATAAATAAATAAAGTCCTATGAGTAAATTTATCCAAGGAGGTAAAAGACTTGTACTTGGAAAATTATAAGACATTAAAAAATGAAATCAAGGAAGACACAAACAAGTGGAGGCATATACCAACTTCATGAATAGGAAGAATAAACATCATTAAAATCTCTATATTATCCAAAGCAATATATAGATTCAATGCAATTCCTATTAAAATATCAATGGCATATTTCAAAGATACAGAATAAATATTCCAAAAATTTATATGGAACCAAGAAATGAACATGAATAGCATGAACAATCTTAAAAATGAAGAATAAAGTGTAAGGTATTACACTTTCTGATATCAAGTTATTCTACAAGTACATTGCAATCAAAACAGCTTGGTACTGGCATGAGAGCAAGCATACAGATTAAGAAAAAGGAACAAAAAGAAAAGAACAGAAATAAACCCACACCTTATGGTCAATTAATATTTGACAAAGGAAGTAAAAGCATACAATTAAGTATAGAGAGTCTCTTTAATAAATGGTGTTGGAAAAATTGAACAGGTACATGCAGAAAAATGCAAGTAGACCACCAACTTACACTGTTCACAAAAATAAATTCAAAATGAATGGAAACTTAAGTGTAAGTCATGGAACCGTAAATATCTTGGATGAAAACATAGGCAGTAAACGCTCTGATTCTCTCGTAGCAAGGGTTTTGACAATTTATGTCCATGGGCAAATGAAATAAGGGACAAAATAAACAAATGAGACTATATCAAACTAAAAAGCTTTTGTACAGCAGAAGACACCATGAGCAAAATAGAAAGACAACCTAAACAATGGAAGAACATATTCGCCAATACATCTGATAAAGGATTAATAACCAAAATTTATAAAGAACTTGTAAAACTCAACACAAGGAAGGTAAACAATCCATTTTAAAAATTGGAAAGAGAAATGAATAGCCACGTCTCCAAAGAGGACATACAGATTGCCAATAGAAATATGAAAAAATGTTCAACATCACTAATCATCAGAGAATTGAAAATTAAAACCTCAATGACATACCACCTCACACTAGTCAGAATGGTGCTCATTAATAAATCAACACAAAATCAGTGCTGACAAGGGTGTGGAGAAAAGGGAACCCTCCTGCACTGCTGGTGGGAATGCAGACTTGTGCATCCACTGTGGAAAACAGTATGGAGATTCCTGAAAAAATTAAAAATGGAACTGCCTTTTGACCTAGGTATCCCACTTTTTGGATTTTATTTTAAGAATAGCAAATCAGTGATTTAAATGAAGATATGCATTCCCATGTTTACTGCAGTATTGTTTACAATAGCCAAGGTCTGGAAACAGCCTAAGTGTTTGTCAGTGGATGAAAAATTAAAAAGGTGCAGTACATATACACAATGGAATACTATGTGGCTTGAAAGAGAAGGAAATCTTACCTTTTATTATGTTATGGATGGACCTGGAGATTATTATGCTAAGTGAAATAAGCCAGGCAGTTAAAGACAAATATCATATGATCTCACTTATATGTGAAACCAAATTAACAAAGTGAACTAAAAAATGTAATAGGCAGAGGCAGGTCACAGGGAGCAGAGGGACAGCTGTCAGAGGGATGGGAGATGAGGGGATAGAATTAGAGAAGGTGAAGAGTTAGTGAAATTATAGTATATATACATAACACATAGATACATATAATAGCAAATCCCAAAGGGAATGGGGAGGGTTTTAGAGAGAGGGGGTAAAGGGGGCAGTAATGGGAGTCAGGGGGTGGGGGTGAAAGAGTTATATTGAAGGGGACACTTAAATCCATGTTAACACAATAAATTAAAATTAATAAATATTCAACATAAAATTGAGGAAGAGAGAGGACAAAAAGTACTAGAAAATAAAAATTTTCAAGTTTTGTGAAATTTATCCACCTATATATTAAAGAAGGTGAAAAGAGTTACAAAAAGAACATAAGAAAAAACAGATAAAGACACATTATAATCAAATTTTGAAAATCAATGATAAAGAGAAACAGAACCTACTACATAGTAGAATGAAGATTAGAATGAAGCCCTGGCTGGTTTGCTCAGTGGAAGAGTGTCAGCCCAGCATGTGGAAGTCCCGGTTTGATTCCTGGCCAGGGCTCACAGGAGAGGCGCCCATCTGCTTCTGTACCCTTCCCCCTCTTCTCTCTCTCTCTCTCTCTCTTCCCCTTATATAGCCAAGGTTCCATTGCAGCAAACTTGGCCTGGGCGCTGAGGATGGCTCCATGGCCTCTGCCTCAGGCACTAGAATGGCTCTGGTTGCACTGGAGCAACGCCCCAGAAGGGGCCAAGCACTGAGCATTGCCCCCTGTTGGGCATGCCCGGTGAATCCCATTTGGGCGCATGCTGGAGTCTTGTCTGTCTGCTTGCCCTCCCCACCCCTCCCCTGGAAACTCCCTCCAGCCCCCGAGCATCTCACTTTGGAAAAACACAATAAAAAAGAAAATTAAAAAAAAAATTGGTTTAGAATGACATCAGAGTCCTTATCAGATACTATGCAAAGATATAACAGGAAAAAATACCAGAAGAACAAAATTACTTTATAAAGAAGTCTATACACAGGAAAAATAAACTTCAAGAATAAAAATGAGCTCTCGCCAGGGATTTCTATTAGAGTATTGTCCTGATATGCCAAGGTTGCAGTTTTGATCCCCGGTCAAGGCACATATAAGAATCAACCAATGAATTCACAGATAAGTAGAACAATAAATTATTGTCTCCTCTCTCCCTACAATCAATAAATTTAAAAACTTAAAAAAAATAAAGATAAAATAAAAAATTATTGAAACACACATGAAGTTAAGAAAGTTAGTATCAAACTTATACTATAATAAATGTTTAATAAAATTCTTTCAAGTTAAGGAAAATAATTCAGATAAGAATTGGATTAAAAAGTAATAATAAAGAATGCAGAAAGTGGTAAATATTGAAATACTATATTTAGTATATATTTCTCAATGTTTAATATCTTTAAAAGATAATTTTTTGCTACTTAAAGTCAAAATAAGGCTGAATTGAGAATTATAGCCATTATTGTTCATTACAGACAATAATGGAAGTAATTTTCACTCAACCCATTATGGCACCACTATAAAATGGTTGCCCTATATTAATAGCCTAAAATTGAAACTTCCTACCAAAAAATCATGAAGTCACTGGGGGAAATTTGGCCCTACTTTCTAAAGCAAAAGCACTTTGTCACAGGAATATACATGTACATGCACACTAATATCCATATAGTGATAGACTGTCACTTCAAGGTTGTTATCTAAATCATGTGGAACCACATTTTTTAAAAACTGTGTTTAAGATATTGTAAAGTTATTCAAGCAAAGCCCTTCAAAAAATGTAAGGTTTAAATTTTTTACTTTTCAAAGACAAAAACAAAAGGATATTAAAAACTTTATTCTTCAGAGAGACAGAGACAGAAATAAAATTATTATGTCAAATACTGGGTGGTTTTTAGCCAACAACAAAAACATCAGCGTGGGATCTTGAAGAACAGGCACTCATGTCATCACCATTAAGTAAAGTAATTACAAATTTGGCAACAGCAAAGCCTTTTTATTTGTAAAAATGTAGTAGTGTAAGCAGCAAATGATTACAACTACTTTGAGCAGATCTGATTATCCATCAATTATTAATTCCTTTGGCATGCCATTGCATAATGTGGTTGTTTCTGGGCAAGGAAGCCAGCATGGTTTCCATTTAATGAAACTTGCTTCTTGAGTCTGATCATTCCTCAAAATTTCTATTTGACTGTATGATACAATGACTTATATGGTCAGTTTTGGTGACTGTCATACTTAAATATATTTCTGGAGAGAATATTTCTGACTGCCTTTAGTGATTGAAATGGTTGGGAGCATATTCAGAAGTCATGTTATAGATATAAAGAAAATAATTACCCATGGGCTTATAATTTCTTCTTTATTGATGTCTGTCCTGTTATGATTTTTTATGTTCATGTACACTGAATTTCTTACATCATCCAAACTCTTTCATATTGAACATATTATACTAATTAAATTCTTAAAGTACACAATCACTCATGTTTTGTCTTAGATAATGTTATTTTAGAACTTTGACTAAAATCAATCTGATACAGCACTTAACATAACCTAAATTACATGGTACATTAACTTGTTTATTTGACTTTCTTTCTTTGCTTTTTTATTTCTTTGTTTCCTACTGGAGTGTAAACACCAAAAGGGCAGGTGCTTATCTGTTTGTTCATCAGTGAATCACAAGTCTTGAGAATAATCTCTGGATCATAGTAACTTTCAATAAATATTTACTAAAGAAATAAAGTTTTGCAGATGCTTTCAGAAAACACACATTGGTTGATGATTTTCTTATTCTATTTTCTGATAACAAAGCAATGCAGACAGATATTTCTGAATAATAAAAAGTTGCCTTTCCTCTTCTATAATGATAAGTAAATATGCTAATATAAAGTATATTGCTTATATTTTGTTTTGCTGATTCCATGGCTAGTTCATGCAGCTAGCACGAAGTCCTTGGGACTTTACAGTCAGAAAAACCTATATTGTTAAATGATTTGCACAAGTAAAACAGATTACACAATTTTATTTAATTATATATGCCCTATAAAGAAACTGGATTTTATTACTATGGTAATAAATTAGAAGCTATAATATTTTTAATGTTTCTGATCATATAGAGATCAACTATTGATTAATAAATTTTCTCCTTGTCAAAGAAAATGATTAATCTAAGAATTTTCCTTATAGGGCATTATTAAATAATTAAAAATTACATAATTCTCAATAAGTAGCAGAAATAAACATGAACAGTAAGTTTTCTATTACCTTAGAGTAAATTTTTCCAGTTGACATTGTGGTCTAGGTATATACGATGTCGTTACATACAATATTCTACACATGTTTAGTCTTAGCTCTTAAATTAGAGTCATTATAAGCAGACAAGAAACAGGTGTGTATGCACTCCTTGTTAGTTTGGATGCACATAATTGTATCGTGCAAAATCAAATCTGCTAATTATTATTATTATGCTTATATCTGTGTCATGGATAAAAATTTCCATCTAACCTAAACAACCTGATTTTCACTTAAGAGCTTTTTCTAAGATTGAACTTAAAGATTAATGAGTGCTTAGGGTTTGGGCCTTGAGAATATGCAAGGGAAGCTAATTCTTGGAGAATTAATTCAGAGACCTTGTTCAGAACAAATGTATAAAATGCTGTGCTGCATTCTTTTCACCATATTTTATCACTTTTTAAAACTTTACTTTCTGTTCTTTTCTTCCTACTCTCATAAAATATCAATTTTTAAGAAGTTCATGTCACAGCTGAATTATGGGAAAAGGGACAAGAAAAGAACTAATTGAGCCCATTTTACCAATGAGAAAGTGAATTTTAATAGTTAGCCATCAGAAAAAAATCTAGGTAACACAAAATTTTCTCTATAAAAATGTATAATGCATTAGAATCATTATAGTCTAAAAAATTTCAAAGGACTAATAAGTCTCAACTTTCCATATTTTTAACCTTATTTTCAAAGCTGTATAACAGCAATTGTTAAAATGTTAGTTTACTTACGTAAATGGGAACATAGTTATATACTTTTTAAATAATTTACATTTCTTTTAATAGCCATTATAAAGATTAAATACATATTAAAAGTGTTAGCCTCACATAATTTTTATGCACAATTTAATGCATTAATATTAATATAATATTAATACTATTAAATTAAGATACAAAAGTGTATTTATCTTTATTCCTATTTTTAAAATCAACAATTACTGCCTAACATTATAACTATAAATTCTAGTAAAGTAATTGACACATTCGAAGGTCATGGTAACTACTATTTGGAATAAATTATCCTATTTTTTTAATTCAATAATTTTATAATAAGCAAATTTGACTGCAGTTCAGGTAGAGTGCCCACTGTGAAAAAGCTCTACCATACAGTATTCATATGGATGATAAGGAGAAAATGCAATTGGTGGCTTTTTTTGGTATACTGAAGACAGAAGAAAAATAAATGGAAAATGGGAAAGATAGAGGAAGGGGTAAGAAAATGATAGTGTGCTGGACATAGACATAACTGTCTACCTGAATGCTTTCAATTGTGTCAGCTGTCTGGGGCAGGATTTGCCACCACCACAAAGGATATTCTTGCCCAAGGTGCAAACTTCCTAAAACAGCTCATGTTCAATCAGCGATCCAGGCAGAAGTATAAAGGCTGGGTTTGGCCCCTTATTTCCAAAATGGGTCAAATTTTATATCACATATATAATCATTTTAGAGATACTTATGGGGTTGGCTGAGGAGTTTTTATAACTCCATCTCAGTTCAACTTCTCCCTTTTCCCAGTGCTGCTGCGCATCCCCACTTTCTTCTACAGGTCATGGTTTCTAATACAGATACTACATTCCAAACTCCAACTCAGCATCTGCATTTAGAAACCTCAACCTGCAACAATATGGAGGGATCTGGAAACTATTATGTTGAGTGAAATAAGCCAGGCAGAAAAAGAAAAATATTATATGACCTCACTCATTTGAGGAATCCAAGGAACATTGAGAACTGAGGAAAGGAATTAAGACAGAGGAGGGATCAAAGGGACCAGAGGAAAAGAGGACAGAGGGAAAGGAAATTATAGGATGGGATAAACCTGAAGGGAAAGGGGGAGGGCGCTGTAGAGAGGGGGACAAGGGAGATGTGGAGGAAAATATGGGGGAGGGGGAATGCAGTTGGGGTTACCCTAGAATCTATGTAAACACTATTAAATAAATAAATAAATAAAAGAAACCTCAACCTGAAAGGGTTAGAGAAAGAGAGCAAAAGAATATAAGAGATAAATGGAAAAAAACCCTCATATTTGTTTACTACTAAATATATGCCTATCATTTAGCTAATTGCTTAACAAAAATTTTCAATTTGAACAATTAACGTTCAATGTAAATTTTAATGAGAACATTATACATATCCTTATTTTTTATATATGGAAAGTAAGACTCAGATTTAGCAAATGTTCTGAAGTTACACAGATAGTAAATTGTACAGCTAAGATTCAAATCCAGATAGATTTAAACCTTTTCCCTTACCCATCACTTTTAATTTTTGTATATACTTTTTGTAAGAAGGCTAAATTTTTTGAAATGCATTCTCTCAATTGAAGCTCTATATTATGAATAGTTGTTTTTTTTTATTAACTTTAATGGGGTGACACCAATAAATCAGGGTACATATGTACAATGAAAACATCTCCAGATTATCTTATCATTCAATTATGCTGCATACCCATTACCCAAAGTCAAATTGTCCTCTGTCACCTTCTATCTGATTATCCCTGTACCCCTCCCCTTCTCCCTATTCCACCCTCCCCTCCCTCCCCCCATCCCGTGACCACCACACTCTTGTCCATGTCTAATAGTCTCACTTTAATGTCCCACCTATGTATGAAATCATGCTGTTCTCAGATTTTTTTTTTTCTGATTCACTTATTTCACTCCGTATAATGTTATCAAGGTACATCCATTTTGTTGTAAATGATCCGATGTCATCATTTCTTATGGCTGAATATTGTTCCATACTATATATATACCAAAGCTTTTTAATCCACTCGTCTTCTGACGGACACTTGGGCTGTTTCCAGCTCTTCGCTATTGTGAATAATGCTGCCACGAACATGGGGGCGCATTTCTTTTTTTCGAACAGTGTTATGGTGTTCTTAGGGTATATTCCTAAAAGTGGGATAGCCGGGTCAAAAGGCAGTTCTACTTTTAATTTTATGAGGAATCCTCAAACTGTTTTCCATAGTGTCTGCACCAGTCTGCATTCCCACCAGCAGTGCAGAAGGGTTCCTTTTTCTCCACATCCTCGCCAGCACTTGTTCTGTGTTGTTTTGCTGATGAGTGCTATTCTGACTGGTGTGAGGTGATATCTCATTGTGGTTTTAATTTGCATTTCTCTAATGATTAGTGATGTTGAGCATTTTTTCATATGTCTTTTGGCCATCTGTATGTCTTCTTTGGAGAAATTTCTATTCATTTCTTTTGCCCATTTTTTGATTGGATTGTTTGTCTTCCTGGTGTTGAGTTTTATAAGTTCTTTATAAATTTTGGTTATTAACCCCTTATCAGACGTGCTGTCGAATATGTTCTCCCATTGTGTAGTTTGTCTTTTTATTCTGTTCTTATTGTCTTTAGCTGTGCAAAAGCTTTTTAGTTTGATGTATTCCCATTTGTTTATCTTGCCTTTTATTTCATTTGCCCGTGGAGAAAAATCGGCAAATAAATTGCTGCTACAGATGTCGGAGAGCTTGCTGCCTATGTTTTCTTCTAAGATGCTTATAGTTTCACGGCTTATGTTTAAGTCTTTTATCCATTTTGAATTTGTTTTTGTGAATGGGGTAAGTTAATGGTCTAGTTTCATTTCTTTTTAGGTAGATGTCCAATTTTCCCAACACCATTTGTTAAAGAGGCTGTCTTTACTCCATTGTATGTTCTTTCCTCCTTTGTCAAATATCAGTTGTCCATAAAGGTGTGGGTTTATTTCTGGGTTTTCTGTTCTGTTCCATTGATCACTGTGCCTGTTCTTATGCCAGTACCAGGCAGTATTGAGTATAATGGCCTTATAGTAAACCTTGATATCTGGAAGAGTGATACTTCCTGCTTTATTTTTTCTTTTCAAGATTGCTGAGGCTATTCGTGTTCTTTTTTGGTTCCATATAAATTTTTGGAATATGTGTTCTATATCTTTGAAGTATCTCATTGGTATTTTAATTGGTATAGCATTGAATTTATAAATTGCTTTGGGTAATATAGACATTTTAATGATGTTTATTCTTCCTAGCCATGAGCACGGTATATGCTTCCACTTGTTTGTATCTTCCTTGATTTCTTTTATCAATGTTTTATAATTTTCCGAGTACAAGTCCTTAACTTCTTTGGTTAAATTACTCCTAGCTATTTTATTTTTTTGGTTGCAATAGTGAAGTGGATTGATTCCTTAATTTCTTTTGCTGACAGTTCATTGTTTGTATATAGAAATGCCTCTGATTTCTGCGTATTAATTTTATATCCTGCCACCTTGCTGAATTCATTTATAAGGTCTAGTAGTTTCTTAACTGAGACTTTAGGGTTTTCTATGTACAATATCTTATCATCTGCAAATAGTGACAGTTTTACTTCTTCTTTTCCAATTTGTATGCCTTTTATTTCTTCTTTTTGTCTGATTGCTGTAGCTAGGACTTCCAGAACTATGTTGAATAAAAGTGGTGAAAGTGGGCAACCCTGCCTGGTTCCTGATCTTAAGGGGATTGCTTTTAATCTTTGTCCATTTAGTATGATGTTTGCTGTGGGTTTGTCATAGATGGCCTTTATCATGTTAAGGAATGTTCCTTGTTTTCCCACTTTACTGAGAGTTTTAAGCATGAATGGGTTCTGGATTTTATCAAATGCCTTTTCTGCATCTATTGAAATTATCATGTGATTTTTGTCCTTTTTTTTTGTTTATGTGATGAATCACATTGATTGATTTGCGAATATTGAACCAGCCTTGCCTCTCCAGAATAAATCCCACTTCATCATGGTGTATGATTTTTTTCATATATTGCTGAATCCAGTTGGCTAATATTTTGTTGAGAATTTTAGCGTCTAAATTCATCAGGGATATAGGCCTATAATTTTCTTTCTTTGTGTTGTTTTGCCCGGTTTTGGGATCAGAATTATGCTCGCCTCAAAAAAGGAGTTTGGAAGTCTTCCTTCCTCTTGAATTTTTTGAAATAGCTTGAGGAGAATAGGAGTTAGTTCTTCTTTGAATTTTTGATAGAATTCACTTGTGAAGCCATTAGACCCAGGACTTTTCTTTTTTGGGAGTTTTTTAATAACTATTTCAATCTCATCTGTTCTAATTGGTCTGTTTAGGTGCTCTGATTCTTCCAGATTAATTTTTGGAAGTTTATATGATTCAAGAAATTTGTCCATTTCATCTAGATTGTCTAATTTTTTGGCATAGAGTTCTTCATTGTATTTTCTTACAATGCTTTGTATCTCTGTTGTATTAGTTGTAATTTCTCCACTGTCTTTCTAATTTTATCTATTGGAGACATCTCTCTTTTTTTCTTGGTGAGTCTAGTTAAGGGTTCATCAATCTTGTTTACCTTTTCAAAGAACCAGCTTCTGGTTTCATTGATCCTCTGTATTGTTTCCTAAGACTCTATGTCATTTATTTATGCTCTGATCTTTATTATTTCCTTCCTTCTACTTGTCTTGGGTTTTATTTGTTTTGTTTTTCAAGTACTTTTAGCTGCAGGGTTAAGTTGCTTATATGATCTTTTTCTAGCTTCTTATGATATGTCTGTAGTGCAATAAACTTCCCTCTCAGAACTGCTTTTGCTGTGTCCCATAGATTTTGACTTGACGTATGCTCATTATAATTTATTTCTAGAAACTTTTTTATTTCTTCTTTGATCTCAATGTTAATCCATTCATTATTTAATATCATGCTATTTAGTTTCCAAGTGTTTGAGTATTTTTCATTTTTTCTTTTGTGGTTAATTTCTAGTTTCATGGCATTGTGATCAGAGAAAATGCTTGATATAATTTCAATCTTCTTAAATTTGTTGAGGCCTTTTTTGTATCCTAACATGTGGTCTATCCTAGAAAACGTACCATGAGTGCTTGAGAAGAATGTATATTCTACTGCTTTAGGGTGAAAAGATATTCTGAAGATATCTATTAAATAAAGTTGAACTAGTGTGTCCTTTAAGGCTGCTGTTTCTTTATTGATTTTCTTTTTGTGGATCTGTCCAGTGTTGTTAGTGGGGTATTGAAATCCCCTACTATGATAGTATTCTGTTAATGTCGCCTTTTATATCCATCAAAGTCTGCTTTATGAATGTCGGGGCTCCTATATTTGGTGCGTAGATATTTATAATAGTTATATCTTCCTGTTGAATTGTTCCCTTTATCATTATATAGTGTCTTTCTTTATCTCTTACTACAGTTTTTGTTTTAAAGTCCATTTTGTCAGATATAAGTACTGCTACCCCGGCTTTTTTTTCATTTCAATTTGCATGAAATATTGTTTTCCACCCTTTTACCTTCAGTTTATGTGCATCTTTTGTTTTAAGGTGTGTCTCTTATAGACAGCATATGTATGGGTCCTGTTTCTTTATCCACGCAGCTACCCTATGTCTTTTGATTGTATCATTTAATCCATTTACATTTAAGGTTATTATTGATATGTAGTTGTTTATTGCCATTTTATTCTTTAAAGTTGTATTTTTTTTATTTTTATTTTTTGCTATATTCTTTCCTCCCTTTGAACTGTTCACACTAGGCCCCTTAGACTCTCTTGCAGGATTGGTTTTGTTTTAATGAATTTCTCGAGGTTTTCTTTTTCTGGACAGCTCTTTATTTCTCCTTCAATTTTAAACGTTAGCCTTGCTGGATAGAGTAGTCTTTGTTGTAGGTTCTTGTTCTACATTACTTTGATTATATCTTGCCATTCCCTTCTGGCCTCAAGTGTTTCTGTTGAGAAATCCGATGTCATCCTAATGGGGGCTCCTTTGTAGGTGAGAGTCTTTTTTTCTCTAGCAGCTTTTAAGATTTTTTCTTTATCTATTAGGTTTGGTATTTTAACTATGATGTGTCTTGGTGTAGATCTTTTGGGGTTTCTCTTTAATGGGGTTCTGTGTGCCTCTTGAACATGTGGAATGTTTCCCAGCCTTAATTTAGGGAAGTTTACTGCTATGATTTGATTGAACACAGTTTCCATTTCCTGTCCTCTTTCCTCTTCTTCAGGCACCCCTATGATGCGAATATTGTTTCTCTTCATGTTGTCACAGAGCTCCCTTAGAGTTTCCTCACATTTTTTGAATCTCTTTTTCTCTTTTTTCTCTGCTTCTGTAACTTTGTTTATTGTGTCCTCTATCTCGCTGATTCGATCCTCAGCGTGATTCATCCTGCTTTTAATTCCTTCCATTGTGATCCTCAGTTCTGATACTGTATTTGTCATTTCTGTCTGGTTCTTTTTTATTATTTCAATTTTGTTTTTTTCACTTGTTATCTCTTTATTTAGGTGCTCATAGTGACTATCCATTGTTGCTCTAATTTCTTTGAACATACTAACTATCATTATTCTAAAATCTGCTTCTGGTAGTTTGGTTATATCTGGTTCATTCAGGTCCTTCTCTGGGGATTTCTCTTGGTTCATTTGGTTTGCATTACTCTGCCTGCCCATTTTATCTGAGTGTAAGCAAGTTGTGGCCACTGGAGTCCGGTATGTGTTACCTTTTTGTTCTCTAGGTGCGGTCTGTCTGCAGGCTTGCCACCCCCTCTGCTGCTGCCTAGGGTGGTTGGGTGTGGGCGTTGCCAGCGCCCGCTCACTGCAGCTATTGCTGTGATTTCTGCCTCTCCTTTGCGGGAGGGGCTGTCACTCAAGTCACTAGCCTTAGCACCCAGGGCAGAGGTGAGCACCTTTGCTCAGCTGCGGAACCAGCCTTTTTCCGGAAGCCTTACGCCCAGCCTCCTCAGTCAGAGCCTGCTCACCACCGTTTCTTGGGTTGGGCGGGGCTTTTGACGTGCTCTCAGCTGTGAGCCTTTGCCCATCCAGAATTTAGCCCCGCCATCGGGGCCAGGGTCCTCCTGTGCAGGGGATTATTTGGCTGGGCGTGTTTGCTGGCGTGAATTCAGCTGCTAGCTTCCGGTCGTTCTGGATCCTACCCCGCCCCCACACTCGGAGCAAGCTCGGGCACATAGGGTGGTAATCCGCAGTTTCTCTGGCCATGCAGGGCGAGCAGCGTGAGCTCAGCTGCGAACTTCCGCTGGTCTCAGTGTCTCCCTCGCCCCCGCCTTAGGAGCCTGCTCGCGCACACAGATGGCACACCGCGGTTTCTCCATCTGGGCGGGGTTGGCAGTGTGAGCTCAGCTGCAGACCCCTCACCCGTCCCTGGTCTTAGCCCCGTGCCTGCGGTCAGGGCCGGCTTGCTCAGGGTCGCAGAGCTGATCTCTGCCCGTATTTTTTTTCCCCACAAGTGGGGTCACAGGTGGCCCGCAGCTGCCAGACAGCTTTTGCGAGTCCCCTCTGCCCCTGCTAGGCTAGCCTGAGCTCACACCGTTCTGCCACACCGACAGGACCGCGTTTCAGCATCCTGTCCCAACCATAGGCTTCAGCAACCTCAGGGGGCTAGAAGTGCCCTAAGTCTCCACACTGTAGGCCTGGGAGCTCCCTCCCTCTAAGCAGCTCTGCTCTAATTGCCGCGGGAGAGCTTGTTTGGCTAGTGTCCTGGCTCCCTTTGCTGGTATTGCTAGTTCCAGGGGAAATATTCATTTTCGATTAGGGAAATGACTTAGCCCATGGGTCGGGGTGGCTGTCCCTCAGAGTGTCTCCGTGCCTTCAGTCCACTCTTTGTTCCCGCTGCTCTGTTCCTCTCCTCTGTCCCAGTTCCGCGGAGCCCCGGGTGCGTGGTTGTGAGAGAGGCTATCTGAGCTGTCCCTTTAAAAAGATTTTTGGGTCTGAGAAAACTCTCTTTTTTACAAATAGTATCCTCACTTGCTTCACAGCTCGATACTGTCCAAACGCCTCTTCTATGCCTGGGACTGCAGTCTGGGGCTTGGTTCCTGGGACCCAGGTCCCTCCCTCTCCGCCAAACTCTCCTCCCGCCACGCGGGTCTCTCTGGGCTGCCGTTTGCTCCGGGGAGCTGGGCAGCCCTCTTCGCGTTTTCGCTATTCCTACCAGTCTCAATGTGGCTTCTGCAGTGTTCCTTGGTTGAAGAGTCCACTTAGTTTAGCTCAAAGTTGGTTTATCCAGATGATGGTTCTTAAAATTGAGTTATAATCCACTTTGGTTCTGGGAGTTGGAAGTTGGTACGTCCGCCTTCTCCATTGCCATCTTCCCTCCCCTCTGTGAATAGTTTTGAATAGTGAGAGTGATGTTACATTAATACCGAGTACTGATAAAAATGTTGCAAAAAAAGAGATAATTATAAGCCAACCTACTCATGAATATTACTTATATAGTTAATAATCCTTTAGATTTATCACCTATTTACTCCCTGGTGGAATTTGAGATGCTCAATATGAGAAATTACTAAACGAATTGAGGAGAAGACTTGGCAAAGAATTTTGGGTTCATTTAATCACATTTTTCTCCCTTCTAAATATTGAGCTCTCAGCTGTTGTCCATATTCTTTTCTTTCTGTTGTCATAAAACTTCTAGCTTTTAAAGTTGTTTTCAATGAGATATTTAGTCTAATATAAGTCAGAAGACATTTTAGCCAGAAGACAGTCTTCATTTGTTTTCTCACTAGATCTTATCAGAACAGTGTTTTTATTTTATTTTTATTAAATGCAACCATTTTTAGTGGAGATATAATATTTTGTTACTGGCTTTACCAATATCTTCTCTTTGACTTATCTTTTGAAGTGTCTCTCTGCCTAGATATCAGCGTGTATTACTCCAATCTGTAGTTGATGGCTCAATTTGTGTATATCATTTCATGCAAGTTCCCCTACTATTATCTCAAAAACACAATATTTATTTTATTTTCTATTTCCTTTCCATGCTTCTCAATTTTTATTCAGAGGCTTATCTCTATTCCTAAAAAAAATATTTAAAAAATATGGTAAGGCCTGACCAGGCAGCGGCGCAGTGAATAGAGTGTTAGCCTGGACACTGAGGACCCAGGTTTGAAACCCCGAGGTCTCAGGCTTGAGTGCGGGCCCACCAGTTTGAGTGCTGGGTTGCTGGCTTGAGCTTGGGATCATAGACATGACCTTACGGTCACTGGCTGGAGCATGGGGTTAATGGCTCAGCTGGAGCCCCTCTCCCCTGGTCAAGACACATAGGAGAAAGAAGTCAGTGAATGTAAAGTGGATCAGTTTATGGAGATCAAACTATATTATATTACATTGCTTCCTGAGCAAGCCTACGTAACATGTACCTAGGCATACTGTAAATTATATTTAAAAGTATCAAGCCCTCATCTCAGTGATGAAAATATACAGGTTTAGACAACTGTTCACATATACAAGACACATGATATTCTCATATTTTTTACACATGTGAGACTATATTATCACATTATATGTAAGCATTTCTTTTCAGATGATTTTATGTTAAAAATCCTATATTCTGCTTCCTATTCTTAGAAAGTTTATATCTTACTCATACTCCCTTGAAAATGATATAAATCATCAACTTGTTTGAATAATAAACATGTAAAATGGTATATAAATTTTCATTTCCTTTCTAGAAACCTGAATCTTATTACTCTGAATATAGAGATATAATCTAATATTATCAACATATACTGAGCAACCTCAATTTTCTCAATCTGTTAGCTTTTGTAATGCAGTATTTCTTTAGAATTATTGTTTTAAACAGTCAGACTTGTCTGTCTCATCATGCAGTGACATGTGGCTCTATTTTTAATGCAAATGAAATGTAGGATAAATCTCTGCTAAGATTCCTAAGCTCAGTAATGTATTTTATTTCCTTTACCTCATTTTTTTTTTTTTTTTTACAGAGACAGAGAAAGAGTCAGAGAGAGAAATAGATAGTGACAGACAGGAATGGAGAGAGATGAGAATCATTAATCATCAGTTTTTTGTTGCTATTGCAACATCTTAGTTGTTCATTGATTGCTTTCTCATATGTACCTTGACCACGGGCTTTCAGCAGACCGAGTAACCCCTTGCTCGAGCCAGCAACCTTGAGTCCAAGCTGGCAAGCTTTTGCTCAAACCAGATGAGCCTGCACTCAAGCTGGTGACCTCGTCGGGGTCTCGAACCTGGTTCTTTCCACATCCCAGTCTGATGCTTTATCCACTGCACCACCGCCTGGTCAGGCTCCTCTACCTCTTTAAAAGACTATGGCATGTAACAAACCAGATTTTGTATCATTATACTTTTGAAAGTGACAGAAATTTAAAAAAATTCACATGAAACATATCAGATGGTCACCAATCATACACATATAAAGCAGCACTTTCCCACAAAAGGGGAACAAAAAGTAATTTATAATTAATATAAGTGAGAGAATGCTATGCATTCCTAGTATGAACAGAGCAACAGGGAATTACAGTCCACTATCTCACCTCTGTGATTTTTACTTTACAGTATTATGATTGACATATAAATAAGGCCTCAGAATCATTAAGTTCAAGTGTTCTAAATTCACATATAAGAAATCATTGAGACAAGTTGTTTGGATATTATATAACTAGATATATTTGAAAAATAAAGTTCCTGTACAAGAAGTGGTGTAGCTGGATGGTGAAAGTTAGATTGGAAAACAGAGCTAAAGAAAGCCCAATTGGATTTAACATAATCTATCTATAATTCGACTCTCTTATGGGTATTGGTAGATATATGGCAGGACCCACTGGGCTTCCCTGTGGCACCACAACTTACCACTGAAGCCTTTCTTGAAATGTTCCTTAGCTCTATGAAGACAGTCAGTCAGCACACTTGCTTGTGGTTTGCAGTAATATACATTGGAACCTTTTTCTGTTGTTTGCCTGTTGATTTTTAAAATATAAAACATGACCATTTAATATATGTGTACATTGTAATTTGCTCACCATAACCAAGTTAATTAACTTATCTGAAATTCTACATAATTACCATTTTGAGGGGGAGAAAGGCGATTACAACACCTCAAATCTACCTTTATAGCAGCTTTGAAGTATACAATGCAATGTTATTAACTCTCATTACCATGCTATACATTATATCAACAGAACATCTTTTAACTGAAAGTTTGTACCCTTTGACTAACCTTTCCCCCACCTACCAGCTCCTGGCAATCAACATCTACTGCCCCTATGAGCTCAACTTTATCAGATTTCATATACAAGTGAGACCATTCAGAATTTGCTGTGTCTGACTATATCCACTTAACATAATTTCCTCCAGTGTTAATATGTTGTTGCAAATGACAGGATTTATTTTTTATCATGGTTGAATATTATTCAGTAATAAAAAAGAAGAAATATATATTTTTATTTATTTATTCATCCTTCAATGGACACTTAGCTTATTACCATAGATTGGCTATTGTAAACAATGCTCCACAACATGCAACATGATGTTGCAGACATCTCTTTGAGATACTGATTTCAATTCTTTTGGATTTACACCCAGAGGTGAGATTGTTGGATCATATGGCAATTTGATTTTTAATTTTTTGAGCAACCCCCATACCGGTTTATGTCATTACTGTACCAATCTATATACTCACCATCAAGTGTACAAGGGTTTGTTTTTCTCCTCTTTACCAACACTTACTGTCTCTTGTCTTGTCAGCTGTGGGTGATATCTCATGTGATTTTGATTTGCAATGATTAATGATGTTTAACAACTTTTCATGTACCTGTTGGTCATTGTATGTCTTTGGAAAAAAAATGTCTATATGACCTTTGTTCATTTTTAAATTGTTTTACTTATTTTATATTTTTTAGTGAAAGAGAAAGAGAGATGAACTGATAGAGACAGACATGAAGGGAATGAAATAAGAAGCATTAGCTCATAGTTGTGGCACCTCAGTTGTTTATTGATTGCGTTCTCATATGTGCCTTGGCTGGGGGCTCCAGTCAAGCCAGAGATGGCTTGCTCAAGACAGTGACCTTGGGCTCAAGCTAGTGACCTTGGGCTCAAGCCAGTGACCTTGACCTTTAAGCCAACAACCATGGAGTTGTGTTTATATTCCCACACTCAAGCTGATGACTTTGGGTTTCGAACCTGGATCTTCAGCATCCCTGACCAATGCTTTATCCACCATGCAACAACCTGGTTCTAAATTTTGCACCACAATTTCTTTTACAAAAAGTTTCAAGAGCTTTTATAAATCCCCATAAATTAGCACACTTCTTTTGTGAATGTTGTGTCATATTTCATCAAGACAATATTCAACAGTCATATTAGAATGGCAGTTATAATTTTGCTTGCTTCTTTGTAAATACAAAAGAAAAATAACTCATTTTAATCAGCTAGGGTTTTACTAAAAATCTAGATTTCTTAAGGAAAAGAAAGTGTCTGTTCTGACACTCAATGACAGTGATAACTATTAAGGACTTAGTCATTTTGTAGTGTGTGGTTAGTATCCTCAGTTGGCTCTCTCCTAAGAGAATCCCTCTCTACTTGGGTGCAAACATGGCTCAGATAAGAAAATAGTCTTGACATCTTGACTCAAGTCAATGACTATCCACAAAACCACATTGCTACTCCTCAATCAGAAGCTTGCTTCATTGAGTTATACTGCTTTATTATAAAGTTTGGCTGATGTTGTTTTTACTGTAATATTTATTATATTTTAGTGGAAGAATCAAGAGACCTAATTCACATATCAGACTTAAAACTAATTAAATTTAAGTCTTTCTATTTATATGGATAGGTCTTAGAGTAGATAATGTTGAAATCAAGCAGTACAAAAAGTAGATGATAAAATATTCCTTTTAGCTCTAAGCCTCTGTAATTGATGATGTGTTCAAACTACCTTTACCATTTAATAAGAAACATATTGGGTGTCTCTTATAAGCAAGAAACTACCTGGTATGCAGAGAAATAAAATACATGGCTCTTGTCCTTTGAATATTTATAAACAATTATAGAAAAAAAAATAAATCATAACCAAACTTGTATCTCTTAATAGCAGTGTGTGTTTTATAACACCGGTCAAAAATGTCTCTGATTCGAGATATAAAATATAAATAATCAGTCACTTTACATAAGTAAAAAATTTGATAACTTTTGGTAAATTCAAAATTATAGATCAATTGCAGTTGGAAAGTGTAGTGTCTTTTAAGCTTTCTTTTTCTGTTGGTTGGTGTTTTTTAGAGTAATAAAATGACTGGGTCTCAGAATGTGGGTTTGCTGCAGAAAATATCACGCATAAGACACTTTATTGTCCACCTATTTCCTGATCAAAGAAGTTCCAAACCCAATTTTATCAACATTTGCAGATGTTCTCCCACTACAAATGTCTTTTTAAGTATTCAGACACAGCACTCTGGCTCTTCCTCTGGGTACTGATCTTTTCTTCTGGCTATAAAAAGTTACACACTTTGATAGAAATATCTTTCAAAGATTTTACATTTTAATGTAACAATATTATTTTATATATACAAAGATATGGCCCTAGAATTCAGATGATTATCAATGAAAAATGTAATGAATCCTTCCCTCTTGTTCACAGAGACCAAGGATGGGGAGCAAGGAGACAGGGTGTGATTCCTGGGCCAGTTTCAAGATAGAGACACCATTGACAACTGGAGGAAATATCTTTGTTTCAATCATTATGCCACCAGTAGTGCTTGAAACTCGGCTGCACACAGTGGGAGATGGGAGCTCTCAGAAGAGGCAGATGGAGCAATGTGAGGAAGCTAGGAAGCAAAAGCTTCAACTCCACTTGGAACCATCTTCTTCCTTCCTTTTTCACATAGCCCGTGAGATTCTGAGTTTGCGTGTTTATTTCTGCAATGAAAATGCATATATCATTATTACCAAGAGAGGACCTCAAACTTTCCCTTGTGTTCCAATTTCAATTTTGCCTCTCAAACCCCAGAAGAGATGAATCAGAAAGAAGTGTCAATGTGGTTTTTGAAGTAAGTGTTGGTCCAGTTTTCTGATGGAGTTTCAAATCTGTTGAAGAAAAAAATCTATTTTATTCTTTCTTTTGTGTGTATTCTGCTGGTTCAGAATAATACACACACTACTGCCAAAAATAGGAGGAATTATACTTCCCACCATTTCTAATCTTCTTAAGTGGAACCAATTTATTTTGTGTTTAATGGGGGTGCTCACAAGCCAAAAGGTAGCCTTGGGACTATATTGAGATATGAAGGGAAATTGAAGCATAATAAAGCCCCATGCATGATGGTTTGCACCAGATCCATAATAACTGCATAAGATATTCTTATATAGACAGGTGCAGGTAATTAAGCAACACAGTGATAATTTTTCAGTCCCTTAGCCATTTCCAAGGGATCTAGAATAGTGCTATGCTCAACAGACAAACCTTAATAGATGGGATCAGGAATGAAGAGCTTACACATCACTGTCCTGTCTCATGAAACAATTAAAACTTAACTTTGTTCTTTTAACCAAGTATAAAATTTATCTATTGTATCTGATTGAGCTGGTTACCTTCTGGAATAGTTTGCTATAACAAACCAGGTATTAAATTAAAATTAAAGTGAAGCTTATAAATATAATTAGGTATTCAAATTTCAAAACTTTCTGGAACTTGGATATTGTTAATAAAAGTATAATGAACTAACAAATTGAAAAAATTCAAGTGACATGTGATATTAAAAAATACTGGTGAGATTCCAAGATGGTGATGGAGTAGGCATACCTTACAACTGCCACCTCCCAGGACCAAATGTATTACAACTTAATTTAAAAACAATCATCTTGAAAAAATAACTTTGGATTAAACAATGAGGAGTCTATAAACAAGGATAACAGAAGAAGCCACACTGAGATTTGAAGGAAGGGCTGAAACATAGAAAAAGCTATCCCACTCCCAGGAGGAAGGGGTGGCTGAGGGTCTGGAGAGACTCTTACTGCAGAGAAGGTTGTTCTGAGAGGTGTGGTTTCTCAGCCTCAGGCCCAGATCCCAGCCTAAAACCCCAGAGCCAAAAAGAGGTGCCCACACAACATTTGTAGGTGAAAATAACAAACTTCTGTCTGCGATAAAGAGATGGAGCTCTATAAAATGCCAACTCTATCTTAAAGGGCCCATACAGAAAATTTGGTTCATAGCCACTTACCTAGGGTTTTGGTGGAGGGGGAGCTGAGAGGACTGGAGTTGCATAAGGAGTATGCAAATTTGGAGGCCCAGGGTGAGACACTGTGGGGGATGACCACCGAAAACCCTGTGCTGAGTTATTCTCCAATACTGCAGTCCCATCACTCTTGGGACTGCAGCATCAGCCTGGTGAAAAGCAACTGCTCCTCCATTAGGAGTCTCTCCTGCCCCAGTCATGAAAATGCCATTTGTTCTGAAATGCTAGGAAGCAGGAAGAATGTCTCTGACTCAGTTTTCTGGTGTTGAGGCCCAAGTTTTCCCACACATGCTACTGAGTTTAAGACTGGTAATCTCGCTTAATGGGATACTTAGTAGAAACTGTCAGATAGAGGGCAGATCACATCCCTGAGTCTCAGAGGCCACACCCACTAAAGTCCTGGTGCCACACCCTACTGAGGTCTGTAAAAATAATCTGGACTGACACCTACAGCCTAGGGGCAGAGCCAAAACCATCCACCATCCTTCTTAATCCCTGAATAGCCGTAAACTCTAGACTCTACCAGAGGATGTTTCAGTAGCCACGCCCAATAAGTAGTCAGCAGACAGAGGCTGCAGGAGGTGGGACTCAGGGGACCATGGCCTTTAAGCAGAACTTCTGCCAGGCTCAGTGTGGGTAAAAGCCAGTCTGGGTGTGCAGCTTGGTATTTCCATGAGCACCTGGGTCCAGTAGAGGCAGCCACAAACTCTGGATTGCTTGTAGATCCAAGAAGGTTGCTGAGGGCCAGTCACACGCAGTGTCTCCCACTAGTCTGCACCAGGTTTCTACAAGGGAGGCCCAGGCCTGGCACATTCAGTGGCCAGCTGCAGAAAGCATTGGTTCAGGACCTAACAACCCTTGTAGTGGGGTATCCTAAGGAAGAGATCCTCATGCCTGCCTCAGCTGAGGTGAGTTCTGCTCTCTGTAATCAGTACCAGCACAGTGGCTTATGTGCATTAGATAGGGTAGAGCTTCACAGCTTTACAGTCAACTGGCCTGGGTGCTAGGTATTCTACCATGCTAAGCTAGATTCCACAGGGGGAAGGGAGAGAGGCTTGGAGCATGGAAATTAACAGTGTGAGCCTATTGTTGGATCTGGTAAAGAAGTGTAGCCACTTTCTGGGGGGTACAGTCAGCCCCAGAAGAGAACTGTCTCAGTCTTCCTCCCTGAGACCAGGTTCTCACCAGCTGTTAAACTTTTGTATAGGAGACTATAAGCCCCATTCGATCTGGATCTGCTGATCATCTTCATTTTGCTGGGGAGAAATAAAATTTGAGTATTCATCAGTGGCTGAGGGATTAAGGTCTAGAGTAGGGGCCACATTTCCTATACTTAGCTCCTTATTAAGAGACCCATGAAGTATAGGGTCCCACTAATGTTGTATTCCCAACTTTGGGTTCCCTAACCCAACAAGCTTGCAACACGTAGAGGGGTTTGTTAGGGAAGGCCAGTCTAAACCCACTCAACAGTCTTTCTACTAAAGATTTGTAGGGAGACCAGGCAGCTTCAACAGGAGGTGGAGCAGCTGAAAAGTGGAGGTAAATCTTACAGAGCTTGGGGCTTTTATGGAGCTGCTATAATCTCTAAGGAGAAGGAAGCTGATTCTTATTAAATGGTTGGCCCCTCCAAAACTAATCAGGAACAGAAATTGCAGACATAAAAAGTGAAAAGAGCAGTAGCTACAAACAGGTAACCCACAGTGGGTTACAAACAATGACTGATGCCAATGCAAGATCTAAACCAAACACAATTGGTAGTGGGGGTGACAGACAGAACCAACACTGAACTCAGCTAGCTACATAAGCAGCATGCACAAAGGTGGAGTCTAGCAAGCACCAGACATTGTGGAGAATAAATACGCCCAATTAGACAGACATTGCAGTGTGTAATACACATGATTAAGTTTAAATATTATAGCCAGCCACCCTGAAGGAATAACCGTATACATAAAAAAAAACCCCAATACTCATATACAACAGGAGGGAATATAGCATTCCTAGGCCCTGACCAGTTGGCTCTGTGGTAGAACATCAGCCTGGCGTGTGGAAGTCCTGGGTTCAATTTCTGGTCAAGGCACACAGGAAAAGTGCTCATCTACTTTTCCACTCTTTCCCCTTTCTTTTCACTCTCTCTTTCTTCCCCTCCGACAGCCAAGGCCTCATGTGAACAAAGTTGGCCTGGGTGCTGAGGATGGCTTTATGGCCTCCACCTCAGAAATTATAGGCTTTGGTTGCAAAGAAGCTACATGCAAGATGGGCAGAACATCACTCCCTAGTGGGTTTGCTGGGTGGATCACAGTCAGGTGCATGCAAGAGTCTGTCTTCTCTGACTCCACATTTCACAATTTAGAAAAAAACACAATAAACAAACAAACATAAAAGCTTACCTAGATTACAGAAACGAGGTGGCCTGCAAGTCAGTACCATCAAGCTCATCTTTCTCATAAAGATACCGCAACAAATTATGAAATCAGATAGTGATACCTAATACACAGACAAAATGAGCAAAGAAATGCAATGCCAATGAATCAACAATAGAAATCCCCAGAAAAAGAACTAAATAAAATGGAAGTAATCAAACTACAAGATGCAGAGTTTAAAATAATGATATTTAGGATACTCAAGAATCTTAAATGAGCAACAATGAATGAAAATAATGAGTACTGAAATAAAGAGATATCAAGCATCAAAAAGGACATTGAAATCATAAAAAAAAGACCTTCAAAATTGACAAATATAATATCAGAAAAGAACACTGCACTAGAAAGAATCGACAGCAGGCCGAATAAAGCAGAAGATCAAATCAGTGATTTAGCCTGGCCTGTGGTGGCGCAGTGGATAAAGCGTCGACCTGGGAACACTGACGTCACCAGTTCAAAACCCTGCACTGGTCTGGTCAAGGCACATATGGGAGTTGATGCTTCCAGCTCCTCCCCCCTTTCTCTCTCTCTCTCTCTCTGTGTGTCTCCTCTCTAAAATGAATTAAAAAAAAATTTAAAAAAATCAGTGATTTAGAAGACAAGATAAACATAAGCACATAAATAATGCAGCAAAACAAAGAAAAAGCTCAAAAAGACTGAGAAAACTCTAAGAGAGCTCTAGGAAAACATAAATAGAGCTCTCTGCATCTATTCATCTGCATCACAGGGGTTCTTGAAGGAGGAGAGAATAAACAAGGGGTAACTTGTTTGAAGAGATCATAGCTGAAAATTTCTCTAAATTGATGGAGAAAAATATCACAGAAGTTCAAGAAGCACAGAGTCCCATTAAAGAGAAGCCTAAGGAAGCCTACTCCAAAACACATCAGCATTAAAATGCAAAAGTTAAGAGACAAAAAAAATACTAAAAGCTTTAAGAGAAAATCAGTTAATTATCTACATAGGAGCCCCCAAAATAATGACATCTAACTTCTCAACTGAATCACTTGAGGCCAGAAGGGATTGGTAAAATATGTTTTAAGTGATGCAAAACAAGAAACTACAATCAAGACTACTTTATCTAGCCAGGATATCATTTAAAATGTAAGGAGAAATAAAAAGCTTATAAAAAAAAATCAAGAAATTTGTTATGAACAAACCAATATTGCAAGATATATTAAGGGGCCTGTTATATAAAGAGCAAAGAAAAAAAATCAAGAGACAAAGGATTGTAGATTTAAAGAATAAAATTTTAATAAATAGGTACATATCAAAAATAACCTTAAATGTAAATGGATTAAATGCTCCAATCAAAACTTATGTTAGCTGCATAAATAAGAAAACAGGACCTATACATATGCTGTCTACAGGAAACCCATCTCAGAATAAGAGATACACACAGACTGAAAGTGAAGAGATGGAAAAAACTATTTAATGCAAATAGAAATGAAAAAGAAAAAAAGCTAGAGTCATAATACTTATATCTGACAAAATAGCCTTTAAAAGAAAGGCTATGGTAAGGGATAAAGAAGGTCACTACAGTATGATAAAGAGAGCAATTCAACAGGAGGATATAACCATTGTAAATATTTATGCACCTAATATAGGAGCACCAAAGTGTATAAATCAGATTTTGATAGACATAAAAGGTGAGATCAACAGCAATACTGTAATAGGAGTGGCTTTTAATAACCGACTAACATCAGTGAATAGATCCTCCAGAAAAAAAACTAACATAGAACCAGTGGCCTTAAATGACACACTAGATCAACTGGATTTAATATGTATCTTCAGAACTTTTCACCTAAAAGCAGCAGAATATAGATTATTTTTTATTTTATTTTTTTAACAGGAGCAGAGAGAGAGAGAGTCAGAGAGAGGGATAGATAGGGACAGATAGACAGGAACAGAGAGAGATGAGAAGCACCAATGATTAGTTTCTCGTTGCTGTTGTGACACCATAGTTGTTCATTGATTGCTTTCTCATATGTGCCTTGACCACAGGCCTTCAGCAGACCGAGCAATCCCTTGCTGGAGCCAGCGACCTTGGGTCCATGCTGGCAAGCTTTTGCTCAAGCCAGATGGAGCCACGCTCAAGCTGACAACCTCGGGGTCTCAAACCGGGGTCTTCCACATCCCAGTCCTACGCTCTATCAACTGAGCCACCGCTTGGTCAGGCTACATTCTTTTTTTTAAAACTTTATTTTATTTATTCATTTTAGAGAGGAGTAGGGGGGAGGATCAGGAAGCATCAACTCCCATATATGCCTTGACCAGACAAGTGCAGGGTTTTGAACCAGTGACCTAAGCATTCCAGGTCGACGCTCTATCCATTGCACCACCACAGGTCAGGCTGAATATACATTCTTTTTAAGTGCTCATGTTACATTCTCTAAAATAGACCATGTTTGAAAAGAAAACAAGTCTCAATAAATTTAAGAAGATTAAAATCATATCAAGCATCTTCTCTGATCACAATGACATAAAACTAGACATCAATGACAATAGAAAAACTAAAAAACATTCAAACACTTGGAGACTAAATGGCATGCTATTAAATAATGAATGAGTTAACAATGAGATCAAGAAAGATATAAAAAATAATTTCTTAAAATAAATGAAAATGAACATACAACTACTCAAAATTTATGAAACACAGCAAAAGCATTTCTAAGAAGGAAGTTTATAGCATTACAGGCATCCTTTAAGAAGCAAGAAAGAGCTCAAATACACAACTTAATTCTGCATCTAAGGAACTAGAAAAAGGAACAGCAAATAAATCCCAGAGGAAGTAGAAGGAAAAAAATAATAAAGATCAAAGAGAAAATTAATGACATAGAGGCTAATAAAATAATACAAAAGATTAATGAAACCAACAGCTGGTTCTTTGATAAGGTAAACAAAATTGAGAAATCTTAAACCAGACTCATCAAGATAAAAAGAGAGAAAACTCAAATTAATGAATTTAGAAATGAAAGTTGAGAAGTAACGACTGACACTGTAGAAATACAAAAGATTGTAAGAAAATACTATCATGATCTATATGCCAAAAAATTGGAAAACATAGGTGAAATTGATAAATTTCTAGAAAGATACAATCCTCCAAGACTCAATCTGAAAGAATCAGAAAACCTAAACAGACTAATTACAACAAATGAAAAACCTAAACAGACTAATTACAACAAATGAAATTGAAACAGTTATCAAAAAACTCCCAGCAAACCAAAATCCTTGAGTGAATGGCTTCACCAGTGAATTCTACCAAACATTCAAAAGGAATCTAACACCTATTCTTTTCAAGCTATTTCAAAAATCCAAGAGGAGGGAAAACTTCTAAGCTTTTTTTCATATGCAAGCATGATTCTCATTTCAAAACCAGGTAAAGACACTACAAAGAAAGAAAACTATAGGCCAATATCTCTGATAAAAACAAATACTAAAATTCTCAACAGGATATTAGTAAACTTAATCTAGAAACACATAAAAGAAACCATACATCATGATCAAGTGAAACTTATTCTGGGGAGGTAAGGCTGGCACAACATTCACAAATCAATCAATGTCATTCATCACATAAAAAAAAGGAAGAACAAAAAGCATATGATTATATCAATAGATGCAAAAAAAAGCATTTGATAAAATCTAGCACCCATTTATGATCAAAACTCTCAGCAAAGTGGGAATACAAGAAATATACCTCAATATAATAAAGGCCATCTATGACAAACCCACAGCCAACATCATACTCAATGGGCAAAAATTAAGAGCAATCCTTAAGATCAGAAACAAGGCAGGGAGGGGTGCCCCCTTTCACAATTTTTATTCAACATAGTTTTAGCCACCACAATCAGACAAGAAGAAAAAGTAAAATTCATCCAAATTGGAAAAAAATGGTAAAACTATCATTATTTTAGATGACATGATACTATACAAGGAATACCCTAAAGTCTCAGTCAAAAATCTACTAGACATGACAATTTAATTTGGCAAGGTGACAGGGTATAAAAATAATATTCAGAAATAAGTGGCATTTTTATATACCAACAATAATTTTTTATGAAAAAGAAATTAAGGAAACAATCCTCTTCACTATTGTAACAAAAGAAATAAAATATTTAGGTGTAAATTTAAACAAGAAGGTAACTTTTGTACTCAGAACATTATAATACATTGAAAAAAATAAATCAAGGAAGATACATACAACTGAAAGCATATACCATGTTTATGGATGGGGAGAATAAAACATCATTAAAATGTCTATATTACCCAAAGCAATCTGTAAATTCAATGCAATTCTGATTAAAATACCAAACGCATACTTTAAAGATATAGAACAAATATTACAAAAATTTAAGTGAAGCCAAAAAAAGAACATGAGTAGCCTCAGCAATCTTGAAAATGAAGAATAAAGTGGGAGGTATCACACTTTCTGATACCAAGTTATATTACAAGGCCATTGTAATCAAAACAGCTTGGTACTGGCATAAGAGCAAGCATACAGATTAAGGAAAAGGAACAGAGAACCCTAAAATTAACCCACACTTTTAGGATCAATTGATTTTTGACAAAGGAGGTAAGAGCATACAATGGAGTAATAAATGGTGTTGGGAAAATTGGACAGGTACATGCAAATAAATGAAAGTAGACCACCAACTTACACTGTTCACAAAAACAAAGTCAAGGTTGATAAAAGACTTAAATATAAGTTGTGAAACCATAAACATCTTGGAAGAAAACATAGGCAATAAACTCTGATATCTCTTGTAGCAATATTTTTGCCAATTTATTTCCATTGACAAGTGAAATAAAGAAAGAGATAAATAAATGGGACTAAATTAAACTAAAACCTTTTGTACAGCCAAAGAAAACATTAAAAAAATAAAGAGACATTCTACATCATGGGAGAATATATTTGCCAATACATTGGTAAGGGGTTAATAACCAAAATTTATGAAGAATTTTTAAACTCAACACCAGACCTGACCTGGTGGTGGCGCAGTGGATAAAGCATCAGACTGGGATGCGGAAGACCCAGGTTCGAGACCCCAAGGTTGCCAGCTTGAGCGTGAGCCCATCTGCTTCAGCAAAACTTGTCAGCTTGGCCTAAGGTCACTGGCTCAAGCAAGGGGTTGCTCAGTCTGCTGAAGGCCCGTGGTCAAGGCACATGTGAGAAAGCAATCAATGAACAACTTAGGTGTCACAACAAAAAATTGATGATTGATGCTTCTTATCTCTCTCCATTCCTGTCTGTTTGTTCCTATTTATCCTTCTCTCTGACTCTCTCTCTGTCCCTGAAAAAATAAATAAATAAATAAAACCCAACACCAGGAAGGTAAACAATCCAGATAAAAATGGGCAAAATAAATAAACAGTACTGCAAAGAGGACAAACAGATGGCCCATAGGCATATGAAAAAATGTTCAATGTCACTAATAATCAGAAAAATGTAAATTAAAACCACAATGAGATACCACCTCATTCTTGTCAGAATGGTTCTCACTAAGAAATCAACACACAATCAGTGCTGGTGAGGGTGTGGAGAAAAGGAAACCCTCCTGCACTGCTGGTGGGAATGCAGACTTGTGCAGCCATGGTGGAGAACAATAAGCTGTTTCCTGAAAGAATTAAAAATGAAACTGCCTTTTGACTCAGCTATCCCACTTTTAGGAATATATTCTAGAATACCAAATCACTGATTCAAAAAATGATATACACTCCCATGTTATTGGAGCTTGCTTACTATAGCCAAGATCTAGAAACAGCCCATGTGTTCATCAGTGGACCAGTGGATTAACAAGCTGTGGTACATACACACAATGGAATACTCCATGGCTGTGAAAAAAAAAGGAAATTTTACCTTTTGCAGTGACATGGATGGACCTGAAGATTATTATGTTAAGTGAAATAAGCCAGGCATAGAAAGACAAATATCATATGATCTCACTTATATGTAGACTATAATGAACAAAATGAACTGAGGAATGAAATAGAGGCAGAGGTGGGGTCACAGGGAGCAGAGGAACAGCTGTTAGAAGAAAAGGACATGAGGAAATGGGATTAAAAACGGATAAGAGAATAGTGAAATTATACACTGCTAACAAAAACTATTGAACTTTTTAAAATGAGTATGAAGTGATTAAAAAAGTAGCATTAATTTGCATTTCTCTAATGATTAGTGATGTTGAACATTTTTTCATATGCCTATTGGCTATCTGTATGTCCTCTTTGGAGAAATTTCTATTCATTTCTTTTGCCCATTTTTTGATTGGATTGTTTATCTTCCTGGTGTTGAGTTTTATAAGTTCTTTATAAATTTTGGTTATTAACCCCTTATCAGACGTGCTGTCGAATATGTTCTCCCATTGTGTGGTTTGTCTTTTTATTTTGTTCTTATTGTCTTTAGCTGTGCAAAAACTTTTTAGTTTGATATAGTCCCATTTGTTTATCTTGCCTTTTATTTCATTTGCCCGTGGAGATAAATCGGCAAATATACTGCTGCTACAGATGTCAGAGAGCTTACTACCTATGTTTTCTTCTAAAATGCTTATGGTTTCACAGCTTACGTTTAAGTCTTTTATCCATTTTGAGTTTGTTTTTGTGAATGGTGTAAGTTGATGGTCTAGTTTCATTTTTTTGCAGGTAGATGTCCAATTTTCCCAACACCATTTGTTAAAGAGGCTGTCTTTACTCCATTGTATGTTCTTTCCTCCTTTGTCAAATATCAGTTGTCCATAAAGCTGTGGGCTTATTTCTGGGTTCTCTGTTCTGTTCCATTGATCTATGTGCCGGTTCTTATGCCAGTACCAGGCTGTCTTGAGTATAATGGCCTTGTAGTAAACCTTAATATCCGGAAGAGTGATACCTCCTGCTTTATTTTATTTTTTAAGATTGCTGAGGCTATTCATGTTCTTTTTTGGTTCCATATAATTTTTTGGAATATGTGTTCTATATGTTTGAAGTATGTCATTGGTATTTTAATTGGTATTGCATTGAATTTATAAATTGCTTTGGGTAATATAGACATTAAAACCACAATGGGATATCACCTCACACCAGTCAGAATGGCGCTCATGAGCAAAAACAACACAGAATAAGTGCTGGCGAGGATGTGGAGAAAAGGGAACCTTCCTCCACTGCTGGTGGGAATGCAGACTGGTGCAGCCACTGTGGAAAACAGTATAGAGATTCCTCAAAAAATTAAAAATCGAGCTGCCTTTTGACCCACTATCCCACTTATAGGAATATACCCTAAGAACACCATAGCACTGTTCAAAAAGAAGAAATGCGCCCCCATGTTCGTAGAAAAATTGTTTACAATAGCGAAGCTCTGGAAACAGCCCAAGTGTCCATCAGAGGACGAGTGGATTAAAAAGCCTTGGTACATATATACTATGGAATACTACTCAGCCATAAGAAATGATGACATCGGATCATTTACAACAAAATGGATGGACCTTGATAACATTATACAGAGTAAAATAAGTAAATCGGAAAAAAACTGAGAACGGCATGATTTCATACATAGGTGGGACATAAAAGTGAGACTATGAGACATGGACAAGAGAGTGGTGGTTACGGGGTGGGGGAGGGAGGAGAGGGTGGGATAGGGAGGAGGAGAAGGGCACAGGGAAAACCAGACAGAAGGTGACAGAGGACAATTTGACTTTGGGTGACGGGTATGCAACATAATTGAATGATAAGATAACCTGGAGATGTTTTCGTTGTACATATGTACCCTGATTTATTGGTGTTATCCCATTAAAACTAATTTTAAAAAGTAGCATTAGATTTTTTTTTTATTAAACGAGAACATCAGAAAAGCAAACATCAAGTCAAAGTAAGATTTTTGATTATGCAAATGAGATACAAAACTAACTTTTATTTTATTGGTGAGAAGACACTATACTAAAGCTGAAAGTACTGGAGTATCCGTCAGTTGCCTGGTCTTGAAAGTGCACATCGTGCAATTTCCCAGCCCTTGCAATGCCCCTGCAACACTATTTGCCTGAATGTGAAACCTGGAGAGCCATAGGACGTCTTGAAGCTGGTCAAACACAGATGACAGTGGCAACAGTATATGTAACATCTCAATGTGTGAATAGTAGACTGTGGAATCACTTTCAAGAGACTGGCATAGTATAAGGACAAGGGCAGTGTCACCTATCTGCCACAACAGCAAGAGATGACTGCTACTTGACCTAACTGGCAAGAAGCAACACGCACAGCAATTCAACAGAACTGTGGGAACAGTTTCTTGCTGCCACTGGACAACAGATATGCACCCACACCACACAAAATTAGCTTCATTGTGTTGAGCTGCATGCACAGAGACCAATGATATACATTTTGTTTTCTGTTGAACACTGTAGAAAAAGTAGAAGGTGGGCTGATGAGCATGGTAATTGGACCCGTTATGCAGAGGCAGGTTTAACAGCTGGTACAGCAGGTGCGTGCCCTGAGCCCCAACTTCTAAAGGGCCCCACAAAAACTCCAACTTTACACTTTTTTTCAAATGGCAACAACCCTATATTTTCTTCGCCAGGGACTTCAACCCATCTTAATCCATCTCTGCCATTATGAGTGGTCAACTGTCCTCTTTGATGAGCCACAGTTCAGTCTGCAGCCTGACAATCATCATGATCTGGCATAAATAAGGAACATGGAAAAATCTACATTTCATACAAGAAATGGACTCCTTCACTGGTTTTGAAATCATGATGTGGGTTGGCATCAGCATTGGTGTTTGTAAGGACCTCCGCATCATCAGAAACAGATCACTGACTGATCACTGTCAGATATTAAGATGAGGCCCTGCACCCTATAATAGTACCCTATGCTGGAGCAGTTAAAAATAACTTTTTATTCATGAACAATAATGCAAGGTCCCACCATGTGCATCTCATCAACAACATACTCCAGGAGGCAGGAATCAAAAGCATGGACTGGCCTTTATATTCTCCAGACCTGAATCCCATTGAACATGCTTGGGATGCACTGGGAAGACATCTGGAAAACCGTCCAATGTTTCCCACAACACGTCTTGAGCTGGAAGTTGCCCTGAAACAAGAGTGGTAGAGGATCCCAGAAGAACTGCTGGACAATCTGATCCTGTCCATGCCCATCACTGTCAGTGTGTTTTGGCAGTCTTGGGTGACCACACACCCTACAGAACAGTCAATATGTGGCACTGTCACCCAGTCTGACATGCTTCTGCTCACCCCCACCAATATGTCTTTTGCTATATAATCATGATATTGAGTTTGCATCTCATTTACATAATCAAACACTTTCTTTGACTTGTCATTTGCTTTTCTGATGTTCTTGTTTAGTAAAAAAAAATCAAATTCTCCTTTTTTTATTACTTTATATTCATTTTAAAATATTTCCTAATTTTTGTGGGCAGTGTATATACATAACACATAGATACAGATAATAGGACAGCAAGTCTCAGGGCCAGGGAGTTAGGCAGAGGTGCTCAAAAGGGTGTAATGGGGAACATGGGGATGGGGTTGAGGGTGTTATACTGAGTGGGACACTTGAATCTATGTTAACACAATAAATTAAAATTAATACAAATTAAAAAAAATAAAAAATACTAATCTTTAGATATTGTGTCTTAATTTTTTAAATATTAAAATAATTTTAAAAATTTAATTTTAGTTGTCATGCAATAATATATTAGTTTCTGGTGTGAAACATAGTGACTAAACATTTATATAACTTGCAAAATAATCACCCTTAGAAGTCTAGTACCCTCCTGAAATCATGCATATTTGTTACAATACTACTGACTAGATTTTCTAAGTTGTACTTAACATTCCTTTCATTGTCTTTATCACTTGAGTTTTACATATTGTGATCTTCTCCTCTTCTTTTTTAGCCACCTCCTCCCACCTGAAAATCATCAAAATGTTCTCTGTATCTCTGAGTTTGTTTCTGCTTTGTTTGTACATTTATTTTGCTTTTTAGATTCCACATGTAAGTCAAATTGTATGGTACTTGTGTTTCTCTGAATTAATTCACTTAGCATAATATATTTGAGGTCCATCCATGTAATCACAAATGGCAAAATTTTATTCTTTTTTATGGCTGAGAAATATTCAATTGTACTGTGTATATGCACCACTTTTTTGTACTCTTTTGTCTATTTATAGACATTTAAATGGTGTTTCTATGTAAATAATGGTGCAATGAACACAGAAGTACATATGTCTTTTCAAATACATGTTTTGTGTTTCTTCTGATGTATACCCAGAAATGGAATTGCTGTATACTTATTTGTCTTTTGTTATAGAATTTTTAAGAAGTACATTTTGTCTAATATAAGTATTGCTATCTCAGCTTTTTTATTATTATTACTTCCATTTGCACAGAATAAAATTGTTCATCTCTTTGCTTTCTATCTGCATGTGTCTTTCAATGTGAAGTGAGTCTGTTATAGGTCATGTGTATGGGTCTTGTTCTCTTATCCATTCAGTCACCCTGTATCTTTTGATAGGAGCATTTAATTCATTTATATTTAAAGTAATTATTGCTAGAAATTCAGTTATTGTCATTTTATTGTTCATATTTTTAATCTTATTTTTTTTATTGTTAAAGAAGTTCTTGTAACATTTCTTGTAATACTGGTTTGGTGAACTCCTTTGGAATTTTCTTTTATGGAAGCTCTTTCTTTCCTATGATTTTGAATTATAGCCTTGTTGGGTAGAGTTATCTTGGTAGTAGGGTCCTTGCTTTACATAACTTTGAATATTTGTGCTAATCCATTCTTACCTACAAAGATTCTGTTGAGAAATCAACTGATAGTCTTCTAGAATCTCCCTTGTAGATACTTATCTGCTTTTCTCATGCTGATTTTAAGATTCCTTGTCTTTAACTTTTGGCATCTTATAAAAGTGTTGTGGTGTACACCTCTTTGGTTTCATCATGTTTGGGAATCTCTGACCTTCCTGGATTTGTAAATCTATTTTCTTCACCAAATTAGGAAAAAAAAAAATTATTGTTATTTCTTCAAATAGGTTTTCAATTCATTGCTTTATCTCTCCTGCTTCTGGTACCCCTATGATGTAAATGTTGATATGTTTGATGTTCCAGAGGCTCCTTAAACACTCCTCATTTGGGGGGAGAGAAGATTTTTTTTTTTCTATTCTGATTGTTTTATACTGCTTTTCCATCAAATCACTGATTTCAGCCTTTGTTTTATTTTCTCTACTGTTGATTCCATCTAATGTATTTTTCATTTTTATTTATTGATTATAAAGAGAGAAAAAGAGAGTGAGAGGGAAGCCTTGATTTGTTGTTCTGCTCATTTATGATTGGTTGATTCTTGTATGTACTCTGCCCAAGAAGTGAACTGTAACACAAGTGTATCAGGATGACATTCTAAACAAATAAGCTACCCTACAATAGCTGTTTAATATACTTTTATTACATATATTATATTATTTGCTTATAACTCTTCTTCTTCTATGTTTTCTATCTCCATTTTTATGTTTCCTATCACTTTGTTAACATTTACACTGAATTCATGTATTCTTCCCTTGCATTTATTGAGCATCCTTATAAACAGTATCTTGATGATTACTTAAAGCATTTGGTAGATGGCTTATCTCTACTTTGTTTAGTTCTCTTTTTGTTTTGCATTTTGTTCTGTTTTTTCATTTAGGCCATGTTTATTTTTTTCATCATTTTAATTGCCTTTATGTGTTTGCTTTTAAGAATTAGATATATCTGTTAAGTCTCCAGTTTTTGGTTAGATTGATTTATGTAGTAGGTGTCTGTGCAGGAGGTTTGATACAGAGATGCAATTACTCACGAATAAATTTTAGGGGAAAAGTTGTTGTAATTAATAATAATAAAAAATAATCAAGGCAAAATCAAAAGGGGTTTAAACTTATGTTATTTAAATTAGAATAAAGAAGAAGAATCAACACAACAATAAGCTACACAACATCACTAGATGCAGAAACATCAGCCTGGGCTCTTGAGTAATAGCTGGTTAAGAAAAAGAGAATTATGAGTGTGTACAAATTTCACCAGACCATAGAAGAACACATCACCAAGCTGAGAAGCCTCATCCTGGGCTCTAAAGTTAGCCATGCTGTGCCCACTGACAAGAAAGAGTTTTCTAGATTTTCAGGAGTTGTCTAAGACCCTACTTATTTTATAGAAAAATTTTTACTGGAGGCTATTACATGAGGACCCTCTGTGCATAGCCTCTAGGAACAAAGAAAGGTCACCACATTCTGGAATAATTAACTAGGCCAGCAGTCAACTGAGAAGAACATCCTCTTTGGCTTTAGGAAAAACTGCAGAACTAAGCAGCCTTGGGGAAATCAGGACATCTTAAGACCATCCTTGCAGGCTTCAGGGGAAACTGCTACAGGATTTCTTATCACACCCTGAGTAATTAAGTGACTCAGGCATTTCTTTCTTTTTTAATTTATTTACAAAATTAAATTTAGTAGGGTAACACTGGTCAATAAGACTACATAGACCTTGAGCAAACATCTCTACATCATTTGAACAGTCAATTATGCTGTACACCCATCATTCAAAGTCAAATTATCCTTCATTACCTTATATTCATCCTCCTTTAAAACTCCCATTTTCCTCATCCCCCTCTCTTTCCCCCTATCCCCCTTCCCCCCTTTCCCTCTCTCCCTGCTAACCACTGGACTCTTACCTATGTCCATGAGTGTCAATTTAGTATCACACCTATGTATGGAATCACAGTTTCTAGCTTTTTCTGATTTACTTATTTCACTCATTATAATGTTATCAAGGTCCATCCATGTTGTTGTAAATAATACTATGTCATCATTCCTTATGGCTGAGTAGTATTCCATTGTACATATGTACCACATTTTTTTGATCTAATTCTCTTTTGAGGGGCACTTGAGTTGTTTCATGTCTTGGCCACTGTGAATAATGCTGTGATGAACATGGGGGTGCATGTGTCTTTACATACCAACATTTTCCAGTTTTGGGTGTATATACCCAGAAGAGGAATTACTGAATAATATGGTAGTTCTATTCTTAATTTTTTGAGGAACCACCATATTTTCTTCCATAGTGGTGCTACTAATTTACATTCTGACCAACAATGAATGAGGGTTCTTTTTTTTCCACAGCCTCACCAATACTTGTTATTACCTGTCTTGTTGATAATAGCTAATCTAACAGCTGTAAGGTGATATCTCATTTTAGTTTCGATATGCATTTCTTTAATAGCTAGTAAAGATGAATATCTTTTTATATATCTATTGTCCATTTGCATTTTTTCTTGAGAACAGTGTTTGTTCATGTCCTTCCCCATTTTTGATTGAATTATTTGCTTGTTTGTTGCTGAGTTTTGTGAGTTCTTTATATATTTTAGACATTAACCACTTATTGGAGCTGTTATTTGCAAATATCATCTCTCATTTTGTTGGCTATCTCTTTGTTTTGTTGTCAGTTTCTTTTGTTGTTCAGAAACTTCTTAGTTTGATATAGTCTCGTTCATTTACTTTTGCACCTTTACTTCTCTTGCCTATGAAGTCAAATTCATAAATTTTCTCTACGGCCAAAGTTCATGAGTTTAGTACCTATGTTTTCCTCTATGTAATTTATTGGTTTGGATCTTATATTTAATTATTTGATATATTTTGAGTTGATTTTTGTACAATGGGAAAAACTGTAGCCATTATATTCTTTTGCATGGGGTGTTCCAATATTCCCAGCACCATTTGTTGAAGAGGTTTTCTTCATTATGTGTTTTTGGCTTATTTATCAAAAATGGTTTGCATATGTATATTTGATTTATTTTGGGGCTCTCAATTCTGTTCCATTGGTCTGTAGGTCTATTTTTCTGCCAATACCATGCTGTTTTGATTATTGTGACTCTGTAGTATAATTTGAATTCAGGTATTATAATGCTTTCAACTTTATTTTTCTTTTTCTTTGGGATTACTTTAGTTATTCATGTTTTTTTTGTTGTTAGTTTTTGTTTCGGTATTTTCCTAAAGTGAGAAGCAGGGAAACAGTCTCCCACATACACCTAACTGAAATTCACCTGGCATGCCCACTAGGGGGCGATGCTCTGCCCATCTGAGGTGTTACTTCATTGAAGCGGGAGCTATTCTAGCACCTGAGGCAGAGGTCATGGAGCCATCCTCAGCGCCCAGGCCAACTTTGCTCCAATAGAGCCTTGGCTGTAGGAGGGGAAGAGAGAGACACAGAGAAAGGAGAATGAGAAGGGTGGAGAAGCAGATGGGCACTTCTCTTTTGAGCCCTGACTGGAAATCAAACCTAGAACTTTTACATGCTAGGCCAATGCTCTACCACTGAGTCAACTGGCCATGGTTGGCTATTCATGGTATTTTTGGCTCCATATAAACCTAATGATTTTTTGTTCCATTTCTTTAAAAAATGACATTGAAAATTTTATGGGAATTGCATTAAATTTGTACATTGTTTGGGGTAATAAGGCCATTTTTAGTATATTTATTATTCCTATCTAAGAACATGAAATATTTTTCCATTTTATTGTATCTTTTTCAATTTTTTTTAATAATGGCTTTGCAATTTTTAGTATATAGGTCTTTTATATTATTTGTTATGTTTATCTTAGGTATTTTATCTTTTCTGTTGCATCTGTAAAATGGATTACTTATTTGAGTTTATTTTTCAAAGTTTCATTGTAGGCATATATAAAAGCCATAGAATTCTGTATATTAATTCAGTATTCTCTGACTTAACTGTGTTGTTTTATTATTTCTAATAGTCTTACTATGGAATCTTTGGGGTTTTCTATATACAGGATTACATTATCTTAAAATAAGAAATATTTAATTCTTCTTTTTTAATACAAAAACCTTTTATTTTTTTCTCTTGTTTGATTTCTCTGGCTAAAGCTTCCAGCACCAGAGAATTAGAATAAGAGTGGAGAGAGTGGGCAACCTTGTCTTGTTTCTGATTGTAGAGAAATTAGCTTTCAGTTTTTACCATTTAGTATGATGTTAGCTGATGGTTTCTCATATATGGTCTTTTTCATCTGGAGGTATTTTTCCTCAATACCCATTTTATTGAGTGTTTTAAACATAAAAGGATCTTGTCTTATCAAATGCCTTCTCCTTATTTATTGATAAGATTGATAAGACATTTGGTTTTGTTCTTTGTTTTGTTAATATGGTATATTCTGTTAATTGTTTTACATATGTTGAGCCATCCTTGTGCTTCTGGAGTAAATTCCACTTGATCGTGATATATTATTTTTTTAATGTGTTGTTATATTTGATGTGCTAGTATTTTGTGTAGGATTTTTGTATCTGTATTCATTAGAGCAGTGGTTCTTAACCTGGGTTCCATCAAACCCTAGGGGTTCAATGAGTTGGTCACAGGGGTTCGGAGAAGCCTCTGCCGCAGAGGCCAGAATAAAGTAATACCATAATTTGTTGTGAGTTCATGCATTTTGTTGGTTTTGTTCTTTGAGCAAGGTGATGTTCATGCATGGCTCATTTTGTGCACCAGTAAAAGAACATATACCTATGTCTTAAATTTGGAAAAAAAAATCATATTTTATTTATCACTAAAGAAGGGTTTGGTGAATGCGCATATAAAACTGGTGGGTTCGGTACCTCAAAAAAGATTAAGAACCACTGCATTAGAGATATTAGTCTGTAGTTTTCTTTTTTGTATTGTCCTTGCTTGGTTTTGATATGAGGAATATGTTCACCTCATAAAATGTGTTTGGAAGTATTGCTTCTTTTTAAATTTTTTTGGAAGACTTTGAAAAAGATAGGACCCAAATCTTCTATGACTGTTTTGTAGAATTTACTAGTGTACCCATCTGATCCTGGACATTTGTTTTGGGGAGGTTTTATATATTTTTTTATTTCCTCCCTTCTTATGTGTGTATTTAGATTTTCCACTTCTTTTGACTCAGTCTAAATTCGTATAGTTCTACGAATTTATCCATTTCTTCTAGATTGTTGAATTGGGTGGCATATAGTTTTTCATAGTATTCTACAATAATTTTTTTGTATATCTATCATATCTGTGGTAATTTCTCCTCTTTTATTTCAGATTTTGTTTGTATAATTCTTTCTCTGGTTTTCTTACTGTGTCTTGCCAGGGGTTTGTCAATTTTGTTGATCTTTTCAAAGTACCAGCTCTTTTTTTGTATTATCTTTTTCTATAGTTGGTTGTTCTGTTCTCTATTTCATTTAATTCTGCTTTAATTTTTATTATTTTACTTCTTCTACAGGTTTTGGTTTTCCAGTTCCTTAAGATGTGATGTTAAGTTGTTTACTTGGGCTCTCTCTTGTTTGTTCACATAAGCCTGTAGTGATATACACTTCCCTCTTATTACTGCTTTTGCTGCATCCCATAGATTCTGATATGTCATGTTCTCATTTTCATTTTCTTTTCATCCCTGCCTTGATTTCTTTTTTGACTCGGTCATTTTTTAAAGTATCTTGTTTAATTTCCACATTTTTGTAGATTTGTTTATTTCATTTTGCAGTTGAACTTCAATTTCAAAACTTTGCCTGACCAGGTGGTGGCGCAGTGGATAAAGCGTTGGACTGGGATGCGGAAGACTCAGGTTTGAGACCCCGAGCTCGCCAGCTTGAGCGCGGGCCCATCTGACTTGAGCAAAAGCTTGCCAGCTTGGACCCAGGGTCACTGGCTCCAGCAAGTGGTTGCTCAGTCTGCTGAAGGCCCTCGTTCAAGGCACATGTGAGAAAGCAATCACAACGGCAACGAAAAACTAATGATTGATGCTTCTCACCTCTCTCTGTTCCTGTCTTTCTGTCCCTATCTATCCCTCTCTCTGACTCTCTCTCTCTGTCCCTGTTAAAAAACAAACAAAAAAAAAAAACCCCACCTTATGGTCAGAGAATATGCTTGGTATAATTTCAATCTTTTTGAACTTGTTGATGGTAGTTTTGTGGGCCAATATATGTTCTATTCTTGAGAAGGTTCTGGAGAAAAATGTATACTCTTGTGTTCGGGGAAATAACATTTTTTAGACGTTTAGTATGTCTATTTGTTCTAGTGCTTCATTTAAGGCCAATATTTCTTTATTGATTTTCTGTTTGGATGAAGAATCTAGAACCATCAATGGTGTATTGAGATTTCCAAGTATAATTTTATTTTTTTCAGTTTCTATTTTTAGATCAGTTAGTATATGTCTTATATAGTTTGGTGCTCCCTAATTTGGTTTATATAAATTAAAATGTGTGAAGTCTTCTTGATACAATGTCCCATTTATCATTATGACATGACCATCTTTGTCTCTGGTTACCTTTGTTGTCTTGCAGTCAGCAATGTCAGATGTGAATATGGCTACAATTGCTTTTCTTTGAATATTATTTGCTTAGAGAATCGTTTTCCAACCTTTCACTTTAAATATATTTTTTCCCTTGGAGCTTAGATGTGTGTTTTGAAGGCAACAGCATACAATTGGGTTTTGCTTTCTTTTTTTTTTTTTTTTTCAGGAAATAGTTTGTACTTTTTTTTTTTATATATATATATATATATATATATATTTTATTATTATTAATTCTAATGGGGTGACATCAATAAATCAGGGTACATATGTACAATGAAAACATCTCCAGGTTATCTTATCATTCAATTGTGTTGCATACCCATCACCAAAAGTCAAATTGTCCTCTGTCACCTTCAATCTGGTTTTCCCTGCGTCCCTCCCCTCCTCCCTATCCCACTTTTCCCTCCCTCCCCCCATCCCATAACCACCACTCTCTTGTCCATGTCTCATACCCTCACTTTCATGTCCCACCTATGTATGTAATCGTGCTGTTCTCAGTTTTTCTTTTTTTCTGATTTACTTATTTCACTCCGTATAATGTTATCAAGGTACATCCATTTTGTTATAAATGATCCGATGTCATCGTTTCTTATGGCTGAGTAGTATTCCATAGCTTTCTTATTTAATCTGCTTTTCTGTGCCTCTTTATTGATGAGTTATATCCATTCACATTTAGTATAATTATTGACACAAGGAATTTCCTTTGCCATTTTATATATTGCTTTCTGATAGCTCTGTCTTGTTTGGTTCTTCAATTTGTTTTTCTATTATTTCTTTTTGATTGATGGTATTCCATACTTTTCCCTTTGTTTCTTCATTTTTTATGCAATATGATTCAGTTGTGACATTTTTGGAAGTAGTTATTATTAGGTTATTAAAAAATTATCATATTTACAAGGGTTCATTATTTCATGACTGCTTTTGTACTCCATTTTTTTTGTTACTGCTGATTTTGGTCCTCTCACCTTTTATGTTATTGTTTTCACAGATTACACTAGGAAATAATTTTATTTTCATTTTCTGTTGCATGTGGTTTTAGAACTGTTTTTATATACTTGTGCATAGCTGATTTCAAATCTGAAATCTATTTTTCAGTGCATGATCTAGTTTTTATGCAATTTTAATTTCATTTTGTTACAGTTAATGGTATACATTGGTTATTAAATTGAAGTTAAAGGGCAATGACTCTTGAATTGAACATAACCACAAGGCAATTGATGTTTTACAAACATAAATTTTACATAATTGTACTTGTTTTTAAATGTAAAATAATATTATCTGATAAAAACACCCTCTTATTTTGTTTTAAGATTGAATTATGGCTTTTTCAAGTAGGCGTAAATGTAAGAATAGTCCTGACAGCTTCTGTTATATATGTGGCTGTTAAACACTTCAACAGGTGTGTCAAAGGTGCAATATTTTATCATTGGTGACATGTGCATATATTGCTTAATTTCAAGTTCCCCTTGGCAATCAATACAAGAATTGGGCTCCTCATATTGTGTGTCATAATTGTGAGGAAATGCTTCATGACTGGTCAAAAGGAAAACGCAAAGGAATGCCTTTTGGTATTCCCATGCTTTGGTGTGAACCTACGGACCACAGCAGTGACTGTTATTGCTGTCTGATCCAAACAAAGGGCGTTGGCAAGAAACAATGGCATATGATCGCATATCCTAATATTCCTTCAGCAATACACCCTATCCCACACCCTGAGACACTCCTGGTTCCAGTTTTTAATGGTTTATTTCTTCTAAAGACAAAGAAAGTGAACATGGTGATCAAGTGTATTTTGATAAGATGCACGAGGAACTGGTTGTAGAATCTGAAGGGTCTTCTTCTTATGCCAAGCAGTCATTAATTCCTCATCAGTTTTGCCAACCCTAATTGAATGACTTAGTAAGAGACTTGGGCCCATCAAAGAAAGCAGCTGAGTTATTAGCCTCAAGGCTTATAGAAAAGAATGTACTTCACCAGTCAGCTAAACTATCTATCCCATTTCAGGAAGCAGTGGACTTTTTTTCTGAAGACAAACATTTTGCTTAATGTCATGATATCAGTAGTCTTCTCAGCCGACTAGGTGTTACCACTTACAGTACAACAGAATGGCGACTATTTTTTGACAGTTTAAACAGTGTCTTAAATGTGTTCTTTATACAATGATAATGTTTTTGCAGTGGTTCCAATTGGTTATTCAACTCATCTGTGAGAAGATTATAAGTACATAAAAATTGTCCTTGACTTTCTGAAGTATGAGGAGTGTAACTGAATCATTTGAGCAAATCTTAAAATGGTAAATTTCCTGCTAAAACAACAAAGAGGTTTCACAAAGTATCCTTCCTCTGTGTTTGTGGGAGAGCCAAGCTCGGGAGAGACACTGGACACAGAAGGAGTGGTCAAAATGTGAATCTCTGGAAGTAGAGATGCAAAATATTGTGAATGAACCTGTAGTTAATTGAGACAGAATCATTTTTCTCCCACTTCTCATCAAACTTGGCTTCATGAAGCAGTTTGTTCAGGCTTTGAATAGAGAAAGTGAATGCTTTCGACATATTATTTCTACTTTTTCTGCCTTGTCTTTTGAGAAGATAAAAGCAGGTGTATTCAATGGACCTCAAATTTGAACCCTCATATGTGATGAAGAATTTGCCAAGAAGATGAATAAGAAGGAGCAAGCAGCATGACAGTCTTTTGTGGCAGTTACAAAGAACTGCCTTGGCAACAAAAATGCAGAAAACTGCCTGACCTGTGGTGGCGCAGTGGATAAAGCGTCGACCTGGGAACACTGACGTCGCCAGTTCAAAACCCTGCACTGGTCTGGTCAAGGCACATATGGGAGTTGATGCTTCTAGCTCCTCCCCCCTTTCTCTCTCTCTCTCTCTCTCTCTCTCTCTCTCTCTCTCTCTCTCTCTCACTCTGTGTCTCCTCTCTAAAATGAATAAAATTTAAAAAATAAAATAAAAATAAAAATGCAGAAAACTATGTACTTCTGGTTCAAATGATGTTGTTGGCTTTCTAGGACATTGGATGAAATGTGAGGTTAAAATTCATTTCCTGAACATTCACCTTGATAAGTTTTTCAAAAATCTTGGAGCTGTTAGTGATGACAGGCTACTGCTGGAGGATCAGATGAGGTTGTCCTCAACAAGTACACAAATGCAAGATCTACAAATGCAAATTTTGCCTGAATAGGATTTACATAAGTTTTGGGCAAATTTTATGATTAAAATAAGTGTTTTAATGTGTTCTATTTTGAAATTTTAGACAAATTCTGATGTAATCCCATCTTTTAGTGTATTGGTGTATTTATTGCAATATATAAATTATTATGTTTTCAGAAAAATGATGCCCCAAAAGACATTCTACTTTTTTATGTTAAACTAAATGTTGAAAATTTTACAATAAGATGAAAACTCAAAACTTGAATTGCAAACAACACTGTAGCTTACAGAGAAAAAGTAATGTCAGATTTAAAATCAGCACACTCGAATTAGGTAAGAATAAATGCTTCTGTGGATGCACCAAAAAATTTTTTCTCCAGTGTTATTCTTGTTTTTATTGTGATCTTGTTGGAGCTTTTATTTGTAGTTTTTTTTTTAAATTTATTTCATCACTTTAGAGATGAGAAACAGAGAGAAAGAGAGAGAGAGAAGGGTAGAGGAAAAGAAAGCATCAGCTTTCATATATGCCTTGACTGTGCAAGACCAGGGTTTTGAACCAGTGACCTCAGTGCTTCAGGTCAATGCTTGAGTCACTGCACCATCACAGATCAGGCTACTTGTAGTTTTGTATTGTTTTGTTCTTTGTTTCTGGTCAGATTACTCCTTTAATATTTCCTGTAGTGGGGTTTTCTAGTGGTAAATTCTCTCAGCTTCTCTGTCTTCAAATGTTTTTATTTCACTTTCATATTTGAGGATAGCTTTGATGGATGTAATATCCTTGTCTGGTAGTTCCTCTCTTACAGCACTTTAAATGGTGAGGTTTACTCTCTACTGATTGTAGAGTTTCTCCTGAGAAATCTGATGATAATCTAATGAGCCTTGCTTTATATGTTATATTCTTTCTTTTTCCTTGGCTTCCTTGAGTATTTCTTTTTTGTCATTGATTTGTAATAAATTTATTATGATGTGACTTGGAATATGTCTGCTTGGGTTGAGGTAACTTGGTGTTCCATTTGTTTCTTGGTTTTTAGGCTGTAACTCTTTTCACAGGCTTGGGAAGTTCTCATTGATTATTTGCTTGAATATGTTCTCCATTCCCTTTTTTTCTCTTCTTCTTCTGATATGCCTGTTATTCTTATATTGCTTTATTTGACAGAGTCAGAAAATTCTTGTAAGGCTTTCTCATTTTTTAATATTTTTGAGTCTCTTCTTCTCTCTGTAGTATTTATAGCTTCCTCTCTTCAATATCACTAATCCTATCCTCTATCTGGCCTGTTCTACCAGCTAAGCTTGCTATCTCATTTTTCAGTTAATGTATTGAATTTTTCCTCTCTGATTTCTTTTTATAGTTTCAATTTCCTTGATAATGTACTGTGTTGTTTATTAATTTGTTTTTTGTGTTTACTAAATTGCCTTTCAGTGTTTTCTTGTATCTCATTGAGTATTTAGAACATCAATTTTGAATTCTCTGTCATATATCTCTAAGGTTTTCATGTAATTAAAATGTTTTTCTGGAGATTTCTTATCATCTTTCTGAGCTAAGTCTCTGTCTTGTTTATCCATAATATTTTATTTCTTTTCCCTTTACGGCATTTGAGAGTAGTTTTGTTAATAACACTAACAAGAGATACCTAAAAAATTAAAATGAAAATTGAAAAAATACAGTGAAAAAATATAAATTGTATAAATTATGATAAGTAGAACAAAGCCTAAAGAGAACAAGAACCAGAACTGAAGAAAAATATAAAAGAGAGAGAAAATAAAATTAAAAACAAACAAAAGACCTCAAAAAAAGTATGAGTCCTAAATATAATAATTTGAAAAAAAATTAAGTTCATATGAGAGGGGAGAAACAAAATAAGGAAGGATAAGAAAATAGAAAACAGAAAATAAAGCAGTAAAAGAAAAAGTGTTAGAAATAAAACCCTCACAAAAAGACAATAATAAAAAATATAACATAAGAATAATGAAGTTCAAATGAGAAAACTAGAAAGAAGAAAAAAAAAGAAGAAAAAATGAGAAAATGCAAATAAATATTATTTTTTTTCAGTTTTATAAGGTTACTTTTTCATTTTTTGGGCAGTTGACACTATACTACAAGTTTTGCATCTGTGAGGTTCTTAGGTGGAGTTCTGCTTAGGCATTACTGTCCTAATGGTGCAGGCAGGACTGCAGTCATGTTGGTAGGGGGCTTTTTGTTAGGGCATTGCAATTTTATGGCTCTAGCAATGATGAAATCAGGTCTCCTAGCTCTCTCCCCACGTCTCAAAAAAGCAGGGGATTGAGCACTAGGACACCTCTGCCTCTCACAGAAGACAGAGGCCTGGAAACACAGCTGTGGGAGAATCCACTACTGCCACTGTTTGCACAGCAAGGGGAGCAATGTGGGACTTGAGAAGCTGGTGGAGATGTAGCCTAGTCCTACCTCTGAGAACCCTCAAAGTGTGGGCCATAGGCAAGGCAGAGGCTGCACACTGCAAGCCAGTGGCACCCAGGCACCCTGGCCCCTTATCTTTGGGGGCAGGGTGGGTGCGGGTGCAGACTGTAGATCAAGCAGCACTCAGGCCAAACTTTGTGGGCTGAGTGAGGGCGGATCTAGCATGCCTCAGCACCATGTGGGCCAATCTCCACAGGCTATCCATGTGAGAAACTAGGAAGTGCCAAAAGCTGTGTGGTCACCCAGCACCTGTGAGAAAGCCGTGTGCGTACCCAGTGCCTGTGGTTGTAAGTGGAGCCCAAGGATGCAGGCAGACCCCAGGAACCAGCAGTGTTTCTGCTCTTAGTTGCATACCTGTCTTAAATCAGCTCCTCCCCTCTTCCTCTTGGTCTCTCCACTTCTCTTGGCTCTGAAACAAAACCCATTATAACAGTGTCTCCCTCCCTCTGTTCAGTAAGGAAAGAAAAAAACTCAGTCCTCCAGCTTTTGTCCTCTAGAAGTGAACCCTATCTTCAGCTTGTCTTTTTACCCAATCAGATCTTTGTTCATCTGGAGTGTGGTTACTTCAGGCACATCTGAAAACCCCCACTGTGGCTTCTTCTCTGTTTATAGTTGTGCAATTCGTTGAACTTTTAAGGGGAGATCAGAAGTATCTCTCACACTGCCATTTCTTTGGTGTCACTGACTCAGGTACTTCTGTCACCATTTTTTGTGACACTTATTGTTCATCTTCAGTTGAGTTCAAATTCATATTTTGTATATACTGTTCTTCCACAGTGTCATGTGGGTTTTAATGGCAGTCTCCCTGGCCAGTGGAGTTAAATTTTCCAGGCATATTCCTTATGTAAATTGTGTGTGCCAGTTATTATAACTGAGGTGGGTTTTGTTTGTTCGTTTTGTTTTTAACAGAAGGATAGAAACAGGCAGAGAGGTAAAAAGCAGATGAAATGCATCGACTTCTATTTGCAACACCTTAGTTGTTTGTTGATTGATTTCTCATATGTGCCTTGAATGGGGGGTTCCAGCTGAGCCAGTGACTCCCTGCTCAAACCAGCAACTTTGGGTTCAAGCCATTGACCTTGGGCTTCAAGCCAGTGACCTTTGGGCTAGAGACAGTGACCATGGGTCATGTCTACAATCCCATGCTAAAGCTGGTGACCCCACACTCAGGCTGATAAGCCTGTACTCAAGCCAGCAACCTCAGGGTTCTGAATATCAGTCCTCATGTCCCAGATCGACACTCCGTCCACTGCACCACCATCTAGTCAAGCATTTTTCTTCGTTTTAGATTCTACTTATTGATTCTTAGAAACAGGAAAAAGAGAGAAAGAGATAAAGGAAAAGAGTAAAGAGGGAGAAGTGGGAAACATCAACTCATAGTAGTTGCTTTCCATATGTGCCTTGACCAGGCTAACCCAGGGTTTTAAACTGGCAACTTCATCATTCCAGGTTGATGCTTTATCCACTTCACAGGACAGTAATTAAGTCTTTTTTTTTTTCTTACAGGGACAGAGAGAGAGTCAGAGAGACAGATAGATAGGGACAGACAGACAGGAATGGAGAGAGGTGAGAAGCATCAACCATCAGTTTTTTATTGCCGTTGCAACACCTTAGTTGTTCATTGATTGCTTTCTCACATGTGCCTTGACCCTGGGCCTTCAGCAGACCGAGCAACAACTTTGCTAAAGCCAGCAACCTTGGGTCCAAGCTGATGAGCTTTTGCTCAAGCCAGATGGGCCCACACTCAAGCTGGTGACCTCGGGGTCTCAAACCTGGGTCTTCCACATCCCAGTCTGATGCTCTATCCACTGCGCCACTGCCTGGTCAGGCAGTAATTGAGTCTTGATTGCTGTTGGTATGTCAGAGGGAGGGACTGACCCTCTGGCGGATTGGCTATGACATGATGGATGACTGTGACTACAGTGGAGGAATTATTGTTTAAGGAATGACATGGTGTACGATTTGCTTTAGTGGTGCTTTGGTGTCTGCCAAGTTCACTCTTTATGTGTGTCATTTTCAAAGGGAGTTAACTGGTGCCCTGTTGTGGTCTGATGCTGGCCACCCCATTTTTTGAATCTGAGGTCTCTTGGGAAGAGCTTTGATATAGGCCATGATCTGTTGCTGCTGATGCTTAACCTGGGGCCTCCTGGTATAAACTTTAAAGTGATCTGCAGAAAGTTGCTGCTTCTGCAGGGGTTGGAAATGCCTGATAAAGGGTAAACTCCAAACTGAAGCCAGTTGCCACCAGTGTCAGGTTTGAGGCTAATTAGCAAGAGGTACAGAGTGCACTTAACCATATACTGATTATTTGCGGTTTGTAAACCTTTGAGAGATTTTAGAAGAGCAGCATAAGCAGAGACAGGGCATTTGTATTTTAACGTTGCTCAAAATGGCTTGGGTAGGCCTAAAAATTGGTAGGATGGGGTTTCAGAAAATCACCAGGGATGAGCAAAAGGTTTTAGTCACTTTGATGGAGATTCAACCTTGGTGTTCACCACCTGCCAATACCTGCAGGGAGGGTAGTATAGAAGGCTCAACAATGCAACAATGCCCTCTACTAGAACTTCTGTCTGGGGAGAAGCTGCCCCTCTAGCTCTCATACTGAAGCCAGACAATTGTTTCTTTTATTATGTGCCTGGCATTTTTTTAAGCTGCTGCTCCAGAACTAGAGCTCAGATTAAGTGAGTTCATCAAGGACTAGCCCATTAATAAGCTCTTTAAGAAGAATGTTTGGGGTCCAGAAGCCCTTCATTTTACTCAGCTACCATTCCCACTGTTTTTCACAGCCGAAGTTGTGAAGACATTTCTTCCTGACACCAGAACCTCTTTTAGGGAGCCCAGTGTGAGGTTGGGATCACACATTGCTGATGTGGGAACCTCTGCAGCTGAGATATCCCTCCCATTCCTTAACCACCACACTGTCAATGTGGGGCTGGTCCATCCTGCATCTCCACCCCCACCTCAAAGGAAGCAAAGAGACTTTTATAAGAACTTACTTTCTCTAAAACAAAGAGACTTTTAGAAGAACTTACTTTCTCTAAAACAAAGAGACTTTAAGAAGAACTTACTTTCTCTAAAAGACTCCCTACCCCTGGCCTTGAGGCTAGTTTTGCAGGCTGTGGCCTTGGACTAGCTTTGAAAGATTGCAGATGTACCCAGAATGATGTTTCTCCCTGAATTAATCCATAGATAAACATTGTAAATGAGTTTGTTTCACTACTTTGTTTTACTGCTAGGTTTCCCTCCTCTCCATACCCTGGCCAGAATGTTTTTTTTGTTTGTTTTTGTTTTTGCCTTTAAAAGCTAGCTCCTGAATGTGTTTAGGATTGTGAGGTTTTGGAACACTACTTCTGTTGTTGGTAGTCAGCTTTTTGCAATAAAAACTCCTTAATTTGACTACTTAATTGTGTGGCAAATATCTGTTTCTCACTGTTCCAATATAACATGTAGAGACCCCAGTGAAATCGTATCCTCCAGACACATTTGGTTCTGTCACACGGGCAGCCAGCCTCCTCCACCTGACTGTGGGGAATGAAAAACCAGCAGGGGAGGCGCCACCCAAGACATTCCAGGGTCCCCCCAGTCTTTTCTGTCTGGCCGACCGTCAGCCACGGACAATCGGCACGCCTTCCCAGCCATTTGGAGTTATTGAAAGACCCTCTGGAGGTGAATAAAGCAATTTGTTTGTGACTAGTCAATTTGAAACTATTGTAGCTGAGGATCAGACGCAATCAGATCTGCCCAATAGGCTCCTCTAGGCTAAAAAATTAGCGAAGAGTTTGTGTGCTCTCGGCATGACATTTGCAGGGACCTCTGGCTTCCTGGGACATCTTTGGATTCACTCTCTCTTATGTTTACCTCTGCTTGTTTTGTCACTTTTTTTTTATTTTTACAAAGTATCCTAGAGGACATCTCCTGGTTTGGTCTTCAGGATCCCCCTTCTGTATTTTTCACTGGATAGAGGACCTTTATTTTCAAGGGTCCCTCTCTGATTTTGCTCCTGACAAGATCTCACGCTTCCCTTTTGCTTTGTTATTCTGTCTCTACACTGAACACCCCTGAGAGAATAGTGTGTGAATGGGGATCTCAGATGCATGAGTCTGAGTTTTCAGTTTGCTGCTCTACAGCACAGAATCTACAGAGTCCGAGTGGGCCCTAACCTGCGATTCCATGGCAGCCTCATACGGTTTAGGACAGTATTAGGCATAGCCTAATCTGGATTGGGTTTTATACTGACCTGCCAATGCTAAGAGGCACCTAAGTACCTGTGAGGGATGTGGCCCGGTGGGAATCTGAGTGGTCCCTGGCTAAGGGGTGCCCCACCTTTGTCCTTACTCTTTTTTCCATATAGGACAGAGTCAGCAAGGGACTTCTTCACTGATTGCTGGGCATTGTTGCAAATTTAGATCCTGCTCTTTCTGCTATCCAAAGCTATTGTGACACTATATCACAATAGGTAAAGGTTCTAGTACGCACAGACACCCCTTCAGTGCATGCCTAAAAATTTTAAGTTGGTATGAAAACTCTCTGTGAATTAAAGTGGCCAATTTTTAGAGTAGAATAGCCCAGTCAGGGATCTCTATACCCAGGGAAGTATAAGCTGTCTGAAATATTGTAACTGGGGATTCTCAGCACCCTGACCAATTCCATTATATTGACCAATGGAGAACTTTAATAGAAATCCCACCATCTTGGCTAAAACGCTGCACTATGTGCATGGGGCAAAAAGTTTTGTTAGACCTTGCTGCCAGAAGTATCTCAAAGTAGCCACTGGTGTATCAGGCAACTTCTGAGAATTCAGCCCTGTCAACACCTCCTGAACCCCCGTTCTCCCCTCCTCACACTCACAATCAAACTTGGAGGGAAGACTCAGAGGCAGCACCAGACCCTCCTGTCCTCATTCTGTCTCTCAGGGAGGCCCCTCCAGAGGAGGGCCATGAAAGGGAGCAGCCATTCCTAGTTTATGTCTCTTTTTTAAAAATTATTTGTATAATTAGAAAGCCCCAAATTCTTCTTTTTCTGAGAAGCCTCAAACCCTCTTTGGGTTATTAAAATCTGTCTTTCATACCCATCACCTTATGTAGAAAGATTGCCAACAAGTCTTCATAACCTTGGTCACATCAGCAAAACAACAAAGGATTAGGTCAGAAACCAGGAAGACAGGGTTTAGAACAAGAGGGGGCTTGCTAGAGGAAAATAAGGATCATGTTGAGAAAATGTTTTCCTCTGTAAGGCCCCAATAGAACCCAAATACTGCCAGTGGAAGGGAAACACTTTCACCATTTTCTGTTAGTTGGGATAAGGAGGGTAACTAAGAAGCCTATGAATTTGTCAAAGGTATCATAAACCATACAAGGTCCACAAGAATCTCTTGCAGCTTATCTGGAAGGACTGCAGGAAGCATATTAGGTGTATATTCCCATAAACTCAGACACACCTGAGAATGCAAGGTGATTAAATTAGCATTTGTATCACAGTCAGCTCCAGACATAAGAAAGGAGCTACAAAAATCAGAAGGCTTCCCCAGAATAAACTTTTAAAAAGTAGAAAGTCACGAAAGCATTGGCTGCTAAGGAGATAAAGCTAAATGCCTTAGAGGAGACATTATCCTTTCTCATTCACATCACTCTGTTTGGCCCCTAAGATAGCTGGTTAGCCAAAGATGGGTAAGATTCCTAAAGGCAAGAATAACCTAAGACAGGCACAGTAAAAAACAGGCCATCAGTAGAAAACTTAAGAACCAACAAAGGTAAGGTTCAAACCTTCACCCCAGCAATGCAGAAGCCTGCTCACCTGAAATAGTGGCCTCATTTACTGTCCAGGGCACCAAAGGGAAAACTTCCTAGGAGACCAAGGAAACTGAAGAGCTGATGCTGCTACCAAAAATTTATCCCTAGAATCAGTAGAACCTCTTGACATTCTATTGATTGTTCTAGACTCCCAGCTTCCTACTACACCAGACTGAGGAGGACTGAGCACTTGCAGCAGAAAAGGGAGCACATTTAAATCAGAAGGTAGCTAAGTCTCCCAGACAGGAAACCATTTCTACCTGAGGTCCTCAGAAAAATAATAGGAGATCAACTCCACCAAGTCATGCACCTTGGTTACACTAAGTTAGCTGAACAATTCAGGAAAAATTATTGTTTACCCAAATTAGACTCTATAATAGACAGCATAGTATCTAAATGTTTAACTTGTGCTCAGGTAAATGCCAGACAAAGAAAAATACCTGCTGTAGGTATAAGAGCTAGAAGAGCAATACCAGGAGAGCACTGGGAAGTAGATTTTACTGAGGTTAAGCCCCCAGCAGCAGAGTACTATTATCTCTTAGGTTTTCTAGACACCTTCTCTGGCTGGGTAAAGGCCTTTCCTGCTAGAAAAGAGATTGCTATTACAGTTGTTAAGAAGCTCTTACATAAAATTATACCCTGATTTGGGTTGCCTTTAACCATAGGTTCTGATCATGGAACTGCATTTATTTCTAAGATTTTATAATTAATAAGAAAAATTTTAAATATCAACTAGAAATTACATTGTACATATAGACCTCAAAGCTAAGGACAGGTAAAAAAATGAATTGAACTTTAAAATAAATTTTAACTAAATTCATTCTAGAAACCAGTAAAGCTGGGCTTACCAGCTCTAGCTCTGCTGAAAGCTAGATGCACCCCTTATTGGGCAGGATTCACCCTGTGTAAAATTGTATTCAGCATGGCAAAACTCTTCTCCCTAAGCTCCGTGGCAAGTTTCTTGCCAAAATACACAACACTTAGACAACATGCTCTGCTCCAGCCACAAACTGGAAGCTGGCTGGTTCATGTATGACTGAAGCCTGAGGAACCTCAACATAGGGCTCCTTGTAATTAAACTTTAGTACAGGAGGGAAACGAGGATGAAAGAAAAGCCAGAACAGTCATCTTAAGGTTTGATGCATCTGCTGCTATGAGTAAAGTGACCAGATTTTAAAATTGGTAAAGCAGGACAACATTGACCGAGGGGAGGGAGGTTTAGAGTAAATATTTGGTCTATATGGAGCAAAAAAAAATTCATAGAATGCAAAAATAGTATTGTAATATATATTTTAAATTTTCAACATAAGTACAATTTACAAATATAATACATTAAAAATTATGTATAGTATTATTTTATTCTTTGGCATATTTCTCATTTGAGTGATTTTTTTTAGTAGATTCTTATTGTTTAAAAGGTCATGAAGTTTTTCACAAGAATTTGTTGAATTATATTTCACACATAAAATGGCTTTTAAAGTCTCAACACTTAATTGTGATTTTTCTGATGTCCACACTTTATTTAGCGTAGAAAAAAACGCATTCAGTCTCAGCATTAGTTTCTGGTAAAGACAGTGCATATTCCACAATTTTTAGCGCATTATTGTATGGAACATGGTTTGTTTCAAAATGAAGAAATATTTCTAAGCATTTGTTCTCTATTGTGATTTTTGCTGAAGCCCAAGATTTAACGTTTTCCTTATCAATATATACTTTCAATAATGATACCTCATTAAAAAGATCATTTTCTGAAATATTATTATATGGGAAATTTTAAGTAATATGATTGAATGATTTTTGCACATCATTCCAATTAAGTTCTTGTTTTAATGTAACCCAATGAAAATGTTCAATATCATTGTAATGTACCATCCACTCTTCTAAATAATCTATGCAGTTACTATAGAACTTTTTAACATGATTCATGATATCTGCATGATTTATTGCACCTTGTTCTTCTAGCTGGTTTATATCATTATGAATAATTAATGAAAGAAAATTATTTTCTCACTGCTCTTGATGCTAAAATTTTAAATTATTAACTTCATTCACTACTTCGATTACCAAAATTTTGTCACCTTCAATAAGTTTTATAGCAGTTTGAAAAAGAGCTGCTTGATTGTGTAAAAACTCTAGCCAAATTTTTAAAGATTCTTTTTCAAAAAACTCTTCTATAATTCTAGGACATTTATCCTGTGATAGAAAGTAGGATTTCAAAGGATCGTATATTTTCAAATTCTTTCAACAACTGGCAAAAGAGGTAACTAGCACCTTTTACTGTATCCAAGTATTTTCTGATATTCTACTTCCGCAGTTTCACAAAATTCTTTAAGCATTTCAACGCACACAGTGTATCTATAGAAATAAGAATATATTTTAATAACAATTATTTTCCACATCTACAGGCAACAACTCAGCAGCTATTTGAATGGCGTTATGTATTATGTGCACTGCACAACCAACACCAATAATGTTTTGATTAAAGTTTTTGTTTAATTTATAAAAAATATCATTTGTATCTCTTCTTGCTTTTCCTCCAAAATTTGTGTTTGTGTTTTCTGCACAATATGCAATCATTTTATGTTTTAAATTGTCTTTTTCCAAAATATTAATAATGGAACTGAAAATTATTTCCGAAGTTTCACCAGGCAAAGAAACAAAATCTAAAATTCTAATAACTATTTTTTCAGTTTCCAAATCAAAAAAAATCTAATAATGGTTGGAAATTATTAGATTTCAAAATATATGAATAAAAAATTAATTTTTTCTAGATTTTTGTTTAATTCTGAAAATGCATATGGGGAAAGCACATTACACACAATTGCCTCAGATTTTGTTCTAACACAAATTTTTTGTTGAATAACTTTTTGACAACTTGTGATGTACAGTCTATAGATCTGAAGGAATGATTATGATTAATAGCTTGAAAAGACATAAGTCCTTCTGCTAATGCTAATTTCTTTTCTTAGTCTCCATAAGTTGTTTTCTGGAAAAAATCCTGTATTTTGGAGGAAGATGCAGCAGTGTTTAAATATCTTTTATGTTTCTGTGTCTCCAAGTGCTTTGAAATATCATTCTTCCCGCCATGCGAAATAGAAAATTCACCATTACATTTCTCACATTTTACCATGTAATCGCTCTGGGTTTTTTTAATAAAAGGAAATTCACTTCTTAGGTCATCATTGAATTTGCATCCTCTTTTCTTACTCATTATGTTAAAAATCTAAAAATATAATTTAAAATTATATTATAAATTATTATATACATATTGCTTAAAAACACAGTAAGTAGGTACATAATTACGTGAACATATTTTATTTTAAGTTTATAAATTAAATTAATTTGATTTTTATAAAGTAACTATATTTTAAAAATTATTTTAATTTTAATTCTACATTTCTTTCTAAATAATAACAATACTAACTTGTATTAGTTTTCCTCTGAATTTGCTGTAACGTAAGTCATAAGTGTCACTTTCAAGGCTGGTACTAGACTTTTTGCCACCACTATAAAATATAAATAATATGAGTACTGTCTGCTAAATTCAAGATAATTTATGTATTTATGAAATAAATAAATAAATTACTTATCTAAATTATCTGAATAGCTGATTTTTTGACACCACTCTTTTAACTAGCACTAGCATGCAGTACGATGTGTATCATCTGAGAGACAGTTACAAAATGTTTTTGTCATTGCCAATGCCAAATAATGCCATTGTTCAATAAGTCCAAACAATGGTGGTCGAATTCTAACAACTGATCAACAATGTGAACTTTGATAAGCAGTTTTCAATAATCAGTTCTCAACAATTATTTGTTATTATTAAAGTTTAACATTTTAAAATTAACAAAAATAATAAAAAACTCATATCCTGGCGAAATAGCCAAATGGCCATCGAAAACCGTATATCCCCTTCCTGCTCTCCCACCATTCCCTAGCTTTTCATGCATTCTTTTCAAAAATCAGGACTTTTTAAAATGCCTCGGGACAAGGGACAAATTGTTAAAAATCAGTACTGTCCCGCCAAAAGTGTGACATCTGGTCACCTTAGCTATGAGTCATACAGAAAAGGGGTGTAGGTCCCTTGGCTAGGAAAAAAGCTACAAGGCAAGAGTATATATGTGCTCATAGCTACCCCTGTAGAATAAGCTATAAATATTAGTCATATGTCTGATAGGCTACTTGGAAAAAGGATACCTCCAACAAGAAGTATATTTTAAAAGAGGATTACTTGTTATTTAGTTTTCACTGAAGGTTAAGGTTTTTAGAAATTAAGAATTCTGATTAATTAGAAAGGAATTATACAATATTAATGATGTAAGATGTAGAGGTATTTTTAAAGTGAAAAGAAAAAAGTAAGTTGTTCTAAAAGTGGGTTATTTCTGAATAGATAAGAAAGAAAGTTCATGAAAGTTTAAGATTTGTGTAAGTTACAGAAGGCTTGTGCAGGTTGCAGGATGTTTGTACAAAAGAAAAAAAAATAGGTAAAAAGAGAACTCCAAATAGAAGACTAGAAAGATAATGAGTACTCCCCATAAAGAATAATCCAATGCTATAGACCTGCCACCTGGGCAGAGGATAGCTCTCGGGGATACTGTATCCCCATTTACATGTTAAACTGCCTATTCAACTGCAGGCAGTCTTAGAAATCATTACCAATGAGATTAGGAGAGCCCTAACCCTCCTTGCACATAAACAGACTCAGATAAGAAATGTCATCTACCAAAACTGGTTAGTGCTAGACTATCTATTAACAGCAGAGGAGGAGTATGTAAGAAAGTCAATCTCACCAATTATTGCCCATAAATAGATGAGCAAGGCCAGCCATTAAGACCCTTGTCAAAAAGATGAGAAGAGTAGCACATGTGCCCATGCAAGTTTATCACAGATAGGACCCCGATAACATTTTGGGAGAACAGTTTTCAGCTTTTAGTAGGTTTAAGACTCTAATAAGAGTAGTTTTACACTATCAGGAAATCTTCCAGGAGTTAAACAAACAAACAAAAAAAGTAATACTCCAGTATAATAAAAAGTTATATCCCTCAGAAGACAGTAGAATCCACTAGCTATTTAGAACCTAAACCCAAATCTAAAAGAATGAATGATTTAACTCTATGTACATATAAAATCAAGAGGGAATAAAATAAAGCAAAGAGAATTTTAGCAGAACTTACTTTCTCTAAAACAAAGAGACTTTTTAGCAGAACTTACTTTTTTTAAAAGACTCCTTAATCCTGGCCTTGAAGCTAGTTTTGCAGGCTGTGGCCTTGGGCTAGTTTTGCAAGGTTGCAGATGTACCCAAAGTGTTTCTTCTTGAATTAATCCTATAAATAAACATTTTAAATGAGTTTATTTCACTGCTTTGTTTTACTGCTAGGCTTCCCCTCCTGACCAGAATGTAAGTTTGTCTTTTATACTAGCTTTTAAGCTAGTTCTTGAATGTGTTTGGGGATGTAAATTTTGGAATGTTAGTTCTCTCATTGGTTGCTGGATTTTTGCAATGAAGACTACTTAATTTGACTACTTAATTGTGTGACAAACATCTGTTTCTTGATGTTCCAATTTAGTATACCCATCCCCACTAGACTCAAAGTGGCTTCTTCTAATAACTTTAGTTGTAGGTATTCTATTCAAGTTCTCAATAGTGGTTATTTTACAGTTTATTTGTAATGTTGATGTGATCATGAGAGAAGGTGAGCACACTGTCTCTGTGCCTTATTTAATTCAAGCCACTTAACAATTCATGAGCGAAGTACTCTCGATATTTCATACATGGGGAAGCTTACAGAGATTATGAAACATTTCTATAGTCCTAAAGCTAGAAAGGGTATTATTTGGCTCTAGGTATGTCTCAATCCACAATTTTGGTTCTTATGCATAGCAAAATTGCATGTCAATTGTGCAGCTTTATATTTAGAAACTAGTTGGTAAGAAATCAATAGTTGGATCTCTATCTACAATAAAATGTTTTCAGTTTTTCATTAACAATATTGAAGTTATAAAATGTTATTAAAATATATTGATTAATTAAGGTCATAATAACACTTTTCATTAAAAAATAAAAAGTATATCTAACCAGGCAGTGGCACAATGGATAAAATCTCAAGTTAGGACACTAAAGACCCAGGTTCAAAACCATAAGATCATTGGCTTAAGCATGGGCTCATCCAGCTTGAGCACAGTCTCACCTGCTTAAGTATGGAGTTGCTGACTTGAGCACAAGATTGTAGACATGACTGCACGGTCACTGGTTTGAGCCAAAGGTTGCTAGCTTGAGCCCAAGGTCTCTGGCTTAAGTAAAGGGTCACTCAGTTTGCTTTAGACCTGCCCCACACCTGTCAAGGCACATATGAGAAAATAATTAATGAACAACTATGGTGCCACACTAAGAGTTGATGCTTTTCATGTCTCTTCCTTCCTGTCTGCCTGTTTCTATCTGTCTCTGTCTCTCTAAAAAATATTAAAATAAAATAAAATTAAAAATATATTATCTTAGAATATTGAGTTCTACTTAATGAGATGGCAACATTGAGACATCATTAACAATCCTCTCTTTTTTGACTCTTAAACCATCATTTACCCTTTAAAAGAATTTCTTAAACAGATTTCTTTTTGTGTAGAAGAAGCCCTCAAGTGGAAATGCTTTATTATTAAAGAGCCTTGATCTTATCATAAAGCCTAGGGATGGTCTCCCACAGTGAGTGGATTTATGGGCAATAGTGATAGAATTTCACTCTAGACTTTATATTTTTTCTACCATTCTATAGATCATGTCTGCATGGAATTTCAGGTTTAATCTAGCAAAACTAAAAACTCATACTCTATTAGTCATTTTAATATTTACTTTTACTTATGCCAGATTATGCATTTTAGAAACATCTTTTGGATCTATCAGATTTTAAATGAGTACCAGATGAGGGGGGAGAATTACAGATCAGTATCATTGAATAAGAATTTATTAAAAATATCAGTAAAATTTTAAAGCAAATAAATTCAAACTAGACAGAAATTGTAATGCCACGTGTCATGTTCGTGAAAGTCTCAAAGAATATTTCTCCTCAAATTTTGGGAAGAATAATTTATCCGACCAATAAATTTCTTACTCCACTGGTTTTCAAGATTATCATTGTGTTCTTTTTTTAAATTAATTTTAATGAGGTGACACCAATAAATCAGGGTACATATGTACAACGAAAACATCTCCAGGTTATCTTATCATTCAATTATGTTGCATACTCATCACCCAAAGTCAAATTGTCCTCTGTCACCTTCTATCTGGTTTTGCCTGTGTCCCTCCCCTCCTCCCTATCGCACCCTACCCTCCCTCCCCCCACCCCGTAACAACCACTCTCTTGTCCATGTCTCATAGTCTCACTTTTATGTACCACCTATGTATGAAATCATGCTGTTCTCAGTTTTTTTTTCTGATTTACTTATTTCGCTCCGTATAATGTTATCAAGGTCCATCCATTTTGTTTTAAATGATCTGATGTCATCATTTCTTGTGGCTGAGTAGTATTCCATAGTATATATGTACCAAAGCTTTTTAATCCACTCGTCTTCTGACGGGCACTTGGGCTGTTTTCAGATCTTCGCTATTGTGAACAATGCTGCCACGAACAAGGGGGCGCATTTATTGTTTGAACAGTACTATGGTGTTCTTAGGGTATATTCCTATAAGTGGGATAGCTGGGTCAAAAGGCAGTTTGATTTTTAATTTTTTGAGGAATCTCCATACTGTTTTCCACAGTGGCTGCACCAGTCTGCATTCCCACCAGCAGTGCAGGAGGGTTCCCTTTTCTCCACATCCTCGCCAGCACTTATTCTGTTTTGTTTTGCTGATGATCATCAATCTGACTGGTGTGAGGTAATATCTCATTGTGGTTTTAATTTGCATTTCTCTAATGATTAGTGATGTTGAGCATTTATTCATATGCCTATTGGCTATCTGTATGTCCTCTTTCGAGAAATTTCTATTCATTTCTTTTGCCCATTTTTTGATTGGATTGCTTGTCTTCCTGGTGTTGAGTTTTATAAGTTCTTTATAAATTTTGGTTATTAACCCCTTATCAGATGTGCTGTCGAATATGTTCTTCCATTGTGAGGTTTGTATTCTTATTCTGTTCTTATTGTCTTTACCTGTGCAAAAGCTTTTTAGTTTGATATAGTCCCATTTGTTTATCTCGCCTTTTATTTCATTTGCCCGTGGAGATAAATCGGCAAATATATTGCTGCTACAGATGTCGGAGAGCTTGCTGCCTAAGTTTTCTTCTAAGATGCTTATAGTTTCACGGCTTAGATTTAAGTCTTTTATGCATTTTGAGTTTGTTTTTGTGAATGGTGTAGGTTGATGGTCTAGTTTCATTTTTTTGCAGGTAGATGTCCAATTTCCCCAACACCATTTGTTAAAGAGGCTGTCTTTACTCCATTGTATGTTCTTTCCTCCTTTGTCAAATATCAGTCGTCCATAAAGCTGTGGGTTTATTTCTGGGTCCTCTGTTCTGTTCCATTGACCTATGTGCCTGTTCTTATGCCAGTACCAGGCTGTCTTGAGTATAATGACCTTATAGTAAACCTTGATATCTAGAAGAGTGATACCTCCTGCTTTGTTTTTTCTTTTTAAGATTGCTGAGGCTATTCGTCTTCTTTTTTTGTTCCATATAAATTTTTGGAATATGTGTTCTATATCTTGGAAGTATGTCATTGGTATTTTAATTGGCATTGCATTGAATTTATAAATTGCTTTGGGTAATATAGACATTTTAATGATGTTTATTCTTCCTAGCCATGAGTACGGTATATGCTTCCACTTGTTTGTATCTTCCTTGATTTCTTTTATCAATGTTTTATAATTTTCCGAGTACAAGTCCTTAACTTCCTTGGTTAAATTTACTCCTAGGTACTTTATTTTTTTGGCTGCAATAGTGAAGGGGATTGTTTCCTTAATTTCTTTTGCTGACAGTTCATTGTTTGTATATAGAAATACCTCTGATTTCTGAGTATTAATTTTATATCCTGCCACATTGCTGAATTCATTTATAAGGTCCAGTAGGTTTTTGACTGAGACTTTAGGGTTTTCTATATACAATATAATATTATCTGCAAATAGTGACAGTTTTACTTCTTCTTTTCCAATTTGGATGCCTTTTATTTCTTCTACTTGTCTGATTGCTGTAGCTGGGACTTCTCGAACTATGTTGAATAAGAGTGGTGAAAGGGGGCATCCCTGCCTGGTTCCTGATCTTAAGGGGATTGCTTTTAATTTTTGTCCATTTAGTATGATGTTTGCTGTAGGTTTATTGTAGATGGCCTTTATCATGTTAAGGAATGATCCCTGTATTCCCCCTTTACTGAGAGTTTTGAGCATGAATAGATGTTGGATTTTATCAAATGCCTTTTGTGCATCTGTTGAAATTATCATGTAATTTTTTTTCATTCCTTTTCTTTATGTGATGAATCACATTGGTTGATTTGCAAATATTGAACCAGCCTTGCTCTCCAGAATAAATCCCACTTGATCATGGTGTATGATATTTTTCATATATTGCTGGATCTGGTTGGCTAATATTTTGTAGAGAATTTTAGCATCTAAATTCATCAGGGATATAGGCCTATAATTTTCTTTCTTTGTGTTGTCTTTGCCTGGTTTTGGGATCAGAATTATGCTCGCCTCATAAAAGGAGTTTGGAAGTCATTCTTCCTCTTGAATTTTTTGAAATAGCTTGAGGGGGATATGAGTTAATTCTTGTTTGGGTTTTTGGTAGAGTTCACTTTTGAAGCCATCAGGTTCAGCACTTTTCTTTTTGGAAGTTTTTTCATAACTGTTTCAATCTCATTTTTTGTAATTGGTCTGTTTAGGTGCTCTGATTCTTCCAGATTGATTTTTGGTAGATTATATAATTCAAGAAATTTGTCCATTCACCTAGGTTGTCTAATTTTTAGGCATAGAGTTCTTCATAGTACTTTCTTACAATGCTTTGTATATCTCTTGTGTCAGTTGTTATTTCACCACTCTCATTTTTAATTTTATTTATTTGAGTCCTCTCTCTTTTTTTCTTGGTGAGTCTAGTTAAAGGTTCATCAATCTTGTTTACCTTTTCAAAGAACCAGGTCCTGGTTTCATTGATCCTCTGTATTGTTTCCTTAGCCTCTATGTTATTTATTTCTGTTCTGATCTTTATTATTTCCTTTCATCTACTTGTCCTGGGCTTTATTTGCTGTTGTTTTTCTAGTTCTTTCAGATGCAGGGTCAGGTTGCTTATTTGAGCTTTTCTAGCTTCTTTTCGTATACCTGTCATGCAACAAACTTCCCTCTCAGTACTACTTTTGCTGCGTCCGATAAATTTTGAATTGATGTATGCTCAGTATCATTCATTTCGAAAAACATTTTATTTCTTCTTTGATCTCATTGTTAATCCATTCATGATTTAATAACATGATATTTAGTTTCCAAGTGTTTGAGTAATTTTCAGTTTTTCTTTTATGGTTAATTTCTATTTTCATGGCATTGTGATTAGAGAGAATGCTTGATAGGATTTCAATCTTCTTAAATTTATTGAGACCATTTTTGTGTCCTAACATGTGGTCTATCCTAGAAAACGTAAAATGAGCGCTTGAGAAGAATGCATATTGTACTGTTTTAGGATGAAAAGTTCTCAAGATATATATTAAATTGAGTTTATCTAGTGTATCCTTTAAGTTTGCTGTTTCTTTATTAATTTTCTTTCTTGAGGATCTATCCTGTGTTGTTAGTGGGGTATTGAAATCCACTACTATTATAATATTGCTGTTAATCTTGCCCTTTATATCCATCAAAGTCTGCTTTATGTATTTTGGGGCTCCTATATTTGGTGCATAGATATTTATAATAGTTATATCTTCCTGTTGAATTGTTCCCTTTATCATTATGTAGAGTCCTTCTTTATCTCTTACTATAGCCTTTGTTTTAAAGTCCATTTTGTCAGATATAAGTATTGCTACCCCAGATTTTCTTTCATTTCCATTTGCATGAAATATTTTTTCCATCCTTTTACCTTCAGTCTATGTGCATCTTTTGTTTTAAGGTGTGTCTCTTGTAAAGAGCATATGTATGGGTCCCATTTCTTTATCCACGCAGCTACCCTATGTCTTTTGATTGGATCATATAATCCATTTACATTTAAGGTTATTATTCATATGTAGTTGTTTATTGCCATTTTATTCTTTAAAGCTGTATTTTTCTGTTGCTAATTTCTTTCCTCTCTTTGAACTATTCACAACAGGCCCCTTAGTATATCTTGCATAATTTGTTTGGTTTTAATGAATTCCTTGAGGCTTTCTTTGTCTAGGAAGCTATTTATTTCTTCTTCAATTTTAAACATTAGCCTTGCTGGATAGAGTAGTCTTGGTTGTAGGTTCTTGTTCTGCATTACTTTGAATATATCTCGCCATTCCCTTTGGAGTCAAGTGTTTATGTTGAGAAGTCAGATGTCATTCTTATGGAGGCTCCTTTGTAGGTGATAGCCTTTTTATCTCTAGCAGCTTTTAATATTTTCTCTTTATTCCTTAGCTTTGGTATTTAACTATGATGTGTCTTTGTGTAGATTTTTTTTGGTTTCTCTTTAATGGAGTTCTGTGTTCTTGTTGAATGTGTGGAATGATTCCCAGCCTTAAATTAGGGAAGTTTTCTGCTATGATTTGATTGAACAAAGTTTCTATTTCCTGTCCTCTCTCCTCTTCTTCGGGCACCCCTATGATGCGAATGTGGTTTCTCTTCATGTTGTCACAGAGCTCCCTTAGAGTTTCCTCACATTTTTTGAGTCTCTTTTTCTTTTTCTTTTCTGCTTTTCTGCCTTTGTTTATGGTGTCATCTAACTCGCTGTATCGATCCTCAGCATCATTATTCCTGCTTTTAATTTCTTCCATCGTGGTCTTCAGTTCTGATACTGTATTTGTCATTTCTGTCTGATTCTTTTTTATTATTTCAATTTCTCTTTTTATACTTGATATCTCTTTATTTAGGTGTTCATAGTGACTATCCATTGTTGCTCTGATTTCTTTGAACATCCTAACTATCATTATTCTAAATTCTGCTTCTGGCAATTTGGTTATATCTGGTTCATTCAGGTTCTTCTCTGGGGATTTCTCTTGATTCATTCGGTTTGCATTTCTTCCTGACATTTTGTCTATGTATAAGCAAGTTGTGGCCACTGGAGTCCAGTGGGTGTTGCCTTTGTGTTCTCTAAGTGTGGTCTGTCTGCAGGTCCACCACCCCCTCTGCTGCTGCCTAGGGTGGTTGGGTATGGGCGTTGCCAGCACTGGCCCACTATGGCTGTTGCTGTGATTTCCGCCTCTCCTCTGCAGGAGGGGCTGTCACTCAAGCCACAAACCTCAGCACCAAGTGTAAAGGTGAGCACCTTTGCTCAGCTGCGGACCTAGCCTGTTTCCAGGCTTCAGCCCAGCCCCCGCGGTCAGAATCTGCTCACCACAGTTTTGCGGGTTGGACGGGGCTTCTGACACGTTCTCAGTTGTGAGGCTTTGCCCATCCAAAGCTTTAGTCCAGCCCTCGAGGACAGGATCCTTCTGCGCAGGGTCGCAAACCAAGGTTCATTGGGTAGGGCGTGGCTGTTGGACCGCTCTCAGCTGAGAACTTCCACTAGTCCAGCACTCTACCCCGCCACCGCATTCAGAGCCAACTCACGCACGCAAAATGGCAAACCGCACTTTTTCTAGCCTGTTGGGCATGCTGGCGTGAGCTTAGCCATGAGCCTTCGCCTGTCCCTGGTCTTAGCCCCATCCCCGCAGTCAGGGTCAGCTTGCACAGGGTCACAAAGCAGATTTCTGCCTTTTCCTGGCCTCCCGCTTTTCCCCTACAGGTTGGGTTACAGGCGGGTCCGCAGCTGCCAGACCGCTTTTGAGGGTCCCCTCCGCCCTTGCTGGGCTAGACCTAGCTCACACTGGCTGGGCCTCTTCCCCCGCTGACAGAACCACGTTTCAGCGTCCCGCTGCCACCATCCCTCCAGCAACCCCCAGCAGAGTAGGAAGGGGCCCCAAAGTTCAGATCCTAATTGTCCGTACTGTAGCCCTGGGAGCTCACTCCATCTAAGCAGCTCTGCTCTAATTGCTGTGGGAGAGCTTGTTTGGCTGGTGTCCTGTCTCCCTTTGCTGGTATTGCTACTTCCAGTGAAAATATTCATTTTTGATTAGAGAAGTGACTTAGCCCAGGGGTTAGGGTGGCTGTCCCTCAGAGTGTTTGTCCCTGTGGCTTCAGTCCACACTCTCTTCCCACTGCTCTGGTCCTCTCCTCTGTCCCCATTCCCTAGAGCCTCGGGTCCATGGTTGTGAGTTTTTCTGTGCTCTCCCTTTTAAAAGAATCTTGCGTCTAAAGGCAGTTCGATTTTTAATTTTTTGAGGAATCTCCATACTGTTTTCCACAGTGGCTGCACCAGTCTGCATTCCCACCAGCAGTGCAGAAGAGTTCCCTTTTCTCCACATCTTCGCCAGCACTTATTCTGTGTTGTTTTGCTGATGAACGCCATTCTGACTGGTGTGAGGTGATATCTCATTGTGGTTTTAATTTGCATTTCTCTAATGATTAGTGATGTTGAGCATTTTTTTCATATGCCTATTGGCCATCTGTATATCCTCTTTGGAGAAATTTCTATTAATTTTTTTTGCCCATTTTTTGATTGGATTTTTTGTCTTCCTGGTGTTGAGTTTTATAAGTTCTTTATAAATTTTGGTTATTAACCTTTTATCAGATTTGATGTCAAATATACCCTAAGAATACCATAGCACTGTTTGAAAAGAAGAAATATGCCCCTATGTTCATGCAGCATTGTTCACAATAGCGAAGATCTGGAAACAGCCCAAGTGTCCGTCAGAGGACGATTGGATTAAAAAGCTTTGGTACATATATACTATGGAATACTACTCAGCCATAATAAGTGATGACATTGGATCATTTACAACAAAATGGATGGACCTTTATAACATTATATGGAGTGAAATAAGTAAATCAGGGTAAAAAAGGTGAGAACAGCATGATTTCATACATAGGTGGTACATAAAAGTGAGACTATGAGACATGGACAAGAGAGTGGTGGTTACGGGGTGGGGGGAGGGAGAAGAAGGGAGGGTGAGATAGGAAGGAGGGGAGGGGCACAGGGAGAACCAGACAGAAGGTGACAGAGGACAATTTGACTTTGGGTGACGTGTATGCAACATAATTGAATGATAAAATAATCTGGAGATGTTTTAGTTGTACATATGTACCCTGATTTATTGGTGTCATCCCATTAAAATTAATAAGAAAAAAAAGACAAGGACTATTCCTCTAAAAAAAGAAAAGAAGGCAAAATGCAGGTTATAATTAATGATAAATTTTAAATAAAATTGAAGCTAAAGTTTAAATTAAAAAAAAGAATCTTGGGTCTGAGAAAACTGTTTCTTTCTAACAAACAGTATCCTCACTTGTTTCACAGCTCAATACTGTCCAAATGCCTTTTCTAGGATATGCGACTGCAGGCTGGGGTTTTGTTCCTGGGACCCAGGTCCCTCCCTCTCCGCCAAACTCTCCTCCCACCACGTGGGTCTATCCGGGATGCCGTTTGCTCCGAAGTGCTTGGCAGCCCTTTTCGCAGTTTTGCTATTCCTACCAGTCTCAATGTGGCTTCTTCTGTGTTCCTTTGTTGAAGAGTCCACTTAGTTTAGTTCAAAGTTGGTTTATCCAGATGATGGTTCTTAAAATTGAGTTATAATCCACTTTGGTTCTGGGAGTTGGAAGTTGGTACATCCACCTACTCCATCTCCATCTTGCTTTTTCATTGTGTTCTTGTTCAAAAATAGTATAAACATATGGGGAGAAATTATCATTGTCTTTTAAGTTTGACTATTAAGCAGGTTTTTGTGAAAATTTTTATTATTACCAAAATCAGTTTTCCTACTCCTACTAATGGTATAGCTCTCTTTGAAGATCTTTTAAAGAATGAAATTGTATTGTGGTTCCTTATTGCAATGTGTTGTTACATAAAAAGAAATCATAAGACAACATTATAATTAGAGGACTCTATAATATTTTCACTTGGAAAATATTTCCTGGATTAAAATTTTAAAAGCTAGAAATCAGCAGTTCAAAATTTATATCTGTATTTTTTAGAAAAGAAATTTTATTTTCAAATCTACAAGCAGAATAAATATTTATTGCTTAGGTGAAACTGTCAAAATTATAATATTTTTTTTCCAATTACAAGTGAAAAAAATTTATATTGTTTAATATATTTAAATATTGAAAATAAACTTTTAAATAGAGAATATATGTTTTGGAATTGAGAAATTACCAATCCTTAAAATGAGACTGAATAATAATCTAAATTTCTGAATACTACCATAAAGTTGTATTGAATCAATAATAAACTCTTTTTTACCTCTTTGTATTCTTCATGTCAGTACCTTCAAATGTGTGACATTAACATATGGAAACCATAATAGTGACAACTTTTAATAACATTTGGTACAAACACATTAACCTATTTGTTATCAGGTGTCCTGCTATGTACACAGGGTATTAATAGAATTTTATAGGTAAGAAGACCAAAAACAAATATAAAAAGAAATTTTTCAATTAATCTGTAAGAAGTGGCAGAGCTAGGAAAGAACCAAGATGTCCTGGCTTCATGTCCAGTGTCCTTCTCATTAAATCATCCTTTAGAATTATTAAGATATAACCTTGTTTATTAAGTATCATAAATTAAGTGATTTCTTATACTCTAAGCCTATTACAGGCTATCAATTATTATAATTTATTATTAATCTAATATTCCTAAATGTAGTTTTCAGTTACTTATTTTAATAAGGAAACAGACTACAGTTCTTGAAGAAATATACAGATCAGTATAAAAATACTAATATTTGACAGCAGCTTCAATATTTTTAATCAAAATAAAAAAACTTTAATTTGAAAAATCTTCCCAAGGCAGATTACTAAGAACTAATGGAAAGTAATAACAATATAAATTAACTTATTTTTCTTTTTTTCAAGTTACTGTGATAAACTCAGTGACCAAAAGGTAGAAGCAGCAACAGTACAAGAACAAAAGTTCAAAATTGTCCATGTGCTAACTAATCAAACTCTAGTAACAAAGATCTGAAGATGCATAAAAAAGTTTACAATTTTTTAAATTGTCATTCAACCAGTCCCTTGGAGAAATAATTCTAAGTTACACAGTACAGTAATTTTATTTTAGAGAATTGCAGTACCATTCTAAAACTATATGTGGAAGAAAGAACGGTTGTGGGTAATCAGAGTTTAGTACAGAAGATGAATTTTATGAAATGATTAAATCAAAAAAAAAGGAAATAAACAAGCTGTCAGAAACAAGAATTCAGCATCTTGTACCTGATAAAACATCATTTTGCTTCTAACATCATGCCAAGTTTTTTATCATATATGTATATACACACAGTTTTTAAAGAAACTCAGTACATTTAAGAAATAAGGTAACTTAAATCAAAGTAATGAATATCATCATAAAACACTAAAAATCGTGAAAATGAAGTCATATTTTGATATCTTACAGGTTCAGACTAAACATAATGCAATCAAAGAGACCTTATCTGGCATTTTTAAGTAATTAATTTAATTAATTGACTGGTTATTTTTAAGGAGACTTTATTTCTATTTTTTTATATATCATGTTATTTCCCCCTGAAATAAAGAATTATCAGAATTCCACAATTGGTGATAAGTTGACAGTTTTTTGTTTTGTTTTTGCTTATTACAGTCCTACTCCCACTTAGGAGACTAAAAGCCACACTTACATGTTACATTCTTATCTACAGTGCCACTCAGCAAAAAACCTAAGCCTCTAGGTTAGAGGCAATAAACCTGCTCTTGCCTGGGACTCATTGAAACAATTATACAAAGTGAATTATGAATTTTGAGAAAACATTATTGTTGAGGCTCAGGTACAAAACCTACCTACCACTGTGGCTGAATCAAGAAAGCCACAAACCACCCTGCCCCATTGTGAAGCTTTTACTTAGTACAACAGAAGTCATTTATCATTTGCAAAGGGGTAAAAGAGACCTTCTCTGGTATGAATGTGAAGAGCTTGCAGAAAGTTAAATGTAAGGTGGAAATTTGGGGAAAACTCTTTTGGCACTTCAGCCTTTACAATAAGCATAAAGCAGTGGTAGTGCTTCATGGAAGATATTTGAGCTGCGATGTGCTGAAGGTAATAAAAATAACAACAAAACCAATCTCTACCCAACTGCTGAAAATATTGACTTGATTCTATTCAATAACAGTCTTACGAAAGAGGAATCATTCCTTTTTTTGAGCATAAATACTCTTCAGCACAGTCTTTTCTATTGTTTTTATCACAAGATCTAGCATTTAACAAAAAAATTATGAGACACTAAGAAAGTGAGAAGAAGAAAACACTTGGAGAAAGGAGTAAATCATTAAACAAATCAGGTTTAAAGGTGAAAACTGTGAGACAAGAATATAAAATAACTCTATTAATAATATGTTAAAGCATTCTGCAGAAGTTAAATAATATTGTATCAGTAGACATTCTCCAGAAAAATGAAAACAATAAGTTGTGTGTGTGTGTGTGTGTGCTATGTGTGTATGTACAGAGAGAGAGGAAGAAAGATTGATTTTAAGGGATTGGCTCATGTAATTGTAGGAGCTGGCAAGTTCCAAATTGCCAGGCTGGAAATTTTGGCAACAGAAGTAGCACTATAGAGTCTAAAGTCAGTTTGGAAAAAGAAACTGTTTCTCTTCAAGAAAACTCAGTCTTTTTTCTTAGGCTCTCCTATATGTGTAGAGTGATGTGTTTTACTCAAGGCATACTGACTTAAATGCTAATCACATCTAAAGAATGCCTTCACAACAACATTTAGACTACTATTTGACCAAACAACTGGATATTTAGACATGTTAACCCATATTTAATATAGTGTTAGAGGATGAGTGTAGAATAATATGAGAGGGAGAAACTCACCAATTCTTCAGTTTCTCACTGCTAACATCTGTGAAAGATACTCTCATACTCTAGAAAAAAATAGGTAAGAAGTATCTATTGTAATACCCTTTCAAAACCTTCTTCATAGTAAAAGCCTAGTCTCCATGTAAAAGACTTTGTCAAAGAGAAATAATGAAATTTACCCCACTGTGAAGAAGAGAATTCCTCCTCACTCTAGCTCACACTAAGAAGGAAATGAAAAAAATAAAATAAAATAACATGGTTAATAGTGGACTGAGCTTCAAGAAAATAAATTGGAATAAAAAAGAAAATAATTGGGGCAGTTACTGCTATGGAAGAAAGCAGGGGACAGAGGGAAGAAAAAACTCTATCTTTAGAGAAGGGACAGAAACATTTGTGAAAACTATACCTCTGAGACACAGGTCTACTGAAGACTAAAAGTTAATCAGAAGATTATGGAACTCTTCTCCTTGTCCATATTTCATCACCCCACCAAGACTCTAATATAATAGCAGTATAGTCTAGCTGAGAAAACAGCTATACTTAACTCCCTCTAAGAAACAGTATAATATGAAACCCCAAAACAAAGATGTTAGACAACAACAAGGACACTAGAGAAATTTGAAAACTCAGTCACTTAACAGTAAAAGCAATAAACACAGCCCAACTCCCAGCTAGATTAACACACAAAAGCCTGCTGTCCTCAGAACCTATACTTCTGGAACATAATTGGCTTTCAACAAAACATTTCAATGCATACCAAAAAAGCAAGTGAAAATGCAGTTTGAAAACACAAAACAATCACCAGATCTACACTCAGATAAGACACAGATGCTGAAATTATCAGACAAGGAATTTAAAGTCACAATGATTAAGACACATAGGAATTTAGTGAAAAAGGTAGACCATATGCAAGCTTAAAGTGTAATGTCAGCAGCAAGTTAGAAACTATAAGAAAAAAAAAGTAACATTAGAAATAAAAAACCTTCTATAGTTCATCAGATTTGGTGCAACTGAAGAGAGAATCAGAAAAATTGAAAATGAGTAAATAAAAACTTCCCAAACTCAAATTTAAAGAAAAAAAAGTAATTTAAAAAAAGAACATTTCAGAACAGTGAGATAATATCAAAGACATAAAATACACATAATTAGAAAAATAGAAGATTAAGAAAAAGTGAAAAAGGTAGAAGAAATATGTGAAGTGATAGTGGCTGAGAAGTATTTATTTTAAGACAGGTACTAAACCACAGATCCAGGAAGCTGAAACAAACTTATATCATATTTAAACTGAATAAAATTAAAAAATAAAAAATCTTGACAATAAATGATGCCTGACCTGTGGTGGCACAGTGGATAAAGCATCGACCTGGAATGCTCAGGTCGCCAGTTCAAAACCCTGGGCTTGCCCGGTCAAGGCACATATGGGAGTTGATGTTTCCTGCTCCTCCCCCTTTCTCTCTCTCTCTCTCTCTCTCTCTCTCTCTCTCTCTTTCTCACTCTCTCCTGTCTCTCTAAAAATGAATAAATAAAATCTAAAAAAAAAAAATCTTGACAAAAATGAAATGAAGCAAAGAATTCACCTTTACTTCTAGAGAAACAAAATTTAAATAAAGCTTATTTCTCATCAGAAACCATTTAAGCAAGATAAGAAAGAATTAAGTCTTTAAAATGTTCAAGAAAATAACTGCCAATTTATCTCTCTATATCCAGTTAAATTAACCTTCAAAAATTAAGGAGAAATACAGATTTTCCAGACAAATCAAAAAAGAAATAAACTTGCCTGACTAGGTGGCGGCACAGTGGGTAGAGCGTTGGACTGGGATGTGGAAGGACCCAGGTTCGAGACCCTGAGATCGCGAGCTTGAGCGGAAGCTCATCTGGTTTGAGCAAAGCTCACCAGATTGGACCCAAGGGGTTACTCAATTTGCTGAAGGCCCATGGTCAAGGCACATATGAGAAAGCAATCAATGAACAACTAAGGTGTCGCAACAAAAACTGATGATTGATGCTTCTCATCTCTCCGTTCCTGTCTACCTATTTCAATCTATCCCTCTTTCTGACTCTCTCTTTCCCTGAAATAAATAAATAAACAAATAAATAAACCTATTTTCAGCAGACATGCACTACACAAAATGCTAAAGGAAACTTTTCAAGCTAAAAAAAAAAATGTCGTACGTCATAAACTGGAATCTTCCTGACCTGTGGTGACAATGTGGATGAAACGTCAACCTGGAATGCTGAGGTCGCCAGTTCAAAACCTCATGCTGCCTGGTCAAGACACATATGGGAGTTGATGTTTCTTGCTCCTCACCCTCTTCTCTCTCTCTCTCTCCACTTCTCTAAAATGCATAAATAAAATCATAAAAAGAAAGAAATAAACTGAGATCAATAAAAGAGAATGTCAAAGAAGAACTAAATAAAAATAATATACAAATTTATATTTCTTGCCTGACTAGGCAGTGGAGCAGTGGATAGAGTGTCAGGCTAAAACACAGAGGATCCAGGTTTGAAACCGAGGTCAACAGATTGAGCACGGGCTAATTTTATTTGAGCAAGGCTCACCACCTTGAGAGTGGGGTCACTGGCTTGAGCGTGGGGTAATAGACATGATCTCATGGCCACTGGATTCAGCCCAAACTTTGCTGGCTTGAAGCACAAGGTCACTGATTTGAGCCCAAGGTCACTGGCTTGAGCAAGGGGTCTAGCAGCCCCCCAGTCAAGGCACAGATGGGAGAGCAATCAATGAACAACTAAGGAGCCGTGATGAAGAATTGATGCTTCTCATCTCTCTCCTTCCTGTCTGTCTGTCCCTATCTGTCCCTCTCTCTGTCTCTCTCTCAGTCTCTGTCACACAAAAATAACTATATTTTTATTCCTAATTGGTATAACTACTTAAATAAATATAATAACAATATATTGGGTAATTACATCACATGTATAAGTGACATAAATATCAACATTACAAAGGATGAGAAATTATTTGGGAACACTTTTATAAAATACCTGTACTATACTTAAAGCAATACAGTGGTAATTGAAGGTGGTCCAAGATTATTTAAAATGTATATTATAAACCAAAAGACAACAAATAGTATCTAAAAAAAAGATTTAGCCAAATGTAAGAAGAAAGAATGTATCCCAAAACCAAGAACTTTATGGAAACAGACTGGGTGAATACAAAAACAAACAAAACAATAAAACATACGTAGGTATACATAACACTGGGGAACAATTTTTTTTCATTTTCAGTTGCATGAGTATTTAGAACTGTTTCTATATACCTCTGCATCACTGATTCCAAATCTGAAATCCATTTTCTGGTGCGTGCTCAAAATGTTAAGCAATTTTAAATTATTTTGTTACAGTAAATGGCATGCATTGGTTTTTAAATTGGAGTTAAAGGGAAACAATTCTTGGATTGAACATAACCACAAGGCAATTAATGTTTTACAAACATCACTTTTAAATAATTGTACTTGTTTTTAAATGTAAAAAAAATATTATCTGATAAAAACAACCCCTTATTTTGTTTTAAGATTGAATCATGGTTTCTTCGAGTAGGCGTAAATGTAAGAATAGTCCTGACACCTTCTGTTATATGTGTGGCTGTTACACACTTCAACATCAAAGGCGCAATATTTCATCATTTGTGACATGTGCATATATTGCCTATTTTCAAGTTTTCCTTGGCGATCAAGACAAGATATGGGCTTCTTATATTATGTGTCATAATTGTGAGGAAATGTTTCGTAACTGGACAAAAGGAAAACACATAGGAATGCCTTTTGGTATTCCCATGGTTTGGCATAAACCTAAGGACCACAGCAGTGGCTGTTATTTCTGGCTGATACATACAAAGGTCATCAGCAAAAAAAAATTAAAAAAAGAAAACAAAATAAAAATGGCACATGATGGCATATCCTAATATTTCTTTAGAATACGACATATCCCACACTCTGAGAAACTCCCGGTTCTAGCTTCCAATGGTTTTATTTCTTCTAAGGACGAAGAAAGTGAACATGCTAATCAAATGTAATTTGATAAGATGCATGAAAATTATTGTAGAATCTGAAAGGTCTTCTTCTGATGCCAAGCAGTTATTAAGCCCTCAGCAGTTTAGACAACCCAAATTAAATGACTTAGTAAGAGATTTGGGCCTATCAAAGAAATCAGCTGTGTTACTAGCCTCCAGTCTTTAAAAAAAAGAATGTACTTCACCAGTCACCTAAAGTATGCCATATCAAGAAGTATAAACAAATTTCTCTGGACTTTTTTCCCCAAAGACAAACACTTTGTGTACTGTCATGATATCAGTAGTCTTCTCAACCAGCTAGGTGTTATCACTTACAGTCCAACAGAATGTTGGCTACATGGAGTCTAAAATGTGTTCTTTCATACAACGGTAATGTTTTCACAGTGGTTCCAATTAGTTATTCAACTCATCTGCGAGAATATAATAATGACATAAAAATTGTCCTCAACTTTCTGAAGTATGAGGAACATAACTGGATCATTTGTGTGGTCTTAAAATGGTAAAATTCCTGCTAGGACAACAGAGAGGATTCACAAAATATCCTTGCTTTCTGTGTTTGTGAGACAGCCGAGCTCAGGAGAAACACTGGACACAGAAGGAGTGGCCAAAACATAAAGCTCTGGAAGTAGAGATGCAAAATATTGTGAATGAACCTGTGGTTAATCGAGACAGGATCATTTTTCTCCCACTTCATATCAAGCTCGCTTCATGAAGCAGTTTGTTCAGGCTTTGAAAAGAGAAAGTGAATGCTTTTCCTTTCATGTCTTATGAGAAGATAAAAGCAGGTGTCTTCGATGGACCTCAAATTTGAACCCTAATACATGATGAAGAATTTGCCAGAAAGATGAATAAAAGAGTAAGCAGCATGGAAGTCTTTTGTGACAGTTACAAAGAACTTTTTTGGCAACAAAAATGCAGAAAACTATGAACTTCTGGTTCAAAAGATGCTGTTGGCTTTCTATGACATTGGATGTAACATGAGCATTAAGATTCACTTTCTGAACAGTCACGTTGATAAGTTTCTTAAAAATCATGGAGTTGTTAGTGATGAGCGGACTACTGCTGGAACATCAAATAAGATTGTCCTCAACAAGTACACAAATGCAAGAGCTACAAATGCAGATTTTTGCCTGAATAAAATTTAAATAAGTTTTGTGCAAATTTTATGATTAAAATAAGTGTTTTAATATATTCTATTTTGAAATTGTAGACAAATCTTATGTAATCATATCTTTTAGTGTATTAGTGTATATACTGCATTATATAAATTATTATATTTTCACAAATGATGCCCAAGAAGACATTCTACTTTATTATTTTAAACTAAATGTTGAAGATTTTAAAATGAGATGAAAACCTAAAATGTTGAATTGCAAAGAAAACTGTAGCTTCCAGAGAGAAATAATGTCAGATTTGAGATCAGCACACTCGAATTAGGTAAGAACAAGTGTTATTTGTGGATGCAACCAAAATTTTGTTCCCCATTATAATAGGCAAGCTGTTGACAACACAATCTAAAACATTAAAGGCAAACAGAGATAATTGCATCAAAAGCAGTAAAAAATTATAGGTAAATATGAGAGAAAACTTTTTGACAGAAACTTTACCAGCCTCAAGACCATGGAACAACATCTATAATGTACTCAAAGAAAATTATAACCTAAAATTCTATAATTTGAAAATATCTTGCAAGAAATGAAGTCAAAAGATACAAACCAAAACTGAAACAATTTATACAAGGAAAGTAATAATTTATTTGGATCAAAGGAAAATATCAAATAGAAGTTGAATCTACACAAAGAAGAAAGATATCTAGAAAATGTAAGTAAATGTAAGTTATTTAGTTATTAATTATTTTAAAATATTATTGGCTAAAGAAAAAATAGTGAAGATGTACAGTGAGATTTCCTTATATTTTTACTAGTATAAGATGCTCCCATGTATAAGATACACCTTAATTTTAGGGTCTAAAATTTGAAAAAAATGTATTACATAAAGTTATTAAATTCAATTTTTTTTATTAACTTTAATGTGGTGACACCAATAAATCAGGGTACATATGTACAATGAAAACATCTCCAGATTATCTTATCATTCAATTGTGTTGCATACCCATCACCCAAAATCAAATTGTCCTCTGTCACCTTCTATCTGGTTTTCCTTGTGCACCTACCCTTCTCCCTTTCCCACCCTCCCCTCCCTTTGCCCACCCCGTAACCACCACACTCTTGTCCATGTCTCATAGTCTCACTTTTATGTCCCACCTATGTATGAATTCATGCTGTTCTCAGTTTTTATTTCTGATTTACTTATTTCACTTCATATAATGTTATCAAGGTACAACCATTTTGTTGTAAATGATCTGAAGTCATCATTTTTTATGGCCGAGTAGTATTCCATAGTATATATGTACCAAGGCTTTTTAATCCACTCGTCTTCTGATGGACACTTGGGGTGTTTCCAGATCTTCGCTATTGTGAACAATGCTGCCAAAAACATGGGGGCGCATTTCTTCTTTTTGAACAGTGTTATGGTGTTCTTAGGGTATATTCCTAAAAGTGGGGTAGCCAGGTCAAAAGGCAGTTTGATTTTTAATTTTTGAGAAGTCTCCATACTGTTTTCCACAGTGGCTGCACCAGTCTGCATACCCACCAGCAGTGCAGAAGGGTTCCCTTTTCTCCGCATCCTCGCCAACACTTATTCTGTGTTGTTTTGCTGATGAGTGCCATTCTGACTGGTGTGAGGTGATACCTCATTGTGGTTTTAATTTGCATTTCTCTAATAATTAGTGATGTTGAGCATTTTTTCATATGTCTTTTGGCCATCTGTATGTCTTCTTTGGAGAAATTTCTATTAATTTTTTCTGCCCATTTTTTGATTGGATTGTTTGTCTTCCTGGTGTTGAGTTTTATAAGTTCTTTATAAATTTTGGTTATTAACCCCTTATCCCACGTGCTGTAGAATATGTTCTCCCATTGTGTGGTTTGTCTTTTTATTCTGTTCTTATTGTCTTTAGCTGTGCAAAAACTTTTTAGTTTGATATAGTCTCATTTGTTTATCTTGCCTTTTATTTCATTTGCCGATGAGATAAATCAGCAAATATATTGCTGCTACAGATGTCGGAAAGCTTGCTGCCTATGTTTTCTTCTAAGATGCTTATAGTTTCACGGCTTATGTTTAAGTCATTTTGAATTTTTTTTTGTGAATGGTGTAAGTTGATGGTCTAGTTTCATTTTTTTGCAGGTAGATGTCCAATTTTCCCAGCACCATTTGTTAAAGAGGCTGTCTTTACTCCATTGTATGTTCTTTCCTCCTTTGTCAAATATCAGTTGTCCATAAAGCGGCACATTTATTTCTGGGTTCTCTGTTCTGTTCCATTGATCATTGTGTCTGTTCTTATGCCAGTACCAAGCTGTCTTGAGTATAATGGCCTTGTAGTAGACCTTGATATTGGGAAGAGTGATACCTCCTGCTTTATTTTTCCTTTTTAGGATTGCTGAGGCTATTCGTGTTCTTTTTTGGTTCCATATAAATTTTTAGAATATGTATTCTATATCTTTGAAGTATGTTATTGGTATTTTAATTGTTATTGCATTGAATTTATATATTGCTTTGGGTAGTATAGACATTTTAATGATGTTTATTCTTCCTAGCCATGAGCACGGTATATGCTTCCACTTGTTTGTTTCTTCCTTGATTTCCTTTATCAATGTTTTATAATTTTCTGAGTATAAGTCCTTAACCTCCCTGGTTAAATTTACTCCTAGGTATTTTATTCTTTGGAACGCAATTGTGAAGGGGATTGTTTCCTTAAGTTCTCTTGCTGACAGTTCATTGTTTGTATACAGAAATGCCTCTGATTTCTGCATATTAATTTTATATCCTGCCACTTTGCTGAATTCATTTATAAGGTCCAGTAGGTTTTTGACTGAGACTTTAGGGTTTTCTATATACAATATCATATCATCTGCAAATAGTGACAGTTTTACTTCTTCTTTTCCAATTTGGATGCCTTTTATTTTTTCTCCTTGTCTGATTGTTATAGCTAGAACTTCCAGAACTATGTTGAATAAGAGCTGTGAAAGGGGGCACTTCTGCCTGGTTCCTGATCTTATGGGGATTGCTTTTCATTTTTGCCCATTAAGTATGATGTTTGCTGTGGGTTTGTCGTAGATGGCCTTTATCATGTTAAGGAATGTTTCTTGTATTCCCACTTTACTGAGATTGTTGAGCATGAATGGGTGCTGGATTTTATCAAATGCCTTTTCTGCATCTATTGAAATTATCATGTGATTTTTGTCCTTCCTTTTGTTTATGTGATGAATCACATTGATTGATTTGCGAATATTGAACCAGCCTTGCCTCTCCAGAATAATTCCCACTTGATCATGGTGTATGATTTTTTTCATATATTGCTGGATCGGGTTGTCTAATATTTTGTTGAGAATTTTAGCGTCTAAATTCATCAGGGATATAGGCCTATTATTTTTGTTCTTTGTGTTGTCTTTGCCCAGTTTTGGGATCAGAATTATGCTCGCCTCAAAAAAGGAGTTTGGAAGTCTTCCTTCCTCTTGAATTTTTTGAAATAGCTTGAGGAGGATAGGAGTTAGTTCTTCTTTGAATTTTTGATAGAATTCACTTGTGTAGCCATCAGGCCCAGGACTTTTCTTTTTTGGGAGTTTTTTGATAACTGTTTTGATCTCATCTGTTGTAATTGGTCTGTTTAGGTGTTCTGATTCTTCCAGATGGATTTTTGGAAGTTTATATGATTCAAGAAATTTGTCCATTTCATCTAGATTTTCTAATTTTTTGGCATAGAGTTCTTCATAGTATTTTCTTACAATGCTTTGTATTTCTGTTGTAACAGTTGTTATTTCTCCACTGTCCTTTTTAATTTTATTTATTTGAAACCTCTCTCTTTTTTTCTTGGTGATTCTAGTTACAGCTTCATCAATCTGGTTTACCTTTTCAAAGAATCAGCTTCTGGTTTCATTGATCCTCTGTATTGTGTCCTTAGCCTCTATGTCATTTATTTCTGCTCTGATCTTTATTATTTCCTTCCTTCTACTTGTCCTGTGTTTTAATTGTTCTTGTTTTTCTAGTTCTTTTAGCTGCAGGGTCAGGTTGCTTATTTGAGCTTTTTCTAGCTTCCTATGATATTCCTGTAGTGCAATGAACTTCCCTCTCAGTACTGCTTTTGCTGTGTCCCATACATTTTGAGTTGATGTATGCTCATTATCATTTGTTTCTAGAAACTTTTTTATTTCTTCTTTGATATCATTGTTAATCTATTCATTATTTAATATGATGCTATTTAGTTTCCAAGTGTTTGAGTATTTTTCAGTTTTTCTTTTGTGGTTAATTTCTAGTTTCATGGCATTGTGATCAGAGAAAATGCTTGATATGATTTCAATCTTATTAAATTTATTGAGACCATTTTTGTGTCCTAACATGTGTCTATCCTAGAAAACGTACCATGAGCTCTTGAGAAGAATGTATATTCTTCTGCTTTAGGATGAAAAGTTCTGAAGATATCTATTAAATTAAGTTGATCTAGTTTATCCTTTAAATCTGCTGTTTCTTTATTGATTTTCTCTCTTGAGGATTTATCCAGGGTTGTTAGTGGGGTATTGAAATCCCCTACTATGATAGTATTGCTGTTAATCTCGCCCTTTATGTCCATCAAGTCTGCTTTATGTATGTTGGGGATCCTATATTTGGTGCGTAGATATTTATAATAGTTATATCTTCCTGTTGAATTGTTCCCTTTATCATTATGTAGTGTCCTTCTTTATCTCTTACTACAGCCTTTGTTTTAAAGTCCATTTTGTCTGATATAAGTATTGCTACCCCTGCTTTTTTTTCATTTCCATTTGCATGAAATATTTTTTTTCTTTTTTTTTACCTTCAGTCTATGTGCATCTTTTGTTTTAAGGTGTTTGTCTTGTAGACAGCATATGTATGGGTCCTATTTCTTTATCCATGCAGCTACCCTATGTCTTTTGATTGGATCACTTAATCCATTTACATTTAATGTTATTATTCATATGTAGTTGTTTATTGCCATTTTATTCTTTAAAGCTGTATTCTTCTTTTGCTCTATTCTTTCCTCCCTTTAAACTGTTCACAAGAGGTCCCTTGGTGTCTCTTGCAGAATTGGTTTGGTTTTTATGAATTCCTTGAGGCTTTCTTTGTCTGGAAAGCTCTTTATTTCTTCTTTGATTTTAAACGTTAGCCTTGCTGGATAAAGTAGTCTTGGTTGTAGGTTCTTGTTTTGCATTACTTTGATTATATCTTGCCATTCCTTTCTGGCCTTAAGTGTTTCTGTTGAGAAGTCCGATGTCATCCTTACTGGGGGCTCCTTGTAGGTGATAGCCTTTTTTTCTCTAGCAGCTTTTAAGATTTTTTCTTTATCCATTAGGTTTGTTATTTTAACTATGATGTGTCTTGGTGTATATCTTTTTGGGTTTCTCTTTAATGGAGTTCTGTGTGCTTCTTGAACGTGTGGAATGTTTCCCATCCTTAATTTAGGGAAGTTTTCTGCTATGATTTGATTGAACACAGTTTCCATTTCCTGTCCTCTCTCCTCTTCTTCAGGCACCCCTATGATGTGAATGTTGTTTCTCTTCATGTTGTCACAGAGCTCCCTTAGAGTTTCCTCACATTTTTTGAGTCTCTTTTCTTTTTCTTCTCTGGTTCTATGCCTTTGTTTATTGTGTCCTCTAACTTGCTGATTTGATCCTCAGCGTGATTCATCCTGCTTTTAATTTCTTCCATTGTGGTCTTCAGTTCTGATACTGTATTTGTCATTTCTGTCTGATTCTTTTTTATTATTTTAATTTTGTTCTTTATACTTGTTATCTCTTTATTTAGGTGCTCATTGTGACTATCCACTGTTGCTCTAATTTCTTTGAACATCCTAACTATCATTATTCTAAATTCTGCTTCTGGTTGTTTGGTTATATCTGGTTCATTCAGGTCCTTTTCTGTGAATTTCTCTTGATTCATTTGGTTTGCATTCCTCTGCCTGCCCATTTTATCTCTGTATAGGCAAGTTGTGGGATACTGAAGTCCAGTAGGTGTTGCCTTTTTGTTCTCTGGGTGTGGTCTGTCTGCAGGCCTGCCACCCCCTCTGCTGCTGCCTAGGGTGGTTGGGTATTGGCGTTGCCAGCGACAGCCTACTGTGTCTGTTGCTGTGATTTCCACCTCTCCTCCGTTGGAGGGGCTGTCACTGAAGCCACAAGTTTAGCACCAAGGGCAGATGTGAGCACCTTTGCTCAGCTGCGGAACCAGCCCGTTTCCGGAAGGCTTACGCCCAGCCCCCGCAATCAGAGCCTGCTTGCCACAGTTTTGTGGGTTGGGCGGGGCTTTGACGTGCTCTCAGCTGTGAGCCTTTGCCTGTCCAGAATTTAGCCCCACCCTCGAGGCCGGGGCCCTCCTGCGCAGGGTCGCAAACTGCGGTTTATTGGGCCGGGCATGTTTGCTGGCGTTAGCTCAGCTGCTAGCTTTCGATCGATCCAGACTCTACCACGCCTTCACGTTTGGCGCCAGCTCGCACACATAGGGTGGCCAACCGCCGGGATTTCTCTGGCCAGGCGGGGCTAGTAGCGTGAGCTCAGCCTCGAAAGCCAGCTGCGCGCACGTAGGTTTGCAAACCACCAGGGTTTCTCTGGCCAGGCGGGGCTCGTAGCGTGAGCTCAGCCGCGAAAGCCAGCTCGCGCACATGTATTATTTCAAACCACCACGGTTTCTCCTTCTGGGCGAGGTTGGCAGTGTGAGCTCAGCCGCGAGCTCCTCGCCCGTCTCTGGTCCTAGCCCCGTCCCCGTGGTCTGGGCCGGCTTGCGCAGGGTACGCAGAGCCGATCTCTGCCCGTATTTTCCCCCACAAGTGGAGTCACAGGTGGCCCGCAGCTGCTGGACCGCTTTCACGCGTCCCCTCCGCCCCTGCTGGGCTAGACTGAGCTCAAATCGGTTGTGACTCTGCCCACGCTGACAGGACCGCTTTTCAGCGTCCTGCCGCCAACATCCCTTCAGCAACCCTCAGAGAGATAGCAGTGTCTTTAGTCTCCACACTGTAGGCTTGGGAGCTCCCTTCCTCTAAGCAGCTCTGCTCTGATTGCCGCAGGAGAGCTTGTTTGGCTAGTGTCCTGTCTCCCTTTGCTGGTATTGCTAGTTCCAGGGGAAATATTTGTTTTCGATTAGGGAAATGACTTAGCCCAGGAGTTAGGGTGGCTGTCCCTCATTGTGTCCTCGTGCCTTCAGTCCACTCTCTGTTCCCGCTCCTCTGTTCCTCTTCTCTGTCCCCATTCCCTGGAGCCCCGGGTGCGTGGTTGTGAGAGAGGGTTTCTGTGCTGTCCCTTTGAAAAGATTCTTGGGTCTGAGAAAACGCTCTCTTTTTCACAAACAGTATCCTCACTTGCTTCACAGCTCAATACTGTCCATACACCTCTTCTATGCCTGGGACTGCAGTCTGGGGCTTGGTTCCTGGGACCCAGGTCCTTCCCTCTCTGCCAAACTCTCCTCCCGCCACATGGGTCTCTCCGGGCTGCCGTTTGCTCCGGGGAGCTGGGCAGCCCTCTTCGCATTTTCACTATTTCTACCAGTCTCAATGTGGCTTCTGCAGTGTTCCTTCGTTGAAGAGTCCACTTAGTTTAGTTTAAAGTTGGTTTATCCAGATGATGGTTCTTAAAATTGAGTTATAATCCACTTTGGTTCTGGGAGTTGGAAGTTGGTACGTCCGCGTATTTCATCGCCATCTTCTGTCCTCAAATTTTATTCATCATAAAATTCATACAACTCCTCATTGTCAAAACTCCCATTTATTAGCTTGGTCTCATCTGTGACTGATGTTGAATCACTGTTTTCATATATTACCTCATCCTCAATTTCATTCATGGCATTTGAAATGCCACACTTCTTAAATGACTTGACAATAATCTCAATCTTGATATTATACCAGGATCTTTTTACCCAGGTATATAGTTGGTTTATTCACTCTTCCTGCTGGTGTCAAATTGTTCCTAGAAGACTTCATCCATTGGTTCCATTTGTCTCTCATGGCAGCTTTGAAGGGTTTGTTAATGCTGACATCAAGTGGTTGGAGCTATAATGTCAAACCTCCAGGTATGATGGCAAGTTTTGTTTTTTTGCTCTGCAACAATTTTTTTTGAGTTTTTTGTTATGTGTGCCTGAAGTGATCAAGCACTAATAGGACAGGTTTTCATAAAAGGCCACCTGTTCTCCTCCAGATTTTCTCAAACCAGATCTTCATTCAATTCTGATCCATTTAACCCTTGTCATGAATGTGGACAATCATTCCTCGAGAAATGTCTTCTTTTGGCATTGTTTTTGCATTTGAAAATCAGCATAGGAGGCAGCTTAGTTTCATTGGGACAAACTAGAACAACTGTGTAGAATACTCTTTTCATGTCCACTTTTCTTCATAGTTACAGTTTTCTTCTTCTTATCAACAGTTCTGTTACTTGGGAAATAAAATCAAAGAGGAACTTTGTCCATATTTACAATCTTTCCCAATTCAAATTAATGTGTTTTCTGACATTGAATGAAAAAAAAATAAAATTCAAGAACCATCTGCTCATAGCTTTCAGGCATATTTTGAACAAGTCTGGTGCATGTACACATGCTTAGTCCATATCATTTCATGAACCTGATGAACCAGTTGTGTCCTTTGATATCAGTAACTGTTTTTATTGCAATTCTTCTTGCCTCATGCTGAACCAACTTTGTGGACACAAAAATTTCAATTTTTCTTTGCTCTTTAATTTATAACTTCAATTTCCTCTCTAAATCAGGACATTTTGCTGACTTGCCTTGCATGACCTTCCTCTACTGTGGCATTTTCTGTTGGGTTTTTTCTTCCTATCGCCAGTCTTGAATTAATTTATTAGTTGGAGGACCAAACTTATGTTCAACAGCACGATTTCTATTCACTTTTACAAACTGGATCACTTTTAACTTGAAATCAGTATTGTACAAAAAGTTTTTAGAGCCATATCTGGGCAGAATGTGGCAAAATGTAACCTTCCATAATGTACTGGTAACAAGTGCAAAATAATGACCACAAAGACAACAAGCAAGAAAAAGCAGAAAATGCGAGTTAAAAAACTACAACCACTGTATATGAATTACCCAGATTTTAGACCCTCAATTTTTCAGAAAAGGGTATGTCTTATACATGGGGAAATATGTTAAAATAAATGCAACATAATAATAGAGGAGATGGAAGGACACTATTGCAAGTTACACTATAACAAGATTTACTTTAATTGTATGGTAGCCTCTGACAAGTTAAAGATGTATTTTGTAAATTCTAGGGAAATATTGAAAATAATACAAAAGACTATAGCAAATAAACCACAGTAGAGGTAAAAATAGAGCCATAATAATATTCTATTATTAAAAGAGAGAGAGAGAGAGAGAGAGAGATAAAAGAAAAAAATAGTACCAAACAGGTCAAAAATAAAATAAATAGCAAGATGGTAAAATTAAACCAACCAGATAAATAATTATTTTAAATGTGTATGATGTAGTCATTCCAATAAGGAAAAAATTGTTAAATTTTATAAAAGCAAATGTCATCTATAAAATTTTATTTTAAATATATATTAAAATTCACAGATCTGATAAAATTAAAAAGTGGTAAAAACATTTACTAAAAGTTATCACAGGTCTTTTTTTCTCTTAATAATGTATTGTCAAGATTAAGTATATTGGTTCTATTTTTTTTTTTTCAGGGACAGAGAGAGAGTCAGAGAGAAGGATAGATAGGGACAGACAGATGGGAATGGAGAGAGGTGAGAAGCAACAATCATTAGTTTCTCATTGCCATTATGACACCATAGTTGTTCATTGATTGCTTTCTTACATGTGCCTTGACCATGGGCCTTCAGTAGACCGAGCAACCCCTTGCTAGAGCCAGAGACCTTGGGTCCAAGCTGGCAAGCTTTTGCTCAAGCCAGATTGGCCCGCACTCAAGCTGGCGAGCTCGGGGTCTCGAACCTCGGTCTTCCTCATCCCAGTCCGACGCTCTATCCACTGCACCACTGCCTAGTCAGGCATATATTGTTTCTATTATTCATGCTTTTCAATCTATGATCTGTGATGTTTTGGAACTATTAAATAAATGTATTCAATTTTACATATAAGCAAGTTATAACCTTAGAAATTCAATTAAGATTTGTCAAGCATAGTTTATTTATATCATCAATAAAAGCATTATCTCCTTTCTTTTAAGTAAGAGAACCCAAGTATGTTTTAATTCACACTGTTTCATAAATCATAACAAATCTTTGAAATCCCAAAGTGTTTGAGATATAGACAAATAAACTGCACCTTAAGATAGAAAGCTCATGACCCTAGCCCAGTAGCTCAGTGGATAAAATATCGTCGTGGTGAATGGTCCCTGGTCAGGGAACATACAAGAATCAATAAGTGCACAACTAAATGAAACAAATAAGCAGACGAGGAGTTGACGCTTCTCCCTCTCTCCCTTCCTTTCTCTTTTTTTCTCCCTATTTTTCTTTCTCTTTCTCTCTCAATCAATGGAACATTAAAAAGAAAAGAATACACATGAGCACAAAATTTTTCATACAATAAGAAGTTATTATTGTTTCCCTCATGTAGAGAAAAATAATAATAATAGCCATCAAAGTACCTTATCTTTATCTGTATCTGTTTATAAAATCCTATCGCTTAGTTTTTCTTTAGTGCTATTGATGCGTGGTTAATTAAGTGATGCTTTTAAACCTCATGTGGGGAATTCCTGAGTGTATTATTGGCAAAAATCTCTGGGATGTATTCCTGGCCAGTATTAGGTTGCTAAGTGTCACAAAATTTTGAAACTGCTAGAAGAGTGTTGTACAAACAAAGCAAAAACCTCAGTTATTATCATTTATAATTACATTTGGTACCATTTTGGGCTCAGAGATCTCAAAGGATCATCAAATTCTATATGAGCAAAACTTAACTCTTTCCCATAAGAATTTTCTTTTTTTCTGAATTAGAGATTGTACTCTGCATCCTGCTACCCACTATAGCAAGTTTTATTCCTTTTCTTTTGGGTCCCTCATCCAATCAAACATAAAGTTCTGTAGACTTGACTTAGTGTGTATATCATTGATATCATCTTTATATTGTAACCCAGTATTTTTCACCAAAGTTATTGGAACTTTTTATAAACTTTTTTTTTTTTGGTCGTTGTTGCTGCTGTTAACTCTTCCCTCTCCTAAATAAATGCAATAATGTCACTATTTTGCTTAAATTCCTTCAATAGTTCCCCAGGACCTTCAAGAGAAACTATAGGCAGTTACTCTGGTCCATGAGGCCACTGTCTTTCTTTACAGCTTTATCCTCTGCCACTCCCTTACTCAAACAAATGTTCCAGAATCACACATGGTTTACACACACACACACACACACACACACACACACACACACACACACACACACACTTTACTATTTCTGGTCTTTGTGTCTGTGCTTTTGTCCTGGCCCTACTCCCTGGAATGAATAATAATCATCACTCATCATTTAGAATTCCATTCAAAGTTACTGCTATCCGAATCTATGAGCAGTCATTCCTAGCTGTCTCTCTCTGTGTCATCACAATACATGTACTTATTAAGTATTATAATCATAATATTATGTCTTTCTTCCTCATGAGGAGGCAAGCACTTTAGGGTTGAAACTATGTATCCATTTATTTTTTTACCCACAACACTTATAACCCTCAATAACTGTTAGATATTTAAACTTATCGGAGATAGAATTTTTATCACTTATACAAGTGTGTGTAGTAATAGCCTTATTGTATTCATTATATCAATTCAAAATTAAATCTGCAAATTCTTTGAAATTTCTTACAGAGAGATGTGATCTATACTTCTATTCTTGTAACTGGGTGGTATTTTGTCACTATTTCAACCAAAGGACTACAGCAGAAGAGATACTGTGTGCTTTGCAATGCAAAGGAACCAGAGAGGCAAGTATTTGTTTGATGGCAATCTCTGTATTTTTGTTTGTTTGCTTGCTTGTTTTGTGAACAAGCCAGGGAGAGAGAGAAAAACAGGAACATCAGGCTACTCCTATATGTGCCCTACCAGGGAATTGAGCTGGCAACCTTCATGCTCCTGGACAATACTCCAACCAACCAAGCTATCCAGCCAGGGCTTAATTTTTATTTTTTTATTGATTAGTTTTCTTTCTTTTTTTCTTTCTTTTTTTCTTCCTTTCCTTTCCTTTCCTTTCCTTTCCTTTCCTTTCCTTTCCTTTCGTTTCCTTTCCTTTCCTTTCCTTTCCTTTCCTTTCCTTTCCTTTCCTTTCTTTCCTTCCTTCCTTCCTTCTTTCTTCTTTCTTTCTTTCTTTCTTTCTTTCTTTCTTTCTTTCTTTCTTTCTTCTTTCTTTCCTTCTTTCTTCTTTTTAGACATACAGAGAGAAGAAGGGAGAGTGAGGGAAGGGAAAGAAAGCATTCTTTTTGTCTTTTCACCCAGTTGTGCATTCTTTGGTTGTTTCACGTATGTGCCCTGATCAGGGATTAAACCCACAACCTTGAGGTTTCTAGATGACACTCTTAACTGACTAAGCTAACCAGCCAAAGCCAATACTTGTTCTTAAAATCTTTGTTGGTGCAGTGAGCATTTGGATGCCCTGAGTTTACCATACTATTTAGAAGCCAAATCCAGCCATATGAAGATGCTATGGAAGGATTCTGAGACACATGAAGAGAGAGAAAGAGATGCTTAGATGATCCGCAGTTTTTCCACCCTACGTCCTTCTATCTCTGCCCCAATAGAGCTGCTCTGCCTCAAAGTTCATTAGAGCTTCTAAGCACAATGCTTGGTTAATTCCTTCTAAAATTCTTTCTAAAATTTCTGGTCAGTAAATATCATAAGAGTAAAAATGATTGTTGCTGTTTTAGGGTACTAGGTTTTGAGATTATATGTTATACAGCCATAGAAAACTAGAACATTCATTTCAAAGAGTAATTAAAGACAATTGATTATAACATTTAAAATTAATTAAATATTTTTAATTTAATATTTAATAATTAAATTAACATTAATTTTTATGTACTTAACTTCCACATACATACACAAATACTATTTTAGGAGGAATTAAAACACAATATATTAATGATACAATATTCTAAAATTCTGGAAACAACACTTTTAAGGAAAAAAAAATTTTTACAATTCATTTTTACATTTTCATTTTCAAGAAAGAATAAAGTATGTTATCCTTTGGATAATTTGGGTCTCCTCTATTATTATCCTTGTTTTTATTGAGACCTTGTTGGAGCTTTTACTCACATAGTTTTGATGTGTTTTTTCTGAGTGTCTGGACAAATAATCCCCTTGAGTATTTCCTGCAGTAGGGTTTTCTAGTAATAAATTCCCTCAGCTTCTGTATTTCTGTAAAAGTTTTTTCCTTCATATTTGAAAGATAACTTTGATAGATACAGGATATTATTGGCTGGTAATTCCTCTATTACAGGGTTTTGATTGGGTCCACTATCTTTTGGCTTGTAGAGATTCTGCTGAGAAGTCTGATGATAACATAATGGGCTTTTCTTTATATGTTATGGTCTTTTCTCCAGCTGCCTTGAGGATTCTTTCTCTGTCATTGACTTTTGACAATTTATTATGATGTGCCTTAAAGTAGGTCTGTTTGGATTGCAGTAACTCAGCATTCTGTTTGCTTCTTGGATTTGAGGCTCTAACTCTTTCCTTAGTCTTGGGAATTCTCATCAATTATTTGTTTGAATAGGTTCTTCATTCCCTTCTCCCTTTTTTCTTCTTCTGATATACCCATTATTTTTATATTGCTCTTTCTGATAGAGTCAGACAATTCTTGTAGAGCCCTCTCTTATCTTAATTTGTGAGTCTCTCCTCTTTTCTGTAGCATTTCTAGTTGCCTGTGTTCTGTGTCTCTGGTTCTTTCCTCTATCTGGCTTGCTCTATTAGCTAAGCTTGCTATTTCAGTTTTCAATTCACATATTAAAGTCTTCATCCCTGTTTTTAAAGTTTCATTCTCCTTGGTAAGGTATTCATTTTGTTTTCTGAGCTCATTAAGTTGCTTATTGGTGTCTTCTTATATCTCATTGAGTATTTTCAGAACTTCAATTTTGAATTCTTTATCATTTAACTCCAAGACTTCCATGTGATTGGGATTTTTTTTAGGAGTTTTTTCATTTTCTTTCTGAAATCAAGGTATTCAATTTCTTCTTCCTTGATGACATTTGAGAGTGGTATTGTTAAGGACCCTAACATAAAACAAAAATTTTGAAAAAATTTAAAAATACAATAAAAAACATAAAAAATTAAGAAAGTATGACAAGTAAAAACCACAGGAAAGAAGATTCAAAGTGAAGAAAAATATAAAACAAAACACCCACATAAAATAAGAATAAAAATATAAAGATTTAAAAAAATAAAATTTAAAAATGAAAAAGAGAAAAGGGAATAAAGAGGGAGGTAAAAGAAAAAATAAATTTAAGTTTTGAGAGGTTTCTTCTAGTAGGTGTTGCCGTATTACAACTTTTAGCTCTGTGAAGTTCCTGGGCTGTCCATTGAAATGTTGTTGTAGCAATGATATAGGCAGGGCCACAGTCACGTTGGTGCATGTGGTGTGTTGTGAGGGCTTTACAGCTCTAAGAATGGTGATTTGAGCACCTTGTGGGTGCTCTTTCCCACATCTCAACAGACCTGGGGACTAGCCATGGTGCACCTCTGTTCTTATGGGGAGAGCAGCTCTGGAGAGCTACCTGTATGGTTTGTCTCTGCCACTACCAGTACCACATGGTGAGGGAGGCAGGATCTGGGAAACTGGGGGCTGCACTTTAGCTTTCTCTGTCTTTGCTGAGTTAAGGCTGCAGGCAGACTGTGGGAACACTGGCCATGACCCCTCACTCTGGCCACTTTGATTTATCTCCCCCTCTGCCCCTCTGTTTCACCACTTTTCTCAGCAAAATAAGACCCAGTCCTTCTGGGTTTCCCTCTCTGCACTCCTCAGACAAAATTTAGTCCAGAAAAAAACCCAAATAAACAAAATACCCCCTAGTCACTATAGATTTGTCTCCTCTCCAAAGCCCAACATGATTGCATTTTATCTTCTGGCCCCCTTCCCACACCATCCTATCTTTAGTTCATCTGGTACATAGATCTTTCAGGAGAACCTGCAAGCCCAGCTGATGTTCCTTCACTGCATTATAGTTGTTCAATTTGTTGAAATTTCAAGGAGAGAGATCAGGAGTATCTCTCATGCTGCCCTTACTGAGCCATCTTGGATTCAAATAAAAAAAATTTATATTTTAGAAAGCTATTTTTTGTGGTGATTTTGAGGCCCTGATTCATAAATAAGAACATCAGTTGAACTAAGCAGAAGTATGACAGATCCCTGTAGCAAGCATTGTTCTTGAGAAATGTTAGGCCCTTCCTAGAACCTAAATGTTACAATTGTCAGGGTTCTTATTAATGCCCATCCATTCCCTAGCTTTCTGCTATAAGCATTTAAAGTAGTAGGATATTTTTCTTAATTGCATATGATGAAAGTTTAAATTATTCCAAATAAAAAAACCTTAATTTTGTTGGATTAATATCCAGGAAATCAAAAGTTAGTTCTTCAAGAGAGCTGGCTCAAGGGACTAAGCAAAGCCTTCAGACCACTCAATATATCTATTTTTTTTTGTCAGCCGGAACAACCATCAACAGACTGAAACTCATATCTTATCCTAGCTTAGCAACTTCAGCAAAAACTAGAAGTCTGACTGCACATATAAGAATCAATCTTGGAGAATTGTCTCTGTATGGATTACTTGCTTATCCATGAATTGGCCATTGCAGCAGATGCCTATATTATGTATTTCAGGAATGTGAACTTGAGTTTAAGTAGCTCCACCAAAACCCTATGGAGTTGGAGAAGACTTTCTAAAGGGAGCAGAAAAAAAGAAGTTAAGAAAGCATGATAGACTATACAGCATCAGAACTTTACCTACATGCTTTACTAGAAACAAAGTTAAGCTTGGCCTGACTTGTGGTGGCACAGTGGATAAATCATTGATCTGGAACACTGAGGTCACCAGTTTGAAACCCTGGGCTTGACTGGTTCTCTTCCTCTCTTTTTCTCTCTATTTCTCTCTCTCCACTCTAAAATTAATAAATAAAAAGAAAACCTTTTAAAAAAGACACCTGGTAAAATGTGCATACCTCTTGCTTCACTAAGCCAAGAAGTTTAGAAATAGATTTTACTTTTTTATATCTTATATTAAGAGTAGGAAAACTAGCCTGACCAGGTGGTGGCACTGTAAATAGTACATTGAACTGGGATGTGGAGGACCTGTGTTCGAGACCCTAAGGTCACCAGCTTGAGCGCGGGCTTATCAGATTTGAGCAAGGCTCACCAGCTTGAGCCCAAGGTCGCTGGCTCAAGCAAGGACTCACTCATTCTGATGTAGCTCCATCAATGCACATATGAGAAATCAATCAATAGATAACTAAGAAACCACAACAAAGAGTTGATGTTTCTCATCTCTCTCCCTTCCTGTCTGTCTGTCCCTCTCAGTCCCTCTCTCTGACTCTCTCTGTTTCTGCCACACACACACACACACACACACAATAAATAAATAAATAAATAAATAAATAAATAAATAAATAAATAAATAAATAAAAAAGAGTAAGAAAACTAAACAAAAGTGTTAAAGAGCCCCTATGCAGAGGCTTGGGTCATTTGGAATCAGCTGTTTTCCCATTTCTCCCTCTTTCTGAATCTCTGGGGATGCCCCGCCCAGACCCCAGACTGTGGGATGTATCCTCCCTTGCTCCCTGAGTTTCTACTAGCACTTTCCCATTTTGATTTCCATTGTCGGACATCGTCCTGATGCTATTGGCCCATCACCTGGCTTATCTGAACAGCAATGAGGAAAAAGGTTTTCAAAATTAGGTATTTTCTTGGAAAGAAACCTAAGACAGACTTTATTTTTGAACTCAGCTAAAGTGGACTGTAGTCCCCATCTCTCATGCTGAGGGACACATTCAGCTCTGGTCCTAAGTTTCCCAAACTCAATTTTTTGTTTGCATTATCCTTCAAATTCAGTTCTCCTCCTGTTTCCAGTATGGTTTATGGAGAATGTTATATGTGAGTAAAAGCATTAAAGTCTGTATCTACAATTTTAAAGTTCAATGTCTAATTTTACTATTTTTATGGTTTCCCTTACAGTTTGTATCTCAGTTTTCCACTTTTATATCTCCTATTATCAACTCATTTCTTCTAGAATTGTAATATAGAAGTTCAAGACCAGATATATCTAGCTGTACCACAGATATTCCAAAAAAGTACCATGATGGAACAGACCAGATGGAGCAGACATTGCTTTTATTACTTACATATAGGGTAGCCTACTGGCAGTCAGTTGTGCCATGGGTCTGCACCAAGCCACCAGTGGTCTGACTTCTAAAGCAGTTAGACAACATAGCACAAAGCCAAGTGCAGGAAGTGCATGTGCTGGGAGTCAGAGAATGGAAGTCTTCTTCAAGGTTTCTTTGTTTCTTGGCTAAACATGATACACATTCAAGAGTGTACAAATCTGGTCCTGGGCCATCTGTCAAGAGGTGTGAAAGGGCCATGTCTGGCATTAACCCTACAAGAATTCTCTGCTTTTCTTTTTACTTTATTTTATTTTAATTAAGTGAAAAGCGGGAAGGCAGTAAGGCAGAGAGACAGATTTCTGCAAATGCCTTCACCAGATATACCCTGTATGTCCCCAACAGGGTGAGGCTCTGCCTATCTGGGGTCCGTACTTTTTTGTCCCACAGACAAGCTATTTAAGTGCCTGAGGCAAGGCCATGGAGCCATCTTCAGTGCCTGAGGCCAAATTGCTCTAATCATTTAGGCCATGGCTTCAAGAAAGAAGGAGAGAGAGACCAAGAGAGAAAGAAGAGAAAGAGGCAGGGGTGGAAAATAAGATGGTTGCTTCTCCTGTATGCTCTGACTGGGATTAAACATGGGATTTCCATATGTCATGCTGACACTCTTCCACTAAGCCAAGCAGCCAGGGCAAGAATACTTTGCTTATTATTCTCACTTGTTATGTGCAACATTTTTAGAAAATTTAGATATCTAAAATCAAAACTATCCATATAGTAACAAATTTCAGGTTTTTAGGTGAGTACTTGTTAGTAAACATTGCAGTTAGAGAAATAGAAAATTCTGGAATTCTGACCTCCAGTTCTTAGATAATAATTACACTGAGAAACAATTTTTAAAAAATTATTTTCTGTTACATGAGGTTTTAGAACTGTTTCTATATATTTCTGTATTGCTGAATCCAAATCTAAAATTTGTTTTTTGGTGTATGCTCTAGTCTTTACACAATTTTAATTTCTCTTTGTTACACTTAATGGCATGCATTAGTTTTTAAATGGAGTCAAAGGGTTAAATAGACTCTTGGATTGAACATAACCACAAGACAATTAATGTTTTACAAACATCACTTTTACATAATTGTACTTGTTTTTAAATGTAAAAAATTATTATCTGATAAAAACAACCTTTTATTTTTTTAAAGATTAAATCATGGCTTTTTCGAGTACACATAAATGTAAGAATAGTGCTGATACCTTCTGTTAAAATGTGGCTGATACACACTTTCACAGATGTGTCAAAGGGTCAATATTTCATCATTTGTGACACGTGCATATATTGTTTATTTTCAAGTTCCTCTTGGCGATCAAGGAATGAATGGGGCTCTTCATGTTGTGTGTCATAATTGTGAGAAAATGCTTTGTGACTGAACAAAAGAAAACCACAAAGGAGTGCTTTTTGGTATTCCCATGGTTTGGCATAAACTTAAGGACCACAGCAGTGACTGTTATTTCTTTCTGATCCATACAAAGGGCATCTGCAAGAAAAAAACGGCATATGATTGCAAATCTTATTATTCCTTCAGAAATACGACCTATCCCACAGTCTGAGACACTGCCAGTTCCAGTTTTCAATGGTTTTATTTTTTCTAAGGACAAAGAAAGTGAACATGGTGATCAAGTGTATTTTGATAAAATGCATGAGGAAATGGTTGTAGAATCTGAAGGGTCTTCTTCTGATGCCAAGCAGTCATTAACTTCTCAGCAGTTTAGCCAACCTAAATTGAATGACTTTGTAAGAGATTTAGGCCTATCAAAGAAAGCAGCTGAGTTATTAGCCTCCAGGCTTCAAGAAAAGAATGTACTTCACCAGTCAGCTAAAGTATCTATCCCATTTCAGGAAGTGTGAACAAATTTTTTGTGGACTTTTTTTCCAAAGATAAACACTTCATTTACTATCATAATATCAGTAGTATTCTTAGCCAACTAGGTGTTACCACTTACAGTCCCACAGAGTGGCAACGATTTCTTGACAGCTCTAAATGGAGTCTGCATTGTGTTCTACACAACGGTAATATTTATGCAGCGGTTTTTATTGGTTACTCAACTCATCTGTGAAAAGATCATAATGACATAAAATTTTTTCTCGGCTTTCTGAAGTACGAGGAGCATAACTGGATCATTTGTGTGGGTCTTAAAATCGTAAATTTTGTGCTCGGACAAAGAGAGGTTTTACAAAGTTTTCTTGCTTTCTGTGTTTGTGAGACAACCAAGCTCTGGAGAAACACTGGACACAGAAGAAGTGGCTAAAACCAGAAGCTCTGGAAGTAAAGATGAAAGATATTGTGAATTAATTGAGATAGAATCATTTTTCTCCCACTTCACATCAAACTTAGCTTCATGAAGCAGTTTGCTTAGGCTTTGAATAGACAAAGTGAATGCTTTCAACATATTATTTCTGCTTTTCCTACCTTGTCTTTCAAGAAGACAAAAGCAGGTGTATTTGATGGACCTCAAATTCAAACCTTCATACATGATGAAGAATTTGCCAGAAAGATGAATAAGGATGAGAGAGCAGCATGGCAGTCTTTTGAGGAAGTTACGAAGAACTTCCTTGGAAACAAAAAAGCAGAAAACTATGAACTTCTGGTTCAAAAGATGCTGTTGGCCTTCCACGACATTGAATGTAACATGAGCATTAAGATTCATTTCCTGAAAAGTCACCTTGATAAGTTTTCCAAAAATCTTGGAGCTGATAGTGATAAGCAGACTACTGCTGGAGCATCAAATGACATTGTCCTCTACAAGTACACAAATGCAAGAGCTACAAACACAAATTTTTGCCTGAATAGAATTTAAATAAGTTTTGCACAAATTTTATGATTAAAATAAGTGTTTTAATAAGTCCTATTTTGAAATTGTAGACAAATTGTGATGCAATCATATCTTTTAATGTAGTAGTGTATTTACTTCATTATATAAATTATTATATATTCACAAAGATGATGCCCAAGAAGACATTCTACTTCATTATTTTAAACTAAATGTTGAAAATTTTACTATAAGTTGATAACCTAAAATCTTAAATTTCAAGAAAACTGTCACTTACAGAGAAAAACAAATGTCAGATTTGAGATCAGCACACTCAAATTAGGTAAGAACAAGTGTGTTTGTAGATGCAACATAAATTTTGTTTCCCAGTGTAATCTGACAACAACATTAAAGTGGAGAGGATAAATATCTGCAGTAGCAAAGAAGGGTGGAGTGCAGAAACATTTATATGGCAAAGGACTCTTATATATATGAACATTTTTTTCTTAACTGAGAAATAAAGCCACTACTGAATCACACAGCTTAAAAAAGAAGTAACAGGGGAAAGATGTATAGAATAGCACCAAAGAAAAACAACTGACAGAAACAGAAGAAAAAAATAAGAAAGAAAACCAAACAAGACACAGAGCTACCAGAAAACAAAACATAAAATGGCTATAGGAAATTCTCAATAATTACCCTTAATGTAAATGGACTGAACTGACCAATAATGAGGCACAGAGTATCACATTCAAACAAAAAGCAAAGCCCAACTATATGCTGCCTTCAAGAGACATATCTAAGCTGCAAGGACAAACGTAGATTCAAAGTGAAGTTGGAAAAATGATCCTCCAAGCAAATAATATCCAAAGGAAAGCAAGTGTAGCCATACTCGTATTTGACAATGCTGACTTCAAGACAACAAAGGTAACCAGAGGCACAGATGGACATTTCATAATGATAAAGGGGACCTTGTATCAAGAAGACACAACACTTCTTAATATATATGCACTACACCAGGAGCACCAAAATATGTAAGACATCTCCTACCTGATCTAAAAATAGAAGCAGATATAACACAATTATACTTGGAGATTTCAACACACCATTGATCGCTCAAATCACCCAGACAGAAAATTAATAAATATAGGAGTTAATGACACTCTAGACCAAATAAACATAATAGAAATTTATAGGACAATTCATCCCAAATCATCAGATTATACATTCTTTTCCAATGTGCATGAAACAGTCTCAAGAATAAACCATATGTTGGACCACAAAACTAACATCAACAAATTCAGAAAGATTGAAATTATACCAAGCATATTTTCAGACAATAAGGCTTTGAAATTAGAATTCAACTGTAAAAAGAAAGTAAAGAAACCCACAAAATGTGAAAATTAAGAAACATACATCTAAAAATATCTGAGTCAAAGAATAAATAAAAGCAGAGATCAAAAGATCTAGACAGACAAAAATAACAATGTGACATATCAGAATCTCTGAGATGCAGCAAAAGCAGTAATAAGAAGGAAGTTCATATTACAGGTTTATGTCAAAAAACAAGAGAGAGCACCAATAAACAACTTAACATCACATCTTAAGAAACTAGAAAAAGAAGAACAAAGGCAAACCAAAAACAGTAGAAAAAAAGAAATAAAAAAATTAGAGAAATAAATGAAATAGAGAACAGAAAAACTAGGAAAAGTTAATACAACAAAGAGCTGGTTTATTGAAAAGATCAATAAAATTGACAAACCCCTAGCAAGACTCACTAAGGAAAAAAGAGAAAGGATTCATATAAATAAAATCCAAAATGAGAGTAGAAGTTACCACAGGTATCATAGATATGCAAAAGATCTGTCACTCTGTTAAAGTTAATTTTCTAAATAAAATTTAAAAAGTAAAATAAAATATAAATACAACTTTCCTGTATTCCTGGAGTCGAGTTGCTATCCAGTCCTGATTGTATTGCACAGCTTAACCTAGTGTCTGCCTTATAAGGATTCCTTATATTTGAACTTAAATGTATGCATCATTTATTTTTAGAAATCTGTGATCAAAGATAGAAAAGTAAATCAAATGTTGATGTTTGATACCAAAATTTACACAGTTTAATTGCTGAAGATAAAGTATAAATAGTTTATGAGTTATTAAGTGATCAATTATTTTATTCTGATTCTTTAAAAAAATTAATCCAGCTTAATTTCTGAAAGAATCTGATTAATAAAACAAATAGATATTGTCACTCAGCTGTAGTACTTCCATCTTTGTGTGGATTTCTTGAACGTTCTTGAGAATAGTCTTAGAAATGAAGGATTTGAATCAGTCTTACCTTACCATCAAAGGTAAGAAAGCTTATTTAGCCCTTGAGTGACAGCAGGAATGAAAGCCTCACACTGAATGTTAACGATTGTGTCATAATAAAAACAGCGTCCTACCTTGCTTGCTCTAACTCTTAATCTCCAAAGTATGTACTACTCCCTAGTTATAAATTAGGGAGGTTAGTTCACACTGTCAGTTCTTGGTGGGTGGAACCAGGTTCTGCAAGTCTGAATGTTTGAATATTTCTATCTAAACCAATAAACCAAACATAAAAACGTATTTGTTAATGAAGTAAGTCACTTTCTGGTATATCAATATGGTGTAAGTAATTTTGTAGCTTGTCTCTCATAGAAAACTATTCCTGTGTCACTATATTCTTGAGAATCCTGCTTTGGAGAACACACATCACAATGCCTACCACCCCATAACCTTAGAGATTGAATTTTGAGAATTATTTTTTATGAAACCTCCCAGGTTGTTATTACCTCATAAGACTTGTTGCACTGTACTTATATCAAGATTCTTAGGGAGCTTTATTATCCATTATATTAATTCACTGCATGGGCCAGATGCATCAAAGAAACAATAAGCATTGTACTCCTGGATACAGCTTGAGCAGTGTCATCAGATAAGAAGGACATAGTAGACTTGGAGATGATGTTTAATGGTCCAGAAAGTACAGTGGTGCTGTCAACGTTGAGTTTCAGTCCTCCTTCCCTTTTAGAGTGTGAGAAAAACAATAAAGCATAGCTCTGAACCATTTGATGTTCATTTTAGATAGGTTAGTGGGATTTTCTATTCCCAGACCTCTCTGTTCATGCTTCTTCCTCTTCTAGGAAAGAACTTGGTTTTAGTTAATTAATTTATTTTGTAATGATAATCATTACTACAAAACCATTCTGTTATGTTTCCATTTAACTTTCAAAAAATTCACAAACTTAATTTACTGTTTTCTACTGACATTACTTGCACTACCCTGCCTTTCTATCCCCCTTCAGAAATAACAGGACCACCAGATATACACCGCAGTTAGTTTCTGGTTATAATTAGGGTTTTCTTTCATCAGTGTACCAGCTGATAAGAACTACAATTTCTATAATCTTATCACTTGAGAACTAAAAATGGGTCAATTTCTTTCAATTTCTTCTAATCTGATACAATTAGATGCCTAAAATCTTTGATGTGAGAAGCCCTTCAACCATTATTTCTTTTTTCCCTTGTCCCAATATTTTCCCCTAAATTAGATCTTTTGTATGTGTGCATGTATTTTCTTATTTTAATTAATTTTATAAAGTTGCTGAAAAATGCTGCTAACATCAGTGACCATAATCCTACAGAAAGTCAAGCATTTCTTGCCTGACCAGGCAGTGGTGCAGTGGATAGAATGTCGGACTGGGAGGCAGAGGACCCAGGTTTGAGACCCCGAGGTCACCAGCTTGAGTGCGGGCTCATCTGGCTTGAGCTTGGACCCAAGGTCACTGGCTTGAGCAAGGGGTTACTCGGTCTGCTGAAGGCCCGCAGTCAAGGCACATATGAGAAAGCAATCAATGAACAACTAAGGTGTTGCAACAAAAAGCTGATGATTGATGCTTCTCATCTCTCTTCATTCCTGTGTGTCTGTCCCTATCTATCCCTCTCTCTGTCCCTGTAAAAAAAATCAAGCATTTCTTAGCACTATTTAATTTTTCAATATTTTAAATTAGATTTATTGGAGTGACATTGGCTAAAAAATATATAGATTTTGAATACACCATTCTATGATATATCACCTGTATATTGCATTGTGTGGTTATTACTTAAAGTTAAATCTTTCATCATTATATATTTAACCCCCTCCTTTACTCTTTACTCTGCTCCACCTCACTTCCCTCTCAAAACATCAGTTGTTGTTGTTTTTTTTATCACGCATATGAGTGAAATCATATGGTTCTTGGCTTTTTCTGTCTGAATTATTTAGTTTGGCAAGATAGTTTCAAGAACAATCCATGTTATAGCAAATAGAAATATTTTATCATTCCTTATTGTTGAATACTATCTCATTGTATATATGTATCACATCTTCTTTACTCATGTATCAAAGGTCACTTCAGTTGTTTGTATGTCTTAGCCACTGTGAATAGTGCTGCAATGAACATAGAGGGCATAAATCTTTGTTAATAAATGTTTTCAATATTTTTGAGTAGATATACAGAAGAAGTAGTTGCAGGGTCAGATGGTGAGGCTATTCTTAATTTTTTGAGTAGCCTCTATACTGTTTTCCACAGTGGCTATATCAGCTGCATTTCCACCAGCAGCCTATGAGGGGTGCTTTTTCTCCACAATCTCTCCAACACTTGTCATTATGTGTCTTGTTGATAATAGACATTCTAATAGGTATGAAATGGTATCCCATTGTAGTTTTGATTTGAATTTTCCTAATTCTAGAGAAATTGAGTATTATTTTTTATATCTGTTGGCCATTTTCATGTCTTCTTGGGAGAAGTATGTTCCTCTGCTCAATTTTTAATTGAATTGTTTAAGGTTTATTTTTTTAGTGTTCAGTTTTATGAGTTCCTTATATAATTTGGAATTGACATCTTACCAGAGATGTTCTCTCCCATTTAATTTGTTCCCTTTTTGTTTTGTTGGAGATATTTTTTACTGTTCAGAAGCTTTTATTGTTTGATATAGTCACATTTATGAATAATATAGGCACAATTCAATTTTAAGACTTAATCAACAGTTTATAATTACTTAAGAATCTTTATTTTTATTTATTTTTTCTCATCTCACTGACATTTTATTATACATCCAAATCAGAAAGTCTCAAGTTTGCTTATATTTTATTATGTCTTTAATTTTTGGCTTTCCCAGGACCTAGACACTCTGTATATCTATATAATAAATAAATGCAAAAAAAAGAAGAAGAAGAAGAAGAAGAAGAAGAAGAAGAAGAAGAAGAAGAAGAAGTGGAGATCTTAGTCAACTGAGAGACAAACTATATATCTGGGTGAGAAGCTAAAATGCTGTCTAAATGTCAATTTTTCTCAAAGGTATTTATGTTTAATGTCATTCTAAACTTATTTTAAAAGAACCTGAAGATCTAAGTTGATTTGGAGATATCAGATCGGGTTCAAGTAATGTAATTAAAGGTTTTGTAAAAAAAAAGAGTAATGAGGGGAGGCTTATTTTTGTGCTTATTAATATAACTCAAAATGTTAAAAACTCAAAAAAGTATTGAAGCAAGAAGAACAATGTAATAGAATAAAATAGTGAATTAAATTCTTACATTTATAAAATAGTTCATGAAAAAATAATCACACAAATAAATGAGAGAATAAAATAAAAGAGTTAAGTAATGCTGATAAAACTGGTAATATATTTGAAAAAATAAAATTAAAATTAGATACTCAACTCATGTCTACTCCAACTTAGAGTGTGTATATATATTGCTTGCTTGCAGGAGATTTCAGGCAAACATTACCTGTAATTCCTCAATCAACACCAGCAGATGAAATAAATGCTTGCCTGAAATTCTCTCTCTCTCTCTCTCTCTCTCTCTCTCTCTCTCTCTATATATATATATATATATATATATAATATTTTATATAGATAAGATATATATATAATATTTTTATATAGATAAGATATATATAGATAGATATCTTATAAATAAGATATCTATATTATCCTATATCTTACTAGCTGTACCCAGCCACGTGTTTCTGTGGCTCAGTCTGGTTAAATGGAAAAGAAAAAAAAGAGAAAGTGCATGTTTCTAATATGTTTAATTTCACAATGCTTGTGAGTATGCAATATTTTTTTGTTGTTCCATTATCTGTGCATATATAGAGATTGTCTGGTTTGCCAACTCTAGAGCACACAACATATGATTTTCCATGTGAGGAGCAATTCATGTCTAGATCTAAACTGCACAATTCTAAAGATTGGCCCTGAGCTTTGTTGACGGTGATTGCAAACGCCAATTGAATTGGGAATTGAAATCTCTTAAATTGAAATGGCATATGCGTTGGAATCATAGGAATGCACGAGGAGTGAGGACATCTTCACCTTTGAAAGGTCCGGTCAAGATTGTTGCTTTTACAATGTTGCTCATTAATTTTTTTTTTTTCTGCAAGCTGCATGCCGTTGCAAAGCTTTGGCTGGTTGATATTTTGCAACATGATAATTGGCACACCAATTTTCAATTGCAGTATGTGCAGTGGCATCCCTGGCAGATCAAGTAAATTCAAAAATTTTGTTGGATAATTAAATGCTTCATCTGCTTCCACAACAGTGTCGATGGACTTGTATGTGACTGCCTTGCTTTGAATGTTAGACTGAGTAACATTGTTAAGTTTGTAGATGTCTTTGTTCTTGGCTGCAAGAATCACTTGTTCAATCAGCCAATCATGATTCTTATAATTGGTTTGAATATTGGGAAATTCTTTTTCAACCAATTCTTCTTTTGACATCACTAAATTGCAGAACTTATGAGGCAATTAAATTCGTCCTGAGGTCAGATCAACCGGTACTTTTTCATTTCCAATTTCCAACAATTGATGTGAGAATATCTCAGCTGAATGATTGTTTTGCAGCTGGACATGCATATTTGTAGTTAATTTTAATATCTTTACATGTCGCCACAATGTAGAGTATTTCAGGCAAGCATTTATTTCATCTGCTGGTGTTGATGGAAGAATTACAGGTAATGTTTGCCTGAAATCTCCTGCAAGCAATATTATTGCATTCCCAAATGGTCTGATGTTTCCACACATATCTTGCAATGATTGATCAAGAGTCTTGAGCAATTTTTTGTGCACCATTTTGTATTCATCCCAAACAATAAGTTTGCATTTCTGCAATACTTTTCCCATGCCAGATGCTTTGGAAATGTTGCACATGAGAGTTTCAATAAATTGCATGTTCAATGGTAATTTCAAAGTGAAACGAGCAGTTCTTCCACCTGGTAGCAATGTCGCAGCTATTCTGGATGATACAAGAGCTAAGGCTATGTCATTTTGGGATTGAATTGCTGACAGAATCAATCTAATTAGGAATGTTTTACCAGTTTCTCCTGGTGCATTTAAGAAGACAATTTTTCCAACCCTTTTATTAACAGTTTGCATTATTTGATCTTAAATGCCTTTTTGTTCAAATGTTAGCTTAGGAATATTTAAAAATAATGCAATTGGAAACATTGAAATGAAATCATAAAATTAAAATTTTGAAAATTGTAAATGGATCTTAAATCAAAAACATTGAAATAAAATCGTAAAATATTTAGTATAGCATGTGTTGCTTTTACATCCAACAGATGGTGCTGTTTTTCAAAAAGAGCATGTTTTTACCTGTCATAGGTGTGACATTTATATAATAGTCGGTATATAAAAACATGCATGTATTCAAATGCAATGTTGCGTCAGAATTTCAAAGCAATCGGTGAAGAACTTTTGGAAAGTTCAGATTTTGAACAAGTGAACATTTACATTTTTATTTATATAGATATATAGAGTCTACATATATATATATATATATATATATATATATATATATATATATAGAGAGAGAGAGAGAGAGAGAGAGAGAGAGAGAGAATAAAATAAATGTAAAATATAAAATGTAAAGCCTAAAATATAGAGACTGTTGGCAATTGATAGAAAAATTATTTTTTCTAACCAAAAGAAAAAGTGGATCAAATACATAGTAATAGAAGGAAATTAGATTATAGTAGTTAGCATACAGTAGAGAATACAGATGTCAAATTATAATGTTGAGCACCTGAAATTTATAGAACTTTATTAACTGTTACCTCAATAAATTTAATTAAAAGAAAGAAAACTAGAAAAATTGACAGTGAAAAAGAGTGAGATAACAAAATTATTAAAACTTCTAAATAGATAAAATTTGACAAATACAATTAAAATACAGATTGGGAGAATTAGTTGAGATAAACTTAATAAAATATTAATGGTCTTAGTATACCATAAGTTAAAATAAACCAGACACTAATAATCTAATGGGGTAAAATTGTCAAAATAACAACAAAATTAATAATAAAAGTACAATCAATAATATTTTTCATGCCTTCAAATTGTGAAAATATTTAGCTTTTATAAATTGGTTATTATAATTTGTGTTTGTCTCCTACTGCATAACAAATTGCCACAAACTTAATGTCTTAAAACAACAAAAATTTATTCTGTCAAAATTCTGGAGGACAGAAGTACAAACCAGTTTCACTAGGCTGAATTCAAGCTTTGAGCAGGGCCACACTCTACAGAGCTGCTAGGTGAGAATCCACTCTTGACTCTTCCAACTTCTACTGGATGTTTTTCTTGGTTTGTGGCTTTACCACTTCAATCTCTGCCTTTTTGATCACAGGGACTTATCCTTTCGGTTTAAAGTCAAATCTACCTCCTTTTCTCTCTTAAAAAAATGCTTGTGATTACTATTTGGGCCCCCATGGGTAGTGCAAGATAATCTTCCCATCTCAAGATCATTAACTTAATCACATCTCTAAAGACTGTTTTTCCATATGAGGTAATATTGACAGTTTCTAGGGATTAGAATGTGAAAATATTTGGGGCAGGGCATTTTTTTATCCTACCAGTCTCATTCATATTTTGTTAGTAAAAACAAAAATTGAGAAAAAAATCAGGAAAACAAGCTAGAAACGTACATCACAAATCTTAAATTAAGTACACTATAGTTCTACTGTTAAGGTAATTAAAAGTCATTGATGGAAAGTTTAATTACTAAAAATTTAAAAATTATTCAAACCATTTTGCATGAACAATATAAATGCTTAAAAATTAATAAAAGTGTTCATAAATAAAGTATTGAGTCAATATTTCAGATTATAATATGAAAAATATACTATCATGTAAAGTTTGTGAGAAAATATTAAGGAAAAATGGGTAGTTATTTTCTCTTCAATGAATATATTTTTATAAGTTCTTATGGCTAAATTTATTTTTTATTAGTAATATGTTTATGCAAACATAAATACAGATCGTCCCAAAAGTCTCAATGCACTTTTAAGCTTTAACAAGTTTGGAAGTATAAGTACCATCTGTTTAAAATTTTTAAATTGATCATTATATTTTTTATATACTTCTTATTCAGTAAATCTTGAGTAATACATTTGCTGTTGTTTTTGTTAGTCTTTTTATTGTATGTTTTAAGAAATCTGTCTATTTCATCATTATATTTTTTATACAATTTTTCATTTAATTTTTAAATTTTATTTGTCAATTACACATGACATTTAGTACTATTTTACATTAGTTTCTTGTGTACAGCATGGTAGTTAGACAATCATATACTTTACAAAGTTGTTCTCCTGGTATTTCAATTATTTACCTGGCACCATGAATAGTTATTACAATATTATTAACTACATTCCCTCTGTTGTACTTTACATCCCTGTGACTATTTTGTAACTATCCATTTTTAGTTTTGAATCCTTTAGCCTTTTTCACCCAGCCCTTCAGCCCATTTACTCTCTGGCAACTATCAGTCTGTTTTCTGTATCTATGAGTTTGTTTCTACTAGGTTTATTTGCTTATTTGGTGTTTTAGGTTCCACATAAAGGAAAATAGTTACAGCAGAACCTTAGTATAAAGATGATAACTTACTGATTTCTAAGTTCTAAAGAAAAGACAACTTGAATAGGTTGAACCAATATTTCTTCTTCTCCCCTTTAGATAAAAAACAATGTCCTGGAGGAAGGGAATAAGAAGATCAAGTTTTTTGGAGAAAATTAGAAGTCAACATGGGATCTTCATAAAACAAAACAAAACAAAACAGAAAAGCTGATGTTTTCAAAGAAAAACGTATGAATAATTTTTTTAAAATGTAAATGTGTATTGGTTCCTGGTTTAAAGAGAATAAGTAAACAGAAAGGAAGGAAGAAAGGAAGGAAGAAGGGAGGGAGGGAAGAAAAAGAAAGAGAGAGAGAAAAAAGAAAAAGAAGAGAAAATAATAAAAAAGATAAATTTTTTTTCTTTGTGTTTAGTATCCCTGAATTTACTGATCATGGAAATCAAATTAAGGTTTCTATGCAGCATAAACATATAACTACATTAAATGGAAGATTATTCACCTGTTTCTTTGTTATCTATTTAACTGGAAAAAGTAGTCTACAAAATCTTAGCGATTTACACAAAACTCTGCCTTTCTTTTGTGTATGTCTGAAACTTTCCCAAACAAATGTAGAACTGGAAACTATAAGAATTTTCTAGGTGCTATAGCAACAAATCACAATGGTTTCTGAACCATATACCATGTGAATGAAAATACTGTGACACTACTTTGCTTGTAGATGGTTGATAAGTTGACTCTAGCTCCTCTGACCATTACATTATTATAGAATCTCATGTCTACACTGCTGTTTTATCAGCTTCAATGCTTAATGACTCTGTTGTGTTAAGTATGCAATTAGTTTTTGCAGTGGTCATCAAAAACATGTGAAATAAGAGAGCCTAAAAACTTTGACATACTTTACTAAAATATCTTTTTCCTGGATCTTTCTGTTGAAATAACATTGGTTATTAAGAACTAATTAGTAATGTAGTATATACATTTAGAGAAATAAAAAAATATCACAGAGCAAAGAAAAAATTAAAAATCACCCTAAATTCTCTACCACAAAAATATAATTATAAAACATAACCAATTTAAAAAGTTTATTTATAAAATAAATATTTTAAATTTAATATTTTATCATGAGAGTTCCTTTACTGTTTTATTTAATAAATAATATTTTATTTAATCATGCTGTATTGTTGGGCATTTATATTGTATCTCTCTATATTATAAATAAAATTATGCTTAAATGTTTGTCTAAGTTTTAACATATATTTGACATGTAATCTAGAATTGAAACTACTGGATCAAATGATGGACATCTTTTAAAGTTTCAGTTTAAACTCCTTCCAGAAAGGTAAGTATAAAAAAATTGTATTTTCTTTTACTCTCACATATGAGCATTACCATATCTAATAAGCCTTTATAATTTAATTAAAAAATAAAATAATTTACAAACATTTTATTACTAGTATTGAATTTTTCAAGTTTATGATCCATTTGCATATTTTATTTTGCAAATTATATATGTTTTTGCCTACTACGATCAAATTTATTCTATTCTTTACTATTTTGTATACATACTTAGCTTTTTTATGACTTAAAAATACTTTTTCTATATTTTGGCTTTCTTCATCATTTTATTTATGTATTTATTGCATTTAAAAGTCTGTTACATACAACCAAATATATTGAAAATTTTATTTGGAGTTCTCCACTTACTTTTTTGGATGTGTGACAGAGAGAAAGAAAGAGGAACAGATAGAGTCAGAAAAACAGGAAGAGAGAGACATGAGAAGCATCATTCTTTATTGTGACTCCTTAGTTCTTCATTGATTAATTTCTCATATGTGCCTTGACCAGGGGGCTACAGAAGAGTGAGTGACCCCTTTGAGCTCAAGCCAGCAACCATGGGGTCATGTGTATGATCCCATGCTCAAGCCAGAAACCCTGTGCTTAAACCAGATGAGCCCATGCTTAAGTTGGTGACCTGGGTCTTCTGCATCCCAGTCTGACGCTCTATCCACTGCACCACCACCTGGCCGGGTTCTACTTACTTATATATTCTCTAGGTGAGATTAGATATCTTAAAATTTTTCTACTAAATGCTTTACTACTTAAACCTTTTCATTTAGTTTTATTATCTGGAAAGTACCTTATTACTTTCTATTATTATATCCTACTCACATGGCTTCAACTGAAATGGATTTGTACTGTGTACAATAAGAAAATTTAACAGAATTCAAAATTTTAATACAACAAATACATTTTTTAAGATTATAACTCTAATATTGGCAAATAAAATGCTTAAAAATATTAAGGACATACCTGAAAAAATGTACATTAATTGGTTAAAAGTGGGTACAAAGGGCATAAGAAATGTGGTTAACTGAAAATATTTATATTAGAGAAATAGCTGCAATTTTCTTTGATAATAATAATTATATTTAGCCATTGTCAATCTTACCTTATCAGTCTCTCACTTGTCTAAATTTTTTTCCTGCTTCAGGATACAAGTTCATTCACATTAACGATAGGTACTGCCCACATAGGAAAGAAAGAAACAACTTGCTCTTCATCTCTTTTCCAGCAAGTGTGCAAAAGAGCCATTTTCCACCCCTATTGACCTTTAAACCCCTATCAGTATCTTCTACAGGACTGAAGCTTCCTTCTACATGCTTACTTAATGGCTTGTGTCAAAAGAGCTGAAAGCAATTACAAAATATTGTTCATGCGTACAAGAATAGAGAGTAGAACTTAGTTTTACTTGGCTATAATTTATAATGAATAATTCAGTGAACCAGCTTATATAATTTAAAATCCATTCTTGCATCAAATTTAGCAATGAAGGTTACATACTCAGTGGAGACAGACATTTCTGGTTCATAGCAGGAAGCACTGTTTTATTAAGCTACACTTAGTACAACTTTCATAAAATATATGCAATTCTACTGCAAAACCAAGAATTATTTATTTTTATATTTCCACAGAGCTTAACCCATTGTGTTTTGTATTAGAAACTTTTTCTATATGATTTCGGTATGATAAATAAGTAATCATTGAACTGTGACTATATTATTATGTTACATTATAAAAATGTAATCAACCAACTTTACACATTTGGTTTTAATTACATAAGACTATTTTTTGATATTTCCTTAACATTTTATTATATTTCCCTAATATTCCATTAAATAAATTATATTCTGTTTATTATGTTCTATTATTGGGCATTAGATTGTATCTAAATTCTGTATATTATAAATATATATTGATTTTTCTCTTATCTATAATGAATTATAAAATATACAGAATAAATAGAAAAATGTTCATTTTTGTCTGCCATATTTAAATATCTCTCATATAAAAAAGTTTCTTAAAGAAAATATATGGTTATTTAAACTCACTGCCGTGTACAATAGAAATGCATTAATTTTAACATAAGAACTTCATAATTCTTATTTTGAAGTTGCAGTTCGAACATACATTTGGAGTACTTTGTCTGTATTAATAAATAACTTGAATCTACTCAATAATCTAATCTATACTATATTGTAAAGAGTGATTCTTTTTCATAGAAGAAAAAGTAAGAAAATAACTAAGTATATTTTTAATGCAGATGTCATTTACTTGTCATTTGTACATGGATTATTCCTGGGGAAAATATTTTAGTAATGATGTTTTATTGTCCATTTTTTTAATCTTATAGAAAGCAAAGGCATACATCTTCCAGTGGGATTTCTCCTTCCATTCCCTTGTACCATTTAATTACCATCAAAGTGTCTTTTCAGAAACTTTTTGGCAGGTGAAAAAAAGAGGCTGTTTTGAAGTCATATAAAAATTAAACATGTCAGCCCTGGCTGGTTGGCTCAGCTGTAGAGCATAGGCCTGGTGTGTTGTGGAAGTCCCAAGTTTGATTCCCAGTCAGGTCACACAGGAGCAGCAACCATTTACTTCCCCACTCCTCCCCCTCCCCTTTATTTCTCTCTCTCTCTCTCTCTCTCTCTCATTCCCCACACAACCATGGCTCAAATGACTTAAATGGTTCAAGCCCTAGGTGCTGAGGATGGCTCCATGACCTTACCTCAGGTGCTGAAATAGCTTGGTTGCTGAGCAACAGAGCAGAGGCCACAGATAGGCAGAGCATCGCTCTGTAGGAGGCTTGTGTGGTGGATTTCTATAGGGATGCATGTGGGAAACTGTCTCTCTGCCTCCCTGCCTCCCTGCCTCCCCGCCTCTCACTTAATAAAAATAAATAAATAAACATGTCAGTTTTATTTTTTCTCCTCACTATAATAATACCACTTAAGCCTATTATTTATGGTAATGTTATACTTTTACAGTGTTTAATTTTTCTTTTTTAAAGAAATGTCTTTCCCTGAACTGCAATAGGATGAATTTTCAACTCTGAATTGAACATATGTTTTTTTTTGTGAACTTAATCAAAATGTTTGGCCTGGGTAGTAGGGTGGAGGTAAGAGTAATGTTGAATAAAAGGAAGTTTAGATTTTATTTTAGGTCAACAAAATATACTATTTAGAGGTACTTGTATTGTACATAGCCATCATAAATTTTCAATATGAAAAAATGTATAGAACAAGGAAAGTAAGATAATTATTTCTACTGCCAAAAAAAAACCTGGAGATTTTTCACTTCACAAAATAGTTATATATACAGTTCTTTCCTATATTGTTTCTCCAAATATACTCAAAGTGTGATTTGATTTGTATAAATCTTATGTATTATACTGACCCACAAATATCCATTTAAAGCATGGTACACTTGAAGCTTGGTTTGATGGCTTGCCTACGTATATTCCTTAAGGCAACTTTAAAATTTTATATTCTGTATTTTTATAATTTTTTATAAACAGTAATAAAATTATTTTCATAGTTCCTTTTCACTGCTCAAGAATTTTAGCTTCCAATTTATTCTACACTACCACATTTGTACACCAACCCTCTTTGAAATTCTTATTCTCCCCATTTTTTAATAGGAATCATGGAGTTCCCCACTCTAGCATGGTTACCTGGAAGGGTGGAAACTTGGAACCATTAACCCTGTTCACTTCCATTCTATCACAGTTGCCTCATGTTATTAAACACTAATGGTTATTTTAAAATCCCCAAATTATATTAAAGGTAGGTCAAGAATTGACTATAACTGTCTCTTCAAAGTTGTTGAATTTGGTTATTTGTCATCAACTTTGTACTTGTGGGACAAGTTTATTTCACTTCTAAACTCAAACCAACAATGGTTGCATTTACCAAGAGATTTTCCCTTTGTGCACAATGTGTTTTGGACTTGCACTCTTTCTTAGTCCTTGTCTGTAAACTTATAATGACAGAGCCTGGTTAAGAAAGCACATCTATCAAATGTTTTCATCCAAATGTTGTTTACAAGACAATGAACATATAAATAACTAAGTAGGTATGTAGGTAGACAGACAGACAAACAGAAAGAAACAGAATTTGACATCCAAAGGAAGATGAAAACATCCTTCAAAGCAGAGATGAAGAGTTTGCAGATTTTGAAATGTGATGCCTAATGCCAATTCAGAGCAATTAATGATTAAAATATGAACAAGTTAGGTATTCTTTCCACATATAACCACTTGAAAAATATTTCTAGGAAAGATCATTTACTTTTAGCATAAATTTCTCAGATTATATAATAAATGCAAACTAACCAGTGACCCAAACACCCTAAATTGTAGCAATTTTGCCCCACAGGGCATTTTAACATTGCCTGGATATATATATATATATATATATATATATATATATATATATATATATATATATATATATATATATATATATATAGATATATATAGTGGTACCTTGAGCTATGAACAGACCAACATAGAATTCTTTTATGATACGAGCTGCAACTCGGTCCGTATTTTTGTTCGAGATACAAGCGAAATTTTGAGAAACAAATCGTGATTTGGGAAGCTGTTGCTAGTTGGCGCATTGTCGCATGGGTCCAGTATCGGCAGTTTGATATACGAGTAGACTGACTTATGAGCTCGGTTACAAAATGAATTAAATTTGTATCTCAAGGTACCAGTGTGTGTGTGTGTGTGTGTGTGTGTGTGTGTCTGTGTGTGTGTATTTTTTCATATTTTTCTAAAGTGAGAAGCAGGGATGCAGAGATACAGACTCCTGCATGTGCTGGACTGGGATCCACCCAGCATGCCCACAAGGATCCACTTGGCATGCCCACCAGGGGCCAATGCTCTGCCCATCTGAGACATTGCTTCTTTACAACCGGAGCCATTCTAGCACCTGAGGCAGAACGCAAGGAGCCATCCTCAGTGCCCAGGCCGACTTTGCTCCAATGGAGCCTTAGCTATAAGAGGGGAAGAGAGAGATAGGGAGGAAAAAAAGGGGGAAGGTTGGAGAAGCAGATGGGTGCTTCTTCTGTGTGCTCTGGCCTGGAATCAAACCCAGGACTTCCACATGCTGTGCCGATGCTCTACCGCTGAGCCAACCGGCCAGGGCCTGGAGATATTTTTGTTGTCACCATTGTGTAAGGGAATGCTACTAGAATCTAGTGCATAGAGATCAGGGATACCACTAAACATACTATTATTCACAAGGAAATCTCTCATGATAAAGTTTTCTGGTGCAAAGTGTCAATGAGAATAAAGTTGAGATACTCTGCACTAAATAAAGCATATAATAGAAAGAACAATAAACAGAAAAAGATTCAGCAACTGTGAAATAGGAAAGACAGTAAGGATATGTGAGTGAAAACTGTTGCTGGCAAACATGAAAACATTAAGGATACAATTAAACATTAATGTCATCACGATTTGATGCCAGTTTTTTGGGTACCTCATGCCATGAAACACTCTTATTTGCACATCATATATGCCAGTAGTGGCCAAATCACCTTCCTTAGCTCCTACTCTTTCTTCAAAATAAGCATTGTCTACTCTTTTCACTCTTGTCACTCTTCTGATTATCACAAGCTAGTAAAGAAAATATGCCAGCTCAAAACTTTCTCTGCCATGAAAGCCCTAATCTTTGGAATGTTCATCCATACTCAATAATGTTGGAAGAAGCAGGCATCTTCCAGGCTTTCTCTACTGACTCCTTTGTGTTTCCTTCCTGATAGTACATTCCTGGTTCTCTCCATTTCCTCATTCTCCACTGGGGCAATCACCCTTATTTTCCTCTGAACACACTTACGTACAGAAGGAAAACATTTTCACTCTATATTTTTGGTGATTTACCCTTCCTAAACCAATCACCAACTACTCTTTTTTTCTTGTGCTCATGTGTTTTAGAGAAAGGAAGACCATTTTTACAATGTCTCCATTATTCTATTTTTAAGACACTGGTTCTTCTGTTCCATTGCAATCATCATCTATATTCTGTTACTCATAGATGGTTACCCAGCATACTTTTCCCTTCTGAGTAATCTGGCTTAGCTTGAATTAGTTGTATCATACCACTATACAAGCAAGCCAGTTGGTTCTGCTTTCTTTGAACTGTATGCCTTGACCCAATAAACACTTGCTGATTTTTGTTTTAATAGCTTCAAAGCTATAGAATTGGGTCTGAAAATCCAGAGGTTACCTAGAAGATCTCAAGTGTGTAATTCTTTAGGAAGTGTACAATATCTTTGGTTTCAAGTTTAGAAAAACAGCGATTTGTCATGATTCATATATCTATCAATAGGCTTAACTCATGTGGTTTGCATCTGAGCTACACTGTAAAAAAGGAAGTGAAATGTCAAGTTGTTTATTTCTGCTTGATTTTCTTATCTCAAAATAGCACTGAGTTTGCTTTATCAGAACTATGTTCAATAACATCAGTAAAATTTCTTTGCCAGTCACCACGCTCTTTCCAAAAATGACAAATTCTGGGAAAGGAAGAGTTAAACGTTTTGACAATTGTGTCAAAACAAAATAAAAGACCAAAGTTAACTGGAATATCAGCTCTCTCTCCATGTGAAATAAAGAATGTGTTCTCCTGATCTCATCTTGCATGCCATCTTCTTTTAAAAGCTGTTTCATTATAGATGAAAGGCAAAGATAGGAAGCTCCACAAAAGACACGTAGGGAAAAAAATCCTCCTTCCTGATCATAAGCTTTCACTTAGCAACAAGAAGAAACCCTGCCTGCTGATGTCAGCAAAGCAATATTGGACTCTGTATGCTGTCACTGTTGTGAGATATCTGATCAACGTTCTCTATGTAAAAGTAAGTGAACCAGTCAAGGTTTTTTCTTTTTTTGTATCTTAGAAAACTTCAGCTTGATATCAAAGTTTGGAAATCATACCTCATAGAGCATTATAGATTTTATATGTATGGTTTTTTTAAAAAAATAACCATCAGAATAAAGCAGTGTAACTCACTGATTTTATTAGGTTTACCAAAAGTCATTTCTGATGCTGTTGCTGTACTCCAAGCAGCAACCACTTTTTGTGCATACATGATGTAAAACGGCCGGTGCTCATTTAGTGCAAAAATTAAATTCAGAGTGCAGTTAGTTTGGGGGAAATTCATAAGATTATTTATTATTTATAAATCTTGTATAGAGTGGTTGTCTTAAAATTTCTGGGATACATGTTTATAACAGTCACTTGGCAATTAATCATTTATTCCTTTAGAACATCTTTGTAATTTTACCTTGAACCTTTATATAAGATCTCTATTCTTTACTTTTTTTTAAGTTTTAAGTGCTTTTACTTGACTCTTAAAGTAAATTATAATATCTTTATGCATTTCTTACACATTTTTAACAACCAATGGAATACAAGCTCCATGAGGGAAGGAATTAGGTTTTGTTCACTCTACCAGGGTGCCTAGAACAATGCCTGGCAGGGAGCAGAAAAATATATTTAATAAATGTTTGTTGACTAACTTTCAAATAATCTCATTGTGCCTAAATCTGAGCCTAATTTATGGCCAAGTTCATGTGATCAATAAGTCATTGTTGACTTGTTAAAAAAGTATAGTAATATGTATCACCTTGGCAGTTGTCTCAGTGGTAGACCATCAGTCAGGCATGTGGAAGTCCCGGTTGGATTCCCAGTCAGGGCACACGGAAGAAGCAACCATCTGCTTCTCCACCCCTACCCCTCCTCCACTCCTTCTCTTTTTCTTTTCCCTCCCCTCTTGCAACCATGGCTTGAATGATTCAAGCATGTTGGAGCCAGGTGCTCAGAAAGGCTTTATGGACTCACCTCAGGCACTAAAATAGCGCAGTCACCAAGCAAGGTAAGAGCCAGCCCCAGATGGGCAGAGCATCGCCCCAATAAGGGGCTTGCTGGGTGGATCCTGAGTCGGGGTGCATATGGGAGTCTGTCTCTCTGCCTCTATACTTCTGACTTAATAAATAAAATGTATCATTACCTATTGAGCACTAATACAGACAGATATGTTCTAAAACAAACCTGTAAGTTAAAGTTTATTCCCCAGTTTTACAGATGAGAAAACTGAAGCAGAACATAGTAGGTAAGATGCCCCAGCTCAAGTACAAAGCCTTGATTGAGACACAGATCAGTCTAATTCGACAGTTCTGGTCAGCCTCATTTTAGAGACCACAGTCTCACACTTTAAATAATGCTGTATTGGTGAATACTATTATCTCTTTATGTAAGTTAAATTTCTATTAAAAATGTTTACTAATTATGTCACATTGCATTTTCAAAATGTTTAAAAAGCAGAACCTATTAGATTTCTGCTTCATCTCTATGATGCATTCTGATTTTCCTTTGGTAGGTAATGAAACTAAAACAAAAAGGGAGCAAACATGTCCCTCAAAAACAATAGAGCTGCCTGACCAAGCGGTGGCGCAGTGGATAGAGCATCAGACTGGGATGCAGAAGACCCAGGTTCGAGACCCCAACGTCGCTAGCTTGAGTGGGGGCCCATCTGGCTTGAGCAAAAGCTCGTCAGCTTGGACCCAAGGTCGCTGACTCCAGCAAGGGGTTGCTCGGTCTGCTGAAGGCCCGCGGTCAAGGCACATGTGAGAAAGCAATCAATGAACAACTAAGGTGTCACAACGGCAACAAAAAAATAATGATTGATGCCTCTCACTTCTCTCCATTCCTGTCTGTCTGTTCCTATCTATTTTTCTCTCTATGACTCTCTCTCTGTCCTGGTAAAAAAACAAAAACAAACAAACAAACAAAAAACAATGGAGCTAAGTAATTTTGAAATTTCTACTCCCTAACCATAGTCAAACAATAGCTAATGTATAGCTCAAAATACATGATAATTATTAAAACTCATATTCTTTTTTTAAAAGTTTATTAAGTGAGAGGAGGCAGAGACAGAGTCCTATATGCACGCTGATTGGGATCCACCTGGCAAGCACTCTGTAGGTAGATGCTCTGTCCATCTGGGGCATTGCTCCAGTGCTCAGCATTCAAGGCATTCTTAGCACCTCAGGGGGAGGCCACAGAGCCATCTTCTGTGGATGTTGGGGTGGAGGTAAAGGAGAAGAACTCACTGGGACCAATCGAACCATGAAGAGAGAGAGAAGGTAGAGGTGGTGGGGTGGAAAAGCAGACGGTCATTTCTCATGTGTGCCCTGACCAGAATCATACTGGATGTCCACAGGCCTGCTGACATTCTACTACTGAGCCAACTGGCCAGGGCCAAAACTAATATTCTTATTAGTTTTTAGTAAAGCCAGTGATTCCATGCTAGAGTTCAATGAAATACCAGCAATAATAAAAATAATAACAATTGTCATGTTTGAATGTTTGGAAGGTGGCAAGTGATATTCTACCCTTTGCACACCTGATTTTATTTAATATTTGTCCTAATTATATAAGACAAAAATTGTTTTCATATCATGAATAATGATCTGAATTACAAAGTTAAGGTCACAAAACTAGTTTTTGATAGTGACATGATTCAAACTCACATTGGTTTGAATTTATGTGGATGTGCTTACCTTTCACACTACACCTCCACTCCGGGAACTCATTTTGCAGTACAAATCATAAGCAATAATATAGCTTCTCAAATGTGGAAAGAAGCATTCTTAAACCAACAAGTCATTATTAATCATAATGTTAAGTAAGCATTACAGATAAATATAAAATAACAAATAAAGTTATAGTTCCAGACCATATGCTTAAAAAGATTTCAGGGAAAAAGGGACCTCTGTGACCTGAAATAGTCAAAGACAACATCACAGAACAAGTGGCCTTTGGGTTCACTCAGGCTCTGAAGTAATTGAGTATCTATCATCTTTCAGGTTATCTTCAAATCAAGATACAACAACGAGTAAATCAGAGTGGGCTCTTAAAAAGTGAGTAGAATTTGAATACCATCAGTGGAAGGGAGAAAGAATTCCAGATGTAAGAAAGAGGAGACTAGTAATTGAGTTTGGAATGACATGCCATACTCAGGAATTGTGAACCATCGGGATAAGTGGCAGAGCTCATATTTGCGAGAAGTAGAAAATCAGATTGGATAGACAAAATATAGTTAGATTACCATCTTGAAAATCAAGCAAAAGAGTTTGACATATTGGCAACTGATGGCTCTTAACATGAGTTTTTTAAAAGAAGGTTTTCCTGGTGACACTAAAAGGCAGTGACACCAGGAACAGAGCCCAGTTTGTTATAAAGTATATTCTAATGTGAGGTGATGATTTGGGGACAGTGGGAACTGAAAGGAAGAGATAGATGCCAGGGATGTTAAATAGAAAAAAAAAAGTCATTTGTTTACAACCAAAGGGAAAATATACCTAGGTACCTGAACTATTGAAGCTGCCTAAGTGTCTAATGCATTCTACAAATGAGCACAGGGTCAGCAGACACAACTGAAAGCATGCTAGAAAGCAGAATGACAAACCCATGTGGAAAAAGAATGCCAGTATTGGCACAGCAGTAGCAGAGTCTAACTCACTGAGACAGGAACAACAGGAATACAAACAGTTGGCTATGGTGACCTTATTTCCAGAATAAAAAGGGTTCTTTGTTTCCTGAATGTTAATACATTTACACAAAGACACATACAAAGGTAAAACTATTCACATTCAGTTAAATGCTAATTGTCTCTGTTATTATTATTATATATTATAATTTAGTTTGTTTTAAAAATTATATGATTCATGAAAAGTGTACCTTTGACATCATATTAAACTTTATATAAATCTTTTTGTTTCTCACTTTTGTAAAAATCTGATTTTTCTTCAAAAATATTGAGCCCATTATGTATTTATATGTACCACATGCTTTTAAATAAGCAATTCAAAATACTTAAAACTGCTTTTAAACAGTCAAAATTATTTATAGATATTGAAATAATTTTTAAATTATATTTCAAAAGTCAAGAGAGATCATTTAAAAAGGAGGGTATGTATAGATTTTTTGCACATGTAAGATTATTATATAAAGTGCAAAATAAAATGTATAAAATGGTGACCTAAAAAATCTATTGTACCCATAAGAACAAATTAAAATGAATTAAAAACTTAAAAAAACATAGAACTGAAATTATAAAACATAAGAAAAAGCTTCATAACATTGGTCTTGACAATAATTATTTTGGATAACACAGGCAATGAAAGCAAATATAGACAAGTAAGACTATACTATATCAAACTAAAGAGCTTCTTCACAACAGAGAAAATAATAGACAAGATAAATAGAATAAAATATTTGCAAATTTATATCTAAAAAGAGGTTAATGTCCAAACTATATACAATAAATACTTCATTGAAAATGATCAACGGTCTTGAATAGACATTTCTCTATAGAAGATGAGAAATAGACAACAGATACATGGAAAGATGGTCAAAATCGCTAATCATGAGAGAAATATGTATCAAAAACACATCAGATATCACTTAACACTTGTTAGAATGGCCATAATTAAAAAAATAATAACAAAAAAGGTGGTGAATTTGTAGAGAAATTGGAACTCTTGAACACTGTTCGTAGGAATTTAAAATGGCAAATGAAATAAGCCAGTCAGAGAAAGACAAGTACCATATGATTTCACTCATATGTAGAATCTAATAAACAAAATGAGCTAACAAGGATAATAGAGACAGACTTATATATGAAGAACAGGCTCACAGCTGCTGGACAGAAGGGGGGAGATTTGGGGATGAAAGAAGGATTGAGTATAAAAGGACAAAAAAACTCATAAACTCATGCACAGACAACAGTGTGGTGACTGCCAAGGGTCAGGGAGGTGGAGGAAGATATAGGAATAAATAGTGATGATCGAAGACATGATTGAGGGAGAGGGAGGTGAACACACAATATGGTATACAGAGATATCTTGTAAAATTGGACCCCCCAAACAGCATAATTATGTTAACTGGTGCTACCTCAATAAAATCAATTAAAAATGGTACATAAAAACAATATGGGGACTATTCAAAAAATAAAAATTAAAGTGTCTTCTGATTCAGCAATCTAATCATGGATTTGTATCCAAAATAATTTAAATCAAGATCGCAAACAGGTACTAGAATTAATTGCAGCTGAACAATAGCAGAGATAAAGAAATAATCTAAATGTCCATTGATATGTTAATGGTAAAGGAAATCAATATATTTATAATAAAGTATTAGCCTTAAAAAGAAAAATATATAGAAAATCTTGCAATATGTGAAAATATGAATGAAATTGAAGACCTTATACTAATAAATTATTTACAAAAATATTGCATGATTTCAATTATTTAAGATATATAAAATATTCAAATTCACATAGCAGAATAATGGTTGCCAGGGGCTAGAGAAAAAGTGAAATAAGAAGTTGTTTAATGGATATAAAGTATCAGTTAAGCAAGATGAAACATTTTATAGATTGTTTTTAGGACATTGTGCCTACAGATTATATATACACTTAAAATTTTGTTAAGGAGGTGGATCTCCTGCTATGTTTTCTTCTTCTTCTTCTTCTTCTTCTTCTTCTTCTTCTTCTTCTTCTTCTTCTTCTTCTTCTTCTTCTTCTTCTTCTCCTCCTCCTCCTCCTCCTCCTCCTCCTCCTCCTCCTCCTCCTCCTTCTTCTTCTTCTCCTTCTCCTCCTTCTCCTCCTCCTCCTCCACCTCCTCCTACTTTTCCTCCTTCTTCTTCTTATTCGAGAAAGAGAGAGATAAGAAAGGAGATAGGCAGAGGAGAGAGATGAAAAGCATCAAATTATAATTGCTTCACTTTAGTTATGTATTGATGGCTTCTCATATGTGCCTTGACTGGCCAGTGGGTGGGGAGTTGTTCAAGGTGAGTCAATGACCCTTTGCTCAAGCCAGCAACCTTGGGCTCAAGTCAGAGACCTTGAAATCATGTTGATGATTCTGTGCTTAGGTCAAAGAGCCTGTGCACTAACTAGCAACCTCAGGGATTCAAACCAGGGCCCTCACTGTCCAGGGCCCTGATTGTTCCAGGGCCAACACTCAATCCAATATGCCACCACCAGTCAGGCTTACTGCTAAGTATTCTTAACACACACAAAAAACAACACAGTGCAGAATATTTTATTTTATTTATTTTCCTTGAGCAGCAGCAGAGTGTAGCATCACAAGTATTTATTATAGGATAGAAGAAATGAGTAATTACTGGTTTGGTTTTTATCTTTTTATCATTAATATTGCATATTATTGAATTATGTTCCTGATGCCACATAAGTGTGCAAATGTTCTCACTACACTTGGCTGCTAAATGAATCCTGTCAAGCTTAATGCTCTTGATGAGTAACATCTGGACTGGCCTACAGGCATTTACTGGTTACCAATAGCATCAACTTGCACTTTGATTTCTTTTTTATTTTATTCATTTTAGAGAGGAGCAGAGTGTGTGTGAGAGAGAGAGAGAGAGAAAGAGAGAGAGAGAGAAAAAAAGGGGGGAGAAGCTGGAAGCATCAACTCCCATATGTGCCTTGACCAGACCAATGCAGGGTTTTGAACTGGAGACCTAAGTGTTCCCAGGTCGACGCTTTATCCACTGCGCCACCACAGGTCAGGCCTCAACTTGTACTTTGAATCTACACAATCACATGACATAATCAAGTGTGAGGGGTGGTAAGCAACAGAAATCTGCCATTATATCTAGTTTCTATGGCCTTTTCTGAATCATTACTCAAAGCATATTTCTCAATTTACTAAAGTAAAATTATGGCCCTTTACTAAATTAACACTATGTGTTTTACATATAATAGTTATTTTCACAATATGGCAACTCAAGACCAGAATGATTGAAAAGTCCAACTGAGGCAGAATTAATACTGTATCTAGTATTTGAGTGTGAGTTTCATTAGATATTAAGGCCAGTTTTATTTTTGTTGTTGTTCTTGTTTTTTACAGGGACAGAGAGAGAGTCAGAGAGAGGGATAGATAGGGACAGACAGACAGGAACAGAGAGAGATGAGAAGCATCAATCACTAGTTTTTTGTTGCCGTCGCAACACCTTAGTTGTTCATTGATTGCTTTCTCACACGTGACTTGACCGCAGGCCTTCAGCAGACCGAGCAACCCCTTGCTGGAGCCAGCGATCTTGGGTCCAAGCTGACAAGCTTTTGCTCAAGCCAGATGGGCCCGCGCTTAAGCTGGCAGACTTGGGGTCTCGAGCCTGGGTTTTCCGCATGCCAGTCCGACGCTCTATCCACTGCGCCACCGTCTGGTCAGGCTTAAGGCCAGTTTTTTAAATTTAGAAATTATTTTTATAAAAATAAGACTGGGAGTGATAGTCAACATTTTAATTTAACACTTGAATTTAAAAAATAATTGTATTTAGTGCCTTGTTAAGTTTTACAGACTAATTGTACTATTAAAGATCAGAGATTTTATTAGATTATCACTTACAAGACCATTTTTATTTTCTTATTGGAAATCTTGTCCTTGAAAATTATAAATATGAAAAATATTTAGTTAATAATGTATTATGACCACAAATCAATGTTCTTTTAAAAAACTAATCAGCTTCCTGAAACATATAAACAAAATTGCAGAAAAAATTAGAAATTGTAAAACATAGTGCAGTCTAAAGCAGTAAAAATCTAAACTATGAGATCGTATAATTGACCCCAGGGAAAATTTAACTGATGGATTTAGATTATTGCTTTATTTCACTTTTTCATTATTTAGGAAACACTAAGAATACTTCAGTGTTTTAAAAATACTTTCTAAAATCACTGAAAACAATATTAACAATCTAGATTTATGACAAACACTTTTCTATGTCTACCTTAGACAACATTATCTAAAATTGAGAATTTCAACAAATTTTCATGTCCAAGATAAACCTTTGCTTCAACATATCCACTCTAATAAAATTTATTTTCTATTATTGAATTTTATGTTTTATATTGCTTATTGTGCTTTATAGTTTATTGTATCATGAGGCATATGTTTCATACAATGATTTCCATACACAATATATATTCTAATTTCTAAATGCTTTATTTGAATTTAAGAAAGAAAATGTAAATATTTTCTCTGCTTTAGTGTTCATTATCAACTCATGCTAGCAAGAAATTTTGTACTCAGAAGGTAAACCTACTGTGTAAGAGTTTAGCAAATATTCTAAACTAGATAATTATTATGCAAACAAGCTAGATTTTACACTAAGTCCACATCAATCTAAGGTAATTGTTTTAAATAGTGTAAATATTCATTTGATACCTTTACCATAGAATCAACAATTATCACTCTCATATACTTCTGAGGTTTCCAGAATACCATAAGGATTTATTTATTTCCTGTACAACCATAGAGATCCTTAATTCTGTCAACAGATTGTGGAGCTGTTTTCTCTTTGAGAGGAAAAAGTAAAAAGGGCCAGGGTCACAATCACTGAGTTGTTTGTGAAATGCTACCATCTATGGGAGAGCAGTGGGAATGACACACAAGGCTCTTCAGCAAAACCACAGGGCAAGCCAACTGCTGCCCAAGGTGGTTAGTGCAGTAAAGAAAGCAGTCCTTAAACAATAAACAGAAATAAAAATCATAGAATTGCCTAGCAACAATATTTTAGAAACTCTAAGTTGAAACTGTTTACTAACACAGCTATTACTCACAGAAAAAAAAATATTAGTTTGACAGCAGTTACTCCACAATTTCTCAAGTTTTTCCTCCAAACACATATACCTCCATAGTTACACTTTCTACACACTTAAAAACAGACTTACTACTTAGGCTAAATAAAATAAATTTTTAAGCTGCCCTGTCTGAATAATAGCATAAAACCAATTATGCAACCTGCTTCTGAACTTACTCTATATAATTGAGACCTATGAACAAGCAACATATTTCCATTCAAAATAATGCAAAGAATACTGATTTCACAGATTCTCTGATCATTAATTTACAGTCCATGCATTAATACCATCATGCTGTCCTTGTGCATTATTGATAGCACTTGGCCAAGCACTGTCAACAACAATGTCATTCTATGTTCATTCATCTCAGCCTTAGGTAGCCAATATTGTCATTATCATTCCTATTTTAAAAAGGGAAGATAGAAGTTTGAATAACTTGAGTCACTTTACTTAGGACTTAGAGAGAAGTAAGTAATAGACCCAAAATTTGAACAAATTTACTCTTAACTCTGTGAATATTCACTCTTCTAAGCCTTCCTTGTGGTCAAGCAACAATGACTTAGATCTTGTTCTTAGTTGGTGTGTTTTATTTTTAATTTTTTTTTTTTTTTTTGCCTGACCAGGCGGTAGTGCAGTAAATAGAGCATCGAACTGGGATGTGGAGGACCCAGGTTCGAGACCCCGATGTCGCCACCTTGATTGCAGGCTGATCTGGTTTGAGCAAAGCTCACCAGCTTGAACACAAGGTCACTGGCTTGAGCAGGAGGTTATTTGGTCTGCTAAAGGTCCTTGGTCAAGGCACATATGAGAAAGCAATCAATGAACAACTAAGGTGTTACAGCAAAAAACTGATGATTGATGCTTCACATCTCTCTTTGTTCCTGTCTATCTGTCCCTATCTATTCCTCTCTCTGTCCCGGTTAAAATATATATATATATATATATATATATTATTTTTAATGGTGTGACATTGATAAATCAGGATACATATGTTCAGAGAAAACATCTCCAGGTTATTATGACATTTAATTATGTTGCATACCCATTACCCAGAGTCAAATTGTCTTTTGTCACCTTCTATCCAGTTTTCTTTGTGCCCCTAACCTCCCCCCACACCCTCCTTCTCCTTCCTTTCCCTGCCCCTGTAACGACCACACTCTTGTCCGTGTCTCTGAGTCTCTTTTTTATATCCCACTTATGTATGAAATCATACAGTTCTTAGTTTTTTCTGATTTACTTATTCCACTCAGTATAATGTTATCAAGGTCCATCCATGCTGTTGTAAATGATCCGATGTCATCATTTCTTATGGCTGAGTAGTATTCCATAGTATGTATGTACCACATCTTCTTTATCCTGTCATCTATTGAAGGACTTTTTGGTTGTTCCCATGTTTGGCCACTGTGAACAATGTTGCAATGAACATGAGGCTGCAAGTGTCTTTACGTAGCAATGTTTTTGAGTTTGGGGGGTATATACCCAGTAGAGGAGTTGATGGGTCATATGGTAGTTTTATTTTTAATTTTTTGAGGAACCACCATACTTTTTTCCATAATGGTTGCACTTCTTTACATTCCCACCAAAAGTGAGTGGGGTTCTTTTTTCTCCACAGCCTCTCCAACACTTGTTATTACCTGTCTTGTTGATAATAGCTAATCTAACAGGCATGAGGTGGTATCTCATTGTAGTTTTGGTTTGCATTTCTCTAATAGCTAATAAAGATGAGCATCTTTTCATATATCTCTTGGCCATTTGTATTTCTTCCTGGGAGAAGTGTCTGTTCATGTCCTCTTCCCATTTTTTTATTGGATTATTTATTTGTTTGTTGTTGATTTTTATGAGTTTTTTTTGTATATTTTGGATATTAGGCCCTTATCTGAGATGTTGTTTGAAAATGTCATCTCCCATTTAGTTGGCTATCTGTTTGTTTTGTTGTCAGTTTCTCTTGCTGTGCAAAATCTTCTTATTCTGATGTAGTCCCGTTCATTTATCTTTGCCTTCACTTCCCTTGCCTTTGAAGTCAAATTCATAAAGTGCTCTTTATAACCAAGATCCATGAGTTTAGTACCTATGTTTCCTTCTATGTAATTTGTTGTTTCATGTCTTATATTTAGGTCTTTGATCCATTTTGAATTAACTTTAGTACAAGGGAAAATACTGTTGTCGAGTTTTATTCTTTTGCATATGGCTTTCCAGTTTTTCCAGCACTATTTGTTGAAGAGGCTTTCTTTTCTTCATTGTCTGTTGTTGGCTCCTTTATCAAAAATTATTTGACCATATAAATGTGGTTTTATTTTTGGACTTTCTATTCTGTTCCATTGGTCTGAGTGTCTATTTTTCTGCCAATACCATGCTATTTTGATTGTTGTGGCTCTAAAATATAATTTGAAGTCAAGTATTGTAATGCCCCCAGCTTCATCTTTTTATCTTAGGATTACTTTGGGTATTCGGGGATTTTTGTAGTTCCATATAAATCTGATGATTTTTTGTTCCATTTCTTTAAAAAATGACAATGGAATTTTGAAGAGAATTGCATTAAAATTGTATATCGCTTTGGGTAATATAGTCATTTTGACTATATTTATTCTTCCTATTCAGGAACAAGGAATATTTTTCTATTTTATCATATCTTTTTTGATTTCCCTTAACAAAGCTTTGTAGTTTTCATTATATAGGTCTTTGACATTCTTTTGTTATGTTTATTCATAGGTATTTTATTTCTTTGTTACAGCCATAAAGAGGATTTTATTTTTGAGTTTGTTTTCTGATGTTTCATTGTTGGCATATCAGAAGGCAATGAACTTTTGTATATTAATTTTGTATCCTGCAAACTTACTGTATTAATTGTTTCTAGTAGTCTTTTTGTGGAGTCTTTGTGGTTTTCTATGTATAAAATCATATCATCTGCAAAAAAGTGAAATCTTTGCCTGACTAGGAGGTGGCGCAGTGAATAGAGAATTGAACTGGGATGCAGAAGACCCAGGTTTGAGACCCCAAGCTTTTCAGCTTGAGCGAGGGCCCATCTGGCTTGAACAAAAAGCTCACCAGTTTGGACTCAAGGTTGCTGGCTCCAGCAAGGGGCAGCTTGGTCTGGCAGCTTGGTCTGCTGAAGGCCTGCCGTCAAGGCACATGTGAGAAAGCAATCAGTGAACAACTATGGTGTCTCAATGCAACAAAAAACTAATGATTGATGCTTCTCATTTCTCTCCATTCCTGTCTGTCTGTCCCTATCTATCCCTTTCTCGGACTCTCTCTCTGTTTCTGTAAATAAATAAAGAAATAAATAAATAAAATTTTAAAAAAAGAAAAAGAAAAGTGAAACCTTTACTTCTTCTTTTCCAATACGAATGCCTTTTGCTTCTTTTTCTTGTCTGATTGCTCTGGCTAGAACTTCCAGCACTGCTTTGAATAAGAGTGGAGAGAGTGGACAACCTTGTCTTTTTCCTGATTTTAGGGGAAAAGTCCTCAATTTTATAATATTTATTATGATGTTAGCAGATAGGTTATCTTAAATGGCCTTTATTATGTTGAGATATTGTCCTTCTATGCTCAATTTGTGAGTGTTTTAAACATAAAATTGTTGTATTTTATCGAATGCTTTTTCTGCATCTATTGATAAGATCATATGGTTTTTGTCCTTTTTTTTTGTTGATATGGTGTATTACGTTAACCATTTAAAGTATGTTGAGACATCCTGTGATTCTGGGATGAATCCCATGAAATCATGATGTATTATTTTGTAATGTGTTCTTGTATTAGATTTGCTAGTATTTTGTTTAGTATTTTAGCATCTGTATTTATTAGTGATATTGGTCTATAGTTTTACTTTTGTGTGTTGTCCTTGCCAGGTTTCACTATGAGATTGATGTTGGCCTCATAAAATGTGTTTTGAAGTATTCCTTCTTCTTCAATTTTTTGGAAGCTTTGAGTAGAATAGGAACCGAATCTTCTTTGAATGTTTGATAGAATTCACTAGTATAGCCATCTGGCCCTGGATTTTTATTTTTGGGGAGGTTTTGATAGTTGTTTCTATTTTCTCCCTGCTTATGGGTCTGTTTAGGCTTTCTGCTTCATCATGATTTAGTCTAGGAAGATTGTATTGTTCTAAAAATTTATTCATTTCTTCTAGATTTTTTTTTTTTACAGAGACAGAGAGAGAGTCAGAGACAGTGATATACAGGGACAGACAGACAGAAAGAGAGATAAATGAGAAGCATCAATTATCAGTTTTTTTGCAACACCTTAGTTGTTCATTCACTTCTTTCTCACATGTGCCTTGACTGCAGGCCTTCAGCAGACTGAGTAGCCCCTTGCCCGAGCCAGCGAACTTGGGTCCAAGCTGGTGAGCTTTGCTCAAACCAGATGAGTCTGTGCTCAAGCTGAGGATCTTGGGGTCTCAAACCTGGGTTTTCCACACTTTAGTTTGACACTCTATTCACTGTGCCATTGTCTGGTCAGGCCATTTCTTCTAGATTGTTAAATTTGGTAGCATATAGTTTTTCATAGTATTCTACAATATATCTGTATATCTATGATATCTTCGGTGATTTCTCCTCTTTCATTTTGGATTTTGTTTATTTGAGTCCTTTCTCTTTTTTTCTTAGTGAGTCTTGTCAAGGGTTTTTCAATTTTGTTGATCTTTTCAAAGAACCAACTCTTTGTTTTATTAATTTTTTATAGTTTCCCTGTTCTCTATTTTGTTTATTTCTGCTCTGATTTTTGTTATTTTTTTCTGCTGGTTTTGGGTTGCCTTTGTTCTACTTTTTCTAGTTTCTTAAGATGTGAAGTTAAGTGGTTTACTTGGGTTCTCTCCTTTTTGTTCATACAGGTGTAGTGATATGAACTTCCATCTTATTACTGCTTTTGTTGCGTTCCAGAGATTCTGATATGTCGTATTGTTATTTTCGTTTGTCTGTATGTAACTCTTGATCTCTGCTTTTGTTTCTTCTTGGACTCACTCATTTTTTAAAATATGTTGTTTAGTTTCCACATTTTTGTCGGTTTCTTTACGTCTTTATTGTAGTTGAATTCTAGTTTCAAGGCTTTATGATTGGAAAATATGCTTGGTATGATATCAGTCTTTCTGAATTTGTTTATGTTATTTTTGTGGCCCAAGATATGGTCAGTTCTTGAGAAAGTTCCATGTACACCAGAGAAAAATGTATACTCTGGCCCTTTGGGATGAAATGTCCTGTAGATGTCTATCATATTCAATTGTTATAGTGTTTCGTTTAAGGCCAATAATTCTTTATTGATTTTCCATTTGGATGAACGATTTAGCGGCATCAGCAATCTAGATTGAGGTCTCCAAGTATGATTGTATTTTTGTCAGCATTTGTTTTTAGGTGAGTCAGTAGCTGTCTTATATATTTTGGTGCCCCTTAGTTTGGTACACATATATTAAGAAGTGTTATGTCTTCTTGACTCAATGTCCCCTTTATCATTATGAAATGACCATTTATGTCTCTGATTACCTTTGCTGCTTAGTAGTCAGCATTGTTAGATATGAGTATTGCTACAACTGCTTTTTTTTTTTTTTTTTGGATGTTCTTTGTTGGAGTATTGTTTTCCAGAATTTCACTTTGAATTTTTTTTATCCTTGTAGCTTAGATGTGTTTCTTGTAGGCAGCATACAGTTGGATTTTCTTTTCAATTCATTCTGTTACTTTGTTTCTTTTTATTGGTGATTCAATCTATTTACATCCAGTGTAATTATTGACACTTGAGGATTTCCTATTGCCATTTTATATATTGCTTTCTGATAGTTTGTATCTTGTTTGATTTTTCTTTTTTGTTGTTCTATCATTTGTTTTTGTTTGGTTGTAGTTCATACTTTGTTCCTCTGTTGCTTCTTTTTTCAAGCCATGTGTTTCTGTGGTGGTTTTTTCAGTGGTGGTTACCATTATGTAATGGAAAGGGTACCTATCATGTTCATTGTAGTACATTATCTCGTGAATGCTTCTGCACTCCATCCTTCTTTGCTATTTTTAATCTTTGTCCTCTCCCCTTTTTTGTTTTTGTTGTCACAGATTAAATTTGATTATATTGTGTTCTTGATGGAGCTTTTACTTGTGGTTTTGTTTTGTTTTGTTCTTTGTATCTGGTCTGAAAACCCCCTTTAGTATTTTCTAAAGTGAGGGTTTTCTGGTGATAAATTTCCTCATCTTTTGTAAATGTGTAAATGTTTTTATTTCTTCTTTTTATTTGAAGAATAGCTTTGATGGGTATAGTATTCTTGGATGGAAGTTCCTCTCTTTCAGAACTTTAAATATTTGGGTCCACTCTCTTCTAGCTGGCAAAGATTCTGCTAAGAAATCTGATGATAATCTAATGGCCCTTCCTTTATATGTTGTATTCTTCTTTTTCCTGTTTGCCTAGAGAATTTCTCCTTTGTCATTGGTTTGTGCTAATTTTATTATGATGTGCCTTAGAGTAGGTTTGTTAGGGTTAAGATAACTCGGTGTTCTGTTTGCTTCTTGAATTTGAGGCTTTAGTTCTTTCCACAGGCTTGGGAAGTTCTCATCTATTATTTGTTTGAATATGTTCTCTATTCCATTTTCTCTCCTTCTGATATACCCATTATTCTTATGTTGCTCTTTATTGGAGTCAGACAATTTTTTTAGGGCTTTCTCATTTTTTTTTTAATTCGTGAGTCTCTTTCCTCTTCTCTTTGTAGTGCCTCTAGTTACCTCTCTTCTATGTCACTAATTTTCTGCTTTATCTGGCCTGTTCTATTCGCTAAACTTTTTATCTCACTTTCAGTTCATGAATTAAGTTTTTTATTTCTGTTTGATTCTTTTTCATAGTTTCAATTTCCTTGGTGATGTATTCTTTCTGTTCATTGAATTGATTTTTGAGCTTCCTAAATTTCTTTTATGTGCTTTCTTGTATATCCCTGAGCAGTTTTAGGATTTCAATTTTAAATTCTCTATCATTTAACTTCAAGGTTTTAAAGCTATTAAAATTTTTACATATATTTTTTCTCATCTATCTGAAGTACATCCATGGTATTCAATTTTTTTTCTTAATGGCATTTGAGAGTGGTATTGTTAATAACACTAATAAGAGTTGATAAAGAATAAAAAAATAAAGACAAAAAAATAAAAAAGTAAACAAATTAAAAAATTATGTTTTGAAAAAATACAGTAAAAAACTGCAAATTATATTGTGCTAAATGGAACTACATAGAATGGAGGGCCTCAGTTATGAAGAAGTGACAAAGAGACAAAAAACGAGGTAAAAACCCACAAAATGCTCACAGGAAAAAATTTGGATCAAGAATAAAATAATTTGTTTGCAAATGATGATCAAATGAGAGATATAGTGAAAGAAAAGAAGAGAAAAAGAAAAAGAAAAGAAATACAATAAAAAATGCAAATTCTATTGCATTAAGTGGAACAAAAATTATAAAGAATGGAGACCTAGAGTTGGGGGGAATGCTAATAAGATAAACAGTGAAGTAAAAAGCACACAAAATGCCACAAAAAAAATTTGAATCAAAAATAAAATAATTTCTTTGTGAGTGAGGACCAAAAAGGAGAAAAAATAAAAGAGAAAAGAAGAAACCAAAAGAGAAGGAGAAAAAAAGAGAAAAGAAAGAAGAAATAAAAAGGAGAGAGTTAAGGTTTTTGGAATGTAACCCTCAGAGAGAAAAAAAAAAGAATGGAAAATGTAACACCTATGGGTATTGAAGTTCAAAATGAAAAGAAAAGAATAAAATGGAAAGAGCACAAATGGACCAAAGTGGAAGAAAAGATACAAAAATGAAAAAAGTTATAAAGACTGAGGATTTTTTTCTGGTTTTGAGAGTTACTTTCTTCCTTTTTCTTCTTTCTCTTTTTTTTCAGTGGCACTGTACCCTAGGTTTTGTTCCTGTGTATCTCTTAGGTAGAGATTTACAGTGTCTCTATGGTGATGATATAAACTAAGCCTCAGTCCTGTTGGTAGGCAGGGCTTGTTAGTGTTTGCAAGCTACAACAACGAGAGAGTTTGTTTTCCCGGAGCCTCTGCCCCAATCTTTCCTTCTTGAACTGGCAGCCTGGAACCCAGCTGTGAAGTTGCCACTGCCAGTGTCTGTAGAGCAAGAGGCTCTAAGAACCTCCAAAATAATGCTTTATCTCCACTCAATGCAGGGTAAGGGGTAAGGCCTGGCATTCCCAAGCCTCCAGCATAATCAGGCAATGCTGGGAGCCAATTGCTCCATGGGTGTCTCTCTATGAGCCTCCAGGTATGTTTAATATGCCTCAGTGCTTCACAGGACTACTCTTCCCAGACTTTTTGCACTTTGTAACCTGTATCAATTAGCAGAAAGATACCCCAGTCACTGCCTGCAGAACAATAGGTCTTAAAAGCTGCCAAGTCCCCTTTCCAGATCCTTTTAAAGCACCGCCCTGGGTATAAAAGCTCTGCCTAACAGAGCCATCAGCTTAAGCAGGTAGGCGGGTGAGCTGATTTCTGGTCAGGCTGCTTTCTAAGGTTTCCCGGGTATGTCTAGTTAAATTTGCCTTAGCGCTCTGCGGGTCTGCTCTTCACAGGCTTCTCCCTTGATTGGAAACCTATAGCCCAGCCTGCCCAACTTCTGCAGTGTTTTATAAGGTCTGTTCCATAGAAATGTGTTTTTTACCCTGTATCAGCTGGCAGAAAGTTGCCCCAGACACTCCCTGCTTAGCGAGAGGCCCTATGAACTATCAAGTCCCTCCTCCGGGTTCTCTTAAATTGTAGACCTGGGAAAAAAAGACCTTGTCAGCCAAAGCCACTGCCAGGAAAAGCCAGCCAGGCAATGAGCAGACTGCCGGTTGGGTTCCTTTCAGCGATCCGCAGGTCTGCTCTCCAGAAGCTGTTCACAAGCTGCCTGTGCACCCCTCCCCCCAGCAATTCTGTAATTTTCTTCATGGGGAATTTGCTTTGTTAGCTTGTATGGCTGGCAAAGGCACCCTCCCCAAAGAGGTTCGAGCATAGGTAAGCCGGCTTTCATGCACTCTCTGCATGCTGTTGTTTGGGGAGCAGGGATTACACAGAGACTCTGGCTATAGCCCACACAGAAGGTCACCACTAACAGTCTCTGACCCAGCCCCTTCATTGGAAACACAGGCGCCCATGCCTGAGGCGCTAGGAGGAACCCCTTGTAAACTGCTCGCACTCACCGATCCAGAGACTAGGGGTAAACAATGCCCACTCCACAGGCAAGCCACTGGCCCACCTCTGCTGGGGTTTTTGCTGGTCTTAGCTCTGCGTAGGTTGAGCCGTGGGCACACTGTGTCCTTGGCTTGAATGTTTTCGCCCTAGTCCTCCCTTCTTCTGAGTTCCAAGTGAAAAAAAAGTTTTCTCATGTCAGTGAGGGAAGCAGAATACTCAGTTCTCCATCCTATTTCCTTCAGAGTGATTTTTCAGCCACCTTTTTGCCCAATTGTTCCTTTGTTTGATGTATGTGTATTTCAGATGCTTCTGGGATTGTTTTTCTGTCTCTAGTTGTTGAATTTTTTAAAAATTTCAGGGACAGGTATCGGGAGATCCCCTCACGGCTCTGTTTCTCTGACGTCACTCATATTCTTTGTTTTAATTTTATATCTATATGGCTTTGGGCAATTCATTTAACTATTCTTTTGGCTCAATTTTCTCATTTTAACAACAAAATGTTTAGAGTATGTATTTATTTCTTGATTTCTAACTTTATTTTATTTTATTTTTTTACAGGAACAGAGAGAGAGTCAGAAAGAGGGATAGATAGGGACAGACAGACAGAAACAGAGAGAGATGAGAAGCATCAATCATTAGTTTTTCATTGCTGTTGTGACACCTTAGTTGTTCATTGATTCCTTTTTCACATGTGCCTTGACCGCGGGCCTTCAAAAGACCGAGCAACCCCTTGTTGGAGCCAGCAACCTTGGGTGCAATGTGGCGAGCTTTTGCTCAAGCCATATGGGCCCCACGCTCAAGCTGGCAACCTCGGGGTCTCAAACCTGGGTCTTCCGCATCCCAGCACCACCACCTGGCCAGGCTTGATTTCTAACTTTAAATCATATAATTTGTCTTCTTTGTTTAAGACAAAATTAAAGAGTCACCAATTGTCATTTGGATAGAACTCTGAAGGTACTTTAATTCAACTTTCTTATTTTAAAAATGAAAGAGCTAAGCTACTAAAAAATAATCAAATAATTTAGAGGTACTATCCCTGGAAGAACTAACCACCATTCCCTAGTACCTCTAAGGGGCTCAAGTTTAATTCGCTCTAGGCTCTCTGGCTCTTAACTGATCAGCTAACTGAAGAAATAGAGAACAAAGAGGAAGAATTGAATGCCTTTAAGGATAGTAGTTACTCAGTATAGACTTAGAAGAAACCAGGATTCACTAGAGTAATAGGGCATTCTTGGGAATGAGACTTAGAGTTCAGAAAACTTGACCCCAAAAGTATAATTAAGTAGGAATTTATCCAAACAACTGCTTTGATAGTAGAAAGACTATTACTTCTTCACCATGATTTATACATATTTGGATTCCCAAAACATGATTTAGTATAACAGCTTTGTCCTTAGTAAAACTTAGAAAATATTTTTCAAGTGAATAAATTAGTTACTATTCCATTTCTTCTAGGAGTACAAAGCTGCAAAGGGCATTGCTTCAAATCTAATGAGGAGAAAAGTCTAGATTATTTACAATATCATAAACTTTATTGAGTTTATTAGAGAACTGATTCCTCAAGGCAAGGAAGCAAACCAAATTCCAAAGATAAATACACCCATCCAAAAAGGGACAGGTTATGCAAGCTACATCACCTTAGTTGAAACAGGAGAGGAAGAGATGACCACTCTAAGGAAGTGAGTACACTAGAAATAAGCAAAAATTTCAATGAATCCTTTATGGCCCTGAGTGGAATAAGATGTTAGTGTTTGGAATAGCTATAAGCCTTAATCAGTAGAAAAGTTTGTATTACTTGCAGACTTTTTTTTCCATGGGCTTCTCCAGATACTCAGGAAAAATATGGAGACTTAGCAGAAGGGCAGAGAAATATTTCAGTAGCACAAGTGAAGAAAGTGATTAGCATCAGTGGGGATACAAGACATAATTTCTGCCCATGTTTTTGGATCTCTCCCATAGAGCAAATACCTTATGCCCTTGAAGAAGGACAAAAAGAAAATTCAATCAGATAGTACAGGAGTGGAAAAAACTCCTAGGACACAGACAAAAGCTTGTTGTTATTAGGAAGATGTTGAACTCTCTATCCCTGGGAAGGAGAAACACAAATGATCCTAGACTCAGGATTCAACATTGATTCAAAGCAGAGGCCTGATACCACTGGGGAGGGACAGGAAAGGTTCACTCAAGATTGTCAGTAACTGTGAAGGATATGAGATTTTACTCTACTCACAAGCTAACGAGGTTACTTGAAACAATTTCACAAATGCTAGCAAAGTAACATGAGGCTTTTAAACCATAAACAAAGGACAGTTCAATACTCATGTCAATAATGGGAGTCAGAATGTCAACATTTTTTTCATCGGTTCCACAAACCCCAATTTCTATAGTGTCACATGATGAAGGTTAGCAGACATATGCCTGGTCATGCAGTGGGCTGTCTTGCAAAAATAAGAATTCTGATTTAGGATAGTTTAATTTCTTTTAAGATAGTTTAATTTTTAATATCAAACAGCAAACAGACTTACATGACTTTTGTCCCAGAAAGAGACTTTATTATAACGGACAGAAAACAAACCTGCTCTCTGTTCCAGAAAAATACTATCTTTTACTTACAAGGTTGTTCACTATAGAGAATTATTGAAATGATGCTCCAGGCATAAGAAACAAAAACAAAACACCATTACTGTCTCTGCTGTTCAGAAGCAGAAGAGAATTGTCTCTCAAAAATACTATCCACAGAGATAAAACAGAGTTTGCTGCCACAGGGAGCAAAATGCCCTACCATAGAGGTGCAAAGACGTAAGTTTTACCTAACATTGACTCTGGACCAGGACAACAAAAACCCCTGAAACTACATCATGAACCATATACCACATATCCATCATAGCACCGTACCCCTCAGATTATCTCAAGAACTTGGAGAGAGACTCGTTTCTGTGGTCACATGTATGTAGGGATGGCTAAAAGCTGGTGTGGGAAAAGTAACACAAAAGAACTTAGGACCACAGATTCTATTTAGTAGACAGGGAAATTTGAATTTATATTGAATTTTAATAGCAACAAAAAACCCAACCCAGATTGTCTCAACCACACACACTAACTGGCTGATGAAAGAAGAAGACCATTGCTAAGATTAAATACTACCTTCCTCTATTTATACTGCTCTGTATGTGAAATCTGATATTCAATAAAAAATTTTGAAAAATTTTGCCTCACTGTGGTGGTGCAGTGAGTAAAGTGTCCCACTGAAATGCTGAGATTGCCAGTTCAAAACTTCAGGCTTTCCTGGTCAAGGCACATATGCGAAGCAACTACTGTAAGTTGATGCTTTTTTCTTCTTTCCTACCTCCACTCCTCTCTCTCTCTCTCTCTCTGTCTTCTTTATAAAATCAATAAATTTTTAAAAATATTTTAAAAATTGTAAAGTGCACACAGAAAAATAAACAAACAAAAAACCAATAACCCATTTTTTGAGCTGAAGCATCAACATCACAAGAAACAGTAACAGCTCAGATATTGTAACTAACTGAAAGAAGTGTTAAAAGTTATTATCACTAAATATTAAAGGACCTAGAGGAAAAGGTAGACACAATGAATGAACAAATGGGAAATTTTAGCAGCTGGACCAGCAACATTAAAATGTTAATTTTTTAAAAAAACTTTATATCAGAGGTAAAAAAAAGTAAATTTTTAGCAATCATATAAAGTAGAATGTATGCAGATGAAGGAAGACTCAGTGAGTTTGAACTTACATCAACAGAAATTATTAAAATAGAAACAGACACAGTTTTTTAAAAAGTACTGGATTTCCCCAGGTGTAAGATGCACTCTTTTCTGAAGAATTTGGGGTCTAAAACTGTGTGCGTATTTTAGAGTGGTTGTAGTTTTCTTTACTTGCATTTTCTGCTTGTTATCTTTATGCTTATTGTTTTTGCACTTGTTACCAGTATATTACGTAAGTTATGTTTTGCTACGTTCTGCCCAGAAATGGCTCAGAAAAGATTTTTATACACTGCTGAATTCAAGTTAAAAGTGATCCAGTTTGCAAAAGTGAATGGAAATTGTGCTGCTGAATGTAAGTTTGGTCCTCCCCCAATTGAGAAATTGATCCGAGACTGGCTAAGAGAAGAAGAAACCCTACTGAAAACGCCACAGCATAAAGAAAGTCATTAGAGGCAAGTCAGCAAAATGTCCTAATTTAGAAAGAAAATTAGAGATATGAATTGAAAACAAAGGGCAATTGAAGTTGCTATATCTACAAAGTTGGTTCAGCATAAGGCAAGAATTGCTGATGAAAAGACAGTTACTGATTTCAAAGGAGGACACAATTGGTGCTTCCTGTTCATGAAACAGAATGGACTAAGCATGCATTCATGCATCAGATTTGCCCAAAAGATGCCTTAAACCTCTCAGCAGAAGGTCCTTAAATTTCATCATTTTGTCATTCAATGTCAGAAGACACCTCAGTTTGAGTTGGAACAGATTGCAAATATCGACAAAGTTCCACTTCAATTTGATGTCCCAAGTAACAGAACTGTTGATAGAAAGGGGGTAAAAACTGTAACTGTGAAGACAAGTGGACATGAAAAGAGCATTATACAGTTGCCCTATTAGGTTGTTCTGATGGAACCAAGCTGCCTCCTGTGCTGATTTTTAAATTCAAAACAATGCCAAAAGAAGACATTCTTTGAGGAGTGACTGTCCACGTTCATGATGGGGTTGGCTGGATCAGGATGGGATGAAGATCTGGTTTGAGAAAGTCTGGAGAAAGAGACCAGGTGGCCTCTTATAAAAACCTGACCTATTGGTGCTTGATCAGTTCAGTGCACACATACCAAAAAAACACAAAGAAGATTGCTGCAGAGCAAAAAACAAAACTTGGCATCATACCTGGAGGCTTGACATCCCAGCTCCAACCACTTGATATCAGCATTACCAAACCCTTCAAAGCTGCCATGAGAGACAAATGGAACCAATGGATGAAGTCTTCTGGGGACAATTTGATACCAGCAGGTAGAATGAAGAAATCAACTATAGAAGAAGTTTGTACCTAGGTGAAAAGATCCTGAGATAATATCAAGATTGAAATTGTTGTCAAGTCATTTAAGAAGTATGTCTTTTTAGATGCCATGGATGGCACTGAGGATGAGGCAATATAGGAAGACTGATTCATAATTAGACACAGTTGAGGACAAGCTAATGGATGAGAGTTTTGACAATGATGAGGAGTTGTATGACTTTTGTGATGAATAAAACTTGAGTTCTATAACTTTATGTAATACTTTATTTTTTTCAAATTTCAGGACTCAAAGTTAAGGTGCATCTTATACATGAGTGCATCTTATACATGGGGAAATATTATATTTTAAAAATCCCAAAATGAATAATATAACAAAAAAGATCTACAACACATTATCAAGTGGTATATACATGAAAATAGAATCTCACAAAGAGAAAAGAGAGATTACAGGGCAGAAATAAATATTTGAAGAAATAATAATTAAAAATTTTATGTAAAAAAGGGCAAACACCTAATTATTCTTTAGAAAAAATTCAGACTTCAAACAATAATAATAAAACAAACACATATGTAGATACATCATAGTAAAACTTAAATATAAAGATGAACAGAAAATCTTATTTTTTTAATTCCATGGGAGGAGAGGAGATAAAAAATCTTGGAGGCAGCAATGAATAATAACATATTACATACAAGAGAATAAAAGATAAGAACTAGAATAGAAATTACAATGCTAATGAGAAATTATAGTTTGCATACCTGCAAATCAAGTAATATTGAAAGAAGTTTCTTCAGACAGAAAGAGTAAAATATCAAATACAAAGAAATAGGAAATGTTAAAAAAATTAAGGTTCAACAAGTACTTCAATGTTATATTGTAAATAATTAGCTATGGAAAATAGAAATTTCTCTTAAAAATATCTGCATCGTTTATACATTTATATTGTAATATTTCTATATGTGAGACAATACTGAAAATGTTACACACAAGTATTAATGATAATAATATTAATAATAATAAAAAGTAATAATTATTTAAAGTGAAATCTCAGAGAAATATTTAAAATTAAATCTTTTAAAAAAACACACAAACACTCATATGCCTAGACGCATAATCAAATTGCTAAAATCAAAGGTGAAGAGAAAATATAAATGACAATTGTAATTACTTTGAACTTAGCCTGGGGATAGTAATAAAGAAAATAAATAAAATCTATCAAAATAAAATCATGTATTTACTTTTCAAAGATAATAAATATTTTGTGAAAAAGTTTCCCAATGATCATCTTTTCTTCCAAAATATATATTCTTTTACCTAGCTACTTCACTAATCCTAAAAGAAATAGTCCTGAGCACAGAAAAGCATGCTTCCATGAGGCCTGCTGCATGCTTCTCATCTAGCACTGCAGCCACCTCTTTTGTAGCATACCTGGTTTTAGTCCCATTTATAAAATATTTTCATAAATCATAAAGCTATCTCCTCAGAGCAACTTGCTTGCCAGAGTTAGCCTGCTCTTATGTTTACACAAACTAGATGAAGTTTTTTAATAACCCAAGTTCTTCCACTCCTGTGTACATACTTATATAAGACTTTGGAAAATTACATATGATAATTTCTACAAAGCATTCAGGATAATACTTCATATATAATAAACAGGAATATCTAAATTTTGTATTATTTTTTAACTGTTTATTAACTTGTATATACATATATATTTTCTCTTGCACTTTGCCTTTATACTGTATGTGGCACAAATTGGCTCTCAAAAATACATTTTATTGAAAGATAAAATCTAAATACCCATTAATAAGTGTTAAGAAATATAGTTTAACTCTTATGGGTTATCATTTCTTTAAAATATAAGGGTATATGTCAATTACATTTCAATAAAAAATATAAAAAATAGGTAAATAATAGACAATAATATTTTAAATGCTTATGGTTTAATGTAAATGTGAAATTTTGATGAAATTTAGGCTAACAATAAATATTAGTTCAGTATTTAAGCATGTATAAAAGGAAATCAACTGGAAGGATTTAAACCGAACTATAGTGACTTTTATCAAATGTCAGCTGAAAGTTTACTAAAATATATTAATTAATTTGTTTCTTTTTTCTAATGAAGGTTTTGCATCTTTTAATTTTATAATACAAAACAAACAGAACTAAATACAATTTCAAAAACTATAAAAATCAATATCTTTTATTTCCAATTTTTTAATCCCAGCGTTTCAAATATTTCTTCTTTATCTGTTGGCCAGAACACCACAGCTGCCTACATTTTTCTTCTTACACCTCTCTGACCACTCCTTATATTTTTTACTTGGCTCATTCAGTCATCACAATTGCTTGATGTTGGAGTGTCTCAGGCTTCTAGTTTATATCTACATTTATTTCCTTTCTTATGGTTTTAAATATGCATATTATTATTACTCCCAAATTTATATATTCAGCTAAGATCTCATCTTCTGACTTTAGGCTTATATATTCAACTGTATACTCGCCATATCTACTTGAATCCCTAAGACACCTTGGACTTAACGTATCTAAAAGTGAAACATTGATCTTTTTCTATTCCACCATCAGGGTCTGCATCTTTTGCAGTCTTCCCATACATCTATTTTTCTCAAACATTATATTTATACATATTTGGTTTTATATTAATACTCAATCTAGGGTCTCAAAATTAAAGGAACTTAAAAATTAAGTTATATCTGAAGACTCATGTAGTTATGAGATCATACCTACTGAATGCTCTAATGTGACATAATAAACATAACAATAAAATTCAAATGCACATTGTATAAATTTTCTTAGGAAAATTAAGTGTTTTTCAGAAAAAAACATTTATTATTTTAAATACTTTATACAAAATCTGAGGCTTTTCAGAGCCCTTCTTGGAGTGGAGCTGGAGGGTGAAATGGGGTTTGGAGATACCCAAAGACAAGTCAGAAGGAAAAGCCCCTCCTTGTGCTACTCATTCATTGATTTAACAGGTATTGCTTGAGCACATAGACTTCAAAAGCATATTTTCTTAGTACTAGGAAAACAAAGATGAATATTCTAGTGAATAAGAAGCAAGTTATCAAATAATAAAGTGAATAGAATTTATAATATGCAGTAAAAATGGTATAAAGATGGTATTATTTAGATATTACTAATGAGGAACATTTTGAATGAAGACCTAGATGTTTCATCAGAAATTTACATATTTTTCATGAGACATTTCAAAATACTGTTCAATTCACCTTATGTGTTGATAAGTTGTGACAGCCCAAGCAGTTTGCCAGTGGTGATGGAAATATTCAAATATGAGCTTTACAGACCTTAGACTTGCCAGCTTAAGACAAAATTGTGTAGAATAATTTTCTATTTTGCTACAAGGTAGTGGTAGTAGTGCTTAAATTTAACTCAGACTCATCTGAGCTATGTTGGCTCAGGTGATACTGTTGAGCTCCAGTGACAATTTCATTGAAAGATGAAATGAAACAGATTGTTTTATGTAGTTCAGGAGAAGTTTTTCATGTCATTTGATTTGGAAGAAATACTGGTCAACCAAGCTCAGAACACTATGATGGCAATTCATAAGCTTTGAAAATGAAAAAAAAAATTTTTTCAAGCATTTCGCTTAGTAAAGTACTTATTTCAGAATACTGATGTCAGAATATTAAAAAAATATGGGATGGATCTTTTAAATTAAACTGCCAAGCATTATGTAGTCCACAATACCTGTTTAAATGACAGAAGATGGCTCAAACACCAGGAAAAAAAATTAGAGAAAAAACATGAAAAGTATGATTTCAAAGTTTGAAAACACACATTATCTACTGCCTATCTATCTCCCCATTCACTAGTACACATAAGTATGTGCAGATCATAATATCTGTAGCATGTTCATTTATTAAGTACCTACCATATTCATGATGCTGCATTGTTATAAATAATAAATAAAAGTTTTCTTTACTCCATGTCCTCACTATCATTTGGTATTGTCAGTGTTCCAGATTTTGGCCATTCTAATATATGAGTGGTGGACACACAATGTAGTAAATAGTTCACATGCTATGGAGATGTACACTTGAAACATATGTGTTTCTATGGACTAATGTCACCCATTAAATTTAATTTCTAAATAAAAAATGCAAGACTAAATATGATATTGTTTTAGTTGTGATTTTGTGAATGAGAGCTTTGTATTTTCACTCAGGGATTTAGATGTGTTCAAAAAGATGCTAATGTTTTTATTATTATAATGATTTGGAGGTAATGTAAATAATTAAGATCACAAATTGTTATGTTTAAACTTATAATATTTAACTGAGAATAGTTTATTTGTTTCCATTAAAGATGCTAATCTTTAATTTAGAAAAAATTGAAATAAATAAAAATAAAACTAGAACTTATCAAAATGTATGAAATAAAACAAAAGCAGTTTTCAGAGGAAAGTTTATTCCTTTAAATGTGTATGTTTGATAAAAAGATTTAAAATCAATAACGTTGGCTTTTCTTTTAGAGAATTAAAGAAAAAAATTAAATTTAAAACTTACAAAAATAGTAAAAATTAGAGCAGAAATAATAAAATGGAAAACAGAAAAACAGAAGAGAAACTCTTTAAAAATAAAAACCATTTCTTAGAGATGATCAATAAATTGGAGAAACCTCTAGTTATGTTAACCAAGAAGAGAAAGAAGAAAAAATATACCAATATAAGAAATGAAATAGGAGTCAATATTATTGATCTTATAGATATAAAAATAATAATAAAGAAATACAGTAAAAAACTGTACACCTCAATATTAGATAACTTATATAAAGAAACAACACTTTTAAAGGTCAAAACTATGAAGATATACACAATATAAAATAATTTATCCAACTAAAACTATATGTATTTTAAAATTGAATATATAATTAATAACTTTCCAAAAAAGGAAAGAAAGCACCAGACCAAAATGGTTATGATGATTCTATATGCAAATTCTACAAAATATTTAAGAAAAAAGTAATACTTCTACAAACTCTTTGAAGAAATAAAGCAAGCAGAGGGACAGGGTTCTCATTCTAGGAGGTAAGTAATATCCTAATATGATCACCAGATAATTGTATCACAAGAAAGTAAAGCTACAAAAATATGTTTTATTAATAATGAGGCAAAAAAAAACCCTCAACAAAATATTAACAAATAAAATTCACCAACATATAAAAATGATGATACATCTTAACCAAAGAGGGTTTATTTTAGAGTATAAAATTGGATTAATGTCAATAGTCAATTGATGTAATATTCCACAGTAATAGAATAAACATTTACCCATCTTGTGATCAAAATTAATTCAGCCTGTGCCTTGTCTGGCTAGAAAGTTGGTGGTTAGTTCTACCTCGTATGGGTTCCCAGTTTTCAGTTCTCTTAAAGAAGCAAAATAAATTATAAAATTAAAAGCCAAATGAGTTTATAGCACATCATAAAAATAGTAATAATAAAGAAACATATGGTGATTACAAAAAGAAAAGAGAAAGGGACAGAGACTCTATTTAAAGAAATAATAGTTGAAAACTTAGCAAACATGGTGAGAGAAATGGACATTCAAATTTACAAGGTTCAAAAGATCCCAAATAGGTTGAAACTGAAAAGTGCTACACCAAGACACATTATAATTAAATTATCATAAGTCAAAGAAAAAAATTTTCAGACAAGAATACTTTACCCAAAGAAGCTTGCTTTTGGAAATGGAAAGATAAAAAGACTTTAGCAAACAAACAAAAGTTAAGAGAATTCACCACAATTAGATCAACCTTACAGAAAAGCCAAAGGATATCCTTAAAATAAAAATAAAAATATACTGATCAATACTACAAAAACATAGGAATGATTAAAACTTGCTAGAAACCATAAATAAATAACACTGGGGAACAATTTTTTTTTTCATTTCTGTAGCATTAGGTTTTAGAACTGTTTCTATATATTTCTACATCGCTGATTCCAAATCTGAAATCCGTTTTTGGTGCATGCTCAAGTTTTTATGCAATTTTAATTTCTTTTTGTTACAGTTAATGTTATGCATTGGTTTTTAAATTGGAGTTAAAGAGCTATAACTCTTGGATTGAACATCATCACAAGGCAATTAATGTTTTAAAACATCCTTTTACATAATTGTAGTTGTTTTTAAATGTAAAAAAATATATCTGATAAAATACCCTCTTATTTCATTTTAAGATTAAATCATAGCTTCTTCAAGTAGGCGTAAATGTAAGAATAGTCCTGACATCTTCTGTTATATATGTGGCTCTTACACACTTCCACGTCAAAGGTGCAATATTTCATCATTTGTGACACGTGCATATATTGCCTATTTTTAAGTCCCCCTTGACGATCAAGACAAGAATTGGGCTCCTTATATTGTGTGTCCTAATTTTGAGGAAATGCTTTTTTGACTGAACAAAAGGAAAATACAAAGGAATGTCTTTTGGTATCCCCATGGTTTGGCATGAGCCTAAGACCACAGCAGTGACAGTTATTTTTGTCTTATCCATACAGGGTATAAAGCACCAATCTGGAATGATGAGTTCACTGGTTCAAAGCGTTGGGCTTGCCAAAGCAAGGCACATATGAGAGTTGGTGCTTTCTGCTCCTCTCCCTCCTCTCTCTTTCTCTCTCTAAAATAAATAAATAAATAAATAAATAAATAAATAAATAAATAAATAAATACAAGGAAGTTAGTCACAAAGAACCACATGTTTCATTATTTCACTTAAATAAGTTCAGAAATATCAAGTCTAAAATAAAAGAAATTAGTGTGTATGTCCAAGGCCAGGTTTTGTGTGTTTATGGAGAATCAAGACTGACTACTAGTTATGGAGTTCTTTTAGAAAGAATAATATTACTATTTTTATTAATTTATTGTGTTTACATAAATTCTAATGTCACCCGTGTTCCCCAGTACATCCCCACTGTCTGCCTCCCCATAACGCCCTCCACCCTTTCCTCCAGGATTTGCTTTACTGCTTTTGTCTCACCCTACCACCCTATCATCCCCTTTCCCTCTGTCCGCTTTCCTTCTGGATCCTTTGATCCCACCTCTGTCTCTACTCTGCTCTTCAGTTCATATTATTCAGCAGATTCATCATATGAGTTAGGTCATATGATATTTTTCTTTCTCTGCCTGGCTTATTTCAATTAACATCATAGTTCCCAGGTTCATCCATGTTGTCACAAAAAATAATATTTCATTTTCCATGGCCCCATAATATTCCATTATGTATATGGACCACAACTTTTTAATTCAATCATACACTGATGGACACTTGGGCTGTTTCCAGATCTAGGCTATTGTGAGCAATGCTGCCGTATATTCCTAAAAGTAAGATGGCTGGGTCAAAAGGCAGGAAAAGATATTTAACATTACCATCATCAGAAAGCCATATATATTTTATTATTTTTTATATATAAAGATTAAAAACACTCATTTTAATAGAGTTAAAAGGGTGTTATAGAAAATGTGGAGCAATTAGGGCTCTTGAATGGTTTCACTGGAGTGTAAAATGATATAGCTACCTTTGAAAACTATGTGGCAATACATTTTAAAGTTTCCAGAAATTCTTTTTCTGGAAAAAGAGAAAATAAACATATGTCCAAACAAAAACATGCATGTAGTCACAGCATCATTATTTATAACAGCTAGAAATTAGAAAGCATACTAATGATCATCAACTACTGAATGAAAAACAAATGTGGTATATCCATAAAATGGAATACTATTCAGAAACAAAAAAGAACACAATATTAATACATGTTAAAATATGTTTGAATTGCACAAACATGATACTGAGTGAATTAAATGAAAAAAATCTATACTATACAGTTATATTGATAAGAAATTCACCAAAAGGCAGAACTATATATAGAGAAAGAAAATGAGTCCTTACCAGGGGCCAAAAGTGGAACAGGGGAATTAAGTACAAAGAGGCAGGAAAAAACATTATAGGATGAAAGAATTATTTTATATTTTGATAGTGGAGATAATTAAGTGATTAGTATAAATTAACAAAATTTATCAAAATGTACATTTAACAAATGTATGTAATGTATTAAAAAATAAAAGTGTCAATAAATGAAATATAAAATATGTAACCCTTTACATAGCTATTTCCCAGTTCACTGAATAAATTTTCTATGTAAATTATTAGCACATGGTCTGATTGATGAGAGATATCTTTTTGTCACTTGTAATGCTCAGAGTATCATGTCATCTCTTAACATATAGATATCTGATGTCAAAAAAATAAATAAGCGGCCCTGGCTGGTTGGCACAGCAGTAGATCATCGGACCATTGTGTGGAAATCCTGAGTTTGATTCTCAGCCAGGGCACTCAAAAGAAGCACCCATCCTTTCTCTCTCTCTCTTTATCTCTCTCTCTTTCCCTCCCACAGCCAAGGCTTTATTGGAACAAGTTTGGCCCAGGCACTAAGGACGATTCCATGGCATTTGCTTTAGAAGCTAAAATTACTCTGATTGCAGAGGAGCAATATCTCAGAGGGGTTGAGCATCACTTCCTAGTGGGCAAGCCAGGTGGATTCAGGTTGGGCACATACAAGAGTCTGTCTGTCTGCCTCCCAGCCTCTCATTTCAGAAAAATACAATAATAATAATAATAATAATAAACAAGCTCTATCGATTACTTCTATTTATTATGTTACCTTAACTCATGTTTACAAATTAAAAAGTGAAAGGCCAAAATATTCAGCTTGACTCTTTTTCTTTTTCTTTTTTGAAGTGAGGAGCAAGAGAGGCATTGCTTTGGGGCATTGCTCTGCTGTGCCCAGGTCCCATGGAGCGCCTTGGCTGCAGGAGGGGAAGAAAGAAATAGAGAGAAAGAAGAGGGGGATGGGTAGAGAAGCAGAGGGGCATTTCTCCTGTGTGCTCTGTCTGAGAATCGAACATGGGACTTCCACATGCTGGGCTGACGCTTTACTGCTGAGCCAACCAGCCAGGGCCAAAATATTTAGTTTTAAGAAGCAATAACCAATATAATTGATGCTTTAGCAAGGTAATGTGACAGACATTTTAAGAAATACAAATATTAAACAAAAGTGCTCTTGTCCAGATGACCTGACAATAATACTGGCAAACAAACGTGTATGCAGCTACTTACATATTGTAGCATGTAATAGCATATGGTAATATAATTAGTATATGAACTAATTTAGAACTGTAGGGAAGAAATGAAAAAGTTTAAATTTTATGCAATATAATTGAATGATAAGATAACCTGGAGATGTTTTCTTTGAACATATGTACCCTGATTTACTAATGTCACCACACCAAAATTAATAAAATAAAAAATTAAAAAATAATTAATTTTAATTAGGTCTAAAAATGTTGGTAGAATTTTATTTTTTAGACAAGGAAGATCATTTCAGATTAAAAAAAGAAAATAAACATTATGAGAAAATTTCAAATTTTTATTTCCCAGTGACAATGTGTTGTTTCTTGTAAGTAAAATAGATTAGGAGAAAATGAATAAATATGGAAGATGGCCTAACACATGAAACTAAAGAGCTAGTTTTCATGGTAGAAACATTATAATTGCTTATGTAAGCAATAAAATCGTGAAGCTTTTGAATAAGTGTAGGCATGCTGAATGTGATCTAATGTGCATTCTCAAAAAAGGAGAAGGAAAATTGCAGCAAAAAGAATGAGAGAGAGAGAAAGTTAAGGAAAACAATTAGGAGATTAAGAGATTTGAATAAGAAGCTATAACAAGAAAATGGGCAATATAGCAACTATGTAAAGAGACATTTTTTCCCTGGAGGTAAAACCAACAGGTATTGAATCATGATAAGGTGTAAAGGTGCAAGGAAGTTAATGGATAACACAGTACTTTCTACTCTACATAAGATTAAATGGTAACACAATTACCAAAATAGAAGAAAAAAGAGGAGAGAATTAGTAGTGAGTTTAATTGCTGCTATGCTGAATCTGGGATGCTTGGAAGCACAGTAGAATTTTAAAATACTTTCCTAGATTCCAAAGTTGAGTCAAGGTTAAGAATATGTATGCATAAACCACATATCGGCTGTAGTTCAAAATACCGCATCAGATCCCATGAATGTCTAATGCCAAATGAGGAGTATAAAACAAAAATTATGAATTTGAAAGGCAGATCTGGACAAAGAAAAAAACAGAGAAAAAGACTTACGATGTCAGAGATAAGGGGAGTCTCAATTGAAAATAATGTTATAGAAACAGACAGAAAGGTTTTTTGCAAGAAGTCCTGATTAATAGTCTGTACACTACAGAAAGCAAAGTAGAAAAAAAAGAAGAATGGGAAAAAGATAATTAATCAATTAAGAGATTTCTGGTATGATATATATATATATATATATATATATATATATATATATATATATATATATATATATAGCTTTGACCTTAGCAAGTTCTTGTAAATAACAATATATTGCTTACTTACTAAATAGTGGTAATTTTAGACATTCTCTTACTTTTATTAACATTTAAATTTAATAATAACTTAATATTGACATGCAGTGATTTTAATTACTTGTCCTATTGATTAGACATTCACCATGGTTAAACAACTCTGATTAAAGATTTTCCTTGAGAAAATTATAGACATTTATAATAACTAATAAATAGAAATTTTTCTCTGTGTGCACTTTTAAAATTAGGCTTTCCTCTTAAAATGAGAAAATGAAACCCCTATGCATTGTTAGTGGAAATATTGACTAGTGTAGCCACTGTAGAAAACAATATGGAGTTTCCTCAAAAAATTAAAAATGGAACTGCCTTTTGAGCCAATGAACCCACTTCTGAGAATATAGCCTAAGAAACCCAAAACACAAATTGGAAAGAATATATGTACCTTTATGTTCATGGAAGCATTATTTACAATAGCCAAGATTTGGAAACAGCCCAAGTTCCCATCAGTAGATGAGTGGATAAAAAGGCTGTGGTACATTTCACAATGGCATCTTACATACTATAAAAAAGAAAGAAATCTTACCCTTTGCAACACCATGGATCGACCTGGAGAGTTTTATGTTTAATGAAATAAGCTAGTCAAAGAAAGACATATACAATATAATTTTACTTTTATGTGATATCTAACAAACAAAATAAAAACAGACTCATAGATACAGAAAACAGATTGACAGCTGTCAGAGGAAAGGGGACAGGGGGACTAGGTAAAAGAAGGTGAAAGATTAGCCAAAAACCATACATGCCTAACACACAGCCACAGACAACAGTATGGTGATGGACAGAAGGAAAGGAGATTGGAGCTAGGTGGAAGTGGGCAAAGGTGATGAGTAATGGAGACAGAAAGAGACTTTGCTTGGGGTGATGAGTGCATGATGCAGTGTACAGATGATGTTTTGAGTTATATACTTGAAATCTGTATGGTTTTGCAAATCAATGTCATCCCCAATAAATTCAATTTTAAAAAAGAGTGCTAACAACTTTCTCAAGTATTCTTAAAGACTTTAGTCTTACCTATTTTTATGTATGTCCACATTATATGCTTGCAAACAAAAATATCTCTTAGAATGGAAAAAGAATAAGGAAAGCACACTCCAGGGACTTAGAATGGTCCCACCATTTCTAATATACTCTCTTATTTGGCTCTCTGATATAATTCTTTTCAGAGCAATGATATTTACTCTGATGAATCTGTAGATTAACCCATCATGTTAGATTCTGTTTTTTCTTTGTAATTAGCTATATTCCATATTGATTAACTTTAAAAACTCTCCTCTATTTATTTCTATATTAAATTTGCAAAAGTATATGTGCACTGGTATACTATTTTATTTATTCACATACTATTAGTCTTTAAAATATAAGATGTTAAGTGATTATATTTTCATGTTAATTATTGTATTTTCTAAAATAATTATAATTTTATAAGTAAATATAGTAAAACTAATGACATATTTAAATATTTACTAGAATAAACACACACCATTTTTTATTAGAAGTTAAAACTTTTTAATGAGAATTATTATATTTATTTGAACCTATATTTATTAGTTTATAGAAAGAAAAAACATCAATGGAATGTATACATTATCTAACATACAAAAATTAATAAGTTTCAAAATGGCCAATTGAGAATGTTACATTTGCTTTTCTTTGATCTCACAAGTAAGGAAAGAGAGAAAGGGAGTGGGGCAAATGGGATAGAAAGAGAAAAGCTAGAAAACTTAAAAAGAATTTAGGGAATATAAACTGCATAAGTGGTCCATCATGACTGGCTCAATGGTAGAGCATCTACCTGGCATGTGGATGTCCTGGGTTCAATTCCTGGTCAGGGCACAAATGAGAAGTGACCATCTGCTTCTTCATTCTTCTTTTTCTTCCTTATCTCTCTCTCTCTCTCTCTCTCTCCCTCTCTCTCTCTCTCTCTCTCTCCTCCTCCTCCTCCTTCTCCTCCTGCAGCCATGGCTCAGTTTGAGCATGCTGGCCCTGGGCACTGAGGATAGCTCAATGGCCTGCCTCAGTTGCTAACTTTGCTCATTTGCTGAGCAAGGGAGCAACCAACCCTGATGGGTAGAGCATCACCCTGTAGGGGACTTGCCAGTGGATCCTGGTCAGGGTCTCTCTTCCTCTCTTCTTCTCCCTTAAGAAAAATAATAATAATAAACTAAATAAATAAACTGAATAAATAAATAATAAAAAAATAATCACAATGGTGACTGTGAACATTAAAAATATTGCAACAAATTTCTGAGATGAACAGAGTATAAACTAAATAGAAGAAGGTACTACACAAAGCAGCTGCCTCGAAAGATGAGATAATATGGAAATAATACTGGGAAGTTCTAGTTATGAAATCAATGGAATGAACAAATGAAATAAGAATGGAAACAAGAATATATTTAAAGATTTATTTAAGAAAAATTGAGCTTACCTATCCCACTCACTTACTTAGGTGTACAGAATATAAGAATATCATAATTTACTCTCAGAAAAAATTTAGAAGACTCTTCTCCAAACCTGCTGCACAACTAAACAGGTGTGTAGGTGGTAGAAATATTTACCACTTGTTCCCTATCTGCTTACAAAATAAAATCCAACCACTGGTCTAATGCTGTACATCATTACAGAGCTCCTAGTCAGCTCTTATTGCCTCAATTTAAAACATAAATTGAAAAGGAAGGAAGATATTTTTTAGAAACAAAGAGATTGACAAAATAAGTAGAAAAACTAACCAAAAATTAAACATAATAATTTTAAAAAAATAAAAAAAGTTTAAATACAATATTCAGTATACACATAAGTAAAAACAGATGCTATGGAAAAAGAAACAGTAAGAGAACCAGTATATTATTAAATATAAAATAATAAAGATAAAAATAAAAGGTGAATTAATGGATTAAGAAAATATAGAGAAAAATCTCCAGAATGTACTGCAAAAGACTAATAAAAGAAATTTTATGAGAAAAGGTGAGCCATAGAAAATTAAGACAGAAAAGTCCAGAATCGAAGTAAGTCCAGATATAGAAAAAGAAAAGAAAAAAAAGGATAAGAAATGGAGAAAATTATCAAAGAAATAATAGTAAAACAAATTCTGACTGAATAGTAAGCAAATACATTTAAAACCTCTAGAAGTTTTTTATATCTAGGTATGCTAGACTTAGTATTCAGTAGTCATACTTACTGAATAAACTCCCTTGCAAAAGAGAACTATAAAAGCTGATTTTAAAGGAGCTACCTAAAGGAACCAGACAGTGAACGAAAAGCAGGTATATTGTTGCAGACAATCCCCAGTGGCAAAATCGCACCAGTGTTAGACAGGTGGAGTCAAACCAAACAGGTTCTGGCTAGGTAAGAATTGAGAGTCAAGACTCAAACTATGAGTAGGTTTATTTAGAAAGTCACATAGGTAGAAGAAGTGAGTGGTCGAAGAAATTGGCTCAGAAAACAGGTTATAGAAGCAGACAAGTGCCCTTGGATATCAGAAGGGAGAAAGGTAAATGTGACATGTCTGGAGGATGGCAGGGAGAGGAGGAAGGACAGAGGAGGGAAAAGGCTTCTAGGAGGGAAGATTGCTATGTCTTCTGTCCTAAGGGCTTGGAAGCGTGAAATTTTAAAGGTGATCCCAGGGGAAGATCTCAATAGAAAAGTATTCACCAGCATTCTATATGTATTGTCCATGTTGCCACTAATTGCTGAGGGCAGCTTCCAGCTTCTACAAGCAAAAAGCTGTGGCTTATGGTAACAAGGAAATAAATTCTGCCAAACACCTGAATGAGGTGTGAAGAATGCCTTTCTCCAGCCAAGTTTTCTGATAAGAACTGAGCTCAGGCCAACATTTTGATTATAGCAAGTAGAGGACTTGCCCTCCCCAATCCATGTTTATCTCCTGAGGTAACAAACATTGCTCTCTTTAGCTTCTAAACAAGTGGTGATATATAGCAATAGAAAAATTGTGTAACAGAGTCATATCTGAAATAGATAAGAATATACATATATATTTATTTTAAATATGTATGTCTTTTAAAATATGAAATATAGTTAGTTCAATGGACAGAATTTTTTAAAAGTTTCATGAAATATATCTCCTTGTTTGTCTATATCTATCTGGTATATCTATCTATCCAAAAACAGAAAAAAAGATATTAGAGTTGTCATCACCAGTCATTAAAATAAGTAGATTTGCCCTGACCAGGCGTCGGATTAGGATGTGGAGGACCCAGGTTTGAGACCCCAAGGTCACCAGCTTGAGCACGGGCCCATCTGGCTTGGGCAAAAGCTTGCCAGCTTGGACCCAAGGTCTCTGGCTCCAGCAAGGGGTAGCTCAGTCTGCTAAAGGCCCACGGTCAAAGCACATGCGAGAAAGCAATCAATGAACAACTAAGGTGTCACAACAAAAAATTGATGATTGATGCTTCTCATCTCTCTCCATTCCTGTCTTTCTGTGCCTGTCTATCCTTCTCTCTCTGTCCCTGTTTAAAAAAAAAAAAAAAAAAAAAGGATAAGTAGTTTTCATTGAAAGTTCTAGAGTTTTGCAGAGTTGCTTAGAACCAACCGTACGGAAGATAGTGTGAGGTGGTACACAGCAGATAAGAAAATAAGGCTCTTTCTTTCCCGTATGCTATCTTTTCTGATAGCGCTACTAAAAACCAAAGAAAAAGATCACCTGCACTTGGTGGCATAGTGAATAAAGCATTTACCAAGCACACAAGAGGCCACAGGTTTACCCCCAGTTAGGGCACATAGGAGAAGCAATGAATGAGTACACAACTAAATGGGACAAATAAGTGAAACCCTGAGTGGATGCTTCTCTTTCCTCTTTTACTTCCTCTCTCTCTCCCATTTGTTCTCTCTCTCTCTCTCTCTCTAAAATCAATGGAAAAATTATTTTTAAAAATTTTAAAAAGAAACAAATGCATTTAAAAGTTATATTATTTAATATTGGTAATAGAAAATAATTGCTAATTAAAATTTTTAATACTATAAATGATATTCCAGTAAGTATTATATAGAAATTTGGCCTCTCATGCATAATGTAATATGTTTTAAAACTTGAGATACAAAAATATTATAAAAGCCATGTACTTAGAAATAAAAGCTGTTAATGCTAATCTTAAATATTGTCTTATAAATTAATATAACCATGAAAAAACACTTAATAACTATAGAATATCTGTTTATTTGGACAACATACAATCCTGTCACTATTTTCACTGCTTAAGTCATTGTTTACTGAGAACAAACTTATACATTAGGAAAGTATCTTTGAAAGTCCTTTTTTAGGACATCTTAAACCTATCATATAAATACACTTGATATTCCATTAGTTGATATCACTTTATGCAATTTAAAATATTCTAAACAATAGTCTTTGATGATTTTAATCACAGAAAATAAGAAATATTTGAAGGACCAGTGCTACAGAAGAAAGGCCTGGTATGCATGAGTCATTAATTCAGACTCTGAAATAGATCAAAGAGGCACCCCCAAAATATCTGCTATTTATTGCTCTGAAGGAGATCATGGTATTTAGCTCACCACAATGTAAATGTTTTTCCAGCTGGGTGAAATGAACTTTATAGTTACTGAATTCTAGAGAAAAAAAGAAATATGCAGTGAAATTTAACTAGTACTTACTGCTATTTAAATAAATTAATTCTAAAGAATGAAATAGAATTTCATAAACCAATCATTTAAAAAATAAATTTACTTGAGCCTGACCTGTGGTGGCGCAGTGGATAAAGCGTCGACCTGGGAACACTGAGGTCACCAGTTCAAAACCCTGCACAGGTCCGGTCAAGGCACATATGGGAGTTGATGCTTTCAGTTCCTCCCCACTTTCTCTCTTTCTCACTCTGTGTCTCCTCTCTAAAATGAATAAAATAAAAATAAAATAAATTAAAAAAAATAAATTTACTTGAAAGATTCCAAGATGGTGACAGAGTAGGTGGACATTCCAACTACCACCTCCCAGGACCAAATTGGATTACAACTTAATTTAAGAACAATCATCTTAAAAAACCAAGTTTGAGCTAAATAAAGAGAAATCTATAACCAAGAATTACAGAAGAAGCCACACCAAGACTGGTAGGAAGGGCAGAGATGCAGAAAGTATTACCCCGCCCCCAGGAGCTAGTGGCGGCTGAGGTTCTGGAGAAACTCTCACTGCAGGGAGGGTTTCCCTGAGAAGGGAAGGTCCTCAACCTCAGGCTTGGTGCCCCAGCCTAGAGCCCCTAAAGGAGGCACCCACAAAGCATTTGGAGGTGAAAAGAGCTGGATTTCTGTCTGTGAGAAATAGATGAAGCTCTCAGGACTACGGGCTCCGACTTAAAGGGCCTGTGCAGAAAATCTGGATCACAGCCACTTACCCAGGGCTCCAGTGGAGAAAGGCTGAGAGGACTAGAGCTGCATGAGGAGAGTGTGGAGTTGGAGATCCAGGGAGAAACACGGTGGAGGATGGCAACCGAAACTCCTGTGTTGAGTCATTCTCCAGTACTGCAGTTGCCATCTTTCTTGGGTGAAGCAGTACTCTCTGAGTAGCATTAATCTGGGAAAAAGCAATTGTTCTGCTCATGGGAATCTCTCCTGCGCAGTCAGAAAGATTAGGTCATACTGAGAGGCCAGGAAGCAGGGTGCATCAGTGACTCAGTTTTCTGGCATTGAGGCTGAAGCTCTCCCCTACATACTCCTGAGATTAGTGCTGGTACTTTCATCTCATGAGAGACTCAGTAGAAACTCTCCAGACCATGAGCAAACCATACCTCTGGGTCTCAGAGGCCACACCCACTGCACTCCTGAGGCTACACCCTTCTGAGGTCTGTAAAAAAAGTCTAGACAGACACAAGGGGCCAAGGGACTGAGCCACACCTACCACCCTTTCTAATCCCTGAATTACTGCAGGCTCTAGATCAGGGGTCGAAAACCTATGGCTCATGAGCCAAATGTGGCTCTTTTGATGGCTGCATCTGGCTCAAAGACAAATCTATAATAAAAAAAATAATAACGTTAAAAATATAAGACATTCTCATGTATTACAATCCATTCATTTCCTATAGAACATGTTCATGGTTGCGGTGGCTGGAGCCAATCACAGCTGTCCTCCACAACAACACCAAATTTTTATTGGATAATGTGTAATGTACACGGGTCGTTGTGAGGTCAGGAAGAAAAATTCCTTCTTTTTAATCAAGTAGTCAGCTAGCTAATTGCGGAAACCCTTTCAATGAAGAAGATGGCTAAAAGAAATAAAAGATGAGGAATATTGTACTTTTCAGCAGAAATGGACAGAGGAATTCGCCTTTGTGGAGAGAGCAGGTTCTGCAGTGTGTCTAATATGCAATGATAAAATTGTGCTGATGAAATGGTCAAATATAAAGCGGCACTTTGACACACGCCACACTACATTTGCATCAAAATATACAGCAGGGGACAGCAGAAAGAAAGTATGTCAAGAGTTACTGTGCAGAGTGCAAGCTAGTCAGCAGCAACTCTGTGTTTGAACCCAACAAGGTGACTGGAATTCGGCTAGCTTTACTGGTGCTTTCGCAATTGTGAGAAACGGAAAGCCATTCACAGATGGGGAGTATGCCCAAACATTCATGCTTGATGTTGCCAATGAACTTTTTGATGACTTTTCAGATAAAGACAAGATCATCAAATGAATAAAAGACATGCCTGTCAGGAAGAACTGTTCACGATCGTACCATCATGATGGCAGATCAAATTGAGGCAACACAAGTGAAGGACATAAATGCAGCACCATTCTTTTCTCTCGTTTTGGATGAGTAAACAGATGTTTACTCAAGTCTTTCACTGAGTTCGCTAAAGAAAAAATCTACCGATGGATAAACATTTCAGTGTGTACTGATGGTGTTCTGTGCATGGTGGAGAAAACCAGGATTTTTAGCACTTCTTCGTGAACATGAAAGGAGACCCATCCTAAGTTTTCACTGCATCCTACATCAGGAGGCGCTTTGTGATCAGATGTGTGTCAAGCAGCTTGGTGAGGTGATGTCGCTGGTAATTTGGGTGGTCAACTTTATTGTTGCCCGAGCTTTAAATGATCGCCAGTTTAAAACACTGCTGGATTAAGTTGGGAATAATTATCCTGGTCTGCTTCCACACAGCAACATGCATTGGTTGGCAAGAGGATAGCTGCTCGGCTGTTTCACGGCTTGTCTGAGCAAATTTTGGACTTTTCTGGAAATGAAAAATGTCAAGCATTCTGAGTTAGTTAACACTGAGTGGTTCCTGAAGTTCTACTATCTCGTGGACATGACTAAACATCTGAACCAGCTCAATGTGAAAATGCAAGGCATTGGAAATACCATCTTATTTCTTCAACAAGCAGTGCTTGCATTTGAAAACAAGCTGAAACTCTTCATCGATGACATTGAAATAGTTCGTTTACTACACTTTGAAAAACTGGGAGAGTTTAAATATGCATGCAAAGTAAGTGACCCTGCTCAACATCTTGATCTCCAGCAGCTAGCAGGCTTCACAAAAAATCTCCTGCAGTCATTCAAAGCATGCTTTGGAGAATTTTATGAGCACACTAGTCTTTTTAAGTTTATCACCCATCCACATGAACTGTGCAGTGGACAGCACCCACCTGAGTTACATCCCCAGTGTCTCTGTCAGAGACTTTGAGCTACAAGCTGCTGACCTGAAGGACTCAGACATGTGGGTGAATAAGTTCAAGTCACTTAAAGAAGATTTGGAAAGATTTGCACAACAGCAAGCAGAGTTTGCGAGCAAACACAAGTAGGGAGAAATGAAAAAACTTCAACTCGTGGACCAGCTTATTGTCAAAACTTGGAATGTGCTTCCCATCATATACCACACACTGCAGCATGTAAGTAATGCTGTACTGACAATGTTTAGCTCTAAGTATGCATGTGAGCAGTCTTTCTCACATCTAAAGAATGTTAAGACCAACCTACGATCACGTTTAACGGATGGAAGTCTCAACACCTGCATGAAGCTTAACCTCACCACGTATCAACCAGACTACAAAGCCATCAGCAAAACCATGCAGCACCAGAAGTCGCAATAATGGTAATAAGTACTTTATTCATCATTGGTTAGCAACAGCATAACAACGTTATTAGAAAGAATTCAGAGACTTATTCTACTTTAAAAGTGTTGGTCTTACATAAAATGCACACATTTACTTGTATTTAGTGTTAAACATATTGTATGGCTTTCACGGAATTACATTTTAAAATATGTGGCATTCATGGCTCTCTCAGCCAAAAAGGTTTCCAACCCCTTCTCTAGACTCTACCAGGGGAGTTTTCAGTGGTCAAACCCAACAGCAGTCAGCAGAAGCTATAGGAGGTGGATCATAGGGAACCTTGGCCTTTTAAGCAGACTTTCCCCCAGGCCTAGTATGGGTAAAAATCAGCCTAGGTCTGCAGCTTTGTATTTTCATGTGCATTGAGTCCAGCAGAGGAAGCTACAAACTCTGGATGTCTTGTAGCTCCAAGAAGGTTGCTGAGGGCCAATCACTGGTCTATTATGGGTTTGTGCCAGGGAAGCCCAGGGCTGGCACATTTAGGGTCCAGTTGCAAAAAGCATTGGGTCAAGAGCTAATAACACTTGTAGTGGGATATCCTAAGAAAGATTCTCACACCTGGCCCAGCTGAGGTGAGGTCTGCTTTCTGTGATCAGCATCAGTACAGTGGCTCATGTGCATTGAATAGGGTGGAGCTTCACATTCTGCTGGACTTGGTGCTGGGCTAGATTCCACAGAGGTAAGGGAGAGAGGTTTGGAGCATGGACACTTAAAGCATGAGCCTATTGTTGGATCTGGTTGAGGAGCTTAGCCACTTTTTGTAGGGACAAGTTCAGCCCCAGGAGAGGACTCGCAGTCTTTTTCCTGAGACCAGGGTCACATTAGATGTAAGAACTTCTGTAGAGGGGACTGTCATTCTCACTCAATCTGAAACTGCTGTTCACCTTGTTGGGGAGAAATAAAATATGATTATCCAGCAGTGGCTGAGGAATTAGGCTCTGGATTAGACACCACATTCCCCATACTGAGCTTCTGACCAAGGTACTCATGAAGTAAGGGGTCCTACTAACATTAAATTCCTAACTTCAGCTGCCCTAACCCAATAAGTTTAAAAACTGTAGAGGGGTTTGTTCGGTGAGGCCAGTCTAAACCCACCAAATAGTCTTTCTACCAAAAAGTTTGTGGGAAGACCAGGTAGCTATGAGAGGAGGTTGAGGTGCTGAAAGTTGGAGGCAAGTCTTATAGAGTTGGAGGTTTTTACAGAGCTGATGTCATCTCTAAGCAGGAGGAAGTTAAACCTTATACACAAATTGGCCCCTCTGACTACTCAGGAACAGAAAACACAGACACAAACAGCAAAAAGAGCAGTATCTACAGATTGGTAGTCCACAGCAGTTTACAAATAAGAGCTGATTCTAACCCAAGAAGATTCAGAACCAAAATAACAGGTAGCGGGTGGCAGACAGCACCAACCCAAGACTCAACTAGCTATACAAGCAGCATGCCTAGAGGAGGAGTCTAGCAGGAACCAGACACTGGGGAATAAATTCACCAGAAAAGACAAATCAGAGTGTGTAATACACATGATCAAGGTTGATCATTAGAGCCAGCTAACCTAAAGAAATAACTGTACCCATGACAGGACCAACTACATTTAATGCTCACAAACGAAAGAAGAGAAAATAGTACCCTCAAACATTTCTAGCCTGACCAGGCAGTGGCTCAGTGGATAGAACATCAAACTGGAATGCGAAAGACCCAGGTTCAAGACCCCGAGGTCTCCAGCTTGAGCATGGGCCCATCTGGCTTGAGCAAAAGCTCATCAGCTTGGACCCAAGGTCGCTGGCTCCAGCAAGGGGGTAGCTCAGTCCACTGAAGGCCCACGGTCAAGGCACATATAAGAAATCAATCAATGAACAACTAAGGTGTCGCAACAGCAACGAAAAACTAATGATTGATGCTTCTCACCTATCTCTGTTCCTGTCTGTCTGTCCCTATCTATCCCTCTCTCTGACTCACTCTCTGTCCCTGTTAAGAAAAAAGAAGCATTTCTAAAAGAAGAAAAACAGGTGGCCTAGAGGTCAGTAACATTGAGCCCATTTTATTTATAAAGACAGCACAAAAATTTCTGTGTGAGACATTACTACCTAATGTGCAGACAAAATGAAAAGACCGAGAAATGTGACCCAAATGAATCAATATAGAAAATCTTCAGAAAAAGAACTAAATAAAATGGAAGTATCCAACCTATGAGATGCAAAGTTTAAAATAATAACTTTCAGGATGCTCAAGGATCTTAGAACAACAATGGATAGACATAATGAGCACCTAAATAAAGAAATAGCAAGTTTCAAAAAAGATATTGAAATCATAAAGCTTAAGCAGTCAGAAATGACAACTACAATATCAGAAATAAAGACTGCACTAGAAGGCATCAAAACAGTAGGCTGGAGGAAGCAGAAGATTGAATCAGCAATTTAGAACACAAGATAAACATAAGCACATAAATAGAGCAGCAAAACAAAAAAGGGCACAAAAAGACTATGGAAAATCTTAGAGACCTCTGTGACAACATGAAGAGAAACAACATCTGCATCATAGGGGTTTCTGAAGGAGAAGAGAATGAACAAAGGATAAATAACTTGTTTGAAGAGATTATAATTAAAATTTTCTATAAATTGATGAAGGATAAAGTTACACAAGTTTAAGAAGCACTGAGTGTCCCATTAAAAAGAAACCCAAGGAGGTCTATACCAAGACACATCATAGTTAAAATACCGAAGTTAAGAGACTAAAAAAGAATACTAAAAGCTGCAAGAGAAAAGCAGTTTATTACTTTCAGAGGAGCCCCCCATGGAATAATATCCATATTTTCAACAGAACTATTTGAGGCCAGAAGATATTGGCAAGAAATATTCAAAGTGATGCAAAACAAGACTAATTTATCCAGCAAGGTTATCATTTAAAATTGAAGGAGAAATAAAAAACTTTCCAGACAAAAAGAGACTCAATGAATTAATTACAACATATCAGTACAGCAAGAAAAGTTAAGGGACCTGCTGTAAAAGAGAGGGAATGGAAAATAATCGAGAAAAAGATAATTGTAGATTTAAAGAATAAAACGGCAATAATTAAGTACATAACAATAATATTAAACATAAATAAATTAAATGCTTCAATCAGAAACATAGGTGAGCTGCATGGATAAGAAAACAAGACCTATGCATATGCTGTCTACAAGAGATCCACCTCAAAACAAACAATACACACAGTTTGAAAAAGAAAGGATTGAAAAAAGCATACAATGCAAATGGAAATGAAAAAAAAAGCTGGAGTAGCAATACTTATATCTGACACATTAGCCTTTAAACAAAGGATATAGTAAAAGAACAAAAAGGTCACTACATAATAATAAAGGGAGCAATCCAACAGGATAATATAACCATTGTAAATATTTATTCACCTAATATAGGAGCACCTAAATATATAAAGATATATAAAGCATATTTTGATGGATGTAGCAGTGAGAACAACACTATTATAGTAAGGGGTTTTAATACCCCACTAACATTACTAGATAGATCCTCCAGACAGAAAATTAACAAAGAAACAATGGCCTTAAATGGCACACTAAATCAACTGGATTTAATTGTTATCTTCAGAACATTTCACCTCAAAGAATCAGAAAATATATTCTTTTCAAGAACTCATGGTGCATTCTCTAAAAGAGACCACATATTAGGACACAAAACAAGTTCTTCTCAATAAATTTAAGAAGATTTAAATCATATCAAGCATCTTTTCTGAACAGAATGACATAAAACTTGAAATCAACTACAATAGAAAAACTGAAAGATATTCAAACACTTGGAGGTTAAATAGCATGTTATTAAATTAAGAATGAGTTAACAATGAGAGCAAGGAAGAAATAAAAAGTTTCCTTGAAACAAATGAAAATGAACATACAATAACTCAAAATTAATGAGACACAGAAAAAGCTGTCCTGAGAGGGAAGTTCATAGCATTACAGGCATACCTTAAGAAGCAAGAAAAATCTCAACTAAACAACTTAACACTGCATCTGAAAGAACTAAAGAAATAACAACAAATAGAGCCTTGAAAAAGTAGAAAGAAGGAAATAATAAAGATCAGAGTGGAAATAAATAACACAGAGGCTAAGAAAACTATACAAAAGAGCAATGAAACCAAGAGTTGGTTTTTGAAAAGGTAAAAAAGATTGACAAATCTTTAACAAAAATCACCAAGAAAAACAAAAAAAAGAATACTCAAATAAATAAAATAAAAAATGAAAGTAAAGAAGTAACAGCTGACACCACAGAAATACGAAGGATTGTAAAAAAATTCTATGATGATCTGCATGACAAAAAATTGAACAACCTAGGTGAAATGGATAAATTCTTAAAACATACAATCTTCTAAAACTTAATCTAAAAGAATCAGAAAACCTAAACAAACCAATTACAATAAATAAAATTGAAAGAGTTATCAAAAAACTTCCACCAAACAAAAGTCCTGGACCAGGTGGCTTCACAGGCAAATTTTACCAAACATTCACAAAAGAACGAACGCCTATCCTTCTCAAGATATTTTTAAAAATTCAAGAGGAGGGAAGACTTCCACGCTCCTTTCATGAGGCAAACATTGTCCTCATTCCAAACCAGGTTAAGGCACCATAAAGAAAGAAAACTATAGGCCAGTATCCCTGTTGAACATAGATACTAAAATTTTCAAAAATATATTAACAAACAGAATCTAGAAATACATAAAAAATATACATCATGATCAAGTGGGATTCATTCTGGGGAGGTAAGACTGGTACAATATTAGCAAATCAATAAATGCGAGCATCACATAAACAAAAGTAAGGATAAAAATCACATGATTATATCAATAGATGCAGAAAAAGCATTTGATGAAATTCAGTACCCATTTATGATCAAAACTCTCAGCAAAGTGGACTACAGGACACATATCTCAACATAATAAAGGCCATTTATGAAAAACCAACATCAAACTCAGTGAGGAAAAATTAAAAAGCAATCTCCTTAAGATCGGGAACGAGGGGCTGAGATGCCCCTTTTCACAACTCTTATTCAACATAGTTCTGGAAGTACTAGCCTCAGTAATCAAACGAGAAGAAAGAAAAGCATCCAAATTGGAAAAAAAGAAGTAAAACTATCATTATTTGAGGACGACATAATACTGTACATAGAAAACCCTAAAGTCTCAGTCAAAAAACTACTAGACCTAATAAATGAATTTGGCAAGGTGGCAGGGTATAAAATTAATAAACAAGAAATCAGTGGCATTTTTATACACCAACAATAAACTCTCTAAAAGAGATATTAAGAAAAATGTCCTCTTTATTATTGCAACAACAAAAAAATAAAGTATGTAGCAGTAATTTTAACTAAGCAGCTAAAAAACTTATACTCAGAAAATTATAAGACATTGAAAAAAGAAATCAAAGAAGATACAAACAAGTGGAAGCATATACCATATTCATGGAGAGGAAGAATAAACATCATTAAAATGCCTATATTACCCAAAGCAATTACAAATTCAATGCAATTCCTATTAAAATACAAATAAGATACTTCAAAGATATAGAACAAATATTTCAAAAATTTATATGGAACATAAAATGAACACAAATAGCCTCAGCAATTTGAAAATAAAATTTAAAGTGAGAGAAATCACACTTCCTGATATCAAGTTATATTACAAGGCCACTGTAATCACAACAGCTTAATACTGGCATAAAGACAGGCATACAGATAAATGAAACAGAACAAAGAACCTAGAAATAAACCTACATATTTATGGTCAGTTGATATTTGACAAAGGAGGTAAGAGCATACAATGGAGTAAAGACAGTCTCTTTAATAAATGGTTTTTGAGAAAATTGGACAGGTACATACAAAAGAAATTAAACTAGACCACCAACTTACACCATTCACAAAAATAATCTCAAAATGCATAAAAGACATAAATGTAAGTTGTAAAACCATAAACATTTTGAAAGAAAACATAGGTAGTAAACTCTCCAATATCTCTAGTAGCAATATTTTTGCTCCTTAATCTCCAGGAGCAAGTGAAATAAAGGATAAGATAAACAAATGGGACTATATCAAACTAAAAAGCTTTTACACAGCAAAAGACACCATGAATAAAAAGACAACCCACCTAATGGGAGAACATATTTGCCAATAAGTCTGATAAGGGGTTAATAGCCAAAATTTACAAAAAAAAGAACTTCTAAAACTAAACACCAGGAGGGTAAACAAAACAATTAAGAAATTGGCAAGAGCCTGACCAGGCAGTGGCGCAGTGGATAGAGCATCGAACTGGGATGCGAAAGACCCAGATTGGAGACCCAGAGCTCACCAGCTTGAGCACAAGCCCATCTGGCTTGAGCAAAAAGCTCGACAGCTTGGATCCAAGATCGCTGGCTCCAGCAAGGGGTGGGTTGGTCTGCTGAAGGCCCGGGGTCAAGGCACATGTGAGAAAGCAATCAATGAACAACTAAGGTGTCGCAACAGCAATGAAAAACTAATGATTGATGCTTCTCACCTCTCTCCATTCCTGTCTGTCTGTCCCAATCTATCCCTCTCGCTGTGACTCTCTCTCTCTGTCCCTGTAAAAAAAAAAAAAGAAATGAAATGGGCAAGAGACCTTGAATAAACACTTCTCCAAAGATGACATACAGATGGCCAATAGGCATATGAAAATATATTCAATTTCACTAATCATCAGAAAAATGCAAATTAAAACAACAATAAAATATTACCTTACACCTATCAGAATGTCACTCATTAACAAATCAAAACAGAATAAGTACTGGTAAGGATGTGAGAAAAGGCAGCCCCTCCCTCTCCACACTGCTGGTGGTAATGCAGACTTGTTCAGACACTGTGGAAAACAGTATGGTATTTCCTAAAATATTAAAAATGGCACTGTCTTTTGACCTACCTATCTCTCTTTTATGAAATATATCCTAAGAAAACTAAATCACTGATTCAAAAGAAGATATGCAACCCCATGTTTATTGCCACATTGTTCACAATAGCCAAGATCTGAAAACAGCCCAAGTGCCCTTCAGTAGAGGAATGGATTATAAAGCATTGGTTCATATACAGAATGGAATACTATGCATTTGTAATAAAGAAGAAAATCTTACCTTTTGCAATGGCATTAATGGTGTCTTTTAAGCATTACGGTGGTTTCAGTTGAACTGTTTTAGCTTTTCTGGTACAATTTTTATCAGGTCACATTTTATTACTTGAAATCTCCTCTAAAATTTTATTAATGTTGTAAAATGTTGCATGTATATTTATTTACTAAGTAAATATTCTCAAATAGTGTGTAATAAGGACTGTTTATGGCTTGAAAATTTTGTAAAATTTTTCTATAAAATCACCTGGTTGCTTTCTTTTAAGGGCTTGAGGAAGGATGTTTTTGAGAGTCATTTTCATCCCTTAAATATATACTTAGGTATGCAGTTTTTCTTCTTATATTATTTTGGGAAATTTTATTTTTCTGAAAAATTTTCATTTCAATTCTGCTTTTAAATACATAGTTTAACATATAGATTTTAACATATAATTTTTCACAGTATGATATATATTTATAATTGCTATTATAGCTAATTTTATTTTTACAAGAAATATATTTATTTTATTTATGTTTTTCTTGATCAGCATTCCCAATTTGTCTATTTTAAATATTTTCAAAGATTTCTCTTTTGAAATCTTGATGTTTTTTCTTTTATAATTTTAATAGATATTTTATATTCCAAACTTAATATTACTTTACTTTAATGTTCTTTAAAACTTATTTGTATTAATTTGTTAATTTGTACTTTTTAAATAGTTTTCTGATACATATGCTAGCATTAAATTTTTCAGTATTTTTTTAATGAAATGCATTGAGGATACAAATTCCCAAATAAGTGCTTTTTCTCTTGTCTCCAAAAAGTTTGAGTTTCAAGCTTTTGTTGTCATTCAGTCTTTAGTATTTCATAATTTTTGCATGTCTTATTATTAACCATAAAATTATTTTAAATGATGCTTTCTGGTTTTCAAATATAATGTTACATTTCAACTAAGTTTTTAGAGTTGATTTCAAATTCAATTTTATTGTGACAAGTAATGTGATCCTGCAAAATATAAATCTGATGAAAAATTTCCTTTGTGACTGGTTACATGAAAATATTTTTAAATGACTCCATGTGTATGTAAAAATAATGCCTTTTTTCTGGATTTAAAAGTCTACATTGATCTCTTAGAACAGTCTTTTTCATTATGGGAGTAGAATTTTTAAAACAAAACATTTACGTTAACTTACCAGAAGATAAGTATTAAAATTACTCATTTGATAATGACTTTTTCAATTTCATAGTGTACTTTATTAATTTTTACTTTAAAGTTATGTGCCACTTAATGACAGGGATGTTCCTAAACTATAAGCCTGAACAGTGTATTACTGTACGAAAAACAACAGGAGATTATATTAAGCACAAGAGAAAATAGTGCAATCAAGAGATGTGGAAAAGAAGATGTAAGAGGCTGTTATTAGTGTAACACAGCATACTGTTATACAGAAAATGGTTTTTTATAAGTAAAAGCAGCACATTCGAAAATAATGTAAAAGTATATTATAGCACATACATAAACCAGTTAGTCATTTATTATCATTATCAAGTATTATGTACTACACTTTTATATAACTTGCAGAACAGTAGTTTTTTTATACCAACATCACTGTAAGCATACAAGTTATATATTGTGCTATATTATTATTTTTATGATTCTACTAGGTGATAGAAATTTTTCAGCTCATTTATAATATTATGGGACCACTGCTTTATATGGGGTCCACGGTCCATCATTGACTGACGCAACATTATACAGCAGATGACTATATATATTTTTGTGACATAGGAGGTTCAGACCTAAAAAATGGATCAGGAGTTGTTGCAAAATCCCAACGAAACTACAAGGAGGACCAGATGGTGGGAACGTAACTTTTATTACTTTCATATGGAGGCAGTGCCAATGGTGGCCAGTTGGTGAAAGTTCTGCACCCTACAGGGTGGGGTCGGGGTTTAAATAACTAAGCATTGAGAGACTACTCAAGCAAAATTCTTTGTCTATGTGCAAGCAAGCAGGTTAGCAAGGGATAAGGGGAGGTTATGCCTGTTCTATATTGCTCCTCCTTGATACATATCTAGTGACTTAGTTCCCTTTTTCTTAGTAAAACCTTACTTTCACTTTGGCTATGCTTTTTACCATGGCTCGATGTCAGGATCCATAATCTTGGTGCCATGTTGCTAGGGAGGGAGAAGGGCCATATCCAGCATCAAATTTACACTCCACCCACACATTGTTCTTCCACCTCAATCTAAATATGAATTTTCTGCAAGTATCCCTGTGTGGGTAGAGCACTAGTAGCACACTGCATCCAAATACCACAAATACAGCATAAACTACAAGCACAAACAAGCAAAAGGAGAAAGTGGGTCAGTGGTTTTCAGTGTTTCATTGACTGTGCCTGAACCATTTAGTGCAAATCAGTCAAGGTAGGCATTCAGCAGTGGATGTGGGACCTTCAAAGCATACCCAAGTGCTTTAATTCTGGATATCTGTGGAATGACCTGCTCATAGCAGAAAGGAGTTGCAGACACCTAGACTAAGGGAAGAAAATGAAATGAGATAAAAAAACAATGAGTGGTACATCTTTGCCATATGGTAAGGTTCACACTGTTATTCAATCCTGTATCAAAAGGGTTACACTCTGTGAAGCCTGGCCAGGCTTACGGTATCAGGTCCATGTTTTTTCCCCACCTCTCATTCCTTGGCAGAAAGAAAAAAGAGTTCTGATTAGTCATACAGAAACAATGTAAGTGTCCCTCAATATTATGTTTGAACCAAGATTATAACACTGGGCTGTGGTGGGCTATGTCCCTGAAACAGTGGGCTGTAACTGTAGGTGTTGCTCTATAAACCCTCTATCGCATGGGGAGAGAAATGATCACTGCTTGGGGCTAATATGCACTTCCCGACCCCAAGTCACGGTGGACCACCCCAAGGAAACATCCTGAGAGACAGGTAGGAGTATATTGTTCTGTTGCTGCTGTTCTGGTTTGAGGTGCATGCTGGCATGGCTCTGATATGAATGAGCACTGCCGAAGGATGGGTTATCAGCATCAATGGGGCCGTCTGTCCTTTTGCAGCCATTCATTTAGTACACAAATAGCATCTACCAGTTGTATTGTCCACCTCTGGAAGGAGTAAGTGTCAGTCTGTAAGGTGTTCTTCAAAATGTTACTACAACTCTTTATGAGTCTAGTCCCCATTGAGTTTTAGGAAAGGTGGAAGCACCAGTCAGTGTGAAGGGCTTCAGCCTATTATTAAGTGGAAGTGGAAGTGTCCAATGGAATGAGAGCCCTGATCACTCTCAATGACTTCTGGGATGCCATATGAGGCACACAATTTCTTGAGACCCCGAATGTTTGTTTTTTTGGTTCCCTTTCCTATCAAGTAGGCCTATTTACTACCCAAGGTGGAAGCCACACAGGTTAAGGCAAACAGGAACCCCTTGCTACATGGCAATCAATGGTCCAATGTAGTTCACTTGCAATCAGTTCAGGGGGGTACCACCCTGACGTATCTTTCTGTTGTCATGGGGGTGGAGATGTGGTTGTCTCTCATCACACACCAGACATTGCTGACAAGTAGTCACTGTTTCTGTATATCTTAGTGGAAAAACTCTGGTCTTAATAGTTTTTCATATGGTTCTTTAACTCACGTGGCATTGTTTCCAATGTAGCCACTCAGCAATGCCCGCTGTTGGAATATCTTCCAGCCAACACACTCGTGCCAAGGAATCTTCTTTGTCCTTGCCCAGACTTTGCAAAGATCGGTGACCTCTAACATGAAATACAACCCAAGTCTTTTTGTGGCATATGTGCAACAGGTCAGTCCATGTGGCCTGCCTCCAAAAGAGTTTCTGATGTACTGTCCACCCTGCAAGTTCCCAGGCAGAAAACCAAAGTGTCAGTCCATGGCAGATTGCCCAATGGTCAGTACAGATGATTAGTTGTCTGGGCTTTTGTGTGATGATAATTCATACCAATTGGAGTTCATCCCATTTGCTGCTTTGTCCTTCCTTGTCTTCTAGCCAGATATTCTTGGTTACAGGTTGATAAGCAATGGAACACCACTGGAGCAGGGTATCCCAGCAGGAGCCATCTATGTACCATGTTTCTTCACGAATGGGTGGCTTTCCTTCATGAACATGTGATGGCAGCAGTGCTCTGGCTCGAGCTTTGGTTGTCCAGCATCCTGACAAATCACTAGCCCTTAAATGGCCTTTAGGTCTTTGTTCAAAAAATTAGTGAAAAGGTGGCTTCTCTGTTGGAGATATGCACTCTACTTAGTCAAGGTGGATGTCTGTGTCACCATACTCTTGGGTAATTGCATGACTGAATGCACCCAACTGGCAATGGGGTAGGTGGTGAAGACTTTAGGGCCAGTCCTGTTATTGTTTCTGTCACTAACAGTGTTTGGTACACTCATTAACTTGTGACTTATAAGAGCTTCAAAAGTTAATCACCCATGAATCTTTGCTGACTTTCTAGAATATAAAATCTCAAGAAAAAAAAATGAATCCAGGAGAAAATAAGATGTTATAAGATGCAATGGTGAATAGTAATTCTTAAAACTTTTTTTTAATTATATAATTTTTTTAAATAAAATGACAATCTAGAAATATAATTTTATATTTGGAAGAGCAAGTAAATGAGAACAATAAAAATACTTTGAAATAGTTTTTGTTCTAATTCTGGGAATGATGTAGATACTGAATAACTCTATGTTTAGAAGGTAGAAGTTGTAAAAAATTACAGATGACCCTGAAAAAAATATATGTTTCAAACTAGTACAGGAAAAATAAAATCAGAACAAGTATTCAATCAAACCAGAGAAGGTGAGTGTAAGTAGTATGAAGAGAAGGATTAGGAGGGAAAAAAGGCAAACAGAAATCAAGATAACTTACAAGTGTAAAACAACAGTAATTATACTAAATATATATAAATAAAATGTATAGATATAACATAGCAAATAAAATTGAGATACATTAATGGAAGTGAAATTACTCTTAAAAGAGGTATATCTAGCCTGATTAGGAGGTGGTGTAGTGGATAGAGAGTCAGAGTAGGATGCAGAGGACCCTGGTTCAAAACCCTGAGGTCACCAGTTTGAGTGCAAGTTCATCTGGCTTGAACATGGGCTCACTAGCTTGAGTGTGGAGTCACTGTCTTGGGCGTGGGATCATAGACATAACCTCATGGTCGCTGGCTTGAGCCCAAAGGTTACTGGCTTGAAGCCCAAGGTCGCTGGCTTGAGCAAGGGGTCACTCACTCTGCTGTAGCCCCTCAGTCAAGGCACATATGAGAAAGCAATCAATGAACAACTAAGGAGCTGCTATGAAGAATTGATGCTTTTCATCTCTCTCCCTTCCTGTTTGTCTGTCCCTGTCTGTTCCTTTCTCTGACTCTCTCTCTGCCTCTGTCAGAAAAATAAAATAAAAAAAGAGATATAGCTAAAATAAAATAACAATGAAATGGGAATAAAGGTCTGAGAAAGTTATATCAACAAAATACAAATTAAAGGAAAGTTGAGACAGCAAAATTTAAGTGACAAAATTAGAATTTAAAACAATCAAATAAGCTATAGCCTGAAATGTTCTCCAAAAGGTATTGAGAACCTAATAAAGAGAGATGTAGTGAGGATTTCACACAGACAGAAAAGAAAAAGGTGAGGTGATTACAGAGGCAGAAACTAGAGTAATATATCCATAAACCTAGGCATGTTGGCAGCCAACAGAAGCTTCAAGGAACATATACTCTCCTAAAGCCCAGAAAGGCAGTGTGGTCCTGCCAACACCTCACTTTGACCCAGTGATACTGATTTTGGATTTCTGTTTTTCAAAACTGTGAGAAAATAATTGTTTTAAACTACCAAGCATGAGCTAATTGTTAGAATAACTACAGGAAAACAATACAGAAACCAATAAAAATCTTTATTTTCATAAAAAGAAAAACGCAGACTTAAATTACATCAATAAAGGAATTAGCATTAATTAAACAATATAGCCTCAATGATTGTAAAGTCGATGCTTGACATGACTCTTCCCCCTCTCTAGCCACATGGTGCCATGGTCACAGATCCTTAGCTCTGGCCATGAATTAAAGGGCAATTGAACTGCAACTAAGGTGTTAATAAGAACAATGGAACTGAGTCACCAAGTGTATCAAGGAGGGACAATATAGAATAGGCATACCCTTCCCCCCACCCACTTCTCTCCTGCTTGCTTGTACATAGTCAAAGAGTTTGACTAGCTGAAACTTGAGTAACTACCCAGTTTTAGCTATTTAAACCCCAACCACATCCTGAGGGGTGCAAAAATTCATAGGCTGCAATTCATAGGTGATGCTCCTGTATGTAAGTAGCAAACAAAGGTTATGTTTGTTGCTCCTGGTCCTCCTTGTGGTTGCTTTGGGATTCTGCAACACTACCAGATCCATTTTCTGGGTTTGGACCTAGTACATTACAAGTATAGGATTGCCCAATCCCAAGGAATCATCAAGTTGAGTTGACCCCAAGCGACATGCCGAGTGGGAGAAAGCCAGGGGTAACCCCAGGCTGGCCAGTTGGCTAAATGTGGCATGATGTTGCCACATTGGTGGATTTTGGGGGTCCAACAAAGAAATGGGAGGACATGCCTGAAAGTCCTTTTAGTGTCCTAGCTGGTCCGAAGGCAGTGGGGGACCATTTGGGGTTGAGTAAGAAGAAAGATTTAAGGGCAACTTTGGAGGCATTTGATTGGCTTCTACTGGGTGCCTTGCACATCATCATTCAGAAACAGCTGTGAAATTCAAAGTACAGCATTTGGAGGAGGAATTTAAGCTAGAAAGGAACATGTGGCTTATGCAAGCTGATAAGAAGGCTTTGGGTAAACATTTGGAACAGACTAGTGAGCAGTTAATAGAAATAGTTTGCTGCTTCCCTTGACTGGTACAAGTCAGAGCAGTGGTCTCAAAGCAGATAAAACCCAACAAAATGGGACCTGACCACTGAGAATGACTCTGACACGGACAGTGAGAGTAAAATAATGGTTATTGAATGAAGAGGTAGAGGTTCTCTATGAACTAGAAAACTTTCTGCCCACCATTACATTTACCCAAATAACTCCTTAAATGCCTTTCAGATATTTCTGTAACTCTTACCATGACTTATTGCAGACATTATACTGGGGAACAAAATTTTTGATGCATTCACAAAAAACACTTGTTCTAACCTAACTCGAGTGTGCTGACCTCAAATCTGACATTAGTTTTTCTCTGTAAGCTATAGTGTTTTTGCGATCCAAGATATTAGGTTTTCATCTTATTGTAGAAGTTTTCCACATTTAGTTTAACATAATGAAGTAGAATGTCTTCTTGGGCATCATCTTTGTGAAAATATAATAATTTATATAATGAAGTAAATACACTAATAAACTAAAACATATGATTGCATCAAAATTTGTCTACAGTTTCAAAATAAAACATATTAAAACACTTATTTTAATCATAAAATTTGCACAAAATTTATTTAAATTCTATTCAGGCAAAAACTTGCATTTGTATCTCTTGTGTTTGTGTACTTATTGAAGACAATCTTCTTTGATGCTCCAGCAGTAGTCTGCTCATCGCTAACAGCTCCAAGATTTTTGGGAAACTTATCAAGGTGACTGTTCAGGAAGTGAATCTTAATGCTTATGTTATACTCAATGTTGCAGAAAGCCAACAGTATCCTTTGAACCAGAAGTTCATAGTGTTCTGCTTTTTTGTTGCCAAGGAAGTTCTTTGTAACTGCCCTAAAAGACTGCCATGCTGCTTTCTCTTCTTTATTCATCTTCCTGGCAAATTCTTTGTCACATATGAGGGCTTGAATTTGAGGTTCATCGAATACACCTGCTTTTATCTTCTCGAAAGACAGGCAAGAAAAGCAGAAATAATATGTTGAAAGCATTCGCTTTCTCTAATCAAAGCCTGAACAAATTGCTTCATTAAGCCAAGTTTGATGTGAAGTGGCAGAAAAATGATTCTGTCTCGATTAACTACAGGTTCAGTCACAATATTTTGCATCCTTACTTCCAGAGCTTCACATTTCAGCTCCTCCTGTGTCCAGTGTTTCTCCCGAGCTCTGCTGTCCCATAAACACAGAAAGCAAGGATACTTTGTGAATTCTTTCTATGGTCCTAGCAGAAAACTTACCATTTTAAGATCCACACCAATGATCCAGTTAAGCTTCTCATGCTTCAAAAAGTCGAGAACAATATTAACGTCATTATAATATTCTCGCAAATGAGTTGAATAACCAATTAGAACCACTGTGTAAACATTACCGTTGTGTAGGAGAACACATTTCAGACTCCGTTTAGAGCTTTTAAGAAATAGCCGCCATTCTGTTGGACTATAAGTGGTATCGCCTAGCTGACTGAGAAGACTACTGATATCATGACAGTAAACAAAGTGCTTGTCTTCGAAAAAAAAGTCCACAAATATTTTTTTCACGCTTCCTCAAATGGGATACTATAGCTGTCCGGTAAAGTACATTCTTTTCTTGAAAACTAGAGGCTAATAACTCAGCTGCTTCCTTTGATAGGTCAAAATCCCTTACTAAGTCATTCAATTCGGGTTGGCTAAACTGCTGAGGGCTTAATGACTGCTTGGCATCAGAAGAAGACCCTTCAGATTCTCTACAACCATTTCCTCATGCATTTTATCAAAATACACTTGATCACCATGTTCACATTCTTTGTCCTTAGAAGAAATAAAACTATTGAAAATTGGAAACAGGAGTGTCTCAGTGTGTGGGATAGATCATATTGCTGAAGGAATATAAGGATATGTGATCATATGCTGTTTTTTCTTGCCAATGCCCTTTGTATGGGTCAGACAGAAATAACAGTCACTGCTGTGGTCCTTAGGTTCATGCCAAACCATGGAAATAGTAAAGGCATTCCTTTGTGTTTCCCTTTTTCCCAGTCACAAAGCATTTCCTCACAATTATGACACACAATATGAGGAGCCCAATTCTTGTATTGATTGCCAAGGGGAACTTGATAATAGCTAATATATGCACATGTCACAAATGATGAAATATTGTGCCTTTGATGTTGAAGATGTTGAAGTGTTTAACAGCCACATATATAACAGAAGGTGTCAGGACTATGATTACATTTACGCCTACTCAAAGAAGCCATGATTCAATCTTAAAACAAAATAAGAGGGTGTTTTTATCAGATATTTTTTTACATTTAAAAACTGCCTGACCTGTGGTGGCGCAGTGGATAAAGCGTCGACCTGGGAACACTGAGGTCGCCAGTTCAAAACCCTGCACTGGTCTGGTCAAGGCACACATGGGAGTTGATGCTTCCAGCTCCTCCCCCCCCTCTCTCTCTCTCTTTCTCTCTCTCTCTCACACTCTGTGTCTCTTCTCTAAAATGAATAAAATAAAATAAAACATTTAGAAAGAACTATAATTATGTAAAAAAGTGATGTTTGTAAAACATTAATTGCTTTGTGGTTATGTTCAATCCAAGAGTCATTGCCCTTTAACTTCAATTTAAAAACCACTGCATGCCATTAACTGTAACAAAAAGAAATTAAAATTGCATAAAAACTAGAGCATGAACCCAAAAATGGATTTCAGATTTGGAATCAGCAATGCAGAAATATGTAGAAAAATTCTAAAACCTCATGCAATGAAAAATGAAAAATAAATTGTTTTCCAGTATTATTTTTAACTTCCCTACATCAAATTAAAAGCTCTTATTTGCTACCATGGTGACCTATGGTTATTCATATTACAATTTTTAGCAGACATGATAGAAAATTCCTCAGTAATTCTTAGTCTTGAGTTCACTGAAAATGACTGCATAACATTGTATTACTAAAAATGATAATCTATGTTCAATAAACAGGAATTAATTGAATGGTTGAAAGAGCTGTAGCCAGAGGTACCATTGAAGGGGATTATAGAAATGTTGTTGGGAAGGGTTGCTGCTTTGGCTAGCATCTCATTTGTATTTAGAATCATATTGCTCCAGTGGTTCTTAACCTTTTTTAAGGTACCGACCCCACCAGTTTCATATGCACATTCACCGAACACTTCTTTAGTGATAAATAGAATATGATATTTTTTTTCCTAATTCAAGACATAGGTATATGTTTTTTTACTGGTGCACAAAATGAGCCGTGCATGAACATCACCTTGCTCAAAGAACAAAACCAACAAAGTGCAGGAACTCACAACAAATTACGGTATTACTTTATTCTGGCCTCCGCGGCAGAGGCTTCTCTGAACCCCTGAGACTGACTCATCAAACCCCTAGGGTTTGATAGAACCCAGGTTAAGAACCACTGCTCTAAGGCCAATATCACCTGACTATACCCATAACATGTATAAAATGATAAAAAAAAAAAAAGAAAAGAAAAGAACAGGGGAAACGTCTGAAACCGAGAACCAGACCCTAAGAAAATGAGATAAAGTTTAGTGGGTTCTAAAAACCCAGAAGACATATTTTTCTGGACAAGTTTAATACTTAAAGCAATGAGTTTGTGGCTTTGAGTTATAGGTAAACAACTAGGCTTTATGAATTACAGGTGTACATATTGTTCCTTAGGGTCTAGAATTTAAATTCATACCACTGAACAGTTTTTAAAGGCTTTAACACATTATATTTGTTTGTATGCAAATGAGGAATGCTAATTTCAAATGAGTCTTAACTATTTAAGTAGTCCCAAAGGATCTCTACTTAAAAACAATTTGCTAGCAGTTATTTCAAGTACTATACTCACTCAGAAAATAATAAATTGTGTTATAAATTAATTTAGTAACTTGAGTTACCTATTCCAGCAGATCTCTCTAAGCTGAATCAGAGTCTACCACTATTGTAGACTTAATATCTCTTTTTTAACATGAATTTAAGATTTTAAAGTGAAAATAAAAATGTCTTAGACACAAACATGTAATAAGATACAGTAGTAATACCTCGGTTTTCATTGACTGGTTATCATCGGTTTCAGATTTCATCAGTTTTTCCATGAAAAATTTTGTCTTGGTTTTAATCGGTTACCTCGGATTTTGTCAGGGTGCCCATGTGACCTCACAACTAATTTTGCAAAAACAAAGGACAACCCACGCATTCTCCTGCTCAGTGTGGCATTGTTTCTCGTTGTGTGAGGATAACCCTGCACATCTAGCCAATAATTCCATAGCTTTCCACTGTTTATGTGCTTTTTTTTATGACTGTGAGTGCTAATACTACAATTACATGTAGGTAATTACTGTGTATACAGTATTTGGTGTAATGTGTTTATTTTGCGCTTTTCAGTTTCAAAATATAGGTAATGCATGTAAGTTAAAATCACATGTGCTCAAATCTCATTGTCTCTGTTAAATGTTTCCCTTGATAATAAATACCCTTTCCTTTTAGCTACATCATGGGACCAAAGAAAGTTTCCAGAGCCAGCAACCCTTTGAAGAAGGCCAAGAACATGATCAAGTTGAAGAAGGAAATCATTGAAAAGTACAAGAGTGGCTTCAAGATTGCTGAAATCAGCTGCATATACAGAAAGTTGACATTCACAATAAGTTTCACTGTGGTGAAAAAAGAATCAATAAAGGAGGCTAATGTAGCAAAAGGCATGAATGTGCTAATGAAATGGAGATCACAAACATTTGAAGATTTCGAACAGTTATTATTAATTAGGATCAATCAAAAACAGTTAGATGGCGATTCTCTTTCAGAGATCATCATATGTGAAAAGCCCACTGTTGTATGCTGATTTCATTAACAAAATGCTTGGGACTAGTGCTACTGTACTTAGTAATTATAAGACCAGCAGAGGATAGTTAAAAAAAAGTTCAAGACGCACACTGACACACAGTGTTACTAGGCACGGTGAAGGTGCAAGTTTGAACAAGTCTGGGGTAAAAAAATTTGTGTCCAAATTCAAAGATTACATAGAGGCTGAAGGATTCATCCCCCAACAAGTCTTTAACTGTGATAAAACTGGCCTCTTTTGGAAGAAAATGCCAAAGAGGATGTTCATTACATAGGAGGAAAAGGCACTGCAAGGACATAAGCCTATGGAAGACAGGCTAACTCTTTTCTTGTGTGGTAATGGTAGTGGTGATTGTAAAGTGAAACCCTTACTGGTACACATTCAGAAACTCCTAGAGTGTTTAGCAGAAACAATGTTTAGCAGAAACAATGTGATTAAAAGTAAGTTGTGTGTGATGTGGAGGACAAACAAGAAAGCGAAAGCATGGTTCATGAGGCCAATTTTCATTGAATGGATGAATAAAGTGGCCCAAATGTGAAAAAATTCCTCCAGGATAATCAGTTGCCCCTTAAGCGCCTCCTGGAAATGGACAATGCTCCTGCACATCCTCCAGGTTTGGAAGGCACATTGTTGGAGACTTTCAGTTTTACTACAGTGAATTTCTTGACCCTAATACTATACCACTCATCCAGTCCATGGACCAGAATGTCATCTCAAATTTCAAGAAACTGTACACAAAAGCAATGTTTCAAAGATGCTTTGAGGTGACATCAGATACAAAATTGTCCTTAAGAGAGTTCTTAGAAAAATATTTCAACATTCTTAACTGCATTAGCCTCATAGATAAGGCTTGGCAGGAAGTGACATCCAGGAAGATAAACTCTGCCTGGAAGAAATTATGGCCAGGATGTGTGCATGAGAGAGATTTTGAAGGGTTTAAGCCTTCCCCTGATAACCCTACACACATGGTGCAGTCAGTTGTTGATTTGGGTTTTAGATGTGAGAGTTGAGGATGTAGAAGAGCTGGTGGATGAACACAGTGAAGAACTCATCACTGAAGAGCTGTAAGACATTCACCTAGAAGTGCAAAAGACAGCAGATAAAGAAGTTGCTTCAGATGAAGAGGAAGAGACAGGGGAGAATGTGCCTTCTTCAGAGATTTAGGACATCTTCTCCATGTGGAGTAAAGTACAGTACAAGAGTTTATAAAGAAAAATCACCCAGGCAAAGCTGGTGTAGGATGTGTCTGCAACTTGTTTAATAATAATATCTTGCCCCATTTTAGGCAAATCTTAAAAAGGTGGCAGAAACAGACCTCTTTGGACAGCTTTCTTGTGTGACATGAGTCCCCTGACTCTGAAGCTGGTCCTAGTGTCAAAAAACCAAAAAGGGAAGTGACCCCAGATAGTGCCTTGATAGCTTAAGGTCCTTATGGACAGGGATTCCCCCTCGAAACCATAATATCTGCATCTCTCTCTCCCCTCCTCACCACCTTCCATATGCCAAGAAGAGTCTTCAGAAAGGAAAATGCCATATTAAATGTTTATTTATTCTTTACATTAGTATTTTATATTCATTTTATATTACTTTTTTATTGTTTTTAGTATTAAACACTAAATTCTCTACAAAATGTGTTTTTGGTATGTATTTTTGAGTATTTAGAATGAATTAATTGAATTTACATTGATTCATATGGAAATAATAGCTTCCGTTATTGTCGGTTATGGATTTTGCTGATTGTTTCAGAGGGATTATTGACAAAAACCGAGGTATCACTTTATTACAGTTAGTAAGAAACCTTTATATACACTACCCTATCTTAGCCAGACAAGTATATAACATATACATTTATAATTATTTGTATGTATAAGTTATATATTCAACAAGTAAGATGGAGTATTAATATGCTTATTTAGAAGATGAGATAAAAAAATGATGAAATGTTTAAGAAATGTGTCCCAATTGGAAGAGCTGCAACTTGAACCTACAACTTAGGCTACAACCATAGTGACTCTAAACTATCTTGTTTCCAGGGTTTGTAAATTGCATAATTCCAGGTGGCTCCTATTCACTTTACAAGGTCATTCAATGATCCTAATTGGCTGACTATCTTTAAAACAATTGGAATATTTACTAATGTAAGGCTATTTAACAATAAAGACTATGCATTACTATTCTGAACTTGACTGCAGTCTTCTATATTATTCTTAGAATCCTAAGGTAACAAAATATCATTAGTTCTTTTTTTCCCAAAAAAGAGAGGAAACACTATATCACTGCATGCAATCTCATTGATCCTACCTGCATTCTAAATTTAGATGTTTTTCATTGTAATCATAGGTCTAGAGGTGAAAAAGATTCATTTAGCAAAATCCTTAATTTTGCATTTGACAGTGTTGATAGATACAATGTTGACACAGTTAAGTTTTGGCAGAACAAGACCACCTGCAAATCAGAGACTTCACTCATTCTAGATTTTCTCATAACACCCTGCTTTACAGACTATTTTCTAAATCATATAAGCATTTTTTTAAATCATATAAGTATTTGACAAATATTTTTAAAAGTAATTACTAGGATAAAGCTCTCTTCATGGCCTTCAGAGCCTACTTAACTTTGGTAAATTAAAAATAGTTCATAGTTAATTGTAACAAAAGTTATTTTTCTATAGTGCCTAGTAAATGGCAATTGCTCAATAAATTTTTATTGATGACACATAAGTGTAGGAATAATGAATGGTATAGAAGCATTCAAAATTATATAAGTGGTTTTATTACCACTAAATAGCTAACGAAGCCCTGGCTGGTTGGCTCAGCAATAGGGTGTCGGCCTGGTGTGTGGAAGTCCTGGGTTTAAACCCCGGTAAGGGCACACAGAAGAAGCATCCATCTGCTTCTCCACTCTTCCCCCTCTCCTTCTTCTCTGTCTCTCTCTTTTCCTCCCACAACCAAGGCTCCATTGAAACAAAGTTAGCCTGGGCACTGAGGATGGCTCCATGGCCTCCACCTCAGGTGCTAGAATGGCTCTAGCTGCAGTAGAGCAATGCTCCAGATGGGCAGAGCATTGCCCCCTGGTGGGCATTCTGTGTGGATCCCAGTCCTGCACATCCAGGAGTCTGTCTGACTGCCTTATTCCTACTTCTAACTTTGGAAAAATACAAAAAAATAAAAATTAAGCTAATGAAGTAAATATGCGAAGAGAAAAACTTACATTTATAAAGAAAACCATATATGAAGTATCAGGTTGAAAATTCAATATTAAAATCTTCCATAAGGACAATGGTTTTACGTTGTATTATATATATGTGGATTTTCTGTTTGATAGGAACAAAACTGTAATATGATTTCAGCCAAATTGCTTAACTTGGTTATCACTTTCCTCATTTTCAAAATGTTAATATAAAAAATACTAATCTTACAAGATTGCATAGTCTTCTACATCCATCAAATGAGCAATGTGAAAATGAAGACCATATAAGCAATTTCAGGGAAGTTTTATAGGCCTGGTCTAGAATTGACATACATCGCTTCTTCCCCCATTTCAATGGTAAAGAATTATCATATGCATCATATGACCAACCCACCCATAGGTACAAAAGAAACTGAAACTAACAGGATGCAATTTTTTTTCCTTAAGTGAGAAATACAAAGGCAGAAAGACATACTCCCACAATAATCCCGATTAGGATTCACCCAGGAAGCCCCCTTCCTGGTAATGCTCTACCCATCTGTGGCTGTTTCTATATTGCTCAGCAATCAAGCTATTTTAACACCTGAGGCAGGCCACAGAGCCATCTTCAGCACCTGTGGCCAACTTGCTCCAACCAAGCCCTGACTGAAGGAGGTGAAGAGAGACATAGAGAGAAGAGAGAGGGGGAGGGGTGGAGAAGCAGATGGTCACTTCTCCTGTGTGCTCTGACTGGAAAATCGAACCTTGGACATCCGCACACCTGGTACACATTTCACCACTGAGCCAACCTACCAGGGCCAACAAGATGCAAATTTTATGTAAAAAGTTTCTTTATTGCTATATTAGTGGGGGCATATTATGTTGACTTATATAATACCAGCGCAAAACTTTCAGTATCTTAGCATAATTGAGTTATCTCTGGCTTGTGTCACTCTCCAATGACTTGAAGTATGGAAGGATTGGTTTCTCATCTGTGTGTTTATTAAGGGACCCCAGCTTTTTCCAATTACTAGCTATCTTAGGAGCAGTACTTTAACATTAAAATGAACCAGAATCACCTGGAGGACTTGCTGAAGCAGATTTTTGTACCTATGCCCAGAGTTTCTGATTCAGTAGTCTCTTGTTTTGGGGTCCACAAATTTCATCTATAATAGTTTCTTTGATGATGCTGGTGCTGTGCTATTATAAATTTGGGGATTATAATTTGATATTTCTTGTGTTTATTCTCATTAATGACTTCCCATAGCCTATAGTCTTCTATAGGCATGCACCAAGTAACAGCAGAAGATATGGAAGGTTTTGGGAGACTTATGGGGCAGACCTGGAACTGGCATATCTGACTCATTCCATTGGTATTCCATTATATGAATTCTGAAACTAGCAAGATCTCAAAGAAGACAAAGTCCACAAATGTCAGTGAGCACTACCAGCCTTAGTCACAACTGGTGTGTACACATCATTAAATTATTTATCATGACATAATAATTTATTAAGATTTTCTTAATATTGATATAATCAGGGAAGAAATATAAATTATAAAGCTATTTTACTCTCATTAGAATTCATTTATCATCTGTTAGACAAGAGAATAATAAATTAGAAATGCCACTGACTCCCCGAGAAAGCACAATGGTAACATTGAAAACTGTGTCATTATGTTTGTCAATTTAAAAATATCATTTGAGATAAAAAGAAAAATTTTAAAGAAAGGTAAAGAAAAGAAATTTCACTTTTTTTGTTTCAATAAGAAAATGTTCCAACTTAAATTCAGTAGTTTCCTCATGTGACTTTCATGACAGAGAGCTCCATGTGTGAAATTACCCAGCATGTGTCGTTTGTTGAAGTTTTATTCTGTAGGTTATATTTTCCTAAGTGTAATATGAGTAGTTTCAAGTAAGTTTTCACTGTTCCATTTATAACTTTTTCTTATATTTATTTACCCAGAAATATATTATTCTTCATGTCATAGTGCCAAAGAAATCTGGTTAGTAAAAATGCCAGATTCTTTTATTTGATTTTATTTGATTTCATTAGGGACCATCAGCCTAGCTGCTGAAGTGCCTGACTACCGTTTGCAGTTAAACATTCATTAAAGAATCCCCAGTGGGTTCATTTGTTTCACCGAGGTCCAATTACAGTGCCACAAAAGCAGTTTTTGTAGCAATTAGCTGATTTTTCCTGTTCTGTCTCTTTAGGAAGAGGACTAGTTTGTGGAGGTCAGATTTTTAATTAGGCACAATTTAGGACCAATAAGAAAACCTGATAATTTGCTAAATGGCTGTGGTGGACTTAACAGCTCAAAGAAGAGTTAAATAACACAACAGGGACTCCAGGACTTTGTTTTCCTGGTGTGCACAGCTCAGAGCCATACAACTAAGGAATAAATTATGTGTTAAATGGTTGTCATTGATGCTAATGTGCCATGCAAGGCCCCAGTGTCTTAACCTCAGGTGCCATTCAGGATTAGTCATATGTAGTGGCTCCATTCTTTTAGCATTTTGTAAAGGGATTTGTTTCTATTTTATTTCCCCAAATTTGGTTTGAGAAAGAAACATTTGATAAAATAGTGCCAGATTATATAATTATCAAAATGCTAGGGTATAGTCTACAGAATTATTCTGAATTGACACTAATTGTAAATTTAGCATTCAAGGTGTTATATGTACACTCTTAAAGGCTGAGTTACGTACCCCAAATTCATATGTTTAATCCCTAACTTCTAGAACTTCAGAATGTGATTTTTATTTGGACCTAGGTCTTTAAAGATGTAAAATAAAATGAGTTTGTTTGGGGTAGGGCCAATTCCAATATGACTAACGTCCATATAAGAGATTAGAACACAGATTCACACAGTTGAAAACCATGTAGGCCCCGGCATGTTGGCTTAGTGGACAGAGGGTTGACCAGACAGATGGATATCCCAGGTTTGATTCCCGATCAGAGAACACAGGAGAAGCGACCATCTGCTTCTCTTCCCCTTCTTCTTCCCTTTCTCTCCCTCTTCCCTTCCCACAGCCAGTCGCTCAATTGGTTGCAGCATGGGCCCCAGGTGCTGAGGATGGATAGCTCGGTTGTTCTGAGCATAGGTCCTAGATGGGGGTTGCTGGTGGATCCCATTTGGGGAGCTTGCTGAAGTCTGTCTCACTATCTCTCTTCTTCTCACTTAAAAAATAAATACTAAAAAGAAAACCATGTAAAGACACAGGGAAAAGACAGCCATCTACAGGTCAAGAAGAGAAGTCTTAAAAACCCTACATTATGATCTTGGCTTTCTAGCCTCTTGTACTGCAAGGAAATAAATTTCTGTTAAGGCACCAACCTGTAGTACAATGGTATCCCTTATTTGAGGGGTTTATGTTCTAAGACCCCTAGTGGATTCCTGAATCTCAAAGTGGTACAGAACCATGTATATTTTGTTCATATCTTCCACCCACAAACTTAATGCCTTTTATATTTTACCCAAGCACCTTTCATGCACAGTGGCCAAACATAAGCAGTTTGAGGGACTACAGCAAAACTAGTATGAATGTCTTGCTTCTTTCTCACAATTTAATGGATAGAAGATTAGTTCAAATTCTAGATCGCAGCAACCTCTACATAGTTTTTTCTTTCTCTTCTTAAGTCAAGAACTTTTACTTTTTAACTTAAAGGAAATACTTATGGTTTCTCTTTGGCATAACCAAATTGCCAGCATCGCTATTTTTGAGCTTTGGGGTCATTATTAAGTAAAATAAAGGGTCAGTTGAATACAGCACCACCGTATTGCAACAGTTGATCTGACAACCAAGATGGCTACCATGTTTCATGTCCTTGGTGGGATGGAGTGGGGGCAGCTAGACAATTCATCACATCACTAAGTACAATCAAGAACTTAAACTTATGAATTATTTATTTCTGAAATTATCTATTTAATATTTTCTGATTGCTGTTGATCACAGCCTCAGCCCACTCCCTCCACAGGAAGACTATTTGAACTTCCTCAAAGTTTGCAAACCTAGGCTTTATCACAGACAAAAATAAAAGTATGCAAAAAGAATTCTACTTCTATCATACCCTGTCATTACTTCTCTTTTTACTTACCAATATCTATCTTCTCTGACCTATCACTGTGTGTGACTTTGTTCCTGGATACCAGCTCAATACTCAAACACAGAGGAAGAATTGGTACATAGCATGAATTCTGACATGCAGAATTCTACTAAGATGATCCATGTGAGTTTTAGTAAGAATGCATGTTTGTGTGTATTTCTATTAAGTCTCTTTTTTATCTCAAATTCTAACATGCCTCAAAATATTTTGGTTAATCCTTCCTCTTGCATAAGGAATTGTTTTTGCTAAGCAGTTCCTTCAAGAAAAAAATTATGTCCTGTATCTCAGGACAAAGTTATTTTGTGAACTCTTTCCTTGTCATAGTGCAACCATACTGCAAATGAACACATGATCATCTTCTACCACAAGGAATTAGAGAAGTAAACTAATTATCCTATTGACTATAAGGATACAACAAAGAAGAATCCAGAATTCTTTTACCTATTTTCTTATATTCCATTTATAAATTTCAACAAATGTGCCTGACCTGTGGTGGCGCAGTGGATAAAGCGTCGACCTGGGAACACTGAGGTCGCCAGTTCAAAACCCTGCACTGGTCTGTTCAAGGCACATATGGGAGTTGATGCTTCCAGCTCCTCCCCCCTTTCTCTCTTTCTCTCTCTCTCACTCTGTGCCTCCTCTCCAAAATGAATAAAATAAAAATAAAAAAAAAATTAAAATTTCAACAAATGTTACATTTATAATATAAATCTGGAAAACATAGACAGTCTGGAGAAAAAAGGGATATTTGACAGTTTTTTAAAAATATTTTCTGAGTATAACAAGCCACAGGTTTAAACTAAGTCTAATAATTATCTTATCAGGTGACTACTGAAACTAAACATAAAATGCTAACAATATTTGGAAAATTATACACCAATTACAGCAGTGTTAGAAACACAACAAATACAGATTAATTTAAATTATCTAACAAGAAAGAAAAAGTTTCCCAGATAAGAATACTTTGATATAAAGCTAGAAAACACTGTTACGATTTTGGGGTAGTACAATCCAAATGCATCCTCTACTTTGTGTTTACTAAATTTTTTCTTATGAAATAACCCACAACTACTAAATATTTTGTTTTCTTTTAATACTTACCGTGCCATTTTGTGAGGTAGTATTCCTGTTCATATATTTCTGTAGTAGGCTATCAATTGTTACTTCTTACTAACAAATGCACCCCATTTTACAAATTTGCAACTGACAGTCACCAGCCCCTGGGTATCAGATAAAGCAACAGAGAAGTTTATTTAAATTATATTCTAAATAAGAGAAATTTCATCCTAAATAGATATTCAAAATAGCCACTCATAATAAGATGTTTAAACCTTAGTATTTTACTTTTATCTTTATTTTATTTTAGGGTATTTGTAAGACTTTTTGCCTGTTGTTTCTCAATTGTTTTCTAGTTTCCCCAAACAATTTTACTTTAAACTCATTGACCTACTATTTTTATGAACAAACACCATCTTTAATTTGCAAATGTGTAGCTGTTTATACAATAAACAATAAGCTTCTGGAGTTTACAGCCAAGTGTTTAGGTAAATGTTCTTCACTCGAGTCAGGAAAATGTTTACTCCTAACTGGGGTTTCCATAGGAAAAAGTGTAAGGACCTGGGTTCAGGATGGTTGTCTTGGCCTTGCCTGTTACCAAACAAGAGCTATCAACAGGGTAGTCCTATTCAAATGAAAAGGAACGATACATATGTTAATTTTGAAACTGGAGCACTGTCTTGCTTGAAGTTCTTTCAGGAGGGTAATTAATAATCATCAGTCACTAAAAAATTTTGTATAAGCAATGAGTGACACTAAATTCCTTGCTGGCCAAAAATAAATGTATGGCTTTCAGAGAACTCATTTGACAAAGAAAAAGAGAGTGGTTCTTCCAAAATTGTAGTTAGAATCTGAGACCATCATTCTCTACCTTCTGTTGTTTTGTGTTTGTTCAGTGCTTTAATTGGGTCACTTTTATTATCACCAATATAGGACTTTTAGTTATTTGGCTTTGGGGCACAATTTTTACATTGTCTATAAATAAATATGTCTTAGAAGGCAGTACTAGTAACCCTGCTCTTCAAGAGTGGTACAGAAAAATTACATATCTTTGAGTTTCCCAACAATCCTTATAGGAAGTATAAATACAAACTTATTTAGAAAAATCTTACTGGTTTATCTAGGATACAAGCAATGCTCTTTTGAGTTCTGGATTAATCTGGCTTGTTGTATTCCTATAAGAGATAGTCTAATGAAATATATTCCCCAGTAATAGTCATTCCCAATGAAAATCTCGATAAACTTTCTTTCAACAAGTGTTTAAGTATACTTGAAGTAAAATTGTCTGGCTATTAGGTCAAAGTATAGGTTAAGACTATTTAGTACTAAGTAGTAAATGAAACCTATACTTTAATTTCCCATAATTTATAACCAAGCCATACATTTTAAATACATAAAGTTGTGACAAGCCAGCATTTTTACTATTATGAAAATTTGACATAATTTGAACTTTTTGTACAGATATTAAACTAGCAAATTAAATACAAGCAGGAAATTTATCAAGTCAAAGTCACTTTGTATTATACCATAGCTTTTCAACTACCCAAAAGCTAATAATGCAATAAAGATTTCTATAGAAAGTGATCCTTAACCCTTTTGAAAATATTGAGCTCATTTATCTGGTTGAACTCATCAAAAGCAAATAGACTCATGATATTGTGTTGGTTTACTTTTCTCATTGTTGTTTCAGTCTGGATTTTTTTATTATTATTATTCTATTTTAAATTATGGAGGAAGAATCCAAGACAATTTACCAATTCCATTATTTATATTATGTATTATGCCTAATTTAACATGTGATTTTTTTTTCTTTGTTACTTTTTCATTAATTTCAAATGGCTTAAATCAAGTTCAAGAATAAAAGCCAAGAATTTCATTTAGAACAGATAAAACTTTACATTAAAAACTGGAATAGAAAAAAATCATCCATAATTCAAAGTATCATATTCAGGACATCTAAACATCAACAACCAGTCCTCACTGGCTTCCTAGTTTGGGACTGAGGGAGAGTTGGGGCCACTTTGGCTTCATAATGAATTCTTGCAAATGAGCAAACCCCTAATCTACTACCCCTCATTGCTCCCTAGGCTTCTGAGTCTGCTTCAAGTTTCTCCTGGCATCTACTTTGTCTCCTCTATTTCAGATAACTTTTCTAATTGCTTCCAGAATAAACTTTAAAAAAATGTTGATGGCCCTGGCCAGTTGGCTCAGTGGTAGAGCATCTACCCGGTGTGTAGATATCCCAGGTTCGATTCCCAGTCAGGACACACAGGAGAAGCAACCAACTGCTTCTCCACCCCTCTGCCTCCTCCTCCTGTCTCTCTCCCTCTTGTTATCCCACAGTCATGGCTTGATTGTTTCAAGCAAGTTGGCCCTGGGCACTGAGGATGGCTCCATGACTTGCCTCAGGCACTAAAATAGCTTGGTTGCCGAGCAAAGGAGCAACGGTGATAGATGGACAGAGCATCACCTGGTAGGGGATTTGCCAGGTTCATTCCTGTTGGGGCACATGTGTAAGTCTGTCTCTCTGCCTCCCTACCTCTCACTTGAAACAAAGAAAGAAAAAAGAAAGAAAGAAAGAGAAAGAGAGAGAGAGAGAAAGAAAGAGAAAGAGAGAGAGAGAGAAAGAGAGAGAGAGAGAAAGAAAGAGAAATGTTAATTATCTAAGTGCTTTATTGGATTCCCATGTTTCAAGGATAATGACTGAGAGCTGGACCTGGCCTGTATAGCTCTAGCTGCTGAGCCTCTTTCTCATGCCATCTTTGACTCATATCTGACTTCCATCCACATCTTCAGCTTCTAGTTCCTCCATTAAACCAGATTTCCTTCTACTTCTGTATCTTGACTCTTTCCTCTGATTGGGAGATTGAATAGAGAGGACCATAGTTCTGGCAGCCTTTTGGGCTCTCTACTGTGGAAAGCTTGAAGGCCTTTTTCTGAATGCTGTGTTACTAAGCAACTTGTGTGAAAGGCAGTGCAAGGAATAACATTCTCCCACAGCCCTTGCCTTACAAGCCCAGCTCTGCTACTTACTATCTATCTAACCTTGGGATACTTATTTGACCTCTCTAACTTCAGGTTCAACATATATAAAATGGTGATTATCAAAGTACTTAACCCAGAAGTAGGTGTGAGGATCAGGAGAGTTAGTAGATGTAAAGCTCTTACACCATGCCTGATACAAAGTAAATATTCCATTCCTGTTGTAATTGTTATTACTACTTTTACCCAAGTTCCAGCCAAAATACACATCCTTAAATCCTTAAAAGGCTCACAGGCCCCAAACACAATGCCTATAAACCAGTTACTTTTTTACTTTTAATATATATATTGAAATTATATATATAATATATATATATTTATTTTTTAGTGAGAGGAGGGGAGATATTGAGAAAGACTTCCATATGTGCCCTTACTGGGATTCAGCCAGAAACCCCTGTCTGGGGCTGATGCTGGAATCAATCAAGCGATCCTTAGTGCCCAGGCCAACTCTTGAACCAGTCAAGCCACTGGCTGCAGGAGCGAAAGAAGGGGGAAAGGGAGGGGGAGAGATGCAGATGTGTGCTTCTTTTGTGTGCCCTTATAGGGAATTGAACTTGGAATATCCATACGCCTGGCCAACACTCTATCCACTGAACAAACTGGCCAGGGAAAACCAGTTTTGGTCTTAACACATGCTGACATAGAAAAGGAATAATTTTGAACACATCAAGAGAATGAGCAAAATTTAATTCAAGAAAAGAAGTAAACACTGTACAAAGATAGTGATAATTCTATTCATCACATCTGGCTTAATATTTCATTAATGAGTTGAAAAATATAATCAGATTAATGTCACCCACTGTTTTGATATCATCAAGAAAATCTTTCTCATTATAACTCTTCGTAAATGTCTACATAAAATAAGCATATCCTTCATTGTAGCCCAATTTGGTAGCCCTTTATTTCTATTTGGGTGCACTCTACATTAATGCTCCCATATTCTGAGTTTCTTCAATTAAATAGAGTCATTGAGAACTATTTACAAATGCTCCTTGCTATTATGGAGTGTATTCCTGAAAAATGAATGCAATAGTTAAAATGGCTTTTCCTCACAAGAACCTGGGTTCTTATCTGGACTAAACATCTGGCCTACTTTTTAACAGTGCCAATAGTGTGAACGCTGTGGATGGGATGCCAATATCTCTACTTTTCTTAAGAGAGCAAACTGTTTGGCTAGTTTATGCTGATGTTAGTAGCTTTTAGCAACATCTTTTATTTTTTAATGTCCTTTTAAAAATCTTTCTATTCCAAGTATCTCCTTATTAACTATGGTTTAAGTCATCAGGCTGTTTTTGGTATAAATGCCAAAATGACAGAAAGCAAATGACTAGAAGTAGAGATATGATAATCACCATACTGACAAGGCCACAGATCAATGTGACTTCAGAGGAAGGTCTCTGACTTCATATCTTATGGACCAGACTTCAAACTGATAAATTTTGTCCTGGGATATAATTGTTAGTCTCCTGAACACTTCATGAATTTTAAGTACATACACTCAATTATAAAAAATATATGCAGGCTGTGATTATAATGCATACAAGAATAAAGAACATAAATGATTTTTAACATATTTGTTATATTTAACATAAAGGTTAGTTCCTAAAAGTGGTCTGTTTAGAAGCTATCCCTTTTCTCATACATAGTGTTGTGATTCCGCAAATTCTTTTGAAATTTCTTTCAGAACCCATTGCGCAAAATGATGGTAATTCTTCTAAATTAAAATAAAATTATTGAAGACTCACATAAGGGGGAAATATGGTAACTATTTTATGGTAAATAAGTTATTTACACATAAATTTTATAAATAAATATATGCATCTATAATTTTAAAGCTACGACTTATAAAGTAATAAAGTTTATTTACTCATGACTTAAATTTTAAATGAAGTTAATACCAAAAATAGTTTGAACAGTGGCAAAAAATGGCCCTTCTAGGGGAGTATTCAGTGTGATGAAACCAATAAATTCCTTGTCATTTCTAAGCTGGATGCTAGGTAAATGAAGAAAACTGATGCATTTTAGTTTAGCAGAGTAGACATATGTCAATTACTCATTTGACTGTTGGGATTCCAATATTTTGTTTTATATTAGTTTCATGCATGTTTTACTTTAGAAAGATATAAGCAATATAGTGTAACAGTTAGAACATGGACTCTAGACTCAGGTTTGGAGGATTATTTATTTAATCTCTTTATATCTTTCTACATGTGTAATGTATGAATATTTGCTGTATAGTTTAAATATGATAATATAACAAATAGCTTAATAAGATGTGTGGAACAATAATAAATTTTCATTATGTTATTAGTTATAAAAATGCTTCTCTCACTTTATACTTATTTTATATTTTCATTAAAAATCATTTCAGTGCCTGACCTGTGGTGGCGCAGTGGATAAAGCGTCGACCTGGGAACAGTGAGGTCGCCAGTTCAAAACCCTGCACTTGTCTGGTCAAGGCACATATGGGAGTTGATGCTTCTAGTTCCTCCCCCCTTTCTCTCTCTCTCTCTCTCTCTCTCTCTCTCTCTCTCTCTCTCTCTCTCTCACTCTGTGTCTCCTCTCTAAAATGAATAAATAAAAAGAAATTAAAAAACAAACAAACAGAAAAGGGCTTAAAAATCATTTCAACATATCTGAAAAACTAAACGAACAAGTCAGTACAGAAAATTCTAACTCATTCACATTTTTTTAAGTGGGAGGATGGGAGAGAGAGAGAGACAGACTCCCACATGCATCCCAATCAGGATCTACCTGGCAATCCTGTCTGGGGCCGATACTTGTATCAAGGGAACCCTCCAGGTGCCTGAAGCCCATGTTCAGATCAACTGAATTGTCATCAGCACCACAGGCCAACATTCAAACCAATTGAGCCACTGGCTGGGAGAGAGGAAGGGAGAGAGAGTGGAGAGAGGGAAGGGGAGAGAAGCTGATGGTCACTTTTTATGTGTGCTCTGACCAGGAATCAAACTCAGGATGTCCAAGTATGGGGCAGATGCTCTATCCACTGAACAAACCAGCCATGGCCAACATATTTTTAAAGTTTAATTTAGGTGGACAGACTTAGTTATTAATATATGTCATTAGCAAACAGCTAACACAAAACACTTGAGTGCACAGATAATTCAATGGCAGATAAAAACTCTAAGTCATAATTTTAGCCATAAAATTTTTTAATTTCCTTTTTAATTATTTGGATATTGAATACTTTGGGTTTAATTTGGGAAGAGGCTACAAAATAAAAGTTTTGGTTAGGAAAAGAGTGAGTTAAAAAAGTATTTGAAGAGATTCCAAAATAGGCACCAAAGGAGAGTTACTACAGGTACTAGATTTCAGAATGTTTATTTTTCATTCTCACTGCTTTCAAATGGGTCAGCATTATCAGTAAAACAAGAAGTAAACAAAGACCTATCTCAGATTACATAGCTTCTGGGGCATCAACAAAGTAAACATCAGTCACCCCATGAAAAATACAACCATTATCTGTTATTGGACACTCACAGGCCTGGCCTACCCACCCAGTGGCACAGTTAATGAATCCACTTATTTCTAATACAAATAAACCAGAGAAAGGAAGTGTTCAGCCAAAGCTGAGGGAGAGATGGTTAATAAAAATGCTCAAGGCTGACATTTTCTTTTCATTTGAAACATGCTTTCCTTGAGAATGATATGATCTTAATGATATGAGTTAGTAAACCTTTGCTGATACCAGGTTTTATGGTCCTGTTACATGTGCATTTTTTTCTTATAAGTGGAACAATAATTCCAATGAAAAATTTTAAAGTCTATTATTTATCCACAGAACAAGGATTAAATGCAAGGAGACACAATTACTTTCCTCTTTAATAACTAGTTTCTTAAAAATGGTGATAAGATACATCTTTTCTGCAGCATATGTCAAGATTTGTGAAAAGCCTTAAAATAGAGCGTATCTTTCACTGACATAATTCTACTTGTAGGTGTTTAGGTAAAGAAAATAATAAAACATGTGCTCAAATATATTTAAAAGGACTTTATGAACACATTATACATTTTAATAAGATGGCAAAATGGAATAATATAAAAGTTTAAACATAAATTGGTTGGATAAATTATAGCATATTCATATATTAGAATTTTATGATATTTTCAAAAGCATTACATGGTGATTGAAAATTCCTACAACATAATGATAAGTGAAAAAATATATATGTTACAATGTTAATTATCTATATTATTTTTTATTTTGTTTTTGTCATTTCTGTTTTTTTAACATTTATTAAATTTTGTTGTTAAAACACAAGTATATAAACCTATTAACATATATTTTTATGAATAATAAATAGATGATGACAACATGAATTTTCTTAGATAGATAATATTAAAGGTGATTGTTTTTCTTATGTTTTTGTATGCTTTCATAGTTTCTGTAATAAACATGTGTTTTATATAGTTTCATAGGAAATGTGCATGGAATAAACAGATATCTTGGTCAGAAAATTATATATTCAAATAAGAAAATAATTTTTGAATCCCAATACAAATAGTATTTCTTAGTTCTTCATTTCCATAGTCAGATATTTTCTTGGTGTCTAAATTCTCCATGATGCAGTTTTAAACATTTCCCTTTCTTCTTTGCTGACATATTAATTGTAACTAATCACCACCTGATGTTTAAAACACCATATATTTGAAGGCTTTCAGATGTGTCTCTCTTCATTAGGCTAAAAAAATAACAAGCACTTTAATCTTTTCATATTGATATTTTTTCCACTCTTTTGATCATTTTTGTATAACTACCCAAATAATCTTGTAACTATAAAATTTGAGAAAATTATTGGGAAAAGATTTACAATAATATAACACTTAACTAAACCATAAAAATAATTACATTTTTCCTACATTCTTTTCCTTTCTTCTTTCAAAGTAGTTAAAGAGAAATCAAAGCATTTATAAACTGATATTTCTCTTTTAAATAAATAACATTTCACATTATTTTTAAATAATAGTCAATTGTAAACTATGGTTTCACCTAAATTGGGAATGTATACATTCAATTAAACCAATTTTAAAATGTCTCAATAGAATAAATAAAATCACATAAAATGTTTTTCAAAAGATATGGCAACTTATTGTGTTAAGTGCACATTTTGAAAATCAATTCACCATATATATTGATTTTATTAATTCAATCAATACTAAGAGAACCTTTATTGTGAATTTCTATTGTTCTAAATAGTTGTGACTCATAAATACTAATGACATATATTATTTTATGCCATGTATATTTTTATGTATAATTATCTATTTTTAATATTTTGCTGTTAACTCTCTTGTGCTTACTATATATCAGGATATCTTTTTTCATTTTTAATTGAATTTATTGGGGTAGAGTTTTCAGGTCTGCACTCAATAAAACATCATCTGCATACTGGATCATGCATACCTCACCCCCAAAAAAGTCACTTTTGTCTCCATTTGCCACCTCTACTTACCACCACATGCCACTATACCACCACATGTCACTATACCTCTCTGTTTACACTCCACTGTTGTCTACATTTATGTGATTTTTGTAATCCCTTCATTTTCTGTCATTAAGTCTCCCAACACTCTTTTTTTCTGACAGCCATCAGTCTGTTTTATCCATCATTCTGTTTTATGTATTCATGTCTCTTTCTATTTTGTTCCCCACATATGAGTGAGATTATGTGCTGTTTGTCTTTCTTTATTTCCTTTTTTTTTTTACAGGGACAGAGAGAGAGTCAGAGAGAAGGATAGATAGAGACAGATAGACAGGAACGGAGAGAGGTGAGAAGCATCAATCATTAGTTTTTCGTTGCCATTGCAACACCTTAGTTGTTCATTGATACTTTCTCACATGTGCCTTGACCACGGGCCTTCAGCAGACTGAGCCACCCCTTGCTAGAGCCAGCGACCTTGGGTCCAAGCTGGCGAGCTCTTTGCTCAAGCCAGATGGGCTTGTGCTCAAACTGGCGAGCTCAGGGTCTTGAACCTGGGTCTTTCACATCCCAGTCCGATGCTCTATCCACTGTGCCACCGCCTGGTCAGGCGGTGTTTGTCTTTTTTTTTTTTTTACTTGTTTTTTTCATCTTTATTGAGGCAACATTGGTTAATAAAATTATATAGTTTTCAAGTGTACAGTTCTATAATGTCACCTGTATGTTGAATTGTGTGTGTGTTCACCACTCCGAGTCAAGTTCCCTCCTATCACTATATAACCCTGCATACTCTCTACTACCTCCCCTCCCCCTTCCCTCTGGGTGTCACCGTAATGTTGTCTATGTTTGTGGGGGTGTTTTTGTCTGTTTTTTGTTGCTTAATCTCTTCAATTTTTTCATCCAGTGCCTCTCCCCTCTGACAGCTGTCAGTCTGTTCTCCTGATATCTGAGTCTGTTACTATTTTGTTAATTTATTTTTCTCCATTAGATTCCACATACAAATGGAATCATACAGTATTTGTAGTTCTCTGATGGGCTTATTTCACTTAGCAAAATATGTCTGTTTTCTAACCATGTTAGCTAATAATCCATGCATAGAATACCCTTCTACTTGTTTCTTTTTATATATATATATATATATATATATATATATATATATATATATATATTATTATTATTAATTCTAATGGGGTGACACCAATAAATCAGGGTACATATGTACAATGAAAACATCTCCAGGTTATCTTATCATTCAATTGTGTTGCATACCCATCACCAAAAGTCAAATTGTCCTCTGTCACGTTCTGATTTTCTCTGTGTCCCTCCCCTCCTCCCTATCCCCCCTTCCCTCCCTCCCCCCATCCCATAACCACCACTCTCTTGTCCATGTCTCATACTCTCACTTTTATGTCCCACCTATGTATGTAATCATGCTGTTCTCAGTTTTTCTTTTTTTCTGATTTACTTATTTCACTCTGTATAATGTTATCAAGGTCCATCCATTTTGTTATAAATGATCCGATGTCATCGTTTCTTATGGCTGAGAAGTATTCCAGAGTATATATGTACCATAGCTTTCTAATCCATTCGTCTTCTGACAGACACTTGGGCTGGTTCCAGATCTTCACTATTGTGAACAATTCTGCCACGAACATGGGGGCGCATTTCTTCTTTTCGAACAGTGCTATGGTGTTCTTTGGGTATATTCCTATAAGTGGAATAGCTGGGTCAAAAGGCAGTTCGATTTTTAATTTTCTGAGAAATCTCCAAACTGTTTTCCACAGTGGCTGCACCAGTCTGCATTCCCACCAGCAGTGCAGAAGGGTTCCCTTTTCTCCACATCCTCGCCAGCACTTATTCTGTGTTGTTTTGCTGATGAGTGCCATTCTGACTGGTGTGAGGTGATATCTCATTGTGGTTTTAATTTGCATTTCTCTAATGATTAGTGATGTTGAGCATTTTTTCATATGCCTATTGGCCATCTGTATGTCCTCTTTGGAGAAATTTCTATTCATTTCTTTTGCCCATTTTTTGATTGGGTTGTTTGTCTTCCTGGTGTTGAGTTTTATAAGTTCTTTATAAATTTTAGTTATTAACCCCTTATCAGATGTGCTGTCGCATATGTTCTCCCATTGTGTGGTTTGTCTTTTTATTCTGTTCCTATTGTCTTTAGCTGTGCAAAAACTTTTTAGTTTGATATAGTCCCATTTGTTTATCTTGCCTTTTATTTCATTTGCCCATGGAGATAAATCGGCAAATATACTGCTACTACAGATGTCGGAGAGCTTGCTGCCTATGTTTTCTTCTAAGATGCTTATGGTTTCACGGCTTACATTTAAGTCTTTTATCCATTTTGAATTTGTTTTTGTGAATGGTGTAAGTTGATGGTCTAGTTTCATTTTTTTGCAGGTAGATGTCCAATTTTCCCAACACCATTTGTTAAAGAGGCTGTCTTTACTCCATTGTATGTTCTTTCCTCCTTTGTCAAATATCAGTTGTCCATAAAGCTGTGGGTTTATTTCTGGGTCCTCTGTTCTGTTCCATTGATCTATGTGCCTGTTCTTATGCCAGTACCAGCCTGTCTTGAGTATAATGGCCTTATAGTAAACCTTGATATCTGGAAGAGTGATACCACCTGCTTTATTTTTTTCTTTTTAAGATTGCTGAGGCTATTCGTGTTCTTATTTGGTTCCATATAAATGTTTGGAATATGTGTTCTATATCTTTGAAGTATGTCATTGGTATTTTAATTGGTATTGCATTGAATTTATAAATTGCTTTGGGTAATATAGACATTTTAATGATGTATATTCTTCCTAGCCATGAGTACGGTATATGCTTCCACTTGTTTGTATCTTCCTTGATTTCTTTTATTAATGTTCTATAATTTTCTGAGTACAAGTCCTGACCTTCCTTGGTTAAATTTACTCCTAGGTACTTTATTTTGTTGGCTGCAATAGTGAAGGGGATTGTTTCCTTAATTTCTTTTGATGAGAGTTTATTGTTAGTATATAGAAATGCCTCTGATTTCTGAGTATTAATTTTATATCCTGCCACCTTGCTGAATTCATTTATAAGGTTCACTGGCTTTTTGACTGAGACTTTAGGGTTTTCTATATACAATATCATATCATCTGCAAATAGTGACAGTTTTACTTCTTCTTTTCCAATTTGGATGCCTTTTATTTCTTCTTCTTGTCTGATTGCTGTAGCTAGGACTTCCAGAACTATGGTGAATAAGAGTGGTGAAAGGGGGCATCCCTGCCTGGTTCCTGATCTTAAGGGAATTGCTTTTAATTTTTGTCCATTTAGTATGATGTTTGCTGTCGGTTTATCGTAGATGGCCTCTATCATTTTAAGGAATGTTCCCTGTATTCTCAATTTAATGAGAGTTTTGAGCATGAATGGGTGCTGGATTTTATCAAATGCCTTTTCTGCATCTATTGAAATTATCATGTGATTTTTGTCCTTCCATTTGTTTATGTGATGAATCAAATTGATTGATTTGCGAATATTGAACCAGCCTTGCCTCTCCAGAATAAATCCCACTTGATCATGGTGTATGATATTTTTCATATATTGCTGGATCCGGTTGGCTAATATTTTGTTGAGAATTTTAGCATCTAAATTCATCAGGGATATAGGCCTATAATTTCTTTTGTGTGTGTTGTCTTTGCCCGGTTTTGGGATCAGAATTATGCTCGCCTCATAAAAGGAGTTTGGAAGTCTTCCTTCCTCTTGAATTTTTTGAAATAGCTTGAGGAGGGTAGGAGTTAGTTCTTCTTTGAATTTTTGATAGAATTCATTGTGAAGCCATCAGGCCCAGGACTTTTCTTTTTTGGGAGGTTTTTGATAACTGTTTTGATCTCATTTGTTGTAATTAGTCTGTTTAGGTTTTCTGATTCTTCCAGATTGATTTTTGGAAGGTTATATGATTCCAGAAATTTGTCCATTTCACCAAGATTGTCTAATTTTTTGGCATATAGTTCTTAATAGTATTTTCTTACAATGCTTTGTATTTCTGTTGTGTCAGTTGTTATTTCCCCACTGTCTTTTCTAATTTTATTTATTTGAGTCCTCTCTCTTTTTTTCTTGGTGAGTCTAGTTAAAGGTTCATCAATCTTGTTTACCTTTTCAAAAAACCAGCTTCTGGTTTTATTGATCCTCTGTATTGTTTCCTTCGCCTCTATGTCATTTATTTCTGCTCTGATCTTTATTATTTCCTTCCTTCTACTTCTCTTGGGTTTTATTTGTTGTTGTTTTTCTAGTTCTTTTAGATGCAGGGTCAGGTTGCTTATTTGAGCTTTTTCTAGCTTCTTATGATATGCCTGTAGTGCAATAAACTTCTCTCTCATAACTGCTTTTGCTGTGTCCCATATATTTTGAGTTGATGTATGCTCATTATCATTTGTTTGTAGAAACCTTTTTATTTCTTCTTTGATCTCATTGTTAATCCATTCATTATTTAATAACATGTTATTTATTTTCCAAGTGTTTGAGTATTTTTCAGTTTTTCTTTTGTGGTTAATTTTTAGTTTCATGGCATTGAGATCAGAGAAGATGTTTGATATGATTTCAATCTTCTTAAATTTATTGAGACCATTTTTGTGTCCTAACATGTGGTCTATCCTAGAAAACGTACCATGAGCGCATGAGAAGAATGTATATTCTACTGCTTTAGGTTGAAAAGTTCTGAACATATCTATAAAATCAAGTTGATCTAGTGTCTCCTTTAAGTCTGCTGTTTCTTTATTAATTTTATTTTTTGAGGCTCTTCCCAGTGTTTTTAGAGTGGTATTGAAATCCCCTAGTATGATAGTATTGCTGTTGATCTCGCCATTTATATCCATCAAAGTCTGCTTTATGTATGTCCGGGCTCCTATATTTGGTGCTTAGATATTTATAATAGTTATATCTTCCTGTTGAATTGTTCCCTCTATCATTATGTAGTGTCCTTCTTTATCTCTTACTACAGCCTTTGTTTTAAAGTCCATTTTGTCTGATATAAGTATTGCTACCCCTGCTTTTTTTTCACTTCCATTTGCATGAAATATTTTTTTCCATCCTGTTACCTTCAGTCTATGTGCATCTTTTGTTTTAAGGTATGTCTCTTGTAGACAGCATATGTATGGGTCCTGTTTCTTTATCCACGCTGCTACCCTATCTCTTTTGATTGGATCATTTAATCCATTTATATTTAAGGTTATTATTGATATGTAGTTTTTTATTGCCATTTTATACTTTAAAGCTGTATTCTTCTTTTGCTCTATTCTTTCCTCCCTTTAAATTGTTCACAAGAGGCCCCTTAGTATCTCTTGCAGAATTGGTATGGTTTTTATGAATTTTTTCAGGCTTTCTTTTTCTGGGAAGCTCTTTATTTCTCCTTCAATTGCTTTGATTATATCTTGACATTCTCTTCTGGCTTCGAGTGCTTCTGTTGAGAAGTTCGATGTCATCCTTATGGAGGCTCCTTTGTAGGTGATAGCCTTTTTTTCTCTAGCAGCTTTTAAAATTTTTTCTTTATCCATTAGGTTTGGTATTTTAACTATGATGTGTCTTGGTGTAGATCTTTTTGGGTTTCTCTTTAATGGAGTTCTGTGTGCTTCTTGAACGTGTGGAGTGTTTCCCAGCCTTAATTTAGGAAAGTTTTCTGCTATGATTTGATTGAACAAAGTTTCCATTTCCTGTCCTCTCTCCTCTTCTTCAGGCTCCCCTATGATGCGAATGTTGTTTCTCTTCATGTTGTCACAGAGCTCCCTTAGAGTTTCCTCACATTTTTTGAGTCTCTTTTCCTGTTTCTTCTCTGCTTCTGTGCCTTTGTTTATTGTGTCCTCTATCTCGCTTATTCGATCCTCAGCGTGATTCATCCTGCTTTTAATTCCTTCCATTGTGGTCTTCAGTTCTGATATTGTATTTGTCATTTTTGTCTGATTCTTTTTTATTATTTCAATTTCGTTTTTTATACTTGTTATCTCTTTATTTAGGTGTCCATAATGACTATCCATTGTTGCTCTAATTTCTTTGAACATCCTATCATTATTCTAAATTCTGCTTCTGGTAATTTGGTTATATCTGGTTCATTCAGGTCCTTCTCTGGGGATTTCTCTTGATTCATTTGGTTTGCATTCCTCTGCCTGCCCATTTAGTCTGTGTATAAGCAAGTTGTGGCTACTGGAGTCCAGTAGGTGTTGCCTTTGTGTTCTCTAGGTGTGTTCTGTCTGCAGGCCCCCCACCCCCTCTGCTGGTGCCTAGGGTGTTTGGGTATGGGCATTGCCAGCGCCGTCCCACTGTGGCTTTTGCTGTGATTTCTGCCTCTCCTTCGTGGGAGGGGCTGTCACTGAAGCCACTAGCCTTAGCACCAAGGGTAGAGGTGAGCACCTTTGCTCAGCTGTGGACCCAGCCTATTTCCGGACTTCTGCCCAGAACCTGCAGTCAGAACCTGCTCGCCACATTTTCACGGGTTGGGCCGGGCTTTTGACGTGCTCTCAGCTGTGAGCCTTTGCCCCTCCGGAGCTTTAGCCCGACCCTTAAGGTTAGGGCCCTTCTGCGCAGGGTCGCAAACCCAGGTTTATTGGGCCGCGCGTGTTTGCTGGCTTCCGCTCAGCTGCGCAATTCTGCTCATCCGGGGCTCTACCCCGCCCCCGAGTTCGGAGCCCGCTCGTGCATGTAGGAATGCAATCCGCGGTTACTCCGGCTGGGCGGGGATAGTAGCATGGGCTCACCTGCGAGCTTCCACTTTTCTCGGGGTCTAGCCCGTTCCCATGCTCGGAGCTCGCTCGCGCACGTATAAGCCCGGGGGTGGGATGGGGGGGGGGCTCGTAGCGTTAGCTCAACCGCGAGCCCCTGCCCGTCGCTGGTCCTAGCCCAGTCCCCGTGGTCAGGGCCAGCTTGCGCAGGGGCGCAGAGCAGATTTCTGCCCATTCCTGGCCTCCCGCTTTGTCCCTGTAAGTGGGATTAAAGGCGGGCCCCCAGCTTCCGGACCGCTTTCGCGCGACCCCTCCGACCCTGCTGGGCTGGACAGAGCTCACACCGGCTTGGCCTCCGCCCAAGCCAACAGAACCGCATTTCAGCGTCCTGCCGCCCCAAACCCTTCAACAACCTTCGGCAGAGTAGGAAGGGACCCAATACTGCACACTGTTGGCCTGGGAGCTCCCTAACTTGTTTCACAGCTCAAAACTGTCCAAACGCCTCTTCTAGGCTCAGGGACTGCAGGCTGGGGCTTGGTTCCTGGGACCCAGGTCCCTCCTTCTCCACCAAACTCTGCTCCCGCCACGCGGGTCTCTCCGGGCTGCTGTTTGCTCCGGGGAGCTGGGCAGCCCTCTTCTCATTTTCACTATTCCTACCAGTCTCAATGTGGCTTCTTCTGTGTTCCTTGGTTGAAGAGTCCACTTAGTTTAGTTCATAGATGGTTTATCCAGATGATGGTTTTTTAAATTGAGTTATAATCCACTTTGGTTCTGGGAGTTGGAAGTTGATACGTCTGCCTACTCCGTCGCCATCTTGCTTCCCCCGGTGTTTGTCTTTTTTTTTGACAGGCTTACTTCACTTAGCATAATGATCTCTGGGTCCATCCATGTTGTCACAAAGGGTAAGATTTCCTTCTTCTGTTTGGCTGAGTAGTATTCCACTGTGTAAATGTACAAAAGGATTTGATCCATTCATCTACTGATGAGCATTTAGGCTGTTTACAGACCTTAGCTATTGTAAATATTGCTTTAATGGACATTGGGATGAATATATTTTTTAAAATTAGTGTTTTAAGGTTCTTAAGATATATTCCCAGAAGTGGAATCAATCGGTCAAAAAGAAGTTTTACTTTTAATTTTTTGAGGAATCTCCATACTGTTTTCCACAGTGGCTGCACCAGTCTGCATTCTCAGCAAGAGAGCATGAAGCTTCTCCTTTCTTCACATCCTCACCAGTACTTGTTTATTGGTTTATTGATGAAAGCAATTCTGGCAGTTGTGAAATAATATTTTATATGGTTTTAGTTTGCATTTCCCTGACAAATAGTGACAATAAGCATTTTTTTATCTTTGTTATCATCTGTATGTTCTCTTTTGAGAAGTATCTATTCAGGTCATGTGCCCATATTTTATTTTATTTTATATATTTTATTTTACTTTTATTTATTTTATTTTATTTTTATGCGTGTGACAGAGAGAGTCAGAGAGAGGGACAGATAGGGACAGACATACAGGAAGGGAGTGAGATGAGAAGCATCAATTCTTCATTGCAGCACCTTAGTTGTTCATGGATTGCTTTCTCATATGTGCCTCGACCACAGGGCTACAGAAGTCTGAGTGACCCCTTGCTTAAGTCAACAACTTTGGGCTCAAGGTGGTGGCTTCACTCAAACCAGATGAGCACGCGCTCAAGCTGGCCACCTCCGGGTCTCAAGCCCAGGTCCTCTGTGTCCCAGTCTGATGCCTCATCCACTGCACCACCGCCTGGTCAGACCATGTGCCCATATTTTAAGTGTACTCTTTGTCTTCCTTGTATTGAGTTATATAAGTTCTCTATATATTTTGGAAATTAACTCTTAATCAGATGTATAATTTGCAAATATTTTCTCCTACTCAGTGTGCTTCCCTTTTAATTTTAGATGGTTTCTTTAGCTGTGAAAAACCTTTTTAGTTTAATGTAATTTTATTTGTTTATTTTTCCTTATTTTTTTTTCCCAAGGTGATATATCAGCAAAGATATGGCTACAATAGATACCTTAAATTTTTCTGCTTATATTTTCTTCTAAAATTTTTAGGGTTAGCAATTTACATTTACATCTTTATCATCTTTATACCATTTTGAGTTCTTTTTGTGTACAGTGTAAATTGGTGGTCTAGTTTTTTTTTTTTTTTTTTTTTTTGCATGTATCTGTCCAATTTTCCCAGCACCATTTATTGAAGATACCACCTTTACTCTATTGAATGTTCTTGCCTTTTTTTTGTCAAATATTAATTGACAGTAAAGACATGATTTTATTTCTGGGTTCTCTGTTCTGTTACATTAATCTATATGCCTGTTTTTATGCCAGTACCAAGCTGTTTTGATTAATATACCCTTGTAGTATAGTTTGATATTAGGCATTGTGATACCTCCAACTTTGTTTTTTTTTCCTCAAGATTGCTGAGGTTATTTGGGGCCTTTAATGCTTCATATATATTTTTAGAATATTTTTTCTATATCTCAGAAATATGTCATTGTCATTTTAATAAGCATTTTATTGAATCTGTAGATTGTTTTTGGAAGTATGGACATTTTAATGATATTATGTCTTCCAGTTCATGAACTTTGTATATGCTTCCACTTATCTGTCTCTTCCTCAATTTCTTTTTACAGTATCCTGCAATTTTCTGACTACATGTCTTTTACCTCCTTGGTTAAATGTATCCTTAGTTAATTTATTTTTTTGTTACTGTTGCAATACTAAATAGAATTCCTTTTCTTAATTTCTCTTTCTGTTAGTTCATTAATGGTGTATAACAATGCTCACCAGCTTGGACCCACGATCGCTGGCTCAAGCAAGGGGTTACTCGGTCTGCTGAAGGCCCATGGTCAAAGCACATATGAGAAAGCAATCGATGAACAACTAAGGTGTCATAATGAAAAACTGATGATTGATGCTTCTCATCTCTCTCTGTTCCTGTCTGCCTGTCCCTCTGTTTTTCCTTATCTATTTCTCTCTCTGTCCCTGTAAACAACAACAACAAAAAAAAAAAACAATGCTGCAAGAAATGTTAAGGGGACTGCTGTAGACAGAAAAAAAGCAGAAATATATATAAAATAAAAGAGGAATATAAATTTAAAGAAAATATGGCAATAAACAACTACACATCAATAATAACCTTAAATGTAAATGAATTAAATGCTCCAATCAAAAGACATAGGGTAGAATGGATAAGAAACAGGACCCGTACATACGCTGGTTACAGGAGACCCACCGCAAAACAAAAGATACACGTAGACTGAAAGTAAAAGGATGAAAAAAAATACTTCATGCAAATGGAAATGAAAAAAAAGCTGCAGTAGTAATATTTATATCTGACAAAATAGACTTTAAAACAAAGACTATATTAAGGGATAAAGAAGGTCACTACATAATGATAAAGGGTGCAATCCAACAGGAAGAGATAACCATTATAAATATCTATGCACTTAATATAGGAGCACCTAAATATATAAAGCAGATTTTGATGGACATAAAGGAAGAGATCAACAGCAATACTATAATAGAAGGAGATTTCAATACCCCACTAACACCTATAGATACATCCTCACGAAAGAAAATTAACAAAGAAACAACAGATTTAAGGGACATGCTAGATCAACTGGATTTAATAGATATCTTCATAACCTTTCACCTTAAAGCAGCAGAGTGTACATTCTTTTCAAGTGCACATGGTACATTCTCTAGGATAGACCACATATTAGGGCATAAAACAAGTTTCAACAAATTTAAGAAGATTGAAACCATATCAAGCATCTTCTCTGATCACAATGGCATGAAACTAGAAATCAACTACAATAAACAAACTGAAAAACACTCAAACACTTGTAATCTAAACAGCATGTTATTAAACAATGACTGGTTCAACAATGAGATCAAGGAAAAAAATAAAAATTTCCTTAATACAAATGAAAATGAGCATACAACAACTCAAAATCTATGGGACACAGCAATAGCAGTCCTGCGATGGAAGTTCATAGCATTACAGGCATTACTTAAGAAGCTAGAAAAAGCTCAAATAAACAAGTTAATCCTTCAACTAAAAGAACTAATAAAAGAACAGCCAATAAAGCCTAGAGGAAGTAGAAGGAAGAAAATAATAAAGATCAAAGCAGTAATAAATGACATAGAGACTAAAAAAATGGAACAAAAATTATAAGGTTTATATGAAACCATAAAAAAACCTCGAATAACCAAAGTAATCCTAAGGGAAAAAAAATGAAACTTGAGGCATTACAACACCTGACTTCAAATTGTACTACAGAGCCACAATAATTAAAACAGCATGGTACTGGCAAAAAAAAATAAACACAAAGACCAATGGAACAGAATAGAGAGCTTAGAAATAAAACCATATAAATATAGTCAGATCATCATTGATAAAGGAGCCAAAAACACACAATGAGGAAAAGAAAACCTCTTTAATAAATGCTGCTGAAAAAATTAGAAAGACACATGCAAAAGAATGAATCTTGACTACAATTTGTCTCCTTGCACAAAAATTAATTCAAAATTGATCAAAGATCTAAATATAAGATCTAAAATAATAAATTACATAGAAGAAAATGTAGGTACTAAACTCATGGACCTTAGCAGTAAAGAACATTTTATGAATTTGACCCCAAAATCAAGAGAAGTAAAGGCAAAGATAAAAAAAAAAGGGATTACACCAAACTAAAAAGATTCTGAACAGCAAAAGAAACTGACAACAAAATAGACAGCCAACTAAATGAGAGATGATATTTTTAAACAACAGCTCAGTAAGGGGCTAATATCCAAAATATATAAAGAACTCACAAAACTCAGCAACAAACAAGCAAACAACCCATAAAAATATGGGAAGAGGACATGAACAGATACTTCTCCCAAAAAGAAATACAAATGGCCATTAAATATATGAAAAACTGTACCTCTTCACTAGATATTAAAGAAATGCAAATCAAAACTACAATGATATAGCACCTCACACCTGTTAGATTAGCCATCATCAACAAGACAGGTAATAAGTGTTAAACAGGATGTGAAGAAAAAGAAACTCTCATTCACTGTTGGTGGGAATGTAAAGTAGTAAAACCATTATGAAAGAAATTATGTTGGTTCCTCAAAAAATTAAGAATAGAAATACCATATGACCCAGCAATCCCTCTACTGGGTATATACCCCCCAAACTCGAAAACATGGGTACGTAAAGACACGTGCACCCCCATATTCATCGTACTATTTTTCCTGGTGGCCAAGACATGGAAACAGCTAAAATACCCTTCAGTAGAGGATTGGATAAAGAAGATGTGGTACATATATACAGCGAAATACTACTCAGCCATAAGAAATGATGACATAGTACTATTTTACTACAATGTGGATGGACCTTGATGACATTATACTGAGTAAAATAAATAAATCAGAAAAAGCTAAGAACTGTATGAGTCCATACATAGGATATTGTTTGTTTGGAGAAACGTTTTCTAACCTTTCACTTTGAATCTACTTTCATCCTTGTAATTTGGATGTGTTTCTTGAATTCAGCATATTGTTGGGTTTTGTTTTTTGATCCAATCTGTTACTCTCTGCCTCTTTATTGGTGAGTTCAACCCATTTACATTGAGTGTAATTATTGACACTTGAGGATTTTCTATTGCCATTTTATATACTGCTTCCTGATAGCTTTGTGTTTGGTTTGGTTCTTCTATTTTGTTTTTCTGTTATTTGTTTTTGTTTGGTGGTATTCCATGTTTCTATCTTCTGTTGTTGTTGTTTTTATAAGCTATGTGTTTCAATAGTGACATTTTCAAGGGTGTTTACCATTAGGTTATTAAAACAAAATTTATATTAATTGGAGTCCATAATTTTATGGGTGCTTCTATCATTCATTCTCCTTTGCTACTGCTGATCTTTATCCTCTTCCCTTTTATGTTATTGTTGTCACAGGTTATTCTTGTTTTTATTGTAGTTTTGTTAAAATTTCTATTTGTAGTTTTGTTTTGTTCTAGGTATCTTGTCAGATAACCCTCCATAGTATTTTCTGTAGTGGGGGTTTTCTGGTGATAATTCCCTCAGCTTCTGTATGCCTGTTTTTTATTTCCCCTTCATATTTGAAGGATAGCTTTGACGGATATAGTATTATTGGCTGGTAGTTCTTCTCTTTCAATACTTTTAATGTTGGGGTCCATTCTCTTCTGGCTTTTAGAATTTTTGCTGAGAAATATGATGATAGCCTTATGAGCCTTCCTTTATATGTTATATTGTTCTTCTCCCTAGCTGTCTTGAGGATTCTTTCTTTGTCATTGATTTGTAATAATTTCATTACAATGTGCCTTGGAGTAGGTCTGCTTGGGTTAAGGTAACTCGGTGTTCTGTTTGCTTCTTGAATTCAAGTTTCTAACTCTTTCCACAGGCTTGGAAAGTTCTCATTGATTATTTGTTTCAATATGTTCTCCATTCCCTTTTCCCTCTCTTCTTCTAATATACCCATTTTTTATATATTCCTCTTTGTAATGGAGTCAGACTATTCTTATAGGGCTTTCTTATTTTTTTAATGTGTGAGTCTCTCTCTTCTTCTCTGTAGTAACTCTAGTTGCTTGTCTCTAATGTCAATAATTTTCTCCTCTATCTTGCCTGTTCTATTAGCTAAACTTGTTACCACATTTTTCAGTTCATGTATTGACTTTTATCTGTATTTCCTTTTTATAGTTTCAATTTCCTTGGTGAAGTACTCTTTTTGTTCATTAAATTGTTTTCTGAGATCACTAAATTGCCTTATAGTGTTTCCTTGTATCTTATTGAGTATTTTTAGAACTTCAATTTTAAATTTTTTGTTGTTAAGCTCCAAAGCTTCCATGTAATTGAGATTTTTATTTTCTAGAGATTTTTCATCATCTATCTGAGCTACATCTTAGTCTTGTATATTAATATTTGATTTCTTTTTCCTTGATGGAATTTGCAAGTTGCATTGTTAATAACTGTAACAAAAGATAACTGAACAATAATAGAAAATAAAATAAAAATTGAAATAAATGCAGTAAAATAATTAAAGTTCTATAAGTGATGATAAGTAGAATAAAAACTACAAACAATAAAAAACAGAAACTGAGAAATATTTTAAAAACAGAGAAAAATAAAGTCCAAAACAAACAGAAGCCACAAAAAGAAGTATGAGTCTAAAATATAATAATCTGATTAAAAAAATGACATTCAAGTGAGAAGAAAAAATAGAAAAAAGAAGGAAAAGAAAAAAATGTGATAGAAGGAGGGGAATGGGAAGAGAGAAAATAAAGAGAAAATCTCAGAAGTGAAACCCTTACAAAAATCAAGAATAAAAAATATAAATAAAGATAAAGAAATTCACATAGGAAAAGGAGAAATAAGAAAAAGGAAAGAAGAAAATTTGAGATAAAGCAGAAAAAGAAAAAAAAGTAAAAAGAAGTGTTCTTTTCCAGTTTTGAGAGGTAACATTCCTTTTCCAGTAGGAGGTGGTATACTACAATGTTTCCCTCTGCAAGACTTTTTGGTGGAGCTGTGCTGAGGTGTCACTGTCATAATGATGCAGGCAGGGCTGTCAGGTTGGTAGGATGGGCTTGTTGTTAGGGTTTTGCAATTTTATGACTCTAGCAATGGCCAGCCAGGGGTCCTCCGGGGCCCTCCCTCATGTCCCAAGGGAGTAGGGAATCAAGCAACCAGGCACCCCAGCCTCTCACAGGAGAGAGTAGCCTTAAGACCCAGCTGATGGGGGTCCACTACCACCACTTTTCGCACAGCAAGAAGAGCAATGTGGAATTGGGAGGCTGGGGTGAAGCAGTCAAGTCCCTCCTCTGATACCACTCTAAGCACTCAAAGTGTAGCCCTGGGAAGAGACTGTGTGCTACATGCCAGTGTCAAGCTTGGGGAGAAGTTGATGCAGCGATTGCAGATCAAGGGCGTCCCACCCACACATGCTAAACTCCTCCGGGCAAGCCAGTGTCCAAGCTTCTGAGCAGGAGAGGCACAGATTCCATATCAATCACATCTGGTGCCACAAGACTAAACTGTACCTGTCAGATGGGCAGATCAAAGGTACCCCAGTGCACCATGGGCTGATCTCCACAAGCTATTTGCTTGCGTACAGTTCTTGGGAGCACACAACGGACTTTGAATGTGTCCAGCACCTGCAATTACCTAGCGCTTGCATCTGGGTCTGGCAGATTCTGGGAAATGGCCCTGCTCCCTGTTTTTGGTTGTCACCCCTATCTCAGCTCCTTTCCCCCAGACTATCCTTGAGCAGATTCTATCTTTGACCCACTTCTCTAGCAATCATACCTTTGTCTCTCTGGTGTGTGTATAGTTCAGGTTCATCTGTTTTTTTGGTTTTTTTTTTCTCTGCATATAGTTGTAGAATTTGTTCACATTTCAAAATGAGAAATCATCTTGGTTAGATAATTTTTCCCCAGGCACTGTACTACATACAGATGACTAACAGTTGAATCTGTTATGTCCTTTTTTCCCAATGAGGTAACCATGTGTCAGGTTAACCACTGAATGTCCACACAATGAAGAAAGTTTGGAGAATGGGAGAAATCCAGGAACCACCTTTTTAACACCTTCATACCTTTGGGAGGGAACATTAGAGTGTTCTTTCTTCCCCAAAGAGCTAGTGTTTTTTATTTACTGTGGGTCAATTTTTCAATTCCAGCTTGCAGGACTTTGTTACCAACCTATGGTCAGATTGTGCTCTGAGACACCTGGCATGAATCAGGGACTCTGTTGACATGCTACTTGCACATCTTTCACTACCTGTGAAAAACAAATCTACACACAGAGATATCAGGCAATTGTACTATCGTAGGACATTGGCAAGTGCTGTGGATTGCCCAATTCACATCTTTCCACAACACTTGTTGACTGTACACAACCACAAGGTATCACAGGGATGTTTGAAATAGAGACTATGGGAGTACTATTTGTACTACTATGAATGTTACTATGTGTAAAAATACCTCTGTGTCTAAATATTAAGTTACTTATTTAAAAAATTCTATTTTCTTTATATAAGTATCTCCTGAAAGTTCCAAATATTTTGTCTTTTAAATAGACAAATGCATATGTAATTTTAAATAAGTTGAATTGATTAAAAAACTGATATGCCACATATGGAATGTTTGGCTCAGATTAATAGAAAGGGGGTTTTGGCTGAAATTGAACAACACATATTCTTTAAATAATCTTTAAACTCATTAATCTGATAAGAAAATATATAATACTATCTTTACTGATTATGTCTAGAGCATATTAAAATAATTTCCTTCTACTAATTGTTTTGGCACTCATTTATGCGACCAATATTTTTCATATTAAAAGAAAATAAAAGCATATATTTTAAATACTCAAAATTCCTATAAGTTTATGGGGCAGACAACCCAATGCTTGGAATCCAAGTGTTTTCAAGTATTGAGTATTTCTATCATCTCTGCTTCTCTTCGTGCAATGTTTGTCAAAAATAATGGACTTTTCTTGAGTCTCTAGGGACAAGAAGTGCCTTCTTAGAAAGAGAAGACAAAGAGAATGGTAATCATTCAGGTGACCTGAGTAAGTGTGTGATGAAATGGGTAGGGAGAGAAACCAGGTCACAAGAGAAAAGGTGTTTGATTCCTGGCTGGGGTGACCCGGACATCAAGAAACTATCTAAGGGGCTTCTTCCACTGGAGTTTGTTTAATACCAAGTAACTCAATATTTTTTATTTTTTATGACTTTGACTTTATTTTCCTTTTAATGCTATAGGGATGTGATTTTATTTTAAAGGATGAATAACTTGAGCATGTTTATAATCTTTAAACACTAACTATAAATTATATTTTTATGATCTCTTTCTAGACTTGGACACACAAAAAAACTTAGTTTAAAAATAAAGAATTTTGCAGGATTAATTTAGCCTGATATTGTTCTTCTTTGTTTTCCCTTTTTCCTTCACTAAAATGTAAGCTCTGTGAGAATAAATATGCTGTCATGTTCCTTGAGAAAATTTTACATAGAACAGCACCTTGTTAATGGAAGGGCTCTCAATAAATAATTGTTGACTGTGTGTGAGTAAAGAAAAGATTCAATAAGTCAATACTTAATTTTAAAGCATCTTCTTATTGTTCTTAGTAACTGTACTGTATTTATTTTCACAAAACATAGAAGGAACTGCTGTACTAATACCAGGATTCCTTTCTGGTATACATTCTAAATGTTCTGTGTGTGCATTTCATATAAAACAAAGCTGTTTTAAAATAACATAAGAATGCAATTTTTTAGTTAGTTGTCTGTGGTATGAAGTGATGTGGAAAATGGATATCATAACTTTATTCTGTTTATCAATATATAATTATAAATTAATTTACAATAATACAATTATTGAATTAACTTCATCCATGTGCCTTCAGAGGATACTTATACTTTAGGAATAAAATTTAACTAAATTATTGGATGAAAATTGCCACTACGCAATCCTAATTAGAAAACAGATGCTGATGTAAAGATCATATTTTATCTTGGGACTCTCCTGTTCCCAGTATAGTTGCCTATTTAATAGATTGATGTTGATATGACATACCATATGGGAATAGTTCTTATCAATTCTATTTAGGTAAGCCTCATGCTTTAACATATGGTAAACAGAAAGACATTTATATTTCCCTTGAAATACTCTAATATTTTTCAAAATCCAAGAGTAGCAGAGTTAACAGCTGAATTGCAAAATCTAAGAGTAGCAGAGTTAACAGCTGAATTGCTAGGTTAGAAGTTATAGATATATGTGTATGGGCTTGCCTCATTGTAAACTCAAAAATATTTGTGAAAGCAAAAATAAAAAAAGGAGGGAAAGAATAAAAGGAAAAAGAAGAAAGTAGAGAAGATTTAAAGTAAAAAAAAACCTATTGGAAAACAGTCTAACATATGCAATCATATTTTACTTTGAATAATAATAATAAAGTGTAGATAATTTTGTATTTTTCAGTGAGTTATTTCCAAATGGAAAGACCTCCTTGTTATGTGCTAATTTATTTACTCTGAGGGAGCTTTTCTTAACACTTTTTCACATATAGATGATATAGACTTTGAGGAATTAAAAACAAAAAGCTAGAATTTGAACCCAGGCAGTGTGATTGCAGATTCTGTGCCCTTAATCAATATGTACTTCAGTATACTTTCAAATTTACTTAATGTTGTAAACAGAAGTATAAATAAAAATAGAATGGACGGGGGGAGCAAGATGGCGACGGAGTAGGCGGACGTACCAACTTCCAACTCCCAGAACCAAAGTGGATTACAACTCAATTTTAAGAACCATCACCTGGATAAACCAACTTTGAACAAAACTAAGTGGACTCTTCAACCAAGGAACACTGCAGAAGCCACATTGAGACTGGTAGAAATAGCGAAAATGCGAGGAGGGCTGCCCAGCTCCCCGGAGCAAACGGCAGCCCGGAGAGACCCGTGTGGCGGGAGGAGATTTTGGCGGAGAGGGAGGGACCTGGGTCCCAGGAACCAAGCCCCAGCCTGCAGTCCCAGAGCCAAGAAGAGGCGTTTGGACAGTTTTGAGCTGTGAAACAAGTGAGGGAGCTCCCAGGCCTACAGTGTGGAGTATTAGGTCCCTTCCTACTCTGCTGAGGGCTGCTTAAGGTTTTGGGGCGGCAGGACGCTGAAAGGCGGTTCTGTCGGCGTGGGCAGAGGCCAAGCCGGTGGGAGATCGGTCTAGCCCAGAGGGTCGGAGGGTAAGCGCGAGAGCGGTCCGGAAGCTGCGGACCCGCCTTTAATCCCACTTACGGGGACAAAGCGGGAGGCCAGGAACAGGCAAGCCCTGCGCAAGCCGGCCCTGACCGCGGGGACCGGGCTAGGACCAGGGACGGGCAGGGGCTCGTGGCTGAGCTGACGCTACCAGTCCGCCCCCCCCCCGCCGCCCGCCGGAGAAACCGCGGTTGGCCAGTATACGTGCGCGAGCGGGCTCCGAGCGCGGGAACGGGGTGGACCCCGAGACAGGCGGAGGCTCGCAGCTGAGCCCACGGCTGCTATCCCCATCCGGCCGGAGAAACCCCGGATAGCGTTAATACGTGCACGAGCGGGCTCAGAACGCGGGGGCGGGGTAGAGTCCGGGACGAGCGGAAGTACGCAGCTCGGCGGAAGCCAGCAAACACGCCCGCCCCAATAAATCTTGGTTTCCGACCCTGCGCAAAGGGCCCTGGCCTCGAGGGCGTGGCTAAAGGTCCTGACGGGCAAAAGCTTACAGCTGAGAGCACGTCAAAAGCCCCGCCTAACCCGCGGAACTGTAGCGAGCAGGCTCCGACTGCTGGTTCTGGCCGGAAGTCCGGAAATAGGCTGGGTCCGCAGCTGAGGAAAGGTGCTCGCCTCTACCCTTGGTGCTAATCTTGTGGCTTCAGTGACAGCCCCTCCCACGAAGGAGAGGCAGAAATCACAGCAAAAGCCACAGTGGGCCGGCGCTGGCAACGCTCATACCCAAACACCCTAGGCGCCGGCAGAGGGGGTGGGGGGCCTGCAGATAGACCACACCTAGAGAACACAAAGGCAACACCTACTGGACTCCAGTGGCCACAACTTGCTTATACACAGAAAAAATGGGCAGGCAGAGGAATGCAAACCAAATGAATCAAGAGAAATCCCCAGAGAAGGACCTGAGTGAACCAGATATAACCAAATTACCAGAAGCAGAATTTAGAATAATGATAGTTAGGATGTTCAAAGAAATTAGAGCAACAATGGATAGTCATTATGAACACCTAAATAAAGAGATAACAAGTATAAAAAATGAAATTGAAATAATAAAAAAGAATCAGACAGAAATGACAAATACAGTATCAGAACTGAAGACCACAATGGAAGGAATTAAAAGCAGGATGGATGATGCTGAGGATCGAATAAGCGAGTTAGAGGACACAATAAACAAAGGCACAGAAGCAGAGAAGAAAAAAAAAAAGAGACTCAAAAAATGTGAGGAAACTCTAAGAGAGCTTTGTGACAATATGAAGAGAAACAACATTCGCATCATAGGGGTGCCTGAAGAAGAGGAGAGAGGACAGGAAATGGAAACTTTGTTCAATCAAATTATAGCAGAAAACTTTCCTAAATTAAGGCTGGGAAACACTCCACACATTCAAGAAGCACACAGAACTCCATTAAGGAGAAACCCAAAAAAATCTACACCAAGACACATCATAGTTAAAATACCAAAGCTAATGGATAAAGAAAAAATTTTAAAAGCTGCTAGAGAAAAAAAGACTATCACCTACAAAGGAGCCCCCATAAGGATGACATCGGACTTCTCAACAGAAACACTTGAGGCCAGAAGGGAATGGCAAGAAATAATCAAAGTAATGCAGAACAAGAACCTACAACCAAGACTACTTTATCCAGCAAGGCTAACGTTTAAAATTGAAGGAGAAATAAAGAGCTTCCAAGACAAAGAAAGCCTGAAAGAATTCATAAAAACCAAACCAATTCTGCAAGAGATACTAAGGGGCCTCTTGTGAACAGTTTAAAGGGAGGAAAGAATAGAGCAAAAGAAGAATACAGCTTTAAAGAATAAAATGGCAATAAACAACTACATATCAATAATAATCTTAAATGTAAATGGATTAAATGATCCAATCAAAAGACATAGGGTAGCTGCATGGATAAAGAAACAGGACCCATACATATGCTGTCTACAAGAGACACACCTTAAAATAAAAGATGTTCATAGACTGAAGGTAAAAGGATGGAAAAAAATATTTCATGCAAATGGAAATGAAAAAAAAGCAGGGGTAGCAATACTTATATCAGACAAAATGGACTTTAAAACAAAGGCTGTAGTAAGAGATAAAAGAGGACACTACATAATGATAAAGGGAACAATTCAACAGGAAGATATAACTATTGTAAATATCTATGCACCAAATATAGGAGCCCCGACATACATAAAGCAGACTTTGATGGATATAAAGGGCGAGATTAACAGCAATACTATCATAGTAGGGGATTTCAATACCCCTCTAACAACACTGGATAGATCCTCAAGAAAGAAAATTAATAAAGAAACAGCAGACTTAAAGGAGACACTAGATCAACTTGATTTAATAGATATCTTCAGAACTTTTCACCCTAAAGCAGTAGAATATACATTCTTCTCAAGCGCTCATGGTACGTTTTCTAGGATAGACCACATGTTAGGACACAAAAATGGTCTCAATAAATTTAAGAAGATTGAAATCATATCAAGCATTTTCTCTGATCACAATGCCATGAAACTAGAAATTAACCACAAAAGAAAAAATGAAAAATACTCAAACACTTGGAAACTAAATAGCTTGTTATTAAATAATGAATGGATTAACAATGAGATCAAAGAAGAAATAAAAAAGTTTCTAGAAACAAATGATAATGAGCATACATCAACTCAAAATTTATGGGACACAGCAAAAGCAGTTCTGAGAGGGAAGTTTATTGCACTACAGGCATATCATAAGAAGCTAGAAAAAGCTCAAATAAGCAACTTGACCCTGCATCTAAAAGAACTAGAAAAACAACAACAAATAAAACCCAAGACAAGTAGAAGAAAGGAAATAATAAAGGTCAGAGCAGAAATAAATGACATAGAGGCTAAGGAAACAATACAGAGGATCAATGAAACAAGAAGCTGGTTCTTTGAAAAGGTAAACAAGATTGATGAACCTTTAACTACACTCACCAAGAAAAAATGAGAGATGACTCAAATAAATAAAATTAGAAAGGACAGTGGAGAAATAACAACTGACACAACAGAAATACAAAGCATTGTAAGAAAATACTATGAAGAACTATATGCCAAAAAATTAGACAATCTTGGTGAAATGGACAAATTTCTTGAATCATATAACCTTCCAAAAATCAATCTGGAAGAATCAGAACACCTAAACAGACCAATTACAGCAAATGAGATAGAAACAGTTATCAAAAAACTCCCAAAAAAGAAAAGTCCTGGGCCTGATGGCTTCACAAGTGAATTCTATCAAAAATTCAAAGAAGAACTAACTCCTATTCTCCTCAAGCTATTTAAAAAAATTCAAGAGGAAGGAAGAATTCCAAACTCCTTTTATGAGGCGAGCATAATTCTGATCCCAAAACCGGGCAAAGACAACACAAAGAAAAAAAATTATAGGCCTATATCCCTGATGAATTTAGACGCTAAAATTCTCAACAAAATATTAGCCAACCGGATCCAGCAATATATGAAAAAAATCATACACCACGATCAAGTGGGATTTATTCTGGAGAGGCAAGGCTGGTTCAATATTCGCAAATCAATCAATGTGATTCACCACATAAACAAAAGGAAGGACAAAAATCACATGATAATTTCAATAGATGCAGAAAAGGCATTTGATAAAATCCAGCACCCATTCATGCTCAAAACTCTCAGTAAAGTGGGAATACAGGGATCATTCCTTAACATGATAAAGGCCATCTATAATAAACCGACAGCAAACATCATACTAAATGGACAAAGATTAAAAGCAATCCCCTTAAGATCAGGAACCAGGCAGGGTTGCCCACTTTCACCACTCTTATTCAACATAGTTCTGGAAGTCCTAGCTACAGCAATCAGACAAGAAGAAGAAATAAAAGGCATACAAATTGGAAAAGAAGAAGTAAAACTGTCATTATTTGCAGATGATATGATATTGTATATTGAAAACCCTAAAGTCTCAGTCAAAAAACTACTGGACCTGATAAATGAATTCAGCAAGGTGGCAGGATATAAAATTAATACTCAGAAATCAGAGGCATTTCTATACACCAACAATGAAATATCAGCAAAAGAAATTAAGGAGACAATCCCCTTCACTATTGCAGCCAAAAAAATAAAGTACCTAGGAGTAAATTTAACCAAGGAGGTTAAGGACTTGTACTCAGAAAATTATAGAACATTGATAAAAGAAATCAAGGAAGATACAAACAAGTGGAAGCACATACCGTGCTCATGGCTAGGAAGAATAAACATCATTAAAATGTCTATATTACCCAAAGCAATTTATAAATTCAATGCAATACCAATTAAAATACCAATGACATACTTCAAAGATATAGAACACATATTCCAAAAATTTATATGGAACCAAAAAAGAACACGAATAGCCTCAGCAATCTTAAAAAGAAAAAATAAAGCAGAAGGTATCACTCTTCCTGATATCAAGGTTTACTACAAGGCCATTATACTCAAGACAGCCTGGTACTGGCATAAGAACAGGCACATAGATCAATGGAACAGAACAGAGAACCCAGAAATAAACCCACAGCTTTATGGACAACTGATATTTGACAAAGGAGGAAAGAACATACAATGGAGTAAAGACAGCCTCTTTAACAAATGGTGTTGGGAAAATTGGACATCTACCTGCAAAAAAATGAAACTAGACCATCAACTTACACCATTCACAAAAACAAACTCAAAATGGATAAAAGACTTAAATGTAAGCCGTGAAACCATAAACATCTTAGAAGAAAACATAGGCAGCAAGCTCTCCGACATCTGTAGCAGCGGTATATTTGCCGATTTATCTTCATGGGCAACTGAAATAAAAGGCAAGATAAACAAATGGGTCTATATCAAACTAAAAAGTTTTTGCACAGCTAAAGACAATAGGAACAGAATAAAAAGACAAACCACACAATGGGAGAACATATTTGACAGCACATCTGATAAGGGGTTAATAACTAAAATTTATAAAGAACTTATAAAAAGCAACACCAGGAAGACAAACAACCCAATCAGAAAATGGGCAAAAGAAATGAATAGAAATTTCTCCAAAGAGGACATACAGATGGCCAATAGGCATATGAAAAAATGCTCAACATCACTAATCATTAGAGAAATGCAAATTAAAACCACAATGAGATATCACCTCACACCAGTCAGAATGGCACTTATCAGCAAAACAACACAGAATAAGTGCTGGCGAGGATTTGGAGAAAAGGGAACCCTTCTGCACTGCTGGTGGGAATGCAGACTGCTGCAGCCACTGTGGAAAACAGTTTGGAGATTCCTCAGAAAATTAAAAATCGAACTGCCTTTTGACCCAGCTATCCCACTTTTAGGAATATACCCTAAGAACACCATAGCACTGTTCGAAAAGAAGAAATGCGCCCCCATGTTCGTGGCAGCATTGTTCACAATAGCGAAGATCTGGAACCAGCCCAAGTGTCCGTCAGAAGACGAGTGGATTAAAAAGCTATGGTACATATATACTATGGAATACTACTCAGCCATAAGAAATAATGACATCGGATCATTTATAACAAAATGGATGTACCTTGATAACATTATACGGAGTGAAATAAGTAAATCAGAAAAAAAGAAAAACTGAGAACAGCACGATTACATACATAGGTGGGACATGAAAGTGAGGGTATGAGACATGGACAAGAGAGTGGTGGTTATGGGATGGGGGGAGGGAGGGAAGAATGGGATAGGGAGGAGGGGAGGGACGCAGGGAAAACCAGATTGAAGGAGACAGAGGACAATTTGACTTTTGGTGATGGGTATGCAACACAATTGAATGATAAGATAACCTGGAGATGTTTTCATTGTACATATGTACCCTGATTTATTGATGTCACCCCATTAGAATTAATAATAATAAAATATATAAAAAAAAAATAGAATGGACGGATGTGTTAGATATTTTATTAAAAATTACTCCTGATCTTGCGATTTGCAGCCCAACTATTCTTTACCCCTTGTGTCTACAATATGCAATTACATTACCAGGTATATAATGCGAAGCCAGTGTAATGATTGACCTAAGCCAGTGGTTCTTAACCTGGGTTCTATCGAACCCTAGGGGTTCGATGAGTCGGTCTCAGGGGTTCGGAGAAGCCTCTGCCACGGAGGCCAGAATAATACCATAATTTGTTGTGAGTTAATGCACTTTGTTGGTTTTGTCCTTTGAGCAAGGTGATGTTCATGCACAGCTCATTTTGTACACCAGTAAAAAAACATATACCTTTGTCTTGAATTTGGAAAATAAAATCATATTTTATTTATCACTAAAGAAGGGTTTGGTGAATGCGCATATAAAACTGGTGGGTTCGGTACCTCAGAAAGGGTTAAGAACCACTGACCTGAGGTGTAGAGAATGTACCTATTGTGAAATAACCAAAATAATTTATCTGCAAATAGAGTACAACCATGCTTTGGGGGTTTAACTCTAGAGTGTATGTAATAGATCCCAAATATGCAAAGCTAAAATTTAAGCTAATAAATGTTATTACTTATAACTTAACTGACTCCCTAGAATTGACAAACCAAAATCTAGCTATGGGAATATCAATACCAATTGAAAGAGTCTAGCAAAGTATCTTTCTAAATTTAACTTTATTATTTCTCTAAAATTAAATCAAAACTAAGAGACAGGAGTTTTCTTATGCTTCTAATCATTAAGACTATTGTAAGAAAAGAAGAAGCATAATAGTTCATTTTTTTCTGTATTTTTTCAAAGTTAGAAGCGGAGAGGCAGTCAGACAGACTCCCGCATGCACCCTACCAAGATCCCCCTGGCATGCCCACAAGGGGGTGATGCTCTGCCCATTTGGACTGTTGCTCCATTTTGGCAGGAGCTATTCTAGTGTCAGAGGCAGAGACCATGGAGCCATCTTCAGTGCCTGGGCCAACTTTGCTCCAATGGAGCCTTGGCTGCAGGAGGGGGAAGAGAGAGATAGAGAGGAAGGAGAAGGGAAAGGGTGGAGAAGCAGATGGGCACTTCTTCTTTGTGCCCTGACCAGGAATCAAATCTGAGACTTCCACAAGCTGAGACAACACTCTACTGCTGAGCCAATCAGCCAAGGCTGAAGCATAATAGTTCTTAAGATAAATGTAAAGCCAATAGTCGAGGTCACAATCACAGCCACCTGGCCCATGCAGGTTCGCATTAGATTTGAACAGATGGTAATGAAACAAAGGAGCCAAAAACTGGTGAGCCATCAGCTTTAATTCTAGTTTGTACCGGCAGGCAAGCAAAAACATACACTGGGCTCCAAAACCCACTCATTCAGTGCTCACAAAGCTACTGACTTATCTGAGTTTCCTAGAATCAAAGGTTTCTAGCTCACCAGACTTATTCACCTCTGTTTCCCATCTTCTTCTCTCTACACAAACTCTGCACAAATTGGCTTCTTCCTCAACACTCCACCATTTTGGCTGCTTCTCCTGGCCTTCTCCACGTGGCCTTTCTCTGCTCTCCTCTCTAATACTAACCTCAGGAATGAGAGACCAAGCAACTGGTCTGTCCCACTTTATAGTGTAGAAATTCAAATCCTTAATCCAATCTACAAACAAGAAAGTCTCTGATACAAAGTCACCCATCTGAGGCATAATGGGATTCTTCAGGAGAGTGCACCATCCCACATCATTCAATCAGTCAAGTGTGTGGAGAAAAGCTTACTCTTAAAACTAAGCCTTAGTCTATAACGACCCATCCTGTCCACAGCCTGTCCCAGAACACACATTAATATCAACAAACTTCCATGTGGGCAGCGCCTTCTTTAACAAAGTGAGCACAATATATTTTATATGCCCAATAATAAATAAATGCATAGGCTTTGAATTCAGAAGACTCAGCAGTTAAAGTTGTCAAATATGAGACTGGAAAAGTAACACAGTTTATTCCTTGTTAGACCTCAGTTTATTTAGATGGAAAATAAGAAAACATCTCTGGCTGTATAGCTCAGTTGATTAAAGCATCATCCTGAAGCACAGAGGTTGCTGGTTTGATCCCGGGTCAGGGCACTTATAGGAACAGATCAATGTTTCTTCTCTCTAGAATCAACAAAATAAACATTAAGAAAAAGAAAAGAAACAAAAACTGGGAACCATAATAACAATATACAAGGTCATGTGAGATAAAACTAAGGTCTACATTTGAAAGCAAGTTTTCAAGTGGTTGACACCTACATGGTAAATATATAGTGTTGTTCTTTTGTTTTTTCTTAAAATTTACAGTAAAAGAATCATAGCTCCTTTTAAACAATCCTTGAAGGCAAATAAATGACAGGTTTTTTGAATTATTGAAATTGTATAAATGTATGGGGTAGCTCTAGGAGACAAGTTGTAAACTGATAAAGTCCTTATAGCCTAGGGCTTCATTTAAGATTAAACTCTTCCCCACACCCTTTTTAAGACTAAGTTCTTCCCCACAACCTTGGCTGTTGCATGGTGGGGAGTGGTGCACTCTTACAGGATTCCCATTTATACCTTAGATATATAACTTAGCATCAGAAACTTCCTTGTTTTACAAATAGATTTGTTCTCTGGATTATATAATAAAGCTGACCATGGTTCTTTGCCCTTTTTTCCTGTATGCTATCAGCCTATAGGGGTCCCCCTGATCCCATCATTTTTTGTTCTGTACCTATTTCTTAATCTCCCACCATTTTCCCTCAGGACCTAGACAATTACAAGTCATGCTGGTTTGCCACAGGTAGCAATAATATGTATAATTTTTTTCATGTTTTCTGTTGCCAAATGGCACTCAGAAATATTTACTAATTGGTAAGGTGACCAACATTTTACAATAAAAAGGAGGACAAAAATAAATTGAAGAAAACATCGTAAATAAAAGAAACATTTTATTCATTGTGACAATAATACACTATAATATAATAATTGCATAATAAAACATTTGCAATATTTTATATTTTAATTAGGCTTACATGCCTATTAATTTTTAATAATAATTGTAAAAAAAAAGTACTCAGTTAGATACAAATACATATCATCACATGCAATGGATCAACTCTGCATCGATCGAATATGGACATTTACAGATTAGTCTTCCAATATTAAAAAGGAGGACATATAGGAGGACACTTTTTGAGAAAGAATGAAACTTACAAAAGAAGGACTGTCCTCCCTAAAGGAAGACAATTGGTCACCTTATAATTGGTTAACTTAAGAAATGAATAAACTTGTAGTTGTTACACATCCAATGATCTTCATTTTAGGAAACATAAAACTCAGCTTAGAACTCAAACAACTTAATAATTAACTTCTGACTTACTCTAAGAAGCTGGTATAGTCATTTTCTCTGCCTTCAACTTGTTTAATTATTTAAAAAAGAAAACACTGTTAATGATGGCTAGAAAACAATGATCAAAATGTTTTCCAGACATACTGCAGAAGACAAAACTCAAACACAAATACAAACTAAAATAAATATTGACAAATTAAGGTACCCTTTTTTGGATACCTTTAGAATCAATTCTGTAATAAAATGAAGCTAAAATTATTTACCAATTAGGATTCATTTAGCTAATAAATACTGTAGCATAGATAAGTTAATATAATAAAATATAATACAGCTTGATGCAAAGGTTAGAGTGGTTGATATATAAAAGTTACAAGACACTATTATCAGAAATTGAGTTTCCTAAAATTAAAGCAAAAAGGTTTGCAATATTAGTAATATTTGTAGTCAATAGTAAGCAGATAAAAGTTTCATAATAACATATAGTCAAGAATTTTTATTTTCTAATAACCAATGCATCATGCAGTAAAACATTATTTTTTATGATTAACTGTTGGAGAAACATTTTATCTAAAATCATTTGCTATTATTTAATATAGAAACTCCTCTAATACTATAAGGAAAAGCTGACAATTACTGCAAAAGTTTGAAAGATTATTTTTAATCATTGGTATAATAGTCTGTAATGGTTCCTGTGACTCTGACCACTCAAAAAATTGAATAGAAACATAAAAGCAAAGTTGAATCTTCTCACATAATTGTCTAAATAATAATTAATATTATGTGGTACATGTAGAGTTGGGATTTTATTTGACCCTTGGTTTATCTTTTGAAATTTTCCCAATTGTTCATTAGATTACTAAAGTATCATAGTTATCATTTTGGATAAATTGCATCCTGACTTGTTAAATAAATAAAATAAATACTCCTGTGACAATACAAACAGTTTCGTTTTAGCCATCAACCAGAAAAGAGATTTGTGGAAAGAATGGGCATTGAGAATGGATAACAGGGGCAGTTGTGATTATGTTCAAAATGATGAGCAATGCTCAGAGGTATAAATTACAAATTAGTGTGTTCTTTTTGTGGATATTAAGCAAATAGGAGTAAATGAATCAATGGCGGCAGTATGAAATATACTTCTCACAAACATTAGGGGATATTTCAAAATAAATGTAAAGTGATAAAAAAAGAAGTATTTGATATTTTTATTAAACAAGAACATCAGAAAAGCAAATGACAAGTCAAAGACAGTTGTTTGATTATGGAAATCAGATGCAAAACCAACTTTTATTTTATTGGTGAAAATGCACTATATAAAAGGCTGAACGTACTAGGGTATCTGCATGTTCCTGATCCCCTAATTTTTGTTAGCAGTGTAAATTTAGACTTAAATGATTATCTATAAGCACCATTGCAATAACAAATATCTCTGCAAAGCATGAAAACAGTTTAAAGATACTACATAGTGGTTTGTGGGGCAGCTGTGTTAGGATTTCTCACTGGTTTACCAACTGCAAGCCCTTTGCCTGATTAGTGTGTGAGCATATGGAAGCGCTACACATGTATGGTCTATATAAGGCTATGGGCACTTGTGCTCAGAGGGATTGTGGATGGTGGGTTGCCTGCTAGCCACTGTGAGGGGACATTTTGCTGTTTGTTTGCCTGATGTTGGGCAGACAAAATATAATATGCTCACTTTGTTAAAGATGGCACTGCCCACATGAAAGCCATCACCCAGGTGATATTATTTGCCCTTATGCTTGGGATGGGTATGGGGGAAAGGCTGTAATGTAAGCAGGCCGGGGTCATTATAGCCTAAGGCTTAGTTTTAAGAGTAAGCTTTTACACACACCCTTGGATGATGTGGGGTGGTGTGCTCTCCTGAGAAATCCCATTGTGCCTCAGATGGGTGACTTTGTATCAGACTTTCTTGTTTGTAGATTGAATTAAAGGTTAGGATTTCTACACTATAAAGTGGGACAGACCAGTAGCTTGCTCTGTCTTGGTTCCTGAGGTATTAGAGAGGAGAGCAGATTAAGGCCACGTGGAGGAGAGGAGAAGCAGCCAAGATAGCGGAGTGCTGAAGAAGAAGCCAGTTTGTGCAGAGAAAAGGAGATGGAAAACAGAGGTGAATAAGACTGGTGAGCTAGAAACCTTTGATTCTAGGAAACTTGGATAAGTCAGTAGCTTTGTGAGCACTGAATGAGTGGGTTTTGGAGCCCAGTGTGTGTTTTTGCTTGCCTGCCAGGTGCAAGCTAGAATTAAAGCTGATGGCTCATCAGTTCTTGGCTCCATTGTTTCATTACCAACTGTCCAAATCTAATGTGAACCTGCATGGGCCAGGCTGCTGTTTTGGTGGCCTTTGCCACTGGCTTTACACCTGAAAAGTGGTTCCCCTGCCTGTGTGCTTGTCTGCCATTGTGAGACTTTATTAAACATAATGGCACAACCCTTTCTGGCTCTGCAGTTTTTCTACTGTCTGCCCAAATCCATTGTGAACCTGCCTGGCATTCACCATTGGCATTACAGGGTTCAGTTTCAATAATAAGGCAGTCTAGATGTTATGGCCAACACTTTTACTGAAAAGTGAATTAATAGGTAAAATATCTTGAAAATATATGGTGGGACAAGAAGTTCTAGGTCATTTTTCTCTTTGCCTTTTCTCTAAATACAACTATATACCCAGAAAATATTTTAGCAGTTCGATCACAAAAGAACTCTGAAAGGTAGAAAGAAGAATGTAAAGCAGCTAAGGACCGCAGGACTTGAAAAACATGTCCAATTGAGTTCCTGGAGTATCTTTTTGTCTCCCGAATTGGCAGGCTGGATTGAGAAGATGCCTGCAACCTGGAACTGCCAAGAAGCATAGAAAACAAACAAACAAACAAAACCTGCTCTTTCTGGCTGAAGGAGTGGAATAAAAGCCTCCTAACAGAGAGATAACAAGAAACTCCTCACCAAACACCAGTGTCAGCAGGGCCATTCAGGAACTCTTCCTCACTTTATACCCTCTGGGTTCAACAGAAGCACAAGGGATGTTTGCCGCACCATAGGCAGTAGCAGTCCTTTTTGGCCAGTGTCAGCATTATTAGCATGGCTGCCATCCCATACTCAGAGCAGTATTAGCAATCCACCACAGCTGTAGTGACTAAGGCAGTAAATAGTTCCTGAGTCTTCCACCCAATGCACTGTGAAATGCAAATGGTACTTGCAAGGATTAGTAAGGAGCCCCAGAAGAGCCATAAAAACAAAACTGACTGAAGTAACATTGCAAAGACTCTAAAAACTGAATTGTTGTCAAAACTACAGTTTATAAAAATCAGACAATATTTATGTGCTAAACCTACATATACTCATTCTTGACCAAAATAACAAATTTAAATACAATCAAGAGTCTCCTAACCAGGAAGGTTTATATATACATACGGGGGTGGAGGAAAAAACAGCTTATTTTTAAATTAAACAAAAAGAAAAATAGTTTGGAATAGATAAAGCAATTTTCAAAAATAAAAATAAAGTGAGATAAATTATTTTTCCTAATATTGTGAATTACTTATAGCTTCACTAATTAAGACAGCACAGTACTAGTGGGGAGATAAACACATAGTTCAATGGAACAGAATAGAGAACCCAGAAATAAACCATATAAATGTGCCTGACTGATTTTTTACAAAAATGTACAAGTAATTCAATGGACAAAACCACTGCTGGAGTAATTGGCTATCTATAATCCCAAGGGGAAGAAAAATGAAAAGAGAAAGGAAGAAAGGAAAAGAAAGAGGAAGGGAAGGAGGCAGGGAGGGAGGGAGGAAAGAAAGGAGGGAGAGAGAGAGGGAGGGAGGAAAAACACCTCAGCCTAAAACTTACATGTTATACAAAAATAAACTCAAAATGGATTATAACTTAAATATAAAACATTAATATGTAAAATTTGTAGGAGAAAAGGAATAGGAAAAATTTCTTCGTGGCTAGAATAGGAAAGAATTTTTAGACCTCATAGATAAAACACAGCCCTTAAAATAAAAAATTGATATATTGTACTTTGCCAATTTTACAAACTTTTGGTCTGCTAAACAGTTTGATATGAGAATAAAAAACAAACTGTAATATAATTATCAGTATATCCCTCCTGAAATGACTCAAAAACTGTGGTCACACCAAATATTGGTGAGCATGCAAGACACAAGATCATTCCCAGAAAGCTGATGGAATGCATCAACCACTCCAAAAAGTAGTTGAATATTTTTTAAATAGTAAAAATGGTCTTAGTATGGTCTTATTTTTTAAAAAGAAAAATGGTCTTTTACTTTAAGAAGTAAAAACTTTACTCTTGGGAATTTATTCCAGAGAAATAAAAATACTTATTTTTATACAGAAACTTATGCATGGACATTCATAGTAGCTTTATTTGTTACATTCCCAAATTGAAAAATACAGTGGTACCTTGAGATACAAGTGAGTTTAATTCATTCTCTAATCGAGCTTGTAAGTCAGTCAACTCATATATTAAACAAATTTCTCCCATTTAAAATAACTGAAATAGAGTTAATCTGTTCCAGCCCTTTGAAACATTCCCAAACCATCCTAAATTATGAAAAGAAGACATGTTTTTAATTAAGAAACACTTCTATACTATACCAATGCATAAAAAAATATGTGAAATGAAAGGAAAAAGTGTTATTTAGTACTGTATTCTTACCTTGGAGACAAATGAGTGCAGCTAACGGAGGTGAATTATGAAGGAGGAGGGAGGGAGGAAGAGATGCAGGCACTGTAGACACGTAAACTAAAACTGTACTTTCTTAACACTAAATGTAAACTAAAACTACATTTTCTTTAAACAAAACTAAAACTGCCTTTCTTTACTTAAAATGAAACCACAAAAACTATTGTAAAAAAAATGCACTTTCTTAACTTTAAAGTTAACCTAAGCTTAACATTATGTATTTTCATTTAATCATCACCTGTTTTTGCCTTTTTGGCTGCACTTTAAGCACTTTCACTTGTAGGACTTTTGAATAAAAATCTATCCGAAGAGGTTTGCTTTTGCTGCCTTTTAAAATGTTATGGAACTGTGACAAACAAGTGTCATTAAAAAATGCTGAAGCATGACCAGTTGAAACTTTCTGGGTGTTTCTTTACAATGAAACTTGAAAGCTTCTCCCACATTGCCAGCATGTCTTTAATTTCACTTGTAGAAATCACTTTCTCTGACTCTACCTCCTCCTCGCTACTTACTGATCTCTTGCAGAAGCTCCATATGTTGCATCATCTGTAGCTCCTTCAACTCCTCAGTTGAGAGTTCCTCCTCATATTCCTTGACGAGCCCATTTATGTCACCCTCGTCTACCTCCAGACCCATCGACTTTCCAAGGAACACAATCTCCTCCAACACTTCTACCTCGGTCTCAGTCTCTGGTTTGAATCTTTCGAAGTCCCTGTCTGCAACAACATCAGGCCATAACTTTTCCCATGCCAAGTTCAAGGTTCTTGTAACCTTTTGCCATGCCAAGTCAATAATGCATAAACATATCACGATGTTGTAGCGATCTTTCCAAAACTCTCGAAGGGTTAGAATTATATTCTCAGTCACCTCAAAGCAATGGCAGAACAAGTGCTTTGTGTAAAGTTTTTTTGAAAGTTAAAAATGATCTGCTGACCCATAGGTTGCAAGATTAAAGTCGTATTGGGTGAGAGGTAGAAGACTTTCACAAATTTGTACTCATTGCAAATGTCATCTTCAAGACCAGGTGGGTGGGCTGGAGCATTTTCAAGGATTAGTAATGCATTCATTGGGAGTTTTATTTTTCTTGAAGATATTTCTTCATTGCAGGACCAAAGACGAGATTTACCCATTTGATAAAAACTGCCACGTAACCCATGCCCTAGCATTGGCGCGCCACATAACCTGCAATTTTTCTTTAAGAATCTTGTGAGTCTTAAAGGCTTGAGGATTTTCAGAATGATACACTAGCAGTGACTTTACTTTACAGTCACTGCTAGCATTTGCACACAATGCATCAGACTGTCCTTTATGGGTTTATGGCTTGGCAGCTTCTTCTCCTCTGCAGTGATGAAAGTGCTCCAGGGCATTTTTTTCTAAAACAATCCTGTTTCATCATAGTTGAACATTTGTTGGGGGATGTAGCCTTCCTTTGCGATAAGAGCAGCTAAACGTGCAATGTACTCTTCAGCTGCCTTAACGTCAGCACTCGCAGCTTCACCATGCCTCACCACCGAGTGGATGCCTGATCTCTTCTTGAAATTTTCAAACCAGCCATGACTTGCTTTAAACCTATCTTCTGTTGCCTCTTTTGAGGTTGATAGTTCTTTCTTCTTCAAGTCGCTGTAAATAATATGTGCCTTTTTGCATATTACAGTCTCTGTCCCTGTATCTCCTGCCAGCTCTTTCTCTTTCACCCACACCAGCAGAAACTTCTCCATTTCTTTATGGATATTTGTCCTTAATTGGGGCAAAATTGTAGTTCCTTTCACTGGATTTGCACTTTTGATAGCATCCCTTTGTCTAAAGATGGTACAAATTGTAGATTTATTGTGGTCGTACAGCCTTGCCAGTTCAATCACTCGTACATCACATTCATGTTTTTCTATTATTTCTTGCTTTACTTCTATCAACATCATTCTCTTCTTCTCACCACTGTCCTTTATACTTACTTTCTTTAGCCCCATGATAGCACACAAAAAAAAAGTTGATAAAAAATGCAAAAATGATGCAAGAATGAGTACAACACACGAGATTCCAAGATTCGACTTGATTCTGCAGGTAACACGTGAAAAAGAATGAGTTGCTGGTGCTGTGCTGCCGATACTGGACCCATGCACCAATGTGCCAACTAGCAGCAACTTCCTGAATCATGAATCGTATCTCAGAATTTTGCTCTGATCTTGAGCAAAAATACGAACCGAGTCGCAGCTCGTACCTTAAAATAAAATTTTGTATTTTGGTCTGCTTGTATCTCAAGGTACCACTGTACCAAGATATTCTTTAATACTCATTAAAGAATGAGTAGTTAGACAAACTGTGGTACATTCATTCCATGAACTACTAAATTTACTTAGTTTAGATATCATAGCAATATTTTAGAATATTATTTTGAAAATTTAACCAATTTCTAAAATTGAATATAAAATCAATTGTGCCAACGTCTCTTCCCTTCCCTACCCATATGGAGTCTTAAGTATTATAAACTCAATAAGATTGTTTCCCCTGTTGTCTAATTTAATATTTGACCAGTAAAAGCTTATCTAAGTCTGCTCTGAGATACAGTTATAAAGCATAGGTAGATACTATCATGTGACCAAAAATCAGAATTTTAAATTTCCTATTAAAACAGACACATTCATATAGTCCCATTTGTTTATCCTGTCCTTTATATTACTTGTTCGTGGAGATAAATTAGCAAATATATTGCTACGAGAGATGTCAGTGAGCTTACTGCCTATATTTTCTTCTAAGATGCTTATGGTTTCAAACTAAAAAGATTTTGTACAGCTAAAGATAATATGAACAGAATAAAAAGACAACCCACACAATGGGAGAACATATTTGACAATATGTCTGATAAGGGGCTAATAACCAAAATTTATAAAGAACTTGTAAAACTCAACACCAGGAAGACAAACAATCCAATCAAAAAAATGGGCAAAAGAAATGTATAGACACTTTTCCAAAGAGGACATATTGATGGCCAATAGATGAAAAAATGTTCAAAATCACTAATCATTAGAAAAACTCAAATTAAAACTACAATGAGATACCACCTCACACAAGTCAGAATGGTGCTCATTTACAAAAAAACACATGATAGGTGCTGGCAAGGATGTGGAGAAAAGGGAACCCTCCTGCACTGCTGGTGGGAATGCAGACTGGTGCAGCCACTGTGAAAAACAGTATGGAGATTACTCAAAAAATTTAAAATCAAACTGCCTTTTGACCCAGCCATCTCACTTTTAGGAATATATCACAAGAACATCATATCACCAACTGAAAAAATAAAAATGCACCCCCATGTTTATGGCAGCATTGTTCACAATAGTGAAGATCTGGAAACAGCCCAACTGTCCATCAGTGGACGAATGAATTAAAAAGCAGTGGTACATATATACATTGGAATACTATGGGGCCATAAAAAAGAAGGAAATATTACCTTTTGCAACAACATGGATGGATCTGGAAACTATTATGTTGAGTGAAATAACCCGGGCAGAGAAAAAAAAATATCATATGACCTCACTCATTTGAGAAATCCAAGGAACAATGAGAACTGAGGAACAGAATTGAGACAGAGGAAGGATCAAAGGGAAGAGAGAAAAGAGGACAGAAGGGAAGGGGATGATAAGATGGGATATACCTGAAGGGAAGAGAGGAGAGTGCTGTAGGGAGGGGGCAAGGGACATGTTGAGGGGAATATGGGAGAGGGGGGATGCATTTGGGGCAACCCTAAAATCTATGTAAACACAATTAATTTAATAAAAATTAAAATAAATAAATAAGTAAAATAAAACAAATACACATTTAAAGTATTGGTTCAAAATCACTCTGCCTATATATTAATTATTTGACCCAATTATATCTAAAATTTGGTAAAATGAGTTGTATAAATAAGTATCAAAAATATACTAGTTTGTATTTAATATCCACTGCTATAGTAATTTTTTTACTAATAAATAATGAGCATTCTTTAATACCATTTTGACATGATCAAAGCAGAACTCTATAAATTTAGTGGGTATAGTTCAAGGAACCCCAGTATTCTAAAACTCCTACTTCTCTCAACAATACATCACAGTGTTTCTGAAATTCTTATCATTTTTTTTAATTTCTTTGAGTGAAATCATAGTTGGTACTAAGTTAAACTGTATATAAATTATTAGAAGGACCCAAATGGTATAGTAAAAATATTACTCAACCAGACAGTTCTAGCCATAGTTCTGCCACAATTGGGCTATATGAACTTAGAAAAAATTCCACTTCATTAAATTCTCTTTTTGATAGTCATATAGCCTAAATTAATGATTTTCAAGCTGTTTTGTTGGTCAAGGCATATTTTGTTTTATTAAAATCTTAGAAGAGAAACAAGAATTTAAGAGTTAAGAACAAGGCGCTATGGAAGGAATATGGTTGGAAGTCAGAAGTTTGCCTTTGCGCTCTCCCTCGGCTGGTCCCTACATCAACTTCTAAGGTTCCTTAATTCCTCAGAGCACACTTGAAAGGCCTGTAAATCTGATGATCTCTAGGAATCCTTAACAGTTTAAAATTGCATGGGTGACTGTTTAGAGGATGATATAAAAGTGTTTCTGGAGGAAATATACAGAAGTTTAAAGCTCTAGAGTGGAGCGAGGAACCTAGCTGCTTGAGAAGAGAAGGAAATGATGGAAAGTGAACCAAATTGTGCTTGCTTCCCTATGGTCTGGAACTATTCTTTACTGGGGTTGCATGACATCACCCACAAAGAGTGATTCACATGCTAGCACAGCCTAGGATCACAACTCAAGGAGCACAGTACATCATGATTGGGCAGAAGGAACACTACAAACAGAGAGAAGGCAGAGACAAAAAGATGATCTTTGTCTACACTCCATGTAGCATCCCTCCAAGAAAGAGGTCACGGTGCTAAGAAAGCACTGGATGAAGAGAAAAAAAGATTTGCCACAGCCATTCCCTAAATATTGCCAGGTGCACTAGGGCAGAGAGCAGCCCTCCCACCATAATGGACTGGCTGCAAGAAGACTACTACTGCATCATTCCAAATAAGGGCTTTGGGCCATGAGGAGGAAATGTTGACTTATAACAGACAGCTGGTGTTTAAAGCTGATGATCTTGTCAATTTCATTTAATTCAGTGGCAAACTGAAGTAAGACATTATCTAGCAGATACAGCTTTTGGCATCAAGAATTTGCTAGCTCTTGACTGACAATAAAATAGTAGAGGACAGCAGTGACACCTGGATTATTCAGTCCTTCTGAGATAATATTTATATAAGACAAAGAGCTCCTTCCCCCAAAAAATGAAAGACAATATTTATGGGAAAATTCTTCTTATTATTTAAAAGATGAAGGACTGAAGTGCAATGACAATATATTTTGTGACAAGAATGGTCATGCTTTGTACTTTATTGGCAAGAATAGATGCACATTTGACTGTATAATTATTTCAAATTCAAAAACAAAGTTCACATATTGGATTTTAAAAGCCAGCAATTTTTTAAATGTGTTTGATGGAGCATTTATAAGTCCAAAAGCTTTTGATGTTGATGGTTATCTCACTGTGAAAAATTTTCATTCTCACTAGTGGCATTATGTGGCCAAGGAATTTTACAAAAGAGAAAAATGTGCTAGTATAATTGATAGAGTAGTAATTAAAGCAAAGAATGTAAAATACATGATAGCTACATAGATGAAATATGAAAATGATCTGTGGTCAGCAGCTTTTTTAGATAATGCTGTTTTATGCCATGATAATAAGGTTTACATTGCAAATGTTGATTTTTCTAAGGTCTCCAAATATTGACCCTGGGAAATCTATTGTGGTTGCTCTCTATCCAAAAAATTTTTCATTTAAAATTTCTGATAAAATGTGACAGACCAACAATGAAGCTATGTGTCACTAATGTTAGGTTTGGTTATATCAAGCAGAAATAAAACAAATAAAACCAGTAGCTTAAACAAGAAAGAATTTTGTTCCTGTCCCATGGGAAACAAGTCTGCCATTAGACAACGTAGGACTAATATGGTACAAAAAAATTCAAAATGCAAATCAAAACAAATTTATGGTAGATATGATTATTATAAAATTTTAAAAGCAAAATATATAAAATTATCTAAATAAACTAAATAGAAATTATTTCTCTCACGTAAAAAATATTTTCTACATTAAGAGGCTTTTACTTATTCAGTTACTTGATAAACTTATACCTATGGAATATTTATTATTTTATTTTGTAAAGCAAGAAAATTACCATATTTTTTGATCCATAAGATACACTTTATTTCCCCCAAATGTGTAGGGGAAAATGCCCATGCGTCTTATAGAGTGAAAAATACAGTATTTTATTAAATATTTCAACACACCATTTGGTTCAGAATATTTTTTTTCTTATTTTCCTCCTTAAAACCCTAGGTGTGTCTTATGGTCAGGTACATCTTATGGAGCAAAAAATACAGTAGATAATTCTTCTAATTTTCTATGCTCTCAATTGAAGCACTATTGTAGGTATTTGTTATAAGAAGCTAACATACTATTATTAAAAACAATACAAAGATAATACATTTTATTCATATTTCATGATTTTTATACTAAAACAATATGCTTTGTAGTTTTTAAATCCCCTCTTTATACATATATAGGCTAAAAATGTTAACTCATTATTATTATGGGTGATGCTACTTTTATATTAGTAGTTATTATTAATTTTTGGTAGTTTATTTATTTGGATAATGCAGTATAATTTTTAAAACTTAAAATCCCTTATTTGATAATATCTTGATAATATTGATTTAATCACAGAATTCTGGATTTCTCTTTGCTCGTGTACAGCAGGTTGGGCATTCAGGAAAATTAGTACCCCCTGAATGCAGCTGTCAACAAAGAACTGGCATGAGTTGGTGAACAACTTTGCACCCTTCAAGTGAGATAACTGTCAGACATGTGTTTTTACCCTGATTTTCAGATTTTATCTCTAAATATCCCCCAGTCTTCCACTTCAACCTTTAGTGAATGTGTTCTTTGTCTCCTACTGATGTTTTCTGCAATTCTCAAATCAATCACTTGCATTTGAACCCTTTGGCTTAAAGTCTATTTCAAGGGGAATAGACACTAAGACAAAACTTCTAAAACCAAAATAAAATGCATTACCATCTCATAACCCTAACAACTTTAGCTTTAGTAAATTCACATTAATATAGTTGTGAAAATTTAAAAACTTATGAAAATTTATGATATTACTTTATGTAGGATATCAATCAAGTACTTTAACAAAACCATTTCATAAATTATATGATAAATGTTAACTTAACAATCTAAATACTGCCAGGCATTAAGGGAAGCATACCAGCCATCATAGCAGAGGACCAACAATAACTCTGGAAGTGCCTCTCTTACTAGCACCTGCCAAAGAATAAGTATCAGCGTCATTCATGCTCTATGACCTCCCAGAATGACATAGAATTACAGACAACAAAAAGAAGTTAATGGAACTTTTTAAAAATTTTGTGAAATTTTATGACTACTTTCTCCAGAATATATCCATTCCCAAGGTTTACAAAAAGGCCAAAACAGATGATTCAAAAAATTATTCATCTCTTCCTCTTTTCACATTTCTTACTGTTATTTTATTTAATTATTGTCTGTCTGGATTTCTCTGTGAGATTAATTGTTTCTTACTTTTAAAAACCCCTTTCTACCCCCAATGTAGATGGACCAGTACACCCTCATTTCTTAAGTCACACATGAATCTTAAAACAAAACAAAACTCTAAAGATTTATCCCTAACTTAATTTCACCATCCAAAAAAACACATTAACTGTATTTATTGACAATATGAAGACATAATTTTAGGTGTTTTTATCTTTTTTTAGTCTGAACAACAAAAATAAAATTAGGTGTTATTTGTTTATTTTTCTAGAACTTTAGATCAATTAAGTCAAACATCATAAATGACTTGTTTTATACTTGATATTTTCTTATTAGTAGATAAACTTTAATTAAATTATATAAACAAACTTAGAACCTGAAAATCAGGTTGTTTTTCATTTGATCAAGAAGTGGGGATGTCAGAGAGGATGAAGAAAATGAAGCTTGTTGCTGTTCTTGACAAAACCCACCTCACTATGCTAACATCTGAATTAGATGCTGCATTTTCTGGGGTCCTTTCCCCAGCCTCTCTCCCCCAATCAGTTTTGTATTAGACCTTTATGTTTTCATTATAACCTGTCAGCAAGAGTTCCCTAAAATAGAAAGATTGAATGAAGGAAATTTCTTCCATTAACAATATATTTCCCTTTGGGGTCTCTGGCCCATTATTGTTCTTCTTTTTCAGAAAGAACAAAAACCTCAAGGAAACTGTCTTTAGTTGTGAAGCATTATTATTGATCCTGCCTGAAAACTTTGGGTATTATTTTCCTCTTATGAAAACATACTAAAATATTCTCATAAATGATTACAATTCAGAGCGAACATCTACTTATATATGAGCAAGTGTTGTGGTTAAAAAATAACATACTTTTAAAGAACATTTTTTCCCTAAGTAGCTAATATGGAAAATCTGTAAAAACTGAAGCTTCAAAGAAAGGTAAAATATTATTTAAACACATTTTTGGAAATACTGCATTCTTCCTTGGAACTCACAAAATGTTAATGTTACCTACTATGGCCCAGTTGTATCTATCGTATTGGGTTTTTTATTGTACTTTTAATAATTAGGACACACACACATACATAATATAGATATACATATATAATATAGATTAATATTTTAAAATTATATGTAGTGTATAGTCTATGACATAGTATAAATAGTACTCTTAAAATATTAATGAATTTTACAACTTAATAACTTATATTTTAATACATTCAGCCATATAAAAATGGAACTTCATTTGTCCTTAAATTAATTTCCTCAGTTTCAATTTCTTGATTCCAATGTCTTTTGGAAAGAGATGGTATAGCTACAAATGAAGCAGAAGAACCGTGTTTAAAAGCGAACTTAAATTCCACAAGGATTTTTCACATGGGTTTTTCCTTTAGCTCTTAAAATAATTCTGATGAGTGGATAAAATTCTTCCTGTATTAGTAATGATGTGTCGGCCTACCAGTAACATAAGCCCACCTAAAAATGTCACATAGCGATACATAATGTTATTTGCTCTCATAAGTGCAAGTGCAGAGATTGAGAGGAGATATGATCTGTGTAGGGCTCAGAAGAGACACAATCAATGTTGTAGCTTCTTTTCCTTATGATCCACTCAGGTCTTATCTTTATAAAGTTACAGCTTTGTCTTCTGGTTGTCTTCCTTCAAAGGTCACAAGATGGTTAAGGTCATTCTGGAAAACATGCTACATAAAAGTAGAGAGACTGGCCTGACCAGGAGGTGGCGCAATGGATAGAGCGTCAGACTGGAATGCGGAAGACCCTAGTTCGAGACCCTGAGTTCGCCAGCTTGAGCGTGAGCTCATCTGGCTTGAGCAAAAGCTCCTCAGTTTGGACCCAAGGTCGCTGGCTCCAGCAAGGGGTTGCTCGGTCTGCTGAAGGTCTGCGGTCAGGCACATGTGAGAAAGTAATCAATGAACAACTAAGGTGTTGCGATGACAATGAAAAACTAATGATTGATGCTTCTCACCTCTCTCCATTCCTGTCTGTCTATCCCTCTCTCTGACTCTCTCTCTGTGCCTGTAAAAAAAAAAAAAAAAAAACGGAAATAAAAAGTAGAGAGACTGGCTTCTGGTGGCTTTCTCTTAAGAAATGAAATAACTATCTCAGAAATTTCCAGAAAATGTTTTATTGCATCTCTTTGGAAAGAATTAGGTCACATCTTGTTACAGATAAAATTACCAGCATAAAAAGGATAGGATAAGTCTTTGGGCAATCAAGTCCTCCCGTTACCTTACAGTAAGTCTCCACACTATTAACCAGTAAGGCAAGGGTGCATGGATTTTGCACTGCTATCTCAAGTGCTCATTGCAAATCTTATTCTATTGAAGAAAAACTGTGACCTTGGCTTTGGATGTAATTTGCCATAGTCATATACTAAGAAAACAGTGGAGACATGGGTTGTATCAAGCATTGCTTCTCCCACATCCATTATTTTTTCTACAATATCATGTAAAAAACATACTACTATGTTTCTTTGGGTTTTTTAATCCATTAACTCAAATTATAAATATGCAATTGAGATGTGAGGCACAGCCTGAAATATTTTAAGCCTCTATTAATTTCTACCACAGTTTCTATTAGAAAGTAAAATATGGGTATGCAAATAGTTTCTCAATAAACTTTAAGCTTAAAAGGTGTCCTTTGCAATACAGAAATTCTTTGTAGTGTGAAGTTTTCTATGGAGAGTACCACTGAAAATCAAGTGTCTAACAGTTTAAGAAATGCTTATTAGCATTTAGCATTCTTGGTAAATGAATTAAAAAAGGTTATATGAATAATCTGTTACTTTAAAGAAAAGGCCAATTCCTTTTTTTCTATTTTATCTAACTTTTTAAAGTTTCTTGACAAGTCATAAACTAATTATTTATTGTGATGAAGGTATAGGAAAGCTAGAAGAAAGGGGATAAAAGAGCATCTCTTAGTATTATACTTAGCTTAAAAAGTAGTAACTAATAGAAGTCATGTACAAAATGATATTTTGGGTCTGCTCTCAGGTTATTGGTAATTCTAAGCAAAAAAAAAAAATGTACAAAACCAAAACTATGAATACATAAAAGTGCTCTGTGTCTCACTAGAGATTTCAAGAAGAAACTGTTGTGGCTTACCTTTACTGATGTTGTCACTTCCTGCTTGGCCAGGGTCTGTCAGTTCATCTAGGGACAGCTTGCAGATGCAGAGGCAAATGTTCAAAAATAAACACATTTTAGTAAAGGTTACTTAATGGCTTTTCATGGATATCAAAATCATGTTCCAACTATGCAGGAATGAAAAATAAAATTCTGATAGTTTATGTTACCCAGATGGTAAGAAATCCAACAGCTTTCACTATTCCTAAGTATAACAGCATTAAGCACCTGCTGGCTCCAAGAAACAGCTCCTGCCAAAAAGGAAGGAAGGAGCTCTGTGATACAATAATAGGCTCCTTACCTTGCCATCCAAGCTGAGTTCAGGTCCCAATACTGTAGCTTCACACCTCCCAGTCTCTCACAGAGATCCTTAGACTCCACACACCAAGAGCAGCAGCAACTTATCCTGCCAAGTCCATACTGGATGCAGGAAGTGGGAATTGGAGTTGGGATGAGATTCTTTCTAATTCCCAAAACACTCTAGCTGCTGGTGAAATTAGTAAACAAGAGAGGCATTAGAGTGAATTTAGAATAACAAATACTAAAACTTTAAGAGTAGAATAAAGTAGTAAAGGTTAATTTTGATCTTCTCTCTTTGCGAGAGCTCTTAAACACATGCAAAAAACTTTAAAAATGATTTTTACCTTTCCTCTCTACCAAACCCATTAAAGCATGTTAAAATTGTTGGATTAAGGATTACACTCTTTTTTATTTTCTATTTCTTGTCTTTGATGGGAGTGCAAATGAGCATCAGAATGGCTGTAACATGGACATCTGAAAGGGATTAGATTTGAAATGTATTAAAGACATGAGATAATGCTAGCTGATACTCATGAATGTAAATATGGCCCAAATGTACAACAAAGAAATTTATGTAAGTACGAGACCTCAGCCTCAGTCTCTGTCAGTCTAGCAGGTCTAGCCCAAGATACCACTAGATTTGCTTCACCAACTTGTACTTGTAGTAGCAGTTCTGAACCTTGAAATAGGATTGGAAGGAAATTATTATTGGCCCCCATGTACCTGCTTCCTTTAAGAAGATACCTGTAGGATTGATATGTTTCCCTAATGACAATGCACACTACTCCATGAAAATGTGAAAGGTTAAAAACAAAGAGAAAAATCTTAAAAGCAGGAAGTAATAGACAGTTACCTTCAAGGGAGCACCTATAATACTCAGAGCTGATTTCTCAGCAAAAATATTTTAGGCCAGAAGGGACTGGCATGAAATATTCAATGTGATGAAAAGCAAGGATATACAACCAAGATTACTTTACCCAGAAAGGCTATCATTTAAAATTAAAGGAGAAATTAAGTTTCCCAGACAAGAAAAAGCTAAAGAAGTTTGTTACCACCAAATCAGTTTTACAAGTAATGTTAAAGGACATGTTTTAAAAAAAGAAAAAAAAAGAAAAGAAAGGGAATGAAGAGAAAGAAGAAGAAGAAAGAAAAAAAAGAAAAGGAGGAGGAGCAGAAAAGAGGAGGACAAAATAAGAAGAAAAGAAGAAGAAAGAGAAGAAGAAACAGAGGAATATTTAAAAGAATAAAATGGCTAAAAATTATGTAATTATCAATAATCACTTCAAGTATAAATGGTTTAAATGTTCCTATAAAAAGGCATAAGATAGCTTAATGGATAAGAAAGATCCGTATATATGTTGTCTACAAGAGGCCCACCTCAGAATAAAAGATAAACACAAACTAAAAGTGAAGAGATGGAAAAAGATATTTCATGCAATGGAGATTTTAAAAAGGTTAGGGTAGCAATACTTATACCTGACAAAGTAGACTTTAAGACAAAGGTTTTAGTATGGGATAAAGAACACTAAGTAATGATAAGAGAAGCAATCTAATAAGAAGATATGACCCTTGTGAGCATTTACACATCCAATGTAAGAACACCTAAATATGTAAACCAAATCCTAATGAACATACAGGAAGAGATTGAGAGCAATACAGTCATAGTAAGGGAGTTTAACACCCCATTGACATCAATAGATAGATTATCCAGGTAGAAATCTTTTAGGAAATAGTGTCATTAAATGACACAGATCAGCTGTATTTAATTGATACCTTCAGAACATTTCACCCCAAAGCAGCAGAATATACACTCTTTTCTGGTGCACATGGAAACTTTTATAAGACAGACCACATTTTAAATAAAAAATAAGTATCAATAAATTTAAGAAGATTGATATCACATCAAGCATATTCTCTGACCATAATGGTGTGAAACTAGAGATCAATCTCAAGAAAAAAAACCCAAAATGTACACAAAGACATTGAGGCTAAATAACATGTCACTAACAATAAATGGCTTAACAATAAAGCCAAGAAAAAAATTAAAATATACTTTGAAACAAATGAAAATGAGAGCATAACAACCTAAAATCTATAGGACAAAGTGAAAGTTGTCCTAAGAGGAAAATTTATAATATCCCAGGTCTAACTCAAGAAACAAAAAAAGTCTCAAATGAACAATCTAACCTTAGACTTAAAGAGAAAAGAACAACAAACAAAGCCCAAAGTGTGTAGGAAAAAGGAAATAATAAAGATTAGAGCAGAAAACAATGAAAGAGACTAAAACATGAAAGATAACAAGAGCTGACTCTTTGAAAAGATAAACAAGATTGACAAACCTTTAACTAGACTCATCAAAGAAAAAAGAGAAAGGATCCAAATAAATATAACTAGAGATGAAAAAAGAAGTAACAACAGGTACCAAAGAAATACAAAGCAATGTAAAAAAAAAACTATTTTGAATAACCATATGCCAATAAATTGGACAATCTGGATGAAATAAATTGCTAGAAACATACAATTTTCCAAAACTGAGTCAGAAAGAATCAGAAAATTTAAATATACAGAGTAGACCCAGTGACATGATAGAAATCAAGAAATAATAGAAGAATTTTCTCAGACTGAAGATAGCTGAGTCAGTCACAAGAGTAGGCAAGTTATCTGAGTAATCAGCAAAGTTAAAACAAACAAACACTCTTTTTTGGAAACATCCAGTGAAATTTTAAACACTAAGAGTATATGAATGATTTTAAAATAATTTAATGATTAAATATTGTTTACCTACAAAGAACTAAGTTTCATTGTGTCATTAAATTTTTCAAAGGTGACTGTAATTCTTAGAACCAATGCTTTCAAGCTTTTAGGAAAATAAAAGTTTACTCATAATTCTGTACAAAATAATTAAATGTGATATCAAAATAGAGACTTTTTGAAAATGTAAGAACTCAGAATCTTATCTCCTATTATTCTTTTTAGAGAGATTAATTGAAGAATTTCTCTAGAAAAATGGAATAGGATGTTTGATTGATCATTTAATTATATACTTATATTATTACTATAATAATTAAAAATGAATAGTGAGAATAGAGAGAGAAATTGAAATAAATCACATTCACAGAACTAAGACATGTGAATGGCAGAGGTAAACCCTGTGCATCAGTCTGGGTCCTTCAGGAAGCAGATGTCAATATAAAGCAGAAATGCAGATATTTATTGGGAGGTAATGCTTGTGAAAGTGAAAAAGAGGAAAAAGAGTCAGCAGGAAATGCCTTCAGAAAGTGGTACCCTTCTGATACTGTGAAAGGAACGGAGATATAAGAAAAGATTGGGTAGGAAGAGATTCACAATGAAATATAATTCAGAGAAAATCTCCATTTGACCCCTGGAGACTCCAGACAAAGCTGTCTCATGGAGGGGTTCTGAATTGACTGGAAATGTGTAAGGTGCTAATATGCCACCATGCATACTGCCCAGGGATAGCGTGGCCTGAGCTTGAATATGAAGCACATCCTAAAGCACTGTAACTGGATGCTGTCTGCTACCTGCATTCCTCACAGTAGGTCTATGGGAGAACAGTTTGAGTAAAACACCTCCAGAACCACCTACCACTTCTCACTTGTTTTCTCATAAGCCTATGCATAATAATTCAAGATGGGCTAATTGGAGAGTCAATATAAGGTGAATTAAGATTAAATTTGTTTTTCTAGTCTGATCTGTGGTGGCACAGTGGGTAAAGCATCAATCTGGAACGCTGAAGTTGCTGGTTCGAAACCCCGGGTTTGCCTGGTCAAGGCACATATGGGAGTTGATGCTTCCTGCTTCTCTCCCCTTCTCTCTCTCTCTTTCTCTCTCTCTCTTTCTCTCTCAAAATGAATAACTAAAATCTAAAGAAGAAAGTAAATTTATTTATCTATCTTGCATTTTTTAAAATTCCTCCATTAGAGATTAGGTAATTTAATATCTTATCCTATAAAAGTTAGCAGTATCCTAATATAAGGGTAGAGAAAAGGGGGAAAGAAACAAAGAAGTGTAAATGAAAAGAGCTAGTTATGAAATAACAAATACAGTGTGCTACATTCAGTGTGAAAATGGGAGAACAACGTAACTACTTCTATATGTATAGATCATGTCTAAAAGCACACACACACACACACACACACACACACACACACACACACATTTCTAACATTATTTGCCTAAAAAGGGAACTGTGTAGCTGGTGCTTAGAGGTAGAAGAAATATATTCACTATGCACTAGCTGAATTCTAGGCCAATTAAGGTATAGCTGTGCTACATTATATTTTGACTTTTTGATAAATGATTATACAAAATTTCTGTCTCTTTATGACATTGTGTATTGAACTGCTATAAGAGCTATTGGTAAAAAGATTTCATTTCTTACCACTTGTTTTTCAGGTTCATAATGTCAGTATTTTAAAACACAATTCCTTTTCTATCTATGATATCAATAACCTTCCTTCTCCAAGGTAAGAATGTATAAACATTTCCTTCTTCATTCCCCATCACAACTTGATGCTGAATCCTGCACATTCTTCCCTGTCATCTGCATGGCTACTTAGGCATCCATTTCCAATTCCGACCCTAAGATCTCTCTCTCACTCTTGCTCTTTCTCACTCATCCTTACCATGAGGATACGTCATAATTTCATACCTTGCATCATCTTTTACACATTTCTTTTCTCAACAATAGCTATCTACAAGTGCTGGCACTATGGTAATAGTCTTTGCATGAATTGTGTAATTCATTAATTACTCTAAATTTCTCTATTTGCAAGTTGAGATGTATTAGTAAACTTCATATATGCCTCATCAATGTGTAAAATTCTAATTTTGATACAATTTTGTAAGTATAATATAAGAGTGTATGAGTTGTCATGCTTATATAACATGGGTAGGCCATGGTTCTAAAATTAAGCTGGCAAAAAAGACAGCTTGTTTATACTAAAAAGCTATAATTGGACATTATGAAGTTTAAAACATCATCATTAGATAAGTAAAAGAGTTGAAACTTCAAAGGGTATTGAGCTTAGGCAAAGGAAAAAATATCATAACTCAATACTTTATGTCAATGAGAAACATAATTTTACTGTTGTGACTGTATTGCAAATATTACTTATTTCATTGTTCATGTGAGTTTTCTGATTCCCTTAATTATAACACCCACAAAGATGCCACTATTAAAAATGTACTTTAAAAAGCCAAATTGAATTAAAGAGGAAAATATTACAGAAATTTTAGGTACTAGAACAATGAGGCAATTATCTGAAGGAACTCTTAATTCCCTAATAATCATTCAAATTTTGATTTCCATATCATAAGTTTTTCAATACACTTATAGACTTAAATAATAATCCCTCTAAACGTTGTGCTTTCTCTGATTCCCCTCATACAGAAAGAAAGGAACCTGGAGAATCATCAGGAGTATATGCTACCCTGATCACATGACCTATCTCATTTAATTGCTCTTTGGGTAAGACATTTTCTATGTTCACTCACTTGCTTTGTTCCCCCAACAATTAATTCCTTCTCCCAAACCATCAATATGAGTTCATAAAATAGAATTTCTAAGAGCTCATCCTCATATGGGAAAATAGAGAAAGCATTCTTTTAAAGAACCTGAGATTTCCCTTGCTGAATTTTTAATTAATAACAAATTCATAGTAGAGCTCAAGGGCCTTCCGTGTCAGAATTCTGCTCTAGTTTGCCTTCAGATTGGAGCAGACACATCTCACGAATGCCTGGCTCAAAGGCTGATTTGCTTTTTAATTTTCAAGTAAGTCTAGAAGTTTAAGATTATTTTTTTCCTCTGATCTGAACTACTTTGTCAGTGCACACATCAGCTGTGCCTAGACAGTCTGCACATATTCCAACTGAAACAGAAACAATCAGATTGGTGGGACGTGCTAATGAACAAATGATGCATCCTTCGGGGCTTGCATGCTGAGCGCCTGTTATGAGCAGTACACTGTTGGAGCCTGTCAGGTGTCAGATTTGGGTGAAAAAACTTCTGCCTCAGTATGGCATGCCTAACCTATTAAAGTAAGAAAACTGTTACCACTTGGATGGAAAAACAACCATCTCTCACCCTCTTTTATCTTTCTCTCTATTCACAACTCCAGTAATCTCAACTGCTATGAATGCTGCAAGTCTCTCCCAAAGGGTTGGGATTGACTAAGGATTATGCCCCTTAAGAGCTAGGCCAGCCCACACAATGTGGCCCTTTATTTATATGCTTGGACAGCACTATGATTTTTAGATTTGGGGTAAAAAATGTGCCACAACCAGTATGAAAATTTCCAGTATTATCCTGAACTATTTATGTTCAATTGGGTACTAAAGATACTAAGATGCAAGCTGATTCCAGCTATCAGAAAGCTTGATTTCCCATTAGGAAAAAATCATAGATGCACATAATTATACACACATACACACACATTTCTAATATAATCTTCATATAAAATATCTGGGGAAATTCTTAGGAGTAAAATACCTATATTTTAATATAAAAGTGTAACAGTATTTCTAGAGTTTTTCAAAGTAAGCCAAAACAAAAAACCCACCTTATTTACAAATAGAAATTGGTAAAACTGTGAAACCTGGAGGACCCAGGTTCGAGACCCCAAGGCAGCAAGCTTGAGCGCGGGATCATCCGGTTTGAGCAAGGCTCACCAGCTTGAGCCCAAAGTCGCTGGCTCGAGCAAGGAGTCACTGACTCTGCTGTAGACTCCACCCCCACCCCGTCAAGGCACATATGTGAAATCAATCAATGAACAACTAAGGAGCTGCAATGAAGAATCGATGTTTCTCATCTCTCTCCCTTCCTGTCTGTCCCTATCTGTCTCTCTCTCTGACTCTTCTGACTCTCTGTCTCTGCCACACACACACACACATACAACAACAACAACAACAAAATAGTTTTTTTTACCTGATATTACATAGTGTTTATACAGAACATATTAATATTTGTATTGAATTACGTGTTTGAAACAAATTGCATTTGGAGGTCCTTTGGCGAATGGGCTTTCAAACACATTTCAGCATATATTTTTTGGAGACAGAACACTCATCCTTATATATTTTTACCCTGAAAAATCAACAAAATAGAGGCAATGAAGCTAATTTTAAGCCAATTAGTATGTCTGTTGAAAGGGGGGAAATGTGAACAATATAAACTCTGGCTTTTCAAACTGATATTAAACTAAATTATTTATTGTTTTCTGTTTATAACTGAAGTAAGTAGCTATGAGTTTTTTACCTGAGTTAGGGATAAATTTCTGTGTATGTTTGTTTCGTGTGTGTGTGTGTGTGTGTGTGTGTGTAGAGAGAGAGAGAGAGAGAGACAGAAAATATAAAAGAGAGAAAAAATATGTTGTGTTTTATTTAGCGTTCTGTTAGATTTCAATTTCTTAGAAGATATGACTTCTTACAAAATTGATGCTGAATTTTTTAAGCCAAAGTCAGCTGAAAGTTCAGATATGCATTTATTATAACACTTGAAATCTAATCTCTGTTCCTGTCCTTTTTCTTTATAAAAAGTCATTACCAAACATATTGACTTCAAACCCCAGGGACTGAGAACAAGCAAAATTTGGAACAAGTATAATAGATAACAGGTTTTTGTGAGTTTGCCTCCCTCTTAGTAATAAAGAAAATGAGGTTAAAAAAAGGAGAGAAATAGAAAGTGAGCAAAAGCTCAACACCAATGACCTCATCATTCTACAAATTAGTCTAGCATACTCTCTTAAACAGAAAATATCTTAGAATTTCTAGAGACATCAATATATGTTCTTTTATATAAGAAAATTGCATCACTCATGACAAAGGGCAGTTATTTTGCATGATGCTTCATGTTAGACAAATAACAACTGAATTCACAATGCGAGTTATTAAATGATAGATGATTGTTACTTGAGAAATCTGGACTAATATCACTTAACTGGTCACTTAAAGGAGAAGCTGGTCAATTTGGCTGCATTCCTCATTCTGACTCTTGCTATAGAATTGCTTTAACATTGATATTTTGAGGCAGATTCAGCCCAGCACATTTTGTGACCCAGTGATTATTTTTGGCCTATTAAGAGATGCAATACATCAGTCATTTTCAAGAAGTATTATATGTCTCTTTTAGTTAGTACTGGGGTGTACTCATGAGGGAAATAGAATAAAAGACTGCAAGGGTGGCAAAATTTCAGGAACTAAAACTGTGTGAGGGACTTCAAAGACAAGCACTGAACACTAGCCCAGCCCAATCAGGGAGAGGTCCATAACACCCCCTGTTCATTGTTAATATCTCCAAGTTTTGGCATTATGGGATATTTTGGCTGCTAGTAACATATATTTTCTTCAAGTGACCATGCACATGTGTGTGTGTGTGTGTGTGTGTGTGTGTGTGTGTGTGTGTTTTGCAGTGTAGCTAGCTGCTCACATAGGCTAGGAGAAATGTTTATGTTGTGGCATTTGAAATGCAATCCAAAACTTTCATAATCAAATATTTTACTCCTAGGAGATACTAAAATTCAATCATTCTGAGATAAATGCTTGGAAAGCCATGTTTAAACATTATTCTTTGCTTGCCCATAGAATATAATCTTTTTTAAGGCTCATTGTAAGACTGGGGGAAATTTTCCCATAACCCATAAACACAACAACAGCACATAAATCAAGTAAACCAGTTTATCTCAATGAATTGTATAGCTTGACATTGGAAGAAAAAGAGATAAGATTTAAAATAGATAAAAATAGTTTTAGTTTTGACTTAAGCACTGCCATTTTCTATTGCTTCTATCCTATATCTTCAAGTTCTCATGTCTTATGCATGTTTTATCATTTTATATCAATTATATCTGCAATAATGTCAGGTATTGCATTTATTATGTGAGAAATCATGTATCTAAATATACATATTTTTAAAATTTGGCTTTATTTTTAATTAGTGTAACACATTTTTCTGTTGATTTCCTATTTTTATAAAATAAGATATCAAGTATGTCTTATTGACCCAAAGAAGATGACATGTTTGGTTTTCAAAATGTTCTTCAAAATTATTTAACTTTGTGTACTATATTTGGGCATAATTTTTCATTGCTTTGGTTTCCTATTCTATTTTATCTAACTATTTGCAATAAAAAAGTAAAATAAAATTTTGATTGTTAAAGTAGTAGCAACAATATTAATATAATTTACTAAAATTTCAAAAACTAATGATTTGCTGGTAAAAGGGAACAAAGAAAGAAAAAGAAAAGGGTGAGAGTGAGGGACAGAGACAGAAAGAAAGAAAGTAAAGCACACTTATTAAAGGAAAAGTTATTTAGTGTTTGAAGTGTACAAGTTTCATTGTATATAATATGAAACGAACTTTCACATTTAAAAAAAATTATAAGAAAGTATTTTTCTTTTTTTTTAATTAGTATAATAATATAAAGCTAACTTCAAAAAACATAAAATGTAAAATTTAGTACCTGTCTTTCTATGATACATCTTCCGATTATCCATATTTTTGGCCATCAGTAAAAGACTTTTTTTATGCTAATGAAATATGGCTTTTTAAAAACTTTTACTAAAGTTTTAAAAATAATTTAGCTACTCAATTAAATTAATTCACTATTAATTATCCTAGAATTTTAAATCAAAATACGTAATACATGCCTGAACTTGTTCCTCAAGAGTTTTAATAACCTTCTTAGGGTAAGCAGTTTATATCTGAAAATAAATTGAGGTTGTTTGCATGGATACTGTTGTTTTAAAATAGAAATTTTGCTCTCCATTGAGGAGTATAAGAAGCTACCTGCATCACTAACTGCCTGAAGCGAAAGAATAAGGTACGATTATACTCAGTGTATAAATTAAGATGTTTTAAGAGCATAGAGCTTTAGGTAATACATTAAATTAAGTTTCTCAGATGTGCATTTAATTAAAATATTTAATTTGAAATGTCTGTGCTCCTCTTTAATTCCAATTGATTATTAAAAAACAGATTTCTTTAGGATATTATAAAGGTGAGTAGAGGAAGATATGGAGTAAATGACCTCAAAAGTTTATTTAGGACACTGCAATTATCAAACCAATCCAGTGCTATGTCTCTGCCCCTTCCAGTATATTATTCCTGTGATCTGATGCTATACAAATTCAGGCTTATGAAAATATGTGCCAAATTGGACATGCTAATTTAATTAACTAATGAATATCCTCCCTCCGATTCTAAAGTTATTTATTTATTACTTTTGTTTTCACCTGATAGAATCATTTGTAATGTTGCTAGGATTATCTAGCCAAACACTTTTTAATGCCACAGTCATTGAGAGCCTAGTATTTGGATAGGACTGTATTCAACACACTAAGAGTTGGAGAGAATTATTTGAAAGCATTCTACCTTTAAGTAGTCTACAGTCTAATTAAACACACACACACACACACACACACACACACACACACACACACACACACACACACTGCATTCACTAGGTACCAACATAAAACATGCTATATGCTTAATAACTTCTGTGAAGATCTGAGGAGTTTAGAGATATAGGTAATGGACTGTCATGGTCAATGTTGGCTTTTCAAATGAAATAATTTTGTCCTGGACTTTGAAAAAAGGTCAAGGATAATACTAGAAGCAAACAGTCACTGTACTTCTACACTGTCTCTGGAATGGTTTTAAATTCTGTTCCAGAATTTTGTGATTTAATCCTTAATTCAATACTCTGAGATTGCATCATTTATATCCCCACTTTATAGATGAGGAAACTGAGGCACACAGTGGTTAAATCTTTTGGCTATACTTCCACAGCTAGACAACATAGAACCAGGATAAGAACCTTGGAAATTAAGTCCCAGAGCCCTCCTCCTTCATCAAATCCTGGCACGTCTATGTACTCAGAGAAGAAGAGAGATGACAACGGGGAAGATTAAGACACATTTTAAAGTGAAAGTCACATAGAGATAATGGTGAAAGAAATTGTCCAGTACATATTATGTTCCAAGGAATTGGTTATAAGATTCAGCTATACATGTAGGCCAGAGCCAAGGCGAAGACTTCAAACGGCACATTAAGGTGATTAGGCTTTTGTCCTAGGGCAGAAGGGATTCCCTGAAGGTTCTCTGTCTAGTTGGTGCAGTCAGAATGAAAGTAGTCCTTCCACAGCTTATTCTGACAGAGAGGACAGAATGGTTAGATTCTACGTGGAATGTTAACATCCATCAATTATTTGCAGCTGTCACTCCCTTTAGCTTGATGTTCTTTTCTACATCTATGACATCAGGATTTTACTTGTGTTTCCTTGATCCATTATTTTTCTCTTTATCTTTTGAATGAATGTCTTAAACTATACTTTAGTTATGTCTTATCTGAAAACAGGAAGGTGTTGTTGGGTTTCAGAAGATTGTGAAAACCAGGGTTTAAATCTGGATATTAGTACTTTATGCAAATTGGTTAAATCTTTTATACTTGTCTCTCTCTTTTTATAAAGGTCAGAAAAAACATACAACAACAGTCTTAATGTGAAATGAAAATATGTAAGTGAGGGTTTGACCATCATAAAAACCTACCCAGGAATACAGTCAGCAGTGCTTTGCTTCTGGATGTGTGGCAGGAATGGAGCTCAGTACTAGATATACCCAAGAACATTTATTTTAGTTACTTCCCTATTTATACAAAGATATGTATGACAATGGAAATCAATGAGGCAAATTCTTTCCTTAGCCTCACAGAGGACATAAAGGATAAAGAAAGGGACTTGACTGCACTTTGATCTGATTCTGAAGTCTACAATTCTTTCTGTTCTATGTGACATCCTTTCAAATTTTCACTGGTTGTTATTCCTGTGTTCCCCAAACAACCTCATTTTTCAGAGTGACTCCCTGCACACTGTATATTTTATTCATAATGCTACTACTTCATGTCTTAATGTCTCTAACGTTTCCCCTCCATAGGTATTTCATCTGACTCCAGATTATTTTTTCAAAACTGTTATTTTTCCTCAAAATACTTAAATGGCTTCTACTTCTCATTACCTATAGAATAGCACAGAAATCCTCTCACATGATAGTCAAGATCCTCAAATAGCTCCTGAGGATAAAAACCTCCTCTGCATCCAATAAGTTATCCACTTCACTGCTCCATCCAACATGCCTGGATTTTTCTCATCATCAAGTCTTAGCTTGTGCCATTTCTACCCCAGGAAAATCTATCTTCTATTGTTGGGCATTTCTACCAAATGCCAGAGGCACATAGGTGCCAAATGCATTAACCCTTTTTTCTAAAAACAACCAAGACACTTGCACTAGACTTAAAGATCCATTAAAGCCGTGGCTAAAATTGTCCTGGTCACCACCATTATATTCCCAGTATCTAACCTGACACATAATAAGATATAGCTAGATAGATAGATGATAGATAGATAGATGATAGATAGATAGATGATAGATAGATAGATAGATAGATAGATAAATAGATAGATGATAGATAGTTGATCCTTTATCAACATGAGTTTGAATAACATGGGTCAACTTATACACATATTTTTTTTCAGTAAATACAATAAATGCATTTTCTCCTCCTTATGAATTTCTTTATAACATTTTTATAGATCATTTAAGAATACAGTAAAAAATACATATAACATACAGAATGTGTTAATTGTTTATTTTTATTATTATTGATTTTAGAGAAAGAAGATAGGAGAGAGAAACATAAACATCAGTTTGTTCCTGCATGGACCTTAATCAGGGAGCAAACCTGCAACCTTAACATATCAGGACAATACTTTGACCAACTGAGTAATCCAGTCAGAGCTAACTGACTGTTTATGTTATCAGTAAGGCTTCTGGTCAAAAGTAGGCTATCCTAAGTTAAATTTAGGGGTAGAGAAAAGTTATGCACAGATTTTTGACTTGGTAAGAGTCAATACCATTAACCTTATGTGAGTCAACTGCATACACACACACACACACACACACACACACACACACACACAAAAACAAACAAACAAAAAAAAACACAAAAAAACAAAACTCCCCTCCTCTCCTATATCTTCACCTATCTTTTTTTTTTTCGCCTGAAAATGTAAAAGAAGTCTACCTTCATCTTCTTTGTTACCATAGTTACTGTTTTAATTCACCACCGCTAAATAAAAGTTCACAGCAACTATATTCTGAAAGTATCAAATTGATATCTCAAGAGGAACATAATGAACTTTACTAATTTAATTTGATTTTCACTTTTTAGAGACTCCTATAAGACAAAGCTAAACCAGATTGCATGAAGCTAAGGAAGATTAAGGTATGAAGCAATGATTCCTTCTTATTTCTTATCGATGACAAACTGAGGAGTCAGAATCTGTTAGGAACACAGACCTGTAAGATAGGGAAGAAAATGTCATGTTAGCCCTGATATTGTTTGCAGACACAAGCAGGCTTTAATATAATAAAGAAAAAATATATTTGAAATTGTAGAGACAACACAAATTGATTTAAGAATTAGGTCAATCAGCCTGACCAGGCGGTGGCCCAGTGGATAGAGTGTCGGACTGGGATACGGAAGACTCAGGTTTGAGAACCCGAGGTCACCAGCTTGAGCGCGGGCCCATCTGGCTTGAGCGAAGAGCTTGCCAGCTTGAACCCAAGATCGCTGGCTCCAGCAAGGGGTTGCTCGGTCTGCTGAAGGCCCGCAGTCAAGGCACATGTGAGAAAGCAATCAATGAACAACTAAGGTGTCGCAACGGCAACGAAAAACTGATTGATGCTTCTCACCTCTCTCCATTCCTGTATGTTTGGTATGTTTGTCCCTATCTATCCCTACCCCTGACTCTCTCTCTGTCCTTGTAAAAAAGAAAAAAAAAAAAAGAAGTAGGTCAATCAAATAGATCCAACATGGAAAGTCAGACAGCACTCAGGAGCATAACAATGTAATAGGTAGGTCAACTCATATACAAATAGCTGATTGTCCAAAAAGCAGAGAATACTGAGCATTTGACAAAAGATGCTGATTTTTTGTACAATAGAAATCTATTAAGGACACTGGGAAAGAAATAAAGAAAAAGGAGGAGGGCAACTCACTGGCAGGCACAAACATAATGATAGCTATTACATCTTTTATTCTTAAAGTAGTTATTTGTGGTGCCTCCAAACTCTAATATGCTTTTATGTTGCAGCCTGTTGTGATTGGACAGGCTGCTTGACATTTGCAAGGTTCCATTGCTATTAAAAAGAATGATGTTATCAAGAAGAAAGTGAGGCAACAAAGCAAAATTAATTAATGCTACATCTAACAAAGCAAAATAAATTAAATGGTGGTTGACTTGCATTGTGTACTCCTAAATAGTTACTGAGGGAAAAGCAAAGCTTTTAACCCACTTTGCTCTGAGCTTAGCACTTTGAAGATTAGGATTCAGTGCAATTGAGGGGCATTATATATGTTCTATGCTTGTACAAAAACAATCTGTGGGTAAACCATTCATATACTTCAATAATAAAACTGTTGGTTTTGCCTATAGAGGATAGCAGATGGAACACAGTAGGGAATGTTTTGCCAAAATTTGTATTGCCTCCAAACAAGCTCAAAAGAAATACTATTAGCTCTGTCACACATTGAACAGAATGAGTACAAAGCAACTGATAAATTTTTAAAACAATTGGAGTTCACTATGCTCTCAGATTCCTTGGATCCTGTTACCACAGTGATCTGCTACTTTGCACATGCCAGTGTACCATTAACAGCTGGATCAAGTTGCTTGAAGATACCACAAAAAATTTTGGTTTTCTAGAAAAATTCTTTATAACACAGAAATGAATACTATCATAAATCAATCATTAAGTGAGGATTTATTGAGTGTGACCAAAACTGCTACATATGAAGAGGGACATAAGAGAAACATAAGCCACTGCCCATGGTTAGAATGGTGAGAGATATGGGCAGGTGCAATAAGTAGAACAAGATAAAGATAATCATATATATATATATATATATATATATATATATATATATATATATATATATATATATATATATATATATATATATATATATAAAATTTTATCAATGCACTTATAGAGATCTATAAAAAACTATATTGCTAGATCTAACAAAGTGTTTAATTTTTTGGAACTAACCCACTGCTTCACATTTCTAACATATTTTACATTTCTTCAAAGCATTTTAGTTTATAGTGTTGTATTTGATCTTCATTCATGGTTGATGCAGAAAATGGAAGAATTAAGAGATAAACAAGACAACCACTAATATTTCCAATGTATAGAGGACTAATTATAGACATAGTGAAATTAAGCTACCTACAAGACCAAAAAGCTACCAAGCTTTGGTTACAGTAGTGCACAAGTTACTGATGTTTAGTATGCTGGTTCTCGGAAGGAAGGGGGTTTAAGGAGTAGTAACGTGTAGAAGGGGGTCATATACATGGTGACAAAGATTTTATGTTGGGTGGTAGGCACACAATGCAATATTTTGTATTATAGAATTGTACACTTGAAATCTATATAAACTTTACAACAAATGTCACCCTAATAAATTTAATTGAAATTAAAATGAAAAGATGGAGATCATTATAAGCTGAAAGCATCAGGATATTTTGCAGAGGAGAAAGGAAGACAAGGTATTCTTGAGAACAGACATAGGTAAAAGTAAAATGTTTCCCTGACCTGGGTTCTTTACTTATGGAGTCATCCCTAGGGAAAGAGATCAGATATTAACGTCTACTCCCTGCAATGAAATGATTCCATAAATTTCAATAAATATAATAAGTGCTCAGTTTTTATCAGTAATCAAATAGCTGTTGAACATTTAATAAATACATATAAAATTCACAGATAATAAAATTCCAAGTACAAATGTACCTATAAATATTTGCACATTAATAAGAAGTTTTTCTTAAAGTACATAAAGTAACCTCAAACCAAAGATCGACAATGTCTACATTACTGAGGAAATTTCAGAGCCACTTATCCATTATACCTATGGCCAAAATAACATTACATCTTAAGGGAATTTATTTCCAGGATATCATGCAAATGTGTACAAATTCTATTGCCCCTTTGGAAAATTTCTAGAGTTTATTTATAAAAAATATACTTCTTATGTTTATTGCAATAATAAAAAATAGATACAAAATACTCCAAATGTGTTAGGTTTTTAGTTATCACCAATAAATCAATTGTTGCTCAAAGAGAACAAACAGAGAAAAGAATATATGAATATTGATATGCAGGTTATCATTTTGAGGTGGCACTCATTAAACTCGACACCCTGGACATTATATTTTAGGAGTTATAAATTGTATTCTATGCTTTCTAGAAGCTTCTTTTCTAAAGCAAATATATATTCTTTGCATTTTCATCTTCAGGCCTGTATGTACATATACATAAAATATAAATTAGCTATATTTCTTTATTTGTTCATATATATATATATATATATATATATATATATATATCTGATTTTGTCACTTAATAGCAGGGATTATTTGTGCTGCATTGTATGAAGCTTAACCACTAATTAAAAATGTGGTTTAAGGAGATATAATGACTCTGAAGCATCCTTATTTCTCAAAACAAGTCTTTCTGTGCTATAAAGGTTAATATTAATAAATGCGATCTAGTTTTGACACATTTAGTTTCTAGTTTAGAAATTAAAATGCCTTAGTTGCACAACTTATAAAATGGAAATAAGTGTTTAAAGAATTCCTTAGAGTTTTATATAATGAAATATTTATATATCCTCACAGACAAATGTACAATAATAATAAAAAGCATTCACCACTCAGATGCCTGTTATGTGTCTCTGATTCTATTTTTATATTCTCAAATGGAAAATGATACATAATTGTTTCTCTGTATTCCATACTTTTCTATTTTTGTTTGATTAAAAATATCATGATATTCTGATGATTATTTTATTTTATAATTACAATTGGCTTAGCCAAAGTTTAAATTCACTTGTTTTATTTTATGTAGAGAAAGTACCCTGAGAACAATTATTTATTGGAAGTGTAGCTTGACCTAGAATTCTAGAGACATTTACTATAACCCACCAAATAGAGGTTGTCCTTATCCTTGCTTTATTCTTATATAAGTAGCTCAAAGTCACTTTATACATGAACCCATTCATTTATGGAAGTACTTATAAACCCCCTTCGGTTAACACTATGTTTACAAAAAATGCTAACTTTGGAAATATTGTATTTAAGATATTTTGGGTACCCTATATTTGTAAATTTGGAAGCATGAATAAAGAGGCATAGATTTGATAGCAAAACAATAATTTCTGATTTGTAAAGTTGAGAAAGTTTAATATACAAATATAATTATAATAGATTAACCATGTAATTATATTCATTCATTCACTCACTCATTCACTCATCATGCATTCATGTAGCAAGTATTAATGGAGAACCTGGTATGAACTGTACCTTGCATGGTGTATCAGTTTCCGAAGACTTGACATAATAAACTTTCACAAACTTGACAGCTTAAAACAAGAGAAATTATATATTTTTTAAGTTAGAGGCTGGAAATCCAAAGTCAAGATTTCAGAGGAGCTATTTTTTTTTCACTGAAACTCTGTATAAAATCTTTCCCTTCCCTCTTCTAGCTTCTGGTGGTAGCCATCAATCTTTGGTGTGTCTTGGTTTGCCAATGTATCACTTTAATATCTGCCTCTGTTGTTGAATGGTTTGTTATTGACTGTCTCTGTCTTTATATGGATTTTTCTTCTTATAGAGACACCAGTCGTATTGAATTAGGGCCTATCCTAATCAAGTATAACTTCATCTTAACTTAATTATATCTCTATAAACAAAGCCTGCACAGATACCAGGGTTGGGATTTCAGTATACTTTTTGGGGAAGAAAGATTATATATAAGAATAACATATGTCATTAGTTAATGAAATATATAAAATGAATACTATACAGATGTGCAAGCATGCAAAGAGAATTTTTAAAATAAGTGATATGTATGTAGTTATTATCAATTATAAGAAATGCAATAAAAGGTACATTTGAAATGATGATAAAAGTGACATATAGCAGGAATGTACATTATTTGTATTCATGTCAGGAGAGAGTAATCTATCATTATGGAATGATCCAAGTCTGAAATTACACCAGACAAGAGTAATCTATAATTTTAGAATGGTCTAGGATGTCTAGGTACATAAAGATGAACTAGTTGATTACTCCAGGTTCTTTTAGTGCAAAAATTTACTGATATTAAAAGAAAAACAGAACTAGGAATTTTACTGTTACTAAAGTCTGATGACTATCACAGAAATAAAGATGCACAATGCAGTATTGTTGTACAGTGTGAAGATTTTGTAAAATTTATGTTAGGAAAGAAGCAATGATGACATAAAAAATATTGAGTTTAAAATATTTTTGATATCCTGTGTTTGTATATTCAGAAGCATGAATAAAGAAGCATAGATTTGACAAAAGAGTTAACAATTTCTGATTCTTGAGGGTAAGAAAATTTAATAAATTCATAATTTAAGTTTCAAAATCTTTGAAGATGATGGTGGGGGTGTTATCATGCATGAATGAGTTATGCTATCCATGTGGGGTCTAGATAAGGAGAGGTATAGAATCCACTACAGCAAATCTGTATAGCAAGGAGAGCCATAAAAATATTAAGAATTATTTAAATAAAGATTATATGTTAAAATTGGGACAGCAGCAGAGCAAATTACTATTCAAAAAGAAAGTCATGGTATTTTTGTCTTACTTTTCTTTATTTTGTCATTGTTTATTTTTAATTTATTGGGGTATCATTGATAATATAAAAATCTTAGGTGTACAACTTTATAATATGACATCTATGTACTCTATTGTGTGCTCACCACCTCAAGCCAAATCTCCTTCTGTTGTTATATAGTCACCACCATGTATTTGATACCTTTATGTTCTTTGTCCTTCCCTGACCATCTCCCTCTCTGGTAACTACAATTCTTTTGTGTGTATCTGTGAGTTTGTTTTCTGTTTGCTCATTTGTTATTTTTTGTTTTTCCAAAGTAAATATCAATTCCAGGTTCTCAAAGCTGAGATGGCTCACATGTACTATCACAATACTGAAAACCTCCAGTGACTGCTGCATATTAGCAAATTTTATTCCCTAATAAGGTTTAGGTAAGACTGCTGACACTAACTTAATATATTTCTCATGGTAGCCTATTAACTAATTGAGAGTTTAAATGTGTCCACTGAATGTTTCCTGCCTCTTCTTGCCAGGATAAATGCAAATTTGGTTTGTTGTTAAAAGTCACTGTTCTCAGGAACTATCACTGAATATAGTATGTAATAAGGTCTATGTGAAAACCATAGAGCACTATACTTCTGTGTATATTATCTTGAATACTTGCTTTTACATTTGTATATTCTTGCATCTTAAATAAAAATCAGATTAAATGTTATTACTATGTCTTTAAAAACCCCTAGTAAAATAATGTAATGTTAATAGTTCATGAATTTTCTACAGAGATCTTCCTTTTAAATAGCGCCCAAAGATTTCAGAAAAGTCTACAGACTTAGAAATGCAGACAAGAGATATGTTATGTTAATGATTGCCTCAATATCTCAGTTTAATCTCATACTTCAGTTTCTAGTTTGCTTTTTAAAAATTTCATGCTTTAGGGGAACTAATTACTTACAATGATCAGTTTTTTTGTATAAACTGTTTTCTAATTAGAGCATCTTTGTTTATGGGGGGTTATTTATTTTTTTATTAATTTTAATGAGGTGACATTGATAAATCAAGGTACATATGTTCAGAGAAAACATTCCCAGGTTATTTTAACAATTGATTAGCTTGCATACCCATCACCCAAAGTCAAATTGTCTTTTGTCACCTTCTATCTGGTTTTCTTTGTGCCCCTTCCCTCATTTAACCCTCCCTCTGCTTCCTCCCTCCCCCTGCCCCGGTAACCACCACACTCTTATCTGTGTCTCTGAATCTCCTTTTTACCTCCCACCTATGTATGGAATCAAATTGTTCTTAGTTTTTTCTGATTTACTTATTTCACTCAGTATAATGTTATCAAGGTCCATCTATGTTGTTGTAAATGATCCAATGTCATCATTTCTTATGGCTGAGTAGTATTCCATAGTACAATGAGATACCACCTCACACCTGTTAGATTAGCTATTATCAACAAGACAGATTATAATAAATGTTGGAGAGGCTGTGGAGAAAAAGGAACCTTCATCCACTGTTGGTGTGAATGTAAAGTAGTACAACCATTATGGAAGAAAGTATGGTGGTTCCTCAAAAAATCAAAAATAGAGCTATCATATGACCCAGCAATCCCTCTACTGGGAATATACCCCCAAAACTCAAAAACATTGGTACATAAAGACACATGCAGCCCCATATTCACTGCAACATTGTTCACAGTGGCCAAGACATGAAAACAACCAAAAAGCCCTTCAATAGATGACTGGATAAATAAGATGTGGTACATATAATTAGAGCATCTTTGAATATGAAGAATGTTCATCCTCCATGAAAGCACATATGTTCCTGGCACTTAACAGGAAAATAAGGTTTCAAGCTTGGTTAAGACAAGTTTTACAAAGCCCGTTTTGTTAATTGATTGAGTTTGATAAGTCTATTTGATGTATGGTTTAGTCCAATGTGTTTTGGGAGAGGACACCTACTTTCTTCAAAAGGCATGTGCACAGCTACCCTATAAAGAGTTCGTAAAAAGTGTCCACTTATGCACAGCAGAGAAGGGATGTAATGAATCAGAAAGGAATGTGTTTTATGCAGTAAGCATTTTCCACACTCTTTCCTTCACTGCTACATTTATGCTGAAATGGTCCATTTATTTTCATCCTAAATAGGATCCCTAGACAAGAGCTGAGAATAGAATGAAGTAAAAGAAAAGAAAGAAAGGTTTCTATTTCAGGACAAACTTAATTCAGAATAAGGAAGAACACATACTGCTCACTTAACCCTTGGGAAAATTGAATTTTTACAGCGCCTACTCTTTCCCACTATAGGAATTTGCTTTCAAGCCTTCTTCCTTACCCTCCAATCTTGATGGGCTTGCAACAAAACACACCATCCTCACTATCTAATCACAAGCAGGCTTCCAATGCATGACTTCTTCTTGGAAGAATGATAAAAGGCCAAGTTAAAACCATATTTTTGATGTCTAGACCTTCAATGTTGGGTGTTAAAATGTGGGTATCCACAGCTTCTACAGAATCTTACATTTACCCCACGAGAGTCCATGCTCAGAACCTGTAGTTCCTCCTAAGCCAGCTCAACTCACAGTCATAAATGAAAGATTGCTCATGATAAAAATTCAGAATGTTATTGCTATAAGGTACCAACCCTCTCTGTACTGCACAGAAATGTAATATTGGTAGAAGTTAGATAAGTGGCAGGATATAGAGAAGATTTGGGACTTGGTAGTATCTAATTGCTTTTATTAGGCAGACATACTTATAGCAAAGTTATAAAAACAACAACAAAAAGAGAACCTGCCTTTTAGCAGCCACTTAATAGTAAACTACTAAAATGTAGTAGCTAAAGTGCTCGATTTGGAAGCAAAATAACTAATCTTTTTTACTTTTATAACAATATTTTTGCATAAAGTAGAAATTTGTCATTTGGGGCTTCCCAGCATATAAACTCATTCTTATTTGAGAGGAATCTCCATTGTGAGAATCTTTGTGAAAGGAAGTCATGCTTTCCTACACAGATAAAAAGAGAACCAAATACTCCATTTTCTCACCCCTGAGAATTAAGGTGCAAGTATGGAACCTAAAATAAAATAATTAGATGCTGCCAGCTAAAACTCTGACACTCAAATAAGTGATAATAAGATGAAGTGAGGGTTAGAATCCATTAACAGCATCAGCACGCAGTGATCCGAGGGCGGGCAGTTTTGAGCAGTGATGGTTGGAATGCCAAGAAGAAGTTGAGGAAAAGTATCCTCAGCAGGTTGTTACTTTAGTAGAACCATTTCATTTTTACCACTAAGCCCTCCTTAGTTTCTCCTTCTGTTTGTTTCTGTGAGCTGCTAAATAATGTTCCAACAAGATAGTTTTCAGATTAATTTACTTTAATCATGCTCTGTTACTTATACACATGAAACCAGGGTATGAATTATAGAAAAGAAAACCTCAGAAACATATGAAAGTAAGACTTTGGTTGTCTGCCTTAACCGACACAAAAGAGATTCAAAGTCTTATCAATATTCCAAGGGTATAACATGAAACCCATGACACACAGTGGTTAAAAATAAGTAACTTGGAATCAAATTCCCTACAAACAAAACCTTGAGAAACCACATAATGCAATAAAGCTCTAAGAAGAGTGTAAGAATTGAAAAACAACACTTGATGTCTTAAAAAAAGAAAAGAACAATTTCAAGTCCCCAACTTGATGGAAGTGTGGAGCTTGCCCACATATCTTACACCTCATAGCACATGTTTCAGATTGCTGAAACTAAACTCATTTACAATAATAAATGAGTTTATTTATTTAAGTTCATTGCTTAATTACAACAATTGAATCCTATCTTACAATTTCTCTGTGAAAATAAGGGTAATGATTTGGGGTGAGTAGAACTCCTAGAATTTGAAAAGCATCTTGAAACCACAAAGCCTAAGAAAAGTATTTGCCTGAAAAAACATCCTCTTATCTTATGTGGCTATTTCTCATTCAGAAGAAAGAAGCACTAATATCCAACCCCTTCAATATGTCCATATCTATAATCAAACTCAAAGCCTTGCATGCTCCAAGAAGCTAATTAAAAGCCAAATGGACTGGGAGAAATTTTATATACACCAACGACTGCTGAACTTGGCTGATCTAGATTATTGAAAAATTGACTAATAGGTGTTGGGTCACATTCTGAGGGCGCTAAATGTAGAGTGTACAAAAAATATAACCAAGATTAACCCAAGTTACATAAATCCAAGATAGCATCTATCTAAGAAAGAGTATGGTATGTAAGTGTGGCCCACCCTAAGCAAAGGCAAATTGCCAAAAATACATATACTTAATATAGTAGAGAGAATTCACATGTAAGAGATGTGAAACCTTATATTTTTTTATCCATTTATCTATTTGTGGACACTTACATTGTTTCCATATTTTGGTTATTATAAATAATGCTGCAACAAACATAAGAGTTCAGATATCTCTTCAAAGTACTGATTTTGTGAAATGTAAAAAGAATAAATAAAAAGCCAGTTTCATTGAAAGAATAGAATGGGGCCAAGGGAGAGAAAAATAGAAAGATGTAAGTCAATGGAAATAACCTTTCAGTTATAAAATGAATAAATTCTGTCTGAGGGTCTAATATACATCATGGTGACTATAGTTAATAATATGGTATTGTATACTTGAAATTTGCTGAGTAGTTCTTAGGCATTCTCACCACAGCTATATGAAAAGCTAAACTATATGAGGTAATGTGTGTTAACTATATTAATCTTGGTAAACATTTATATATATATATATATCTCAATTATTCTTCAATAAAATTAGGAAGGGAAAAACAAAAGAGTTCAATGATTTTGGAATATCAAAATGTTGGCCCAGATATACATGCTACCTTCCTGCCTACACTCCCAAACAATGAGAAATAAATCAGGGAAATAGCCAGCAGTCTTTAATCAACCCTTTAATGGCTGTTTGCCTAAAAAAGCAACACTAAATATTCATATGTGTAGTCCCTAATTTTAATAAAGTGGGAGGAATCTAGGGTATCAGAGACCAAGGAGGACAGCCCATACCACTAAATGCACAGTGGGAATTATCATCAGAAGAGGCACCAAGATCAGTGAGTCAATCAAAATAAATTTATTTATAAAGGTTTTTGGGAGTAGTTACTTATTTTATTTTATTTTATTTTGTATTTTTATGAAGTGAGAAGCAAGGAAGCAGAAGGACAGACTCCCGTGCGTGCACAACCGGGCTCCACCCTGCAAGCCCACTAGGGGGCGATGCTCTGCCCATCTGGGGTGTTGCTCTGTTGCAACCAGAGCCACTCTAGCATTTGAGGTAGAGGCCATGGAGCACTCTTCAGCCCCTAGACAAACCTTGGCTGTGGGAGGGGGGGAGAGAGATAGAAAAGAGATGGGTAGGGTTAGAGAAGCAGATGGGTGCTTCTCTTGTATATGCCCTGACTGGAAATCAAACTGGGACATTCACACACTTGGCCAATGTGCTACTACTGAGGCAACTGGCCAGGGCCTGGGAGTAGTTAATTCACCAGGGGATGGATTCAACAAGGTAAATGGGTAGGCATTAAAGATACTAGAGTTGTATAATAAATTCATGTTTATTTTGGCAAAATAACCATTCTCATTTTTGTAAACAGCTCTTGGGCTCTAACTGTGCTCTGTTGGAGATAGAACAACTGATCATAGGATATAAAGTGACCCAGCAATCTTAGTTGAATAGCAGGACCTGGAAATTTTGTGCCCATCTGTTCACATATTCAACTTTCCCCAGCAGCAGTCCATCATTAAATTAAAGTGATTTATGTTGTATTTAAAATAAGCAGGTCAGAAAGGCACAATGAGGCTTCATATAAGTTGCTCACATTCCCAGCATATCTACTCCTATAACAATTCTGCCTTCTCTTAAACTACCTATGGTCTCCAAAAAATTTCCAAGGAGAATAAAAAATATTTTTATTTTAACAGATAAGCAATGATGTTTACACTAAACAAAATGTCTCTGATAACATTTCAGTCACATTCAGAAGTGGCCCAAAAAGATTTGGAGAAGGGAAATACATTGAGTAAAGCCTCAGTGATTACTTCTCATCCATTCTACCTGCAGAGAAAGGTTATGTGGGGGTAAGGTTTTTCACTGATTCACTGGCAGTAACTGAATGGTTCCATCAGGTGTTCTAGAGCAATATTGGAGAATTTGCAACAAGTTTCTAATGGCAAAGATATGAGAGTGGAACTCTCAAAATAAGCCCAAAGTTTGAAAATATTTATATTTTTTGTGAGTACTTACAAAAAATACCCTAACATAAATGGATTTGGAATAAATATATGGACAGGTTTACCTACCTTATGAATATCTGTCAGCTCGATTACCCAATCACTCCAATGTTTTGTTCATGAAGACAGAGAACATAGTGATATTGTTAAAGTTTAAGCATAGACTCAATAACGTGGATTTAAACTTGAGCAAGATGGTTACTTCATCTTCCAATGTGCAATTCCCAATAAGCAATATTAAAGTCAGAGTTCTGTTTTTGATGCCATACCTCTAAGGCACCAAGATCACATTGATTTGATTTGATTTGGCCTCATTTGGTCACAAAGAAAATAATAACTTGTCTTCACAAGAATTTAGGCGTTCTAGATTTAAATTTATTTTTTCTTCTATCATTTTTCTGCAAACAATATTCTGAACTTACTGAACACCTTGTAAACAATTAAAAAACATAAAACTCCACACAAGAATTCACTTTATGATTAAAGAACTGTGGTATGATGCCCATGAAATTTAAGGTCTTAAAACACATCACCAATCAGAAGATGACTTTGTAGAATGGTGAAATAATCTGTAGTACACTCAAATAGAATCTTGTCAGAGAGAGAAACCTTTCTTATATCGGACGTGGTCTTATAAAATGCAATCTATACTCTGATACCTAAAGAATACATAGTATTATTTTTCATAGTTAGAATATAGATTTCTAGGATTCAAGGGAGAGAGTTGTGAATATTCACTCTTAGTCAAATGAGCCATTTATAATTTTTTTTCACTTTGCATTTTCTATTTTGAGCTCTTCCAAGTTTAGAGGATTTGGTAATCAGTAGAGAAATTTCACTGATATAAGACAATGCTTTTATTAAGTTAAAATCTGAGACTGCTAAAAAAAATAAAAAATAAATTAAAAAAGTCTGAGACTGCTACTTAGACATTTCAGACATCTTAAACTTATGAGTACACCATCACAACATAACAGTAGTCATATTCTTGTTTCTTGTTATTAATACTGACTATTCTTACTAAATAATGCTGAAAGTATTACTAATACTTTTATTTGCCACCTTCTTGGGTGAGTTACCCAGAGAGAGATTCTAAGAGGAAAATTTGATGTGGGAGGTTTACTGGGGAGTGCTCTCATACATATCATCCAAAGGAAAATGAGGGCACAGAATTTGGCAAAGAAAGGAAACTGCAATGCATTTGCAACAGGCATCAAAGGATCCCAAAGTGTCATGTAGCACACTAAGCTGAGATGATCCTTCAGAGTTGTCCCAAACCAAGGCAGAGACACTGAGTTTTTTACACTCTCTACATTGAACAGATATTAGAAGCAGAATATCTCCAGGAAGAGACTACTACAACCTTGAATGAAGTAACTTCTTTAAGCTAAGAGTAATTCCAAGACACAAGGAACAAATAGTCCCAGTTTCTGAATGAATAAATGTCTCTGTATGGAAGGAACGTCTGAGTAACAGAGTATAGCATCCACTACAACTGAGGTACACAACCTTGATACCTTGATGAGGAGATGCTAGTTCTACAGCCAACTTGTCATGAGAGTGAGCCAAATTCCTTCTCACCACAGTGAAATGCTTCACACTACTTATTCAAAGTACTCCTCTTATTAGAATGATTCCATTCTAACTTTTAATTTTCCTAATTTGAGATGTTTCCAGCCAGCTGTCTTCAAGGAGCTCTTTATTGCTTTGCTCAAGCTTCGGGAAACCCACAACCAAAGTATATAACAGCAGTAGAAGAACCTTAGAGATGACCTTGCCCAGTCCCTTTATTCTCAAGTGCCCAAAAATGAAACAGCATACCAAAGCCACACATTTACTTGGAACTAAGATAATAATGATAACTCTAGTCAAAGGTTCTTAGTTCTTTCAGCAAATGATGGCGTGAGGCTAGTGCTATAATATGTAACTAAGTAAGTTCAGAGGTAGGTGTTCTGTCTCCTCAGTGAGGCTGCAAACTGAGACATTTCTTAAACGTTTTTATAGCAAAGGACATAAAACACCAGGAGAAATAGTAAAAGCTCATCTCTGCTAAGCTTTCACTTGGCCAACTTATAAAGTTAAACATTAATATGTTGTATTTTCCAGTTCTTTCATACTGCACACTTATGATTTTTTGACTACAAGTTATAACAAAGTTTATCATTCAAATGGGCCCCTAAAGTGCAAGTTGTCTTTGAGGAATAAATAGTGTCTAATATATCTGTTTTTCTGGTAAAGGAGAGAAAAAATAAAATGCAATAATATAAAAGAGAAGCAGGAGAAAAAATTAAAAACACAAGTAGCTGTTGTTTTGGCTCCATGGAAAACATACATTTATTGGGAAGAACTCTCAGCAGAAGCACTAGAAATCTTACATTTTCTAGTTCAATTACAATATCAGTGTCTTAGATATTGGTAAGAGGCTTGTTTCAAAGAACTTTGATGCCAAATCAATATGGTCCTAAGTGATGCATTAAAAGTACTGCATGGGGGGAGGGAGGGAAGAGTGGGATGAGTGGGATAGGGAGGAGAGGAGGGACACAGGGAAAACCAGATAGAAGGTGACAGAGGACAATTTGACTTTTTGTGACGGGTATGCAACACAATTGAATGATAAGATAATCTGGAAATGTTTTCATTGTACATATGTACCCTGATTTATTGGTGTCACCCCATTAGAATTAATAATATATATATAAAAGTACTGCAGAAAATGTTCTACCATTATTGATAAATTGTTCCATAATCTTCCATGTATTTTTTCTTACACACTTAGTCATTATTTAAATTACTGTTTTACTGAAATGAAATCATGAATGTTGGGATTTAGAAAAAATAATGTTGCAATTTGTAAAGCAGCCAGTTTTGCTGTTCTATCTACATAATTTTACAGTGGCATTGGGTGAACCATCAATTTAGGATACACAATGGCCTCTTCTAGAAAATCCTCAGGTCAATAATCTGTTATGAAAATGTACTGTGTTATCCTTTTATTTCAAATGGGAGAGTACTATCTAGATAGTAACTGAATGTGTTTGTTTATTACTTTTAATGAGATTGTACTCTATAAGGAAACACTTACCTGTGTTGAATGTCTTTTGGCCATTGGCAAAAGAAAGGATGCATTCTGCTTAATACCCTGCACATTAGAAAATGTCCCTTAAGCCTTTTTAAACTTCGTGACTTTACTCCTGACAGCGGTCATCTCTTTACCATGAAATCAGGCTTTCACTTCATAATTACAAATAAGGCTCCAAGAGAAGAAGCCTCTTGACACGAGTTTTTCTCACCATCTTTAAGTCATACAGAGACATTATGCAGCTCATTTTGGGCTTTGAGCACAAAGTATATGAAGTATTTTGACACAACATCTTGTATTTTCAGTAATAGGTACTCAAACTAACTAAGGAATAGAATATAGATAGGTATATTTATGTTGTTCAAAATCTATGTTTAAATATTATTGTTTAATATAAAGATGTCACAAGAAGTTGATACATATTAGGGATTCAGAATTATGGCTTCTGGTAGGACATACTTTTAAGAGATTCCAGATAGACCATATAGCCATTACTTCTTCTTCTACCAACCTTTCACAGAGCAGATACTAAGAATTTTACATTGCTACACAATATTAGCCTTAAAAATAGTTAATAGCATGGATACATAGAAAGCCGGGTAAAGTTAACCTTGTGGCTAGTTTGGTTTGGAGAAAGTGAGGAGCATTAAAATTTCATGCATAGATTCCACAAAAAAAGGTCAAAAGTATTTTACTCTTCTTAGAAATTTGATTAGGGTTGAACCTGGTCTCAGAGAAATGAATAAAGCTAGTTGAATTGCCCTTCTATTAACACAATCTGTTCTGTATAACTTACAAGACTCTTAAGATAATTCTTCAAAGGTCACCCATTATGTCTCTTTGTTTTTTAAATTTTTCATTGATTTGAGAGAGAGAAAGAGAGAGAGAGAGGCATCAACTTGTTTTACTCCGTTGTTCTATTTAGTTGTGCACCCATTGATCCCTTCTCATGTGTGCCCTGACTGTAGGCTGGCCATGTAACCTTTGGTGTGTTGGGCCGACGCTTCATCTCCGAGCCTCCTGGCTTTATGCACACGTAAACTGTCTGGACTCTGGGATGAATAAACTGAGATTCAAACTTACCAAAAATCACACATCAGCCTATGGGGGCACAGACACACTTATTATCTTATTTTATACTAATTCATACCTACTATACCACTCAAGTTTCTACTGTAGGCTGATAATTAACTAAAGCTAAGTAAGTCAACTCTGAATTTATGTTTGAAGGCATAGAGATAAATCTTAAACCTTGTATTTTATTTATACTTAATGTTATCCACAGTGGTTGAGAAGCAAAAGGGATTGGATTATCAAGGATCCCAAATGAAAAACTAGCAAACAAAAATTCAAATGACATTTTGCTTTATTCTGCCTCACTTATATCTTCAGCCAAAGTAATTCTACAACTTAGTTATGTGTCAGTAAATTACGAAAGAGTAATTATTTCTGTTTTGTAGAGAATAAACTAAGGTATTGGGCAGCAAGAATATTTGCTTCTGGGAGACATTTCTCAGCAAGGTCAGTAGAACATAGTACTCTGAAACAAGAGAAAGTAGAGATGCTTCCTAGGACTCTAATGAGTCTGGAAAAAAAAAGATTTCCTGGCAAGGGTACTATGACCTCCAAAGGGAATTTCTGCCCAAAGTCCAAGAAAAGAAAGAAGTTCTCTAGTTTCAGAAAGAAGGCACAGATTCTTAGTGTGCTCTGAGAGAAACTGGATAGAAATATTGTTTGGGAATCAGACCCTTTGAAGAAAATTTTACAAGCAAAAGAGATGTTTGCAATCTTAGGTTGCTAGCAATTTAAGATTATTTTATGCCATAACTGAAAATTTTAATAATAATAATAAATGTTGATTTTGTCATTTTCTTTATACCTAACCTTTAATAAATTATTTTCTATCTCAATTAAATTTATTGAACATGTTTTGACATCTTCCGTGTACCATGTCTATTTAATATACTGAAAATTCAAAGATGCACTTATCTCAGGCTTTGACAAACACACAGAATAGACCCTTGAAAGATGCTATAGGTTCCTTAAAAACATTTATATTTGAAATTCTAAACTGGGAAAGAAAGTGAACCACGCATGTGCAGCAGAGTTCTATGTGGGTATTACAAAAATAGAAATGACTCTAACTAGAAATACAAAATAATATCTCAAAAGCAACCTGAAGAATTTTCAAGGGTGAATAAAATCTTTCATGAGAAAAGAAGTTATGGCAGAAGAAGGCATTTTGTTGATGGTAAAGGACAGTGGATATTTCTGCTTATCAGAAATATTTCAGGAGATCTACTTCCATAGCTCTCAGAGAGGCTGTCGGTTCCTTGTTGCTTCCTGTAATTTCAGATCAACATGCTCCCCTTTTTTGAAACACAAGCTACTTGTGCATTTATAAATTAATTTCCAATATGAGGTAAGTTTACCCCTTTAAGGATGACAAGCAGAGATGGTAAATCTCTTCTCCTTCTTGCTTAATCCCAGGATTTTACCCATACTCTGAATGCAAGTAATGCACATTAGTCAATTAATAGGCCGTTAAATGACAACAGTTCCGGGCAATTTAATTACTGTTGGTAAAATGAGAAATGAATGATTGCATGTCAGTAACCAATTCTGGTTCCTTTTCTTTTAACGAATTAAGTTTGAATCATGATAGTTTCTCTGGAAAATATTGTTTCTGTGAACCTATTAGTTGTTATTTCATGTATTACAGAAATTTAAGTTTTGGGGTGCTATTTCTCATCTAGAGGGGATATGGGAAAGTTACAACAACAATATTTTAAAATAAAATAAAAATAATTTCTATTAAAGAAATGAAAATTGTTGGTGGAATAAACAACAATGAGAGTCCCCTGTCACCAATTCCAGCCCACTCAGAGATTTCTTTATTAGTTAAATAAACTCAACAGAATTATCAAATAACAATCTTAGTTTTAATGACTATTTAATCTCCTTTGAGTCCATTATACTTGGAATTAAAAGTTTTAGTGAGTGTCTGAGAGATCTGGCTCCAATATTTTTTACATTTGTTTGTTTAGTCTGTGTTTTCCTTACCTGAGTTCAAAACTGATGGGGACAGTGACTTTACCTGTTTGGTTCACTGTTTATCTGAGAGACTAGTATAGTGCCTGACCCAAATAGGTACTTCATATATGTTTGTTGAATAGATTAATTGGAACAAAAAATAACCAAAGACAAGGTATCAACAGTTACTTTGACTTTAAAAGGGAACTCTGAATTCATGTGGTAATGGAGAAGACTGAATATCTAAAAAAAGGCTTAGAAAAAATGGGAAAATGTTACACTCAGCTAATAAAATGAAGATTTGCATTGCATTACACAGCCTATCTGTAAGATAAATTATTTCTTATTAAAGCTGTTAATCTTTTGTTTCTATCCACTCAAAGATTAGAAGAATATCCCTTGCATCTCAGTTGATTATGTAGTTTGATAAATATATTTTATCAGCAATTAGATGTGTTAATACCTAAGTCTGCTGATGCTTTTTTTAGAGCCATTAAGATTTTGGAAACATAGCCTTCCTTTGCAATCTCCTATTATTAAATATTTATGAAAAGAAAAGAAGATTTGCAGTTACATTTAGAAAGGATTAAGGGTTTATAGTTAACTGGAACTAAATTTCATTATATCTATTTTCAATCAATGACTCATGTTGCCTTACTAATTGTCTTACTGCATTGACACCTGAAAGTAAAATTCTTGTATAAAGTGCCAACAAACTCACTTACATTCTTATCCATTTAAACAATCCTTTCAAATAACAGCCTATCCTTTAAAAAAATGTTGCATATTAGGTGTACTACTAGATACTACATGGACAGATGAGTCCATTCTTCCTATCTCGGTGGGAATCAATGCAAGAATCTCATAATTGGTCCTTATGTCTCCAGTAAAACCCTTTTCCAACATGTTCTCTTCTTCAGAGAGTTATCTTTCTAAAATGCAGATCTGATACTTGTATTTATTGCTTTAAACCCTTCTGGGACTTCACAAAGTTTACAAATTAAAACTCAAATGACCATCATAGCAGATATTCTGAATAGCACACCTCTCCAATTTCATGTCCCGCTACAGCCAACGTTTTTCCCACCCCTTGCTTGCACATTCAGGTGCATTTGCTAGTCTTTGGCTGTCAACCTGGTCCCCATTTTTAACTCTGAAGCTCCCTATTTGACTAGAACTGACATCATGCTCTTGGACTAAACCACAAAGTAAAAACTAATTAACTGCACGTTACCCTTCTCCCCACACTCCCCAATTCTGTGAATCAAGATTGCAAGACAAAATTTAGCAAGAAATCTCCATATGCCTTATATGCTAGATATGCATAGTAAATATATAATGTGATTAATTGATAATTTCAAAAGACTATCAGTAGGTAAAAACACAAGACAACACATCAAGTACAAAACACCTGCTTGAAACAGTAAGAATAATATGGGAAAGCAGAGGATGAAGGAAGGATGAGATTGTTAAAAAGGCTTTGTGGCCTGACCAGGTGGTGGTGCAGTGGATAGAGCATCGGACTGGGATGCGGAAGACCCAGGTTTGAGACCCCGAGGTCACCAGCTTGAGTGAGGGCCCATCTGGCTTGAGCAAAGAGCTCACCAGCTTGGACCCAAGGTCGCTGGCTCCAGCAAGGGGTTGCTCAGTCTGCTGAGGTCTGCGGTGAATGCACATGTGAGAAAGCAATCAATGAACAACTAAGGTGTCACAACGGCAACGAAAAACTAATGATTGATGCTTCTCATCTCTCTCCACTCCTGTCTGTCTGTTCCTATCTATCCCTCTCTCTGTCCCTGTAAAAAAAACAAAAAAAACAAAAAAACGACTTTGAGGAGGAGTTGAGACCAATATCAATATAAAGGACAGGTAACCATGTGAAGGAAGCTCCAGGGGTAAGATTGGGCAGTGGCATCCAAGGGCAATGATGACAGCATCAGCCAGCTTGGAGAAAAAGGTACGAATCAGAGCCTCTAATGGAAAGGGCAGCCAAGTTCCAGATGAAAAAACCTTTTCATTCAACATTGGCCCTTTGACCTTTGGCATTTATACCTTTCTTGTTCTTTCATATTCATATATACATACATATATATATATATATATATATATATATATATATATATATATGCCAAATCTGAAGGATATAATACTTCATAGAAACAAAACCCCATTTTACATTAAAACCTGAAACTTCCATAGTAGAAACTCCTTAGATCAGTTGCTTTTTTAAAAAAAATAAAAATCACCTCCAATTTCTCTAAATTTGTTTGCTTGACACTTTTTTTTTGTGTTTTCCTGATGAATCTGATGTTTAATTTACTTTCATTCTAAGTTTGTTACACGGTAGGGCATGAGATAAGACTATCAACAGTTCATAATTTAGGGCCCATTAACTTGCATGGGGAAAATAAAAAGAGTATGCCTTTATCTTCAGTAATTTAACCAAAAGTTAGGATTCCCACTGATGATGATGGTAGACAAAAATATCACATTAGTATTAGCAACACTGTGATGTGACTATATCACCAGTAGAAATCATAGTGGTTCTATTCCATTATTTAGAATTATTAAAATTGTTAGAATATTGCTTACATTTATCAATGCTTTTAAATTTTTTTTTTAGGCCCTGGCTAGTTAGTTCAGCTGTAGAACATTGGCTCAGAGGTAGAACATTGGCCTGGGCATGTGGAAGTCCCAGGTTCAATTCCTGGTCAGTGCACACAGAAGAAGTGACCATCTCCTTCTCCACTCTTCTTTATCTCCCCCCCTTCTTTTCTCTTCCCACAACCATGGATTAAAAGTTTGGGTTTGAGTAAGTTGGCCCAGGTTGCTGAAGATGGCTCCATGGCCTGGCCTGCTCTACTAGAATGGCTCGGTTGCCGAGCCACAGAGCAGCAGCCCCAGATGGGCAGAGCATCACCTGGTAGCGGGCTTGCTGGGTGGATCCAGGTCAAGGCAATTGAGGGAGTCTGTCTCTGCCTCCCCACCTTTTACTTAATAAAAAAAAAATTGTTATTAGACTTCCTTACAAATGTTCTTATTGGATGCATCAATGGATTTACATATACCTATATAATAATTTGTGAATATTGTAAATATTATTTAACTATTTCAATATAATTGATCTTCTTGGTAATCTTACATATTTTATTTTATACATTTAACATGTAATTCTGAGAAGAGCTCCAAGGGCCTCTCCAGACTGATCATAGAGGCCATACATAAGAATTTAGAGTCTATAATATGGGAATTTTAGGGGTGCATTCCTCAGAGTGGGATTGTGAGGATTAAATAAACTGATACATATCAAGCACTCTGATAATACAGTTGCTTGTTGAGACAGCTCCTTATAGATATAACTTATTATTGTGATTATTATTTCAAGTAAAAATAAAGTCCTAATGTATAATGTTGCTCTTTGAAAGACATGCATATTGACTAAAATTATTTATCTTCCTTAGAAAGAAAACTTTAAAAAAGGTCTTTAGCATGATGCCACTTAGCTGAGATGTGAAACTACTTAAATGTTAACCAGAAAAGAGTTTTTCATGCATTTAAAGAAGAAATCAGCTTCTTAATCAATTTGCTCAAAACAACTCCTTTTTATTTCACCTAGTACTGACAAAAAGTGTCAGACAAAGCATGGTAAAAAAAAAAATGTATAGAGTATCATGAAAAGGGAGAATGCAATTTGTTTTTCCTACCCTATTGTTTTCTATAAAATCAAGTTAAGCTCTGTCTTTTTTTTTACTCATCTTTGTTGTCATACTTCAGAAATTTAATGTTTAGCTTAAAATGTTTCGCATGATGAATTATTAAAAATCTTTAACTGCCAGACAACCTTCCTGTGGTGTAGAAGTGTTTTGTTTTGTTTTGTTTTTTCCTTTAAAAAAATGGCCCCATGTTTTGCTGTGAGGGGAGACAGCTAATGAAAAATGGCCCAGAATTATTGTGAAACAATTGTCTGTAGTGTAATCAACTCTGTTTCTGCCCTCCAACTACTGCAGGATATAATGATACATGTATCATTAAGCAGCTGCTACGGATGCCTGAGGAAACTTGTAGAAATTTGTACCTATTGTTTTCCTTGTTCCAGCCTCTCTTTCCCTGCATCACACTTATTCTCTCATTTCTCTTGTGCTCTTTGGAATATGGCTGCAAAAATTTTGTGAAAAACAATCATGTATCTCTGCACATATAAATGTATGCATACACACACAGAGATATACATATATATATTTTTATTTTCAAAAAGCAACAACCTGATGAAAGTACATTCTTCTGGGAGCTTTTCATAATTATAGAATTCAGAAAGTAAGCTTTTAAGGATGGTGATTGTTAACACAGGAAGCAGAGGTCAAGGGAGAGTGTGTGATTAATGTTTAATTAGAACAAGCTTCTAAGATAAAGCAATTATTTGTTTAATGGCTGCTAAATTTTATGTGGCAGCAAGTCTTTTTATTGATCTCTTTCCACTGGCTTCTCTTCATGTGGTGTGTGTGTGTGTGTGTGTGTGTGTGTGTGTCCGTGTGTGTATGTCTGCGAGATAGAGAAAGAGAAATTGGGCAAATCTAAATTTCCTTTAATGGGGTTTAAATCAGTATTTGTACTATCACTGTCCTCCAACCCAAAGTCAGACAAAGTGGGACAGATTTGCCCAACAACCACTCACATTGTAAGTCTAAGGTAGTATCATCGGGGTTATAGGTGGCCACATTTATTTTTCACTTTCTGTGATGGTTCCCAAGATAGGAAATGTTATTGAAAGGAAGGAAAGAAAGATAAGGCAACTACATTTCTAGTAGGTTTCCCTTCAACAGGATATAGCATAGAACTTACACATCAAAATATTTTTCATTTAATATTTTATATTTTCAAAATCATAATGGGTCCTGGATTAATTGGGACCTGTCTAAATGTAAATATGAATATCTAAAATGTTTTATGTATTGTGCCATAACATTATTATCAGCATATAAATACAAGAACAACTAAAAGTGATAATCTTAGTTTAGTAGAAAAACAAAGTAATATGTTCATTGTTTTTGTTTGTTCATTTGTTTTTTAACATGAGAGAGAGAAAGAGAAAGAGGTGGGTACAGACTGATATTGACAGAAAAGGAGAGATATGAGAAGCATCAATTCCTCATTGCAGCATCTTAGTTGTTCATTGATTGCATTCTCATATGTGCCTTGATGGGGTGGGGGAGCTCCAGCCAAGCGAGTGACCCCTTGCTCAAGCCAGTAACTTTGGGTTCAAGCCAGTAATCTTGGGCTTCAAGCCAGCAACCTCTGGGCTCAAGCCAGTGACCATGGGATCATATCAATAATCCCATGCTCAAGCCAGCAACCCCATGCTCAAGCAGGCAACCTCAGAGTTTTGAACCTCGGTCCTCTGGTCCTCTGTGTCTCAGGTTGACTCTCTATCCACTATGCCACCACCTGGTCAGGCCAAAGTAACATTTGTGTGTGTGTGTGTGTGTGTGTGTGTGTGTGTGTGTGTGTAAGAAAGAGAGAGAGACAGAGACAGAGAGAGACAGAGAAAGAAATAGTTAAGGACAGACAGACAAGAAGGGAGAGAGATGAGAGCATCAATTCTTCATTGTGGCTCCTTAGTTGCTCATTGATTGCTTTCTCATATGAGCTACAGTAGAGCAAGTGACCCCTTGCTTAAGCCAGTGATCTTTGGGCTCAAGCCAGCTACCATGGGGTCATGTCTATGATCCCACACTTAAGCCAGCGACCCTGCACTCAAGTCAGTGACCCTGCACTCAAGCTGAATGAGGCCATGCTCAAGCCAGCAACCTCAAGGTTTTGAACCTGGATTTTCTGCATACCACTCTAATGTTCTAGCCACTGTGCCAAAGTAACATTTGTTGTTGTTTTTTGTTTTGCTTTTAATGAGAGAGGGGAGGCAGAGACACACTCCTGCATTTTCCCTGACTGGGATCCCCTCAGCAAGCCTACTAGGGGGTGGTGCTATGTCCATTTGGGGCCCATGCTCCATTTTGCAACCAGAGTCATTTTTTAGCAACTGAGATGGAGGCCATGGATCCATCTTTAGTGGCCATGGCTAACTCACTCGAACCAAGCCTTGGCTGCAGGAGGGAAGGAGAAGAGACTGAAAGAGAGAAGTGAAAGGGGAAGGGGTGGAGAAGCAGATGGTCACTTCTTCTGTGTGTCCTGACCAGGAATTGAACATGGGACATCCACACACCAGGCCAACACTTTCCCACTGAGCCAACCGGCCAGGACCAACATGTTTTTAATTACAACATTAGCATGATATGGTTCATGGAGAGCATTCAAGGTAATATTTATGCATAAATGTATTTTCAGAAAATTAGAATTCTCCTGGGACAGACTTACCTTGTGCATTTTATAGTTGTGTTTTGTCTCTACAGCTAAAACACACCTATTATGTACATACAAACGTCTTTTAAGTTCTATAAATGTAAATCTAAACTAGCATGATTCACTTTTCAGTCATATAAATGGTGACCCACATAAACAAGTAATTTAGAACTCTACATTGATGTACACTGCAGACAATATAAAAATAAGCATCTTTTTAGATGATTTGTACACTGCCCTGTGACTTTCAAATCTTTAGGAGGCTAAATCTTCCTAAAATGAGGTTTATTTTAATGAAGAATTCGATGTAGAGAGTAGAGAGAAGGCAGTGTTTCTTCAGCCACATCCAGCTGAACTATAATTGTCTTCATGTGATTAGTTTAAGAGAGGGTAGTATAATATTTCACATATTTGGTATAAAAATTATTATAAGAAATAGTATTTATTATTATTTTTATCATGATATTCAGTAATAAGACACCCAGGGACTATTAACCCAACCAAATAAATATTTAGACTTTTAATATGCATAAGTCAGAAAATCAGCTTTTGTACTTTTGGAAATTAGAGTTCTAAAGCATAAGGTACATTCCTTAAATTCTGTTATGAAGACCAGAACATAGGGAGAGCAGTGCCTGAAGGGGAAATGATGTTGGAAAAGTATCTCTTCCAAATTACACTGGTCATGGTCCTAGGAAGATGTTCATCACCAGAAGAGATTCAGTGTGCTGATCAATCATTTTCTGCCTATTCAAGAAGAGATCAAGTGAACCTCCAATCTAGATCAGCTGTGCTCAGAACTTCCTGTGCAGCAGTGCCAGACTATTCTAAGCAACTCCCCCTTTAGCAGCTATTTCTCATGTGCAGTGATAATGGTTTTTCATAACTGTACTTCCTCTGACTCTCATTCTTGGAAGCATTAAGAAAACCCCAAGAGTGTGAGAAAAGATGATAAAGCAACATTATTGATTTTTTAAACATAAGTCTCTACCCTCTTATGTCAGGGTCTTATTATCAGACGTCATTATCATTAGCTTTAAAATTTGCATTTGTATCAGGACCTCCAAGAAACCATAAATGTGCTATATAATTAGAGGGCTTAAAAATACTATCACCTAAGGTAAAACAGAAGTGGACTTAGAGTATAGAAAATATAGTAGCTATCATCACTATATCTTTCAATATTCTTTTGGAAGTTGGGTCTTAGAATAATATTGTTACATAGTCAAAGTTGAAACTTTAGTAAAAATATATACCTTAATTGGACTTTGAGCTGAAGGGATAGTTTGAGATTTAAGTTTCATACTACATGTAAATGGCCATTTTACAAAAATCAAATCCCAAATTTATTGCAAAACTTGGTTTATCTGAAGAATCAAGGGCTTCAGTATACATTGATAGGTTTTAACGTTTATTGATGCAGTGAAACTTTGAATCAAATATCATAATTATAAAACAAACAAACATAAGGGGACAACAATCATTCGACCAATATTCTCAATATCCTGGTTGTATGTTTTGCCGTATAACCAACTCATGGGAAAGAATAAAACTTACTCATGAACCCCCATCAAGTCAATATTTTAGCATTACAATTGAATTCTATAATTTACTAAAACAATGGATTTCAATAAAAACAAACTACCCAAGTATACTAGTTGAAATGTATGCATATATTTTCTAAAATCACTAAGTAGTTATAGAACTGAATATATGCCCTGAATCAACCCTAATCAAATTCTCTCTCTCATCCTTCCAAAGTCTAGGTCTAAACTATAAAAGCAAAATAGATAAGGGCAGGCTTTGACATCCTCTCTCTTCCTCAAGCTTACTGAAAGAAGACGGAATTCTGAGTCAAAGTAGTTGGAATGTCATTCAGATGTTAGTAGAAATATCTTAATGCTAAGGCACATTTAATCTTTTGTGGTTTCTGGGAATGGAAAAACAAATACCAAATAAGTCCTGGTATTTAGACCATAGCAGTAGGAAATATTTAGAATAATCTCTCTCGAGGAGGCAATTTGGCAAAGACCAAAGAGTACACAAAGCTAGCCTGGGAACAGGATACTTGTGGCAAAAAGTGCCATCAGAAAGGATCTGCTCTCATCACAGAATTCATTGCATGTGGTCCCCAATGAAAAGCTACATTTGTAGACAAATGATACATTTCAGGGAAATTACATCCTCTATAGCATATGCAAGAGTTTCATTCCAACTCACCTAAGAAATCATAAATTTTAGCACTTTTTCACACAATCAATAAAAATGATGGGAAGTATAACTTGGAACTGCATATTAATCTTGCATCCAGTTCCTTGCTAGCTTTCAACAGCAACTATTCATCTTGTTGAGCTTATAGAAGTGATTTGTTTCATCTGTACGCTCAATGCACAGCTAAATATAAAATCAACTTCTATTTAACAAAGTGGACTAACAGCATGAGTCCTGTTATCAGGATAGCCTGCAACCTCGGTGTAATAGTGCCAATGCCTGCCGCGTGTCAGCGCTGAAGCCAAGCCATTAGAATGTTGCTTAATAAAGAATCTTTATTGATAGGTTGACAAAGAAGAATTTTTCATCTTGTATTGCTGACAAACATGGCTATGGTTTCTTTCCCAAATGCTAAAGCCACTATTCAGCTTTAATTACTTAATCCATTTTTTTGGAAATCAGGGTAAAACAATGTGTTAAGCGGATGATGCATTCTCATCCAGATAAATGAGGAGTGCAAATGGACCTCACCTTTCACGACAAGTGAATGCTGCTGCAGCACGTTTTACAAGTCTTCATTGATCCTGCCATTACTGCTTCGAATAATGGGACAGCAGACCTTGGCAAATATCAGAATAGATTGGAATATTGGACATCTTCCTCATAGAGTCTATTTGACTTGATGTGGATGTTGTTACTTTTAACTATGGAGCAATGTTGGAGAGGAAGAGTAGATCATAGATATTGTCACCTCTCAAAACCTATCCGAGCTTTGTAAACCCACCATGTCTCTCACATTCTCTAATTTACAGTATAATCATCTACTCTCTCAAGCACACTCACACACATACCTGTATGCATGCACACATACACACCAACACATAAATTCAGACACACACACACACACACACACACACACACACACACACACACACACACACCACACAGCCTTGATTCCTGGCCATCATCTTTTCTACAAAAAATGGTGCTATAGAAGCAGTTGTAATTGCTAGCTATGGTTTGAAAGAAATGGAGATTTATGCCAAGAGACATTGATTTCCAAGTGACAACTTAAAGTAAGTGTAAGAAAGTGTAAGAACATCTATAGTTGATATTTCAAAGCAGATGTCGTTAAAAAGCAGGTATATTTTGTGTGTTTGGGCAGATGCTGCTAGTTTTGCCTGCCCTCACTCATATGGCTATAGAAAGTAGCTTGAGGATCAGCTGGACTAGTGGGTTCAAGATGTTTTATTCACATGGCTGAGTATAGGCACTGGCCTTTGGCTATTTTCCACATGGTTTCTTGTCCTCCAAGAAGGTAGACCAGCTTTTTTACATGATGAACTAAAATACACTAAAGAGGTGAAGGCTACATAGATTTCTAAGGGTGTCCTAAGTCTATGGTCTACCCTTGGAATTTACACCATGTCACTTCTGCCACATTTTGTCCATCAGAGCAATCAAAAGTCCAGTCTAGATTTAAATAGTGAAGCAAGAAACTTCACCACTTGACGAAAGGATCAACAAAGTTATGTCACTAGGTGGAGGTTCATTCTAGAATGAAGCAATTGTATGGATATAACTTTCAATCTACAGTGATATAGAAGTTGAGAGAATTGTTTCTTAGGTAAAATGAACTACTTGAGCGTTCTCTCTTGGTGCTACAATGCAGTAGAGATCAAGATTGACTCCTAATATCTTTTGCTATACTGTGTGTCCAATATACTTTTTAAAGATGGGTGATTTGAAACACTTTATACAGGAATGAGAGGTCTTGTGTAGCCTCAAGAGGAATTGAAGTACAATTATAACTTCATTTGCCTGTCATTGGTTAAGGGTAGGAACTGAGCACTTAGCACAGACCTTGCCAGCTAGAAACATTTTAATATAGATTTGTTGAACAAACAAATAGAGAGTAATGAGGTCATATGGGGATACTTACTAACTCTTTCTCTCTCTAGTAGTTTAATTTTTCGAAGGTAAAGATCATGTAAGGATCAGAATCAGATTCAACAAAAATGTTTTGTTTAACACACCTGCATTCATTAAGTTCTCTGTTTTTATGTGCATCACCATACTTGTATCCAAAGGTCAACATGCCCATTTTGATAAGGTAGTGAACATGAATGGAGACATATGAGAGGAGAATGAGTCTAAGAAACTATTGCTCTAGTCCTCAATGAATGACATTCCCTCCAGTCCACTTATCTCATACTTGCCGCCAAACCATCTCAAACATATAATTTTGGTCAATTACCAGGGATAATTTTATGTTTGCATTTTATCTCATTTTATGTAATAGATGAAGATACCATATTTATTTCATACTAGATTAGTATTCTATGAAATATTTTTTCTTTTATATTGCCTTTTCATTTTAAAATTTGACATTTATGCTTTTATACAAGAAAATATTTGACATTTATGCTGTTTATACAAGAGCATTAGATTACTTAGTATGTTTTAATCCTTGAATACTGTCTTTCAAAAGAAAAAGTAAAAAAAATGCATCTATAGTACATTAAGAATTCAAGAGACTTGCTACTCTTATCTCAAGGATAAAACAAATTAAAGAGCAAATTTTGTGCGTAAATTAAGGGAAAACAAAGCCAAGTACTACAGGGGATGGATAGAGAATATTTAGAATACAGAGATAAGCCTTTTTTAAAGACAAGATTACCAATGAAAATAAATAGGATTGTGTTTGTGAGTGAGTGTGTGTGTGTGTGTGTGTGTTTGCTTAAGAACCTAAGACAATATAGAAATTTTTAAGAATATAATTAATATTACATTATTTACTCACTTTGATGTGTTTGTCTCAGGGAACTAGGAGGTAAAACCATTAAACATTACCACTTGGAGAAAGTCAATGGTTGATACATGTGAAAACAACACTGTCAAGAAATGTTAAACTGAAATGATGATTTATATGTTTTTGACTCCCTTCAAACAGAGATTTACATTGAAATTTCCCCAGTATTGTTCACATTTCTTAAAAACTTTTCTTAAGAACTAGAGAATGAAAAGACCTTGAGATAATCAAAATCAACACCTTTCAGACGTCTTCAAACTTTTCTAAAAATGGCCCACTTTTGCAGTGCTGGTCAACCTCGTCCTACCTCCCACTAGTAGGAGTTCCAGCTTTCACGATGGGCAGTACTGGAGCAACCAAATGGCACTGGATTGGCCCACCATGAAAGCTGGAACGCCCACTAGTGGGCGGTAGGGACCAAGTAGACCAGCACTGCAAAAGTGGGCCATTTTTATAAAAAATTTGAAGATGTCTGTGTCCGATAACAGGTACAGCTTACAAAATTCTTTCCATGAAATTTATTCTTCTATAAAATCTGACTTCGTCATTCTGGAGTAACTGAAGGTTGCTTGTGGTTTTCTAGAGACACCACACCAATATAAGTTGTTTAGTTAAGCTAATATATACTTGAAAACCCACATGACACAGGGCTTAGGTAACAGTATAAAGATCTCAAAGACAGGAGCAACTGCAGTTGCCTTATTACCAACCCCCTTGTTAAAATGAGAAGGACAAAGCCACACATATTGACTGCTGATTTCAGAAAATTAAGAGTTTTAAAGAGGCATTCTACAGATCAAAGAACTTACTTTGAACTGCATATACCATTAGTTTATCCTCTGATGATGTTATCTAAAAAATTAATGAAGAATTTCATAAGAATTTGCAGTAGAAAGAAGAAAAATTTCCTGACCTTTATTAAATGTAAAATATATTAGTCTAGTACCAACTTAATTAAACAACATGGCTCCTGGCTATAGCAGCAGTCTCAAAACTTCCCGAATTTTCAAATTAACTGAAGGCCTTGTTTGCACAGTCCCTGGGCCACAACCCTAGAGTTTCTGAACTTGGTATTCCTGGAATGGGGATAGAAATTTGCATTTCTCAATGAGCTTTCAAGTGATACTGATCCTTTTTGTCTCAGAACCGAACTTTGAGTTACTAGGTTTTCACTGCCTTTACATTAGAATCACCTGAGGAACGTTAAAACTCTAACATCTAAGCTCCAACCCAGACTAAGTCAGTGTGGGTCTGCTGGTCTGTTGTTAGGTTCAGAATATGGCATTTTAATGATTTCCCCAGATGACTTTAATGTGCACATAGAGATGAGATTTACTGATATCACTCAATCCTGTTTTTATTTTTTTAGTTGTTTTGAGCTCAGAACCCAAAAAATCCCATTGCATGTTTCATTGCTGTCCCTTTATCACACACCAACTTTACCCCCACATACCTGTCCACCCCTATCTCTCTCCAACTCTCAGTTTTCTCTCTTCCTTCTGTTGTTTTCACTGCTTTATCTATTCGATGTGGTGAACCCTATCGCTGCTTTCTCTGCTCATCTGTTCTGTATGCCAGTGCCAGGCACCAGACATGAAAAAGAAGGTATACTGTACCAAGCACCAAAGCACTCAGATTCTAGCTTCAGCTTAGCTATTAAATACCTTAGAAAAATTGGGGAACCTTTGTATAGCATATTTCCAACTGTATTAAAAGGTAAATAAGTTTTATTTTAAAGTTATGCTATTATTTTTTAACAATTCACTCAACCCAAACTGGGAAGTGAGTCAAGCAGCCTGAATGCTGTTTTGTTCAGCAGGGAAGTAGATCCAGGCACTAGTGAGCCAGAGACCTCTCTTCTCCCTGAGGTTGGATGCTCCTCCTAACTCTGACAGGTCATTGTCCTGACTTTGGCGTAGAAATCTAACTTTAAACCTCTGTGCTCTTGTCTTCATTATTGTTAGGTCATCTGCTTCATTTAAAGTCAACATGTTGGGGTGTGTGTGTGCGTGTGTGTAACCATAGTCTAATAACCTAACAAGAATCTAGCTTACTCTCTGTTCTTGGTCATTTGTTGTGGCATTTTGGCTCTGTCTTAAACTAGGTGGGTTTTTTTATTTGTAATCAAAAATACTTATAATTAGGTAATGGATTTCCTTATATTTCTCATTGAAACCTGGATGAGAACTAGGTTGGAACCATTTATTAGCTCATTCCTCTATCTCCTAAGCCACAATTTTTTCATCTGGAGGCCAGGTAGAATAATGCCTATAAAGTAGGATTGTTGTGAAGACTTACTGAGGCAACAGAAGATAACACAAATGGAAGTACTTTCTTTCACTGAACCTGACACAAAGTAAAAACTCAGAGTCTCTTAGAACTCTTTTTTCTCTTCCCATTGACCAATCACTGAGGGTTCTAGGTAGGTTGTAGAGTGAAAACTTTATTATAATGTTTTAGTGTTTAAGGATGAGTTAAGTTTAGGAAAAAATAAAAGAGAAAAGACTATTACTGCTCAGGTCAGGGAAGACCATGACTAGGTGCAGCAGAAGTAATGTGCAACTGGAACTGGAGGAAAAGTGTAACTGGTGAAAAGACTTGATTTGAAAAATATATGCATGCTAGGTATGTCGCTGAATTCCATTTAGCCTTCATTCTGTGCTTAGCAGCGGCATGCTAATGACTTTACCTATGTCACTGTCATTCAAGTGTCACTATAACCTGTGAATCTTTCCCCATTGTGGAGAGAAAATCTGAGCTTACAAATGACTTGCTGAAGGTTAAAAATGTTAAAAACATAAAAGTCAGTTCTTAATTCTCGCACACACAGAAAATCTGTGGGTGTTTATAGTTGATATCCTGAGAGAGAAAGAGAGAGAGAGAGAAAGAGTCGAGGATGTTATATAGAAAGTATTACAATAAAAGCAGTACTTAAAAAATGGCGAACCTGGCCATCTTGGGTTGCTTTTCTAGAAAAGGAAACAGAAGCGAGGAGATTATCTATATGATGATCCAGTTGTCATTTCTTTTTATCATTCTACACTGAGTGATTGCCAAGGGAATGAAAGAGCTCACTGAATGGGTAGCTGCTTCCATGGGTGTTTATAGTCTAGCATGGGAGCCAGACATTAAGTAAACAAAGCAATTTTTTTAAAAAAAGGTATGATCTAGATAAGGAATGAACATGGTGATATGATAGAGGAAATGTCTGAGGAAGTGACAATGAACTGAATCACAGATGTAGAGAATAAATTAGCTATGGCAAAAGCTGGAAAAAATAATTTTCCAGATTGGGGAAAAGCTGGGAAAGAAAAGAACTTGTTTTGTTCCAGAAACAGAAGGTAAATTCAAGTGGATCAGAAAGATCAAGGAGAAGGATGGTATAGAATGAGTGTGGAGAAATACAGCAAGACCCAATTGACACAAGATCTTGCATACCTAACAGCAATGGACAGTTTATATTAAAGGGTTTGAGCAAGTGAGTAATACTACCTCACTTGTGTCAGAAAAAGATCACTGTGGCTGCTGTGGAGAGAGAGCTCAAAGAAGAAAAGCCAAAGCAATTAGTCCAAAAAGTATATAAAATAAGAATATAGCAGAATAATTGAGCAATTTAGGGAAGTCCAAGATTACAGAAGACTAGAGAAGTGGGTAGAGAGATGGATAAAGTAACAATCCAGGAGTGCAGTAACTCTGAAAAACACTAATTAATTATCAGAAATTGCCCTAAGGTAGAATAACCAGGGACACAAGCAGATAAACCAGTGGTTCTTAACCTTTTTTGAGGTACCGAACCCACCAGTTTCATATGCGCATTCACCAAACTCTTTTTTAGTGATAAATAAAATATGATTTTTTTTTCCAAATTCAAGACATAGGTATATGTTTTTTTTTTTACTGGTGCACTAAATGAGCCGTTCATGAACATCACCTTGCTCAAAGAACAAAACCAACAAAGTGCATGGACTCACAACAAATTACGGTATTACTTTATTCTGGCCTCCACGGCAGAGGCTTCTCCAAACCCCTGAGACCAACTCATCGAACCCCTAGGGTTCAATAGAACCTAGGTTAAGTACCACTGAGATAAACTAAGGGCTGTTAATGAGGGGAAGATTCATGGGGCCTACATATGAAGAACCAGATGCTTCAAGAGTATTAAAAATAAGCCATCATGTTTAATATTTATTAGCATTTTCAAATTTCCATATGTATTGCTTATTTGAATTCTTACATCTTTGCAAAGCAGAGATGATGTTTATTATTCTTGCTTACAGCTGAAAAATAGTACTAATTTAATAGAAGTATGATGCCCAAGACAATAAAAAGAGTCTCTCAACTATACTATGATCTAAAGATAGCTGTGTCCTATTTCGTTAACTAGAACATTGAGGATTGGAAAAATGTCTTAATTCTGCTGAAATATTTACTCACTTTAATACCTTAGTTTCTCAAGCAGTGGTTCCCACTGATGAGAAATAGAGCCAAAATGAGGACAATTCGTTAATGATGGGACTGAATTTCAGTAACTTCTTTTTATTCTCTAGTCCAACAGTTCTCAGAGTGTGTTCCCGAGACTAGCAGTATAAGCATCATCTGGGAACTTGTTAGAAATGCAAATTCTCAGGTTCTACCCCAAACCTATTGAATCAGAAACTCTGGAAGGTCCAGCAATATGAGTTTTGGCCAAACTTTCAGGGGATTTTAATGTAGGCTCCAGTTTGAGAATCTTGTTCGACAAAATTCTTGTCTTGTTCAACACTATTTCCCTCAGCAAGGACAAAGGAGAGTGGAGAGGGAAGAGACTTGAGAAAAGAAATGAGAAAAACAGGCTGGAAATGCAGACACCAGGAATCAGAGGTTCTGGAAGATATAAAAAGAAAAGAAAAGAAAGGCTTTTGGGAGAAAGGTGAGGCTGCCTTTTGGTATATGTGGACTTCAATAGACTTTAGTTCTTGTATGCAGCATTCCTAATTAGGCAAAGTAAAAATTTCTTGATGGCACTGGTTGCCTTTGGAAAAACTGCAACCTTTAAAAGAAAAAAAGAAAGGAAGAAAGTTAAAATTTCCTACAACCATATTTGTACCACATGATCATGCTTATTCCATGTTTGACAAGGGTTTGGTGTTTGTGTTGAATCTTGAACTATACCAATCAAATGATATCTCTTAGAGTACAAATTTGGAATGGACACAAAGAAACAGTATGTGGTCTTTCTTCTTTGAACTAAGAGAACTAGTAAAATTCACATCATGGCAGCAACTTTAATATACATGTATAGATGTATTTGAGAAAACAACTTCCCAATGGAGTGAGAGAAAGGAACTCAGTGCACATTTAGAAAGCAGAGATATCACTCATTGTTTGGGTTCTGTTACTTCTTTGTTTCTGGCTTCCTCTCCAACCTGGATTCTGTGAGTTTTTCTTGTATTCTTGTAACTCCGAAAAACTCTCTCATTTTTACTTTTTAACAGATCTCTACTACTTAAAGCCAAAGCATTCCTGTTACCTGGGAGCCAAATAAGTGAAGTTTTATATTTAGATTAACATTTATTTTAAAAGTCATGTTGAAGCCGGCGTTAATGAAAAAATAGAAGACTCATAATGTTTTGTCACACAAAAACAAAATAGGTCCTGCATATTTGTCTAAGCTCCTACATCCACATTCAGTTTTATATCAGTCCTAAAGGCAGTAGTTACAAAAGAATTAAAAGAAAAATGAAATTCTAATAACTTTTCTCCATCTCTCATTCACGTGGATTGAAAATGGCCTAAGCTTCCAAATTTTCATTTCTTCAGCAGAACATGAATGCACCTGGAACTTTCTTTCCAGTTCATAGGAACCCTAAATGTAAACTGTCTGTGAAAAGCAGCACAAAAGGTTGGCACTCCAGCACAAGTGCTCTCTGTATGTGAGCTCTTGGAAGGTGTGGTAGAGGGAAAGCAAGATGTTAATACTTAATGTTCAATTTCCTTCTTTAGTAGATCCAAACTGTACCCACGTGGTCTCATAAAATTCTTAATTCAAATTTCTATAAAATTGAAAAGGCAGGATCCTCTATTATCCTACTTATAGAAAATACCTATCTAAAACAAAACAAAAAAATACATATTTTGGAAGTGAGGATAATGCATTAAAAAGGCCAAGATTGTTGAAATTAGCATTTTTGTTTATTTTACAGAGAACATATTTAATAAAATGTATATCAATGGTTTATTTTCCTAAAAATCTTGTAAGAGACCTTTGATGCATCTGTGCTGTTAGGAGCCTGGCACATCTGTCATGTGTACAGCTGGATACCTAGTGTATGTTGGTCCCGGTAGCAATAGCCTTTTTTTCCCATGCAATTGTGGAGTTTCCTTGCGAATAGAATCTATCATTTCAGAACCCCCAAAACAGGTGAACCTTGGACACATTCAAATTTTGAAACATCATATAACCTGTAAAATGCATCTTTACACTACAGTTAATCATTTCTCAGTATATTTCATGATGTCTTTATTAAGCACCTATCCCATACCAAGCATTGAGCTGGTTGAACACTTATGCTCGATGAGGGAGACAAAGAAAAATGTAAAGGTGCTAAAAATTTTTCAAAAATATCTGTGGCAGCACTGAGGGAGGAACAATAAAAGAACTTATTCATGAGAATTAAAATGTGGAATGATATATATTTTTATTAACAAATCCCTGTTAACCTTAGATAATTTTGGCACATTTATGTGACTGAGATTCTATATATGTCTCAGGATCTCACGTAGTCTGGTCCACTCAAGAATATTCAGTCAACACTTTTAAGTTTGGACAATATTCTTAAGAAAACAAATGTGGAGTGAGAAAATATCCTACTTGGTAATTAGGACAGTGTTTATGTTTAAATGGATGGTAGTAGTAAACATTTGGAGTAGAACAAAATGAAATGTGTGAAGACAGGAGGGAAGTTTGTATAGAATGTTGGTGTAACAACTGAGTGGACCAAAGGCCAACTTTTAAGCTGTGGTTGTCAAGAGAGTTTTGCTTTCAAGTCTAAGTCTGTGCATTTTGTGCAAAGAAGAGGTGAGACTTGGGGAGTAATCTGTGCAGCTACGGGATAGAATATTTATGGAACCAACAATTTTTACTTAATATTATTCTGTTTAGTGATTCAGATAAAACATGACACTTAAAAACACTTCACACTTAACACAGCCTCTTTTGGGTGATTTGTTTAACCAGCTACTACTTCCATCAACACACACACACATACACACACACACACACACACACACACACACACAACTAATCTAGTTGCTGTAGCTACTACAGGAAAAGTTGAAGGTTTTTTGTTTGTTTGTTTTTCCAATATAGTGGCATAATTACTAAGATATCTTGGAAAGACTAATCTGACTATTCAGCACTAAGAGTAACTAAAGGGGATTGAAACTAGGAACATGTAGGAAAATTTTAAATTAAATTAGATTTGAGATAAAACAAACCTATATAGGAGAGATGAGGTGACAGTGATGACAGTAAAGGAAAATCCACAGGACTCGGATTTAGAAACTGGAGGGAAAAGTAAAATAAATGTTAAAAAAGTAATTCTAAGATGTGGGGTTTTGTTGCTTAAACCTTTCTAAATGCTTGGAATTCTGCTGGATTTCCAGGTTTGCTTGCAAAACTGTATTCTATTTATGCCTTCCCATTCTTCCAACTAGTTGATTTTGGTTCATGGTTCTGCCTAGAAAAGTTGCAGATGTTTTTGTTCATTGAGATTTGTTTTGAAAAGTTGTTATAAAAGATCAGAAATTTGATTTATACATTTGATGGACAGATCCTCCTGAACCTGGTTAGCTTTCATTCCTTGTTCCTTTAGCGAGGAGCAGGAAGAGGCTGTTTTGTTTTGTGTTGTTTCTCACTATGACAGAAGAAGCTGTGGGGCACTAGAAGGAAACATCTGAAGGCTCTTTGTGATCCTGGTTATGAGTTCTGGATCACTCTGACGCCCAGAGATTCAGCAGCAGAGCCTCGCTGCTGGACTGTTTGAGTTTTGCAGTTATGTGCATCAAACATGCAGCCCCCATAAAGCTTTCAGAGCCAAAACTCCTTCCATGTGATTCAAGGTGTCTTCATGGGGGTAAAAATCTGTGCTTAGTGTACAATTTAAATATGCAGTTCAAATTACAAATAAAGTAACAAGGTTGAAAGGGAGGAGAAAATGTTAAATTTTGGTTGTAAATAGAATAAAAGCTTAAATTCTCACACACTAATTTAATAAAAAAAATTTCTTAGAGTTCCATAGCTGCAACATTTTTTTCCTACCAACAAATTTAGCATTGATTTCTTAAAGCTTTTTCCATAGAGCAGCATAAAGCCATGTAAACCAAAACCATTATGAATTATTTCAACATGAAACAGCTATTTGGTCTCTTTTGGTGAAGAATGGTTGATATAATTAGGATCCATTTCTAGTTATTGGCATACGAGACCAGGAGCAGAGGGCACTTTTCCTGGTGGGGAAAGGAAAAGCCAAAGGCAACTCTTGGAAACGACTATTACAGAATTTTGATCTAACATATGGAATCAATAGCCAGCACAAGCAGCTGTGCTAGGTGGTGGAAAAGCCTGAAACAGTGTAGTCGTACTGTAGCCAATAAAACAAATTATTGACTAAAAGAGAAAGTGAGTGTGTGAAGAGAGAGGGCCCCAAAGCAGAATTAAGGGATGCATTTACTCTTAAAACATAGAGTACTAGGAAGCAACTGTGTCATGGCTTGCCTCTTGATTGACAGTAGGAACATAGAAGAGCCAACTTTGGAGAAAAGGTCTGGATCAGGGTTATGTGGTTAATTTTCTACGCCAAGTTCACTAGCAGTGCAAAATACTTCCTCTGTCAGAAATTAGAAATAAGCATAATAAACTTTGCTAACTGACTGTGCAGCCTGTATACATTCTATTATCCTGGGGGAGTGCTAAAACATCACAAAATATCTTAGTTAAACATAATAGGAAAATAAAATAACTGAAATAAAAGAAGGGACCTGTATTATCTAAAGACAGAGTAATCTCTTTCTTAAGAACTCAGATTTTACTATAGACGTATTTCTTTACTAACAACAACAAAAAAATTCTTATTGTTGAGGTAAAAATTAACAGTTATGTATGTTCACACAAACATGTATCTGTCAATCAGGTAGCTTAGATTATATTTTCTCTGTGCACCATGACTTCTGATATATGTATAGTATAATACCAAAAAGCTTGTTCGACCCCTTCTTTTTGCCATCTTTGAAATAGAAATTCCAATACCTCTAAATCACTGGGCAAATTTACTAGGGTAGCAAATACTAATATAGGAAGCTATGTAAAATATTATAAATATCATAGATGGGCACTAAATATACATTTCAAGTATTACATGTTATTTCTAGGAATAATAATGTATGTACATATCAGTATTCTACATAAAATAACTGCCATTCTTTTTTTTTTAAATGGTGCTTTTATTTATTAGCAGGTTCAACATATTTTGCATTCTTCATGCATAAACTGATAGACAAAACATTTGCATGACTAATGACTGCCTGAGTGGGATTTGCAGTGACTTAATAGTTATTTTCTATGCCTTTTGAGTGAGATTCATGGCTGTGTCAAGCCCAGAACTTGCACTCAAATGAGAACTGCATTTTATTTTATTTTATCTTCCAAAATGGAGCACTTGCCATGCTCAAACAAGCAGACAGCTCTGCACCTGCATTCAAAAACTCTAAAAAATCAGAGGTTGTAATCATACTCTTGAGTGAAAAATATTTCCCAAGTACCGGGGCATCCTTGATCCTCTCCATCAATTTTCTTGCCTGAAGCCATCAATGAGAAACCAATAAGCCTGAAAAATTCTAAACATCAGAAAATTGGTAAACAGGTTTTAAAAAAATAATTGAAATTCCCATTTCTTCTGCCCATTTGGCAGCTTTACCTGCACATAATTATTCCTAACTGTGCATCTATCTCTGATGCATGGACAGAGCAAAAAGTATCTGTAAAATTCGGTAGGTAATTAAAATGGCCATTAAATCACAAACTACTTACAGTTAAGGTGTGACTGGTCCTGGTAATAGAGAAGATTCTAATCATCAGCTTCAGATTGTCACTTTTGTCTTAGAAATACACTGTGCCTAGCTCTTCAGGGCCTTTGTGACACACTAAATACTTTTCACCTTTACTAGATAGAGCTGAGGATGCATTTGCAAGTTTGAAGTATTTGATCTCTGATTGTGCAATGTCTGAATGCTTTGCTGCCCATGAAGATGAATGTACTTAAGGACAAGGCCCAACTCAAAGGGTTCTGGACTGGGAATTTGAAATAAAACATCCCAGGCATTTGTCCACCTGTACAATAATAACACATCCACAAAAGGCCCAAGTTATATTATTCTTCTCTTTCTTTGTTAAGAAACTGCTGGTTAGAGGGGAGAAAGCGAGAGAAAGAAAGAGGAAGGTTAAGTTTTAGAACCGTTTGTATGGCACATTTTGTATTGAGTTCACAAGATTCCGAAAAGCTACACAAATCCCTGTTTAATTCATAAATTTTTCTGTGGGTCCTCGTTCATCTGGAGTGTCAGAAAAGAGTAAGTAATCAAAAAATATTTTACAGCTGCTCATAATTGGTTCCTTTTGTACGTCCCCAAATTCACATGTTGAAATGTAACTGCCAGGGTGATGGTATCAGAAGACAGGACCTTTAGGAAATAATGAGGTAAGGAGAGTGGAGCCCTTGTGAATGGGATTGGTGCCCTCATAAAAGAAATCCAAGAGGGCTTCCTTTCCTTTTTACCATGTGAGGACACTGAAAGACAGCAGTCTATGAACTATGAAAGGGGTTCTCACCAGACAGTCTGCCAGCACCTTGATGTTAGACTTCCCAGCCTCTAGAATTGTGAGAAGTAAATTTCTAAGTGTTTTTTAGCCACCTAATTTATAGCATTTTGTTATAACAAACTGAATGAACTAAGACAACTAATATATCATTATGCAGACAATAAGATTTTATTGATTTACATAAGTTCAGGTCCTTGAGGGGTCACCTACCAGAAAACAGTCAGGAAATAATAAAAAATGTAGATACCATCTCTGTCCTCAAGAAGTCTATAAGCAAGTTGGGCTTAATTAATGTATGAGATGATACTGACTAAATTATATTTGATTAATTTGTTTCATTTTCATCACAACTTTTGAGTGAATTGCCTTTTGAATAAACTAAGCAGTTAAAATTAAATACTAGGCCTGACCAGGCGGTGGATAAAGCGTCGGTCTGGGATGAGGAGGACCCAGGTTCGAGACCCCTAGGTCGCCAGCTTGAGCTTCATCTTGTTTGAGCAAAAGCTCACCAGCTTGGACTCAAGGTTGCTGGCTCCAGCAAGGGGTTGCTCGGTCTGCTGAAGGCCCGCGGTCAAGGCACATGTGAGAAAGTAATCAATGAACAACTAAGGTGTCGCAAGGCAATGAAAAACTAATGATTGATGCTTCTTACCTCTCTCCACTCCTGTCTGTCTGTTCCTATCTATCCTTCTCTCTGACTCTCTCTCTGTACCAATAAAAAAAAATTAAATACTAGGGTTTTTGTTCTGCTTTGTTTTGCTTTATTTTCTGAAGAGTGGGCTTTGGGCACCTAATAAATACCTCATCCATTTTTTTTTAAGTGCATATTATGTACTACAAATTTGGACATTGCTAAATTAAATGATTGGCCTGAACCTTGTGTCTCATGGAAAGCCTCTCAGCATATTCCATACCACTTGAATCTCTGACTGCCCTTCCAAGAGAGATTTGCTGGTCTTCTGACTATCATTCCAAATCTTCTGAAAACAAAAACTTGTTTGTTGATTTAACAGATATTTAATGAGTATGTACTCTGTAATGTCCAATGCTGAGAATTAGGGGCATAGAAGTGCACAAAGGAGCAGCCTACACTGAGGAATTTTCCGGTTGATAATTCCCTATAATTTTTGTAGAGTTAGCACAAGATTAGAGTTCAGTTGGGCTTGATAAACTGAGTTGTAGTTAATTGAAAGTCTTTGTAATTCCAGTCATGATATGAGTCAAGAAGGGAAGATGACGAGACTGCTAAGAAAAATGTTCTAGGGTTACTCCAGTACTACATTTAGAAGAAAATCTTCATCTCCTGACAAACAACAAGAAATTTTTTTCTCTAACTTTTGCTAGTCTATGACTTCTAAGATAGAAGAGATGCCATGTTTGAAGTTCACATGTTTTATTTTCTTAACACTGTTATCAATGTAAGGGGTGGAGGAAAGGAAAATTACATTCTTTTTCCATTTTTTTAAATTTATTTAATTGTTTTTACATAGGAAACCTTACATTTTAAGGATAAATTTGTTTTTAAAGATTTTAACAGTTATCAGTAAAAACTTGATCTACCCTTATAATAAACTATTGCCATTTTACTTATCATTTAAGCATTATATAATCATATATAAAAGTAAATAAGCTTCATCTTATAACTATATTTAAAAAATTACAAAAAGAAACAATATTGAGCCTCTTCCTTCAAGATTATACTATATATTTTTACCCATGATATTTCATTTATACATTTAACAGTGAGAATACCTCTAGGGAGATAAAAAATATTTGTTCTTTTATAGTACATTATGTATATTTTAAATGTTTATATGTAAAGATAGTTCAACTTTTCTCCTATATACATTAGAAGAATATCCTGAAAATACAAGGACATTGAAATTTAACAAAATCAATAAAAATGGGGAGCAAATTCTTTTTCAATTACTGTTGCATAAGGTTTTAGAAGTTTTCCTACATATACCTGCATCGCTAATTCCATATCTGAAATTTGTTTTTTGATGCATGCTGTACTTTTTATGCAACTTTAATTTTTTTTTTGTTACAGTTAATGGCATGCATTGGTTTTTAAATTGGAGTTAAAGGGCAATTACTCTTGGATTGAACATAACCACAAGGCAATTAATGTTTCAAAAATATCACTTTTAAATAATTTTACTTGTTTTAAAATGTAAAAAAGTATTATCTGATAAAACACCCTCTTATTTGTTTTAAGATTGAATCATGGCTTCTTTGAGTAGGCATAAATGTAAGCATAGTCCTGACACCTTGTGTTATATATGTGGCTGTTACACACTTCACCGTCAAAGGCACAATATTTCATCATTTGTGACATGTGCACATATTGCCTATTTTCAAGTTCCCATTGGTGATCAAGACAAAAATTTGGCTCCTCATATAGTGTGTCATAACTGTGAGGAAATGCTTTGTGACTGGACAAAAGGAAAACACAAAGGAATGCCTTTTGGTATTCCCATGATTTGGCGTGAACCTAAGGACCACAGCAGTGACTGTTATTTCTGTCTGATCCATGCAAAGGGCATTGGCAAGAAAAAACGGCATATGGTTGCATATCCTAATATTCCTTCAGCAATACGACCTATCCCACACTCTGAGGCACTGCCAGTTCCAGTTTTCAATGGTTTTATTTATTCTAAGTATGAAGTCAGTGGACAAGGTGATCAAGTATATTTTGATAAGATGCATGAGAAAATGGTTGTAGAATCTGAAGGGTCTTCTCCTGATGTCAAGCAGTCATTAAGCCCTCAGCAGTTTAGCCAACCCGAATTGAATGACTTAGTAAGAGATTTGGGACTATCAAAGAAAGCAGTTGAGTTATTAGCATTCAGACTTCAAGAAAAGAATGTACTTCACCAGTCAGCTAAAGTATCCCAATTCAGGAAGCGTGAACAAATTTTTGTGGACTTTTATTCCGAAGACAAAACTTTGTTTACTATCATGATATCAGTAGTCTTCTCAACCAGCTAAGTATTACCATTTACAGTCCAAAAGAATGGTGGTTATTCCTTGACAGCTCTAAATGGAGTCTGAAATGTGTTCTCCTACACAACAGTAATGTTTATGCAGCTGTTTCAATTGGTTATTTAACTCATCTGCGAGATGATTAGAATTACATAAAAATTGTCCTTCACTTTCTGAAGTATGAGGAGCATAACTGGGTCATTTGTGTGGATTTTAAAATGGTAAATTTCTTGCTAGGACAATAGAAAGGTTTCACAATGTATCCTTGCTTTCTATGTTGGTGGGACAGCCGAGCTCAGGAGAAACACTGGACATAGAAGGAGTGGCCAAAATGTGAAGCTCTTGAAGTAGGGATGAAAAATATTGTGAATGAACCTGTAGTTAATCGAGACAGAATCATTCTTCCCCCACTTCACATCAAACTTGGCTTAATGAAGCAGTTTGTTTAGGCTTTGAGCAGAGAAAGTAAATGCTTTCAACATATTATTTCTGCATATCCTGCCTTGTCTTTTGAGAAGATAAAAGCAGATGTATTCGATGGATCTCAAATTAGAACCCTCATATGGGATGAAGAATTTGCTAGGAATATGAATAAGGAGGAGAAAGCAGCATGGCAGTCTTTTGTGGCGGTTAAAATGAACTTCCTTGGCAACAAAGCTGAAAACTATGAATTTCTGGTTCAAATGATGCTATTGACTTTCCACAACATTGGATGTAACATGAGTGTTAAGATTCACTTCCTGCACAGTCACCTGGATAAGTTCCCGAAGATATTGGAGCTGTTAGTGATGAGCAGACTACTGCTGGAGCATCAAACAAGATTGTCCTCAACAAGTACACAAATGCAAGATCTACAAACACATTTTTTGCCTGAATAGAATTTAAATAAGTTTTGCACAAATTTTATGATTAAAATAAGTGTTTTAATATGTTCTATTTCGAAATTGTAGACAAATTTTAATGCATTCATATCTTTTAGTATATTAGTGTACTTACTGCATTATATAAATCATTATATTTTCATAAAGGAATGCCTTTTGGTATTCCCATGATTTGGCGTGAACCTAAGGACCACAGCAGTGACTGTTATTTCTGTCTGATCCATGCAAAGGGCATTGGCAAGAAAAAACGGCATATGGTTGCATATCCTAATATTCCTTCAGCAATACGACCTATCCCACACTCTGAGGCACTGCCAGTTCCAGTTTTCAATGGTTTTATTTATTCTAAGTATGAAGTCAGTGGACAAGGTGATCAAGTATATTTTGATAAGATGCATGAGAAAATGGTTGTAGAATCTGAAGGGTCTTCTCCTGATGTCAAGCAGTCATTAAGCCCTCAGCAGTTTAGCCAACCCGAATTGAATGACTTAGTAAGAGATTTGGGCCTATCAAAAAATGCAGCTGAGTTATTAACCTCCAGGCTTCAAGAAAAGAATGTACTTCACTGGTCAGCTAAAGTTTCTACTTTATTATATTAAACTAAATTTTTGAAAATTTTATAATAAGATGAAAACTTAAAATCTTGAATTGCAAAAGAACTATAGCTTACAGAGAAAACTAATTTCAAATTTGAGATCAGCACACTAAAATTATGTTAGAACAAGTGTTTTTGTGGATGCAACAAATATTTTGTTCCCCAGTGTAATTTGTTTGCTGTTTGTCCATTTTCATATCAATAGCAACAGTAAAGTATACCATGAAAGCTGATCATTGTGGACTTTTTTAATCCCAGGCAAGCTGGAAAATATTATTAAAAAATTATTATAGACTGTTGCTTGAACCTGACTCTCAGGTTCTTGTGTTCTTACCTGAACAACATGAACTTTACCCACTCCAGCTTTTCCACAAACTACCAGACTCTGGGCTTGATGCAGTTACCAAGCCATGAGCCAGCCCGCCAGCAACCTGGCCAGCATTTATGAAGATGCCTTGGGCTCAATCTCCCTGATCTCTGTGTTCTACCCCACCAGTTTGCAGGACAGCTGGGGATCTGGCGAGCATGAGGGCATATAGATTGAGAAGGAAACTATGAAATGCATGAATGACTCTCTTGCCTCCTACCTGGAGAGTGTGAGAAGCTTGGAAGCTGATAATGGGGGACTGGAGAGCTAAATCTGGGTCACTTGGAGAAGAAGGGACCCCAGTCCAGTGACTGAGAGCATTATTTCAAGATTATCAAGGACCTCAGGGTTCTGATCTTTGCAAGTTCTGTGCACAATACCTGCATCATTCTGCAGATTGACAGTGCCCATCTTGTCACAGCAGTCTGCAAGGTGAATAGTATGGGGCTCTTCTCAAACTGCTTGGACCACTGTTCATCTAGCTCCCCTCAGATCTTCTGAGCCGGCTCATAGTACTGGACCTGGATGTCCACCATGATTTTGCTGAGGTCCTAAGACTTGGGGGCATCAAACTCCATGGTCAACTCAGAGTTGGCAATATGGTTTTGTAAACAATTTACCTCTTGCTCATGGTTCTTTTTCATTAAGAGAACCTCCTTTTGAGACTCTCAAACTCTATTGCCAGCTGTAATATTGGGGTCATCAGTGACCTTTCAGAACCCATGGATGTCTCTCTCCACAGACTGGCACATGGCCAGCACAACCTCATACTTGATTCTGAAATCATTAGCAGCAAGATGGGTCGCCAACAATCCAGGTTTGAAAACTTGAGGTCACCGACTTGAGTGCAGGCTCATCCGGCTTGAGCAAGGACTTTACAGCTTGAACATGCAGTCGTCGGCTTGAGTATGGGATTGTAGACATGACTCATTGGTCATTGGCTTAAACCCAAAGGTCATTGGCTTGTAGCCCAAGGTCACTGGCTTGAGCAAGTGATCACTGGCTGGCTGGAACCCCTTGTCAAGGCACATATGAGAAAGCAATGAATGAACCTCTAAAGTGAGTTGGTGCTATGAGTTGGTGCTTCTCATCTTTCTCCCTTCCTGTCTGTCTGTCCCTGTCTGTGCCTCTCTCTCTCTCTTTGTCTCTCTCACAAAAAATAAGAAAAAATGTTAAAGGCTATTCTTTCTTAGTTTGTTAAGATTGTTTCTAAAACCTAATATTATTAATTTAATAACAACAGTCAATTACTTTGAAAGAAATCAATTTAATTTAAGATGAAGAACTTTCATGATCTTTTATTCTAATCATATTTTTCTTATGCAGTATTTTAGGCCTATTTTTCATAAAATATAGTACATCTCAGAACAATGCATGTAGTGTCTTGAAAATTTTTAGGTATTTTAATTTATTAAATTAATTTACTTTATTTTATTTTATCCTTAGCCAAATCTTGGTTTAATCTATAATAGGTTGATGTTTTATCTGGGTATTTATAGAATTAAATTTAATAAATTCAACATTTATTAAGCACCTGCTATGTACAAGTTTCTGTGTTTTAAGCTATGACAGATACATTGATACAGAAAGCCAACATTCTCTTTGGCTTACAGCTGGAAGTAAATAATTAAACACATACATTTAATTTTGCTTTCTTGAAACTCCACTGAAAGTATTGGGAAGGAATTGTTTTTTGAAAGGATAGAAAGAATAAGGAAGAATCAAAAGAAAAAAGAAAAGTAAGCTAGAAATATGATGATGAGTAATTCAGTTTTGCTGAATCCTACACCATCAATGAAGAAAAAGTTAAGAACTAATATCATTTACAATGAAGAATATCCAAATATTTTAGAGATGTGGGGTACCAAATACCTCTGTAAATGAAAGTGTAGATTGTTCTAAAATAAGAACTTATTTTATTATATTATTTTAAATGCTGCCAAAGAAGCAGTCCCAGCCCTAAATATTCTCCTGCCAAAGTCTGGTAGACTCCTCTTTCACTCAGACCAAAACTGAAATAGTTGTTTTGTTTGAATGACTAAGATAAGCTGATAGTGGAGTTAATAGTTGACAGCTGAAGGTATAGAGTAAAAAGTGAGCATGTGCACACTGAATGTGCAGGCCTAAGGAAGACCTTTATCATCTAGAGTGGAGTCTTCCTAGGGAGTACAAGACTCAAAGAGAGTCGCTCTCAGATGTGACCAGCTCCATCCAAGTAATCACAGTTTCCAAATTAATTCTTCATTTTTAAAGACATTAAAATAAATTCTAACAGATATTAGAGGCTTTCCTGATATAAAATTTAATGACCAATATAAACAGGAAAACAAAAACATGGATAACACTAAAATTTAGCAAGGAGAAAAAAAAGTCTTTTCCCAAAAAGTGATTGTTAATACCTTCAGCAAGATTATTTTTTAATTATGGTAATAAAAATAAAATACTATTAAAAAGGTATAATGGAAAAAAAAGAGCTTTCAGAAACTTTATGTATCTATACAAAATTAGCCAAAAGAAAAAAAAAGCAATGAAAGGGTCATAAAATAGTTAAAGAAATTCTAAAAAAGAAAAACATAAAATGAATAGAAAAGAATGAAATATAAAAATATTAGACAAGCAGCTTTAGATATTCAATACTCCCCAAAATAAAACTTTTAATTATATAGAACAGAAAAAATAGGGGGTAAAATAATACCAAAGAAATTTAAAGTGAAAAACAATTAAAGGTTACACAAAAAGGATTAGAACTCAGAATGTCCTTAAATTTCTCTTGATGGCAGTTCAGAAGCTAGAAAAGAAAAAAACACAGTTTTAAATTTCTGAAGAAAAATAGTTTCCAACCAAGAATTCCATACCCTAGGTAACCTACATATCATGTGTAGGGTAAATCAAAGGTATCTTCATTCCTGGAAGGCTAATAGTTTACTTTTTGTGCCCCTTTGCTGAAAAGAACTACTTACTGGAGCTATTACTATATGCAAACAGAATAACTAAATTAAAAAAGGGGAACTGTGTGGTAGGTTGGTCATAGCATGATGTGGAAATTAGACAGTGTATTTCCTGCTACATTTACAAACTTAGACAAATTACCTCCATAAACTTAGGTTTCTATTCAGTAAAGCAGAGATAGCAATAAATAACACAACATGCTCACTCTGAGGATAAATAAGCTGATGCACAGTGCTCCTTAATTGAGCTAATGTTTTGTGAATATTGATGATGTCAGCACATCACTATATCTTTTCATAAACCTCTCTTTTAATGTCCTTTGATGATTATTATTTTATTAGAAAAATTCCTCTAATAGGCATTTTATCATTCTAGCCTTTAACACCTGGTTTCCAGAGAAAGCAAGATGGCAATGGAGTGGTGGACGTACCAACTTCCAACTCCCAGAACCAAAGTGGATTATAATTCAATTTTAAAAACCATCATCTGGATAAAACAACTTTGAACTAAACTAAGTGGACTCTTCAACCAAGGAACACAGAAGAAGCCACACTGAGACTGGTAGAAATAGCGAAAACGCAAAGAGAGCTTCCCAGCTCCCCGGAGCAAACGGCAGCCCAGAGAGACCCGCGTGGTGGGAGGAAAGTTTGGCGGAGAGGGAGGGACCTGGGTCCCAGGAACCAAGCCCCAGCCTGCAGTCCCAGAGCCTAGAAGAGGCGTTTGGACAGTTTTGAGCTGTGTAGCAAGTGAGGGAGCTCCATGGCCTACAGTGTGGAGTATTAGGTCTCTTCCTACTCTGATGAGGGTTGCTGAAGGGTTTGGGGCGGCAGGACGATGAAACACGGTACTGTCGGCGAGGGCAGAGGCCAAGCCTGTGTGAGCTCGGTCCAGTGCAGCAGGGTCGCAGGGGACGCGCGAAACCGCTCCGAAAGCTTCTGGCCCGCCTGTAATGCCACCTACGGGGACAAAACGGGAGGCCAGGAACGGGAAGAAATCTGCTCTGCGACCCTGTGAAAACCAGCCTTGACTGCGGGACCGGGCTAGGACCAGGGACGGGCGGGAGCTCGCAGCTGATCTCACGCTACTATCCCCGCCCGGCCGAGAAAACCGCGGTTTACCATTCTACGTGCGCGAGCGGGCTCCGAACACTGAGGCGGGGTAGAGTCCGGGACGAGCAGAAGTACGCAGCAGAGCGGAAGCAAGCAAACATGCCCAGCCCAATAAACCTGGGTGTGCAACCCTGCGCAGAAGGGCCCTAACCTCGAGGGTGGGGCTAAAGCTCCGGACAGGAAAAGGCTCACAGCTGAGAGCATGTCAAAACCCCACCGATCCCGCGAAACTGTGGCAAGCAGGCTCTGATTGTGGGTTCTGGGCAGAAGTCCGGAAGAAGGCTGGGTCCAAAGCTGAGCAAAGGTATTCACCTCTATCCTTGGTGCTGAGGCAGAAATCACAGCAAAAGCCACAGTGGGCAGGCGCTGGCAACGCCCATACCTAACCACCCTAGGGAGTGGCAGAGGGGGTGGGGGGCCTGCAGACAGACCACACCTAGAGAACACAAAGGAAACACCTACTGGACTCCAGTGGCCACAAATTGCTTATACACAGACAAAATGGGCAGGCAGAGGAATGCAAACCAAATGAACCAAGAGAACTCCCCAAAAAAGGACCTGAATGAACCAGATATAACCAAACTACCAGAAGCAGAATTTAGAATAATGATAGTTAGGATGTTCAAAGAAATTAGAGCAACAATGGATAGTCATTTAGAACAGCTAAATAAAGAGATAACAAGTAAAAAAAACGAAATTGAAATAATAAAAAAGAGTCAGACAGAAATGACAAATACCATATCAGAACTGAAGACCACAATGGAAGGAATTAAAAGCAGGATGAATCACGCTGAGGATTGAATAAGCAAGTTAGAGGACACAATAAACAAAGGCACAGAAGCAGAGAAGAAAAAGGAAAAGAGACTTTAAAAATATGAGGAAACTCTAAGGGAGCTTTGTGACAACATGAAGAGAAACAACATTCGCATCATAGGGGTGCCTGAAAAGAGGAGAGAGGACAGGAAATGGAAACTTTGTTCAATCAAATCATAGCAGAAAATATTCCTAAATTAAGACTGGGGGAAAACTCCACACGTTCAAGAAGCACAAAGAACTTCATGAAAGAGAAACCCAAAAAGATCTACACCAAGACACATCATAGTTAAAATACCAAACCTAATGGATAAAAAAAAAATTTTTAAAGCTGCTAGGGAAAAAAAGGCTATCTCCTACAAAGGAGCCCCCATAAGGATGACATCGGACTTCTCAACAGAAACACTCGAGGCCTGAAGAGAATGGCAAGATATAATCAAAGTAATGCAGAACAAGAACCTACAACCAAGACTACTTTATCCAGCAAGGCTAACGTTTAAAATTGAAGGAGAAATAAAGAGCTTCCCAGAAAAAGAAAGCCTGAAGGAATTCATAAAAACCAAACCAATTCTGCAAGAGATACTAAGGGGCCTCTTGTGAACAGTTTAAAAGGATGAATGAATAGAGCAAAAGAAGAATACAGATTTAAAGTATAAAATGGCAATAAACAACTACATATCAATAATAACCTTAAATGTAAATGGATTAAATGATAGAATCAAAAGACATAGGGTAGCTGCATGAATAAAGAAACAAGACCCATACATATGCTGTCTACAAGAGACACACCATAAAACAAAAAATGCACATAGACTGAAGGTAACAGGATGGAAAAAAATATTTCATGCAAATGGAAATGAAAAAAAAACAGGGGTAGCAATACTTATATCTGACAAAATGGACTTTAAAACAAAGGCTGTAGTAAGAGATAAAGAAGGACACTACATAATGATAAAGGGAACAATTCAACAGGAAGATATAACTATTATAAATATCTATGCACCAAATATAGGAGCCACAACATACATAAAGCAGACTTTGATGAATATAAAGGGTGAGATTAACAACAATACTATCATAGTAGGGGATTTCAATACCCCTCTAACAACACTGGATAGATCCTCAAGAAAGAAAATTAATAAAGAAACAGCAGACTTAAAGGATACACTAGATCAACTTGATTTAATAGATATCTTCAGAACTTTTCACCCTAAAGCAGTAGAATATACATTCTTCTCAAGCGCTCATGGTACGTTTTCTAGGATAGACCAAACGTTAGAACACAAAAATGGTCTCAATAAATTTAAAAAGATTGAAACCATATCAAGCATTTTCTCTGATCACAATGCCATGAAACTAGAAATTAACCACAAAACAAAAACTGAAAAATACTCAAACACTTGGAAACTAAATAGCATATTATTAAATAATGAATGGATTAACAATGAGATCAAAGAAGAAATAAAAAAGTTTCTAGAAACAAATGATAATGAGCATACATCAACTCAAAATTTATGGGACACAGCAAAAGCAGTACTGAGAGGGAAGTTCATTGCACTACAGGCATATCATAAGAAGCTAGAAAAAGCTCAAATAAGCAACCAGACCCTGCATCTAAAAGAATTAGAAAAACAACAACAAATAACCCAAGACAAGTAGAAGGAAAGAAATAATAAAGATCAGAACAGAAATAAATGACATAGAGGCTAAGGAAACAATACAGAGGATCAAAGAAACCAGAAGCTGGTTCTCTGAAAAGGTAAACAAGATTGATGAACCTTTAACTAGACTCACCAAGAAAAAAAGAGAGAGGACTCAAATAACTAAAATTAGAAAGGACAGTGGAGAAATAAAAACTGACACAACAGAAATACAAAGCATTGTAAGAAAATACTATGAGGAACTATATGCCAAAAAATTAGACAATCTAGGTGAAATGGACAAATTTCTTGAATCATATAATCTTCCAAAAATCAATCTTGAAAAATCAGAACACCTAAACAGACCAATTACAACAGATGAGATCGAAACAGTTATCAAAAAACTCCCAAAAAGAAAAGTTTTGGGCCTGATGGCTTCACAAGTGAATTCTATCAAAAATTCAAAGAAGAACTAACTCCTATCCTCCTCAAGCTATTTCAAAAAATTCAAGAGGAAGGAAGATTTCCAAACTCCTTTTATGAGGCAAGCATAATTCTGATCCCAAAACTTGGCAAAGACAACACAAAGAAAGAAAATTATAGGCCTATATCCCTGATGAATTTAGACGCTAAAATTCTCAACAAAATATTAGCCAACCAGACCCAGTAATATATGAAAAAAAGCATACACCATGATCAAGTAGGATTTATTCTGGAGAGGCAAGGCTGGTTCAATATTCGCAAAACAATCAATGTGATTCATCATATAAACAAATGGAAGGACAAAAATCACATGATAATTTCAATAGATGCAGAAAAGGCATTTGATAAAATCCAGAACCCATTCATGCTCAAAACTCTCAGAAAAGTGGGAATACAGAGATCATTCCTTAACATGATAAAGGCCATCTACGATAAACCGACAGCAAACATCATACTAAATGGACAAAAATTAAAAGCAAGCCCCTTAAGATCAGAAACCAGGCAGGGTTGCCCACTTTCACCACTCTTATTCAACATAGTTCTGGAAGTCCCAGCTACAGCAATCAGACAAGAAGAAGAAATAAAAGGCATCCAAATTGAAAAAGAAGAAGTAAAATTGTCACTATTTGCAGATGATATGATATAGTATATAGAAAACCCTTAAGTCTCAGTCAAAAAGCCAGTGGACCTTATAAATGAATTCAGCAAGGTGGCAGGATATAAAATTAATACTCAGAAATCAGAGGCATTTCTATATACCAACAATGAACTGTCAGCAAAAGAAATTAAGGAAACAATCCCGTTCACTATTGCAGCCAAAAAAATAAAGTAACTAGGAGTAAATTTAACCAAGGAGGTTAAGGACTTGTACTTTGAAAATTATAGAACATTTATAAAAGAAATCAAGGAAGATACAAACAAGTGGAAGCATATACCGTGCTCATGGCTAGGAGGAATAAACATCATTAAAATGTCTATATTACCCAAAGCAATTTATAATTTCAATGCAATACCGATTTAAATACCAATGACATACTTCAAAGATATAGAACACATATTCCAAAAAATTATATGGAACCAAAAAAGAACACGAATAGCCTCAGCAATCTTAAAAAAAATAAATAAAGAAGGAGGTATCACTCTTTCTGATATCAAGGTTTACTATAAGGCCATTATACTCAAGACAGCCTGGTACTGGCATAAGAACAGGCACATAGATCAATGGAACAGAACAGAGGACCCAGAAATAAACCCACAGCTTTATGGACAACTGATATTTGACAAAGGAGGAAAGAACATACAATGGAGTAAAGACAGCCTCTTTAACAAATGGTGTTGGGAAAATTGGACATCTACCTGCAAAAAAATGAAACTAGACCATCAACCTACACCATTCACAAAAACAAACTCAAAATGGATAAACGACTTAAATGTAAGCCATGAAACCATAAGCATCTTAGAAGAAAACATAGGCAGCAAGCTCTCCAACATCTGTAGCAGCAGAATATTTGCCGATTTATCTCCATGGGCAAATGAAATAAAAGGCAAGATAAACAAATGGGACTATATCACACTAAAAAGTTTTTGCACAGCTAAAGACAATAGGAACAGAATAAAAGGACAAACCACACAATGGGAGAACATATGCGACAGCACATCTGATAAGGGGTTAATAACTAAAATTTATAAAGAACTTATGAAACTCAACACCAGGAAGACAAACAACCCAATCCAAAAATGGGCAAAAGAAATGAATAGAAATTTCTCCAAAGAGGACATACAGATGGCCAATAGGCATATGAAAAAATGCTCAACATCACTAATCATTAGAGAAATGCAAATTAAAACCACAATGAGATATCACCTCACACCAGTCAAAATGGCACTCATCAGCAAATCAACGCAGAATAAGTGCCGGCGAGGATGTGGAGAAAAGGGAACCCTTCTACACTGCTGGTGGAATTGCATACTCTTGCAGCCACTGGGAAAACAGTTTGGAGATTCCTCAGAAAATTAAAAATCGAACTGCCTTTTGACCCAGCTATCCCACTTATAGGAATATACCCTAAGAACACCATAGCACTTTTCGAAAAGAAGAAATGCACCCCCATGTTCGTGGCAGCATTGTTTGCAATAGCGAAGATCTGGAAATAGCCCAAGTGTCTGTCAGAAGACGAGTGGATTAAAAAGCCTTGGTACATATATACTATGGAATACTACTCAGCCATAAGAAATAATGACATCAGATCATTTATAACAAAATGTTGTTACCTTGATAACATTATACGGAGTGAAATAAGTAAATAAGAAAAAAAGAAAAACTGAGAACAGCATGATTTCATACATAGGTGGGACATAAAAGTGAGAATATGAGACATGGACAAGAGAGTGGTGGTTACGGGATGAGGGCAGGGAGGGAAGAGTGGAATAGGGAGGAGGAGAGGGACACAGGGAAAACCAGATAGAAGGTGACAGAGGACAATTTGACTTTGGGTGATGGGTATGCAACACAGTTGAATGATAAGATAACCTGGAGATGTTTTCATTGTACATATGTACCCTGATTTATTGGTGTCACCCCATTAGAATTAACAATAATAAAATATATATAAAAAATAAAAATAAAGATGGCAAAAAACAAAAAACCCGAAACAAAACAAAAAAAAAACCTGGTTTCCTATGGAAATATCTCAGTCTATCATGTGGGTAGTATTTAAAAATGCCTCTATATAAGAGATCTCTTGAAATTAGGTTTCTTTAATAGGAAAGGTTATTCATATATTTTAAAAATATTAGATATAAAATTTTATATTTTAACAAGTCTTTTTATTTTTGGATATATATATATATATATATATATATATATATATATATATATATATATATATATGGCTGTTATATTCCAAATCCATTGTTTTCAAAAACAACATTACTGGCATGTGTTGAAAATGTATGCATACCAGCTTAATTATTTTTCAATTTTGCTTATTTATAAAAATATTATGAAACAACATTATGCTCAGAGCTGAATACATGTTTTGTTACCCTTCTTTTCTTTTTAATATTTTAATAATTTCCACAGCCTACTTTGATATTGAAAATGAAAATTTTATAATAATAAAATAGCCAATGTGTTTTTCAAGGAAATTTAATCTGTATGTTCTGATTCCTTTCCATTTAAATCATCAAAATGTTACTTTATAGGAACTATTTTCAATCTACGGAGACTCCTGTGCCATCTTAGCTGTATTTTATTTTTATTAGAAAGTACACTCTCTGTTGCCTAATATACATTTGCCCTGGAGTTTGAGACAAACTCCATTCTGCTACCCACACGGGTTCTAAACAGAGGGTGACATAAAGCGCTGCATCCTCGTGTGATTTCAGACCAGTTTGCACTTCATGCTGATATAAATTTCCCTTGCTGAGCAGTTTTATCTCACTTCCAAACATAGGAACTAGAAGCTAATTATTAACTCCATTTTTGTTCATTGTGCCAGATACTCAAACACAGACATCCTTTGTTGTTTGATAAAAAGCGGAGTTGTTCATTCTCTCCTGGGAAGTCAGGAGCACAGTCACTGGTCCAGTGACTTGATCAGGAGTTCATTCCTTGAGATTGCTGCAGGGCTGCTCATCTCCTGTGAATGCTGAAGAAGCCTGATCTCTCTCCAGGTCTCAGGGTGCTGGTTTTAGAAACCCACCTACAGTACTCTGCTTCTTACTACTGTACCATCCCAGGTGCTCAGAAAGAGGGATTGTTTTTTCCCAAAGTTATGTGTAAATAAAGCAAAAGTCAGAGTTATATGCACTCTCACAGACCAGCAGGTCCTACCTCTGGATATGATGACATTCTAAACACTGAACCATAGGGATTAGAGTACAGAAGTTTGGCTTCTGCACTCACAGAAGGTGGGTAGTTGTTAGGCTTGCTCGCTGGTTTACCAACTGCAAGCTCTTTGCCTGATTAGTGTGTGAGCCACAGACGAATTAAGGTCGGTTGAGGCCCCCCAGCACAGCAAAAAATATTGGGCTCCTTAAAAAAAGAGACAAGAAAAATAAAAATACATGTTAACCATATTTTTAAATAAATAAAATAATTATGTACTATTAATGTTAATATTGCACATATGAAACCAAACTTGGTGTCATTAGAAAACAGTGTAAAGTTGGGGTTTTGTGGGCCCTTCAGAAGTCGGGCCTAGGGCGTGCGCGTGGTGCTCCCACCATTAAAGCCACCTCTGATGTGAGCACACAGCAGTGCAACATGTGTATGGCCTATATAAGGCTATGGGTGCTTGTGCTCAGGGGATTGTGGATGTGTGAATTGCCTGCTGGTCACTGTGGGGGTCCATTTTGCTGTTTGCCTGAGATACAGTTTCCCTGCCTGTGTGCTTGTCCGCTGTTGTGAGACTTTATTAAACGGAATGGCTGAACCTTTTCCAGCTCTGCAGTTTCTCTACCATCTGTCTGAATCCACTGTGGACTAGCCTGGCCTTGGCCACCAACACTATACCAAATCATTTTTCATCCATGCCTCAGTTTCCTTCTTAGTAAAATGCCATACATTGTCTTCTTACTCTTTTTGTCTCATTTTAAATGGTTTTATAAGTTTAAGATAAGAGTTGTACTGTTTATGCTGCTTAGTGATTTCTTTTAAAAAACCTTCTATTTTACCCTATACTGTAAGAGAATCTGAAAAAGTTTTTTCTACTGTTATCTTAGCATGTTATCTATTGTTCTCCACTGTTATATTTTTGAATATCTAAAATAAATGGTAATAAAGCAATTTCAAAAGTTTTGTATTACCGCCTGACCAGGCGGTAGTGCAGTGGATAGAGCGTTGGACCGGGATGCAGAAGACCCAGGTTGAAGACCCCGAGCTCGCCAGCTTGAGCGCAGGCCCATCTGGTTTGAGCAAAATCTCACCAGCTTGGACCCAAGGTTGCTGGCTCCAGCAAGGGGTTGCTCGGTCTGCTGAAGACCCGCCATCAAGGCACATGTGAGAAATCAATCAATGAACAACTATGATGTCACAACGGCAACAAAAAACTAATGATTGATGCTTTTCATCTCTCTCTGTTCCTGTCTGTCTGTCCCTATCTATCCCTCTCTCTGACTCTATCTCTGTCTCTGTAAAAAAAAAAAAAAGTGTTTTGTATTATCAAATTATTGTACTATATTTATGTGGGGCAGCTGTGTTAGGCTTGCTCGCTGTTTACCAGCTGCCAGTCCTTTGCCTGATCAGTTCGTGAGCACAGTTCGTGAGCACTTATAGAGGCACATGCGTATAACCTATATAAGGCTATGGGTTCTTGCACTTGAGAGAGATTAGAGATTGGGGATTGCGATGCATGAATTGCCTGCCCACCACTGTGAGGGGCCATTTTTGCTGTTTGTTTGCCTGAATGGTGGTTTCCCCTGCCTGTGTGCTTGTCTGCCATTGTGATACTTTATTAAATGGAATGGCCCAACCCTTTCTAGCTCCGCAGTTTTATCACTATCTGCCCGAATCCAATGTGGCCCTGTCTGGCCTCGGCCACCAGCATTACATCTGGCATAGTGGGCAGGGTTTGGAGCAGATGGGTATGGAGCTGCCGACACTCTTGATGGGTGGAATAGAGGAGTGGCTGTTCCCAGTGGCTCTCTTGGTGGGAACCATGGGCTGGGTGGTTTTTGCAATCCTGTGAGAAGAAACTAAGACCCCTCTGCGAGAAACTAAGCAAGGTTGAAAGCTACAGCATGAGCTGCATACTGAATGCCAACAACAGTGTGAACTGGAGCGTGTGCTGGAGAGGGAGGCTGACCAGGTTCGAGAGCGGCAGAGCATCCATGGCGCCTGAAACTGGAGCAATCTACAGGTTTGTGAGTTGCAGTTTGCCCTGGAAGTTGAAGGAAGAACAGTAGGTTTAGTTTCAAGCCAAGAGCTGGCAGCAGAAGGAGCCAAAGATGGAACTGTGCCAGTGGAGTGGCTCTGAGTCGGCAGGAGCAGTTGTTTCCAGCTTCTCTTCTGAGGATGAGGAGTGTCTAGCTGAAACTGCCATCTACATACTCAGAGCTCAGCCAGTGGTTGTTCAGAAGGTAAATACCCAGCAGCAAAGAGTACCTACTGAGCTCCTGATATGCTTACTGCGATGTGGGGCATAGAGGTGGATGGTATCATGCTCTCTGGAGCAGAGGTGGAGAGACTGGCTGCCATTGCCACATGTTTCTCCTTGGGGCAGCGTCTTTAGAGCTGCCATGACAGCAGGGATGAGAGGGGGAGCCCTGAGGCCCTATGTGAACCTAGTCACCTGTAATGGACCTTTACCGTGGTGATTTGCACAGACAGCTGGGCTGTCTATTGTGGACTGACTCTTGGACTGCAACTGGGGAGTGGGGGGCATCAGCTTCTTTGTTAGATGAACATGCTGCCTTTGGACAGTCTGAGAGACCCTGAATGGATGGGGGCAGCTCCAGTGGATGGCCTCGTGCAGCAGGAACTACTCTCACCCAGTTGCAGAGATGTACCAAGAACATTTTTGGTTTAAATGGACATGGCCCTGGACTGTATAGGCCCCCCACCTAAGATAAGTGGCCTTGTTGACACCGTGGGGTAGGGAGCTAGAGGTAGGCCTCCAGTTAACTCCCTGGGCAGAGCGCTCAGGGAGACATTGTGATGGGCACCTTTGTACAATAATTCTCATATTTGGAATGTATATAATGTACCTATTGTGAAGTGAGCAACCCTAAAGGGGTGGAATGTGGGGCAGCTGTGTTAGGCTTGCTCGCTGTTTACTGGCTGCAAGCCCTTCACCTGATTAGTGTGTGATCACATGGCAGAGACACGTGTGCAGAGCCTAGGTAAGGCTGTGGGTGCTTGTGCTCAGGGGAGATTGGGATTGTGGATGCACAGATTGCATGCTCACCACTATGAGGCACCATTTTTGCTGTTTGTTTGCCTGAGGGGAAGTTTCCCCTGCCTGTGTGCTTGTCTGCCATTGTGAGGCTTATTAAATGGAACAGTCCAACCCTTTCTGGCTTGGCAGTTTTCTACTGTCTGCCTGAAAACAATGTGAACCTGTCTGGCCATGACAGTGGCCACCGGCATTACAATTCAGTTCAGTTTTATCATTCAATGTATTGTTATATGCTAATTCTTTAAAAATTGAAAACTAAGAGCTAATTGTGAACTTTTTTTTTGTTCTTTTTTACCGGACACTCAAACACAGACATCCTTCATTCCCTGATATATGCTCAGAGTTGTTCCAAGCAACTACATAGTTAATAGGTCTCTTACCTAATAGAATTTTGGGTAGGTAGGTCTTTCAATTTTATTACTCCTATACTGTGCTCTTTTTTAATAACAACAATAATAATCATGGTAATGATTAACAGTTGTGGAGTATTTACCATGTCCATGGCCCTGAGATGAGTAGTTTACATACTTTATCTCACATACCAGTCACAATATGTTGTGACATTTCTCAGCTTTATATTTTATTTCACATAAGACAAAGATGAGTCCTGTATCAGTTAAGAAATCATGTAGCTTGAATTATTGTTCAGCAATAATTCTTGCCATCTCCCATGTAATGAAAAGAATGTATTTCCCCTGTACATTGAAGTTGGTTTGGCCTTAGTACTTGCTTTGGGACAGAGGAAGCAGGGCTTGAAATGCATCGTCACAGGACAGCTTGTCCTCTTGGGCATCTGGTATCGCAACACTAGAACTCAAGAACCTAGACACATTCATGTATCTTGCATGCTTACTATGGGCCGTGCACTGAGATAGCACATTCACAACACTTTACACCTGTTAACCTATTAAAACCTCACAACAGCCCTGTTTTACAGAGGAGAAAATGGAGTCTTATAGGTTAAGTATTTCACTAGTTTGTGTGGCTGTTAAGTGGTAGAGTTGGCCTTTGTCTCAGAATGTATGGCTCCAAAGTATATACATTAAACCACCACATTGCTGCCCTAGAAACCAAGCATTGCTTTGAAAATAGGATCAGACTATAATCAACTCAAGGCTGTGTCTAACCCTTTTTAGATGGAACATACTTTGAACCCTAAAATTCTCCTCAATAAAGTGGAGATGTTAATGGTACTTGGCACCAAGAACTATTTTGAAAAGTAATTGAGAAAATGCAAAAAAAAAAAAAAAGTTCCAATACATGCTAAACACCATAGCCATTATCCTGCTGCTGCTGCTGCTGCTGTAACTAATTTATTAGAGTAAAATGCTAGTGCAAAGTGCCCTACTAAACCAGAATCCTGACTCTGCTATAAGGCAAATCATCCTCCCTCATCTGCGTAACCTATTTAGCTACAACCAAATGAATGAAGCAGGTATCAGTTCACATGCCAATCTTAAAATAAGAAAAGGTCTTAACTCTGGTATAAATCATTAAGAAATCTCATAAATTTCTATTTTTTATATATTCATGGAAACTCAGTTGGCTCCCTTGGCTATGTTATCTCTGCTTTCAGCAACCCATTAAAAGACAAGCTAGTGCATCTGAAAGTTCTTTTGCTCAATCAATGAGCTTGTTGCCATAGCAGGCTAATACGAGGTGCCATTGATTATGGCTTGATTTCCTCTTGCATCTGACCTGGAAAGGGAGAAGACAGACTAAATGAAATCCCATTCATCTTAATGAAATACAATTATGTTCTCCTTATTAATCATTTAAGAATCAATATGTTTCTTCTTGGTGAACTTCACCAGAATTTGTCATTTCATGCTAGGCCTTGATACATCTTGTCTTGTAGTGATTTTTATAAGTTCAGCCACCTGTGTCCCAGGGTAAATAACAGTGTTATCTTGTACTGTGGAGAGAAGGCAGGAATGGCAATGACAGGATGGATCACAGAAATCCCCCTATTAAGCAGCCAGCTGAATATTGATTTTACCTGTATAATTTTAAAAGGTACTTTTTTTATTTTTAAATAGCATGAAAGAAAGTGAATTACCTTTGAGAGGGTCTAGTAGTAACATTAAGTGGGGAAAGCTTCCTGAGTATTCTTACCCATTGAATGCTATAATTTTACATATGCTTATTAGGATATTACACACACACACATATAATCTTAAAATCTTTGTATATATAATCTTTATAGCTTTAAAATGGTTGTGAAACTAGAATTGAACTTCATCTATTCTGTAGTTTCCTAATAGCTATTGTTTAATTAATGAGAACAAAGAAAAAGAGAAGTAGGAAAAGAACAAAAGAGAAAGAAACAAAGACAGGAATTTAGGCATGCAGAAGAAACATTGTTTTAAAGATTAAATTAAAGATATATATATATATCTCCATTATAATATATAATATATATATATATATATATATTATTGATAGGTTTGTAACAATTTTTAACAGAACTAAATTTCTTTTCTATAATTAAAAAACTAGAATAAAATAATGTCTTCTGTCTTCAAAGTTGAAGCTTTATTCTAAGATTTTAAAGTACACATCTCACAAATAGATTTTTGTGTGGCTGATTCCTCAGAATCACCCACCTTGAACAACATAAATGCAGCTGCTGAAGCATGGCTACCATGCACCCCAAAGTCAATCAACTTTTAGGTCAATAATTTTAAAAAGTAGTTGAAAAATCCAAAGAGATTGGTGCAGTTAGTTCAGATACAGCTATCACTCTGAGTAGGTGACTTCTATAGGCCCCACACCAGTGACTCTGAAGGATCTGTGAAATACTCCCCTTCTTTTTCCACTTCTGTAACTATTTCCATAGCACCAAACTCACAATGCTGATGTACTAAGCTGGAGAATGTGAATTGGTAAGAATAAATTAACTCAATTACATGATTGGCCCATTAGGGACCCAGACCAATGGCAAAGTCCAAGAAATGCATGAATGAAACAACACAGAAGCCTTTGACCTTCCAATCTCATGCTTTGCCACTTGCCTTCTTTTCTACAAAACACAATTTTTCCCTGGACTTCCTGGCCACAGCTCTGAGCTTTAAAAAAATTTCTCCTCTAGTGGCTTTCCATAATCCATGCTTTAATGGGGTATCCCAAGACATGTGGATGGGTGAGAGCAACACGTTTTATCTCAGCAAAAGAAATGAAAACAATTGAATGATAGGAGAAAAGATAATGGGAATAGCACTCTAACATCTATGTTCCAGCCTATATGTTTAATGAATACTCACAGCTCTCCTCCAGAAAGCTTTCTCAGATTTCTTTAAACAAAAATAATACAAAACCCCTGACCTATGGTGGTACAGTGAATAGACCTGGACCAGGAAAGCTGAAGTCACCAGTTCGAAACCCTGGGCTTGGCTGATCAAGGCATATATGGCAAGCAATCGATCAATGAGCAACTAAAAGTAAAGTAGCTATGAGTTGATACTTCTCACTCCCTGTCCCTCCCTCTCCCTGTAAAATCATTAAATAAAATCTTTAGAAAAAGGTGACACAAACGACCTGAGTTTTCCACAGCCTTCTAACTGACAATCTACAAAGCCTTTACAAAAGAGGCTTTGAAGATATTAAAAAAGGAGAAAGAATTGTCTAGAGTGCAGAAATCCTAAAAACAAATTTGGAATAACCCAGTAAACGTATTCTACTCAGCTTTGTTGTGAAATCATTGCAAATACAGTCAGATAAAATTCTATCACTGAATAATAAAATGCAAAGTTATCAAATAAAATTAGAAATTTTAAACTATTTATTTTTCAAAGGAAAAATGACCACTATGCTTTATTCTCTTTAGTGGCTAATTTATCCTGCCATACATAGTAGATGTATCCCTTAAATATATGGTAAAGAAAGAATGTACCACCTTCTGAGGAGCGTTTGCTTGGAGAAAGGACCTCCATGCATTCTCATAGCCTGTATGGTAATCCTTTTGTTGTTCTTACCTTGGTGATAGTAGTTAGTTTTCTCTCACCAACTGCAGGAGATCAGAGATTACAATTTATTCATCTCCATACCCCTAGCACATACTATACCACTAGACTAGTAGTATATACTGCTTAGTTAATAAACAAATATATGGCAAACTACACTAGTTCATGTATGGTATTATTTAGGACATGCTTTTCTCATAAATGGCACAATTCCTGCAGAGTAGACATATCCATAAACAACAACACTCTAAAGTGAGACATCCCTTTCACTGATTTTATTTTGTTTTTAGTATAGACAAAGTCATAAAGTATTGACAAATCTAGATCACCATTCTCAATTTCATTAAAAAAATAAATGATATTTCTAAACTTCAGTATCAAAAAGAAAGAATCCAAGAATTCTCTCATTTCTTTTCTATAATCCCAAACTTTTACACTACTTTATTTGCCGGGTTTTAAAACTACAGTTGGGATTGGTTTGCCTTCTATGTGATACCTGTCATCACAGCTAAAGAGAATGAGTTTAATCTACAAACAAATGTTGCTCTGTTTTTCCATTGTCCAAAACAATAAAGGATGTTTTACAATTAATTGCAAATGGTTTAATGTGTTCAAACAGCCTCTTGTTCATTCCCTGTTTCTTTCACTCTCACGTTTCAGTTTGCATGCAAGTCTTCCTACTCCAGAGCTCCAAAATCATGATTGGTAGAGGAAAAATCCAATTGTTTTGGGTCAAAATAAGACATTTGTCAAATGTCAAAGGAAGAGAACTGAGTTGTTCTACTTTGATGTTAGTACCATGCCTTTTGTAGTTTTCCTGTTTGTTTGTTTTCATCTTTCACTGTCAACAGGACACCAGATTTTATAGGCAGCTTAACACAGAGCAGATGTTGATTAAAAGAGATGTGGTTTTGAGTTAACATTTAAAAAAAATCATTCTCTCTTGTCTAAATGCTATATAGTCCAAATGGGTTTTATATTTAATTAACTGATATATAAAAGAACAATAAGCACATATTTTGTCTTAACCATACACAACTCAACAGCTGGACCATGAATAAGGCAAAAAAGATTTACATTGTTATATTTTAAAAAAAGAAACATTTTCTACTCTGTGAAAATAAGGTTTGTTTTCTGGCCTCATATTTTTGTTAACTATATAAATATAACTGGTTTAACCATGATAAAAATAATAATAAATGTATTTTTAGATCATTCTTAAATATACCCAGGTATCTCTCTTATTTAACCAAATGATGGCATACCAAGAGCAACATTTAGAAGCGATAACTCTGAAATAAATGCATCAAAGATAAAAGTAGAGTTGTACCCTTGAAAGAGGAAAAAAAACAAAACTCTCTAATGACTGTAGACACCTTCATGAAGGAATAAAGCAGTCATGATATTTGACACAGTTGATCACTAAGGTGCTAGAAGAATTTCCAACTGACTGAGCCAAGAAAATAATGCATTCTTACTTTTTCTGATACAGGCTTGAAAGCTTTGATGGGTAGATGAGACAAGATACTGACCTCTATGGTCTATGACACCAAAGTAAATGACTGAGAAAGGCAAATTTTGCACACTTGGAATCAGACGCACTTCAAGGGCCACAGCAAAGGGCCTATGTGATCAATACACTTTCCATGCCTGAAACTAAACCTTATGCCACATACCTAGACATGTTCTTTTGAACTTAGATCAGAAAAGATCATATGCAGTATTGTTGTTGTTTTAAGCTATAGCAATGTTCTATAACCCAAGTTTAATGTTTCCCTAAGTTAGCTTTGAACAGACTTCTATGTGCCCTTGAATCAGCCATTTGAATGCCAATAATTAGTATCTGATAGCATTGGTTTTAATCCTCTCTCTGTGTTACCAAAGCACAACTGAGTGCCCCAAGAGACTTGTTGGATAGAAAATAACTTATTCGGAATGGTGAAAGCAGAGTCAATGTGAAAATTACCATGAGGACAAATCTTTAAGTTAGTTTATTAATTTCATTCTATTGATTATCTACTTGGAATATGAAGAAAAGTCATGATTCACAAGACTTCTAGCATAATTATTTTCATGTGCATCATCTATATCATGGTTATTTTATTTAAAAATGAAGACCAGGAAAGTAAAATGTAGTATATATGTAGTCCAAAAGCAATAAACCCTGGTAAGTGATATATTTGAGAATACAATCTCATGTTTCAAGGTGACGAACTCATGCAGAAGGAACTGGTGGTGACATGCAGAGAAAACCCATATTTCAAAGGGCCTTGGAGAACACATAAATGTGTTTACACACACACACACACACACACACACACACACTTTTAATCAGGTAGAAAATATACTGTAGTTCTTTTAGGTAATTTTGGATATAGTCTTCAAGTTATTTAATATTTAAGGGTTTTCTTCTAAACATTTTATAGAAAATTAGAAATAGTATATTTTTTTGGTTTTAATTTATTAAAGGAATATAAATATTTTCAAATAATGTTGAAATATTAAAAAAACATACATTTTCCTGTGCCTCAAACTCTATCAGGATGTGCAAAAGCATTACAATAAATATTGTATTGCCATTTTGTAGCATGATTAAAATGTTAGGAGATCAAGAAAGTATCAGAAGAATATATTTGCAGAAGATGTATCTAATAAGAATGCTACACAAAATATACAAAAACTATTAAAATTCAACAATAAAAAATAATGAGCTAATTGAAATATGCTCAAAAGGTTTGAATAGCAGCTTTACCAAAGAAAATAAATAGATGAGAGAGAGAAAATGGCAACGAGGTAGACAGACGTTACAACTCCCACCTCCCAGAACCAAAGTAGATTACAACTTAACTTGGGAACAATCATCTTCAAAAACTAACTTTGGACTAAACTAAGAGGAATCTATAACCAAGCATCACAGAAGAAGCCACAAGACTTGTAGGAGGGGCAAAGATGTGGAAAGGGCTGCCCAACTCCCAGGAGTGAGAGGCAACCCAGTAGTTCTCTCACAGTGAGGTGAGTTGCCCGCAGTGTTCTGGGTCATCAGCCCCAGGACAAGAACCCCAGCCTGGAGCCCAGACACTAGAAGGCATGCAGACAATATTTAGCTGAAAGAAAAGCCACATTACTATTTGCTAGAGGGAGACAGAACTGTCAAACCCAGGCTCCATCTTAAAGGGACCACGCAGAAAACCTCATTCACAATCACTTACCCAGGGCTCCGGGAGTAGGGAGTGCTGAGAGGACTGGAGTTATGAGAAGAAAGTGTAGTCTCAGGGGCACAGGGAGAGACTTTGGGGGACAGCCACCCTGACCCCTGTACTGGGTCACTCCCCAAACCTAAAGTGACCATTAATCCTGGGAGAACCAAGCCAGCAAAAAGAAGCAATTTTACTGCCCACCAAAGACTCTCCTGCTCTAGTCAGTGCAAAGAGATGCTTAGAAGCAAGGAGCCCATCAGGGACACAGGTTTTGAGTGCTGAGGTTTGGGATACATCTCCCCTCAACTGCTAAATACCCTCCGAAGGGTGGGAGAGCCTGGCTGTGGCAGCAGCCATGGTGGTTGGCCCATGTAGCAGCAGCGGTGGAACCCAGGAAGGCAGCCCTTGCAGCTGTGGTGGGGAGCAGAGCCAGCAGCCCGCCCAATAGAGGCGAGGGTCAAAGCCCAGAGAGGCCACCCACATGCCCATGCCTGCTAGGGGCAATGCCTGGTGAGGTGAGGCATCCCACACGCCAGTGAGGAGCAAGACTGGAGAGGAATCTTGTGCACTTGTGGGGAGTGGAGCCTGGTGGCCTGTGTGGTGATGGCAAGGGGAGGAGCCCAGAGAGACAGCCCACTCACCTGCAGGGAACAGAGTCCAGTGAGGTGAAGAGTCCCCTGAGCACATGGAGCAGTCCTATGAAACAGCCTGAGCTGTGTCCCACAAGCCCATAAGACCACGAGCCTGCGAGCTCTGTAGTGTTGATTCCCTAGTGCCTGAGGAGGCTGTGACAGCAGGGGGCTGATGGAAAGAACACACCTCGTGAATAGAGAGGCCACACACACTGGACAAGAGTAGATAAAAGCCAATGTTAGGAGTGCAGCTGATATTTACAATGGCATCAGTGCCTAGCAGAGGAAGCCACAAATTCTGGATTGACTGCAGCTCCAATAAGGTTTGCAAAGGGCCAGTCATATGCAGTGACCCCTACTAATCTGCATCAGGTTCTAGCCAGGGAGTTTCAGGGCTGAAAAATCCAGCAGCCAGATATAAAGAGCATCAGCTCAGGACCTAACAACCCTAGTTAGAGTAGTATCTTAAGGAAAGCCTATCCACACCTAACCCAGATAAGGCATAGAAAACGCTGACACAAATAGTAAAAAGAACAGTAGCAGCAGACAAGTAGTACACAGTGGATTACAAATAACAACTAAGGCCAACACAAGAAGATCTAGAAACAACACAACTGAAAGCTGGAAGCAGACAACACCAACCCTATACTCAGCTAGCTACACAAACAACACACCCGAAGGAGCAGTCTATACAGAGACAAAATGGGAAGACAGAGAAATGCAATTTAAATGAATCAAAAATAGAAATACCCAGAAAAAGAACTGAATGAGATGAAAATAGCCAAGATACCAGATGCAGAGCTTACAATAATGATTGTTGGAATGCTCAAGAATCTTAGAGCAACAGTAGATGGTATATAACAAGCACCTAAACAAAGAGATAGTAAGCATCAAGAAGGTCATTGAAATCATAAAAAATAATCAGACAGAAATGACAACCACAATATTAGAAACAAAGACTACAATAGAAGGAATTAAAAGCAGGCTCGATGAAGCAGAGAAGTGAATCAGCAATTCATAAAATAAGATAAGCGAAAGCATGGAAGCAGAACAGCAAAAAGAAAAGAAAATCAAAAAGTCTGAGACAACTTTAAGAGAGCACTGTGACAACATGAAAAGAAACAACATCTATATCATAGAAGTTTCTGAAGAAGAGAATGAACAAGGGATAGAAAACCTGATTTAAGAAATCATAGCTGAAAACTTCCCTAAATTGATGAAGGAAAAAAGTCACACAAGTTCAAGAAGCACAGAAAGTCCCATTAAAGAACACAAAGAGGCCTACACCAAGACACATCATAATCAAAATACCAAAGCTAAGAGTTAAAGAAAGAGTACTAAAAGCTGCAAGAGAAAAGCAGTCAATCACCTACAAAGAAGCCCCACAAGAATGACATCTGACTTTTCACCAGAAATACGAGGCCGGAATGAAATGGCAAGAAATATTCAAAGTAATACAAAACAAGAGCCTACAACCAAGACTATTTATACAGCGAGGCTATTTTTTAAAATTGAAGGAGAAATAAAAAGCTTCCCTGACAAAAAAAGTCAAGGAATTCATTAAAACCAAACCAATGCTGCAAGAAATGTTAAGGGTCCTGTTGTAAACAGAACAAAAGGGAAAACAATCTAGAAAAAGAAGGATGTAGATTTAAAGAATAAAATGGCAATAAACAAATACATATTATGATAACCTTAAATGTAAATAGATTAAATGCTCCAATCAAAAGACATAGGGTAGCTGCATAGATAAGAAAACAGGACCCGTACATATGCTGTCTACAAGAGACACACCTCAAAACAAAAGATACACACAGACTGAAAGTAAAGAGATGGAAAAAAATATTTCATGCAAATGGAAATGAAAAAAAAAAACTGGGATGACAATACTTATATCTGACAAAATGGACTTTAAAACAAAGGCTATAAAAAGAGATATAGAAGTTCACTAAATAATGATAAAGAAAGCAATCCAACAGGAAGATATAACAATCATAAATATCTACGCACCTAACATAGGAGCTCCTAATTATATAAAACAGACTTTGATGGATATAAAGGGCGAGATCAACAGCAATACTATAATAGAAGGACATTTCAATACCCCACTAACACCAATGGATAGATTATCAAGAAAGAAAAACATTAAAGAAACAGCAGTCTTAAAGGACACACTAGATCAACTAGATTTAACAAATATCTTCAAAACATTTCACCCTAAAGCAGCAGAATATACAATCTTTTCAAGTGCTCATGGTACATTCTCTAGGATAGACCACATGTTAGGACACTAAATGAGTCTCAATAAATTTAAAAGATTGAAAACATATCAAGTATCTTCTCTGATCACAATGGCATAAAAGTAGAAATCAACTGCAATAGAAAAAATGAATAACATTCAAACACTTGGAAACAAATACCATGTTATTAAATAACAAATGGGTTAACAATAAAATCAAAAAAATAAATAACTTTCTTGAAACAAATGAAAATGAACATATAACAACTCAATATTTATGGGACACAGCAAAAGCAGTCCTGAGAGGGAAGTTCATAGCATTACAGGTATACCTTAGGAGAGAAGAAAAAGCTAAAATAAAAAACTTAACCTGACATCTAAAAGAACTAGAAAAAGAACAGCAAGTAAAACCCAGAGGAAGTAGAAGGAAGAAAATAATAAAGATCAGAGTGGAAATAAATGACATAGAGGCTAAAAAAGCAATACAGACGATTAAAGAAGCCAAGGACTGGTTCTTTGAAAAGGTGAACAAGATAGATGAACCTTTAACCAGACTCACCAAGAAAAAAAGAGAGAGGACTCAAATAAATAAAATTAGGAGTGAGAGTGAAGAATTAACAACTGACACAACAAATATATTGTAAAAAAATACCATGAAGAACTGTATGCCAAAATATTACACAGCCTAAGTAAAATGGACACATTTCTTGAAATGTATAAGCTTTCAAAAAATCAATGCAGAAGAAACAAATAACCTAAACCAATCAATTATAAAAAAATGAGATAGAATCAGTTATAAAAACGCTCTCAACAAACAAAAGCCATGGCCAGATGGCTTCACAGGTGAATTCTACCAAATATTCAAAGAAGAACTAACTCCTATCCTTCTCAAGCTATTTCAGAAAATTCAAGAGGAGAGAAGACTTCCAAGCTCTTTTATGTGGTGAGCATAATCCTATTTCTAAACCAGGCAGAGACAAAACAAAGAAAGAAAACTACAGGCCAATATCTCTGAATGAATTTAGATGCTGATATTCTCAACGAAATATTAGCAAACCGGATCCAGCAATATGTTTAAAAAAAATCATACATAATGATCAAGTGGTATTTATTATGGGGAGACAAAGCAGGTACAATATTTGTAAATCAATCAATGTGTTTTATCATATAAACAAAAAGAAGAAGAAAAATCACAAAACAATATCAATAGATGCAGAAAAAGCATTTAATAAAATCTAGCACCCAAATATGATCAAAACTCTCAGCAAAGTGAGAATACAGGAAACATACCTCAACATGATAACGGCAATCTATGACAAACCAACAGCCAACATCATACTCAATGGAAAAAAAAAAACTAAAAGCAATCCCTTTAAAAACAGAAACAAGGCAGGGGTGCCCCTTTTCACCACTCTTATTCAACATAGTTCTGGAAGTCCTAGCCATAGCAATCAAACAACAAGAAGAAATAAATGGCATTCAAATTGGAAAAGAAGAAGTAAAACTATCATGATTTGCTGATGATATGATACTGTACATAGAAAACCCTAAAGCCTCAGTCAAAAAACAACTGGAACTGATAAATAAATTCAGCAAGGTGGCAGAATATAAAATTAATATTCAGAAATCAGAGGTATTTTTATATACCAACATTGAACTGTCAGAAAGAAAAATTAAGAAAACAACCCCCTTCACTACTGCAACAACAAAAATAAAGTACCTAGGTGTAATTTAACCATAATGGTTAAAGACTTGTAATCAGAAAATTATAAAACACTGGAAAAAAGAATCAAGGATAGACACAAACAAGTGGAAGCATATACTGTGTTCATGGATAAGAGGAATAAACATCGATAAAATGTCTATATTACTCAAAGCAATTACAAATTCAATGCAATTTCTATTAAAATACCAATGATATACTTTAAAGGTATAGAACTAATATTCTGAAAATTCATTTAGAACCAAAAAAGAACACAGATAGCTTCAGCAATCTTGAGAGAGAAGAATAAAATGGGTGTTATCATACTTCTTGATATCAAGTTATACTACAAGGCCATTGTACTCAAGACAGCCTGGTACAGGCATAAGAACAGACATATAGACCAATGGAACAGAACAGAGAATCCAGAAATAAACCCAGACGTTTATGGAGAATTGATATTTGACAAAGGAGGTAAGAGCATACAATGGCGTAAAGACAGTCTGTTTAGCAAATGGTGTTGTGATAATTGGACAGCTACCTGCAAATAAATGAAAGTACAACATCAACTTACACCATTCATAAAAATAAACTCAAAATGGATAAAAGACTTAAATGTAAGTCATGCAACCATAAGCATCTTAGAAAAAAACGTAGGCAGTAAGCTCTCCAACATCTCTCGCAGCAATATATTTGCTGATTTTTCTCAATGGCCAAGTAAAATAAAGGTCAAGATCAACAAATGGGACTATATCAAAGTAAAAAGCTTTTGTACAGCTAAAGACAATATGAACAGAATAAAAAGACAAACCACACAATAGGAGAACATTTTGACAATACGTCTGATAAGGGGTTAATAACTAAAATTTATAGAGAACTTGTAAAACTCAACACCAGGAAGATAAACAATTCAATAAAAAAATAGGCAGAAGTAATGAATAAACACTTCTCCAAAGAGGACATACAGATGGCCAATAGGCAGATGAAAAAAGGTTCAACATCACTAAGTATTAGAAAAATGCAAATTAAAACCACAATGAGATATCACCTCACACCTGTCAGAATGGTGCTCATCAACAAAACAACACACGATTGGTGCTGGCAAGGATGTGGAGAAACGGGAACCCTCCTGCACTGCTGTGGGAATGCAGACTGGTGCAGCCACTATGGAAAACAGTATGCATATTCCTCAAAAAATTTAAATATGGAACTACCTTTTGACCCAGACATCCCACTTTTAGAAATATATCCTAAGAATACCAAATCACTTATTCGAAAGAAGACATGCACCACCATGTTTATGGCAGCATTGTTTACAATAGCTAAGATCTAGAAACAGCCCAAGTGTCTGTCAGTGGACGAGTGGATTAAAAAGCCATGGTACATATACACAATGGAATACTATGCGGCAATGAAAAAGAAAGAAATCTTACCTTTTGTGACAACATGGATGGATCTGGAAACTATTATGCTAAGTGAAATAAGCCAGGCAGGGAAAGAAAAATATTATATGACCTCACTCATTTGAGGAATTCAATGAACAGTGTGAATTGAGAAACAGAATAGAGACAGTGGCGGGATCAAAGGGACCAGAGGGAAAGCAGACAGAGGGAAAGGGAATGAGAGGATGGTATCAGAAAAGGGAAAGAGATTGGTGAAATTATATATACGTAATACCGCATTATAGAAAGCAAATCCTGGAGGGAAGTGGGGAGGGTGTGGTGGGGAGGGGGGTAAAGGGTAGGTTGAAGGGAACACGGGGATGGGGGTGATTTACTCAGAGGGATTGTTGAATCTATGTAAACACAATAAATTAAATAAATAAATATATACATAAAATAAAAAAAGAGATGATAAATAAGCATACAAAAGATGCTTAACAGTTATTATGAAATTGCAAATTAAACAACAATGAGATTCCACTATGCAACTATTAGAATGGTTCAAATTCAAAACACTGCCAATATCAAATAATGGTGTGAGTGTGGAGAAACAGTAACTCTCATTCTTTGCTGGTAAGATTCAAAACTGTACAGACTCTTTGGAAGACAATTTGGGAATTTCATATAAAAATAAACATACTCTTACTATGTAATCCAGCATACATTCTCCTTAGCATTTTCTCATGGGAGTTGTCAACTTATGTCCACTGGCGAGCCTGCACACAAATTTTTATAGACAATTTATTTAAAATGGTTAGAAATAGAAAGCAACTACAATATAGGTGATTGGATAAATGAACTGTGGTATATCCATACAATAGATTATTATTCATAACTATAGTGGAATAAACTATAAAACTAAAAAACAATGCAGGAAATGTAAATGTCCATTACTAAGTGAAAGACCAATTTGAAAAGGCTACATACTGTATGATTTCAATCATACCATAATCTGGAAAAGATAAAACTACAACAGTAGTAAACACAAATAAATAAAATAAAATTAGTGATTAGGGGGAAGGGAGAAATGACTCAGTAGAACAGAGAAGATTCTGCAAGTAATAAAATTATTTAGTATGATATTTTATTGGTGAATATATGTGATTATACATTTGTCAAAATTCATAGAATGTACAACATCAAGAGTAAATCCTAAGGTAAACTATGAATTTTGGGTGATAATGATATGTCACTGTATGTTTATTGATAACAATAAATGTATAATTCTGGGGTGGGATGTTGATAATGGAAGAGGCAGTGCATGTGTAGGGGGTAGGGAATAGATAGAAACTGTCTGTACTTTTTGATCTTTTTTTGTTTGCTTGTTTTAAATCTATAAGGGCTCTAAAAAATGAAAGTGTATTAAACCAATATTAGGGGAATCAAAGCACAGATGGTTTTATGTGGTTATAGCAGCTTCAATTTTGATGAAATACTTACAATTTTATTTTATTGCATTACAAGTAGAACTATGACTTCATTTTGTGACATCCATAGCTAATATTATGCATTTTTGACAGTTCATGAAAACAGTTTCTTTGTACCAATTGTTGCAAAATGTTTTCATTGTTTATGAGCATGGTGGATCAGTCTCTTAAGTATGAACATTAACTACCCAGAATAAATGGGTAGGTGAAAAAACAGTAGTGCAATATTTTTTAACATAAAGGGCTAACAAAATTGCCTGGAAATATTAGCTAGTCATTGTAACTGAACCTTTATAGATATAGATTCAGGTCTGCTATTGCCAGAAACTACATCAATGTTACAATAAAATGACGCTGGACAAAAGGATGTTATTGAAGAACCAGCTGTTGTTATGGACACTCTTAAAATTCACATAGTAAGACACTGAGGAGAGACCCAGAAAAAAGACAAAAGTTCAGTCCTTTGTCGATGTTAATCATGATTTCTAGACCTGGGATAAGACATATGGCAGTGGTTCACAGATTTAGGAGGGCAGAAAATTCAGCTTGTGGATATTAATCAGGCAGATCCCTATTCCCCAACTCTACACACCCTGATTCAGAAGCGCAGTGGTGGTTCTGGGAATCATCCATTTTTAGAAAGTGTATCAGTGACCTGGAAGCAAGTGGTGGGCAGATAAGATTTGAGAAACACTGTATATAGGGTGAAGTAGCAAAAATAAATGAAAAATAGACAAGAAACAGGAAGATCTGAAATCAGGCACCTTATTTCTCCCAATATTCAGAAAGTTCATGTATAAAATTTTTTCTGGGTCCAGGAGAACTAATTCTGGGTTTCTTACCTTTGTCTTTCCAAGTCCTACTGGGCTGTATCACATTCTGTTATTTGCAGCCTCAGGCATGTGTGATCATTTCCAAGATGATACAAAAGCTCTTATGTGAGCCAATATATTGTTACCAATATTTTCATTTATGTACTTTGGTCAATAACTAACAACACAATTAACATATACAAATTCTTTCCCAGGAAGGATCACTAAATACCTGCCAACTCCTTTTTTAAAGCTTATTTTTTGAGATCTCACAACTTTCCAAAATTTGTGCATCCTTATGATTCTGGTTTTAAAAAAGAAATGAAATTTGTCACACTGCCATACACCATTTTTCTCACAGTACAATGTCCCATCTGTGTGTCAAGTACAAAAGAAAAGCATTTTGTGAAAAATTGCTAAAGAAGTAATGATTTTTGTCCTCAACTCTTTGTTTGGCCTTTCAATAAAGAAGGCGACATGTGCCACAAATGATGTATTGTTGTTTAGGTGCAATGCCAGTAACATACTGCATAAGCAAAAGCAGATTTCACAGCAGAGAAACTATACTTTACTGCCCCTATGGCTCTAATGAGAATATAATGTTCTACAGTTTATAAGTGCTTTGCTTCAGCTTGTTCATCCAATGAGCACAAGATCCAAAAATATATCAAGCTCTTAGCTCCCTGGAAGCTGGGCTGAGGCAGTAGTGATGAAAATGTTCCATGGAAACCCCTTTGTCAGCTGGAGATGAGATAATTAGATCCAGGTAATACATCGGAACCCCAACAGGGAGCTGCCAAGCAAACATGTCATCTTTATGGACCTTTCTTGTCCTACACAGCAACTGTGGCCTGAGTAAGCAAAGCACAGAGGGATTTGTAATGTCCAGCAACACTGCGGTGTTGCTCAGTCACTCTGATTGTCTCGAGACCCTTTCTCCTACAGAGCAAACCAAAAAGGGAGGACAATCAGGAGAGCCTCTTCTTAATTACTTTTTTTTCATTACTCCACCAATATTTTGGTTCTTTTTCTTTTTATTTATATTTTACAATATACCTTTAGTAATATAATTTGAGTCACCTGAGACTATATTTATATAGATTTTGCAAAATTGGCTATATATTTAAATGGTTCTCATGTTGGAAATGCTTCTAACTTGAAGATAAAAACAGTCACTTGTTTCAAATCCTTCAATCGAGTATAATAGAGCAAGTTATCCTTTCAGAATGATCTCAGTTGAACAGAGATTTTTCCATCATTTTACTCATTCAGAACAATGTTTCTTATGGGACTTCAATTATGTCAGCATAGTGCTAAACTGTGGAGATACAGAAATTGAGATGAACATACTAGACCACATTAAGCTGGGAAAAATTTTACAATAATATTTTGTAAATAATAAATGTATCATATCTGTAAAAAGCACTGGAAAAGAAAAGTACAGATGTTTTCCCAGAGAGATAATAGGGCACTTCCTCTCATTTGAAAAATCAGGCACTGTTTCCCTGAAACGATGTTATACTCAAACCTAAAGGTAAAGGGAGACTTAGCTAGGTGAAGGAGGATGGATGAAAGAATGAAATCCCTTGGAATGGGGACATTTCTCTTAGCAGCGGTAAACCCATGTGTTTAAAAGGCACAGAGGTAAGAGAAGCTAACAGCAGCATTACCACCACCATCACCATCATCATTGTCATCACCACCATCAACATTAACATTATAGTAGAGTTTCTAAAAGTTATCTCTAATGCTTATTAGTATACTCTTGGCGGAGATGTATTACTGGACCCAATGCAAAAAAAAAAAAAAAGAATTATTTATCTTTTTTTATGTTTTAACTTACATAAACCAACAAAATAAGTCTAATTCCAAAATCTGTGAGCTTATAATAATAATATATGTTTTGAGTATAACAGGTTCCTAATATTGCTTGAAATGAATTTTATGGTATTTTAAAATCTCAAATGCGAACAAGTTTCATATTTAACATTTGTTTAACTTCTTCATTACTATTATTTGATTTGAAAGTTTTATATAATTTTTTTCAAATGGCAATTATAAAGAGGAGCTTGACATCACTATATAAATGTGAAAACATAAGAATTGGAGATTGTGATATGTATAACTTAAAAAAATATAAACAAGATTTTGTAAAAGGGTAAAAGTACAAATGTGTCTTATTTATTGAACATCCAAACATATGCACTTATACAAAAAGGCTTTTGAAAATAGCATATTATTTATGATTCTAAGCAAGAGATTATGTGCAATATATAATGGTATTCATTTCTTTTAAGATGGATGAGAACAGGGAAGGAAAGTGACTCATTTTTGTTCATTTCTGTTTGACGATTCATGACAATTTCTTGAGCACATGTTCTAGACTGAGTTATACAATGGGGCTGAAAGGCGGCTAGGATGAAGTCCCTGTTCTTAAAAATTTTTATCATCTATCATAGGGACAGAATTAATTCACACAACTTCTTTAAGATGAGATATTAGAGTAAAATTGAGAATTTAACCAGGAGAGGAGAAGAAAGTTCTCTTTCAATCAGAGTCTAGTTTGAACATGGATGCAAAGAAGTGCATAGAACTTAAGGAATGAAAGCAGTCTGATGTATTAGATCATGACATGAAAAGAGGACAAGGACCGCACAAATCGCAAGGGCCAGAACAGAGGAGTTTCTGGATACCTCAGCAAGTTGCTCAGACTAAGCAATGGCAGCCACCGGTAGTTTTCAGCATGCAAGTAAAAAGGCAATGTCTGTTTCTTCACTAAGTGGGAGAGATGGTAGAATGGTGCAAAGCAAAGATCACACTTGAAAAGCGCTAGCCTGGAGTAATTATGTCCAATTAAAATCTTAGTGTAGTCATCCAGGCATAGAATAAAAATGATGAAAATAAAAATAAAGATAAAATATTGCATTGAAGAAATATAGAGAGATAATGTCCACAGGATTTAAGATTTTTATTTGGGTAATTAGGCAAAGGGTGGTGACTTGAACTGAATACACCGTAGGAAAAATTAAGAAATATATTTAAGAATTGGGCATAAATAGTTGGTGAACATTTACATTTTATGAAGTCTGGATGTCTGTAGGACTTCCCAAAATACATCAAGCAAGCAACTTACTATATAAATATTAGCCAAACATTAGCAGAAGAGCCAAATTCCACACAGAGCTCTCGATTCCCAGTCTATTTCTCATTCCAATATAATTTACTATCTTCTAGGGTCACTAAGGTTTTCCCTACACTACTTTTTAGAAGTTGGGATTAAAGAGTCATTTAGTAAGAAGACAGAAACCATACAATGAAATCTTTGCTCAGCTTTTATCCATATTAAAGACTGAAAAATAAATAATTGAATGGCTTTGTGTTTGACTCACAGTGATTGCATTTTAGAGTTGGGGTAGAGCATTTACAATAGTTTAGGGTACCAATTAATTAATATTAAAAATAAATATACAAATCTACATAAACTCAGTTATACACTCTTTGGATCATCCCAAGTCTCCTAGACATTTGGAGTTACACATTTCTTTAAAAACAAAATAAAATAACGAGTCACCATCCCATGCACAATAGTAGAATTAACGTCCTCCCTAAGATTCTTGTTGATGACTCAGAGCAATATAGCTTCATGGTTTAAAGGTGAATTTCCAAGTTCAGATTGTGTAATTTTGAGTATGTTTCTTAAACTCTGTGTGTCTTAGTTTTCTTATCTGAAAAATGGAAACAATATTATTTACCAAATAGGATTCTTTAGATGTAAAATTAGTGATGCATTTGTAGTGATCAGAAAAATGTCTGGACCACAGTAAACACTCAATGAATATTACCTTTGATATTCTCACGTCACTTCCTTTTTCTGTTTCCTCTGAACACTAAGTTTTAGGTCTTAGTAGGGTTCTCTTCTCTTCCACTAGTCTTTGAAGACATTTTCTTCAAAATTTCCATACCCATTGAAAGTTCCTCTCTCTTTAAAGACCCAGAGTGATTTACCTTTCTCATTCAGAATGTCCTTGAAGTGTGAAAAAAGGGAGGCTGCCTCTTCCATTACCATCAGTGTCAATGAAGTGTTTTTCCTAAATAAAGGAGAAGTTCTCTTCCCAAGGAAGATGCTAAGCACTTTGATTCTTAGGCTCGTACTTTGTTTCTTTCTCTGGAAACCAAGTTTAGTGACTAACCCAAGGTTATTTCTGAGACTGGACACTGCCTTTTCCATCTGCTTGACAACAGATTCCCACCCTATAGCTATTGGTATGGTCTGCACATAAGCTAAGGTTTTATGAAAATAAATTGAGATAAAAATTTGTGAAGTTTGTAAAAGTGTGTATTTTTGACAATAGGTACATTATAAAAAGGACAGAGGAGAGGTATGGAATAATTTATAAGGATGATACCATGGGATAGTAAATAAATCACAGAGATAAACTATCTTCTATTAAAGTCTCTTCATTCTTATTCAAGTGAATTTCCTTCCTCTCCCAAGTGGAAACTATTTGCACAAAACAAAAATATTAGAAATAGAATCCTAGGCATTTGGGCAGTGAAAGGAAACCTTGTTAAAACTTGAGAGTATAAATTAGCTTTCAGCAAAATTATTAAAAAATTTTTGTCATCTTTCTGCATCTCTCTTCAGTTCCTCTTTCCTTTCAAATTCTTCTCTCTCCCAGATGTCTTCATTATTCTGAGTTGGATGTGCCTGTTATTTTCAAAATATATATTTATTTAGTTGAAAGAGAAAAACATCAGGCTGCTGTTCCACCTGTCTAGACATTCATTGGTTGATAGTTTTTTTATTATTATTATTATTTTATTTTATTTTATTCATTTTAGAGAGGAGACACAGACTGAGAGAGAGAGAGAGAGAGAGAGAAAGAAAGAGAGAAAGGGGGGAGGAGCTGGAAGCATCAACTCCCATATGTGCCTTGACCAGACCAGTGCAGGGTTTTGAACTGGCGACCTCAGTGTTCCCAGGTCGTCGCTTTATCCACTGCGCCACCACAGGTCAGGCTCATTGGTTGATAGTTTTATGTGTCCTGACTGGGATGGAATCTGCAACTTTGATGTGCCAGGATGACACTCTAACCAAGTAGATACTCAGCTGGGGCAGTGTGCCTTTTATTATCCAAATTTATTCAGCATTAAGTTCCTAAGATGTGCTAGGCATTAAGTACTGGGAAAATACACACACACACACACACACACACACACACACACACACACACACACACACACATGCACACACACACCACAGAAAATTTAGGCCTTAAAAGAGCTCCCACCAACATGTAAAAACCAAGCAAATTGAAAAATATAAGGAAAAAAATAAAACAAAACAAAATACTCATACAGGGAGATATCAAAAAAGCTCTCACTCCTTTAATAAACCAGGACAAATGATGAATAAAATTTGACCACACACTTCTTTAAAATGTCCTGTTCTCTTATTATTCTAGTAAGCCCAAAGAAGGAATCTTGCTGCTTTGTTTTGTTTTTTCTTTCATCATACTATTTTTTGGGTGTTACTGGTATAGATATGATGACAGAGGTAGGACTAGAGACATAAATATTTTAATTAATTGTTCCTTTTTAAATGTTTGCTTCTTGAAAATAGGTTCAAAAAGTTCATTAAAAAGGTTCATTTTATACAATGATGAGGTTAAAGGGGGAAGAGAGTCCTAGAATGGAAAGAACAAGTAGATGACATCTAGTGTACTCTTCTCATTTACAAAAGAATTAATAAAAATAAGAAAATTTAGACTCTGAAAGTTAGATGCATATAACTTGTGGAGTGAAATGGAGGTAAGAATTCAGGTGTCTATTACCCGTTATAGGTTCAAGAACTGCCATTCCTATGAGTCATATAAGCCATGCACAACTCTGGGACTATATTAACAAAGTCCAAATTTTTGAACAGATGAAGTATAAAATCCCCAAATTAAGATTGTCATATAAATAAAGGATGCCCAGTTAAATTTGAATTTTAAATTGAAAGCAAAATTTTAAGTAAGTACTAAATATTTTATGGGGCACATTTATGCTTTAAAAATTATTTGTTGTGTATCTGAAACTCAAATTTAAGTGGGCAATCTGTATTTTGACTTGCTAATTCTAGTAACTCTACCTAAGAGCCACACAACCATATAGTTACAAACATGGAGTCAAGCAAAAGAAATCGTATAATGTGTCAAGGGGAAAGGATAACTTTCATAAGGAATTCCTGATTTGTGAAGTGATAGATTTGGGATATTATACCCATGATAAAATTTAAATTCCCTATGTTTTTAGTATTAATTGGCCATATAATAACCTTAACTGTACTACCTTATAGATTCATTGAGATTTTACATGTAATTCAATTTAACAATACCTAAAAAGCAGTAACCATGATATAGATATAAAATTATATTTCATTTTATTGTCTTTAATAATCCTATGAAGCAAGCATAAGTATTCCTACCTAATAGATAATGAAACTGTCACTCAGTGAGGTTGATATTGAGAGTTTCCCATAATATCATGTTTTGGGTGGATTTCTTTGTGTGTGTGTGTGTGTGTGTGTGTGTGTGTGTGTGTGTCTGATATTTAGTCCAAGTCTTTGTAACTCTAAAACCCGTAATTTTAGCTATTATACTATAAATATTATTCTTATTTTTGTAGAAATTTACAATAAGAAATTAAGTACAGAAGATTTATTTACTAGTCATTTATTTAGTAGTCAATTATTATAAAGGAGTTAATTGTGTTAAATGATTGCAAATAAAAAATTAGTTCAAGAAATTGAAGCTCATACTTTGAAAAACACTATGTTATCATCAAAGGTTATGTATAGGAAGATGAAACTCAACTAACTCAAATATTATTTCAATGGAAAGAGAAAAGTTTATTATATTTATTGTTAAGTGCATAAATAAAATTGTTACTAATCAAAAATTGAGGTGTTGTTACCAACAAAAGAAATGTTGTACATTTTGAAAACAATAATATAAAAACAAATAAAATGTTTTTATGAAAATGATGTCTCATAGAATTTTTTGGAAGATTGCATTAAAAGGGATAATCCTTTTAAAGCTGTTAGCACAGTGATTGGCACATAAAAATATTAGTAAATATTTTCTACTCTTTATATTATTATATTCTATTAATTCTAACACATAAGTGTTTACTCCACTTATTAAGCAAACATATACTGAGAACTTTTATATAATTTTTACAATATTTATGTTTTGAAAATCTATTTTTCTAATTTTTTTCATTTTATTTTATTTATTTATTTTAATTTTCTTTTTATTAATTTTAATGGGGTGACATTAATAAATCAGAGTACATATGTTCAAAGAAAACATCTCCAGGTTATCTTGTCATTCAATTATGTTACATACCCATCACCAAAAGTCATATTGTCCTCTGTCACCTTCTATCTGGTTTTCTTTGTGCCCCTCACCTCCCACTTCTTCCTCCTTCTCCTCACTCTCCCCACCCCATAACCACCACACTCTTGTCCATGTCTCATAGTCTCATTTTTATGTCCCACCTATGTATGAAATCATGCAGTTCTCAGTTATTTTCTGTTTTACTTACTTCACTCCATATAATGTTATCAAGGTCCATCCATTTTGTTGTAAATGATCCAATGTCATCATTTCTTATGGCTGAGTAGTATTCCATAGTATATATGTACCATTGCTTTTTAATCCACTCGTCTTCTGACGGACACTTGGGCTGGTTCCAGATCTTCGCTATTGTGAACAATGCTGCCACGAACATGGGGGCACATTTCTTCTTTTCGACAGTGCTATGGTGTTCTTAGAGTAGATTCCTAAAAGTGGGATAGCTGAGTCAAAAGGCAGTTTGATTTTTAAATTTTTGAGGAATCTCCATACTGTTTCCTACAGTGGCTGCACCAGTCTGCATTCCCACCAGCAGTGCAGGAGGGTTCCCCTTTCTCCACATCCTCGCCAGCACTTATTCTGTGTTGTTTTGCTGATGAACACCATTCTGACTGGTGTGAGGTGATATCTCATTGTGGTTTTAATTTGCATTTCTCTAATGATTAGTGATGTTGAGCATTTTTACATATGCCTATTGGCAATCTGTATGTCCTCTTTGGAGAAATTTCTATTCATTGTTTTGCAAATCTTAATAACAATAAATGAAACCATAGAAGAACGATGAAGTCATTCTATTGAACCCTTTTGTGCATCACACATTTCCCCCTTCCCTAAATGTAATTTTCTCTAAGAACAGAGAAAAATTACTAGCTTACAGGAAATTAATATTTTGAAATCCCTAAATACTTATCCTTAGCTATTGGTTATTATTTTGTAGATATCCATGTTTCAAACCAAAGAGGCTGGTTTTCTACCTTCTGTCCACAGACTATTTTTTTTTCAGTAACTTCTGCTTAGACCGAACTGATCATATAAATTCTATCTCCAATTCACAGCTTTTAAGATCCATTCTTCTAAAATCACAGAGCAAGGTTAAAATTTTTTCCTATAGTTTTCTGGTCTGGGAGAGAAATTCTCAGATCCCACCTTAACACAAGGAAAATTCCATTATAGAAATGTTTCTAGAGAGCTAAATATTGGATGTGGACCTACTTTTGTCATTTTTGGAATTCATTTGTTTTGTGGGGGAGATTGTCACTATTAAGGCATTTAACCAAGCTTAGACAACCCTAACTAGATCTAAACCAATCACTCAGCCATAGACAAGTTCCCAAAAAGGGTTGTCATATCCATATCCAACAAGTAAAAATATAGCACATTCAGTTCAATTTGAATATCAAATATACAGTGAATCATTTCTTAGTACAAGTACATTCCACACAATGTTTAAGCTACACATTTTAAAGATGATTCATTGTTATTTGTATCTGAAAATCCTACAACAGAGATGGTAAGACTCAGATCAGCACTTATATTGGGCCATTGGACAAGAGTTACTTTATAATTTTCCTATATTTCCTAAATTTATAGATGCAAAACCTAAAGTTGTTGGATGCTACCTTTGGTTCAACATGTGGAAAGCTGGCCTGGCAATAAAACCTTTATAAAGTATAACAAAGCCAAAATTTTGATGACATAATTTGACCTCTTGGATCAAATAGGGAGTTGGTACCATTCAAAGTTGTTATGACAATACTTTTTCTTATTGAACCATGAGTTTGGTTTACATCACATGCCACAGAAGTATTCTGATCTAAAACATTATTATTATCCTTATAAATGAAGAAACAAATTATTTTGATAGATTTAATGTCCCAGGACAAATATGTATAGATTTGGGATTTAAAACAAGTTTGGGTGCAATATCTTAGTTCCTAAACAATATTTCAGGCTGTCTTTCTAGTATATATGTTCTGAACTGCAAAGAGTTTTTAAAAAAATTCATATACAAACTTAAAAACAAACAAACAAACAAACAAAAAACAGGCACCCTCTTGAGAAGCTAGTCCCTTTTAGCTGGAAGGTTGGAAGATCCCATGAGTATGTGCATAAGGTTCATATATCTAGGGGAAAACTTACACCTCTAAATAATACAGGAAAAACAAGCTCTCCCTCCTCATCTGATTGTGCTTCTATAAAACTATACTCTCTCATTCAAAACTACCTCATGTATTTGAAATCTAAGCTCACTAAAAACTAAAATCCAAAACAAAGCCTGTTTATAATTAAAACTATAGAAGAATACATATCTAAAATACAAATTTGATCATGTCACTTTCCTGCTTACCAGCAGAGCATACTTTCTCTATGTTTATCTATAAGAATTTTAATTATCTGTTCACTGTCTATTGTTATTTCCTCATCTTTTATCATTTTCTGCTTGTACCTGCTGACTTAATCATGCTGTGCTTCTAAAGTTCTGTACATGATCCAGGCTTTTTTAAACCTCCAAATAGCATATTCTTTTCTGTGTACTGCTCACTTCTTTCCCTACTACTCACACTGGAAAAGTAAACTAACATAGCTCCTCTGAGAAAGCCTTCCTTGATCTGTTACCACCTTACATAGGTGAAACAATGCTCTTCTATTTATGATAAAATTCAATGGATAAGATGTCTCTTTTGTGTTACATTTAATTTATGATTAAACCAGTCATTCGATGCAGTTCATCTCCAGTGAGGGGCACAACTTGGTCAAGGTGGCTTCCTTTCGCTGGTCACCAAGTCTCAAAACTCTCAACAGCTGAGAAAATAAAGGCCCCCATTCTCTAGGAGTTCTAGGTGGGCAACATTGTACCCAGTGTCCATCTAGAAGCTGTGAGAGTTTGGAATGAGACTATATTATCAGAGATAAGGCAAATAATTTATAATAATGAGCTTAGTTGATACATCCATTTAAAATGAAAAACTGTAATTGGTTGCAGTAAATCTCTTGAACATACAGTGGTTTTTGTTCACAATATATCAAAAACTCCTTGTAATAAGTTAAATATCAAGAAAATCAAGTAACTCCTTCATGTTCTAATAATACCTGGTTACTTAAAAGGCATTTATAAACTTCCAAAGACTTTAACTATTATGAAGTAATTTAAACAGTAGAATATATTATTCTGGTTTTATCAAGAGTCTCTTCTTTTTGGGAAAACATCAGAAAGAAATATCACGTAAGTTAGCATTCCAAACAAAATTTAATTTAAAAGAAGCTTTATAGAAAGCAGTTAGCTGACCACAGTAACAAGTCAACGTATCTTATAATTTTTGCTCCAAATATATCATGATTCTGAGTCTTGACAACAGATCGGCAGTTAACAGAGGGGGAAGTGGGGTTGTGGGGGAAAAATAGGTAAATCATATCAATAGTATGGTGATGAATACAAGCTACACTTTTGGTGGTAAGCACAATGTGTTATATGTACAGATGTCTAATTATAAGAGGTACACCTGAAACTTATATAATGTTATGTAACAATGTTAACCCAATAAAAAAAATTTTTAAATGTCACATTCAAAGAGTGGAATTATTAGTTAGTTTTAATTTGTTCTTTATGCTTTGAAATTTTTCTGTAATTCACTTTTCTAATCAGAATAAAATGTGTAAGCATTTACTTTATGAATTGTCAAATAAAGAAATAGACTTTATATAATCATATTTGTTTCCTCTTTAATGAGAAAGGAACAAAAAGTGATTTTAATTGCAGGAAAGAAAAAAATATATGTAATGGAGTTAAATCAAATATATAAAGTCTAAAACAAAGTGACAGTAGATTAAAAATAAACTCATATTTTTAACAATGCATACATTTGGCTTTAACCTATGCATTTTAGTTTTGGTTTTCATTACAGTAACTATAATCCTAGGTGGCTGTACAATTAGAAATTGCTAGCCAAAGCAACATCTGAAATAAAATTTACATATTCTAACATCTAGACATCATCTGCAAGCATGAGAAAAATTTTATTCTAAAGTAGATATTAAAATTTTGCAACTTCAGCATATCATATAACTGCAAAATTTTACTGTCTTGGTTATTTTAAAAAATATTTAAAGTTTACTACCATCATTCAGAATCTAAGCACAAACAATTTTGTTCAACCTCAAAAGTATGGTCCATCAATATTTTTATGAAGTTAAATATTGGTATAAAAAATTAAAATGTAAAATAGTCAAAATCGCATTCCTGTTTAAGGTGCACAGTGCTATCAGCCTGAATAGTCTACCCTTGCATATCAAGATGCCAAAGTTGATTTAATCCAAGAGCACATATTTAACATTCTTCTCTAAGAGTACACACACTCAAAGGCTATCAAGACACATGGAAGTGAGACAAAGTTGGTGTCCAGGTCATACTGAGGGATACTTGAACACCCAGAGGAAGGCAGTCTTTCCCCACTAGACAAAACCGCCAAATTGCTTTCATTCTCCGCACCATAAATATGCTCATCAATCTTAAGGAAGGTACTCATATGTTACCGTCCAGTCTGACACCCTGAAATGAGTATTTGTTCACTTTGTTAAGAAACAAGACCACACGTGTGTAAGCACCAAGCCATAGGAGGCCAAGAAAGCCAGTGTTGGATTTGAGGATGGAATAAACACACTAATATAAAGTGAGAGATGCCTAAATAAACTCATGAATACACTTAAAGTTATTATATTTACTGCATATGCAAAAGAACCATGACATGCTTGTGTAGAAAATATAGCTGGGAGGAGTAGACTTTGAATTCAATGATAAAAGAGTCAAAATTATAAATTTGTAAAATAATTTGAATAGTTTTTAAACTATTTTGAACTCAAGGGCTGTTGTAATTTGCAAGCTAGAGCTGGCAGCCACAAGTCAGGAATGTTTTTTTATGAACAGTATCAAAGGACAAAAGAAAGAGAAAAAAGAGAAGAGGAATGGAAGTACATATAATATTTTGATTGTTGTCAAACCTGCACTCTTTAAAGGTAAGCTCTAGTTTAAACATCATGCTTAGGAAGAACAAACAAATTTGATTTGTCACTCATTCGGTTTAGTTGTATCAAGCTGCAGCAAGGTGTTTCTGAGCCTTTGAACTGCATTATTATCATAAACTATCTCTGAGATGAGAAGAGAAGGTTTCAGTTTGGAACAATATTTTCATAAATGTTTAAAGTTATTTCAGGCCATTTTAGATAAAAATAAATTTATAACTGGAAGATGGTCAACTATGAACAAATTCCTTTAGGTAATCCTATGATCTTCTGAGAAGCAGGAAAAAGTGTTTGACATCATATTGTTTTCTAACAAATGGAAATTGTTTGTTTTCTTTCTTTCTTTTTTCTTTTTCCTTTTATTGAGTGTGTGAGAGAGAGTGACAGGAAGGGAAAAAGATAAGAAGCAATTTGCAGTTACATTACTTTAGTTGTTCATTGATTGTTTCTCAGATCTACCTGGGTGCTCCAGCCAAGTTAGTGATGCTTTGCTCAAGCCAGTGACCTTAGGTTCAAGCTAGCAACCTTTACGTTCAGGCAAGCAACCATGGGATCATGTTGATTATTCTACGCTCAAGCCAGCAACCCTGCGTTCTAGCTGGTGAGCCTGTGCATAAACCGGATGGGCCCGCACTCAAGCCAGCGACCTCTAGGTTTCAAACCTGTAACCTCAGTGGTCCATGTCCACACCCTAGCCACTGCACCACCACCAGCAGTCAGTCTGCTTTACACTTTCTTGCATTCATAGAACGTGATTAGTTTTCTTCCCAAGATTTCTTTATATAGTCTCAAAGATTAGCAGGGATCTGTTTAAAAGTAAGTTCTTTTGGGATTGCCTCTTCTGCCTTGTAGTGTAGAATACTCTTTAGTTTCTCTAGCCTCATGATTATGTCCAAGAGCAGCTCACAGGCCAAACAAGTTGTAAGACTGGAATAATAGTAAATAATTTTAATCGCTGTCCATATTATGTCAGGGATAAACAGTGAGCATCAATATTTTTAGGGACCTGCCCAATATAATAATAATTAATCAAATACATATACCAAATATAAATGTGTTCTGTAGTTAAATCTAACTCCCCAACTGAGCCATATTAAACTCTTGCTCATCTTTAAGAACACAGATGAACAAATAAGTCCAAGTATTTGATACCACTCAGACACCATATACTTCTGTCTCGTCGTCATTGCCAAGCAAAACTGGAATACATCTTCAGTAAATGCTGCTATATAAAAAAGACAAAAATGAAGATATCTTATAGAAAAGGAGTGGAATGTGTGAACAGGAATCCACATTTCAGCTCTTACAATTCAAATGCTAGATGATTGTTCATAAAATTTTGTTGTTATTTTTTTTCCTGGTTTATCTTTTTAAGCCTTGACTTCTTTCTCTGTAAAATAGAAATATTAAAAAAATTCTCTCTAATTATTCTAAGCTTTAAAAATATAGATTTCTACCCTTCTAGATGTTATTTCCTCCAGGAATTAGATATACAGAAGGAAATATCAAGTTTTTAACAATAACACTGGGGAAAAAAATTTTTGTTGCGTCCACAAAAACACTTGTTCTTACCTAATTCGAATGTGCTGATCTCAAATCTGACATTAGTTTTTCTCTGCAAGCTACATTTTTTTTTTGTAATTCAAGAGTTTAGGTTTTTGTTTATTGTAAAATTTTCAACATTTAGTTTAACATAATAAAGTAGAATGTCTTCTTGGGCATAGTTTTTGTGAAAATATAATAATTTATATAATGCAATAAATACACTAATACAATAAAAGATATGATTGCATCAGAAATTGTCTACAATTTTGAAATAGAATATATTAAAACACTTACAGTGTGTCCGTAAAGTCATGGTGCACTTTTGACCGGTCACAGGAAAGCAACAGATGAGAGAAATGTGAAATCTGCACCAAATAAAAGGAAAACCCTCTCAGTTTCATACCTATTCAGTGCAGTTTGGTGTGGGCTCCATTTGTTGGCTACACACATCCAAACAATAGTGAAGTTCTTGCCACACACGGGTAAGGATGACTGGTGTAACAGAGTGAATAATGTCTGTGATTCTCTGTTTTAAGTGATTAATGTTGTTGATATGTTCAATGTACACATGTTGCTTCACATAACCTCAAAAGTCTAAGGGCGTCATATCTGGGGATCGTGGTGGCTATGGCTTGACAGAACTCCTGCCTATCACCGCCGGGGAATGTTCTATCCAGAAACTCATGAACAATAATGGCGTAGTGTGGAGGAGCGTTGTCCTGTTGAAAGGTGACACCTTCTGGAAATTGTGGCACTGCATACAATTCCAACATGTCAAGATAGGTGTTTGCCGTCACAGACTGCTCTACAAAAAAAATGGGCCTATCACCTTATCATGCATCAGGCCACACCACACTTTCACTTTAGGGGTGTTATGTTTGTACTCAACATAGGCATGAGGATGTTCAGCAGCCCATATTCGAATGTTATGGTGATGAGCATGTCCACAGATATGGAAGGTCGCCTCATCGCTAAACACAATATTCTGCAAAAATCTTGCATCATTGTTGATCTTATAAATCATATCTGTAGCAAACGTGCATCGTGTGGGTCTATCCACTGGATTGATAGCATGCAACAGCCGCAATTTGTACCCCATAAAACAGAGACATTTCTTTAACACCCTATGAACTTAGTTTTGTTTAGCTGTAATTGTCGAAAACATGCACTCACAGATTTTTTAGGGCTCCTTAGGTAGCTATCCCGTATAGCCTCTACAGCCTCGTCATTGACTGATGGCCTACCAGAACCGAGTTTGTCCACCAATCTGCCAGTTTCCTTCAACTGCTTATCCCACCGAGTAATGTTATTCCTATGTGGTGGCACTTCGTTATAAATGTGCCGATTATCATGTTACACTTTGGTCACGGATTCGAATTTAGCGAGACACAGAACACACTAAACTTTCCTCTATACCATCCACATCTCGACTGGCAAGGCCATGGGCTATTCCGCTGTATACACGATGCTAAGTCATTATCTGCGCATGCACGCATTCTGCCACATCATCCTACAGAAACTGGGAGGGTTTTTCTTTTATTTGGTGCAGAATTCAGATTTTTATCATCTTTTCTTCCTTTCCTATGACCCGTCAAAAAGTGCACCATGACTTTACAGACACACTGTATTTTAACCATAAAATATGCACATAACTTATTTAAATTTTATTCAGGCAAAAATTTGCATTTGTAGCTCTTGCATTTGTGTATTTGTTGAGGACAATCTTGCTTGATGCTCCAGCAGTAGTCTGCCATCATATTTCTGTTCCATCGCCCCAGATAATGCCCTTCCATAGTCTTCAGATCTTGATGAAAGCATTCTCCCTGCTCATCACTAACAACTCCAAGATTTTCGGGAAACTTATCACGGTGACTGTTCAGGAGGTGAATCTTAACCCTCATGATACATCCAATGTCGCAGAAAGCCAACAGCATCCTTTGAAACAGAAGTTCATCGTTTTCTTCCTTTTTGTTGCCAAGGAAGTTCTTTGTAACTGCTACAAAAGACTGCCATTCTGCTTTCTCCACCTTATTTATCTTCCTAGCAAATTCTTCGTCATGTATGAGGGTTTGAATTTGAGGTACATCAAATACACCTGCTTTTATCTTCTTGAAAAACAAGGCAGGAAAAGCAGAAATAATATGTTGAAATCATTCACTTTCTCTATTCAAAGCCTGAACAAACTGCTTCATTAAGCCAATTTGGGTGTGAAGTGGGGGTAAAATGATTCTGTCTCGATTAACTACAGGTTCATTCACAATATTTTGCATCCCTACTGCCAGAGCTTCATGTTTCAGCCATTCCTTCTGTGTTCAGTGTTTCTCCTGAGCTCAGCTGTCCCACCAACACAGAAAGCAAGGATATTTGTGAAACCTCACTGTTGTCCTAGCAGGAAATTTACCATTTTAAGATCCACACAAATGATCCAGCTATGCTCCTCATACTTCAGAAAGTCGAGGACAATTTTTATGTCATTATAATCTTCTCACAGAGGAATTGAATAACCAACCGCTGCATAAACATTACCATTGTGTAGAACACATTTCAGACTTTATTTAGAGCTGTCAAGAAATAGCTGCCATTCTTTTGGACTATAAGTGGTAACACCTAGCTGGCTGAGAGGACTACTGATATCATGACAGTAAACAAAGTGTTTGTCTTCAGAATAAAAGTCCAAAAATATTTGTTCATGCTTCCTGAAATGGGAAACTTTAGCTGACCAGTGAAGTACATTCTTTTCTTGAAGCCTGGAGGTTAATAACTCAGCTGCATTTTTTGATAGGCCCAAATCTCTTACTAAGTCATTCAATTTGGGTTGGCTAAACTGCTGAGGGGTTAATGACTGCTTGGCATCAGAAGAAGACCCTTCAGATTTTACAACCATTTTCTCATGCATCTTATCAAAATACACTTGATTACCATGTTCACTTTCCTTGTTCTTAGAAGAAATAAAACCATCGAAAACTGGACCCAGGAGTGTCTCACAGTGTAGGATAGGTCGTATTCCTGAATCAATATTAGGATATGCGGTCATATGCCGTTTTTTCTTGCCAATGCCCTTTGTATGGATCAGACAGAATAACAGTCACTGCTGTGGTCCTTAGGTTCATGCCAAACCATGGGAATACCAAAAGGAATTCCTTTGTGTTTTCCTTTTGTCCAGTCATGAAGCATTTCCTCACAATTATGACACACAGTATGAGGAGCCCAATTCTTGTCTTGATCGCTAAGGGGAACTTGAAAATAAGCAATATATGCACGTGTCACAAATAATGAAATATTGCGCCCTTGACGTTGAAGTGTATAACAGCCACATGTATAACGGAAGGTGTCAGGACTATGCTTACATTTACGCCTACTCAAACAAGCCATGATTCAATCTTAAAACAAAATAAGAGTGTGTTTTATCAGATAATATTTTTTTTACATTTAAAAGCAACTACAATTATGTAAAAGTGATGTTCGTAAAATATTAATTGCCTTGTGGTATGTTCAATCCAAGAATCCTTGCCCTTTAGCTCCAATTTAAAACCAATGCATACCATTAACTGTATCAAAAAGAAATTGAAACTGCATTAAAAACTAGAGCATGCACCGGAGAATCAAGATGGCGACGGAGTAGGCAGACGTACCAACTTCCAACTCCCAGAAGCAAAGTGGATTATAACTCAATTTAAAGAACCATAATCTGGATAAACCAACTATGAACTAAACTAAGTGAACTCTTCAACCAAGGAACACAGAAGAAGCCACACTGAGACTGGTAGGAATAGCGAAAACGCTAAGAGGGCTGCCCAGCTCCCCAGAGCAAGCAGCAGCCCAGAGAGACCCGAGGGGCAGGAGGAAAGTTTGGCGGAGAGGGAGGGACCTGGGTCCCAGGAATCAAGCCCCAGCCTGCAGTCCTAGAGCCTAGAAGAGGCGTTTGGACAGTTTTGAGCTGTGAAACAAGTGAGGGAGCTCCCAGGCCTACAGTGCGGAGTATTAGGTCCCTTCCTACTCTGCTGAGGGCTGCTTAAGGGTTTGGGGCGACAGGACGCTGAAAGGCGGTTCTGTCGGCGTGGGCAGAGGCCAAGCCGGTAGGAGATCAGTATAGCCCAAAGGGTCGGAGGGGACGCGCGAAAGCGGTCCGGAAGCTGCGGGCCCGCCTTTAATCCCACTTACGGGGACAAAGCAGGAGGCCAGGAACGGGCAGGCCCTGCGCAAGCCGGCCCTGACCGCGGAGACCGGGCTAGGACCAGGGACGGGCAGGGGCTCGCGGCTGAGCTGACGCTACCAGCCCCCCACCCCCGGGCCGGAGAAACCGCGGTTGACCAGTATTCATGGGCCAGCACACTCCGAGCGCGGGGGCGGGGTAGAGTCCGGGACGAGCGGAAATAAGCAGCTGAGTGGAAGCCAGCAAACACGCCTGCCCCAATAAACCTTGGTTTCTGACCTTGCACAGAAGGGCCATGGCCTCGAGGGCGGGGCTAAAGCTCCAGACGGGCAAAAGCTTACAGCTGAGAGCACGTCAAAAGCCCCGCCTAACCTGCGGAACTGTACCGAGCAGGTTCCGACTGCTGGATCTGGCAGTGTCCAGAAATAGGCTGGGTCCGCAGCTGAGCAAAGGTGCTCACCTCTACCCTTGGTGCTAAGTCTTGTGGCTTCAGTGACAGCCCCTCCCACGGAGGAGAGGCAGAAATCACAGCAAAAGCCACAGTGGGCCGGCGCTGGCAACGCTCATACTCAACCATCCTAGGCACCGGCAGAGGGGGTGGGGGGCCTGCAGACAGACCACACCTAGAGAACACAAAGGCAACACCTACAGGACTCCAGTGGCCACAACTTGCTTATACACAGAAAAAGTGGGCAGGCAGAGAAATGCAAACAAAATGAATCAAGAGAAATCCTCAGAGAAGGACCTGAATGAACCAGATATAAACAAATTACCACATGCAGAATTTAGAATAATGATAGTTAGGATGTTCAAAGAAATTAGAGCAACAATGGATAGTCATTTAGAACACCTAAACAAAGAGATAACAAGTATAAAAAATGAAATTGAAATAATAAAAAAGAATCAGACAGAAATGACAAATACAGTATCAGAACTGAAGACCACAATGGAAGGAATTAAAAGCAGGATGGATGATGCTGAGGATCGAATAAGCGACTTAGAGGACACAATAAACAAAGGCCAGAAGCAGAGAAAAAAAAGGAAAAGAGACTTAAAAAATGTGAGGAAACTCTAAGGGAGATTTGTGACAACATGAAGAGAAACAACATTCGCATCATAGGGGTGCCTGAAGAAGAGGAGAGAGGACAGGAAATGGAAACTTTGTTCAATCAAATCATAGCAGAAAAGTTTCCTAAATTAAGGCTGGGAAACACTCCACGCATTCAAGAAGCACACAGAACTCCATTAAAGAGAAACCCAAAAAGATCTACACCAAGACATATTATAGTTAAAATACCAAAGCTAATGGATAAAGAAAAAATTTTAAAAGCTGCTAGGGAAAAAAAGGCTATCACCTACAAAGGAGCCCCCATAAGGATGACATCAGACTTCTCAACAGAAACACTTTAGGCCAGAAGGGAATGGCAAGATATAATCAAAGTAATGCAGAACAAGAACCTACAACCAAGACTACTTTATCCAGCAAGGCTAACGTTTAAAATTGAAGGAGAAATAAAGAACTTCCCAGAAAAAGAAAGCCTCAAGGAATTCATAAAATCCAAACCAATTCTGCAAGAGATACTAAGGGGCCTCTTGTGAACAGTTTAAAGGGAGGAATGAATAGAGCAAAAGAAGAATACAGCTTTAAAGAATAAAATGGCAATAAACAACTACATATCAATAATACCTTAAATGTAAATGGATTAAATGATCCAATCAAAAGACATAGGGTAGCTGCATGGATAAAGAAAAGGACCCATACATATGCTGTCTACAAGAGACACACCTTAAAACAAAAGATGCACATAGACTGAAGGTAAAAGGATAGAAAAAAATATTTCATGCAAATGGAAATGAAAAAAAGCAGGGGTAGCAATACTTATATCAGACAAAATGGACTTTAAAACAAAGCCTGTAGTAAGTGATAAAGAAAGACACTACATAATGATAAAGGGAACAATTCAACATGAAGATATAACTATTGTAAATATCTATGCACCAAATATAGGAGCCCCGACATACATAAAGCATACTTTGATGGATATAAAGGGCAAGATTAACAGCAATACTATGATAGTAGGGGATTTCAATACCCTTCTAACAACACTGGATAGATCCTCAAGAAACAAAATTAATAAAGAAACAGCAGACTTAAAGGAGACACTAGATCAACTTGAAATAATAGATATCTTCAGAACTTTTCACCGTAAAGCAGTAGAATATACATTCTTCTCAAGCGCTCATGGTACGTTTTCTAGGATAGACCACATGTTAGGACACAAAAATGGTCTCAATATATTAAAAAAGATTGAAATCATATCAAACATTTTCTCTGATCACAATGCTATGAAACTAGAAATTAACCACAAAACAAAAACTGAAAAATACTCAAACACTTGGAACTAAATAGCATGTTATTAAATAATGAATGGATTAACAATGAGATCAAAGAAGAAATAAAAAAGTTTCTAGAAACAAATGATAATGAGCATACATCAACTCAAAATTTATGAAACACAGCAAAAGCAGATCTGAGAGGGAAGTTTATTGCACTACAGGCATATCATAAGAAGCTAGAAAAAGCTCAAATAAGCAACCAGACCCTGCATCTAAAAGAACTAGAAAAACAACAACAAATAAAACCCAAGACAAGTAGAAGGAAGGAAATAATAAAGGTCAGAGCAGAAATAAATGACATAGAGGCTAAGGAAACAATACAGAGGATCAATGAAACCAGAAGCTGGTTCTTTGAAAAGGTAAACCAGTTTGATGAACCTTTAACTAGACTCACCAAGAAAAAAAGAGAGAGGACTCAAATAAATAAAATTAGAAAGGACAGTGGAGAAATAACAACTGACACAACAGAAATACAAAGCATTGTAAGAAAATACTTTGAAGAATTATATGCCAAAAAATTAGACAATCTAGATGAAATGGACAAATTTCTTGAATCATATAATCTTCCAAAAATCAATCTTGAAGAATCAGAACTCCTAAACAGACCAATTACAACAAATGAGATCAAAACAGTTATCAAAAAACTCCCAAAAAGGAAAAGTCTAGGGCCTGATGGCTTCACAAGTGAATTCTATCAAAAATTCAAAGAAGAACTAACTCCTATCCTTCTCAAGCTATTTCAAAAAATTCAAGAGGAAGGAAGACTTCCAAACTCCTTTTATGAGGCGAGCATAATTCTGATCCCAAAACCGGGTAAAGACAACACAAAGAAAGAAAATTATAGGCCTATATCCCTGATGAATTTAGACGCAAAAATTCTCAACAAAATATTAGCCAACCGGATCCAGCAATATATGAAAAAATCTTACACCACGATCAAGTGGGATTTATTCTGGAGAGGCAAAGCTGGTTCAATATTCGCAAATCAATCAATGTGATTCATCACATAAACAAAAGGAAGGACAAAAATCACATGATAATTTCAATAGATGCAGAAAAGGCATTTGATAAAATCCAGCACCCATTCATGCTCAAAACTCTCAGTAAAGTGGGAATACAGGGATCATTCCTTAACATGATAAAGTCCACCTATGATAAACCGACAGCAAACATCATACTAAATGGACAAAGATTAAAAGCAATCCCCTTAAGATCAGGAACCAGCAGGGTTGCCCACTTTCGCCACTCTTATTCAGCATAGTTCTGGAAGTCCTAGCTACAGCAATCAGACAAGAAGAAGAAATAAAAGGAATCCAAATTGGAAAAGAAGAAGTAAAACTGTCACTATTTGCAGATGATATGATATTGTATATTGAAAACCCTAAAGTCTCAGTCAAAAAACTACTGGACCTTATAAATGAATTCAGCAAGGTGGCAGGATATAAAATTAATACTCAGAAATCAGAGGCATTTCTATACACCAACAATGAAATATCAGCAAAAGAAATTAAGGAAACAATCCCCTTCACTATTGCAGCCAAAAAAATAATGTACCTAGGAGTAAATTTAACCAAGGAGGTTAAGGACTTGTACTTGGAAAACTATAGAACATTGATAAAAGAAATCAAGGAAGATACAAACAAGTGAAAGCACATACTGTGCTCATGGCTAGGAAGAGTAAACATCATTAAAATGTCTATATTACCCAAAGCAATTTATAAATTCAATGCAATACCAATTAAAATACCAATGACATAATTCAAAGATATAGAACACATATTCCAAAAATATATATGGAACCAAAAAAGAACATGAATAGCCTCAGCAATCTTAAAAAGAAAAAATAAAGCAGGAGGTATCACCCTTCCAGATATCAAGGTTTACTATAAGGCCATTGTACTCAAGACAGCCTGGTACTGGCATAAGAACAGGCACATAGATCAATGGAAAAGAACAAAGAACGCAGAAATAAACCCACAACTTTATGGACAACTGATATTTGACAAAGGAGGAAAGAACGTACAATGGAGTAAAGACAGCCTCTTTAACAAATGGTGTTGGGAAAATTGGACATCTACCTGCAAAAAAATGAAACTAGACCATCAACTTACACCATTCACAGAAACAAACTCAAAATGAATAAAAGACTTAAATGTAAGCCGTGAAACCATAAGCATCTTAGAAGAAAACATAGGCAGCAGGCTCTCCGACATCTGTAGCAGCAGTATATTTGCCGATTTATCTCCATGGGCAACTGAAATAAAAGGCAAGATAAACAAATGGGACTATATCAAACTAAAAAGTTTTTGCACAGCTAAAGACAATAGGAACAGAATAAAAAGACAAACCACACAATGGGAGAACATATTCGACAGCATATCTGATAAGGGGTTAATAACTAAAATTTATAAAGAACTTATAAAACTCAACACCAGGAAGACAAACAACCCAATCAAGAAATGGGCAATATAAATGAATAGAAATTTCTCCAAAGAGGACATACAGATGGCCAATAGGCATATGAAAAAATGCTCAACATCACTAATCATTAGAGAAATGCAAATTAAAACCGCAATGAGATATCACCTCATACCAGTCAGAATGGCACTTATCAGCAAAACAACACAGAATAAGTGCTGGCGAGGATGTGGAGAAAAGGGAACCCTTCTGCACTGCTGGTGGGAATGCAGACTGGTGCAGCCACTGTGGAAAACAGTTTGGAGATTCCTCAGAAAATTAAAAATCGAACTGCCTTTTGACCCAGCTATCCCACTTTTAGGAATATACCCTAAGAACACCATAGCACTGTTCGAAAAGAAGAAATGCGCCCCCATGTTCGTGGCAGCATTGTTCACAATAGCGAAGATCTGGAACCAGCCCAAGTGTCCGTCAGAAGACGAGTGGATTAAAAAGCTATGGTACATATATACTATGGAAAACTACTCAGCCATAAGAAACGATGACATCGGATCATTTATAACAAAATGGATGTACCTAGATAACATTATACGGAGTGAAATAAGTAAATCAGAAAAAAAGAAAAACTGAGAACAGCATGATTTCATACATAGGTGGGACATAAAAGTGAGAATATGAGACATGGACAAGAGAGTGGTGGTTATGGGATGGGGGGAGGAGGGAAGAGTGGGATAGAGAGGATGGGAGGGACACAGAGAAAACCAGATTGAAGGTGACAGAGGACAATTTGACTTTTGGTGATGGGTACGCAACACAATTGAATGATAAGATAACCTGGAGATGTTTTCATTGTACATATGTACCCTGATTTATTGGTGTCACTCCATTAGAATTAATAATAATAAAATATATATATATATAAACCTAGAGCATGCACCAAAAAAAAAACGAATTTTAGATTTGGAGTCAGCGATGCAGAAATATGTAGAAAATCTTCTAAAACCTCATGTAACAGAAAATGAAAAGAAAAAATTGTTTCCCAGTGTAATGATATTGTGAAATTGTATTTTTTCACTTGTAAATGAACTTATTATTAATGAAATAATTGGGCATGGATATATATAATTGCAGTTATTAAATATTTTTCCTGGGTCCATCTCGTCATACTCAATAAACCTTTATTTGTTCTCAGCTGTATTCACATGATGCTTTGCATGTAACATGAGCTCAGAATAAACATTGAAGAGATAAGTCAATGAAGAAAGGAATGAACTAATGCCCTCCAGAATTTTGTTGATATTGGGCATATGTAAAAATCAGGAGAGAGAAAGCATAACCATAGCAATTTAAGGAAAAGGAGACCCAAGATCACCAAATTGTACTTGTCATTAAACTGTGATGTTTTCAAACCTTAGGATAGTTGGCTCAGCATGAACTACCCAGAGGTGCTATGTACAAAGACACTCTTTACTTGACATTCCTAGTGAATTTGTGTGACAGTAACACCTCATGCCACATGACCAGAGCTGAGGTGCTGTGGAAAGTGAGGAATCCTGGAGGCAACATCTGTTTGTAGTTACAAAGGAATGGATCCCTCTTACCTGTCCACAGCAGGATGTCTACACAAGTAAAAATAAATATTACTAATGTTTACCTAAAAATATGCCTTTCCTGAGCTCTGCCCTTCTATTACTGACAGACAATTTTAAACAGCACTTCTTTTATTTCACTCTGATCAAAGTTCAAGAGGTAAAATCCACTGTTCTTTTTTGTTTGAATGACAATACACTTTTTATTTCCTCACCAGAAAAAATATAAAGGCAACATGCCAAGCTTTCGTTACCTTGTTTCATATCCAATGTCTCCTGAGTCATACATGTATTTATCACATGTCTCCATATGTAAAAAGAGGAAAGAGGAAAAGAAAGAAAAACTTAAAGTGAGAGAGGAAAAAAATTCTCTGTTTCAAATAATGAGCATGTGCACCTTTTTGCCTTAGGCCTTCATACACAATTTAGCCAGGAAGTCAGGGTAGATCATGATTTAGCTTTTGACATCTCCTGCCTTCAGGCCAGTAGAGGCTAATACCGATTTCTGACTCTGAGCACACCACAGGAAAAAATAGTGAGAGAGATGCCTTTTATTGACTAAATGATAAAGAGGTTTGTAATGATAAATAACAGTCATTTTATTGTAGAATTCCCCAGAAAAGATGCATTCTGCAGTGTCTGAAGGAGCCTAAAAGCTGAGGCTGGTTCCCTATGGAGCCAAACCTGTTAAACTCCAATTTTTACAGCTAGGGATAAGGGTCACAAATTGCGGGGACCTCTGGCTATTGAAACTGTGCACACATACTACATACTTGTGGTTGTAGCCTATTTCTGGGCTCAAGAAAAATTCCCATTGGCTGCATCCTGGGATTATTGGTATAGGATGTGTCTGTCTGTCAGTCTGTTATTTGTCTGTCTGCAGCACCTTCTGGCTCCACACTCTCATGTTCTGATGAAATCCTGTGTTTCTTTGCTCAGGCTGCTGCAGGAATCACTGCCAGTTTTGATCGATAGTTTAATTGTAAACTTTGGGAACAATAATGGATAATTCAGCTTGAACCATTCATTATGAGCAATGTTGTATAGGAGAAAGCCTTTAAAATTAAACAAGAGTTGGGCCATATTATTGCATTTGTACCACTCACTCAGACTTAAATAAATCCCCTTTACAAATGTTGTCTTGGCATTCTAAGGAGTTTAATAAACAGAGTCCCAGGCAGAGAAGAAGGAAAAGAATAGCAAATAAACCAAAGCTAAAACTATTTATGTACTGATCCCTTCTGAAATTTATTATTACAATAATTCTTTAAAGTACTCTTTAAATAATGAAAAATCAAAATAAGTGGATAAATTATTTTTAGTGGAATATTGTAATGAAAATTGAAGTGAATAAAATTAAGAAAAGATGGATGTTAGTTATCAAAAAAAAAAAAAGAATTCTAAAATAGCTATAGCACTGATGACTACCATAGAACAGACTTCTTGGAGAAATATGTAAGATCATTGGAATATCAGTTACTTCTTCAAAATGAAATTGTATTTTAAAAAAAATAAGATACCATGGGACTCATTTAGTTACATACTTTAAATGAGAACAATTTAGTTACATACTTTAAATGGGACTCATTTAGTTACATACTTTAAATGAGAATTGCATGTGATTATCAGGTCTATTAAATACATTAAAATATGAAAAACACATAGAACAATAAAAGGCACATAATAACTGCTGATTTGAATACTAATAATTCTAAATATTATTCCTAAACAGTAATGAGTTGTCATTTTTTAACTATTTTTAAAAGTCTTTGTATTTCTAATCATAAAGATTTGATAACTCCTTTTTTTAGGAGGGGAGAAACTTCCTTTTGACATATATTCATGTTTTAATCCCTATTTATGCTAACTTTTTCTACTGAAGCCAACATTTTAAGTTGCCACAAGATAGGAAGTAAAAAGTGTTAATAATTTGTCTTGAACAAGGCACTTCATGTCATCCTCTGAGTCAGTAATGTCATATTGACTAGTATGATAATAAATTACCTTTTAGGTCAGTGTTAAACTTCAGGCTCCATGGGTCTCCAGCTCTGGTCTCCTGAGCTCGAGCAGCCTCCAGATCCCTGGATCAATTCTGGGGTGAGAAAGCCATGTTAAAGAGGCTCCATGCACTTCCGTTATGAACAAGGGCTCCAGAATCAGATGGACCTTCCTGGGTTCCAGCTTGACTAACTGTGTGACTTTGGTCATGTACTTTACAACTTTGAGCTCCAGCTTCCTCAATTATAAAATAAGGAAAATAATACCTACCTATCAGGACTGTAATAAGTATTTGAAAGCAATCAAGTAGATGAAACTCAAAGTTACAAATAGCAACTGGTTGTTATGATTAAAATTAAACTTTTAATCAATAAAGTTTTACTTTTTTTCAACCAAACTCTGAGGCAGTTTTTTATTACTTCTACAATGGCTCTGCATTGTTTCTGGGTTTGAATGTCTCTGCTCTTTTTTTCTCCCACATTCTCAATTACTCCTAATGGAGCTTGTGCCTGTGTCTATATTCTAGAGTTCTTGTGCTGGAAATATGTCTAGCATCTCACTCTTTGTTTAAATAAATAAATAAATAAATGCCTAACTTACTCTTACTAGAATTTACATCCACAAAAACAATTGTTCTTACCTAAATCAAGTGTGCTGATATCAAATCAGACATTAGTTCTTCTCTGTAAGCTACAGTTTCTTTGCAATTTAAGATTTTATGTTTTCATCTTATTGTAAAATTTTAGACATTTAATTTAATGTAAAAAAGTAGAATGTCTTCTTGGGCATCATATATGTAAGAATATAATAATTTATATAATACAGTAAATACACTAATACACTAAAAGATAAAATTGCATGAGATTTTGTCTACAATTTCAAAATAGAATATGTTAAAACACTTATTTTTATCATACAATTTGCATAAAACATATAAATTCTATTCAGGCAAAACATCGCTTTTGTAGCTCTTGTGTTTGCATACTTGTTAAGTACAATGTCGTTTGATGCTCCAGCAGTAGTCTGCTCATCACTAACAGCTCCAAGATTTTCGGGAAACTTATCACGGTGACTGTTCAGGAAGTGAATCTTAACCCTCATGATACATCCAATGTCGCAGAAAGCCAACAGCATCCTTTGAAACAGAAGTTCATCGTTTTCTTCCTTTTTGTTGCCAAGGAAGTTCTTTGTAACTGCTACAAAAGACTGCCATTCTGCTTTCTCCACCTTATTTATCTTTCTAGCAAATTCTTCGTCACGTATGAGGGTTTGAATTTGAGGTACATCAAATACACCTGCTTTTATCTTCTTGAAAAACAAGGCAGGAAAAGCAGAAATAATATGTTGAAATCATTCACTTTTCTCTATTCAAAGCCTGAACAAACTGCTTCATTAAGCCAATTTGGGTGTGAAGTGGGGGTAAAATGATTCTGTCTCGATTAACTACAGGTTCATTCACAATATTTTGCATCCCTACTGCCAGAGCTTCATGTTTCAGCCATTCCTTCTGTGTTCAGTGTTTCTCCTGAGCTCAGCTGTCCCACCAACACAGAAAGCAAGGATATTTGTGAAACCTCACTGTTGTCCTAGCAGGAAATTTACCATTTTAAGATCCACACAAATGATCCAGCTATGCTCCTCATACTTCAGAAAGTCGAGGACAATTTTTATGTCATTATAATCTTCTCACAGAGGAATTGAATAACCAACCGCTGCATAAACATTACCATTGTGTAGAACACATTTCAGACTTTATTTAGAGCTGTCAAGAAATAGCTGCCATTCTTTTGGACTATAAGTGGTAACACCTAGCTGGCTGAGAGGACTACTGATATCATGACAGTAAACAAAGTGTTTGTCTTCAGAATAAAAGTCCAAAAATATTTGTTCATGCTTCCTGAAATGGGAAACTTTAGCTGACCAGTGAAGTACATTCTTTTCTTGAAGCCTGGAGGTTAATAACTCAGCTGCATTTTTTGATAGGCCCAAATCTCTTACTAAGTCATTCAATTTGGGTTGGCTAAACTGCTGAGGGGTTAATGACTGCTTGGCATCAGAAGAAGACCCTTCAGATTTTACAACCATTTTCTCATGCATCTTATCAAAATACACTTGATTACCATGTTCACTTTCCTTGTTCTTAGAAGAAATAAAACCATCGAAAACTGGACCCAGGAGTGTCTCACAGTGTAGGATAGGTCGTATTCCTGAATCAATATTAGGATATGCGGTCATATGCCGTTTTTTCTTGCCAATGCCCTTTGTATGGATCAGACAGAATAACAGTCACTGCTGTGGTCCTTAGGTTCATGCCAAACCATGGGAATACCAAAAGGAATTCCTTTGTGTTTTCCTTTTGTCCAGTCATGAAGCATTTCCTCACAATTATGACACACAGTATGAGGAGCCCAATTCTTGTCTTGATCGCTAAGGGGAACTTGAAAATAAGCAATATATGCACGTGTCACAAATAATGAAATATTGCGCCCTTGACGTTGAAGTGTATAACAGCCACATGTATAACGGAAGGTGTCAGGACTATGCTTACATTTACGCCTACTCAAACAAGCCATGATTCAATCTTAAAACAAAATAAGAGTGTGTTTTATCAGATAATATTTTTTTACATTTTAACGCAACTACAATTATGTAAAAGTGTTGTTTGTAAAACATTAATTGCCTTGTGGTTATTTTCAATCCAAGAGTCATTGCCTTTTAACTCCAATTTAAAAACCAATGCATGCCATTATCTGTAACAAAAGAATTTAAAATTGTATAAGAACTAGAGCATGCACCAAAAATAACTTTTTCAATTTGGAGTCAGAGGTGCAGAAATATATAGATAAAGTTCTAAAACCTCATGCAACAAATATGAAAAATAAATTGTTTCCCAGTGTAATTAATAAGATAAGGGAAACTTCTGTTGTAATAATGGGGCTTGAATAAACAAAGGTGAAGCTCTTTAGCTATCGATGGTTAAAATACATATGGAAGGGAGATGAGGCTCTAAGTGTAAAGAAGTGCCACAAAATTGAATTATGTTCATAAGAGGGTCAAGATAGGAAAGAGTCTATATACTATATATAAAGCCATTATTAAGACAAATAAGAGGAAATTTGGAGGGAGAGTTAAGAGTAATCTTAAAGGGCTGTGATGGCAGAATGTAGATAGATGTAAACATTGTGAGAATTAATATCAAGAGAAAGAAGGAAATCTCTACAACACTGGGAGCATTAGCATCAATAAATACTTCTGCCAAGAAATTAAAGACAGTACCATTTCTGGAGACTGTTTGCTGTGCCAGCATACAGGTTGGTGTGAAGATTCTTATTTTGTGGAGAGGTATGAGATTAGATGACCCCAAGTGCCGTTCTAACTCTCAGACTTTATGATCTGATTATGCCTTAAATGCTTTGCTGACTCTCAGAAGGTAGTATTGTAAAATGGATTTGACATCTATCGTCAAGAAGCATGCAAATATGCTGTCCATTTCTCAGAGCCCTTGTTATAGGCTCAGCTGCAGAAGTTTTCTTCCTGGACCATCACAAAGTGAAGAAGACAAAGTGACAGCAGTATGCATGAATAATTAAAATAAGAGCTTCTGACTCTGTAAAATGTTCCTTTATTCCGGCAATTGTGCACACATAAATACTATAATTTTACTAAAATTTGCATCACAGAAATAACTTCACTATAAAGAGTTTGCATATAGAATAAGTATTAAGCTATTTTGTAAAATATTTCTAATATTCTCTTAACTGGAGTACTCTTAAGAAAATCTTTGGTTTATTTGAAAAATCTCAGGTACTTATTTTCCTTCATTCTTCAAAGCTCTCTTTCTATGTTATTTAAGAACATGAATCTTCCCATTAATGGTGATATCAAATGCCTTCCATTCATATATTTAATCTTAGATAATCTCTTCTTCTCTTCTCTTTGTAAAGATTTCATTTAGCTTCACCCACACAAGAATTCAGGATGGATATTCTTTGCATTATTATTGACAAATATTTACTTGTTATTGCAATAGACCAGGGGCCCCCAAACTTTTTACACAGGGGGCCAGTTCACTGTCCCTCAAACTGTTGGAGGGCTGGACTATAAATAAAACTATGAACAAATCCCTATGCACACTGCACATATCTTATTTTAAAGTAAAAAAGAACAAAACAGGAACAAATACAATATTTAAAATAAAGAACAAGTAAATTTAAATCAACAAAATGACCAGTATTTCAATGGGAACTGTGGGTGTGGATGCATCCTGTGCTTCTCTCACTGACCACCAATGAAAGAGGTGCCCCTTCGGGAAGTGCGGCGGGGGAGGGGGAGATAAATGGTCTCAGGGGGCTGCATGTAGCTGGTGGTGCCATTGTTTGGGGACACCTGCAATATACTATGACAATAAGTTATTTGTTATTTACAAAATTTTGACGGTGCAATAAAATATTTAACTTGAACTCACAGGGGAGTAGATGATCATGCAGTCCTTTCTCTTAAATAGTACCCGGCGGGGGTGGGGGGTGGGGATAGGGGGGCAAGATACTCTTTCCCACAATAAAGAATCCTCCAAGGATTAGAGATAAAGAACCGTTATTAACAAGATGTAGCCACTGTAAGATTTTTATGAAACATATTGTATCAAAAATGCATGCAAAATTGAAATGTTTGCATACCGGCTCTGCTGTTTCCGATCCTTTACCAGACAACAAATTAAGGTGTTCTCAGTAGGAATATTTGCTAAAAATACTTCTACTTGGCCTCCTTACTTGGGTGACAGACACATAAATGCATCCAGTAAATTAAATCTTGTAGTCAAGTCTTCAACCTGCATTCAACTAAATAATGGCCTGGTGAACATTCTCAAAACAGCCAGGCAATGAAGCATTGGGGTTGGGTAAATGTATTGACTTTTATATATAAATGCTGTGTTTTTCCTCCGTAAAGTTGGAATCTTGAAAATCTGTTGATCTTTTTGTTTGTCTGCTTTCAATGATGAGTTAAAATTGCCAGCTTATTTTGGACTAATCAGTTTTATAATTAATTGTGTTTAATTAAGGTAGACTTCGGAGGCATTTGATTTACTTCTCCCCTTTCCTTGGGACTTTAAATTCTACAGTTCCTTTACAGCTACAAAATCCTTCGGATCTAAAGGGATTTCCTAAAATAAATGTCTGCACAGGTCACATTGGATGTGTTCATGGATTTCTTTGTTGCTGTCACTGGGGGATTATAGAAATTTTTCCTCAACCTGGTGATGGGTATTTCAACTGAGAAGAAAAATAAGGCTTTTGATCTTTAATTTCAGTTGTTACTTAATGAACTATCTTTCTGCTGGAGATAGTTATTCTCAGGTACCAAATATTTTATATGCATTTTGATCAAAAGCCAGTATGCTGTAAATAATATGTCCTCATTATTGAGACCCATTTGTAACTTAAAAAAAATAACTATTTAACAAGATACTGGGCTTCTAAGTGTCATATTTTTTTAAGACTTCTGTTGGAATTTCTCACTGAAGTGGGGCTAGAGGAAATATTTTTATTCTCAGACACATGTACTCCTCAAAAGAGAAGCTAAGTCTCATGCTGCATTGAAGTTTGGGCAAGGTTTGATTAAAGCAAGACTTGTTCATTGCCCTATTTATGTTTTTTTTAATGTATCATTTCACATTTTTTGAGCATCCTTTTCCCTTCTGCATTCTTTAAATATCCATCCTTTTTTCTTTTTCTTTGATAATTTTTATCTCTTTTTTCTTTTCTTTTTTTCAGGCTACATGGAATATATCAAGTAAGTTATAGGCACTCTCTCCAGAAAATGGACATACTTCAAAATCCTGTGACTTGTTAATTTTTCTATTCTCTCTCTTTTATTGCTTCAAGAAAACTTGGACTATCTCGAGAAAACTATAGTTTCTTTCTCTAGAAAATGAACATATCCACAAATCCTATTGACAACTTTGTAATATTTACAAATACCAGAGACATTTTCATGGCCTAAGAACTTATATTCTCAACAGAAAGATTAAAAGTCTGTTATGACAATACCCTCATATAAATTAGTTTAAAAATCTAATTACTGCTTAAAGGGGTATCACAGAGATTACATGGGTAACATCTTAAGAGTTCCCTGGAGAACCCTGAAAGAAATATCTAATAAAAGGCATTCAGTTCCCAAAGTTTCCTGGGGTCCATTGAACTGATTTTTCAGTTGACAAAGCATTAGAAAATATGTACCAGTATTATAACTAGAAAGATTAATTTTGTGTCATTTGAGTTTGTACTATATTCTAAGTTGTTGAGAAGTGAGGATAATGTGGCCTTGCCCTTTCAGGGACATTTAATCAAGAGGGATGATTGATGTGTTGATAGGTAATGCTTGATCTTTGTTGTAAGGTCTTTGATGGAGATGTGTTAGGAACACTAGTGCACTCAGGAGAGCTCAGAGATGGCTCACTAGGCATGAAGTATCAATAAAAGTTAGCCTGGTACTCTTGGCTGAATGTGTCCCCCCAAATTCCATGTTAAATCATAATGCCTAATGAGGTAGTATTAAGGTACAACGTTTGAGAGATCAGTAGGTCCTTAAGGTAGAACCCACAAGATTAGGATTGGTATCTTTATAAAAGGGGCCCCCAGAGAGCTCTCTCACCCCTTCCACCATGTGAGGACACAGTTGGAAAATGGCTGTCTTGAACCAGGAAGCTCTCTTCAGACACCACAATAAATCGCCTTCATTTTAGACTTCCAGGCCTTTAAAACTGTGAGCAATAATTTTTTTTTATGAGCCACCCTGCCTGTAGTATTCTGTTACAGCAGTCCAAATGGAATAAGACACCGCTTAAAAGGGGGTGAAACAGTGTCTATGTGTGTTGTGGGAGAACTGGCCTGAAGAGAGAAGGCAGAACATGCATAATATCCAGCAGTATGAAATAAAATGAGGTCTTAAACAGCCACAAGTAAATTTGGAATTACTAGAGCACCAAGTTTAAAGAAAATAGAGATAGGAAATAGGGGATATTTTGACAGCATCTTCTCTTTTATAATAAGGGCCTTGAAATTTTAAAATTATATGACATGAATTTGTGGAATTTTAGAGGCAAATGGAATTATCAAATTTTCACTCTACTTGTATGGCCATGGCCATGTGGCAGATGCACTTAAAGGGGTCATCATTGGAAACAAGATAATGATGAAGAGACCGATGACATACATTGACCTCTTGCTAGAAATTGTTCGTTTTGGATCTTAAAAAAAATAGACTTAGAAATACAAAGAGTTTCTTTCTTTTTCTTCATAGAGAAAATGTCTTTTTCGTTTTCTTTCTTCAGATTCTCCTAAAATCTTGATTCCAAGTCTTATCTTTTTTATGTGTCTATATGTTTAAAGCAACTAAATAAACATGCTTGAGATAAAAAGCTCTGATGTGTCATGCTTCAAAATTTACACAATGGCTTTCTCTCACATACATATATAGGACTTTTCTGAGAAGTGACAATCACAGGATTATTAGCTTCTGCTAACATGGATTCTTTGAGCCCTGATGTGATCTTTTTTGGTTTAATTAATAATTATGTTTTCAAGATGATTTTAGTTGTTTCTTGAGTAATGAATACTCAAATTTAATTTTTTTATTCTTCAAATTTTTAATTTAAGTTGAATTTGTGCCATTCTAGGAATCCTGACCAGAAAACAATTTACCTCTTAAAGTTTATCCTATTGTTTAATCAGATGAATCTTCAAAGTTGACTATCTCTGAAAATGAGAGATAAAGAAGAAAGAGGAGGAACAGGAGAAGGGAGAGGAAGAAAATAGATACAAAAATAGCAGACTTTTAATAAAAAAAAGCTAGGGCAAAGAATGCCTAGTAACCATTCCAGCTAACAGCCTGTCAACAATTAAGGGCATTGAGAACATGAGGATTCCAGGCACAGCTTTGATGTACCTACATTCCTCAGAAATAAAAAACACATTGGCCTGGGATAGACTCCTTCTATGACACATTGCTCATTGAGGACCCAGTAAAATGCTGGTAATTTTTCAATGAAAACCCCACTTTGAGTATATCCACAGGGCTTATCAAACCTTCCCAAGTTACCTTTAACCAAGACTTGAAGCATCCTTTTTTTATTATTTAGAAAATTAAATTAAACAGGGTGACATTGATTATAAGTAAATAAGTTTCAGATAAACATTTCATAGCATTTGACCTGTTGATTATGTTTATACCCATTACCCAAAGTCAAATCATTTTTTGTCACCTTATATTTGTCCCTCGATTCACCCTTCCCTTTACCCCCTCTGTCATGTCCCCACATAACCCTCCCCTTGGTAACCATTTTATCTATGTCTATGAGTCTCAGTTTTATATCCCAACTATGTGTGAAATCATATAGTTCAGGGATTTTTCTGATTTGCTTATTTCACTCAGTATAATGTTTTCAAGGTCCATCCATGTTATTACAAATAGCAATATGTCATTTTTTTATGTCTGAGCAGTATTCCATTGTATATATGTATCACATCTTCTTTATCCAATCCTCTATCAAGGGACACTTTGGTTTCTTCCATGTCCTAGACACTGTGAATAATGCTGTGATGAACATGGGAATGCATGTGTCTTTATGTACCAATGATTTTTGAGTTTTTAAGGTAGATACCCAGTAGAGGAATCACTGGGTTTAATGAAAACTCTATTTATTCTTAAGTTTTTGAGGAACAACTATACTTTCTTTTGTGCCGTCGTTGCCAGGTTTCATGACTCAGTATAAAAAGGTTGTATTGTTCTGGGAAATTATCCATTTCTTCTATATTGTAGAATTTGGTGGCATATAGTTTTTCATAATATTCTATAATAATTCTTTGTATATCCATGATATCTCTGTGATTTCTCCTCTTTCATTCTGGATTTTCTTTATATGAGTCCTTTCTCTTTTTTCCTTGGTGAGTCTTGCCAAGGGTTTTCAATTTTGTTGATCTTCTCAAAGAACCAGCTCCTTGTTTTGTTAATTTTTTCTATAGTTTTTCTGTTGTCTTTTTTCATTTATTTCTGCTCTGATTTTTATTATTTCCTTTCTTAGGCTGGTTTTGGGTTATCTATGTTCCTTTTTTTTCTAGTTCCTTAAGGTGTGAAGTTAAATGGTTTACTTGGGCTCTCTCTTGTTTGTTCATATAGGCTTGAAGTGATAAAAACTTCCCTCTTATTACTGCTTCTACTGCATCCCAGAGATTCTGATATGTCATATTGTCATTTTCATTTGGCTGTATGTATCTTTTGATCTCTGCTTATTTCTTCTTTGTCCACGCATTTTTTAAAAGTATGTTGCTTAGTTTTCACATTTTTGTGGGTTTGTTCACCTCTTTTTTGCAGTTGAATTCTAGTTTCAAGGCTTTATGATCACAAAATATGCTTGGTACAATTTTAATTTTTCTGAATTTGCTGATGTTATTTTTGTGGCCCAACATATGGTCAATTTTTGAGAATGTTCCATGTACACTAGAGAAAAATGTGTACACTGTCACTTTGGAATGAAATGTCCTGTAGATGTCTATCATATACAATTGCGCTAGTGTTTCATTTAAGGCCAATATTTCTTTATTGATTTTTTGTATGGATGAACGAACTAGAGCTGTCAGTGGTGTATTGAGGTTTCCAAGTATGATTGTATTTTTGTCAGTTTTTGATTTTAGGTCAGTCAGTAGCTGTCTTATATATTTTGATGTTCCTTGGTTTGGTGCATATATATTAAGAAGTGTTATGTCTTCTTGATATAGTGTCCCCTTAATCATTATGAAATGACCAATTTTGTCTCTGATTACTTTTGCTGTCTTATATTCAGCATTGTTGGATATGAGTATTGCTACACCTGCTTTTCTTTGGATGTTATTTGCTTGAAGTTTTTCAGCCTTTCACTTTGAATTTGTTTTTATCCTTGTTGCTTAGATGTGTTTCTTGTAGGCAGCATGTAGTTGAATTTTCTTTTTTAATCTATTCTGCTACTCTGTGTCTTTTTATTTGTGAGTTCAATCCATTTACATTTAGTGTAATTATTGACACTTGAAGGTTTCCTATTGCCATTTTATATATTGCTTTTTGTTAGTTTTGTATCTTGTTTGATTCTTCGCTTTTGTTTTTCTGTCATTTGTTTTGATTTGGTTGTAATCCATACTTCTTTCCTCTGTTACTTCCTTTTTCAAGTCGTGTCTTCTGTGGTGGTTTTTTCAGGTTTGGTTCCCATTAAGTAATGAAAAGGGGACCTACCATGTTTATTGTAGTACAGTATCTCATGAGTGCTTCTGCACTTCATCCTCCTTTCCTACTGTTAATCTTAGTCCTCTCCCCTGTATTGTTTTTGTTGTCACAGTTTAATTTGGGGGTATTTTTTGTTCCTGGTGGAGCTTTTACTTGTGGTTTTGTTTTGTTTTGTTCTTTGTATCTAGTTGGAATACCCCTTTTAGTATATCCTGAAGTGGGATTTTCTGATGATAAATTCCCTCATCTTTTCTGTATCAGTGAATGTTTTTATTTCTCTTTCATATTTGAAGGATAGCTTTGATGGGTATAGTATTCTTGGTTGGAAATTCCTCTCTTTCAGAACTTTAAATATTGGGGTCCACTCTCTTCTAGCTTGTAGAGTTTCTTCTGAGAAATCTGATGATAATGTAACTGACCCTCCTTTATATGTTGTATTCTTCTTTTCCCTGACTGCCTTGAGAATTTTTTCTTTGTCATTGGTTTGTGCCAATTTCATTATGATGTGCCTTGGAGTTGGTTTGTTGGGGTTAAGATAACTCGGTGTTTTATTTGCTTCGTGAATTTGAGTCTTTAGTTCTTTCCACAGGCTTGGGAAGTTCCCATCTATTATTTGTTTGAATATATTCTCCATTCCATTTTCTCTCTCTTCTCCTTCTGATATACCTATTATTCTTATGCTACTCTTTTTGGTGGAGTCAGCCCTACAGGAGTAGGGATTTCTCATTTTTTTAAATTCTTGAGTCTCTCTCTTCTCTCTGTTGTGCCTCAAGTTGCCTGTCTTCTAGGTCCTCTCTTCTATCTAGCCTGTTCTATTAGCTGAGCTTGTTACCTTGTTTTTCAGTTCATGAACTGAGTTTTTTATCTCTGTTTTATTTGTTTTTATAGTTCCAATTTCCTTGTTTATATATTTTTTGTGTTCATTGAGTTGTTTTCTGAGCTCCCTAAATTGCCTTTCTGTGTTTTCTTGTATATCTCTGAGTATTTTTAGAATTTCTATTTTAAATTCTGTGTCATTTAACTACTCGGTTTCCAATTTATTTAAATTCTTTTCTATAGATTTTTTCTCATCTATCTGTGCTACCTCTATGTCTTTTGTATCCATGATATTCAATATTTTTTTCCTTAATGGCATCTGAGAAAGGTTTTGTTAATAGCAGTAATGTAAATTAATTAAAAAAGTAAAAAGTAAGAAAAAGAAGAACAGACAATAAAAAATGACAATAAATAAAAAATAAAATAAAACAAATTATACAAAATTTTTTTTTCCTTTTTTCTCCTTCCCTCTTTGAGAAAATGCCATGCAAAACTGAGAATTATATTGTGCTAAATGGAACAAAAAGTACCTATATCGGGGGGACTGAGTTGGGGAAAAGTGATAAAGGGGCAATAAAGGTGGTAGAGACCTTCAAAATGCAAAGAAGGAAAAAATTTGGATCAAGAATAAAATAATTTGTTTGTAAATGATGGTCAAAGGAGAAATATAGTGAAAGGGATAAGAAGGAAACAAGAAAAAGAAAAAGAACTATTGTATTAAGTGAAACAAAAACTGCATAGAATGGAGAGTTGTGGTTGGGGGGAATGCTAATGAGTTAAAAAGTGAAGTAAAAAGCACACAAAATGCCACAAAGAAAAAATTTGAATCCAAAATAAAAGTTTGTTTGTGAGTGAGGATTGAATGAAAGAAAAATTAAAAGAGAAAAGAAGAAAATAAGAGAGAGGGAGAGAAAAGAAAAAAGAGAAAAAGAAGAAGAAGAAAAAAAGTGTTTTGGAGTGTAACCCTCATAGAGAGAAAGATAAAAGAAAAGAAAAAATGGGAAATGTAACACTTATGGGTAATATAGTTCAAGATGAAAAGAAAAGAGTAAGACGAGCAGAGGATAAAAGGACCAAGGTGGAAGAAAAAAATAAATAAAGATAAGAAGTTAAAAGAAACAAAAAAAAGTGGAAAAAGTTATAAAGTTTGTGGATTTTTTTTGATATTGAGAGGTTATCTTTTTCCTTTTTCCTTCCTCTTTCTTTTCCTGGTCGGTGGCACTGTACCCCAGGCTCTGTCTCTGTGGCATGCTTAGGTAAAGATTGGCAGTTGATGTGTCGCTATGGTGATGTCATATACCAGGCCTCAGTCTCGTTGGTAGTCGGGTTTTGTTAGCATTTGCAAACTCCAACAATGAGAGAGTCTGTTTTCTTGTAGCCTCTCTCCTTCCTGAATTAGCAGCTTAGTGATCCAGCTATAAGGTTGCCACTGCAACTGCCTGAATAGTAAGAGGCTCAAAGAGCTGGCAAATCTCCACTCTATCTCCACTCAGCACAGAGCTCTGGGTAAGGCTCTGTCAGTCAGAGCTGTCAGCGTAATCAGGCAGGGCTGGGAGCCAATTACTCTCAAGGTGACTTTCTACGAGCCTCTAGGCATGTCCAGTATGTCTCAGCACTCTGTGAGACCACTCTCCCCAGGCTTTTTGCACTTTGTATCCTGTCTTGGCTAAGAAGAAGATGCCCTAGTTGCTCCCTGCAAAACAGGAGGTCTTTAAAGCTGCCAAGTCCCTCTTTTAGCGCACAGCCCTGAGTATGAAAGCTCTGCTAATCAGAGCCACCAGCATAGCCAGGTTTTTTGCCCTGTATCAGCTGACTGGAAGTTGCCCCCACCCCTCCGAACAAAGCCTGGAAGTTGCCCCCACCCCTACGAACAAAGCAAGAACCTCTAAAAATTATCATGTCTCTTGTCTTAGATCACTGAGCTGAGAGAAACTTTGAAAGCCAGAGCCACATAAACCAGTTGGGCAGTAAGCCGACTATGAGTTAAGCCAACCTGAGCAATTGGATTCACAGATTTGCTACAGAGACTGTTTGCAAGCTGCCTGTGCACCCCGCCCCCAGTGCTAGCCTGAATGGCTGGCAAGGGCCCCCTGCCGCCAGGAGAAGACTAGGCATAGGGAAGTTCACTTTTGTGCCTCTTCCCGCGCTGTTGTTGGTGGTGCAGAGATTACACCGTTCCTCTGCTCTCAGCCCACGCAGGAGTCTCTGACCCTGCCTTGCTGTCTGGGAATGAGGGTACCCAGGCCCAGGGCCCTAAGGGGAACCTCTCGCACACTGCCAGCACTCTCCAACCAGGATATTGGGGTAATGGAGGCTGCCGCTTTCCCGCCTTTGCAGGGACCGGTGCCAGTGTTGGCTTGCGCAGGCCGAGCCACAGCGGGTACACTCTTTCCTTGGTTTGCATGTCTTTGCCTCAGCCCACTTGGAAGTCTCTGACCCTGTTCCTCTGTCTGGGAACCTGGGCGCCCACTCCTGGGGTCCTAAGAGGAACCTGTCGCATTCTGCCCACGCTCCCTGACCAGGATATCGGGTAATGGAGCCTGCCACTTGCCCGCCTTTGCCGGAACAGGTGCCAGTGTTAGCTCATGTGGGCTGAGCCGTGGTGGGCACACTCTTTCCTCGGCTTGCATGTCTGTGCCACAGCTGGCTACTTTCACGCCCAAAGCTCTCATTCTCTCTCAGTTCCAAGTGAAAGCAGCCCTTGCTCAAGTTAGTGAGGGAGGCGGAGTGTTTCGTTCTCCGTCTTATTTCCTTCAGGGTTGCTTATAAATTTAGTCAGTTTTTTGACCCTTCATACCTTTTTGTTCAGTGTGTGGGACTTACAGATGCTCCAGGGATTGATTTTTCTGTCTCTGGTTGTAGAACTTGTTGAAATTTTGGGGAGAAGTATCAGGAGCGCTCCTCATGGCGCCATTTCTCTGACATCAACCAAAAATCAATTCGACATTGAGATTTTAATGAAGATTGCATTAAATATGTATATTGCTCTGGGAAATATAGATTTTTAAATTTTGTTGATTCTTTCGATCCATGAACATGGAATAATTTTTTTTAATTGTGTCTTTTTCTATTTCTTTCAATAATGTTTTGTAGTTTTCACCATATAGGTTCTTCACATCCTTTGTTATGTTTATTCCTACAAGTATTACTTGTATTTTTTGTAGTAATTGTAAAGAAAATATTTTTTAAGTTCATTTTCTGAAATTTTATTGTTGGCATATAGAAAAGCTGTATACTTTTGCATATTGATTGTGTATCTTGCAACTTTACTATATTGGTTTATTGTTTTTAATAGTTTTTTGGTGGTCTTTGGGGTGTTTTTTATTCATTAATGATTAAGTTGAAGAGCCATCTATTTCTAGTTTGCTGAAATTTTCTTTTTGCCATGAATGGGCACTAAATTTTATCAAATGCTTTTTCTACATCTATTGATTAGATCACGTGATGTTTTTTCTTTAGCTTGTTGATGCATTGGATTACATTAATTGATTATAAAATTTTGAAATACTGTTTCATATCTGAGATAAATTCACTTTCTCAAGGTGTATAATCTTTTATATATTGTTCTATTCAATTTTCTAATATTTTGTTGTTGAAGTTTTGCTTCTTTGTTCATGACTGATATTGGCCTATAAGTTTTCTTGTATCATATTTTTCTGCTTTTGGTAGTAATGTTGGTCTCATAGAATGAATAAGAAAGTTTTCCTTCTTCATTTGTCGTCTGAAAATTATTAAAATAACTGGTATAATTTCTTCTTTAAATATTTGCTAAAATACACCATGAACTCACTGGTACCTGGTGCTTTCTGGGGGTTTTTTTGTTATTAATTTTAATGGGGTGACAAAAATAAATTAGGGTACATATGTACAATGAAAACATCCCCAGATTATCTTATCATTTAATTGTGTTGCATACCCATCACCAAAAGTCAAATTGTCCTCTGTCACCTTCTGTCTGGTTTTCCCTGTGTCCCTCCCCTCCTCCCTATCCCATCCTCCCCTCCCTCCACCCACCCGGTAACTACCAACCACTCTCTTATCCATATCTAACAGTCTCACTTTTGTGTCCCACCTATGTATGAAATCATACTGTTCTCAGTTTTTTTTTTTTAATTTACTTATTTCACTCCGTATAATGTTATCAAGGTACATCCATTTTCTTGTAAATGATCCGATGTCATCATTTCTTATGGCTGAGTAGTATTCCATAGTATATATGTACCAAGGCTTTTTAATCCACACATCTTCTGACGGGCACTAGGGCTGTTTCCAGATCTTCGCTATTGTGAACAATGCTGCCACGAACATAAGGGCGAATTTCTTCTTTTTGAACAGTGCTACGGTGTTCTTAGGGTATATTCCTATAAGTGGATTAGCCGGGTCAAAAGGCAGTTCGACTTTTAATTTTTGAGGAATCTCCAAACTGTTTTCCACAGTGGCTGCACCAGTCTGCATTTCCACCAGCAATGCAGGAGGGTTCCCTTTTCTCCACATCCTCGCCAGCACTTATTCTGTGTTGTTTTGCTGATGAGTGCCATTCTGACTGGTATGAGGTGATATCTCATTTTGGTTTTAATTTGCATTGCTCTAATGATTAGTGATGTTGAGCATTTTTCCATATGTCTTTTGGCAATCTGTATGACATTTCTGGAGAAATTTCTATTCATTTCTTTTTCCCATTTTTTATTTGGATTGTTTGTCTTCCTGGTGTTGAGTTTTATAAGTTCTTTATAAATTTTAGTTATTAACCCCTTATCAGATGTGCTGTCGAATATGTTCTCCCATTGTGTGGTTTGTCTTTTTATTCTGTTCTTATTGACTTTAGCTGTGCAAAAACTTTTTAGTTTGATGTAGTCCCATTTGTTTATCTTGCGTTTTATTTCATTTCCCGAGGAGATAAATCGGTAAATATATTGCTGCTACAGATGTCGGAAAGCTTGCTACCTATGTTTTCTTCTAAGATGCTTATAGTTTCACAGCTTACATTTAAGTCATTTATCGATTTTGAGTTTGTTTTTGTGAATGGTGTAAGTTGATGGTCTAGTTTCATTTTTTTGCATATAGATGTCCAATTTGCCCAGCACCATTTGTTAAAGAGGCTGTCTTTACTCCATTGTATGTTCTTTCCTCCTTTGTCAAATATCAGTTGTCCATAAAGCTGTGGGTTTATTCCTGGGTTCTCTGTTTTGTTTCATTGATCAATGTGCTTGTTCTTATGCCAGTACCAGGCTCTCTTGAGTATAATGGCCTTGTACTAAACCTTGATATCCGGAAGAGTGATACCTCCTGCTTTATTTTTTCTTTTTAAGATTGCTGAGGCTATTCGTGTTCTTTTTTGGTTCCAAATAAATTATTGGAATATGTGTTCTATATCTTTGAAGTATGTCATTGGTATTTTAATTGGTATTACATTGAATTTATAAATTGCTTTAAATAATATAAACATTTTAATGACGTTTATTTTTCCTAGCCATGAGCATGGTATATGCTTCCACTTGTTTGTATCTTCCTTGAATTCTTTTATCAATGTTCTATAATTTTCCGAGTACAAGTCCTTAACCTCCTTGGTTAAATTTACTACTAGGTACTTTATTTTTTTGGCTGCAATAGTGGAGGGGATTGTTTCCTTAATTTCTATTGCTGAGAGTTCATTGTTGCTATATAGAAATGCCTCTGATTTCTGAGTATTAATTTTATATCCTGCCACCTTGCTGAATTCATTTATAAGAACCAGTAGTTTTTTGACTGAGACTTTAGGGTTTTCTATATACAATATTATATCATCTGCAAATAGTGACAGTTTTACTTCTTCTTTTTCAATCTGGATGCCTTTTATTTCTTTATCTTGTCTGATTGCTGTAGCTAGGACTTCCAGAACTATGTTAAATGAAAGTGTGAAAGTGGGCACCCCTGCCTGTTTCCTGATCTTAAGGGGATTGCTTTTAATTTTTGTCCATTTAGTATGATGTTTGCTCTGGGTTTGTCGTAGTTGGCCTTTATCATGTTAAGGAATGTTCCCTGTAATCCCACTTTACTGAGAGTTTTGAGCATGAATGGGTGCTGGATTTTATCAAATGCCTTTTCTGTATCTATTAAAATTATCATGTGAATTTTGTCCTTCCTTTTGTTTATGTGATGAATCACATTGATTGATTTGCGAATATTGAATCAGCCTTGCATCTCCAGAATAAATCCCACTTGATCATGGTGTATGATTTTTTTCATATATTGCTGGATCTGGTTGGCCAATATTTTGTTGTGAATTTTAGCATCTAAATTAATCATTTATATAGGCCTATAATTTTCTTTCTTTGTGTTGTCTTTGTCTGGTTTTGGAATCAGAATTATGCTCACCTCATAAAAGGAGTTTGGAAATATTCCTTCCTCTGGAATTTTTTGAAATAGCTTGAGGAGGATAGCAGTTAGTTCTTCTTTGAATTTTTGATAGAATTCACTTGTGAAGCCATCAGGCCCTAGACTTTTCTTTCGTGGAGTTTTTTGATAACTGTTTCGATCTCATTTGTTGTAATTGGTCTGTTTAGGTGTTCTGATTCTTCCAGATTGATTTTTGGAAGGTTATATGATTCAAGAAATTTGTTCATTTCACCTAGATTGTCTAATTTTTTGGCATAGAGTTCTTCATAGTATTTTCTTACAATGCCTTGTATTTCTGTTGTGTCAGTTGTTATTTCTCCACTGTCCTTTTTAATTTTATTTATTTGAGACCTCTCTCTTTTTTTCTTGGTGAGTCTAGTTAAAGTTTCATCAATCCTGTTTACCTTTCCAAAGAACCTGCTTCTTGTTTCATTGATCCTCTGTATTTTTTTCTTAGCCTCTATGTCATTTATTTCTGTTCTGATCTTTTTATTATTACCTTCCTTCTACTTGTCTTGGGTTTTATTTGCTGTTGTTTTTCTAATTCTTGTAGATGCAGGGTCTGGTTGCTTATTTGAGCTTTTTCTAGCTTCTTATCATATGCCTGTAATGCAATGAACTTCCCTCTCAGTACTGTTTTTTTGTGTTTCATAAATTTTGAGTTGATGTATGCTCATTATCATTTGTTTCTAGAAACTTTTTTATTTCTTCTTTGATCTCATTGTTAATCCATTCATTATTTAATATCATGCTATTTAGTTTCCAAGTGTTTGAGTATTTTTCAGTTTTTCATTTTTGGTTAATTTCTAGTTTTATGGCATTGTGATAAGAGAAAATGCTTGATATGGTTTCAATTTTCTTAAATTTATTGAGACCATTCTTGTGTCCTAACATATGGTCTATCCTAGAAAACGTACCATGAGCGCTTGAGGAATGTATATTCTACTGCTTTAGCGTGAAAAGTTTTGAAGATATCTATTAAATCAAGTTGATCTAGTGTCTCCTTTAAGTCTGCTGTTTCTTTATTAATTTTCTTTCTTGTGTATCTATCCAGTGTTGTTAGTGGGGTATTGAAATCCCCTACTATGATAGTATTGCAGTTAATCTCACACTTTATATCCATCAAAGTCTTCTTTATGTATGTCAGGACTTCTATATTGGTTGCGTTGAAATTTATAATTGTTATATCTTCCTGTTGAATTGTTCCCTTTATCATTATGTAGTGTCCTTCGTTATCTCTTACTACAGCCTTTGTTTTAAAGTCCATTTTGTCAGATATAAGTACTGCTACCCTGGCTTTTTTTTTTCATTTCCATTTGCATGAAATATTTTTTCTACCCATTTGCCTTCAGTCTATGTTCATTTTTTGTTTTAAGGTGTGTCTCTTGTAGACATCATATGTATGGGTCCTGTTTTTTTATCCAGGCAACTACCCTATTTCTTTTGATTCAATCGTTTAATCCATTTACATTTAAGGTTATTATTGATATGTAGTTGTTTATTGCCATTTTATTCTTTAAAGCTGTAATCTTTTGCTATATTCTTTCTTCCCTTTGAATTGTTCACAACAGACACCTTAGTATCTCTTGCAGAATTGGTTTGGTTTTAATGAATTTCTTGAGGCTTTCTTTGTCTAAAATCAGGGTTCTGTAGGGCACCTCATATGTCTAAGAGGTAGAATTTCATGCTGACAGTTTATATCAGCCTGCCATAAGCCAGGAGGGTTTGCTACCTCCACAAGGAGAGCAGCTGGTGATGGACAAAGAGAGTGGCCATCCCCTCTAAATTTCTCTACCTTTCCCCAATCCATTTGTGTGCTGTGACTGTGTCTGTCATAGGAGGAATGGGGGGCTCTCAGAGAAATCTGACTCCCCTGACCATCAAGAATTTTAAGAAAGTGTTCTCTAGGGATTACAGAGTCACATGTCCCCAGGGAAATTGAGAACCTTGTGTGAACTGGAATGGACCATGGTTGGGGTTGGGTGGCCACCAGAGGGGAGCTTGGATAATGCAACTTTGTAGAAAATGTGACAGATAGTCACTGGAGACCCAGGCCACTCCAACCAGTTTTCTTATATAGACACTTGGTTTACTCTAGTGTTGCACCCTCCCCCTTGGCTCAGAGGTCCAGCATCCATAGTACTCATAGCAAAAGCAGGGAAGCATTCCATCCAGCGCAGGCAGCTGCCACCTCCAGTACCAGAAATCTTAGCTTTTAGTGAACTGAAAGAAGCAAACCTTGGCCTCTAGTGAACCAGCAGAAGCAGCAATTTTTCCACCTCCTTACATATTAGCAAGGCTTAATCCTTCCTTACCTGGTCCCTCCTCCATTTCAGAGACTGCCACAGACTCAGGCCTTTCATCGCCAGGCACATTGAGCTCTAGCATAAGTTCTCCTGAGCTGGAGACACATCCCATTGCTCTGCCAGAGTCAGTCCCCAGCTCTCCTCCTCTGAAATGCAGGTCTGGTGTGCAGATGCCTCTGAGAGAAGTACATGATGGAATGGCAAGTGTTAGTGTACCAACTTTTTACCACCACTGATCTTCTCAGTTGGAAGCACCATAATCCCTCTTATACAGAAAAGACTCAGGCCTTAACAGATCTTATGCAATCCATATTTCAAACTCACAATCCTATGTGGGTGGATTGCTATAAGTTACTCCTGGCTCTGTTTAACAGAGGAAAGGTGCCAAGTAATCCAAGCGGAAACTAAGTGCTGGAGGAAAGTGCCCCTGAGGAACATCAGAACCCACAGGCTATCCACAGGTGTATCCACAGGCTCAGTTGCCAGGAGATCCTAAGTGGGGCCCAAATGATGAAGATGACTTGCAGTAGCTAAAGAAATACAGGGAAGCCCTCCTTCAAGGTCTACAAAAGGGAGAACAGGGAGCCACTAACATTAACAAAGTGACTGAGACTTTGCAAAGGAAAGATGAGAGTCCAGGTGATTTTTATGAGACGTTATGAGACGTCTACAGAATTTTTGCTTCTTTTGATCTGGAAAGTCCAGAAAACCAGAGGATGACTAATATGGCTTTTGTCAGCCACAGTACAATAGACATGAAAAAAGAAGCTTCAATGGCTAGAAGGCTTTGCAGGAATTAACACCTCCCAGCTTCTAGAAGTGCTCAATAAGGTTTATGTTAACAGAGAAGCTGAAAGCAGAAAATAAGAGGATCACTGAATGAAAAATAAGGCTGACCTCATTGCTGCTGCCCTGAGCAAGGGGGGCAAAGGGAAAGGGAATCCTCCCCATTCCAAATGGGAAAAAGGTAGGTAGGGAAAAGAAAAAACAAGCAGGTGAGCCCCCCCTTGCAATATGCTGTCGGAAAACCGATCATTGGAAGAATGAATGTCTTAACCAGAGACATGGGGAAGGCAACCTAGCTGGCCTCTGCCAAGGAGGCAGGCACACTGTTCAATGTAGCAGGGGCTACTCTGTTTGAATGAGCTCAATTGGACTCAGAAGCCCCTGATAAGTCTATGGTTCATATGATGGTAGGAGGCCAGCAAATAGACTTCCTAGCTGATATGGGGGCTGAGTACCCGGTAGTGACTCAGATAGTGGCGCTGCTCTCCTCCTGTAAATTGGACATCGTAGGGGCCACTAGAACATGGGCAGAATAGGCATTCTGCCAGCCACACAAGTGCTCCCTAGGAGGTCATGAATTAATGCACCAGTCCCTGTATATGCCTGACTGACCACTGCCCCTGATGGGACGTAATCTGCTGAGCAGATTAAGGGCCACTATATCTTTTGCTGATAACGGCTGGCTAGACCTGCTAGTGCCAGAGCCTAGGCTTTTTTTTACCCTAACCATTCCCAGAGAAAGGCAGTGGATGGTTTTTTGCCACCAAACCTGGAAAAATGCCCATCCTTAAGGTGATGCAGAGATGGTCCAAAGTCGGAGCTGAGGACAATCTTCCTAGGCTGGTGATAAACCAAGCACCGGTGTAAATAGAGTTAAAACCTGGGTCCCTGCCTGTTAGCCAGAGATAGTACCAGATTCCTTGAGAGGCCTTGGAAGGAATCCAGGTGCATTTGAAGAAGTTCAAGGAGCATGGCATTATCATCCCATGCCAGTTTCCCTGGAACACTCCTTTGCTTCCTGTTAGGAAACCAGGCACCAACAATTATCAACCAGTATAAAACCTGAGGGCAATAAACCAGGCAACATAACTTTGCCTCCAACAGTACCAAACACTTACACCCTCCTAAGCCTCCTCCCTGCTCAAGCCTGCTACTTCACTTGCTTAGACTTAAAAGATGCCTTCTTCAGTATAAGACTAGCTCTGGAGAGCTGTGAACTGTTTGCCTTCCAGTGGGAAGACCCAGCTACAGAAGCAAAAGTGCAGCACATTTGGACCTGACTTCCACAAGGGTTCAAGAACTCCCCCGCCATCTTTGGGGAGGCCCTTGCTTGTGACTTTAAGCAGTTTCCATCACAGAACATTAGGAAATCACGTGAGGGTCAAGGATTGGAATCCAGTTTCCCTCTGGCCCAAGTGGAATGGACCCTACACCATAATCCTGGCCACTCCTGTGGCTGCCAAGGCCAAAGGCATACCCACCTGGATTCACCACAGCTAGCTGAAGCCATGTTTACAGAGACACCCCTGTGGACAGCACATATGAACTCTACCAACCCTTGTAAGCTGACATTGAAGAAGATGACATGCCCTGCTCCAGCCACAAACTGGGAGCTGGCTGGTCAAAGCCTGAGGAACCTCATCATGGGGCTCCTTATAATTGGACTATGAGGAGGGAGGGAAGTCAGGGCAGAAGACTGAAAATTATGCATCCATGTCACCAAAGAGGACCAGAAAGTTTCCACTACTCTGATATTCTACTATTTCTGAGTGTGAAGGAACTCAAAAAGGGACCTGTACATATAATAAGACCCAATATTCAGTATGTGATCCAGGAAATAACCAGCCCTATATCTGTTCTGTTATAACCCTACAGGTCCCCACACCTCAATAGTATTTAAAGTAAAAGTAGCAATAGCATAGTGGGGAAATAGAAAGATGGACCAACAATAGCCCAAACCAGGGTCAAGAGGACCTCTGATCAGGTTACATTAAGGTTTGATGCATGTGCAGCTATAAATTATTAATCAAGATGGTGTGGTTCCTTTAGCTGGGAAAAGCTACATGGTAAAAGAAAAGTATATATGCACATAGTTACCCCTGTACAACCAACTGTGCATATTGGTCATGTGTGCTATGGGCTACCTGGGAAAGAAATAGTTCTAAGAAAAGGGAAGTATATTTGAGAAAGGGGTTAGCTCTGTCAAACTGCAAAACCCATGAGTGCAATCCTTTAGAGCTAGTTATTACCAATCATCTGGACCCCTCTGGAAAGTCAGGGAAGTGTTAATACTTGGCATTGATGAAACAGGGTTAAACCCCTTTATTCCGATCATTATTTGAGGCAAGGTGCAGAACCACCCAACTCAAGCCTTTCAAGTCTACAGGTCTTTCTATGAAGAGGCAAACAAGCCCCTGCCCCCACCACCCCAACACACTAAAAACTTGATCCTCAGATTAGCAGAAGAAATAGCTCATTACCTGAAACTCACCCCTATTATGTGTGTGTGGGTACTCTGATAGGGAATCAATGCCCATGGGAAACCAAGCAACTGTTTCCACTGAGGCTTTGCCAAATACCACAGCCCTCTGGATCACTGAAGACAGTCAGTGGATCCTAAAACATACTATTATAGAACAGTGCTGATTAGCCAGAGGAGGAGAAAATTATACTGAATCAGTGGGGGAATTGACTTGCCTCAGCCAACAGTATTATAATGCATCTTCTGACAAGAGCATGAGATAGGAAAATCAAACAGAAAAAAATCAGTTGGCAAGGTTTCTAAGGTGACCAACTCTTTTACAATGAAAAGGACAAAAATCAATGAAGAAAATAATATCATAAATAAAAAAGCATTTTATTTATTGCAATAATAATACATTATAATATGATAAATGCATAAAACATTTGTAATATTTTATATTATAATTATGCTTACATGCCTATTAATTTTTAATAATAATTGTAAGAAAAAAGTACTCATTTAGATACAAATACATCACATCACATGCAATGGATTGACTGCATCGATCGAATACGAACATTTACAGATTAGTCATCCAATATTAAAAAGGAGGACATGTAGAAGGACACTTTTTGAGGGAGGAAAGAACTTACAAAAGAAAGACTGTCCTCCCTAAAGGAGGATGATTGCTCACCTTAAAGGTTTCCACAGTTGGCCGAGGTCTGGCACACTCCTGGCCGAGCCCAAGACTAGGTAGTGCCAAACAGACTCTTGGTTCTGTGGAAACCAGTCCTACATCCGTTCAGTTACCAGGCCCCCCAACCCTTGTACTGAGCAAAGACAGAACTCCAGATAAGAGAAAGGAAGGATGATGAATGGCCCCCAGAATAGATATTCCAATACTATGGGCCCACCACCCAGGCAGAAGATAGATCTTGGGGGTACTGTACCCCCATTTATATGTTAAACTGGATTAATGGATTGCAAGTGCTCTTAGATATTATTACCAACGAAATAGAAGAGATCTGACTCTCCTTGCATACCAACAAACCCAAATGCGAACTGTCATCTATCAGAACAAGGTGGCATTGGACTATCTATTGGCAGCAGAAGGAAGAGTATGTGGGAAGTTTAACCTTACTAATTGTGGCCTACAGATAGATGACCAGGGCCAGGTCATTCAGAGTCTTGTAGAAAAGATGGCAAAATTAGTATATGCGCCAGTACAAAAATGGCATTGATGGGACCCCAATAGCCTTTTTGGGGGATGGTTCTTAGCTCTAGGGGGGCTTCAAAACCTTGATATTAGCTTTGCTACTTTATAGGCCTGTGTTTGTTGCCACTATTAGTAAGAACCCTAAAAAGCATGATAGAGACCATAGTACAGCAATGAACCGCAGCTCATAGTATATTTTACTCACCACTACCATGCTCTCCCCCGGAGTCTGGATTAAGGAAGTAAGTCTCCAGTATGAAAGAGACTTGTTCCCATTTCTGGAGTCTCAAAGGGAGGAATAAGGGAGAAGGGCTGAGTTAGTTGTGGTTTGTTGAAAAGTAACAAACCACAGTTGTAGCCCCTTTATCAGCTCCCTGAAATGAACTTGCAGCACCAGAAAGGAAAATGAGATATGTGAATAGTAAAGGACAGACAGTCCAAACCTCCCTTCATAGGCCCGCCCCTCCCAGAGACTTGAACTTCAGGTAGGTCTACACACAAAGATGTCAAAGAAATGAAGCACATTTCACATGAAAGCAAAAACTGCAAAGGTATGTAAGACTCAGAAAACTAACTTCCAGGAGCTCATGTTTTGTACCTATTGTTGGGTCACACTGCTCCACCAGCTAAAATAAACCCTCCTTCCTCCAGCGTCTTTGTCCTCATTTGATTCCTGCAACAACCCAACAGTTTGCTTCAGTATGACCCAAGTAATAATTGTGAAAAAATTGGAAAACTACTTTGTTTTATTTTCACTTTGTAAAAAAAGAAAACTTTGTGAATAAACATGCATGTTGGAAATAACAGTACAGAAAGCTTTTATTAATAAATTATATCCAGAAATTTCAAAGAAAGAATCTATTTACCTTTAATTAGGTCTGTGTATAGTTATTTTTCTACACCCTGTGTACAAAGCACCTAATATATGTAAGACTACATAAGTTAATAAATCTGTATTCTTACCAATTTATGCAGCCACCATTCTTTGCATATTGATTTTTCTACCATGAAGATGTCTACCTATGATAGATACCCTGCACCATTTAATACCTCTTCTGGTTTTTTACTCCCATGTAGAAGACAAGAATTAACCAGCAGCAGGACATTACATTCCCAATGGGCAAAAGTGTTCTTGTTCCATTAAATTAGATTTGTGCTATGTCTACTAGAATGCAATCTGAAACAATTAAGTAAGGCCTGACCAGGTGGAGGCGCAGTGGATTGAGCATCTGACTGGGATGTTGAGGACCCAGGTTCGAGACCCCGAGGTCGCCAGCTTGAGTGCAGGCTCATCTGGTTTGAGCAAGGCTCACCAGCTTGAGCCCAAGGTCACTCACACAAGCACGGGGGCACTCGATCTGCCGTACCCCCACAGTCAAGGCACATGTGAGAAATCAATCAATGAACAACTAAGGAGCCTCAATGAAGAATTGATATTTCTTGTCTCTCTCTCTTTCTGTCTGTCTGTCCCTATCTGTCCCTCTCTCTGATTCTGTCTCTGCCACAAACAAACAAACAAAAAATTAAGAGGTTGATAAATTCTGCAAGTGGAAGTACTCTAGGATAAAGAATAAAAAAATAAAAATATAATTGAATTAAAAATATTCAGGTGTGAGTTTAAGAATGGCAACTAAATCACACACAGCATTTAAAGTTTAGTAAGGCAAGTTTATTGGATTAGAAATGCTAAAACTGAGTTTTTAAAATATACATTTATTTAAGAAATTAATTGAATTGTGGTTAAGGAAAAAAAGAGAAAATATCCTCACCAGCTTATAAATTAAATTAAAATAATGATAAAATATTCAGAGATGAAATAGCAAAAATGTAGGAAAAAATAATCATAAAATTTTTATGTTAGAAGGTATATTTATATTTTTTTATTTTCAATTTAATAACCTAAAAGAACCAACCTTTTGTAAAAAGCTCTTTAATTTGAGCATTGATTTGTATGAAAATCTAAAATTATCTCTGGTTCTTTTTTTTTTATGTCCTGTGGTTTTTTGTTGTTTTTTTTATCATAATTTTCTTTTTCTTTTTTTTTAATGAAAAACTTAGTCATAAATTGAATGGAAAATCACAAAACCTCAAGAGTAAGGACACTTGTTAATCTAACAGATAAATAATTTTTAAATATTAATCAGAAAATATGACAGACATTTTGTGAGTTTTTAATATATTGTTATTTATTTTTTATTGAATGTATTGGGGTGACAATAGTTAAGGTAATTGTACAGGTTTCAGGTAACCAATTCTATAACTTATCTCTGTACACCATATTGTGTGTTCACCCCCCCAAGGCAAGTCTTTGTGCATCATCATTTATCCCCCCTCTATCCTCCCCCACCTCCTTATCCCCAGCCCTAGCAATTACTACACTGTTGTCTGTGCCCATAAGTTTTTTATTTTATTTTTTGTCCTTTTGGCTCAATCTTTCCACCTCCATCACCAACCTTCCTCTCCACAACAGCTGTCAGTCTGCTCTCCATGTGTTTTGTTTGTTTGTGTTATTGTTATTTCAAGAGCAAAGAAGATGACATGATGACTATAATGTTCTTTTTCCATTATTTAGGGTGATTGTGTTCAGGTATTTTTGTCTGAGTCGAACATATCTTTGACTAACAAAATTCTGAATAATATAAAAACATTTGAGGATGTTTAATAGGAGATAGAAAAAGAGTTTGAAGATCAGAGCTGTTTCTAAATATCTGAAGCATTGTCAGGTGGAACAGACATTAGGGTCATTCATTGAAACCCTTGGAGGGCAGAATGAAAACCAAATAGGTAAAAATTGCAGAAAGAATAATATTAGCTCACTGTAAAAAAGAACTGCCAAAAATTTATTTTGCTTGAAAATATGTCTGGCTTCAAGGAAGATGATACATTTCCTCTTATTAAAAATAGAGAAAAATATGAAATGACCTCTTATTATGAATGTTATAAAGATTATTTATTTAGCTAGTAAGGCTGTACTACTAAAGAGTCTTTATATTTTCTACCAAATCTAAGACCTAATATGTGTAAAATGGTTTGTGAAGTATATTCAATATTTTAAATGTCTCAAAAGTCTCCTGTTTAAAAAGCCCTCTGTCTATTATTTTTTAAATTGCTGAACAAAGCTTTTTGCAATATATGAAATTCTTCTAACTTTTCTATTTTGAACCTCAGGATTTTCCTTGGCTGACTAGATCAATCAGTTGGAGCATCCTCCTGGAGCAGAGGTTGCTGGTTGGCTTCCCTGATCAGGGCACATACAAGAAGAGCTTCATGTTCCTGTCTCTCTGTCTCACTCACTCAAAAAAATAAATATAAAAGAACCTCAGGATTTTATGTCATGTATATATAATCTGACAGATAGATAGAAAATAGACTAAAGTTATTTAATTTATGTATAATTATATAATTATTCAAGCTAATAAACTAAATGAAGCAATAAAAAAATCAAGGTCATAATTTTCATTTCACATGGCTTTATGATATAACTTGTTGTTGTTGAAGTACATACAAGGCCTAAAATAAATGAGCCCATATTCTTTTTCAAGTAAAATTTTAAATGTATTTTCTATATAAAGGTTTTATTGTTCATAACTAAACTCATTTGTAATGAGTTTTAGAAAAGTTCATAAAAAGTTAATTTTTGAGCCTGACCAGGCAGTGGCGTAGTGGATAGGGCATCAGACTGGGATGAGGAAGACCCAGGTTCGAGACCCTAAGGTTGCCAGCTTGAGTGTGGACCCATCTGGCTTGAGCAAAAACTCGCCAGTTTGGAATCAAGGTTGCTGGCTCCAGCGAGGGGTTACTCGGTCTGCTGAAGGCCTGCCGTCAAGGCACATGTGAGAAAACAATCAATGAACAACTATGGTGTTGCAACAGCAACGAAAAACTAATAATTGATGTTTCTCACCTCTCTTCATTCCTGTCTGTCTATCCCTATCTATCCCTCTCTCTCTGACTCTGACTTTCTCTCTGTCCCTGTAAAAAAAAAAAAAAAAAAAGTTAATTTTTGTGAGGACTGTGTCTTATTCTCACTTAAGTCTTTTCTATTCCAATTATTAAATGGTCACATACTATCTCCATGGTTCTACCACTTCTGTGTCTGGAAAAAGAGATGTTAGAAAATACAAACAACTAATACTGATATAGAAAAAATAACAATAAGAATGGAGATGGGAGAGGCTACTTCCAGCCTTCTAACATTTTGTGTCCTCATTTATTGAAGATAGATGAAAATTTGAACCTGGGACGCCCTCTCAAGGTCCAGCATCGTACAAACACTTAAAATATTAAGAAATGAGTGGAACCAGGACTTAAATAAAGCCAAATAAGAAATAGAGATTACAGAAGATACATAATAAATTAGCAATATACTACATATCAAAACTAGGAAACACGTGGTAAATATAAAGCAGTAGAAAATAAATTACCTTACAAGGAAGGTAAAAAAAACTAGGAGAACTGTCCCAATTATGCAATATATGGGGACTTTTTATTCTTATTTTAGTGAGAGGAGGGGAGACAGAGACAGACTCCTGCATGAACCCCAACCAGGATCCAGCCGGCAAACCTACCAGGGGGCAATGCTCTGCCCATCTGGCATCCTTTCTTTGTTGCAACCAGAGCTATTTTTTAGCACCTGAGGTGGAAGCCATGGAGCCATCCTCGGCACCTGGGGCCAACTTGCCCCAATTGAGCTATGGCTGCAGGAGGGGAAGAGAGAGAAAGAGAGAGAGAGAAGTAAAAGGGGGAGGAGTGGAAAAGCTGATGGGTGCTTCTTCTATGTGCCCTGATTGGAATCCAACCCGGGACATCTACATGCCAAGCTGATGCTCCACCAGTGAGCCAACTGGCCAGGGCCAAGATATGAGGACTTTTAAAATGGCAATCCTCAGCTATAAAGTCTTGATACAAACATTTAAATGAGTAGGAGAAAAGGAAGAGGAGCTATGGGCATCATATGTCACAAAGACTCATCTTTCCCATGTATTCCAACTATGGGACTATTTATGCCACTGTGATAATAATGATAATGAAGGTGACAATGAAAAACAAATGAATTATTCAATAAACTTATATATGCTCATGAAGGTGTGCTTCTCATTTGAGCATCTTATTGATGTCATGGAAAAAATAAAAATGCTTCTGTAATACACTTCCTAAACCTTAGATCTGATTAAGCTCTTCCAGTCTATCCTTCAAAGCCTTCTCATTGTCATGATTAATCAGCATCTCCATTTCTTATTACTCTCTCTTATTCTCTATTATTAGTGTTTTGAACTTCTTTTAAATTGTGTTTCCTGGAACATATTCTCACACCTTTACACTTTGGGTTTATATCTATAATCCCATGCTCAAGCTGGCAAACCCTATACTCAAGATGGTGAGCCCCTGCTCAAGCCGGCAACTTCGGGGTTTCAAACTTGGGTCCTCAGAATCCCTACCCAATGCTCTATTCACTGAACTACTGCCTGGTCAGGTTCTTTTAGGTTTTTGTCTAAATGTCCTTTTAGGACTTCCCAATACTCTCAATAGACAGGATAGCCATGTGATCCCAACATAACCTCTTAGGTACCTACAAGGCACCTAATACTTTATTATTTGCTCTATTTGTGTGTTCATATACTTTGAAAATATATAAATTCTCTGATAAATGAAATACCTTATCTCCAGTACTTAGCCAAGAATTTGTTACAAAATTGGAATAAAAAAAATTGTCAGAAGATAAATAAATAAATTAAGCAGAAAAGTAGGAAATGTAAGTAGGCAATGTAGAAACAAATGAGTTGGCTCCACAGCTGAGTGTATCTCCTCATCATATGTAACAAATTATTTTCTTCCCAAAGAACTTAGCCACAAGAATGGTCCTTCTTGCAAATAGAGAAATGGAGGCAGATGCTTGATGTCTTTTCTAAACCAAACAATTATTGGCAGAGATGGATAACAACACATATCTCCCAACACTTTCTGCCTCTCCCACCAAACTACAAAGACATTATACACTGGATAAGCTCCACACAAAAGGAGAAGAAAAGATATTAAATGGAATAGTGTAAAAGCAAAATGTAAGTGTAGTTTCTCTAAAGCAGGGGTAGTCAACCTTTTATTACCTACCACCCACTTTTGTATCTCTGTTAGTAGTAAAATTTTCTAAACACCCACCGGTTGCATAGTAGTGGAGATTTATAAAGTAGGGAAGTAACTTTACTTTATAAAATTGATAAAGCAGAGTTACAGCAAGTTAAAGCATATAATAATAATTACTTACCAAGTACTTTATGTCAGGTTTTCGCTAAGTTTGGCAGAATAAATCTTTACAAAACAGCTTACTATAGTTAAATCTATCTCTTTTTTAAAAATTTTAATGGGTGACATTAATAAATCAGGGTACATATGTTCACAGAAAACTTCTCTCAGTTATTCCAACATTTAATTATGTTACATACCCATCACCCAAAGTCAAATTGTCCTCCGTCATCTTCTATCTGGTTTTCTTTGTGCTCCTCCCCTCCCAAACCCCTCCTTGTTCTCCACTCCCCCGCAACCCCCACCTCCCGTTTACCACACTCTTGTAAATGTCTCTTAGTCTCATTTATATGTCCCTCCTAAGTATGGAATCATACACTTCTTGTTTTTTTCTGACTTACTTATTTCACTCCATATAATGTTATCAAGGTCCATTCATGTTGTTATAAATAATCCAATGTCATCATTTCTTACGGCTGAGTAGTATTCCATAGTATATGCATTCCACATGTTCTTTATCCAGTCATTTATTGAAGGGTTTTTGGTTGTTTCCATGTCTTGGCCACTGTGAATAATGCTGCAATGAACATGGGGCTGCATGTGTCTTTACGTACCAGTGTTTCTGAGCTTTGGGGGTATATACCCAGTAGAGGGATTGCTGGGTCATATGATAGCTCTATTTTTAGGTTTTTGAGGAACCACCATACTTTCTTCCATAATGGTTCTACTACTTTACATTCCCACCAATAGTGCATGAGGGTTTCTTTTTCTCCACAGCCTCTCCAACATTTGTTATTACCTGTCTTGTTGATAATAGCTAATCTAACAGACATGAGGTGGTATCTCATTGTAGTTTTGGTTTACATTTCTCTAAAGGCTAATGAAGATGAGCATCTTTCCATATATATGTGGGCCACTTGTATTTCTTCCTGGAAGAAGTGTCTTTTCATATCCTCTTCTCATTTTTTATTGGGTTATTTGTTTGTTTGTTGTTGAGTTTTATGATTCCTTTGTATATTTTGAATATTAGGCCCTTATCTGTGCTGTTGTTCGAAAATATCATCTCCTATTTAGTTGGCTGTCTGTTCTTTTTTTTTTTTTATTAACTTTAATAGGGTGACACCAATAAATCAGGGTATATATGTACAATGAAAACATCTCCAGATTATCTATCTTATCATTCAATTGTGTTGCATACCCATCACCAAAAGTCAAATTGTCCTCTGTCACCTTCTATCTGGTTTTCCCTGTGCCCCTACCCTTCTCCCTATCCCATCCTCCTCTCCCTCCCCCCACCCCCGTAACCACCACACTCTTGTCCATGTCTCATTCTCACTTTTATGTCCCACCTATGTATGAAATCACGCTGTTCTCAGTTTTTTTTTTTCTGATTTACTTATTTCACTCCGTATAATGTTATCAAGGTACAACCATTTTGTTGTAAATGATCCGAAGTCATCATTTCTTATGGCTGAGTAGTATTCCATAGTATATATGTACCATAGCTTTTTAATCCACTCATCTTCTGACAGACACTTGGGCTGTTTCCAGATCTTCGATATTGTGAACAATGCTGCCACAAACATGGGGGCACATTTCTTCATTTTGAACAGTGTTATGGTGTTCTTAGGGTATATTCCTAAAAGTAGGATAGCCGGGTCAAAGGTAGTTCAACTTTTAATTTTTTGAGGAATCTCCAAACTGTTTTCCACAGTGGCTGCACCAGTCTGCATTCCCACCAGCAGTGCAGGAGGGTTCCCTTTTCTCCACATCTCGCCAACACTTATTCTGTGTTGTTTTCCTGATGAGAGCCATTCTGACTGGTGGGAGGTGATATCTCATTGTGGTTTTAATTTGCATTACTCTAATGATTAGTGATGTTGAGCATTTTTTCATATGTCTTTTGGCCATCTGTATGTCTTCTTTGGAGAAACTTCTATTCATTTCTTTTTTCCATTTTTTGATTGGATTGTTTGTCTTCCTGGTGTTGAGTTTTATAAGTTCTTTATAAATTTTGGTTATTAACCCCTTATCCGACGTGCTGTCGAATATGTTCTCCCATTGTGTGGTTTGTCTTTTTATTCTGTTCCTATTGTCTTTAGCTGTGCAAAAACTTTTTAGTTTGACATACTCCCATTTGTTTATCTTGCCTTTTATTTCAGTTGCCGGTGGAGATAAATCTGTAAATATATTGCGGCTACAGATGTCGGAAAGCTTGCTGCCTATGTTTTCTTCTAAGATGCTTATAGTTTCATGGCTTATGCTTAGTCTTTTATCCATTTTGAGTTTGTTTTTGTGAATGGTGTAAGTTGATGGTCTAGTTTCATTTTTTTGCAGGTAGATGTCCAATTTTCCCAACACCATTTGTTAAAGAGGCTGTCTTTACTCCATTGTATGTTCTTTCCTCCTTTGTCAAATATCAGTTGTCCATAAAGCTGTGCATTTATTTATGGGTTCTCTATTCTATTCCATTGATCAATGTGTCTGTCTTATGCCAATACCAAGCTGTCTTGAGTATAATGGCCTTGTAGTAGACCTTGATATCCGGGAGAGTGGTACCTCCTGCTTTATTTATTTCTTTTTAAGATTGCTGAGGCTATTCGTGTTCTATTTTGGTTCCATATAAGTTTTTGAAATATGTTTTCTATATCTTTGAAGTATGTCATTGGTATTTTAATTGGTATTGCATTGAATTTATAAATTGCTTTGGGTAGTATAGATATTTTAATAATGTTTATTCTTCCTAGCCATGAGCACAGTATATGCTTCCACGTGTTTGTATCTTCCTTGATTTCTTTTATCAATCTTTTATAACTTTCCGAGTACAAGTCCTTAACCTCCTTGGTTAAATTTACTCCTAGGTACTTTATTTTTTTGGCTCCAATAGTGAAGGGGATTGTTTCCTTAAGTTCTTTTGCTGAGAGTTCATTGTTGGTATATAAAAATGACTCTGATTTCTGAATATTAATTTTATATCCTGCCACCTTGCTGAATTCATTTATAAGGTCAGTAGTTTTTTGATTGAGACTTTAGGGTTTTCAATATACAATACATCATCTGCAAATAGTGACAGCTTTACTTTTTCTTTTCCAATTTGGATGCCTTCTATTTCTTTTCTTCTCTGATTGCTATACCTAGGACTTCCAGAACTATGATGAATAAGAGTGGTGAAAGTGGGCACCCCTGCCTGTTTCCTGATCTTAAGGGGATTGCTTTTAATTTTTGTCCATTTAGTATGATGTTTGCTCTGGGTTTGTCATAGATGGCCTTTATCATGTTAAGGAATGTTCCCTGTATTCCAACTTTACTGAGAGTTTTGAGCATGAGTGGGTGCTGAATTTTATCAAATGCCTTTTCTGCATCGATTAAAATTATCATGTGATTTTTGTCCTTCCTTTTGTTTATGTGATGAATCACATTGATTGATTTGCGAATATTGAACCAGCCTTGCCTCTCCATAATAAATCCCACTTGATCATGGTGTATGATTTTTTTTATATATTGCTGGATCTGATTGGCTAACATTTTGTTGAGGATTTTGGACTCTAAATTCATCAGGGATATAGACCTATAGTTTTCTTTCTTTGTGTTGTATTTGCCTGGTTTTAAAATCAGAATTATGCTCGCCTCATAAAAGGAGTTTGGAAGTCTTCCTTCCATTTGAATTTTTTGAAATAGCTTGAAGAGGATAGCAGTTAGTTCTTCTTTAAATTTTTGATAGAATTCACTTGTGAAGCCATCAGGCCCAGGACTTTTCTTTTTTGGGAGTTTTTTGAAAACTGTTTTGATTTCATTTATTGTAATTGTTCTGTTTATGTGTTCTGATTCTTCCAGATTGATTTTTGGAAGTTTATAAGATTCAAAAAATTTGTCCATTTCATCTATATTGTCTAATTTTTTGGCATAGAGTTCTTCATAGTATTTTTTTACAATGCTTTGTATTTCTGTTGTATCAGTTGTTATGTCTCCACTGTCATTTTTAATTTTATTTATTGAGACCTCTCTCTTTTTTTCTTGGTGAGTCTAATTAAAGGTTCATCAATCCTGTTTACCTTTTCAAAGAACCAGCTTCTGGTTTCATTGATCCTCTGTATTGTTTCCTTAGCCTCTATGTCATTTATTTCTGTTCTGATCTTTATTATTTTCTTTCTTCTACTTGCCCTGGGTTTTATTTGCTGTTGTTTTTCCAGTTCTTTTAGATACAGGGTCAGGTTGCTTATTTGAGCTTTTTCTAGCTTCTTATGATATGCCTGTAGTGCAATGAATTTCCCTCTCAGTACTGCTTTTGCTATGTCCCATAAATATTGAGTTGATGTATGCTCATTATCATTTGTTTCTAGAAGTTTTTTATTTCTTCTTTGATCTCATTTTAATCCATTCATTATTTAATAACATGCTATTTAGTTTCCAAGTGTTTGAGTATTTTTCAGTTTTTCTTTTGTGGTTAATTTCTAGTTTCATGGCATTGTGATCAGAGAAAATGCTTGATATGATTTCAAACTTCTTAAATTTATTGAGACCATTTTTGTGTCCTAACATGTGGTCTATCCTAGAAAACGTACCATGAGCGCTTGAGAAGAATGTATATTCTACTGCTTTAGGGTGAAAATTTCTGAAGATATCTATTAAATCAAGTTGATCTAGTGTATCCTTTAAGTCTGCTGTTTCTTTATTAATTTTCTTTCTTGTGGATCTATGCAGTGTTGTTAGAGGGGTACTGAAATCCCCTACTATGATAGTATTGCTGTTAATCTCGACCTTTATGTCCATCAAAGTCGGCTTTATGTATGTCGGAGATCCTATATTTGGTGCACAGATATTTATGTTATATCTTCCTGTTGAATTGTTCCCTTTATCATTATGTAGTGTCCTTCTTTATCTCTTACTACAGCCTTTGTTTTAAAGTCCATTTTGTCAGCTATAAGTACTGCTACCCTGGCTTTTCTTTCATTTCCATTTGCATGAAATTTTTTTTTTCATCCACTTACCTTCAGTCTATGTGCATCTTTTATTTTAAGGTGTGTCTCTTGTAGACAGCATATGTATGGGTCTTGTTTCTTTATCCATGCAGCTATCCTATGTCTTTTGATTGGATCATTTAATCCATTTACATTTAAGGTTATTATTGATATGTAGTTGTTTATTGCTATTTTATTCTTTAAAGCTATATTCTTCTTTTGCTATATTCTTTCCTCCGTTTGAACAGTTCACAACAGGCCCCTTAGTATCTCTTGCAGAATTGGTTTGGTTTTTATGAATTCCTTCAGGCTTTCTTTGTCTAGAAAGCTCTTTATTTCTCTTTCAATTTTAAACGTTAGCCTTGCTGGATAGAGTAGTCTTGGTTGTAGGTTCTTGTTCTGCATTACTTTGATTATATCTTGCCATTCCCTTCTGGCCTCAAGTGTTTCTGTTGAGAAGTCCGATGTCATCCTAATGGGGGCTCCTTTGTAGGTGATAGCCTTTTTTTCTCTAGCAGCTTTTAAAATTTTTTCTTTATCCATTAACTTTGGTATTTTAACTATGATGTGTATTGGTGTAGATCTTTTTGGGTTTCTCTTTAATGGAGTCTGTGTGCTTCTTGAACGTGTGGAATGTTTCCCAGCCTTAATTTAGGAAAGTTTTCTGCTATGATTTGATTGAACAAAGTTTCCATTTCCTGTCCTCTCTCCTCTTCTTCAGGCACCCCTATGATTGAATGTTGTTTCTCTTCATGTTGTCACAGAGCTCCCTTAGAGTTCCTCACATTTTTTGAGTCTCTTTTCCTTTTTTCTTCTCTGCTTCTGTAACTTTGTTTATTGTGTCCTCTAACTCGCTGATTCGATTCTCAGCGTGGTTCATCCTGCTTTTAATTCCTTCCTATGTGGTCTTCAGTTCTGATACTGTATTTGTCATTTCTGTCTGATTCTTTTTTATTATTTCGGTTTCGTGCTTTATACTTGTTATCTCTTAATTTAGGTGTTCATAGTTACTATCCATTGTTGCTCTAATTTCTTTGAACATCCTAACTATCATTATTCTAAATTCTGCTTCTGGTAGTTGGTTATATCTGGTTCATTCAGGTCCTTCTCTGGGGATTTCTCTTGATTCATTTTGTTTGCATTCCTCTGCCTGCCCATTTTATCTGTGTATAGGCAAGTTGTGGCCACTGGAGTCCAGTAGGTGTTGCCTTGTGTTCTCTAGGTGTGGTCTGTCTGAAGCCCTCCACCCCCTCTGCCGCTGCTTAGGGTGTTTGGGTATGGGTGTTGCCAGTGACAGCCTACTTAGGCTGTTGCTGTGATTTCCGCTTCTCCTTCACAGGAGGGGCTGTCACTCAAGCCACAAGCCTTAGCACCAAGGGCAGAGGTGAGCACCTTTGCTCAGTTGCGGACCCAGCCCATTTTTGGAATGCTTACGCCCAGCCCCCGCAGTCAGAGCCTGCTTGCCACAGTTTTGCAGGTTGGGCGGGGTTTTTGATGTGCTCTCATATGTTAGCCTTTGCCCATTCTCTATTTAGCCCTACCCTTGAGGCCAGGGCCCTCCTGCGCTGAGTCTCAAACCGCAATTTATTCGGCTGGGCATGTGTGCTGGCGTGAGCTCAGCTGCTAGCTTCCGATTGATCTGGACTCTACCACGCCCCCACGTTAGGAACCAGCTCGCGCACGTAGGATGGCAAACCACCGAGATTTCTCTGGCTGGGCGGGGCTAGTAGCATGAGCTCAGCCACGAAAGCCAGTTCGCATGCATGTAGGATGGCAAACCACCGGGGTTTCTCAGTTCGAGCAGGGTTGGCAGCGTGAGCTCAGCCATGAGCCCCTCGCCCGTCCCTGGTCCTAGCCCTGTCCCCGCAGTCAGGGCCTGTTTGCGCGGGTTCACAGAGCAGATGTCTGCCCGTATTTTTCCCTGCAAGTGGGGTCACAGGCGGGCCCGCAGCTGCCGGACCGCTTTCGCGCGTCCCCTCCGCCCCTGCTGGGCTAGACCGAGCTCACATCAGTTGTGCCTCTGCCCACGCCGACAGTATTGCGTTTCAGCGTCCTGCCGCCACCATCCCTTCAGCAACCCTCACGATGGCAGTGCTCTAAGTCTCCACACTGTAGGCTTGGGAGCTCCCTCCCTCTAAGCAGCTCTGCTCTAATTGCCGCGGGAGAGTTTGTTTGACTAGTGTTCTGTCTCCCTTTTCTGGTATTGCTAGTTCCAGGGGAAATATTCGTTTTTGATTAGGGAAAAGACTTAGCCCAGGGTTCAGGGTGGCTGTCCCTCAGAGTGTCCCGGTGCCTTCAGTTTACTCTCTGTTCCCGCTGCTCTGTTCCTCTCCTCTGTCCTTGTTCCCCAGAGCCCCGGGTGTGTGGTTGTGAGAGAGGTTTTCTTCACTGTCCCTTTGAAAAGATTCTTGGGTCTGAGAAAACTATCTCTTTTTCACAAACAGTATCCTCACTTGCTTCACAGCTCTATACTGTCCATACACCTCTTCTAGGCTCTGGGACTGCAAGCTGGGGCTTGGTTCCTGGGACCCAGGTCCCTCCCTCTCCGCCAAACTCTCCTCCCGCCACGCGGGTCTCTCCGGGCTGCCATTTGCTCCAGGGAGCTGGGCAGCCCTCTTCGTGTTTTCGCTATTCCTACCAGTCTCAATGTGGCTTCTGCAGTGTTCCTTGGTTGAAGAGTCCACTTAGTTTAGTTCAAAGTTGGTTTATCCAGATGATGGTTCTTAAAATTGAGTTATAATCCACTTTGGTTCTGGGAGTTGGAAGTTGGTACGTTCGCCTACTCCATCGCCATCTTCCATCTCGACTGCCTGTTTGTTTTGTTGTCAGTTTCTCTTTCTGTGCAGAAGTTTCTTAGTCTGATGTAGTCCCATTCATTTATATTTTCCTTCATATCCCTTGCCTTTGGAGTCAGATTCATAAAGTGCTCTTCCTAACCAAGTTCCATGAGTTTACTACCTATGTTTTTCTCTATGTACTTTATTGTTTCAGGTCTTATATTTATGTCTTTGATCCATTTTGAATTAATTTCAGTACAAGGGGACAAACTGTAGTTGAGTTTTATTCTTTTGCATGTGGCTTTCCAGTTTTCCCAGCACCATTTGTTGAAGAGGCTTTCTTTTCTCCATTATGTGTTGTTCGCCCCTTTATCAAAAACTATTTGATCATATATATGTGTGGTTTTATTTCTGGGCTTTCTATTCTGTTCCATTGGTCTGAATGTTTATTTTTCTGCCAATACCATGCTGTTTTGGTTGTCGTGCCTTTTAATGTAATTTGAAATTGGTTATTGTAATGCCCCCAGCTTCGTTCTTTTTTCTTAGAATTGCTTTGGCTATTTGGGGTGTTTTTATAGTTCCATATAAACCTGATAATTATTTGTTCCATTTCTTTAAAAAATAACATTGAAATTTTGATGGGAATTGCATTAAACTTGTATATCGCTTTGGGTAATATAGTCATTTTGACTATATTTATTCTTCCTATCCAAGAACAAGGAATATTTTTCTATTTCATTGTATCTTTATTGAGTTCCTTTAACAAAGTATTATAGTTTTCATTATATAGGTCCTTTACATTCTTTGTTATGTTTATTCCTAGGTATTTTATTTTTTTGTTGTTGCAACCATTAAGGGGATTATTTTTTAGTTCATTTTCTGATGTTTCATTGTTGGCATATAGGAAGGCAATGGACTTTTGTATATTTATTTTCTATTCTGCATCCTTACTGTATTGATTTATTGTTTCTAGTAATTTTTTTTTTTGTGGAGTCTTTGCAGTTTTCAATGTATAGGATCAAATCATTGGCAAATAGTGAAACCTTTACTTCTTATTTTCTTATATGGATACCTTTTATTTCTTTCTCTTGTCTGATTGCTCTGGCTATAACTTCCAGCAACACGTTAATTAAGAGTGGAAAGAATAGACAACCCTGTCTTGTTCCTGATTTCGGGGGAAAGTCCTCAGTTTTATGCTATTTAATGTAACGTTAACTGATGGTTCATAATAAATGTCATTTGTTATGTTGAGATATTTTCTTTCTATACCCATCTTGTTGAGTGTTTTAAACTTAAAATTTTGTTGCATTTCATCAAATGCCTTTTCTGCATCTATTGATAAAATCATGTGGTTTTTGTTCTTTGTTTTGTTGATATGGTGTATTACATTAACCATTTTATGTATGTTGAATCATCCCTGTGATTCTGGGATGAATCCCACTGGATTATGATGAATTATTTTTTTAATATATTGTTGTATTCAATTTGCTAATATTTTGTTCAGTATTTTAGCATCTGTATTCAGTAGAATATTGGACTGCAGTTTTCTTTTTTTGTGTTGTCCTTGCCAGGTTTCAGTATGAGAGTTATGTTGGCCTCATAAAATGTGTTTGGAAGTACTGTTTCTTTTTCAATTTTTTGGAAGACTGAGTAGAATAGAAACTAAGTCTTCTTTGAATGTTTGATAGAATTCACTAGTATAGCTGTCTGGCCCTGGACTTTTATTTTTGGGGAGGTTTTTAATAGTTGTTTCTTTTCCTCCCTGCTTATGGGTCTGTTGAGGCTTTCTGCTTCTTCATGACTCAGTCTGGGAAGATAGTATTGTACTAGGAAATTATCCATTTCTTCTAGATTATAGAATTTGGTTGCATATATTTTTTCATAGTATTCTACAATAATTCTTTGTATATCTGTGATATCTATGGTGATTTCTCCTCTTTCAATTTGAATTGTGTTTATATGAGTCTTTCTCTTTTTTCCTTGGTGAGTCTTGTAAAGGGTTTGTCAATTTTATTGATCTTTTCAAAGAACCAGCTTCTTGTTTTATTTATTCTTTCGATAGTTTTACCATTCTCTATTTCAGTTATTTCTGCTCTAATTTTTATTATTTCCTTTCTTCTGCTGGTTTTTGGGTTGTCTTTGTACTTCTTTATCCATTCCTTAATATGTGAAGTTAAGTGGTTTACTTGGGCTCTCTGTTTGTTTATATAGGCCTTTAGTGATATGAACTTCCACCTTATTACTGCTTTTGCCGCATCATATTGTTATTTTTGTTTGTCTCTATGTATCTTTTGATCTCTGGGCATATTTCTTCTTTGACCCACTCATTTTTTAGAAGTATGTTATTTAGTTTTCACATTTTTGTGGGGTTTTTTACCCCTTTTTTGCAGTTGAATTCTAGTTTCAAGGCTTTATGATCACAAAATATGCTTGGTACAATTTTAATTTTTCTGAATTTGCTGATGTAATTTTTGTGGTCTAACACATGGTCAATTCTTGAGAATGTTCAATATACACTACAGAAAAATGTATACTCTGTCACTTTGAGATGAAATGTCCTGTAGATGTCTATCATATTTAATTGTTCTAGTGTTTTGTTTAAGGCCAATATTTCTTTATTGATTTTCTGTTTGGATGAACAATCTAGAGCCAACAGTGGTATATTGAGGTCTCCAAGTATGATTGTATTTTTGTCAGTTTTTGATTTTAGGTCAGTCAGTAGCTGTCTTATATATTTTGGTGCTCCTTGGTTTGGTGCATATATATTAAGAAGTGTTATGTCTTCTTGATTTATTGTCCCTTTAATCATTATAAAATGGCCATTTTTGTCTCTGATTACCTTTAGTGTCTTGTAGTCAGCATTGTTAGATATGAGTATTGCTACATATGTTTTTTTGTGGATGTTATTTGCTTGGAGTATTGTTTTTCAGCCTTTCACTTTGAATTTGTTTTTATCCTTGTGGTTTAGATGTGTTGCTTGTAGGCAGCATAGAGTTGGATTTTCTTTTTTAATCCATTCTGCAACTCTATGTCTTTTTATTGGTGAGTTCTATTCATTTACATTTAGTGTAATTATTGACACTTGAGGGATTTCTATTGTCATTTTAAATATTGGTTTCTTTTAGTTTAGTGTCTTGTTTGATTCTTCTCTTTTGTTTTTCTATCATTTGTTTTTGTTTGGTTGTAATCTATACTTCTTTCCTATGTTACTTATTTTTTCAAGTCATGTGCTTCTGTGGTGGTTTATTCAGGGGTGGTTACCATTAAGTAATGAAAAGGGTACCTACCATGTTTATTGTAGTACACTATCTCATGGGTGCCTCTGCACTCCATTCTCCTTTGCTACTGTTAATCTTTGTCCTCTCCCATTTTTGTTTTTGTTGTCACAGTTTAAATTTGATTTTATTTTATTCTTGGTGGAGCTTTTACTTTGGTTTTGTTTCGTTTTGTTCTTTGTATCTGGTCAGAAAACCCCCTTTAGTAATTCTTGAAGTGGGAGTTTTCTGGTGATAAATTCCCTCATCTTTTCTGTATCTGTGAATGTTTTTATTTCTCTTTTGTATTTGAAATATAGTTTTGATGGGTATAGTATTCTTGGCTTGAAGTTCCTTTCTTTCAGAGCTTTCAATATAGGGATCCTCTCTCTTCTAGCTTGTAGAGTTTCTTCTGAGAAATCTGATGATAATCTAATAGGCCTTCCTTTATATGTTGTATTCTTTTTTTTTTCCCTGGCTGCCTTGAGAATTTTTTCTTTGTCATTTGTTTGTGCCAATTTCATTATGATATGCCTTGGAGTAGGTTTTTTTGGGTTAAGATAATTTGGTGTTCTGTTTGCTTCTTGAATTCAAGGCTTGGAAAGTTCTAATCTATTTCATTTGAATATGTTCTCCACTCCATTTTTCTCTCTCTTCTCTTTTTGATATACCTATTATTCTTATGTTGCTCTTTTTTATGGAGTCAGACAATTCCTGTAGGGATTTCTCATTTTTTTAAATTTGTAAGTCTCTCTTCTCTTCTCTCTGTTGTGTCTCTTGTTGCCTGTCTTCTATGTCACTAATTTTCTCTTCTATCTGGCCTGTTCTATTAGCTGAACTTGTTACCTTGTTTTTCAGTTCATGAATTGAGTTTTTCATCTCTGTTTGATTTGTTTTTATAGTTTCAATTTCCTTGGTTTTATATCTTTTTTGTTCATTGAGTTGTTTTCTGAGCTTCCTGAATTGCCTTTCTGTGCTTTCTTGTATATTTCTGAGTATTTTTAGAATTTCTATTTAAATTCTCTGTCATTTAACTCCAAGGTTTTCAGTCTATTAAAAATTTTTTATAGATCTTTTCTCATCTATCAGTGTTATATCTCTATCTTTTGTATCCATGATATTCAATTTCTTTTTCCTCAATGGCATCTGAGGGTGGTTTTGTTAATAACATTAATAAGAATTGATAAAGAACAACAACAAAAAATATCTTTTAATATTTAAAAAAAACACCAAATAAAAAATAAAAATAAATAACATTTAAAAATAAGAAATTAACAAAATAAAAATTATTTTTTTGAAAATACCATGAAAAACTGAGAATTTTATTGCACTAAATGGAACAAAAACTACTTAGAACAGATGGTCTGATTTGGGGAGAAGTGATAAAGGGGCACAAAATGAGGTAAGGACCCACACAAAGCTACAAGGAAAAAATTTGGAACAAGAATAAAATAATCTGCTTGTAAAAGATGGTTAAATGAGAGATCTAGTGAAAGAGAAAACAAGAAAAACAAAGAAAAAGGAAACTATTCCATTAATTGGAACTAAAACTGCATAGAATGGAGAGCCTGGGGTTGGAGGGAATGCTAATGAGTTAAAAAGCAAAGTAAAATTTGTTTGTGAATGAGGATCGAATGAGAGGAAAAGTGAAAGAGAAAAGAAGAAACCTAAAGAGAGGGAGAAAAAAGAAAAATAAGAGAGAAAAGGACAGAAAGAAAAAAAAATAAGGGGGAGAGAGTTAAGGTATTTAGAATGTAACCCTCATAAAGAGAAAAAAAATAAGAAAAAAAACAACAACAACAAATGGGAAATGTAACAGCTATGGGTAATGATGAAGTTCAAGATGAAAAGAAAGGAATAAGATGAAAACAGGGTAACAGAATCAAGGTGGGAGAAAAAAATGAAGATAAAAAATGAAAGAAAAAAAAGGTGGAAAAAATTATAAAGACTGTGGTTTATTCTTCCTTTTTTCTTCTTCTTTTTGGTTGGTGGCACTGTACCCCAGGCTTTGCCCCTGTAGCATGCTTAGGTAGAGATTTGCAGTTGATGTGTCACTACGGCAATGACATATACTAGGTCTTAGTCTCGATGGTATTCGGGGCTTGTTAGAGTTTGCAGGCTCCAACATTGAGAGAGTCCATTATCCTGAAGCCTCTCTCCAAGTCTCTCCTTCCTGAACCAGCAGCCTGGTGAACAGCTGTGAAGTTGTCCCTGTAATAGGCCCAAAAAGCTGCCAAATTTCCACTCTATCCCCATTCAACACAGGGCTCTGGGTAAGGCTTTCATCCAGGGCTGACAGTGTAATCAGGCAGGGCTCGGAGCCAATTGCTCTTAAGGTGTCTATGAGCCTCCAGGTGTGTCTAGTATGCCTCATCACTCTGTGGGACCACTGTTCCCAGGACTTTTATACTTTATAATCTCTATTGGCTGGCAGGGAGATGCCCTATTCACTGCCTGAAGAATAGGAGGTCTTAAAAGCTGTCAAATCCCTTCTTCAGGTCCTTTCAGAGCACAGCCCTGAGTATGAAAGCTTTGCTGACCAGAGCCACCAGCTTAAGCAGGTAGGGGAGTGAGTTGACTTCTATTCAGGATCCTTTCTAAGGTTCCCTGAGTATGTCTAGTTAAATTTGCCTTAGCAGTCTGTGGACTGCTCTCTGCAGGCTTCTCCCTTGTTAAGAAGCCTACAGCTTAGTCTGCCCAACTTCTGTATTGTTCTCTGAGGTCTGTTCTGTAGGAATGTGTTTTTTACTCTGTATTGGCTAGCAGGAACTTGCCCCAGCATGCCAAGCAAGAGGCCCTAAAACATATCACGTCTCTCTATCAGATTTTATTAGATCACAGACCTTAGAAAGATGACCTTGTCAGCCAGAGCCAAAGCCAGCATAAGCCAGCTGGACAGTGAGCAGACAGCGGGCTTAGCTAATTTCAGTGATTGGATTCGTGAAACTGCTCCAGATACTGTCTGCATACCCCTCCCACTTCCATATTTTTCTTCCTGGGTAATGTTCTTTGTTAGCCTGAATGGCTGGTGGAGCCCAGAGAGGTCCAAGTGTACAGAAGCCAGGTTACGCACACTTCCCACGCGCTGTTGTTTGGGGAGTAGGGATTTCACCGAAACTCCAGCTGCAACCCATGCAGAGGGCTGCTGCCAACAGTCTCCAACCCTGCCCCTCTGTCTGGGAATGCAACGTGGGCGCCCACACCCAGGGAACTATGAGGAACCACTTGTACACTGTCTGTGCTCATGGAGCAGGATATTGGGAGTAACAAGGCAGCTGCTTGCACATCTCAGCTGGGCTTTGCTGTGCTGTCATTAGCTCCCACTCCATATGGGTTGAACTTTGGCTTGAGTGTCTCTGCCCTAGCCTGGCTTTTTTCCATGCCCCCAGCCCTCACTTTATCTTAGCTCCAAGTGAAAGAAGTCCTTGCTTAGGTAAGTGAGGAAGGCGGAGTGCTTTGTTCTCCATCTTATTTCCTTCAGAATGGATTATATATTTAGCTACCATTTTGCCCAATCACACCTTTGTTTGGTATATGTGTATTGCAGATGCTCCTGGGATTGTTTTTCTGTCTCTAGTTGTTGAGTTTGTTGAAATTTTAGGGAGAGGTATCGGAAGCCCTCTTCATGGCGCCATTTCTCTGATGTCACTCCCCACATCTATCTTTCTATTTATACTTTGGTTGCTCCACTACCGCCCACCATGAAAGCTGGAAAACCCACTAGTGGGCGGTAGGGACCAGGTTGACTACCACTGCTCTAAAGGCTTTATTTTCATAAACTACAAATGTATGGAAGAAAAGCATTGCAAAAATAATCCATGGCTATAAAAGTATCCTGGTGTTTAGTGGGAAGAGAGAAGAAGATTGGATTTGCCTATAGCAATTTCCAGATTAAGCTATTTATACATTGTTCCTCCAGTGGAATTTGAAGCATCAGAAGAAATAAACATGCCCCAAAACCTGATTTTTAATCTCCTGATAATTTATCATGTTTCTGGCATCATCATGTTTTTACAATTAAGTTAAACAGGTTTGCTTACACATTATAACTTTTTTAAAAAAGACAGTTTTTCTACATTCAGAACACTGTGTCCTTAATTTAATAAGACTGACTCTGGAATGGAAGAGAAGGAGAGCACTTCTTCTCTTCAGCATCAAATAAACCACACACTGCCTTCTGGTCTTGTTCTGCTTATTTTATCAGTACTTTTCAGATAATCCACTCCATAAGATTTGGGCACTCTGCCCTTTCTGCAGCCAGTTACATTGACTGTATAATCTGAGATTAAATATAATGAGAAGAAAATAAAGAAATTGTACTAAAAATATAATTTAATCCCACTAGGAGACATGTAACACTTAAACCTTGAACAGTGATGGCCAAACAAAATGCTATCATAGTCTGAGCCATAAATAAAACACGTGGTTGTGACTGTAGTAAAATTTATATATTCAAAAGGCTCTCTGGTGAAAGATGAGAATCTGCCTTTTTGTTTTTATAGAAATTCAATACAAAAAGAGTAGCTTAAAATTTTAGTAAGAAAATTAAACATTTAAAATATGTTTTCAGAAATCTGTAACAATGTCTTCATGTCATACTAGGTTTGTGCCCAGCAATCTATATGCAAATGTCTAGAATTTGGTAGGCTGAAGTTTACCATGAAGACTTAGGCATTGTTGCTTTATCCTGAGAACATTACTATATTACCATTCATAGCCTCTCAGAAATTGATATCATTGGATACTAAACCCATTGAACCCTTAGTAGTTAATTCAGAGTCTTCTAGGTGGCCACGGATAGACGCTTTATAGGCTCGATTTTTCTTTTCACTAGAGCTGTTAGTATGTGTTATAAGCATTGAGCTCAGGGCATCTAGATATCTAAAGGTGACTAGATTACTTTGTACCAGATCATAATTTTTTTTTTTTTTGGCATCTGGTAACAGATATCTGAGAAATTTCACTTAGCCAAACAACTATTGGTTTTCAAATGCCTATTAATTCTTAAAAGAGTTTAGTTATTCAAAAATGAACTATATAAAGCCGATATACTTATGGTGTGCCCACAGGTCATCACAAATTTTCAGGTGGTCTTGAGTCACCTGTCAGTGTCAATTATCATGACTCATTTTTTACCAGAACTTATTTAAACATATTAATTGATGCTGCATTTCCCCATGTATAAGATGTACTCTTTTCCCTTTTTGGGGTCTAAAAACAGGGTGTATCTTATACAGTGGTTGTAGAATTTTTACTTGCATTTCCACCTTTTCATGTTTGTTTTGTGCTCATTGTTTTGCACTTGTTACCAGTATGTTATGGTAGGTTATGCCTCAGAAAAGATTTTGTATAGTATTGAATTCAAGTTAAAAGTGATCCAGTTTGCAAAAGTGAATGGAAATTGTGCTGCTGAATGTAAGTTTGGTCCTTCTCTAACTGAGAAATCAATCTGAGACTAGATACAGGAAGAGGAAACCCTACTGAAAAGGCCAGGGCAAAAGAAGGCCATGAGAGGCAAGTCAGCAAAATGTTCTGATTTAGAGAGGAATTGAAGCTATGGTTTGAAGAGCAAAGGGCAATTGGAATTCCAGTGTCCACAAAAATGGTTCAGCATGAGGTAACAATTGCTTATGAAAGAGAAGTTACTAATTTCAAAGAAGGACACAATTGGTGCTTCAGGTTCATAAAACGAAATGGACTAAGCATGTGTACATGCACCAGACTTGCCCAAAAGATGCCTGAAAGCTATGAGCAGAAGGTCCTTAAATTTCATCATTTTGTCATTCAATGTGGGAAGACACATAAGTTTGAGTCAGGACAGATTGCAAATATGGACAAAGTCCCCCTTCAATTTGATGTCCCAAGTAACAGAACTGTTGATAAGGAAGGGGGTGTAAACTGTAACTGTGAAGACAACTGGACATGAAAAGAGTCATTATGCATTTGTTCAAACTTGCTGTGCTGACAAAAGCAAGTTGTCTCCTGTGTTGATTTTCAAATGTAAAACAATGACAAAAGAAGACATTCCTTGAGGAGGGATTGTCCACATTCATGACAAGGGTTGGATGGATCAGGATGAGATAAAGGTCTGGTTTGAGAAAGTATGGAGAGGGAAACCTGGTGGGCTCTTATGCAAACCTATTTTATTGGTGCTTAATCAGTTCAGGGCACACATAACAAAAAACACAAAGAATTTTTTTGTTTTTGCAGAGCAAAAAACAAAACTTGCCATAATACCTGAAGGCTTGACATCTCAGCTCCAATTACTTGAAGTCAACATTAATAAACCCTTCAAAGCTGCTATGAGAGATGAATCGAACCAATGGATGAAATCTTCTGGGACAATCTGACACTAGCAAGAAGAGTAAAGAAATCAACTATAGAAGAAGTTTGTACCTGGATGAAAAGATTCTGGGATAATATCAAGATTGAGATCATTCTCAAGTCACTTATGAAGTGTGGCATTTCAAATGCCATAGATGAAACTGAGGATGAGGTAATATATTAAGACAGTGATTCATCATCGACACAGATGAGGACAAGCTAATGTATGAGTGTTTTGACAGTATATAGTCATTGTATTTTTGAAATTTCAATATAATGTTAAAAAAACTGAATAGAAGCATTCAAAAGTTTACCCATGAGTCCAAAAACATAAAAACAAAAAACAGAGACTTTTTTTTTTATAATGAGCCATTTTTCTCTCAGGAAAGGTGAGAGAACACGGCATGTCATAAATGTTCATTTTCACTCACACAAGCAAATATTTCATTGATATCACCCAGAGGAAAAAAAAAAACTCAGTATTCTTTTTCAGTAATTAGGGTTATCTGAAATATAAATATTAAATTTAGTGTTAAAACTTCCTCCACATGGCAATTACTCTAACATATTGAATTGGCACTAACCAAGATAATAATCTTTATTTCAGTAGGTGATAACCTGAAATGGGACAGTGTCCAAAATATCTAAATATAATATTTCATGTTTGTTGAACTTGCTGTTGAAGATTATGTTGTCCTTAATATGATGAATTTATGAAAGTATAGCCTTCTAAGTTTCTGAATGCCAAGTTTTAGTATGAGCTAGAATTGGTTAAAACTTTAATAAGAGTAATTTTATTCATAACGTTCTCTAAATTAGCCTTCATATTTGACTTCTTAAATAATCAGAAGAGGTTTATATGTTAACTCAGGTGGTGAAAATATTACTGTCTTTCCTAACTTACAAACAGCCCATGATCAGCTCTCTGTGCTTTGGATTCTACTCCTGGGAGCCAAAGCCATGCTCAGGACTGGGTAGCACTTGTCATGCAAAATGCCCAGTAAGAACTCTGAGGATTAGTGGCATGTCTAGGACCTTGTGTATTTTTCTCTCACTCACATCAGAACATTAGAAAGACATGAACTCTATGTATCCCTTTCCATCACCCTTAGAAGTTCAAGTAGGCCTTTGGCTGTGATCTTCAGAAGCATAGGAGGAACATGAGAAGGGACTGGAGACCATTAGAGAATTGAAGACAGAATGCTCACTAGGCAAAATGAGATTTCCAGAGATGAGTTTCACATAAACTTTGTTTTTAGGTTGGTTTTGGTGTTCACCAAAAATTGAGAAAATTTTTCTTTCCCATCATACTTTCCATGGCATTTTGACTCAGAACTAATAAAAATTAATAAAACAAAAGCAAAACAAACAAAAATAAATCTTTAAGAGTTTTCTAAGTGATTTCATACATTTCTTCAAATTGAATCACAGACTTTAAAAATCCTAGTTCCATTTACCAACTGTGTGACCATAGGCAAATTACTTAAATTCTCTGTGTCTCATGTTTCTTTTTGATAGAATGGGACCACTTATAGTATTTATATTAGAAAATCATAAATATTAATAAACACAGAAAGTACCAATAACCATGTATGACACAAAGGAATAGCTAAAACATGGTAGCTAGTGTCCCTCCTCTTGTGAAATTCCTAGCAGAAGCTTTTGGCACAAATATTCTTGTAAGAAAAAGAAAATATGATTTCAAGAAGTAGCCAGAGTCCTTGCTCCTATCAAAAAATGTGGAAGAAATTGTGATAAGTGTTACAGAAAGATTATTTTCTCCTCTGTCCATATGGTCAGCTTTGGTCTAATCATAGAGAGAAGATAGCACACACCTAGTATTAACATCAGTAAACAGACTGCCATTGGCATGTGCTATATTGTTGCCAAGTAGCAAGTACCCTCACCTCAAAAACTGAGCATGCTTCTATACTAAACTTGCAGGCATCCACAAATTGTTCCAGGTGGAAGAAAAGGAAAACATGAGCATCTAAAAAAAAAGAAGAAGAAAAGAAACAAAAGGAAAAGATAAATTATCATTTCAATTGTCTTGGAGTTTGATTTTAAATGCACAAAATACTTTTGACAAAATTTCTTCATTAGAACATAATCCCCATGAGTGCAAGATTTTACTCTATCATGGTTACTACACAATTGATTGTCAGCATCTAGACTGATTATTTTTCTTTATTCAAAGTTAGTTAATGATAATATTATATATGAGATTTGTATTTCAGATATATGGAACTTCATTCATATTTATTTTGTCTTCTGCATTCAGCAAGTATTTATTTAGAACCTAACAAAGGCCCATGGAAGACTCAATAAATTAAGTGGATAAATGAATGAATAAAGCTTTTAGATATCAAAATTTAGGAGGTTTTATACTTGAATTTACTAATAGTTTGAACCAGTCAGTTTGGACTCCAAATTTACAGACCCCCTAGAATAATTTTTAAAATGTTTATTCAGAGACAATGATTATTTAAAGTTTAAAAGATAAACACTAAAGAAAGTTGAGCAAATACAAATTACACTATTTTAACAAATACAACTAGTAATTTTGTTTCAGAAGTCACATTCAGCAAAATCTAGATCAGAGGTGTCTGAATCTATACCCAAATATTTGACATCTTTTTAATTTCAAATTTTGAAATACTGTGATACTAAAATATCAAATTCACAAGTTCTTATAAAGGATCAATGATTACTACAAGATATTGACAAACCAATTACATTATCTAACTCTTTTGGAACCTGAACTTGTGACAATTTTCTTTAGCACTAGATATTTATTCTTCAATTAGTTCTAGATTTTATTTTAAAAACAAAAATTACAGCCTGACCTGTGGTGGCGCAGTGGATAAAGCGTCGACCTGGGAACACTGAGGTCGCCAGTTCAAAACCCTGCACTGGTCTGGTCAAGGCACATATGGGAGTTGATGCTTCTAGCTCCTCTCCCCTTTCTCTCTCTCTCTCTCTCTCTCTCTCTCTCTCTCTCTCTCTCTCTCTCTGTGTCTCCTCTCTAAAATGAATAAAATAAATAAAAAAATAAAAAGTTAAAAAAACAAAAATTACATGTATGCTCTGTGAGAATTTAAAAAATTTAATGTATTATCATCTTTCTTTAATTTTTACTGAGAAAAAGATATGTTTTTACAGGTCTCACAGTTATGTAGGTATGAGTAGGATTACAACTTGAATATGGTTCTGTGATGTCAATGCTGTGTTTTGGTTTAATTTGTGGTTCTATTGCAATCATGAGATAATGTTGAATTAACCACTTTAAAAAATATAGCCTTTATGTATGACTTTCTCATTAAAATAAATAAGAGTTCTACAAAAAGAAAGTGGATGTTGATTTGGTTATTAAATAACTTTAATTTAAAATATAGCCTACACTTAATGCTCTAAATTGATTTATTTTGTCATTATTCTTAAAATCTCCCCATTTTCATCTAATCTAAAATATTTCAATAGCTGTTTTGATCATCACATTAAAATAAAATAGAGTAAATTTTAATATATAAGAACTTTTTCAGCCTTACTGTTAAAGATTTAAACATGACCTGGGGGATTGCCTTTGTTTTGACTCTGAATCTTTTATATTTACCAGACCGTGTGTGTGTGTGTGTGTGTGTGTGTGTGTGTGTGTGTGTGTGTGTGTGTGTGTGTGTGTGTTTTAAAAGAAATTGGCTCAATTATAAAACACTGCGTGAAAGATGATTGACATCCACATAAGGTATAGAAATCTACAGATAATACAAAAAGAAGGTTTTAAGCAAAAGAGACCTGAATAAGCTTTGTTTTGATTTAGCTACTTAAATAGCTAATCTCACTTTTCATCTCTGTCACATTTTATGTCAATCAAAAATGTTCCAAATTATAACTTTTATCAATCTGAAAATACTTGTTTCCAACTTTTTATCAACATTGACTCCAGTTCCTCTGTTACCACAAAATGAACTTCTACCAGCTAACATGCATAAGTAAACATTTTGATGATGTGGCTTTTCTTTCTTTTGTCTTTTTTCTTCTACTGAGCTCACCTCCTCATCTTCCTCTTTCCCCTCCTTTCTCAGTATGTCCTTGTATATGAGCAAATGATTACACAACAGAGCAGCTCAGACCACAGAAATGATAGAAGGACTGCTAGGTTCATGGTTTCCTTATCGTAAGACTAGAAAACTAGCTTAGTCCCTTGTAGAAATTCCATTCTAGATTTAATCAGCCTCGCATACCCAGGTACAATTTCAGTTCTACGTCAAACATGAGAACCCTCAGGCACACACTGCTTTTGTCTCCTTACGTTACCATAGACAGTCAGGGGAAGATTCCTACACTGAGCACACCAAACACTAGAAAGATGAATGGACAGGGTTTGAGCACACTAAAAAACTAGCAAGATAATAGAATAGAAAAAAAAAAAAAAGCCTTATCTTCTTTATCCTTATAAGAACTGTGGACTTGAGCAGGAAGAAGGGATAATCTTTGAGATGGAAGTCCACCTTGCTCTCAAGTCTCGGCTTCTTAAGAGTCCTTTTACCTTTTGCACCAGCACCTGTTTTACACTGAACCTGAATTTTCGATTCACTTAGATATTTTCAAAATGCCTCTCTGCCTTCCAGTGACCGCAGGAAGTTTTCCAGTCCCTAGTTGTAAATCAGAACTGGTTGATTAGATAAGTAAAGAAGTGAATTACTGCTTAAAGGTGACAAAAGTTTCAATTTTAATAAGTCCTCAAAGATCATAAAAAAAGGTGATTTGTTTTCCAGGAAAGTAGTCTTGCGTTCTTTTTGGAATAAACATACTTTCAGTTCCTAACACACATTTTTTCTGGGAACAGACATTCTTTCTAAACTAAATGTTTTTGTTTGTCTAAGCAAATAAAGTGTAATTTTATTTTCAAACTACAGAATTTCCCTAAGTTCCCTAGAAATAGGCATGTAGACAGTAAGGTTCTCATTTCTTCCATATACTCAGGACTTTTCTGCTCAAATGGTCTGCACTGATTATTTGTTGAAGGAAGAAGAGGGACTATGAAACTGAATAACATACAACCCTTACCTATAAAAATCTTGTGTAAATAAATGTCAGCTACTCATTTAAGCAAGGGAGAAGCTAGTTGGACAATGAGCTTTCTGTAGAAGTGACTCAACCTTTCCACATCTTGTTATTCCATATAAAAAGAGAAACAAAATTGTTCTCTGCCCTATTTCCACAGGGGCTAAGAAGATGATGTTCATAAAGTTGAAAAAAAAGTGATTGCTACCATGATATGAATTCATTTACTTTAAGTTACATTTTGTCAATGTATTGTCAGTTTATAATACACACATGCACACACACTTCTAAAAAAATTTGAATTGTACTCTCCTAGCTGACTAGCTTGAAGAAGCAGCATTAGAATACTTGATAGTATTTTGTAAATGTGCTTAGTGTGTGTGAAATTAATTTTACACACTTTTGTTTCTTTAAACATGATTTCATTATATGAACATGTGTATGCATGAATCATTGCATAGAGACCTAAATTTAAACTGATTTTCTGGCTAAAGTTAGAGAATATTTTTACCTAGCTTCTTTCTACCACTCAATAAATTATTACAGTCTGTGCACAAAACACAAATTACATGCTTTATTAGCATGTTCTGTGGTAATCTCGAAACCACAAGTGTTAACATGTGCTGCATGCATGCACTTTGGGGCATTTTAATAGCTGGTTGACAAAAGATTAAAGGCAAAACTATGGCATTTTATTAAAGCAAACTTATCAGTGTGCCTACCATGATAAAATGATCTAGTTTTCTTTAGACACAAAAGTTTCTGTTGAGTGATACCTTTGAAATTCCTTGAGGGCACCCTATTATTCATTTTTCTCAACAGAAAGCAGCTGCAAATGGTCTCCAATTTTCAAAGAGTATTGCCTGGTCATTCTTTACTGTCAAAATGAAGAAGAGCATAAAAGTTAAGTCAATAAAGTAATATAAAATGCTTAATATAAAAATTCAGGAGTGAATGATTAACCATTAAAAACTTACAGTAGCTATTTCATCCAGGAAAAAAAAGAAATTAACATTTCCCCTGAAACCTATTAACACTCCTTGTAAACAATATTCTTTTATGAAATATATGACCTTTCCTAATGCTCTCCACACAAATAGCATTTTTCTTACATCCACTTTCCTCTGCTGATATGAAGTTGAATTCCTCAGGAGAGAGTGTTCTGAGCCCTTTCCTTAGATATATGTGGTCTTCTACTAAATATCCCACAATCATCTACTTCTCAATATTGAATGCTAACTCTGACAACTTGTTGTTGCTGATTCAACTCCAAAATTATAGAATATGCCAGTAGACACACAGGATAAAGCACACTGATTACTTTTAAACTCATATCTTCCTTATCAATCTAAAAATTAATAAATTAGTAATCATAAAAATTATAATAAATGCCTGTTTTCTTGGTCACATCTATTTCTCACCAATGTCTCTTAAGATATGTGAATATTGCATAGAGTGCCATATGCAGAGAAAGCAAAAGTAAAAAATGTCATTTTATATTTTGAGGAAACCATTTAAAAGAGCAGGCTTCATTTAGTCTAGTACTTCTTTCAAAGAATAAATCAGAAAAAAGCAAGATTTCTTGGACCCTATCCTAAAGCAAATCCTTTAGTATCAACATGGCTAAGAAAAAAACACCTGGGCATAATATATGTGTAGAATGATTTGATTGCAAAACTGTAACATGAAATGGCTAGGGTCAGTAAAACTGCCCTTTGAGGCTGTTAAATATTTTCTACACAGTGGATCTAGCACCATCAAGGAAAACTCCACCACGTCATCTTAAGAAAACCATCCCCAGGGTTGCAGTTAGTTGGTTCACATGAGAGATGAGCGAGTATGATTTGGTCCCAGGAATAATAGCACATTGCAGAAATTTTAAAGATTTTTTCTAAATACCTTCTTTTATAGAACTTTAATAGATATTTATGTACTGTCGATTCCTAGAAGTTTTCTGCCAAAAATTGAACAGACAAATCCAGGCCATGCCCACTAAGAAGGAAGGAAGCAACCCTACAGGTGTCTTTACGAGGGTGTTTAGTGTTTGTGTGGCACCTAAGAAGTACTCTGCTGTAACAAAACATCTCTAAAAGAAAGTTGAGTAAACAAGAAATAACTTAAAAGAGCAAGCACATTCATAACAATAATAATACTTTAAGTAAATGCTTTAAGTAAATGTAGGATGGTATGGGAAGTGTTTCTTATATTTGTTTACCTAATGTTCACATTTTAATAAAATAGTAGATTTTCTTCATGAAACCTATGACTTACTGTTCACATTACTAAACCTGACCTAGCCATCCTTACCCTATGGGAGCAATTTCCATGACTTCTTGTTGGGGGTAGGTGGTGAAGTATTGTCTTTTGATATCTTCTTTTGTCAGCCATTTCACTGCAATTTTAAAATAAACTTTAATTATATAATTACTTTTTATTTTTCATTCATTTGACTAATTAAAACATTGCTTTGCAGGATGCAAAGGAAATTTTACCAGATAAAAATAATCTCCGGGACAAAATAATAAATCTCTTTCAAGTTCTGCTTGTCTCAGATGAACACAAGTTACATCCTTCCTGAAGTGTATGCTACCTCACACCAATGATACCCTGTGCACTGGAAGCACCAAGATATCCACCTCCTCTGAGAATGGACTTGGCCCCAATGGGAGCTGCCTCACCCAAACTTATCCCTTTCCTTGAAGGAAACCCCATTAATTGTTCTTTTGAGGTGTTAGAAGTTCAGCTATGTTGTTCAGAGAAAGACAGAAAGATTATTTCTAGTAGATTATAGTTATTTTTTAAGATTTATCTGCTATTGTTGTTAGTAGTAATATCTTGGTTTTTGTTTTGTTTTGTTTTGTTTTTGTGTCTGTGACATACTTTGTGCTACGCCATCTGGAAGAGTGAAACCAATTGTAGCGTGGAAGCTAAATCTTGATTCTGAGTAGAATTTCAAATATTTCCCTGTATGTCGTTATAAAATTTCTAGTGGTATTTTCTCCCACATCTAAATCAGAGGCCACAAAATGTAAGTTTTTGTTTTCTTATCACTTACATTCATTAGTAAACCAAAGAAACATAATTGTTTTTAAATTTTGCATCTTTGAGTTGTAAATTTAGCAAATAATATCAATTTCTTCTTTGGCCCTTCTGATCTCCCTTTCTTTCCTTCACAAATGCCTTTCAAACATGTTACATGGTTCTTATGTACAAATATATTAATTATGGCTCTAGATGCTGAACACACAAAGGTAAATTAACATAGATCTTGACTTCAAAGAAATTAGAACTCAATTTGTAGTCTTCATAGTAAGAATAAATAACAGTTATATGAAGGGGATTGGGAAGCTTCTTAAAAATGATAAATTACATTCTTCTATTGTAAGAAATCAATAGCCTGTCTCAAATAAGAAAAACTAAAAATAGCAACATACAAATGTTCTGATAAACAGATTTTAGTGTAAAAAAAATGTACAAATGTACTTCTGAGGAGTAGTTTTGAGCGGGATGAAGCCATCAGCTGCTGCTTTTATTTTTAAGCATTATGGTAATGGTTGACTTTAAAATATATGTGCATATTACTTAGCTAAAAATAAAAACAATGAATAAGGAAAATATAGATGCATTGATGTGATACTACATTCAAGATTTTAAGTTATATTATTAAGTGAGCTACAGAAAAACACAGTTAGTGTAATCTCAGTTTTCTTGTTAAAATTATGTATTTAATTGTTTACTTTTCTACGTATTTGTGTTGAAAAGGGTTTAAAAAGTACCACATCATAAGGTGGTGGCACCTCCATAGGAGTTTTGTCTTACCATATGTTTGATTCCTTCAAATTTTCATTTTTACAATGTCTTTGAATATTACAAGTATGATTTTTAAATATTTGAACATTTTAAAGAATATGCAATGCATGTAAACTTATATGTGTATGATTATGATCTTTTAAATACTGAGATGATATCTCATGGTGGTGGAATTTCATTTAATTTTTAGTCTATGTTTTCACTATTCTCTGTTGCTTGAGTTTTCAGAAAGAATAAAGTAAAAGTTAGCATGCATGAGTATAAGGCAATAATAATTTCAATATAAACTGTGACATGAGAGTATGTATACATTAAGTAACTCCTGGAGAGAATAATAATAAATAAACAGTTGTATTAAGATAGTATGATTATGAGTGATAATTAAAAAGACATATTTCACATATGTGACAATTACACAAAGAAATAATGACTTTTTCCCCAATAAAATAAATTTAAATAAACAACTAAAGGAGGTGGTAAATGTGGAGAGAAAATAGAGGGGAGGATTAAATAGAAGAACACATATTTGGTTAGCATTTAGTATGTGCTAAATATATTCAAAGTATTCCACTACATGTGTGTTGGTGGCAGGGACAGTGACATGCATATATTTTTATCCACTGCATTATCATAGTATCAGATGTCAAATAGGCATCTTAGTTAAATGTCATATCTAAGAACAAATGAATCAATACACCAATGAATTAAGGAATATTTTTAAATTTGGCAAGAAAAGAGAGAAGGAAAATTACAGTGCCCATGATAGTCGGTAATGAGCAGCACTAATAATAAGTAATTGGGTTTTACTAGATTTTCAAAATAATGGAAGCTAAATATATTTAAAAAGAGAAGGTGCTGCATAGATGGTCGAGATGCAATTGTATATGAGGTCCTGAAAGGACTTAAAAGATGAGACACAAAGCAAAAGTGAAGCATTGGATGCAGCTGTCATTGTTGAGACACAAGAGGTATGGCAGTTGCCCAATATAAGGACAGTTACATGTGAAGGTGATTTTGAAGGTGTTTTGGAGAGTTTAAATTTTCTCAAACTTCTCAAGCTGTATTTGTGACAAATATACAAAATGAAAGCTTTTAAAATATCTCAAAAACTAGTGACCACCATACATGGAATGGCAGTAAAATTTAGCTGCCAATATATTTTTAAGAAATATTAACAAATGAAAATTCCAAGAACGTGGAAATGAGCTTGTACAGCCATATTTGATAACTGTAAGACTATCTGTTTGGAAAGAGCACATTAGATTGTATTAAATAATTTGGGTACATTTTCATTCATCTTGATATATTTTAATACAACAAATCAGAAGATAAAAAATCATAAAATCTAAATCATGCTTTTCTCCTTTCATTCAAACTATTGATAGTATTTGATATTCATTTGGAACTCATCTTAAACTCTTTAGAATTCCATACTCTTGCCTGTAAATTAGAACCCCATGAGCTATCAGCTTTTACGGCTATACTATGACTATAAATGGACATCTCAAAAGAATCCTTTAATAATCCCAAAATATGATAAGGACATATACACCCCTTTCAGCTCACAGGGGACAATAGTGATATACAAAAGAATATAGGCATATGCTTTACATAAGAATATAATTTAGATTAAAAATATGGTAACTGTGGGGAGAACGGGAGAGACCAATAAAAACTCTCAGTGACTGAACATTGAAATTGAATGCATTTATTATTAATATACAGTCGGCTAAAATATTCTTGACATCCTTTCCCTGACATCGTGGTCTCTAGATGCCCACACAAAATGAGAATTGAAGATGTGGCCATTTATTAATATACTGAGTTCCTTTAAATGAATAGGGTATATGTGAATAGAACTTATTCTCAATTAAAAATTAAATAACAGATCTTGGGCATCACGTGTATATGGGTTTATTTGTAATTTTTAAATATTCTGAATATTTTCATCACAAACATACTACTCCAAATTTCATAATAGTTATAACATTTAGTACAAATTTTATATCCTGAATTTCAATTTTAAATATTATACAATGTGCCTGACCTATGGTGGCGCAGTGGATAAAGCGTCGACCTGGGAACACTGAGGTCGCCAGTTCAAAACCCTGCACTGGTCTGGTCAAGGCACATATGGGAGTTGATGCTTCCAGCTCCTCCCCCCCCCCTCTCTCCCCTCTCTAAAAAAATAAATAAAAATTTTAAAAAAATTAAAAAAAATATTGTACAATGTATAGGGAGAAACTTGGTTAATTGAAATTACCAATGGTAGAACATCTCTCCTATAATCTACTAATAATACAGAGGAATACAGAGAAAAATAAAGACTATACCAATTGTCAAGATTGGAAAGATAGCACATTAAAAAATCAGAAAATGATGTATTTATATAAAAAACAGACTAAATGTATTTAAAATATTATTTCAAGTATGACATCATGATAGATTCTAACTAAGGCTAGGTCAGCATGAAACACTGACTTAACAGTTTATGTCACAGGGTATTTGACTTTTGAGAACATTTGAAGTACTTACCAAGAACACAAATCAACTTGAAGAGTTCCATGGTTGAAGTGTGTGTGAATACCAATAGGACTTTTTAATTTAACTGGAAATACCTTTTCACCAGGCCGTAATATTATGGGTCACACTCAAATTCTCCCATATGCTGAAGTTTACAAAGATTAAGACTTTTTTCTCTATATAGGTACAGATCATAGATTCTAGCTTGGTAAAATTCTGGTGCTTGGTAGACATTGCTACTTTTCCGATAAGAGAAATTTAAGTTAAAAAATTGCTATACTATCACTTACTATTAGATGGAACAGGTAAAAATCATTAGGGAAATCATTTAATGGGCTACAGCTTTTCCAGAATTTATCTGGATGCTTGGAAAAAGAATAGAATGCAAACTTTAGATTTGAGAAACAGCCCCCATTTCACTTCCTATAATAGCAATGTGGCTTGGTGAGGTAGTCTTAAGTTTTGAAAAACAGGGCCAGAAAATATATATTTTAAAAATAAATATATGTAACTGAAAAGCAATTTATTTTTCTTGTTATTGGTGCTCAGTATAGACTTTTTGATAAAAAAACTGCTTAGAGACATGTAGTTTCTTTTATGGTGATTGAGACAAACTCTTATCTTGTGAGAAGATTGGAGTATGTTAAGGTCTTAAATTCGTAAAGTGCCATGCATTCTAAATCTTATGTGCAATACATAACAGAAGAGAGTAAAAAAGAAAGGGAAATGTTTATTGAGCAAAAGAAGCAAAATAAACAGAAACTAATGAAAATGGAGAAAAATATAAATAAACATTTACAACTTTTCCATAAAACTGCTTATACAAGCTAATTCATTATTTTAACAGAAAAGGAACAGAAACAGTGTTTTTGCTATCTGTCTAACATAAATATCATTAGCATTCATTAGCATGTGGCAAAGTTTACATCTTCACTTATAAGCATATGGCTGGAAGTGTATTTAGCATACCAGCAAGTCTGTTCTAAAATTGTGTGCATGTTGTGTATTTAATATTCTTGAATTATTATTTCCTGAGATATTCTCCTCTAGTAAAACTCTTGAACATTGAATTTCCATTTACATTGACTTTGGAAAGAGGCTGCCTCCATAAATTCCTCATTTAAAGGCATACGATGCAATGCCTCATCAAGAATCTTAATTTTAAGCAGCACACAGTGCTGTATGTCAGAGGTAATTATTACCTTCTTTAATGAACCTGACTTTTCCCTGTGATGAGTAAGCCTCTCTCTGCCTTATTTATAGTAACTCTAATTTTATTTCTGTCTTTCTTCAGGTGCTCTTATTTTTTAAAAAATTAACATTATTCTGTCTTCTTAGGGTCAATTCTGTCGACTCTATACTCAAACCATGTGCTGTTCAAGTACTGTTAAAACCAATTATGTATATATTCCTGGAACATGCAGAGGTCTATAGGATTTGTATATCCATATCCCAGCTTCCCAACAGAGCCACGGACAAACTGTTTCAGGTTGACAAGGGTCTACCCTATGATTTTACATAATTTTCATATGAAGTATACATATTTAAAATGTCCCAGCAAATCTGAGCAATAACATTGAAAGACTCTTGAACAAACTGATTTTATAAATATCTATTATAAGAATTTAAGATATATTTTTGCAGTCTGAGGAGGCTCCTAGAGGGATGCCCAAGCATATGGAAATTATCTGCCAACTTGCTTAAATTAGAGTCATAAGCATTTCTTGATTTTCTCAGCTGACACTATTGTTCTGCCTAACCGTTAACGGCAATTCATATAAAATAACTGAAATTTTTTTCATTTTTATTTTTTACATATTTTATGTATTGAATTTAAATTACATAATTTAATCCATTCTGTTTCTAGATAGAAACCAAATAAAGAGACATTAAATGATTTGTCTAAAGTCATATGTATATGACAGGAGCAGAACTTGAACCCAGATATTTAGTATTTGCTATATGTATCCAAAGTGCTCTAGTCCATTCAAATCTGTTCTTTTTCTCAGGGAAAAGAAAGAGCCAATTATTATTCTTTCTAGTGTTTTTGTAAGAATATAATATCAGGTCAGGCTCACTTAAAAGAAAGGTTTTATGGTTTTCCAATTAGAAACTAAGAGTCAGGGTCATTCATTTCTAATTTCTTATACCCTAGTGTTCACTCTGACCCCAAAACAGTTTTGGAGTTGAAGACAATCTTAGAGAACCCATGAGTGGACATTTTAGGGAATGTAAGAAAATTTCATAAGGAGTCCTAGCTAACACACAGCACTGATATGCCTGTGTCACAGAGCAAGGCAGAGAGTCCAATTCCCAGTTGCTGTTGCCAATTACCAGCACAGCTCTGTTTTTTACTCTAAAGCAAACTTCTTAGAATGGGGCTTGACATCTTATATATCAATTTATATTTGTGGAGTAAATATAAAATTGCAAAATTGGACAATGGTGACCCTGATACTTTAGCCCTTGCAGCTGGATGTAGATGTCAGCATAGATTTACTGTATCTTCCTTTGTCCTTTTGGTATTTATTCTTTGCAGTCAACCACACAAAAGTTTATATATGTTATATATATATATATATAATCTATATATAAGTTTATATATAAGTTATATATATATATAAGTTATATATATGTATAAATATATATACACACACACATATATAATTATATATATAAAATTTTGTTCTTTAAGCCTCATGAATTGACATCATATTTTCCCATTTTTCTCTGACTTTAGTGTTATATTAATGTTCAACAAAGCATTGGTCTTTTAATTGACTCTTCTCTTAAAAAAGATAAAAAAAATTCTAAATCTCAATACTAAAATTAGAACTATTCTATTTCAGGATTATCTAATTTTCAAATCTATTTACTTCAATTCCCAAGGTCAAATAAGATGTAAAGTATATTAAAAAATAAAAACTAATGGAAGTGTTTCTGTTTGCCAAACTGTGCACAGCTAATCTGTCTGGACAAGGTGTGGCAAATGTAGTTTTATAGTTGTGAGTATGCATAACAGTTGATTTTTGCATTCTTAGTTATTACTTATTGTATTATTTACCATTAAAACAACTGTAGACCTACTTTTCCCCCACCTTATATTTAGAGCTTATCACCTGTGTCTAAAGGCCAAGAGCGCTAAACGTTAGAATTTTATAAAGCCTCCAAAACAGGCAGCTAAATCTGTAATGTTTAGAAAAATGAAATCACCTCCAAACACAACTAACATCAGAAGTGTCCGATATGTAATATCGTTGCCTATATTTATATATCCTTTAGGTTTCCCAGAAAACTAAGTAACAAAAATCATAGAGTAATGAACATTATGTTGGTCCATCACTGGCTGACTAAAAGAAAGGGCTCTTAAATTTTAGAAGTTAGGGCCTGACCCGGTGGAGGCTCAGTGGATAGAGCATTGGACTGGGATGCGGAAGACCCAGGTTCGAGACCCCAAGCTCGCCAGCTTGAGCGCGGGCTCATCTGGTTGTCAGCTTGGACCCAAGGTCCCTGGCTCCAGCAAAAGCTCGTCAGCTTGGACCCAAGGTCACTGGCTCCAGCAAGGGGTTGCTTTGTCTGCTGAAGGCCCGCGGTCAAGGCACATGTGAGAAAGCCATCCATGAACAACTAAGGTGTTGTGATGGCAATGAAAAACTAATGATTGATGCTTCTCACCTCTCTCCTTTCCTGTCTGTCTTTCCCTATCTGTCCTTCTCTCTGACTCTCTCTCTGTCTCTGTAAAAAAAAATTTTAGAAGTTAGTAGTACCTAATTAAAGAATCAGCATCTAACATTCATTGATTTATTTTTATTGCTTATTTCCTATCTAGGACGAACAAATGGAGACATGAAGTAACACACGTCTGAATGTAACAGAACTGTGTCTGAAGCCCTATTATTTTGCTTCTAGCTACAGTAATTAGAACACTTTTCTATGCCTCGGTTTCTTCATTCATAAATTGAAGATAAATCTCTAATCTATAAGATTTCTGTGAAGAAATTGATAGGTAAATGATAAGAAATGGTCAAACACAGATTTTGGCATGCCATAAAAACTGTTTCTGAAAACATGCCCAATATTAATTTTAAATGGAGTGGTAAAATTTTTAATCTAAATAATTGACATGAGTATGTTAGACTTTTGTTTATTCCAATAGTAGGATGTTCATAAGTCTGAAAAAATAAAGAATCAAACATCAAAATTCTGTTTTCTTCTCTACATGGATTTTGAAGGTAGCAGAGCCGGGCTATATAAATATGCAGAGTTTTTGTGTGATTTCTCAGCCTGTTCATTTGAGATGATCTCTATTTGAATTGTCATAATTTTAGGTTATAGATTGAACTTAGATTTAAAACTCATGCAACAAAATGCAATTCTAACCACTAAGTTGGGATCATTCAACATCAACAAATTCTTAAAATATGAATCACATGTGGCTCTAGCTCACCCAAAGATGTATGAATTGGTACCAAGTAACTTTTATCTCAAACACCTGGTTTTGGGTAAAATAATGGTGGTTACCAGAGCTCAAATGTAGCTCCCTGATATCTACAACACTTATATTCTTCTACAGAAATACTAAGAATATCATCAATTAAAAAACGCAATATGTAAATACCTAGTATTTGTTCATGTAAAAAAACAGTTTTTAAAAATCTAGCCCTAGCAGTTACATCTGAAAGAGGACACGTTAACCTTTTGGCAACCAACTACTGAAAAACTAGTAAAATACACAAACTATTAAGAAATACCAATATTTCTTGCCCCAATTCTTACTATGTCTATGAATTGGGGCAGGTTACCACTGTCTTTGTACTGAAATTTTCTCATGCTTAAATAATCTCATAGTGTTATCTTGAGGACTAAGTCTTTCACATGTAAATGTTTCCTATTATTTTTAATTATTATACTTATTGAACCTACCCTTGCTAGTGACTCATACCAGTTTACCCCCACAACACGACAGAAAATATATTTATACATCAGAACTTTATTATTTTATGCTGTTCTACATCTTCAAATCTTCATACTTCGTTCCTGCCACAGAAGACTTTCTTCAATAAAAGCTTAAGTAGAAGCAGGTAACAGAGTCTATAATAGACCACATCTTTCAGAAGTCAGAATGACACAGTTAATCTATATCAGGTCCCCCAGCTATCAAGGGTAAGTAGAAATAAGAATGAGTAACGAAAACCAGATGTACCAAATCCTAAATGTAGGAACATTTAATCTACATTTTAAAACAAACTACTCTAACTTTCCAAAAAATAAAATTGCCTGGGAGTTAGGAGGAGGGGGGCCAAAGGGTAAGGTGACCAGATTTTAAAATTGGTAAAGCAGTAAAGCCAGACACCATAGACCGGGAGTGAGGGGTGGGAGGGTTGATTAAAAATTTGGTCTATATGGAGCAAAAAAAATTTTCATAGAATGCAAAAATAGTATTGTAATATATATTTTTAAATTTCATCATAAGTACAATTTACAAATATAATACATTAATAAAGTTATGTATTTTATTCTTTGGCATATTTCTCATTTGAGTGAATTTTGTTTGGTAGATTCCTGTTGTTTAAAAGGTCATGAAATTTTTCACAAAAATTTGTTAAATTATATTTCACACATAAAATGGCTTTCAAAGTCTCAACACTTTAATTGGGATATTTCTGATGTCCGTACTTTATTTAGCGTAGGAAAAATGCGTTCAGTCGCAGCATTAGTTCCTGGTAAAGACAGCGCGCGTATTCCACAATTTTTAGTGCATTATTGTATGGAACATGGTTTGTTTCAAAATGATAAAATATTTCTAACCATTTGTTCTCTATTGTTATTTTTGCTGATGCCAAATATTTAACCTTTTTCTTACCAATATATATTTTTAATAATGATACCTGATTAAAAAGATCATTTTCGGAAATATTACTATATGGGAAATTTTGAGTGAGTCAGAGGGATCGGTTTACACGGTCCCGAAACCAATGCCAGAGCTGCATGAGTGGGCGGGAGAAGGCAGGGTAGCGCCGGGGCACACTCGGCAGCCACGCTTCCCGTGTCCAGCCCTGCCACCCGCTGGAGACCGAGAGGCTTGCACCTTGCGGAGCACACGCCGGCATCCAGGACATGGGCCTATGGGTAGTTAGGGTACTTTACAGCCCCCAACCCAGCAGGTATATCCCGCCCGAAGTTCTTTGTTTCGGGGCCCCGCATGGGGCAGCCAGCTCTTGCGGCAGTGTGGGCGCTTCCAGGCCGAGGCTGGGACTCCCCGCCAAAAACCGTATATTTTCTTCCCATTCTCTTACCATTCCCTACTTTTTCTTGCATTCTTTCGAAAAATCGGGACTTCGGTGCAATTCTTTAAAAATTAGGACTGTCCTGCCAAAAGCAGGATGTCTGGTCACCTTACCAAAGGGGTACAAATAGGGACAAAGGGGTTGGGTGTAACGGTGTTATATTTAGTGGGACACTTGAATTCATGTAAACACAATAAATTAAAATTAATAAAAAATAAATGGAATGCTAATTTAAAAGATTTTTAAAAATGTGATTTGGTTTGCAAAATGCACACATAAACATACAATTTGCCAAAAATTTTTTTAAAAACTGTGTTACTCAATGGGGATATTTTGTGTATTGAACTGTTTCAAATATAATTATAGAAATAATAGAAATTTTAAAATATTAAAAATTGAGACCCATGAAGAGTAAAAAGAATAAAAGTTTCTCTTATCCTCTTCCCTTCATTCTGATGATTTTCTTCCTTAACGTTACACACACGAACACACACACATACATATACACATATGTTATTTTAAATGCATACAAGATTTCAATATTCATCACATATATTAAAAATATTTTTGCTTTATTCTTTATTTTTTTAACAATATATTGGCTTTCTTTTTGTATAGCTTGTGTATGAGGTAATGGAAATTTTATCCACGAGTATATCCAATTATACCAATATTATTTATTAAATTATTTTTTCCACTGATTTAAAATGCCATTTTTTTATATCATAGTCACAGTCTCTTTCAGGAATCTAGTCTATTATATTGGTGTATTTATTATTTCATTTCCATGTCAATACCACATAATTTTTATTTGCTGTAGTTTTATATTATAATTTGGTATGTGTAGAAAATGTTCTCCCTCATTCCTCTTTTAAATTTTCTTGCATATTTTATGCCTTCTTTTATCCATATATTCTTTACAATTTACTTATGAAGTTTCATAAAGTGTAGTTTGAAGTTTTAGATTGACATTTCTTTAAATTTATTAATTTATTTGTAAAAATGGAATATTTTCAATATCTCAAGCTATACTATGAGAAGAATAAAGTACATTAGAAAAAAAATACACTTTTCTTGAATATTAAATGTCAAAGAAAAGTAATTTTCTAAAGATAGATAAGTGAAGGTATTCATTTTTATTATGAAATACAAAGGAAAGGATAAAGTGAAAAATAAAAGTGCAAACAGCATAATGCATTATAGCTTAACATATTTGATTTTTAAAAAAAGTCTATTTTACTGTTTCTGGACCAAAATGTTCTTTCTTATCTATTACATAAGAAAGTCAGACAGGTTAAGATCTAAGGCCTTTTCTAGCTTTAATTCTGGAATGCCCATCCTCTAGGCAGGACCAAGTCATGAGCCAAACCATAAGGAGCTAAATTGCAATCCAGACAAACTTTGTACTTGGCTGTGCTCACATCTTATTCAGGGAGGAAAAGAAATCTGTTTTTCTCCATATACTTGTGTCTAACCAACTTAAATAAGGTATGAACAATCTGATTGTCCACTTGAAATTGAGACTCAGAGGTGTTAGGTAAATTTCCCAAGATCACAAAGCAACTTCTTAGGAAGTTAAGCATGTCCAAGTTAGAATTCCTGCTCCTTTGAATGTTTTAAGTTAAAAAAAAGTTTGATGTTCAAAATATCTTACTCCAATTTGTACATAAATATAATCAGAAAACTGAAGTAAACTAAAAAACACACTAAGATGAATTCAGTACTTATTTTTGTGTTCTTAATATGGATTTTAGAAAAATTTTATTATTTCTCATCTATTTTAAGAATTATTACGGAAAATGATAGAAGTTAAAAAGTGTTATTGACCCTTTTACAGAATTTGTAGGTATGAGTCAGAGTGGGCTTTGTGGAAGAGGTCCCTCAGGGTTGAGGAAGATTTGAATTGACACAGGTCAGAGAGAAGAGAAAGTCAACAATTAAATGAGCCTATAATGTGCCAGAAAAAACACAGAGCACTTTATACACATTGTTTTATTTAATACACTCTAAAACTCTCAAAGTAGGTATCATTACCTCTACATTGGCAATGACCTAATATAATATGACACATTATGAAATGTGCCCAAAGTGTAGAAAAGTACATATTGTATACTATTTATATTTCTAAATATTAAAAATGAAAGTGTAAAACAATATTTGTTTATACTAAAAAAAGGAGGAATAAACCAGAATGTTTTGAAGGATATCTGGTGAGAGGGGAAGTGTTGGGCAGATAAAATATAATATGCTCACTTTGTTAAGGATGGCGTTGCCCACATGGAAGCCCGTCACCCAGGTGATATTGTTTGCCCTTATGCTTGGAATGGGTGTGGGGGAAAGGCTGTAATGTAAGCAGACCATGTTGTTATAGTCTAAGGTTTAGTTTTAAGAGTAAGTTTTTGACCACACCCATTACTGATTGGATGATGTGGGGTGGTGCGCTCTCCTGAGGAATCCCATTATGCCTCAGATGGGTGACTTTGTGTCAGAGACTTTCTTGTTTGTAGACTGGATTAAGGGTTTGAATTTTTACACTATAAAGTGGGACAGACCAGTTGCTTGCTCTCTCATTCCTGCAGTTAGTATTAGAGAGGAGAGCAGAGAAAGGCCATGTGGAGAAGGACAGGAGAAGCAGCCAAAATGGTGGAGTGTTGAGGAAGAAGCCAATTTGTGCAGAGTTTGTGTAGAGAGAAGGAGATGAGAAACAGAGGTGAATAAGTCTGGTGAGCTAGAAACCTTGGACTGGCTGCTGTTATGGTTCCCTATGGCTGATCTTCTGGGAACTGTAGGATTTCTACATTACAAAGTATGACAGACCAGTAGCTTGCTCTCTCTCTTGGTTCCTGAGGTATTAGAGCGGAGAGCAGATTAAGGCCACATGGAGGCCAGGAGACACAGCCAAGATGGCAGAATGCTGAGGGAGAAGCCAGTTTGTGCAGAGTTTGCACTGGAGGAGATGGAGAACAGAGGTGAATAAGTCTGGTGAGCAAGAAAGCTTTGATTCTAGGAAACTCAAATAAGTCAGTAGCTTTTTGAGCACTGAATGAGTGGGTTTTGGAACCCAGTGTGTGTTTTTGCTTGCCTGCTGGGTTCAATCTAGAATTAAAGCTGATGGCTCACCAGTTCTTGGCTCCGTTGTTTCATTACCGACTGTCCGAATCTATTGTGAACCTGCACGGGTCAGGTGGCTGTGATCCTGACCCTGACTACTGGCTTTACAGGAAGAAAATAGGTGCAAAGCTTAACTTTTTTGAATAAACCTTCCTTTATAGAATATATTTTGGAACTACGTACATAGTTTGCATTATCATAAACCAAAGTTAAACATGAAAAAAATCTAATCTATAACCAAGTTAAACAACAGAATAAATATATATATCAAATTAACACAATTAGAAAAAGGGTAAAATTTTCAAGTGACTTTGAAACATAGTAATGTAACTATATATACCTAGCAGAAGAGACCCTATAGACAAAAATAATCATGGAAAAACGTCAGCCATTTTCATTCATCAGAGTGTGAATGATAGGATTTATATTTGCATTCTGAGACTATTGTGCATAAATTATATAAGAAAATCATTATTTATATTAGCATTCTGAGAACTGAAAATTTCATTGAGAGTTGGAGATATAATATTAATAAAGGCAAGTAAAAATCCTGGTCTTCAATTTAATTTGGAAATATCATATGAACTTATTGAGTATTTTTTTTTTTACATACTGTCCACTGAAAATGGTTATAAACCATTACCAACAGCTTCACAATAAGCACATTTAGTTGCTCTTAATACTACATATCAACACTATTTTACCTTTAACAGAACCAGTGATTTTTGGAAAAATGACTGATGCTAAATCTGGAAAAAATACGTACAAAATAAACCTGAAACATCTTGTTATACCAAAATGCAAAAAGCACTCAAAGATATTCAAGGTTGTATCAAAAGGACTCAGAAACTAACCTGAAGACACTCCTGCACCAGATGATAACTGCAATCTGATTGCAGTAATTTAAGATTTTACAAACACATCAAACATACTTAAATTAATGAGTTTATAATGACAAAAAGAAAAGAAGGCTGACATTTGAAGGATGATAGGAAACAAAGTTACTATTGTAAAAACTAGTAAATAAAAAGAAATAATTAAATGTTTATCCTGCCCTTCTATACAAACATGTTCTTTAGTTTTAAAACAACATGACCCAGCTATCCCACTTTTAGAAATATACCCTAAGAACACCCTATAGCACTGTTCCAAAAGGAGAAATGCGCCCCCATGTTTATGTCAGCATTGTTAACAATAGCAAAGATCTGGAAACAGCCCAAGTGTCCATCAGTGGACAAGTGGATTAAAAAACTTTGGTACATATATACTATAGAGTACTACTCAGCCATAAAAAATGATGACATCGGATCATTTACAACAACATGGATGGACCTTGATAACATTATACTGAGTGAAATAAGTAAATCAGAAAAAAACTAAGAACTATATAATTTCATACATAGATGAGACATATAAATCAGACTCAAAGACATGGACAAGAGTGTTCTGGTTACCAAGGGGTAGGGGGAGGGAGGAGAGGAAGGGTATGGGGGATAAGGGGGAAGGGGAGGGGCACAAAGAAAACCAGATAGAAGGTGACAGAAAACAATTTGACTTTGGGTGATGGGTATGTAACATAATCAAATGTCAAAATAACCTGGAGATGTTTTCTCTGAACATATGTACTCTAATTTATCATTGTCACCCCATTAAAATTAATAAAAACCAATTTTTAAAAAAAACAACATAAAATATAAATTCAATTTTAAACAAGTAAATCAAATACAGAAATTTTTATATATTAACTAAAATTTGCACATATCTTCTAATTCACATCTTATTTTAGTGTTTCAAATTTTAAGAACAAATAATTTTAAGTGGTCACATAAAATGATTACTTGAAAATTAAAGAAATTTGCATTCTGTGTATACCTCTTTACAATGACTGTGATATCATTATTGATTTCAAATACATAGGACTATGTAGCCTCATAGGAAATAAAGACCCAGATTATACACAAAGCAAGCTCAAAGGAATTCAAATCCTCTGAACTTATTGTCAAAATGAAACCATTTTCCCAAGTCATCCTGTGTCAAGATTAACTGTAAAACCAGACTTCTCCAAACTAACTTTCATTAGAAAAAATGTTTATTAATTAATAGGTAATAAAAAATGCTAATTTGAAACATATATTATTTAAAAAATCAATAGTATCTGCAACAGTTTTTTAGCACTTAGTCGAACAAGATTTTTTTGTCAAGATATTATTTAGAATTGATGGCCTTATTTAGTAATAATTTAGTTTAGTAATAATAAAAGTTATGCCAATTTTTACTTGGTTTTATTATTGCCTTTAAAGCCTCTTTAGAATGCAAATTACTACAGGCAATGCACCCTTATTTCCTGTACCCTAGACCTGGTCATTCCCACTTCTTGTACTCTCAGTGGTACAACACTGGATCTGGGCTGGCTGCAATACCACACAAGAGACAACCAGATATAACACCCCTTAATTAAAGTATAGACCACTATTTAATGGTATTTCTTGAAAAAAAAAATAAAAAACTTGAATGTGCTCAAGCTTAAAGATTCTACTACCAACTTATAGGAAGCATGGGGTTCAAAACCTGCTAAATGACATCATAAGATAACAGTTGGCAGCTCTGATCAGTGGCTCAGTGGTAGAGCACTGGCCACACCTATGGATGTCTTGGGTTTAATTCCTGGGCAGGGCACACAAGAGAAGCAACCATCTGCTTCTTTCCCCTTTCCTCTTCTCCTTCTCTCCTTCTTCCCCTCCCGCAGCCAGTAGACTGGCTTGAGCAACAGCCCTGGTGCTGAAGATAGCTTGGGTGGCCCCAGATGGGGGTGGCTGGGTGATCCCAGTTGGGGTATATGCAGGAATCTTTCTTCCTATCTGTCCTCTTCTCACTTAAAGAAAAAAAAGATGAAATTGGCAAAATTCAGATTATAAGAAACTTCACATAACAAATGACACAGATTTTTAATAAATTAATTTCAGAAAGAGAGAGAGAAAGAGACAGAGAAGGGAGAGACTTAAAAAATACATTAAATAATTGCACAGTATAAGCTTATTTGAATCTTGATTCAAATACTCTAAAAATAATCTGAGACAATTGAGAAAAATTGAATACTAACTATATTTAATGGCTATTAAAGCATATTGTTAATTTCATAGTATGACATTGTTTTTTATATTTAATAAAAGAGTCCCTTTTTTGTGATAAGTACTAGAGATGTTATAATATCTAGGATTTGTTTCAAAATGATCTGAAAGAAGACAATGGGTGAAAGTATAGATGAAACAAAATTGGCCATGAGTTGGTGATTGTTGAAGTTGAATGTTGCATAAATAAAGCCTCATTATTCTAGTCTCTCCACTCTTATATACATGTAAAATTTTCCATAATAAAATGTTAAAAATATTTTCCAAAGATCACAAAGTTAATGCTGATTTAAATGGAGTGCAATTTTATATTTTTTAGCGGAAGTAGAGGAGAAGTTAAAGGAGAAAAGCTCATTGTTAGAAGAAGACTCATTGTAAGAAGGAGAGGATAGGGACAGGGTTCAGAGAGTTAGTCTTGCACTTTATACCTAAGGAAGGAGATACTTCTTTCTTGCAATGGTAGAGAAGAAAAATAATGAAATACTGCCAAGTCTATTTGTTGGGAAAAAGAGAGAAGAAACGTGGGAAATCTAAAGGCCTTACAAATTCACCTAATCTCTTTATCTCTGAAGAAAAGGGGCCTAAATAAAACAGAGGATTGACCAGATGATCTGAAAATCTCTTTCTATAAGTCTATTACATTTGAGTCTCTGATGTCAGTAAAAAAGAATAGAACTCTTACCTTTTGAATTTCATACTTTTTGGTAAATAATTTAAAGGCCATTGATTACTTCAACTGTAAACAACATCAATTTTTCCTGTTTCTCACAATATCTAGTAGAAATTTTCACAGATATTCTCTGAGAATCACCTTTAGGGACTGAGAGTTCCTTTATTGACTTTTAATGATTTTTGTTTACTAGTAGATAATGACTTGAAGTTATTTTTTACTTGGATAGCTGGTAAAACAAGGCTTGCCTTCATTGGTAACTCATGAAACAGTAGGCCATCCTTGCAATAAATTCTAGCAAATTCTGATGGATTTTTTTTATGGTTAGTAGAACTAGTAAGGTTAGTTTGTGGAAGAGATTTCAGCGTAAAACATGACCCATTAGCTGCATACCTCTGAGAACAAATGAGATACAGTTTTCATGTGGCATATTCAGGGTGCCTGAGGCAAAACTCACTGAGAAGATGGCCTGACCAACATGAGAATTCTTAAGTTATTGTTTTCCATCAACAACAGCCACGGGAAGTTCAGAAAAGGCAACACTATTTCTCCTCTACCAAAAAAGTGTTTTGTAGCATTGCACCCCAAGATTCAGGAGTAGAGTACTTATAGAGACTGACACTTTAATCATACAAACATTGACACATCACATCATGTCACATCTAAACTAAATGGGTGAAGGAAATCAGAAAAGGTGGACACATTCAATTATCTGAATTCTTTGGAAACAGCTAAGTACTCTGCAAGTCAAAAGAAGAATAAATTATTACAGAAGACTTCCCAAGGCAGCTGCTTCATATTAAATACTGTCAAATAACTCCCAACTTACTTTGATCAGAATAAATTTTCTATATTACTTTGGTGACTCCCTAACACATCTCTTTTTAAATTTAATATTTTTCTATTTTATTCTATTTCCACCTATAAATGTACATTTTCACTGATATATATTGATACATATGTACATATATATGAGAGTGAGATCCATTTATTTAGTGGTTTTATTTTATGAATATATAAAAACAAATAAGTGACTTAATAATTTGAAAAAATGATAAAGAAACAAAAAAATAAAAATATAATGTCCAAAAAATATAAATATAATATCTAAGTATTCTACCTCTGATGGTTTGTTGATTATAAAAGACAAATCACCAAAATTTGTATCTGATGACTTCTTATACTTTTCTTAGGAGTATCAATAATGATTGTGAAACCTTGGGAGAAATAAATAAAAAATATAGAGGGAAACAACAGAATATATAATAAAAATAAATGCAGTACTCTCTGTGAAACAGAAATAGCAAATGTATACATGGATATTTAAAAAAACAACAAATTATACAGATAAAGAAAGAAAAAAAATAAAACAACTAAATGGAAGCCGTGAAACCATAAGCATCTTAGAAGAAAACATAGGCAGCAAGCTCTCCGACATCTGTAGCAGCAATATATTTGCCAATTTATCTCCACAGGCAAATGAAATAAAAGGCAAGATAAACAAATGGGACTATATCAAACTAAAAAGTTTTTGCACAGCTAAAGACAATAGGAACAGAATAAAAAGACAAACCACACAATGGGAGAACATATTCGACAGCACAACTGATAAGGGATTAATAACCAAAATTTATAAAGAATTTATAAAACTCAACACCAGGAAGACAAACAATGAAATCAAAAAATGGGAAAAAGAGGGAGCAAGATGGCGACGGAGTAGGCGGACGTACCAACTTCCAACTCCCAGAACCAAAGTGGATTACAACTCAATTTTAAGAACCATCACCTGGATAAACCAACTTTGAACAAAACTAAGTGGACTCTTCAACCAAGGAACACAGAAGAAGCCACATTGAGACTGGTAGGAATAGCGAAAACGCGAAGAGGGCTGCCCAGCTCCCCGGAGCAAACGGCAGCCCGGAGAGACCCATGTGGCGGGAGGAGAGTTTGGTGGAGAGGGAGGGACCTGGGTCCCAGGAACCAAGCCCCAGCCTGCAGTCCTAGACCTAGAAGAGGCGTTTGGACAGTTTTGAGCTGTGAAACAGGTGAGGGAGCTCCCAGGCCTACAGTGTGGAGTATTAGGTCCCTTCCTACTCTGCTGAGGGCTGCTTAAGGTTTTGGGGCGGCAGGACGCTGAAAGGCGGTTCTGTCGGCGTGGGCAGAGGCCAAGCCGGTGGGAGATCGGTCTAGCCCAGAGGGTCGAAGGGGACGCGCGAAAGCGATCCGGAAGCTGCGGGCCCGCCTTTAATCCCACTTACGGGGACAAAGCGGGAGGCCAGGAACGGGCAGGCCCTGCGCAAGCCGGCCCTGACCGCGGGGACCGGGCTAGGACCAGGGACGGGCAGGGGCTCGCGGCTGAGCTGACGCTACCAGTCCCACCCCACCCCACCCCCACCCCCCGTCGGAGAAACCGCGGATTGCATACATACGTGCACGAGCGGGCTCCAAACGCGGGGGCGGGGTAGAGTCCGGGACGAGCGGAAGTACGCAGCTGAGTGGAAGCCAGCAAACACGCCCGCCCCAATAAACCTTGGTTTCCGACCCTGCGCAGAAGGGCCCTGGCCTTGAGGGTGGGGCTAAAGCTCCGGACGGGCAAAAGCTTACAGCTGAGAGCACGTCAAAAGCCCCGCCTAACCTGCGGAACTGTAGCGAGCAGGCTCCGACTGCTGGTTCTGGGCGGAAGTCCGGAAATAGGCTGGGTCCGCAGCTGAGGAAAGGTGCTCACCTCTACCCTTGGTGCTAATATTGTGGCTTCAGTGACAGCCCCTCCCACAGAGGAGAGGCAGAAATCACAGCAAAAGCCACAGTGGGCTGGCGCTGGCAACGCTCATACCCAACCACCCTAGGCACTGGCAGAGGGGGTGGGGGGCCTGCAGATAGACCAGCCTAGAGAACACAAAGGCAACACCTACTGGACTCCAGTGGCCACAACTGGCTTATACACAGAAAAAATGGACAGGCAGAGGAATGCAAACAAAATGAATCAAGAGAAATCCCCAGAGAAGGACCTGAATGAACCAGATATAACCAAATTACCAGAAGCAGAATTTAGAATAATGATAGTTAGGATGTTCAAAGAAATTAGAGCAACAATGGATAGTCATTATGAACACCTAAATAAAGAGATAACAAGTATAAAAAATGAAATTGAAATAATAAAAAAGAATCAGACAGAAATGACAAATACAGTATCAGAACTGAAGACCACAATGGAAGGAATTAAAAGCAGGATGGATGACGCTGAGGATCGAATAAGCGACTTAGAGGACACAATAAACAAAGGCAGAGAAGCAGAGAAGAAAAAGGAAAAGAGACTTAAAAAATGTGAGGAAACTCTAAGGGAGCTTTGTGACAACATGAAGAGAAACAACATTCGCATCATAGGGGTGCCTGAAGAAGAGGAGAGAGGACAGGAAATGGAAACTTTGTTCAATCAAATTATATCAGAAAACTTTCCTAAATTAAGGCTGGGAAACACTCCACACATTCAAGAAGCACACAGAACTCCATTAAAGAGAAACCCAAAAAGATCTACACCAAACACATCATAGTTAAAATACCAAAGCTAATGGATAAAGAAAAAATTTTAAAAGCTGCTAGAGAAAAAAAGACTATCACCTACAAAGGAGCCCCCATAAGGATGACATCAGACTTCTCAACAGAAACACTTGAGGCCAGAAGGGAATGGCAAGAAATAATCAAAGTAATGCAAAACAAGAACCTACAACCAAGACTACTTTATCTAGCAAGGCTAATGTTTAAAATTGAAGGAGAAATAAAGAGCTTCCCAGAAAAAGAAAGCCTCAAGAAATTCATAAAAACCAAACCAATTCTGCAAGAGATACTAAGGGGCCTCTTGTGAACAGTTTAAAGGGAGGAATGAATAGAGCAAAAGAAGAATACAGCTTTAAAGAATAAAATGGCAATAAACAACTCCATATCAATAATAATCTTAAATGTAAATGGATTAAATGATCCAATCAAAAGACATAGGGTAGCTGCATGAATAAAGAAACAGGACCCATACATATACTGTCTACAAGAGATATACCTTAAAACAAAAGATGCTCATAGACTGAAGGTGAAAGGATGGAAAAAAAAATTTCAAGCAAATGGAAATGAAAAAAAAGCAGGGGTAGCAATACTTATATCAGACAAAATGGACTTTAAAACAAAGGCTGTAGTAAGAGATAAAGGAGGACACTACATAATGATGAATGGAACAATTCAACAGGAAGATATAACTATTGTAAATATCTATGCACCAAATATAGGAGCCCCAACATACATAAAGCAGACTTTGATGGATATAAAGGGCGAGATTAACAGCAATACTATCATAGTAGGGGATTTCAATACCCCTCTAAAAACACTGGATAGATCTACAAGAAAGAAAATTAATAAAGAAACAGCAGACTTAAAGGATACACTAGATCAACTTGATTTAATAGATATCTTCAGAACTTTTCACCCTAAAGCAGTAGAATATACATTCTTCTCAAGCGCTCATGGTACGTTTTCTAGGATAGACCACATTTTAGGACACAAAAATGGTCTCAACGAATTTAAGAAGATTGAAATCATATCAAGCATTTTCTCTGATCACAATGCCATGAAACTAGAAATTAACCACAAAAGAAAAAATGAAAAATACTCAAACACTTGGAAACTAAATAGCTTGTTATTAAATAATGAATGGATTAACAATGAGATCAAAGAAGAAATAAAAAAGTTTCCAGAAACAAATGATAATGAGCATACATCAACTCAAAATTTATGAAACACAGCAAAAGCAGTTCTGAGAGAGAAGTTTATTGCATTACAGGCATATCATAAGAAGCTAGAAAAAGCTCAAATAAGCAACCTGACCCTGCATCTAAAAGAACTAGAAAAACAACAACAAATAAAACCCAAGACAAGTAGAAAGAAGGAAATAATAAAGGTCAGAGCAGAAATAAATGACATAGAGGCTAAGTAAACAATACAGAGGATCAATGAAACAAGAAGCTGGTTCTTTGAAAAGGTAAACAAGATTGATGAACCTTTAACTAGAATCACCAAGAAAAAAAGAGAGAGGACTCAAATAAATAAAATTAGAAAGAACAGTGGAGAAATAACAACTGACACAACAGAAATACAAAGCATTGTAAGAAAATACTATGAAGAACTCTATGCCAAAAAATTAGACAATCTTGGTGAAATGGACAAATTTCTTGAATCATATAACCTTCCAAAAATCAATCTGGAAGAATCAGAACACCTAAACAGACCAATTACAACAAATGAGATCGAAACAGTTATCAAAAAACTCCCAAAAAAGAAAAGTCCTGGGCCTGATGGCTTCACAAGTGAATTCTATCAAAAATTCAAAGAAGAACTAACTCCTATCCTCCTCAAGCTATTTCAAAAAATTCAAGAGGAAGGAAGACTTCCAAACTCCTTTTATGAGGCGAGCATAATTCTGATCCCAAAACCGGGCAAAGACAACACAAAGAAAGAAAATTATTGGCCTATATCCCTGATGAATTTAGACTCTAAAATTCTCAACAAAATATTAGCCAACCGGATCCAGCAATATATGAAAAAAATCATACATCACGAGCAAGTGGGATTTATTCTGGAGAGGCAAGGCTGGTTCAATATGCGCAAATCAATCAATGTGATTCATCACATAAACGAAAGGAAGGACAAAAATCACATGATAATTTCAATAGATGCAGAAAAGGCATTTGAAAAAATCCAGCACCCATTCATGCTCAAAACTCTCAGTAAAGTGGGAATACAGGGATCATTCCTTAACATGATAAAGGCCATCTACGATAAACCGACAGCAAATATCATACTAAATGGACAAAGATTAAAAGCAATCCCCTTAAGATCAGGAACCAGGCAGGGTTGCCCACTTTCACCACTCTTATTCAACATAGTTCTGGAAGTCCTAGCTACAGCAATCAGACAAGAAGAAGAAATAAAAGGCATCCAAATTGGAAAAGAAGTAGTAAAACTGTCACTATTTGCAGATGATATGATATTGTATATTGAAAACCCTAAAGTCTCAGTAAAGAAACTACTGGACCTTATAAATGAATTGAGCAAGGTGGCAGGATATAAAATTAATACTCAGAAATCAGAGGCATTTCTATACACCAACAATGAAATATCAGCAAAAGAAATTAAGGAAACAATCCCCTTCACTATTGCAGCCAAAAAAATAAAGTACTTAGGAGTAAATTTAACCAAGGAGGTTAAGGACTTGTACTCGGAAAATTATAACACATTGATAAAAGAAATCAAGGAAGATACAAACAAGTGGAAGCATATACTGTGCTCATGGCTAGGAAGAATAAACATCATTAAAATGTCTATATTACCCAAAGCAATTTATAAATTCAATGCAATACCAATTAAAATACCAATGACATACTTCTAAGATATAGAACACATATTCCAAAATTTATATGGAACCAAATAAGAACACGAATAGCCTCAGCAATCTTAAAAAGAAAAAATAAAGCAGGAGGTATCACTCTTCCTGATATCAAGGTTTACTATAAGGCCATTATACTCAAGACAGCCTGGTACTGGCATAAGAACAGGCACATAGATCAATGGAACAGAACAGAGAACCCAGAAGTAAACCACAGCTTTATGGACAACTGATATTTGACAAAGGAGGAAAGAACATACAATGGAGTAAAGACAGCCTCTTTAACAAATGGTGTTGGGAAAATTGGACATCTACCTGCAAAAAAATGAAACTAGACCATCAACTTACACCATTCACAAAAACAAACTCAAAATGGATAAAAGACTTAAATGTAAGCCGTGAAACCATAAGCATCTTAGAAGAAAACATAGGCAGCAAGCTCTCCGACATCTGTAGCAGCGGTATATTTGCCGATTTATCTCCACAGGCAAATGAAATAAAAGGCAAGATAAACAAATTAGACTATGTCAAACTAATAAGTTTTTGCACAGCTAAAGACAATAGGAACAGAATAAAAAGACAAACCACACATTGGGAGAACATATTCGACAGCACATCTGATAAGGGGTTAATAACTAAAATTTATAAAGAACTTATAAAACGCAACCCCAGGAAGACAAACAACCCAATCAAAAAATGGGCAAAAGAAATGAATAGAAATTTCTCCAAAGAGGACATACAGATGGCCAATAGGCATATGAAAAAATCTCAACATCACTAATCATTAGAGAAATTCAAATTAAAACCACAATGAGATATCACCTCACATCAGTCAGAATGGCACTTATCAGCAAAACAACACAGAATAAGTGCTGGCGAGGATGTGGAGAAAAGGGAACCCTTCTGCACTGCTGGTGGGAATGCAGACTGGTGCAGCCACTGTGGAAAACAGTTTGGAGATTCCTCAGAAAATTAAAAATCGAACTGCCTTTTGACCCAGCTATCCCACTTTTAGGAATATACCCTAAGAACACCATAGCACTGTTCGAAAAGAAGAAATGCACCCCCATGTTCCTGGCAGCATTGTTCACAATAGCAAAAATCTGGAACCAGCCCAAGTGTCCGTCAGAAGACGAGTGGATTAAAAAGCTATGGTACATATATACTATGGAATACTACTCAGCCATAAGAAACGATGACATCGGATCATTTATAACAAAATGGATGTACCTTGATAACATTATACGGAGTGAAATAAGTAAATCAGAAAAAAAGAATAAGTGAGAACAGCACGATTACATACATAGGTGGGACATGAAAGTGAGGGTATGAGACATGGACAAGAGAGTGGTGGTTATGGGATGGGGGGAGGGAGGGAAGAGTGGGATAGGGAGGAGGGGAGGGACACAGGGAAAACCAGATTGAAGGTGACAGAGGACAATTTGACTTTTGGTGATGGGTATGCAACACAATTGAATGATAAGATAACCTGGAGATGTTTTCATTGTACATATGTACCCTGATTTATTGGTGTCACCCCATTAGAATTAATAATAATAAAATATATATTTAAAAAATGGGAAAAAGAAATGAATAGAAATTTCTCCAAAGAGGACATACAGATGGCCAATAGGCATATGAAAAAATGCTCAACATCACTAATCATTAGAGAAATGCAAATTAAAACCACAATGAGATATCAGCTCACACCAGTCAGAATGGTGCTCATCAACAAAACAACACAGAACAAGTGCTGGTGAGGATGTGGAGTAAAGGGAACCCGTCTGCACTGCTGGTGGGAATGCAGACTGGTGCAGCCACTGTGGAAAACAGTATGGAGATTCTTCAAAAAATTAAAAAGCGAACTGCCTTTTGACCCAGCTATCCCACTTTTAGGAATATATCCTAAGAACACCATATCACTGTTTGAAAAGAAGAAATGCGTCCCCATGTTCGTGGCAGCATTGTTCACAATAGCGAAGATCTGGAAACAGCCCAAGTGTCTGTCAGAGGACGAGTGGATTAAAAAGTTTTGGTACATATATACCATGGAATACTACTCAGTCATAAGAAATGATGACATTGGATCATTTACAACAAAATGGATGGACCTTGATAACATTATATGAAGTGAAATAAGTAAAACAGATAAAAACTGAGAACAGCATGATTTCATACATAGGAGGGACATAAAAGTGAGACTATGAGACATGGACATGAGTGTGGTGGTTACGGGGGTGGGGGTATGAGAAGGGGGGAGAAGGGAGAGAGGAGGGGCATAAAAAAAAAAGATAGAAGGTGACAGAAGACACATTGACTTTGTGTGATGGGTATGCAACATAACTGAATGACAAGATAACCTGGAGATGTTTTCTTTGAACATATGTACCCTGATTTATTAATGTCACCCCATTAAAATTAATATAAGAAAAAAAACCCAAAAATTTATTGGTTATACCAAAGGTATACTAATTGTATACTAAGTTTATTTTAAAAATTTTATTGTAATAAATATACTTACCCCATTTGTATTATCGCTGAGAATAATAAGAACAGTACCCTTTATTACATTATGCTAAATTAACAGTTATGATCTGTTAAATATATTATTGTTTCATTTAATATCAACTTTAAGTAACCCATTACTTAAAAATAATATAAAGTAATAAGCAATATATTATTATACAGGGATTAGTATCTTGTAATACAGTATCTTGGGTCAAACATATCTAAGAATAAACAAGGATTAAAGATACAACTAGTTTAAAAGTTAGAACAGGTTTTTGTCTTTTTAAAAAATAATTCTAAAACACTAAATAATTTTTCTGGAAGAATAAAGGAATAACTTTTTGTGTGCAATATGCTCAGAACAGTAATATTCTTTGAATACGTCTTCGTATATTATCTGCATGTCAGCATAAATTATAAATATCACAAACTTTTACACTGTTTGGCCAAGTATTATAATAAAATATGATAAAAGTTACAATTGCAAATGAATCATGTTTAATAGTCAGATAATACAAATGTACATCTAGAACTAAATTATGATTTGTGCAAGAATCATAAAGAAGGATGTTGTTGCCCTTACCTTCATATCACATACTGAAGTCAAAACATTTTATTTAAATGACTTGATCTTTTGCCATTTGTAGATATATGACCTCCTAACACCTAATACTCATAATATATTCTATTTCATGAGATCATTCATCCTTTTCAATCAAAACAACTTTGCTCTGCATACTTGTTGGAAATGACACATATAAAATAAGTTAAAATCAATACTCAACAACCCCAACTAAACACATTTTATTTTCCTTCTACCATCATTTAGTTTATTTTTCAGTAGTCTCAAATAAAAACTAAACTTACTTTATAGTGATAATTGGGTTTTGAATAGCCCATTTAGCTTACTTATCCTTTAGATGCTGTTAAGAATTTTAATTAGGTAATAATTATAAATGATTTTAACCCCCTACATAAAAGTAGTTACAGCATGCTAAATTATAATCATTACAAAATTGTAAGTATAACATTGCATTTATTATGGTTTTACATAGACTATAATTATAAGGCATTTAACTCTAGAGATAATTTCAATGTAGGCAGGTCTCTTTGCAAAATAATGCAAAACTGTTGTTGTTAGAAATGCTATATTATGGATTTTATCAAGCCATTGTGTCTCTAATTCAAAATAAATCCCTGTCTTTGTAAATCAAGATTATATTCTGCTAAAAATGTTTTTCGTCAAAATATTTTCTCTCAGCAACTCAATGTGGTTCTGTCTTGAAAAGTAACTCAAGAATTAATTAAATTACCTCATTAGTTTTACATCTTTTGTCAGCACTATTTACATTTTTTATAATTGAAATTAACAGTATTGGGATTTTTTGTTTTGTTTTGTTTTTCCTACAGAGTCAATGACATCAATACATAATTTAAGTGGCTCAGAAAGACACTGTTATCATCACATAGAAATACATCCTGAATCAATAGTTAAAGTATACAAAGCTAATCTTTTCTTCTAATTTTATTTATTAAAATTCTCTACTTTTTATTTCAATATAATAAAGTATAAATGTAAAACAACTTTTACACTTCAGACTCTATCTTCAACTTCTGGTGTTTCTCCACTTTATCACTTCAAACACACACACAAGTGTTTCAAGGACAAGGAATGGTCCATGTTCCCTTGACTACATGAAAATTTTCTTCTTCTTAGTCTCCATAATATCATCTTCTTTACAAAGATTTTCTAGGGAGTAGATACAAATGGAGGCAAAGTACATAAAAACAACACCCCCCTTCTCCCAGGGTCAAACTGGAATTACAGCTAACTTTTATAACAAATCATCCAAAATAACCAACTGAATACTTTCTATGGAAAAGTCTTATAACCAAGGAATTAAGAAAGAAGCCATATCAAGACTGCTCCAAACAGGTTACCAAGAGGCAGGAACAGGCAGTATCCTACACTGGCCTGCACAAGAGTCCCTCCCAAGAGGACCAACCAACATATCCAGTGACCAGCTTCAGATAATATCAGAACAGGATCCAGTAAGCTTCGCAAGCGGCATATACAAAGAGAGCTCTCAGTAAGCATCAAACCCTGCTGAGGTGAATTCTGCTTTGTGTGTTCTGCGCCTGCACAGCAGCTTACTTTCAGGGTCAAGGCTGAGTTTCATAGTCAGCCAGTCAAATGGCTAATCCTATACCCAAGTGGGCTCATAGCAATCATACCTAAAAACTTCCATAACCAAGTGAAGGAAAAAGACACACAAATTCAGGAAACACAGAGTTCTAAACAAGATGAAGCTAAAGAGGCCTACACCGAGACACATCATAATTAAAATGACAAAGTTAAAGAAAAAGAGATACTCTTGAAAACAACCAAGAGAAAGACAGTTTCCTATGAGAAAGCTCCCACAAGACTGTCAGCTGATTTCTCAATAGAAACATGTCAGGCCACAAAGAACTGGTATAAAATAGTTGAAGTGATGATAAGCAAGGATCTAAAACCAAGACTACTTTACCCAGTAAGGCTATCACTTAAAACTGAAGAAGAAATAAAGATTTTCCATACAAGAAGAAAACCTATGGAGTTTGTTATCCCCATCACCAATACAATATTACAAGAAATGTTAAAGAGCCAGCTTTAGAAAGAAGACAAATAAGGTGAAGAAAAAAAAAGGAAATTAGTTAAAATAAATAAAATGGCAACAAATACATACCTATCAATGATCATTTTAAATGTAAATGGCTTAAATGCTCCAATCAAAAGACATGGGTTAGCTAAATGGCTATAAAACTACAACCAATATATATGCTACCTGAAAGAGTCCCACTTCTGAATAAAAGATATACACAGATAAAAGTAAATACATGAAAAAAATATTTCATGAAAATGGCAATAAAATACTTTGAGGTAGCAATACTTATATCTGACAAAATAAACTTTAAAACAAAGTCTATAGTAAGACACAAAGAAGAACACTATACAATAATAAAGGGAGCAATCCAACAACGTGATATAACTCTTGTAAACATAACATACCCAATGTAGAAACACCTAAATATGTAAAGCAAATTTTGATGGATATAAAGAGAGAAATTGACAGTAGTACAATGATTCTAGAAGATTTTAACACCCCATTGACATTAGTGAATAGATATTCCAGATAGAATATGAATAAAGAAATTCAGTTTAAATGACACACCAGACAAGCTAGTTTTAATTAATATCTTCACAGCATTTCACCTCAAAAGAGCAGAATATACATTTTTTCCATGTATATGGGGAACATTGTCTAAGCATTGACTACATATTAGGACACAAAACAAGTCTCAATAAATTTAAGATTTAAATCATATCAAGCATCTTTTATTGACCATAATGGTGTTAAACAAGAAATCAATTACAAGAAAAAACTGAAATCACACAAAGACATGGAGGCTAAACAATATGCCACTAAACAATGAATGGACTAACAATCAGATCCAGAAACAAATCAAAAGATACCTTGAAACAAATGAAAATGAGAACACAACAACCAAAATCTATGGAAAACAGCAAAAGTATTCCTGTAAGGAAAATATATAGCATTACAGGCCTATCTCAAGAATTAAGAAATCTTAAATAAACAATCTAACCTTACACTTAAAGGAACTTGTAAAAGAAAAAAACAAAGCCCAAAGTGAGTAAAAGGAAGTGGTTAGGTAATAAATATCAAAGCAGAAATAAATGACCAGAGTCTAAAAAAAAAATCCATTAAAATCAATAAAATCAAGAGCTAGTTCTTTGAAAAAATAACAAGATTGGCAAACTTTACCAGACTCATAAAGAAAAAAATAGACAACTCAAATAAATAAAATCAGAAATGAAAGAGAAATAACAACTGACACCAAAGAAATAGAAATGATTGTAAATATATATATATATATATATATATATATATATATATATATATATATATATATTACCAATAACCAAATGGTAACAAATTAGACATTCTGGATGAAAAGGATAATTTCTATAAACATACATTCTTTGAAAACTGAGTCAGGAAGAATCAGAGAATCTGAATAAACAGATCACAACTAGTGAAACTGAAGCAGTAATCAAAAAACTGCCAACAAAAGTCCTGGACTGGATGGCGTCACAGGTGAATTTTACCAAACATTCAAAGAACTAACACCTATCCCTCTCAAATTATTACAAAAAAATCCAGAGAAGGGACAACTCTGGGATCAGCATTATCTTAATTTCAAAACCAGATAAAAGACATTACAAAGAAAGAAAATTACAGGCCCAAATCCCTGATGAATATAGATGTTAAAGTTCTCAACAAAATAATACCAAATAGGATGCAGCAAAACATTAAATATATCATGCATTATGATCAAGTGGGATTTATTCTGGGGATGCAAGATTGGTACAATATCCACAAATCAATAAATGTGATATGCCACATAAACAAAACAAAGGATAAAATTCACATGATCACATTAATCGATGTAGAAAAATTATTTGATAAAACCCATCACCCACTTATGATAAAAACTCTCAGCTAAATGGGAATAGAATGACCATACCTCAACATAGAAAAGGCAATATATGAAAAACTCACAGCCAACATCATACACACTGGCCAAAAACTACTTAAGTGTTCTCTTTTAAGATGGGAAACTAGACAGGGATGGCTGCTTTTGCTATTCTTATTCACCATAGTACTGGAAGTTCTAGCCACAGCAACCAGACAAAAAGAAATAAAAGGCATCCAAATTGGAAAGGAAAATGTGTATCTATCATTATTTCCAGATGACATCATAATGGATATAGAGAACTTTAGGTATTTCATTAATAAACTACTAAGACTTATAAATGAATTTGGCAAAGTAGTAGGATACAAAATAAATATCCAGACATTAGTTATATTTTTACACACCAATAATAAACTATCAGAAAACAGTCCTTTTCAAAATTGCTTCAAAAAGAAATAAAATATCTAAGAGTAAATTTAACTAAGGTTGTAAAAGACTGATAGTCAAAAAATTGTAAGACAATGAAGAAAGAAATTGATGAAGATACAAATAAGTAGAAACATTTATCTTGTTCATGAATAAGAAGAATTAATATAATGAAAATGCCATACTGGCCTGGCCATCTGGCTCAGTGGATAAAGCTTCAGCCTGGCATATATGGACATTGTAGGTTCAATTCCTGATCATGGCACATAAAAAAATAGACCATCTGCTTCTCTCCCCTCTTCTCTTCCCCCTCTCTCCCTCTTCCCATTTTGCAGCCAGTGTCTCCCTTAGTTTGAGCCTTGGCCCTTGGGTGCTGAAGATAGTTCAGTAGGTGCAAACAGTGGCCTCAGGTACTAAAAATAGCTTGGTTGATTCGAGCATCAGTCCAAGACAGGGGTTACTGGGTGGATCCCAGTCAGGGAGAATGTGAGAGTCTGTCTCACTATCTCCCATTCTCTCACTTAAAAAAAAAAAATGTTCATACTTCCTAAAGCAATTTACAGGATCAACACAATTTTCATCAGGATACTACTATAGGCATATTTAACAGAACTAGAATAAATAATCTTGAAATCCCATTGTATGATTTTAAATTCTTTGCCAAATATTAGTTGACAATAATAAAGCTGTGGTTTTATTTCTGGGCTCTCTATTTGCCAGAGTAATGAAACCAGCCTGGTACTGGAAGACAACCCATTGAATGTATGAATATATTTGCTGATATATTTGATAGAGGCTTAATATCCAAAACTTATAAAGAATTTATAAAACTCAACACCAAAAATAATAATAATACAATTAAAAAATGGGCAAAGGACCTGAATAGACATTTCCTCAAAGAGGATGTACAGATGGCCAATAGACCAATATGAAAATATGCTCAACATCACTAATCATCAGAGAATGAAAGTTCAAACCACAATGAGATATTCCCTCATACCTGTCAGAATTGTTATCATCAATAAATATACAGACAAATGTGGGCAATGATGTGGAGAGCAGGGAACCCTTGTCCACTGTTAGTGGTAATGCAGCCTGGTGCAGCTACTGCAGAAAAGCAGTATGGAGTTACTTGAAAAATTAAAAATGGAACTGCCTTATGATCCAATGATTTTACTTCTGGGATTTTATCCAAAGAATTCTGAAACATTAATTTTAAAGAATCTATGCTCCCCTATGTTTATGGCAGCCTTATTTACAATAGGCAAGATTTGGAAGCAGCCCAAGTGTCCATCAGAAGATGAGTCAAGAACACAAAGCTGTGGTCCAGTTACACAGTGGAATGGTACTCAGCCACAAAAAAAAAAAGAAAGAAAGAAAAAAAAAAGAAAATCTTGCCTTTTGCAACAGCATGGATTACCCTGGAGAGCATTATGCTAAGTGAAATAAGACAACCAAAGAAAAACAAGTACATATAACTTCATTCAAATGTGAAATCTAATGAACAAAGTGCTCTAACAAGCAAAAATAGTGACAGACCCATAGGCAAAGAGCAGGCTGACAACTGTCGGGATGAGAGGCTGAAAGAGGTGGATTGAACAACAAAAAAAGATTAAAAAAGAACTCGTGGACAAGTACAACTGCACAGAGATTGCCAGATAGAGAGGGTTGTAAGGAGGTGGAGAAGGGTGTAGAGAGGATAAATGATGATGGACAAAGACTTGACTTAGAGTGGTGAACACACAATGCAGTGTACAAATGATGTGTTGTAAAATTGTGCACCTGAAACCTGTATAATTTTGTTAACCATTGTCACTCTCATAAATGCAATAAAAAGGAAAAAAGATTTCCTCAACATCCCAGGCAGATGTTATTTATAACATCCAGTTTACATCTCTGTCAAAGATTTATTAATTAATATTGTAAATTTACCTTTTGTTTCTATTATTTCTACAAATACCATTAATTTAGCAGTACTTGAGAAACAAGAAAGAAAACTAAAACTAGTAGTTTTAAGTATCCACTCTTCTTTAAAATAAGCAGTATTTTTTTTATTTTCTTGGAATAAAACTGGGTAACATAGAACCCCAGTAATAATCCATGTCATATAGCTAATAGTGGCAAGTCAGAATCTTGAACCCAAATCAATCTGACTCCAAAATTTATTATTTCTGTTGTGCAAATATGATTGTCTCTTGTTTGTTTTGCACCCAAGTCTCATGCACAATGCCTGGAAAATAACACTAAATCAAAAAATACATATGGATGAATGGAAAAATAAAACCAAGATAGTATGGTTGGAGCTCTTCAGGCACAAAAGGTGAGAAACCACAGTAATATCCAGGTCCCAACCTTTACCTTTTATTAAGGCAGATATGTACTGAGTGCTAGAATACAGGATGTCACTCATCTCCAGGAGACCCAGGACATAGTGATGATTATTGTTCCTCCAACCACTGATATTTTGGCATCACTCAATTGTTGGACTTTCTCTTCTTACAAATCTAAATATTTTTGTACATATTACACCATTTTTTTAGGTTTTTTTAAAGGCAACATAATATCATGAAAAAATATTAATAATGATTCCCTGATCCTAACTCTGCCTCTTATTGTCTGAATGAATTTGAATATGTTGCTTAACATCTCTATGTATTCTTTTCCTTGTGTGTAAAAATTAGATTAAAAATACATACTTCAGAGGGTAGTTGAGAGAATTATATGGAGAAATGCATAAAAAGTGCCCAATGCAGCCCCTGAGATCAATTAGATTCCTCTTAAATATTAGCTTTCTCCCTAATAATCTTAAGAACATTTCTATGTTGTGTTTAATATTTAAGATTTGTAACACACCACATTGTTGTTTTATACTGCTGGCCAGGTGCAGTACCTGAGCAAATTCCATGACATGATCATGAACAGCTGCCACAGATTGGGCCAAAGAAAGACATGGAGCATATTATTAAAGATAGAATTCATAGAGAGGCCTGACCAGGGTACAATTGCTTCAATTGTTTCAACAAACTTGAGTCTCAATACGAAGTCTATATTAGATTAATAACTTTTACCTTAAGGAGAAAAAAATAGTTTAACTGACAAATTCCCAAATGAAAGCATGGCTCATCACATTACCATTCCCTTTGGGAGACTCTATATCCTCCCGATAATTTATCTTTTGATCTTGTCTGAGAATTCATCTATAGATTTTGTCTATTCAAAAAAAATCATAAATCTTCCCGATACAAATAAACTGTTGTTCAGTGTTTACATCCTTATTCCCAAATACCCCAAAGTAAGTCAGGTTACTCCAGTTTATGTTTTGCTGTCTCCCCTTGCTTTTTTATGCATTCAAATTGACAAATGTTCTTGTACATTATTTTTAACCTGCCCATATCTAATGCATCAATATCTTGTTATGCTTCCTTTGGTTTCATTGTTTGCAATACTAGTATAAGCAGCACAGAATTGCCAAAGCACTAAGCAACCCAATTTTTCTTTAATTTCTCAGAAAATTGACAGTTTTATGAACTGTCTCTTTACCTATGCCTCATAAACATGTCAGGGTGTGGAAGCCCATTCTAATTAAATCTCAGGGGAACTGCAATAGAAGATTATAGCTTCTTAGCAGGTTATTAAAAAAACAGTTATTCATATACACACAAGTGTATGTACTGGAGCCTAACATTTGACAGAACAGTCATGGAATTAACCCCACCAGCAGCTTCAGCTAAACTTGATTGAAGACAAATGAACACAGTGAGTGGGAGAAGATCGCTCCACTCAGGCTTTTATTTTTATGTTCTTTGTAACTGCATTTAGATTACCAGCTCGTTTTAAAGGTGTCTAAGGTCATCCTTCTCCTCAATGAATTTTAAATACCTGCTGGAGAAAATGTATTCAACTTTGTCTTTTCAATAAGTAATTTCTGAGAGCAGAATTCTCTTAGAATACATAGAATTGCACTAGCAGAAAAAGAAACACGTAAGAAGAGTTTTTCTCTTTCACCAATTAGGAAAGTTCTGGGATATGGAAAGTCAAGCTTAAGGAGAATACAAGATAATTTTTGCTCATGAGACTATTTCCTAGCATTTGCATCCTTGACAAATGAACTATGCATTCCAACTGGACAGGTAAATATTTCAACCTAACTGGAAACAGCCACTTCTCAGATGGTTAGGTTTAAATCCAGCATAAAGAAAGATAACCCAGAAAGCTTTCTCTGGAGTATATAATTAATAAAATAAGTAAAATTTTTAATTAATTAGTTAAATTGGGAATCGTGTGCCAGCTAAATGATGGTTCTGGTTGACATATTCAAGAGTGATTGAACTGTAATTATGAATACCTTTCTACTTCTCAATGAAAAACAGCCTGGTGGATAAGACATCATGCTCTTGAGATTAGTTGTTAGATTCAGTCTCTACAGGAACAATTCTTTTTTATTCTCTCTTTTATGACCATATAATGTACCAAAGTTTTTGATAAATAAACAAAAATCTCATGTCCTTAGACTATAGGAAAATTGAATAAGAAAGTTTGGCTGAACCTGACCTGTGGTGGCGCAGTGGATAGAGCATTGACCTGGAATGCTGAGGTCACCAGGTTTGAAACCTCGATTGCCTGGTTAAGGCACATATGAGAATCAACTAGTAAGAGTCACGCATCCTGCTCCTCCCCCCCTTTCTCTCTCTCTCTCTCTCACTTTCTCTCTCTCTGTCTCACTCTTGCTCTCTCTAAATCAATAAATAAATTCTGTTAAAAAATTATCTGGCTTCTTGCAAACCCATCATCACCTAGAATCTGACTCAGTTGATACTGTTAAAATAAACTGTCTAGCCTGACCAGGCGGTGGTGCAGTGGATAGAGCGTCGGACTGGGATGCGGAGGACCCAGATTCGAGACCTCGAGCTCGCCAGCTTGAGTGCAGGCCCATCTGGCTTGAGCAAGAGCTCGCCAGCTTGGACCCTGAATTTAAGCTGATGTACTTGGGGTTTCAAACCTGGGTTCTCTGTAACCTAGCCTGACATGCTATCCACTGTGCCACCACCTGGTTAGGCTCCAGAGAGAATATTTTCATAACTGAGTACTAACCTTGCCACACTTCTTAGGAACACCCTGAACTTTCAGAATCTTTACCTTAACTTTTAATGTTTCTTCTAGTCCATTTCGTTGCCTTTCTTCAGTGGTTTGATCCTAGAACTGGGATCAATAAATAGGAGTTGTGAACTCTTTATCATAAAAATTTTCCTAAAATGCTGTAATATTTTATCATAATTGATTTTGGTTCCCTTTATTTTCTTTATATCATTTATCAGATCATTCAGTAATTTTTGTTCTTACATATCTTTTAATTTCCTCCTCCCATCTCCCAAACTTTAAAGCATGAGACAACGTCCTATTGTCTGTGACAAATATTAGCCTAATTCCTGTCTCAAAGGAGGTACTCAGTAAATATTTGAAGAACAAACATAGTCATGTTTTTTCTTCCACTTCAAGAAACTTAACCCTCAACTGTACAAACCAAATATAATTATTTTCATTTTGCAAGTGAGGAAAATGATGTCCAGGACTTGTCAAAGACTAGAAATAGAACACATAACAAATCCTACATGAAAACTCAGGTCTTATAACTCTAGTAACTATCATTTTTTTCATCTCAGTAGATTTGTTTCCAGTTTACAATTCTGCCTAAATTGCAAGTCCTGCTGCAGTCAGTCCACTTTTTTGTCTACTCATTGATTAAATGGGAACTTTTTCTGGAAAATTCAGGTAAACCTGCTTATGACCCACTTATATCATTCTTCTTTCTCCTTCCATGCCCACGTTTATACTATTAGCCTAAAGTAACACTTTAATCTTTAAATAAACACAACCTCTAAAATTTCATAGCTATGTCACTCAATATTTGTCACAGAGACAATGACTACTTGGAGAGCTGATGGAGTACACTAAAGGACCTAGAGGAGACCACCTCACAATCCGCTATACAGGTTTCATGAGTTGGCTCAACCCCCAGTTCCTCCAGATATTTATTGATAGACACAAATATAATCAAAGACAAGAATGAAGAAGTGAGAAAGGGGATCCTTTTTAGAGCAGACAAAAGGGTAAGGGAAGTAGCTCACTTTTGATAAATCTACCCTACCTATTTGATTAATCTTAACTGCTAATTCTCCCCTATAGTGTGCTGTTTTCAACATGGTCCTACAGTACTATGTTCAGTACTTTCAGTGAGTGACACTATTGTAGCTTTTGCCTCAGGGCACTGAACTCTGTTCCTGTTCTATGTTCCTATTCAGGGCCTCTACAAATACTACCCAATTTTAATATTTGTCATTCATGCTTTGCATAGCTCTAGTATGCACAAATTAGAATTATCACGGTTTGGTTAAATAACACAAGTTTCTCCAACAACATTGTTCTAATTTCAGATAGCATGGCATATTAACTATAATTGCATAAAGTAAAATTGCTTCTAACTCTTTAGTTCATAAATTAAAATGTAAATAACATATGTGCATCATGATCAGTGACCAACCCCTTCATTTCCTTCATTTCAGTCCCTTGAAATTCCACAAAAAATTTTAATCAGCTTGTCTATTTCTGTATTAAAATAATGAGAATTTTGGCCTGACCTGTGGTGGTGCAGTGGATAAAGTGTCAACCTAGAATGCTGAGGTCACCAGTTGAAAATCCTGGTGCTTGCCCAGTCAAGGCACATACAGGATGCAACTACTATGAGTTGGTGCTTCCTGCTTCTTTCCCCTCTTTCTTTCTCTCCCTCTCTTTCTATCTCTCTCTCCTCTCTCTAAAATCAATAAATAAAATGTTTAAAAATGAGAATTTTATATTATATTGAATTTATAGTCTAATTTCAAGAGGATAGCCATTTTAACAATATTAACTCAATCCATTAACACAAGCTGTTTTCATTTATTAGGTTTTTAAATATTTTTCATCATTTTGTATTTTTTAGTGTGCAAATTTTTTGCTTTTTTATTAAATTGATTCCTGGATATATTACATTTTTTGATACTAATGTAAAAGTAATAATTTTCTTAATTTTAATTTTGTATTGTCCATTGTTAGTTTATAGAAATACAAGCAATTTTTGTATATGGATTCTATATACTGCAAATTTTAACAGTTTGTTTATTAGCTCTAATGGTTTTATTGTTTAAGTAGTGAGATTTCTTAAGATTATGCCATCAGTGAACAGAGTTATTTTTACTTTATTTTTCCCAATATGATTGGTTCTTCCTTTTGCCCAATTACTCTGGCTGTAATGCCCACTGTAATGTTGAATAGAAGGGGCTAGAGCAGTTTTCTTTTTATTTCTGATGTTATGGGGGAAACTTTCACCCTTTCACCATTGACTTTGCATTTACCATGAAGTTCACTTCTATACCTAGTTTATTAAGTTTTTTCTATCATAAAAGGGTGTTGAATTATGACAGATGTTTTTTCTGCATCAATTGAGATGGCTTAGTTTATTTTTTAAACTTCATCCTATTACAGTAGTGTATTAGATTGATTGATGTTAATTTGTTGAACCACCAGTGCATTCCTGAGATAAATCTCACTGGCATAGTCCTTTTAAAACTTCATTAAAATCAGTTTTTTTAAACATTTTATTAAAGGTTTTTACATCTTTATTCATAAGTATATCGATCTATAGTTTTTCTCTAGTAATGTTTTTGTCTGGCATTGATATCATGGTAATTTTGGCCTCAAAGTGAGTTAAGAACTGTTTTTTATTTCTCTTCTGTTTTTTTAATACAGTTTGAAAAGAATGAAAGTTCATGTTTTTTTATACATTTAGTAGAGTTTAAAAATGGTATCATATTTTTAAGTGGGGTGTGTGTGTGTCCATGTCCATCACTTTATTTAGAAAGTCATTAGCTAGAGTAAAAGAAAATACATAATGTGCAGAAAAATTTCTATCCAAGTAACAAAAAAAAAATTAAGTAAAATAAATTAACTTAAAGATACAAAACTCTGTAAGTATGTCCATTGTGTGATTATATTCATTTAAAACCATCCCAGCCAGGCTCTGAAATAAATTTTCAAAAGGCAAGCACACAGGAGTGGTGCAAACATATGCTATGGACAGGAAGAAGGAGCAAGCTGCACTCGGGACTTGAAAGGAAACCTCCATGGCAACAGGCTCACCATCTGAGGAGAATCTATGTAAAAATCCATAAGTGGATTAACGAGAAGAGCTGTAGCTGAAGAAAACCAGATTAGCTCAGCCAAAGATGATAGTCATAAAATGAACCAAGATAATGTTCAACAATAGAAAAGTGAAATTATCTGCTGGTAAAAATTCATGATCCTGGAAGTAGACACCACCAGCCAAACAATCATTATAGGATCCTTGTTGGAAAGAAAAAGCAGGATATGGTTAATATTCTTCAAAATTTAATTGAAACCAAAATGGCACTTATCCTTTCCTTCCTCCATGATTTAAAAAGTTTCACAATGTACCAACAGCCAGAGGCAAAGACTCAACACGTTTGCAGAAGGGTATTTTAAGAATCAAAGGAACATGGTTATTTCAAGGAATAAAGTTCCACATGCAGCATCCAGATCTGTCCTTGTCTGACTATTCCCTGCAAGCTTCCTCTGCAGGACTCCGCACATCCAGAGTGAGCCCGAAGTGAGGCTGGCTGCCTGCCTGCCTTACAGTGAGCCCTGGACGAAGCTGCAGTCATCAGCCTCTCTTTTTTTCCTGGGAAGAACATTTTCTCTTCCAGGCCCAGGAGAAAAACTTACAAGATTCCTCCTCCTCAAGACTTAAAGGGAAGCTAAGATTCTACAAGAAATTTTGGTTTACTTGATATTTGGTGAGGTATGAACCCCACTGTTAGATGTTTCTCTTTTTATTACCTGGTGAAAGAAAACAGGACCACATGCTAATTGCAAAATCCCTCTTTAAAAATTTTCTGATTCACATCTGCTGTTATTATTTGTCCTTAGCAGCTATCAGTCAAAATTTTCTAGAGTTATGAGATGGCAGAAAACCATACAAAAACTAATTTTTGTTTGAAAACACTTTACACTACCACAAAAATAGGGGAAATAGGAGAAAATGGCCAGTGAAAATGTTTGTTAGAAGAACAGCTTTATTGGATTTGGTGCAGTTTGGCAAGCTCTAGAAGTGAGCATTCATGGTTTATTTCCTGGTGCAGATTTCTGAGGGTTCTTATATCTCTCAGCTTTCAGTTGAGGCAGTCAAGTTAATTGGTAAGTGATTCACCAGAAAAGGAGCTGGGTTGAACACAAGTAAACATTTGATGCAAGGTCTTTGAAAAGTGCTAACTAAAAATTTTAAGGTCTGCTCCAGAAAATTAAAGGTATAAAAAAATATTTTTATTAAAATTCTGATTGGCTTTTATGTATTTGTTTGAATGGTAGAAATTTGACTCTTGAAATCTAAATAAGAAAACAAACAAAAAGTGCAATGTATGCAAATTTTGAATAGAAATTAAATCATCCAAAGAATTTTCTAAATTGGAGGAAAGGATAAACTATACAGTGATCAAATGATTTCTTTAAAGATAATTAATATCAGTTACTGGAAAGGAAACAATAAGATCTAAGAGTTATTTATTAAATCAGGTAACAATATAAAATTTTACAAGGGTTCTTTATGGATTAGTTAAATCAGTCACCAATATATTTATAAATGTTTGACCAGTTCATTAAAGTAGCTGGTTAAAAAAACCCTTTTTGTAAGTTACACTCTTCTTATATTTTCCCCAATTCATTGGCTCTGCATTCAATACTCCATTACAAATTGTGTTTGCTGTTTGTCTGTTTTCTCCACAGTTCTTAGGTTTCATTTCTTTAATCCTGCCTGCATGAGTTTTGTTTCAGGGCTTGTGGCAGATGACCAACCACAAAAGAATGTCTCATGTCACAATCCAAGAAGTCCTGGATGATTGAAAACTGCCCAGTAGCCAATCAGCAAATGTCCCACAACTCTTCTTATTCCCCCTCCCCAACCCTTAAAAAAGCACGTCCTAGTTTGTGCCTGGCGCGACTCTCTCTTATGAGCCAGCCTGGCAGGTTTCCCTTCATTAAAGCCTGTTACTGTGATCTTTTCAGACTCTGATTAATTATAACATTTGGTGCCGAAACCCGGGACAAGGTACCGGACGCCTGGATGATTCCCTCCACCAGCCAAACTTACTACAAGGGAAGCAGTGGGCAGCAGCAGCTTGTCCCGGGTTTACTCCCTGATTCTGTTTGGCGCTGTGGACAGCTGTTTGATTGGCTGGCTACCCGACCCTGTGTCAAACCCCTGCTCGATCAGAAGGTAAGAAATTTCTGTTCTTTCCCAATCTCCGGTAGGCTCCTCTCCTTCCCTCACCCTCACTCTACTCTCTGAGGTTCACAGTTTGGGAGACTTCTACTCCAAGTGGCCTGCTTCTACGGACTTCCTCAAAAGTCTAGGCACCTAGCCAGGTTGCTTTCTACTTCTCAGGAACTGAGGTCTCCAGTGACATTCAGTTTCTTCATGTCCCACACACTCGACTCTAAGAATAATTGAAAGAGTTTGAGGACACTCTTCTTTTTCTTTATTCTCAGCCTAACATGGGCTCCTCCCAATCTCAGGTCTCAGATACTACTCCTTTGGGATGCCTCTTAAAAAGTCTCACCAAACTCAGTCTCTCAGATCTCAAACCAAAAAAAATTAACTTTCTTCTGTAACATGGCATGGCCTCAGTACAGACTAGATAATGTCTCCCGCTAGCCCCAAAATGGAACTTTTGATATTAACATTCTCCAGAACCTAGATAATTTCTGTCACTGGAATGGGAAGGCCTCAGAGATTCCTTACATGCAGGCTTTATTTTACTTTTGCTCTCGTCCTTCACTCTGTGTTTCTTGCTTTACATATCAGGTTCTCTTTGCTAAAGCATCTGATATTCACCAAAACACTCCCCCTAAAACAGCCAACCCTCTTTCCCTTACTTTCTCTCCTTATTCATTTGATCCCACAACCTTTCTGCTCCTTGGGCCCTAGAAACTCTTGCCTGGCCTCTTCCCTATAATATGTCCCCTGCCCCCTCCTCACAGACTGTGGCTCTGCCTCTCTCCTCTTCGACCCCTCCTCCCTCTTCACAGACTGCAGCTCTGTCTCTCTCCTCTTTGACCCCTCCTCCCTCCTCAGGGGCTGCAGCTATGCCTTTCTCTTCCTCGCCCCCTCCCTCCTCCTCAGAGGCTGCGATTGTTCATTCCACTCTCCTATTTCCCCTCCCCATCTTCATCCCCACCATTGTAATCCTCCTATTCCCACCCAACCTGGTATGTACCCCCTCACAGAAGTCGCAGGAACCAAGAGCATTGTCTGAGTTGCTATCTTTTTCTCACTTTCCGATGTATCTCAAATATGAATGCCGTCTTGGTTTCTTCTTCTCAGACCCTGATACTTACATGAAGGAATTCAAATACCTCACTCTATGTAAAGCCAGTAGCCAGGGCCACCATCACAGCCGCCTGACCCATGCAGGTTCGCATTGGATTCGGACAGATGGCAATGAAACACCAGAGCCAAGAACTGGTGAGCCATCAGCTTTAATTCTAGCTTGCACCCGGCGGGCAAGCAAAAACACACACTGGGCTCCAAAACCCACACATTCAGTGCTCACAAAGCTACTGACTTATCCGAGTTTCCTAGAATCAAAGGTTTCTAGCTCACCAGACTTATTCACCTCTGTTCCCTATCTCCTCCAGCACAAACTCTTAAACTGGCTTCTCCCTCAGCATTCTGCCATCTTGACTGCTTCTCCTGGCCTCCATGTGGCCTTAATTGGCTCTCCTTTCTTCTACTAACCTCCGGAACCAATAGAGAGATCAAGCTACTGGTCTCTCCCACTTTATATCATAGAATCAAAACCCTTAATCCAATTATACAAACAAGAAAGTCTCTGTATAATGGGATTCCTCAGGAGAGTGCACCACCCTCCATCATCCAGTCAGGTGTGGGGAAGAGCTTACTCTTAAACTAAGCCTTAGGCTATAATGACCCGGCCTGCCTACAGCCTGTTCCAGAACACACATTAATATCAACGAACTTCCATGTGGGCAGCGCCATCTTTAACAAAGTAAGCATAATATATTTTATCTGCCCAACACCCTATCATACAACCTCACCTGGCATGACCTTAGCATTATCCTCACCTTTTCCCTGTCTCCTGCAAACAAAATCAGAGTCTGAACCACTGCCCAACAAATTGCAGATGAGGCACACACACAGTATAACACTAACAAAATGGTCCCCACTGAGGACCCTAATTGGAATTATCAGACAGGCCATCAGAATCAGGCAGCCCGAGATCAGATGGTTGATTATATACAACAAGCCTTAAATAAACTAGCTAATAAGGCAGTCAATTATGATAAAATCAAGAAAGTCATTCAAAGACCACAAGAAAATCCAGGAGAATTCCTGGACCACCTTTCATAGGCATTTCAAAAATACTCCCGAATGGCCTGACCAGGCGGTGATGCAGTGGATAGAGTGTCGGACCGGGATGTGGAAGACCCAGGTTCAAGACCCTGAGCTCGCCAGCTTGAGCGCAGGCCCATCTGGCTTGAGCAAAAAGCTCACCAGTTGCACCAAGGTCGCTGGCTCCAGCAAGGGGTGGCTCGGTCTGCTGAAGGCCTGTGCTCAAGGCATGTGTGAGAAAGCAATCGATGAGCAACTATGGTGTCTCAATGGCAATGAAAAAACTAATGATTGATGCTTCTCATCTCTCTCCATCCCTTTCTGTCTGTCCCTATCTATCCTTGTCTCTGACTCTCTCTGTCCCTGTAAAAAAAAAAAAATTAAAAAAAAGAAAAAATAAAATACTCCCAAATGGACCTTACCTCTACAGCAGTGACCATTCTCCTTCATTCACATTTCATTTCCCAATCAGCCCCTGGCATAAGAAGAAAACTAAAAAAAATTAGAAAACGGGCCCGAAACCCCACAAAAGGACCTCTTAAACCTGGCCCTTGAGGTCTTTCATAACCAGGAGGAACGAGAGAAGGAGGACCAACAGAAAAAGGATCAGGATGATTACCTAATGCTAGCAAAGGCAATACAAGGGAACCCTACATCTGGCTTAAAGACAACCTCATAAAGGGCAACCTTCAAACTCCTGGCCACTGGGTCCCTGCTTCAAGTGCAAGCAGATGGGACACTGGGCTAGACTGTGCCCTAATCCTCTCCCATCACCAGGTCCATGCCCTCACTGCCACAGGGAGGGACATTGGGGGGTCAATTGTCTCTGTCTCCAGAGAGGGACAGAACCAACCCCTCCCACAACTAATTCTTTCCCATCAGTGGCTGACTTTCTAGGCATAGCAAAGGAGGACTGAGTATGCCCTGGGACACAAGCCCCTGTACACATCACCAGTAGTGAGTCCATGGTAAAACTTTGCCTAGCAGGTAAGGTGATCTCCTTCCTCATAGTTACCAGGGCCACCTTCTCTTCCCTCCCACTGCTATAGTTGGGGTTTCTGGTATTAAAACCAACCCCTAATCACACCCCCTTTAACATGCATCCTAAACCAAACATCATTTACTCATCAGTTCCTAGTTATACCACAATGCTCCACTCCCCTACTGGATAGAGATATCCTAGCTAAATTTGAATCTACTCTTTATCTATTCCCCCACACTCCCATATCCACAACCATGCTCACCTCCAACATTCTCTTTTTGTTGGCTAGTAATCCAGACAATGCCCTCTCCACCTCACCTTCCCTTACCCTACCCTTACTCCCTCCCTAGTTAATCCTATAGTTTGGGACACAAACCAACTCTCTATTGTAATCCACCACACTCCGGTCTTTATCTCCCTTAAAGACCCTTCCAACTTCCCTTGCATTCCACAATACTGTATCTCGCAAAAGCATTTACAGGGTCTCAAACCCCTTATCACCAAATTCCTCCAAGGAGACATCCTCGCCCCCACTCACTCAACCTATAACATACCCATTTTACCAGTAATCAAACCTAATGGCACTTATTGTTTAGTCCAGGGTCTGTGAGACATTAATGCTGCAGTCCTACCCACCACTCCCCTCATACCCAACCCTTACACCATTCTTTCTACTATACCTCCAAACACTTCTCACTTCACTGTCCTGGATCTCAAAGAGGCCTTCTTTACCATCCCCTTACATTCAAAATGCCAAGATCTCTTCACCTTCACTTGGACTGACCCTGACTCCATGTACTCACAACAGCTAATTTGGAAAGTCCTACGCCAAGGATTCAGGGATATGCCTCACTTCTTTGGTCAGGCCATAGCTACAGATCTCAAATCTCTTTCCTTTCACCAAAGTACCATCTTACAATATGTAGACGACCTCCTCCTCTGCAGTCCCACATTAGAATCATCCAAGGAGGATACCAACCAACTACTGAACTTCTTAGCACAAAAGGGCTACAGAGTATCCCCCTCCAAACTCCAGCTTTCAAAAAAAAGTTATTTATCTAGGAATACAATTATAACCAGGTCATAAAGCCATCACCATCAACCGAAAACATCTTATAGCCTCAATTCCTACCCCCACCAATAAATAGGAGCTTCTCTCTTTCCTGAAAATAGCAGGTTTTCTCTGGTCCTGGATTCCAAATTACAGCCTTCTAGCTAAACCACTCTATGAAACCACCAAGGGGAACCCTAATGAACCCCTAGATACAAGGTACTCCATTAAAGCACCCTTCTTAAAATTACAAAAGGCCTTACTTCAGGTGCCTGCTTTACACCAACCTGATATTCAGTCTAAATTTCTCCTATATGTCCATGAGAAATAGGGCTTTGCTCTTGGAGTCCTAGGTCACCAAAGGGGGTCTTCTTTTGCCGCCTTTGCCTACCTGTCCAAACAACTTGATCCGACCTACAAGGGTTGGGCACCCTGCTTATGGGCCCTAGCTGCTGCCTCACTCCTAGCACTTGAAAGCAAGAAACTCTTCCTAGGACAGAAGGTCATTATCAAATCACCTCATAACCTACAAAACCTTCTCTCCCACAAACCTATCTCTCATCTCTCGCCTTCTTGTCTTCAGCAGTTTCATATTATCTTCCTCGAAAATTTAGAATTCTCCTTTCAACCCTGTTTTAGCCTAAATCCAGCCACTCTCCTCCCCCACACTCCACAACCGCCTGAACATTCGTGCATTGAAACCCTCACTCGTTTCAGTACACCCTTCTCATACATAACTTCAGAACCCCTCTCTTCTCTTGACTCTATGCTATTTGTAGATGGTAGTGCTATTAAGACAAAACATGGAACCACTCTAGCAGGCTATGCTATCATCACTGACTCACATCACATACTTGAAGCTCAATCCCTACCTAAAACACCACTTCCCAACAGGCTGAGCTCATAGCACTCACTAGAGCACTCACCCTCACAACAAATAAGTTAGTCAGTATCTGCACCAACTCTAAATACTGTTACCACATACTCCACTCAGCAGCTGCCATCTGGGGGAAGCCCACTTCAAAATCATATCTTTATTCAAAATCTTTTAAACACGGCCCTTCTACCAAAACAGGCAGCCATAATACATTGCAAAAACCACCAAAAAAACTCAAATTTCATCAACATTGGAAATAATCTAGCAGATCAGGTAGCAAAGAAAATTGCCACCCAACCCTCCACTTCTCACATATATTTTCTATCACCTTATCAACCCGAATACTCAGCAAAGGAAACCTCCTTTTATAAAAACTTCTTTAGGCAAGGAAACTAATACACCCAGGAAGAAAAAATTATCCTTCCCCAAACCCAAGCGAAAAACATCTTACAAGACATAGGACATAAATCTCTTCTCCTCTACATTTCCACTTTCCTAAGGGGACCCAACCTACCTACCCTCCTAAAATCCATCACATCCTCATGTTCTATCTGTACCCCATGCTCCTCGCAATATTTGAGAATACATCCTAAGTCATTCCCAACTCATCAAGCAAGGGGGCCCTCCCTGGTCAAGACTGGCAAATCGACTTCACTCATATGCCACCACACAAAGGAAACAAATTTATTCTTAGCTTTGTAGATACCTTCTCCGGCTGGATCAAGGATTTCCCAACAAAAAGAGAGGATGCCAATATGGTCGTCTCCATTCTAACTGAGCACATTATTCCTAGATTCAGATTACCTTCCTCCTTTCAATCAGAGAATGGACCAGCCTTTATCTCCCACATTACTCAGTCCATCACATCTTATTTAGGACTAACATGGCAGCTACATATACCATACCACTCTCAGTCCTCGGGGGAAGTAGAAAGAGCCAACCAAATCCTTAAACTCCATCTAAAAAATTTTATCCTTAAACTCAACCTCCCTTGGCTTCAGCTTCTTCCCCTAACCTTAATTAGAATTAGGGCTATGCCCCAAAAACCACTTAATCTCAGCCCATTTGAGATTATGTATGGGTGCCCATTCATGCTGAATTCAAGCCTATTAACCCCCTCCAACCCAACAATGGGCTCATGCTTCCCCTCGCTGGCACACATGTGAGCCTAACTACAAAAGGAAGTACACAAGCTCCTTCTTTAACCCTTCCCAACCACAGACTCACACCTATCAATCCTCCCGGGGGACCAGGTTTACAAGAGGACAGGGGGAAAAACCCCTTCCCAGCCTACCTGGACAGGGCTCCCTACTGTTATCCTGTCCACCCCCACCACTGTCAAAATAGAAGGGGGTTCACACTGGACTCATCTCTCTCACATCAAATCATACATAAAAACACTTCCAAAACCTACATCTCCACACCAACAGGTCCTCTGTCTCTAGAAATCGCCACATTCTCTTATTCAAGAGGAACCAGACCAGCACATCTATACATGGTCTCATCCAGGAGACCATGTATCACCATGCCACCCTTCCAATTGGCACTCGCAGCAAGCAACTCACAATTATCACCTCACAAGGTTTTTTTACTTGCCACTCAGGTTGTCGAAGACATCACCTGGTTCAGACCTTACAGCCACAGAGATTGACAAATTCCTTAACTGGATATGGGACTTGGTTTTGCAAGGTACTCTTCTTGAATTTTCTCCAGAAGAAACAGTGACTTTCCAATTTCTTCTTCTCTTTCTTCTAGTCACCCCTCACCTGACATTATGAATCCAATCCCTCGAAACTGTTCACTATACCTATTATCAGCTATCCTAAAACTCCACATTCCCACCCCTCAAAGTCAGGAAAGTAAAAATCAACCATCTATTTGGACATTTTTGCTCAGGAAAGCTATAAATGGCATGAGCAAACTAAAAGTGAATATATTTACTAGGGAAATTGCTCCCCCACTGGATGTAATGCCCTGGTTACTCTCAATGACTCCAACAGCGACATAGGCACCTTATGAGGTTTGGGATCCATAGACCATGCTCTCTGTTTCCTCCAGGAGCAAAACGAGGCAAAATGGAGGACCTGATCAGACCAATATGCAGGGTGTCCTGATGGCCCAATGAGGCGTCCACCATCCTTTTGTAAATATTGTTCCTGGGAACACAATAAACCCTGGCACCTAACTATTCTGGAACTCTGGGACCAAAGGTGAGAAAAAGAAATAACAGGTAAATTCTACAAAGGAATACACAACACCCAACCATTGGGTACACTCACCATATTCTGAAGACTTACAAAAATGCAGGCCCCTTCAGAGGACCTTAAAAACCTAACCAACACAATCCTAGGCCAGGAAGAAGCCCTAGAAGCTCAACTTTCCACCCCACTAACAATGAATTCTTCCTCCTGGTTAGGGCTAATTCAGCAAGGTGCCAGATTTCTTAATCTAACATATATAGGGAACATTTACAGAAATGTCTTATTCTGTTTTTATTTTACGTTTTTACAGGGACAGAGAGAGAATCAGAGAGAGTCAGAGAGAGGGGTAGATAGGAACAGACAGACAGGAACAGAGAGAGGTGAGAAGCATCAATCATTAGTTTTTCGTTGCCGTTGTGACACCTCAGTTGATCCTTGATTGCTTTCTCACATGTGCCTTGAACGCGGGCCTCCAACAGACCAAGCAACCCCTTGCTGGAGCCAGCAACTTTGGGTCCAAGCTGGTGAGCTTTTGCGTAAGCCAGATGGGCCCGCACTCAAGCTGGCGAGCTCGGGGGTCTCGAACCTGGGTCTTCCACATCCCAGTCCGACGCTCTATTCACTGAGCCACTGCCTCGTCAGGCTAGGCAACATTTCTAATTGCTTCCTATATGCCTTCCTGAATTGCTCCCCTTTGATGGCAGTCACAATAACACAGCTGTTAACCACTACTACCAAAGAAGACTCCTTTTCCCTTACCGGGATACCCCTCCTCAGGAAAGACCTGTCTCAAAATCTATCAGTCTGTTACATTAGACAACCTAATCCAAAATGCAATCTAACAACACGGGTGACCACTCCATTCACCAGCCCAACAAGGACCCACTTCTGGTGTAATGGGACTGTCTTTAAAACTATAAACTCCTCATCACCCTTACCTTGTATACCAGTAGTTATTATACTACAGCTAATGTTCTATGGGGATGGAGAACTCCTAAATAGGCTAACCAGTAACAGACATAAGTGAGCTGTCTTCCTCCCTATCCTAATAGGCTTAACCCTAGCAGCTTCTCTGACAGCAGGAGGCATTGAGGGAGCAGGACTAGCTCATAGCTTGTGGACCACTGACCAACTCTGAGCAGACCTAGAACAGGCCTTGGACGACTCAGCAACCTCCCTTACAAAGACAACTTACATCCTAAGCTCAAGTGGCTTTATAAAATCGCAGGGCTCTTGATCTTCTTACTGCTGAGAAGGGAGGAACTTGTCTCCTCCTACAGGAGCAATGCTGCTATTATATCAATGAGTCCGGCCTAGTAGAAGAAAACATCAGCTCTCTGCGCATAATTTGGGGGTGTATTAGGAGGTGACATTAAAGGTGTAGTATGGTTTTACCAGATACTAAGATTTGTACAGGCTGTGGGAAGAAAAGTTGCTTACCAGACTGACTTCCCATTCCTCTCTAGTAGTTTCCCTATGGTGCTTCCTGAAGTTAGTGATGCTATTAAATGCATGACAAAGGGACAGACTTCCCTTCTTACTACCCAGTTAACTTGTTCTTGTTCTCTGGTATTTAAAAAAAATGTTTTTGACAAATCACTCAGACCACTATTTTACAATAACTAGAATAACTGAAAACAGGAAGTCATTTTCCCCCACAGGGTAGAAGGAAATTTTAAACAGAGCAGCAGTCACAGCAGCGGAGTGAATTTAAAAATTTTCACTAAGCTGTGCCACATATACACCTGTTTACAAAATGAAAAGCATTTTATAAAATCTCTTTACCCCTTTTGAGAAGAAAACCACTCCTCTCACATCTCTTAACATCCTCTTCAATGCACAAATGAGTTAAAAAGAAATGTACCCTGTGATTTAGACAAAATTAAAGTTAATGGCCTGAGTTCTATGTTTCTTCTTGGCAATAGAAAATGACACCACATGTTGAGGAGACAGGATATGTAAAATCCAACATTAAAATCTGGATTTTATGTTCCAATCTCCTTAAAAGACAAGATGAGGATCTGATATTAATATAGAGAGTGCACAGGTCCCTACTGAGCACAGCTGGCTCTGTTTCTCTCTGTATAGTCCCCAGTGTTTGCATGGAGTTCTCTACATAGTAGATGCTCCATAATGTATCAATGTTGATTGATTTGGAGTATAAATAGTAATAATGATATGTTGTCCTTACTTGAAATAACATGGCAGCTATATTAATAGTTAAATTGCTTGCATTTTCCCCAATGTTGTCAAATAAAATGGCAAAATAAATTGTGTTGATGAATGAACATATAGTGCAAGCGTGTGTGAGCAGAGTCATCTCCTGTGGTGCTATTTAACTGGCTTAAAGGAACAATTAGAATGCACAATCACCCCTCACCTTTTTAATTTTTATACATATAGATAATATTTTATTTCAGCATATATTTTTTCAGTGTAGTGGAAGTAGTAAGACTCAGAAAAAAATGTTAAAATAAAAACATATTTGAAGTAAAACAGGCAGCATATCTTTCTAATGAATGAGCCTAGCATCATGAATTAATCTATCCAGTTTCTATAATCTGTTTCTTTTTTCATCCATGGAGTCCATCAATCAGTTTCAATCAATAGGTGTTAAACAAAGGCAGTATGTTTTTCTACTGGCTGAATTAACATAGTACTGTTGAATCTTTTTTCATCAGAACCTTACCTTCAAATTCCAGGTTCCTGGTTTGAAAATTTGATTGATTTCTCCATTATCACTTTTTCTGGGGCTTTCAAAATTTGTCAGTGAGCCTGTGAAAGATACCACATTTATATAGGTTAAGTAAATTTAATGGATTATTATAATAAAACTCAGGGATCAAAGTTAATTTTCTATTATTCCCTTTCTGTCATATTAGTATAGCATGAATGAATAATTTGTATATCAACATGGCTAATATGTAATGACTGTGATATGATATTTCTTACTAAATGTGATGCTGGGGTCATGACCGGGTAGCTCAATAGATAGAGTTGCATCTAGGTGCACTGAGGTCACAGGTTCAATTCCCAGTCAGGGCATATATGAGAAGTAACCAATGAGTGCAGAAATAAATGGAACAACTACATGGAACAATGAATTGATTCTTCTCTCTCCCTTTTTCAGCCTCTCTATCTCTACTGTACCACCTCCCCTCTCTCTCTCCTTCCCCTCTCTCTCTCAAATCAGTGCAGAAAATAATTTTAAAAGTGATGCTGGAATAGAAATAGGGCTTTTAAATAACAGTATTGTTTTAATAATAACAACTCAAAAAAAGTCCATATGTAGCTTTTAATAAAAGTTTTTATAAACTTAGTTCTGTAACTAGAATGGTTTGATATACCTGGATTGGAATTTTATAATTTTGAAGGCATAGGTTTAAATCTATATTTTTCATTTTATATTTTTTCACTTTAAATATATTTTTATTTTTCACTTATAGTTCACATACAATATAGTACTAGTTTCAGGTCTGCAGAGCAGTAATTAGGTATTATGTATCTTACTGAATGATCACCTCAACAAATCTAGTACCCATCTATCTATAAGTTTAGTTTTATATCCCATATATGAGTGAGATCATAAGGTTCTTAACCTTTTCTGACTAACTTATTTTACATAGCATGATAATCTCAAGGTCTATCTCTGTTTCTTCTCCTGTGAGCTCTGAGGAGCTCTTTATCTGTCCTTTGATTCTAAATGATAGCTTTACTGAGTAGAGTAATCTTAGTTGTAGGTCCTTGCATTTCATTACTTTGAAGATTCCTTGCCAATTTCTTCTAGCTTGCAAAGATTTTCTCGATAAATCATCTCACAGCCTTATGGGAGCTCTCTTTGAGATGACTAACTGCTTTTCTTCTGACGCTTTTAAGATTCTCTCTTTGTTTTTAACCTTTAACATTTTCATTATGTATTGTGCACTGACTGGAGATTGAACCCACAACCTTTGTGTGTCAAAACAGTGTTCTAACCAACTAAGCTATCAACTCAGGACCCTGTAATGCAGGGGTACCCAAACGTTTTACACAGGGGGCCAGTTCACTGTCCCTCAGACCGTTGGAGGGCCGGACTATTAAAAAACCATGAACAAATCCCTATGCACACTGCACATAACTTATTTTAAAGTAAAAAAAAAAAAAAGGAACAAATACAATATTTAAAATAAAAAACAAGTAAATTTAAATCAACAAACTGACAAGTATTTTCATGGGAACTATGGGTGTGGATGCATCCTGTGCTCCTCTCACTGACCACCAATAAAAGAGGTGCCCTTTCCGGAAGTCCGGCGGGGGCCAGATAAATGGCCTCAAGGGGCCACATGCGGCCCATGGGCCATAGTTTGGGGACCCCTGCTGTAATGTATTCTTTCATTTCAATTAATTTTTAGTTAATGCATTCTTTATTTCTGACTGGTTCTTTTTTTAATGTTTTCTGTATCCAATTTTAGGTTTCCTATCTTTTTGTTGAAGTTCTCACTAAGTTTGTATGCTTTTCTCCTAAGTTCATTGAACATCCTTATAACCAACGTTAGGAACTCTACCTCTATTAGATTATTAGGTTGTTTGCCTCCATTTGTGTTAATTTTTTTCTAGAGTTTTCCTCTGTTCTCCCATTTGGGACACATTTCATTGTCTCTTCATTTTGGCTGACACCCTATGTTTGTTTCTATGTATTAGATAGAACTGCTACATCCCCTGGTCTTGGTAGAGTGCCCAAGTATACTAGATATCTTGTAAGGTCCAGTGGCACAGCCTTCCTGATCATCCAAGTTGGGCACTCCAAGTGTAGTAACAACCTGTCCCGGGTGGGTTGTGTACACCCTCCTTTCATAGTAGAGATTTTATTGCTGTTCACACATCAACAGGAGGAATTTACCACCAAGCTCATTGGCTGTGAAGATCCGCTGAAACCACTATGGAGAATCAGCTGTGCAAGGGCCCACCCCATGGAGCAGAATTTTCTTCAGCAGGGCTCTAGTACCTGCTCAGACTGCTCCTTGAGTCCTGTGTCCCTTTGTGTTCTGAAGCTGTCCACTGGGTGTACTGGCTGTGGAGTCTCCCAGGAGGTGCAGACTAAGATCAGCTGCTGCTCATACCCTAATCAGAGTCCCCAGGCATGAGCTGCAAAGCAATCTTCAGTTGGCTGCTACTTGTGCTGGGCTTGAACATGCCCATAAGAGGTCAAGCTGTGAACCTAGGCCAGCTGCCACTAGTGCCAGGCCGGGGGCTACTTCACGAAAGATAAGTGGTATACCAAGGCCAGCTGCTGCTTGTTTGTGAGATTTTAGTTTAGTATGATGCATGAGCCAAAACAGGCTATTTGTATGGAAAAGCCACTGGTAATGATTTGGGTTGGACCCGCAAGTTGGGTTGTTTGTACCTCATGGAATCACAAGGGCTGGCCTCACAGTGTTAGCCAGGTTAATGGAGAGTCAGATATGGTTCCTGCCTGCCGGCTCTGTAGAGAGATTGCCCAGAAAAGAAACAATAGCTTTCTATTTGAGAGAAATATGTCCTTTCAGCTCTTTCGCTGATGCCAGACAATTCAGTTCCACCCCATATGTCCCTGATGCCCAGTGTTGGATCTCAGAACAAGTGAGTCTGAGTAAGATAGCACATAGACCCTTTAAGAGGAATGCCTGGGACTCCACCAGTCCTCCATCTCACTCAGCCACAATCTTCACTGATTTTTACAACCAGAAGTTATGAAGACTTCTCTTTCTGGCATTGGAACCCTAGGCTTGGGAGCCTGGTTTGGGGCTGGGATTCCTGTTCCTCAGGGTGACCTTTGCATCCAAGATACCCCTTTCAATTACTATTGGACACACATGTGTGTGGGTCCAGCCCGTTCATGTCTCCAACCCTTTTACTAGTCTCAGTGTGGCTTCTTCTTTATATCCTTAGTTGTAGAATATCTGTTCAGTTAGATTTCAGGTGGTTTTGAATGATAGTTTTTCTGTAGTTTAGCTGTGATTTCGATGTGGTTGTGGGCTGTTCCAGCTACCGCATTTATTTATGCAGCTTGACCGAAATCTAAAGCTTTGTTTGGGGTAGCAGGAGCAGCTTTTTATTTCCTGAGAAGAGGCAAGATGCTCAGTCTTCCCTGGCCCAAGGAAGAGAGGCAAGGGTTGCACCAGAAGGAAAATGGTGGCCAAGGCTCTCTGTAAGAAACTTGGGTTATGCATGCTCATGTCAGGGGAGGGAGTAAAGCTTTAAATATATAAGTTGACCCTTGTTTATACACTTAGACTATGTTTGTTCACTATTACCATATATAACACAATATTTATCAAAATTGTAATTATTAGACCACAAAACCATCATGTATTAATTAAAAAGAGATCTTAACACTGCAAATACCATTCAAAACAGGTGGGTGAAAAATTCTATTAGTCCTGGTTGGGTTCCTACTACTGACAATATTGAGCACATGGTAGCACAAGGATATCCCTACTAAAAACAGTTAGAAAAGTCAGATAGGCCCTGGCTGGTTGGCTCAGTGAATAGAGTATCAACCCGGCATTTGAATGTCTCAGGTTCAATTCCAGTCAAGGCACACAGGAGAAGTGACCATTTGCTTATCTTCCCCTCGTGTTTCCCTTCTTACCCTCTTTTTTTCCTGTAGCCAGCATCTTAATTGGTTTTAGCGTTAGCACAGGGTGTGAGGATAGTAGAACCCAGACTGGAGTTGCCAGGTGGATCCCGGCTGGAGGTGCATGCGGGAGTCTGCCTCACTATCACCCCTCCTATCATTTGAAAAATAAAGGAAGGAAAGAAGGAAGGAAGGAAGGAAGGAAGGAAGGAAGGAAGGAAGGAAGGAAGGAAGGAAGGAAAGAAGAAAAGAAGAGAGGGAGGGAGAGAGGGAAGGAGGGAGAGAGGGAAGGAGGGAGGGAGGGAGGGGTGAAGAAAAGAAGAATGGAAGGAAGGAAAGAAAGAAGGAAAGGAAGGAGGAGGAGAGGAAAAAGAAGAAGGAGGAGGAGGAGGAGAAGAAGAAGAAGAAGAAGAAGAAGAAGAAGAAGAAGAAGAAGAAGAAGAAGAAATAGATAAAAGGAAGGAAGGAAGGAAGGAAGGAAGGAAGGAAGGAAGAAAGGAAGGAAGAAAGGAAAGGGAGGAGGAGGAGGAGAAGGAAGAAGAGGAAGAAGAAGGAGGAGGAGGAGGAGAAGAAGAAAAAGAAGAAGAAGAAGAAGAAGAAGAAAGAGGGATAAAAGAAAGGAAGGAAGGAAGGAAGGAAGGAAGGAAGGAAGGAAGGAAGGAAGGAAGGAAGGAAGGAAGGAAGGGGTCAGATAAAAAACACAGTCAGAAGTAGAAAAGCATCATGGCAACACAAAGTTGCCGAGACAACCAGAGACTGAGGGACCAGGATGGTAGAAAGAAAAAATCCCGGAAGAGATAAACCTACTTCTTTGGCCTGTTATTCATCTTGGGGCATTTGTTCACACTTTGCATTGGATAAAAGATTGAAAATCTGAGTACAACAACTCAGCCAAGCAGCAAAAGCCAGCAAAGTATCTGTCAGTCTCACTGTAATGGACAGACAAATGTTGGAGTTCAAGATCCCCAACACGGCCTAGAACTGAGGAGCCTAGATCCTGAAGAATAGAGATGAGTAAAGAAGTAAACAGAACCTTTGTGGTTTTCTCCTCAAGTCCTTTACCAAATTGTTTAGCTGAGAGGAAAGAGGTTAAGAGGCAAAGCTGAGGTATTCTGAAAACCAGAGTTTTCAGCAGTTTTACAGGACTTAGAAAATAAATTTTGTACTTCAGAATCCACCATGGACTTAGGGACCAAACTAAACATTCCAGTCCCTTGAAGAATAACCCATGGAGACAGGGTACACCAGAGACTGAAGAAGCCATATCAAAACTACAACTTGACTCAAGGCAATTCAGTCTTTGACAGATGGAGATAAAATGTCCCCTTGCCATAACACAAGTCTTGATATATTTTAAACTTTTTATATGATATTTTTAATATAGATATTTAGATAATTGATTTTAGTCTTTGCTTTGTTAAAATATGCCTTTATATACAGAGGTTGGCAAAAGTAGGTTTACATGATTCCTTGAAAAATACACTTATGAACTAACATAAAAAGAAATGGCAAGTCTGAATACTCCTGTATCTACAAATCAATTGAGACTACTATTAAAATATTTTCCAAATAAGAATATCCAGACTGAGAAGTGTACCAGTCAGTTCCAAACATGTAAGAAAGAAATTATTCTCTTACTGCATAAACCATTTTAAATAACAGATAAATAAATGCTACCCACCTGACCAAGTGGTGGTGCAGTGGATAGAGCATAGAACTGAGATGCAGAGGACCCAGATTCGAAACCCCAATGTTGCCAGCTTGAGCATGGGCTCATCTGGCTTGAGCATGGGCTCACCAGCTTGAGTGTGGGGTTGCTGACTTGAGTATGGGATCATAGACATGACCTCATGGTCACTGGCTTGAAGTTCATGGTCCTTGGTTTGAAGCCCAAGGTTGCTGGCTTGAGCAAGGTGTCACTTGCTCTGCTGTAGCCCCCCGGTCAAGGCACAGATGAGAATGCAATTAATGAACAACTAAGGAGATGCAACGAAGAATTGATGTTTCTCATCCCTCTGCCTTCCTGCATGTCTGTCCCTATCTGTCCCTCTCTCTGTCTCTGTCACAAAATAAATAAATAAATACAACCTAACTCATTCAATAATAATACCAGAAAAAAAAATCAGCAACAGATTGTACCAAAGGTGACCAATGACTTCTTTATGATACATTCAATTGAATGAAGACTTTGCTATTTTCTGTTTTTTTTAAATGATATCCAGTGATGCAGAAAATGGCAAACACGTATTTTATCGTGAATATTGTTTTTTTTAAGCATCATTTTTCAAGTAGATATTTAAAGTCTCATACCTAAGTCCTGGATGGGTCGCTCAGTTGAATGGTGCAATATCCATTACAGCAAGGTTGTGGGTTCAATCTCTGGTCAGGGCACATACAAGAACGAACCAATTAATACATAAATAAGTGATCTCTCTCTCTCCCTATTTCTCTCTCTCTCTAAAATCAATAAATAAAAATTAAAAAAATAAAATCTTATACCCAAATGACCAGTTTATTTTTTCAGATTAGAATGACTAATCTCAAATATAACTACAGTGTAAAATGAAGAGACTTCCCAGGCCTGGAAGTTGATAGTAAGATAGGACTCTGAATTGCATGTACTCAGATTTCCCCTCAGCAGTGAGCACAATGCTTTTTACTTCATACATGCTCAACAAATTTCCATTAATTTGCTGGGGGAAAAATACACACACGCACACAGTATGCAATTTATGCCTGAACTGAACTGTCATAAAATCTATCAATATTTTTATGTTTGCTTTTTACTGTGTCTAGAGTAGATGCTGGACTCATATCCAACCTGAAGGACCCTTACTGTCATTATATGTAAAGTTCATAGTGAGTTAGGAAAGAAAATACTGATTTTAAAAGGTCTATTAATTCCAAACACAGACTACATCGTGGGAACTCATTGTTTATTTCCCTTTTTCTGTAAAATGCCTGCTTGCTAACATTTTGTTTTAAGGTCTCCACTTATCAGAAAGAGATAACTAGAAAAATCAGTGAGTTGACTGAACAACACAGTATTTACTTACCCCAGATTCAGAAGCTAAGTTGTATTTATAAGAGAATTTTTCATAGCCCTAATTTGGTATTCATATATAGAAAAAGTCGATGGGAAAATTTTTATTAAGCCCTTCTGTAGTAAAACAAATTATAGCGAGAGTAAGCTTTATATATACAACTGGCAGATAACTTCTTTGTAACAACATCATTGACTAAAATATTCTATGGTGAGACAGAAGACATTAAATAAATGAAGAAGAGACACAGATATAAAGACAAATATATGATGTGCTAAAGTCTAAGTTAGTACCAATGTTTCCCAATTTTTATGTTCATTTTAATTGTTCATAATCAATGATGGACAATAAATAGTCTAAAGATGTATTATACACATTTCTCAATGCATAGTCTCATTTTGATTCACACCTAAACTTCAATAAACATACATCACCATGAAATACCTTAATAAAAGTGACAAATAAATGACTTGATGTTTGTGGGGGAAAAAATGGAGGTTTTTCACCTTTACTTTTAATGAGAAAATCTGAAGTTTTGTTCTCCCCTGAAGATAAATACAATGTTGTGCTATATCAAATGTTTGGCACCTTTCTCTGCAGCTCTGAAGCAGCCCAAATGTAATTTGAGCTAATTCATGAAATGCACTTTGTAAAAATATATTTATTGGCTGTGAGATAAATAGTCAAAATATATCAGATTTTTTGATGTCCATGGAAAGCAACATTATGGTTGTTTTGAGTGAACCTATGAGCAAATGAGTATTCAGGGAAGAGAAAACAGACTGCTGATGTGTGCTTAAAAACAAACCCCAAAGGAGGTAGAAGAGACGCTGGAAAGATAATCTGTATACAGTGTAGCTATTTTAGAGGGAGGTGTTTATCTTCAATTGTAATATAGATGTGAGTGTTGGTGGTGCAAAAACCTTTTCTATAAAAAAAAAGAAAGCACAATAGAACACGGACATTAAAAATTTATGAGCAATAAGCTTTTGAATATGTTTTCATGGCATTGCAGAATAAGAGAAGAAAGCATACTCAGTTCTCAGAAAAGATCAAGACAAAGAGACTGATGAGAAATCCCTGGACCTATGAGAAATTCCTCATGATAAGAGGTCCTACTGAATTATAAGTCTGGAGTAAAGGATGACAACTTTCACACTGAGGGGTGAAACAAGGGTGTGTGTATATGATATGGGACAGCCAAAGTTTTCTTCTCAAGACAAAAAGGCCTCCTGACCCATTAATTGAAGTAGGTCATCAGAAAGAACATCCGATGGCAAAAGACAGTGGTATGAACGAGTAGCTTCAAACGTTGTAGACAAATTGCATATCATGCAAACCTACCCTGTAAAAAAACATTGCATAAACTGAGATTCCCAAAATGAAATATCTATACTTTTGCGCACAATAAGCAAAATATATTAACCAGAGTAATTAATAACTAAATCTTTAAGTCTCAAAGAAAATAACTCTGCAATATTAGTAATCATCATTAGTACATACATCCAAATCACCACTGACATTAAAATAAATGTATTACTTCCTGTTATGATTCAATTTCTTATGGTTTGAGAAATGAGGCAACATTGTTCTTTAGGGCAAAGAACAGGATTGCTTCCTGCTCACTATAAAACTTTGCTTTTCCAAATTTAGAGTTCCTCTCCTATAATGCCCACACCACCCACATGCAGACATACACCCAGGTCCTTTGCATCACCCCATGAAACTCAGGGGTACAGGGGGACTTGTGCAAATGCACTGAGTGAATGTATGGTTTCTTAAAGAATTCCACATCCATTAGATTTGATTCCAATTAAAAAATAGAATAGATATTCCTAGTTCTATAGAGTGGCTTAGATACTAGTTTTTATTAGTAATAAAACCCAAACACCTAAGAGAAACATCCAGCCTGGTACCCTTGAAACATTCCACTCAAACTATGAGCAATTTCTCAGACTCAATTTCCTTTCCATTTCTGGAAATTTAAGGTTTCTCTTTAATGTTTTAGAGCTTAGGCAACTTTTTTATTTTTAGCAAGGTCTTATTTTATCCAGAATTCCTATTTATTTTATCCAGGGATATAAGGGTAAAAACCCAAGTCAGTGTTGTCTGCCAAAGACAAACCAAAAAGAGGCAACAATATTATTACCTCTTTTTCTTTAACATCAATGTGGTTTTCACATGTAAAAGCCAGTCCACAAAAGAAAGTCAGAAAATATTCTAACAGCAAAATTAAAATAAGAAACATTTACAAGAGCCATATTTCATAGGCAAATGGCAAACATAATTGTAAAAGTTGAATTATGTAAACCATAAAATTATCAGGTGGAAGCCATAGCTAATTTCCAAAAGAGAGAAAAGCCTTATTCATTGAAAAGATATTTAGAGTTTATCAAATCATAGTATAACGTTGGATAGACAACATGCTAAGCATTTGGTGGTGGTGATGTTTGAGGGAAGTTCATGTGTATGTCTGTGTGTAACAAAGGATGGGGAAACTTTTTTGTTTTTAAGTTTTGTTTGTTTTATTTTGAATTAACACCACTTCTACTGCATTATTTTTCCATTGTCAGTCTTGGTTCACTGAGATTTTTTTTTATTCAGACAAACAATAGTTTTCCTCTTCTTTTTCTTTTTAAAAAAACTGAAACTAAAATTAGACTGCAGATCAAAGACCATAGCAAATAATTTCTGACATTGAAAACTGTTGTCCCCGGCATTTATGTGCCCTATCCTCTCTGCACATTCCATTTTCCACCTGGCAATGCTTAAATTGTTTTATTTTTCTTCATTAAAACCGCCACACCTCTTCATCTAACTCATGTTTTAGTACCTTGATTCAGCAGAATCATAAAATTTTTTATTTTTAATTTTTTGGCTTCTTTTTGCCACAGGGAAAAGTAAAAAGACACAAGTTAAAGAATATACAGTCAACCCTTCTTTAAAAATATATAACTAGACTTCTAAATAAATGAAAAAATATGATACTAGTGGGAAAACATTGCAGTCAAATCTATATTTAACTTGAAATAATATAACTTTATTGTGATTGTATGTAGCATTCCCTCATACCTTCTACAAACTTTGTGAGTCCTCAGTAAATATTAATTATGAATAATTGACAATTCCCTTTTTCTAGTGGAAGATGCAGAACTAATTTTTAAGTTTTTATTTTGTGTGAGTGCAGCAAAGTGCAGCCTTGAGTGAGGTCAGTCCTCTGTATTACAGTGTAAACATGACCTTCCTGTGTGAAATGAGGGTGACTTATTCTGTGTTCTCAAAAGAAAATCAAGTTTCTGCATACAATCAAAACTTTAAACAAATAAGAAACCTTCTCTCTCTTTCTCTCTTTAAGAAAAACAATTAAGCTGGATTCTGAGCAACTATTCATTCTTTTTTTCAAATACAGTCTCAATTTTACAAGAAGTTCTACTGAAGTAAATACCCTTTATTGACCATCCTGTAAGTGACTTAAAAAGCCACAATCTCCTAGTTAAAAGAATATAATGGCAGTGGCAATTGTCACCACAGAGCTTTAGTCTGTTTCCTGCTGATATCCCCTGATCAATTTGTTATGTTTTCTATAAATCTAACCACTTAGTGATCACTGAATGACATAAACTTATCACTTCAGCTCACTTAAAAATTTTATTTTGCAATTAGCATGTATACATTTTTAAATTTGACACAAACACAAACATTTGTGTGCATGTGTGCCTATATAAACAAATAAATATATATACTATATGCATAAGGTATATAATATATGTTATTAATGATGTTATATAGAAGGTACATCTCTAATGTTTTCAAATAAAATAAATTAGATTTACCTTTAGAATAAAGAAAAAACTACAGAATGCATTTCTACTATAATTTTTAGATAAAGAAAAAGCTTTCATAGAAATACTTAAATCATGATTTTTTTAAAAAAAAGTTCAGGATATTGACAAGTTTTCAGAAACATCCCTATTTTCCCAAACAAGGTTTACCTTTGCTTTCTTTATCATAAACTGCATATTCACCTAAGACTTCTGTAATCCATATGTCAACTGTGCAATGTCAGACAAAGGAATTGCTTTTATGTGGGTTGATTTTATCAAGTGGAATTTGTGCTTTTAACCTAAAACTTTTGTTAAGAATTTAGGTTATTTTATTTCGCCTGCTCCATTGTACTCAGTCAAATTTGTCTAAGTCATAACCTTTCAATCAACACAATATGAACTAATATTCCCAGCTCATGGAATCATGAGACAATAAGAGTAAGAAGGAGCATTACCTGTTCATCTGGTCCAGGATGGAAACTGGAAAGATTTGATTCATCTGTATTCTATGTAATTTCACCACTCAGCCAGGTTTTCACTTTATCCCTTTACCATTCACTTAAAACTTCAATTCAAAAACAAACAAACAAAAAATGTCCAACTGACAAGCTTTCCTTCCCAAAATAATATGAAGAATGATAGTTTACACTTTTAAAGAACTTACTAGGTATGTGCCAGGCACTGTTTTAAACACTTTAAACATTTTCTCTCATTTAATCTTCATCATAATACAGTGAAGCAGGTGCTATTCTTTTTCTAAGATTTAGAAAGAAGAACACTGTGGCACAATGATTGTAAAATAATTTGTTGAAGATTACACAGGAAGAAAACTCCATTTGCAAATTTCAGCCATGTTAAATGGTATTGTGGGAGGGTGGCCTATAACTTCATTTCATATATTTCATGCCCAAACTCAAACAAAGCTATATATATGAGTAAAGTGCTGGACAAGAATCAGCAACCTTGGCTTTGCCTGGTTGCCTCAGTGGTAGAGCGTCCACCTGGTGTGTGGCTGTCCTCGGTTCAAATCCCAGTCAAGGCACACAGGAGAAACAAACATCTGCTTCCCCCCTTCTTTCTATCTCTCTCTTCCCCTCCCGCAGTCATGGTCCCATTAGAGCAAGTTGGCCCTGGGAGCTGGGGATGGCTCCACAGCCTCACCTTAAGCACTAAAATAGCTTGGTTGTTGAGCAATGGAGCAATAGTCCCAGATTGATAGAGCATCATCCCTGGTCAGAACACATGCAGAAGTCTGTTTCTCTGCCTCTCCACTTCTCACTTAGGAAAAAATTTAAAAATAAAAAATAAAGAAAGGAATCTGCAACCTTGATTTCCAGCATCATTTCTAGCCATGTCCTTAAACAACGTTTAACTTTAAACAAGTCACTATTCCTGAGCCCAAATTCCCAGTCTACAGAGGAGAGGTTAGATGTTCTATAAGGCCTCTTTCAATGCCCCTCCCAAATAGATTATTTCTGTGATTAATGGCTAAAAGAAATGTCACAATTAAATGGCTTGTTGGTATGTGGACCATGTTAATACTAAAATGATTAAATGTATCTTCTTTCTAAATAGAGGTTCCAACCACAATTTCTTCAGTTCAGCAGAACTAGAAAAACAAATCCTATATTTTAAAGCAATACATTCTTGATATTTTTACCAACATCAGTAGAGATGCATTCATTCACTAAAGTACTTACTGAATGCGAACTGTGAGCCAGACACTGTTCTAAGCACTAAATTACAAAGGATGAGTAAAATAAATGTAATTTCTACCCTATAGAAGCTTATGCATGCATACATACCTATGTAAATATGTAAAACACATATATGTGTATGTGTGTGTATAAACACTGACATACAATAGAGATTGTGAGAAGATCCAGATGACTCTACATAGAAAACTCACTGTAGACAATATTTTTAATTGGAATAAAATAACAATACTATATTATGCACTTAAAAATTGTCAAGAGAGTTGATCTCATGTTAATTGTTCCTACAACAACAAAAACTCAGTCAAAAATTACTGGACCTGACAAATTAATTCAGTAATGTAGAAGGATATAAAATCAATATTTAGAAATCAGTGGCATTTTTATACACCAACAATGATCTGTCTGAAAGAGAAATTAAGAATACAATCCCCTTCACTATCACAACAAAAAAATAATAAAGTACCTAGGAGTAAATTTAACTAAAAAGGTTAAAGACTTGTACTCAGAAAATTATAAAACATTGATAAAGAAAATCAAGGAAGATAAAAACAAGTGGAAGCGTAGACCGTGTTCATAAATAGAAAGAATAAACATCATTAAAATGTCTATATTACCCAAAACAATCTATAAATTTAATGCAGTTCTTATTAAAATACCAATGACATACTTCAAAGATATAGAACACATATTCCAAAAATTTATATAGAACCATAAAAGAACACGAATATCCTCAGCAATTCTGAAAAAAAAGAATAAAGTGGGGGGTAACACTTCCTGATATCAAGTTACACTACAAGGCCATTGTACTCAAAACAGCTTGGTACTGGCATAAGAACAGGCATATAGATCAATGGGAATAAACCCAGAAATAAACCCATGCCTTTATGGACAATGGGTATTTGACAAAGAAGGTAAGAGCATACAATGGAGTGAAGACTGTCTCTTTAACAAATGGTGTTGGGAAAATTAGACAGATACATGCAAAATAATGAAACTAGACCATCAACTTACACCATTCACAAAAATAAACTCAAAATGTATAATAAACTTAAATGTAAGTCGTGAAACCGTAAGCATTTTGGAAGAAAACATAGGCAGTAAACTCTCTGATATCTCTTGTAGCATTATTTTTGCTGATTTATCTCCATGGGCAAGTGAAATAAAGGACAAGATGAACAAATGGGACCGTATCAAACTAAAAAGCTTTTGCACAACAAAAGACACCATTAACAGAATAAAAAGACAACCCACACCATGGGAGAATATATTCGCCAATACATCTGATAAGGGGTTAATAACCAAAATTTATAAAGAATTTGTAAAACTCAACACCAGAAAGATAAACAATCCAATCAAAAAATGGGCAGAAGAAATGAATAGACACTTCTCCAAAGATGACATACAAATGGCCAATAGGCATATAAAAAAATGTTCAGCATTACTAACCATTAGAGAAATGCATATTAAAACCACAATGAGATATCACCTCACTTCTGTCAGAATGGTGCTCATTAACAAAACAACACAGAATAAGTGCTGGAGAGGATGTAGAGAAAAAGGAACACTTCTGCACTGCCGGAGGGAATGCAGACTGGTGCAGCCACTGTGGAAAACGGTATGTAGATTTCTCAAAAATTTTAAAATGGAACTGCCCTTTGACCCAGCAATCCCACTTTTAGGAATATATCTTATGAATACCAAATAACTGATTCAAAAGAAGAAATGCACCCCCGTGTTTATTGCAGCATTTTTTAGAATAGCCAAGATCTGGAAATAGCCCAAGTGTTAGTCAGTGGACCAGTGGATTAAAAAGTTGTTGTACATATACACAATGGATACTACACGGCCGTGAGGAAGGAAATCTCACCTTTTGCAACAACATGGATGGACCTGGAAACTATCACGCTAAGTGAAATAAGCCAGGAAGAGAAATAAAAATATCATATGACCTCACTCATTTGAGGAATCCAATGAACAATGTGAACTGAGCATTGGAATAGAGACAGAGGCAGAATCAAAGGGACCAGAGTGAAAGCAGTCAGAGGGAAAGTAGATGAGAAGATGGGATCTGAGAAGGGAAAGAAATTAATGAAATTATATATACATAACACAGCATTATAGAGAAGAAGACAGCAAATCCTGGAAGGAAGGGGGAAGGCATTGGGGGGAGGTGGTATGGGGGAGGGTGAGGGGAATAAGGAACCCTTGAATCTATGTAAACACAAATTAAAATCATAAATAAAAAAAGGAATTAATAAAATGTAAACTTAAAAAAAACAGACAAAAAAAATGAGACACAAAAAATCTTTTAGAGGTGATGGATATTCCTTTTATCTCGACGTGGTAATAGTTCCATAGGTGTATGCATATGTCCAAACTCATCAAATGGTATATATTAAATATGTACATATTGTATATTAATTATGTTTTAATAAAATATTTTAAAAATAAAAATTAAAAACTGAAAGAAAATTTAAATATCATTGTAAATGTCTTTTCAGCAGTTCCATCAAAATAAAAGAGACTTATGATCAGGTTGAATTTATAGAGCATTTTTCTAATTGTGGTTAAGCATCAGGTTTCTGACATTCATTTAAGTGAAAGGCCCTCCTGGACTTTTCTCACATTAGCCTCTGTAATCTTAGTTACTTTCTTAGTAAAGTGGGATGCCTCTTTATTGAAGTTGTCACAAATTTTAAATAAAATAGTGTACTGCACCTGAAACAAACCCTAGAAGATAATGTTATTAGTAATTATTCATAAAAGAGATTTTTTTCTTAATATAACATTTTAAAAATGTGTGAGCCACCTTATTTACTGAGTTTCTAGGATGATTCTAAATCATTGTTTATCTAAGTTAGTAAATGTCCTTATAGAGTTCATGATGCACTGTGACAGCTTCTCAAACTTATGCATCAGAATCACATAGAAGCCTTGTTAAAATATTTGGGCCCACTCCCAGATATCTAATTGAGTAGGTCAGGTGTGGGGCCAAGAACTTGGTGCTGATAAAAATATCAAGGATGTATTGCTTTAGATTCTGGGATATTTTTTTCTAGTGCTGTTGAAATTAAAAAATTGTGGCAGAATCTCTATTTAGAAAGCAGATACATTCACTTTAATAATGTCAGTATTATGCTCCACACACCAAGAAGTCATTTGATTATTGTAACATTTCTTCTAGCCATTTTTATTTCCCAGCTGATGCTCATGCTGTTAGTCCAAGAACCACACTATCCTATGACACTACCTTTTATGCACTGTTGAAAATCTTTACATATCATAAAATACTGATTCTCAAAACCACTCTGCAAAAATTGGCATCAGGATACCCATTTATGAAGGTAAAGTGAAACCCAGAGATGCTAAGGAAGTTGACCAATGTCCCAGAGTTTCTGAATAGCAGTCCAGGGATTGAAGCCCAGTTGTACCTGTCCCAGAGCTCATCTTGGTATGTACTGTGTATTGAACTGACTTCTAACTTTAAATTCCATGATAAATATAAATTTGAGGCCCTAGACAGATATTGGGCAACAGTAAAATAGTTACAGTACTACTGTAAACTCAAGGGAAACTTAAGAAGCTTTCTGTTATTATTAGGTGTGCTGTCTATTGCCTGAAATTAAAGGCCCATGAATCAAATAAAAAAATTCATTTAACATTCAACTCTGTTTGTGTATAATATTAAATCTTATCTGAGTCTTAAATATATTTCTTCATAGAAAGGAAGATAATGAATTATACTGAGGTTCAGTATACTCTAATCCCATTTTTATGAAATATCATTTTAATTGAAAAGCAACAATAGCTAGAAAGATTTGAGCACAATGTGAAATGTTTGCTTGAGTTTTGATGACACCCGACTCAAAATTAAAGAATTCTTATATAGCCTGGAACACTATTAAGATAGAACAAAATATACTGCCAACAGAATTCCAGATCTTTTATTTTAATTTTAACAGAAATATATTTTTATAGTCATTCCTTGTTCTTCAAATATATGTAAAATGTGATATTTTGACACTAACATTGAAAGAGAAGGAAAAAGACAAGATGAGCTCTTTTTCTTGGGGTGGCAGTTCATAAACCTAGCTTAACACACGTGGGTGGCAACTCACAAGTGAGAGTAGACCCTCATTTAGATTTCCCCTAGAGGCAGGGCTCTCATTTGCACATATCACTTACAGCTTTGCCATGTGGGTGCAGGCAAAAATGGAACTCAGTGAAGCGGAGGTGCCAAAAGTAATTGAATCAACTTAAGCCCTTTGATGAAACATTCTCTGGTTCTTGTAGTAATTCCACTTAAGAGAAAGACATACTGACATTCCAAAGAACCAATTCAAGTGAATGAACACTTCAGAACTAGAAACAAACTATGTATTTAACATCTCTTTTAAAATGCCTTTATATTCTTAGTGGATATTTCCTCATTTGCATATATTATCCTATTAGATAAGTGATCACTCTGCTCTAAAAGCCAAAGTTGTACCACAAAACTCTCTAAGCCAGAATGCAGAAAAGTGTTTTTTAATATATTTATTTTGCTCAAATTGATTTAAAAGCTTTAATTTTTATTATGGTTATCTAAGGTAATCAGTTAGCCTTTTTTCTTTATTTTGAATTATAGATATCCATTGCAGCCTATTATTTAGCTTATACCAAAACTTTAGTTTCCCATGAAGTGAAAAGTATGTAGTTAATTATATGAACCCTACTTACAGAACCAAAAAGGAGATCCCTTTGAGTGGAGGAAATGAAGCAAAATGAAAGAAAGCATGAGGAATGACTTAAACCTTCTCACTTTAATTTTAGGAATAATTAAGAGCCAGCAAGGCTATAAAAATGCCAGAGATGGTTGTGAGTTTAGATGAGATGCTGAGTTGAAGAAGCAAGTATATGAACACATATGTTGGTCAAATAAGATTGTAAAATTTGTGTTATTTGAGTTTGCTCACTTTTATTGTTAAAAATGGCCACTGCCATGTGAATGGTGCTGCCAGGTGAAACTGTCAATTACCTTCCTGCTTGGGAAGAAGCTGTGTTATGTTAATGTTTGCTGGTTTCATGCCAAGAAAAGTTTGGGAGGAAGGAGGATGAAGGAAAATGGAAAAAAGGCAAGATGGCAGGTTGCTGAAGGAGAAGCCAGTTTGTGCAGAGAGGAGATGGGAGAAGGTGTGCAGATGGGGAACCAGAGGTGACTGAGCTGGTGGGAGTCTTTGATTCTAGGAAAAACTGGATGTGTCAGTGGCTTTGGGAGCCTGGAATGAAAAGGGAAGTGTTTTCCCTCTGTGTGTGTTTTCACTCACCTGCCTGGTGCGAGGCTAGAATAAAGGAATGGCCCACCAGTTTTTGACTTTGCAGTTTCTTTGCCATCTGTCTAAATCTAATGTGAGCCTGCACCTGCCTAGAAGCGATGGCCACGACTACTGGCCATATAACCTCGATATCAGCCGGAGCCACTGAGAGCCCTTAGTCACACAGCATTTTTGGAGAAAAGAAGAAAAGACATAAAAGTATGTACGCTTTTAGCCAAAAGTTGGTAGGTGCTATGATTGTAATGTAGCCACAATAAATGCATAAAGTATTATTTCAAACCTTGTTGTGCTCAAATCTAGTAAAAGGCACCTACCTACACAGTCACAAAGAAATCAACATAGAGGTGCCACTCTTTCATATTTTAAATGTCTTTTTATTTTATTCATTTTAGAGAGGAGACACAGAATGAGAGAGAGAGAGAGAGAGAGAGAGAGAGAGAGAGAGAAAGAGAGAAAGGGGGGAGGAGCTGAAAGCATCAACTCCCATATGTGCCTTGACCAGACCAGTGCAGGGTTTTGAACTGGCCACTTCAGTGTTCCCAGGTCGACGCTTTATCCACTGCGCCACCACAGGTCAGGCCGCCACTCTTTCATATTTTAAAAAAGTAATTTACATATTAGTTCAGTTATGCAAGTCATAGATAACATCCACTTAAATATGTAAAAACAGATTCTGATAATGTCTAAGTATTGGAGCTAGAGTTTTCTTCTTGCTTCTTTTCCTAAAGAAGACATCTAAGATAGAGGTCTTGCTAGCTGAAGCTTTCAATAGTGATAGGTAAGAAAAGTAAGAGGATAAAGAGAAATAAGGAAACAATATTTATTAAGGGAATACCATGCAGTGTGTTTTATATAAATCACCCCTCCTGAAAAGATGGGGTAAAGGGTAAATCAAAAAGACTCCATAGGGAAAGTTACACTTGTGCTGGGTCTTAAATTAAGGGTTTTCCTCATTCTAGTCTATCTTAAACCCAAGGGAACACAAGGAAGCATTTGGATGTAAATTACTGGATTGGCAAGAATGCAGACTGTGGGGAGAAAGGAGGAGAGAAAAGGGCTGAAAAGATTGCTAAGGACAAGTTGAGAAGAGCTTTAAATTGTTTTTATTGATTGATTTATGGGACTTTAAACATCTTACTAAAATATTAGACTTTGTACAGTAGGCAAAGCTGAGGATGAGGCAAAGGTGAAGAGTTGAAATTCACACCTATTTTGTATTGCCTTATGACGACCCTAATACACAGACTAGTACATACAGTTGGCATTCAATGAATAACTGTCAAATTACATTAAGAACTGTTATTGTATAATAAATAAAAAGATGATATTAACTTATTGTAGTATTAATAATAATTAGAATAATTTATTTATTCTCTCTCTTTCTCTCAAGTGCCAGACACTTTGAATAAATTATCTAGTATTACAGTTTTTATATAATAATCCAAGAAGTTTGTTATTATTGTCTACATACTATACATAAAGAAACTAAGTTTAGAGTGATTATTTGACCTCCTAAGGGCAAGTAGCTAATAAGGAGTAACCTACTTTGAATGCTAGTTTCTGATATTAATACCTATGCTCTGCCTACTCAGCTATACAGTTTTTCCAGGTGCACTGACAGATTTGTATAAATCTATTCAAAATATGTTCCTCCCCTCTGACTTCAGTCTACCCTTCTTTCCTCCCTTAACCATGATGTGAACAAGCCAGGTGCAAAATAGAAGCTTGGGTTAGAAATGAAATATGTGGTGGTAAACACAGTGAAGGTAATTGACCCCTATGGGGATCAAAGTATTAATTTGTTCTTAAAATAGCAAAAAGGGCAAGTAAAAAAAGATGCAGTAAGCCAGACTGTGAACTCAGACTGAAGTAAAGAGGGTCAAGAAAGAAAAGGGCATTAATGCCATCAATAGATAATGATGATGACGCCAAGTGACTCAAAGCTATCACAACATATGAGTTATCCTCTGATTTTGCAAAATAGAATATGCACCTGAGTGATTACTTTACTATCAAAGAAGGATTGAGGTTGGGAGAGAAAGAACCTGACTTAAATTTAAGAGAAACAAAGACACACAGGATGCCCAAAATTCCCAGGGAAAATTTTGGGATCCATGTGCTTGTTAGTTAATTCTCAGTCCAAACCATGCATAGGCAAATACAGCAGGTCATTGAATAATGTTTTGTTCAATGTATTTTTGTTATAACACTGATAACAATAATTTGATTCCCAGCTGGAGCTAATATCAGTATGGAGAGTGTACTTTCTCCCCATGTCTGCATAGGTTTTCTCCGGGTCCTCTGGTTTCCTTCCACATCCCAAAGCTGTGCATGCGAGGTAAACTGGCAAGTCTACACTGTCCCACTCTCAGTGAGCATGGTGCTGGTGCGTATGAGCAGTTCTGCAATTTTAGAGTTTCCTGTGCAGGCTAGGGTCTGCCTTTTATCCCAAGCTGCCAGGAGGGGTTGCAACCACCCACCACTTTGAATTGAATAGCAAATTTAAAAAGTTTATCTGACTTGTTTTTATTAAGTACTCGTAAATGGATGTATAGTTCACATTTATTTCACTGTTTTAACATCAGAAGTGTTTTGGGGTCTTTATTTAGAAGTGTGGTGATGTTTTGGTGACCAGAAGTAAGCTGTAGGAACTTACCTCTTGTTAATATCAGTTAGCCTGTGATAAATTGATGTTGCTATACCCTGTTTGCTTCGTGTTGCAGTCTCCAAGAACCTATCAAAGATGTTAAGCAAGGACTCACTGTTCATGTGTTCGTGGCTCCTTTAGAGTAAGTAGAAGGCATGCTCTTTGAACCAACATCAAATAATACTTTCAGTCTTGGAATGGACTAAAAGAGAGTTCAAGGTGGATCGCTAGTATATTTGAAAAAGTAAAAGGACATAAAAAAACGCTAAAACATTTAGGAGGACAAGAAATTTTTATCTGGATGATTATCTAGTCCTTTCTAGTGTTGCTTCGCCAAGATGAATAGTCCAGGAGAATAAACCTGAAATAAATAAGCAAACAAAATTCTCTAAAAGTGGCTGAAGTAGAAAACCTTAAGAAACTGTCAAGCCTCAATTGTAACTTCAATGAATAATATGATATGAAAGAACTTTGATTTTCATCTTTTCATTGATGTGTTTTATTAAATATGTAAAACAATAAATAAATAAATAAATAAATAAGAAACCCCATAAAACAACCCTTGTAAAAATGTATCTCCAAAGATAAATTATTTTGGTATTATTTTGCTACATGAGAAGACACCATTTGTCTGAAATTGTATGTAACCTGACCTGTGGCGGCTCAGTGGATAAAGTGTTGCCCTGGAATGCTGAGGTTGCCATTCAAATCCCCGGGTTTACCTGGTCAAGGCGCATATGGGAGTTGATGCTTTCTGCTCCTCCCCTTTCTTTCTCTCTCTTTCTCGCTCTCTCTCTCTCTCTCTTTCTCTCCTCACTAAAATAAATAAATAAATAATTTTTAAACAAACAAAAAAAGAAATTGTATTTAGGGGTAATCATTTTTTTTTCAAATGCTATGTAATACAGTCTATTTGCAAAAAATGGCTTTATTGTTCTACAAAAATACTGTCAATATAGAAACATAGAGTTAGAGTCTACAAGAAGATTAAGTATCTAGGTCTGCTTTTGAATTTATACTGACAAAAACACTAGCCCAAAGATGTAGTGATTTAGATTCTGTCAAGTGGACTGTTAGTGGCAGAGAGTACATTGGAATTTATGCATACTGAATCTGTGCTCACAGCTCTACTACACAAGTTGCTAAAATTTTTAAGCTTTAGAGAAACTGTACTTATGGAAGTACGCTCTCTTCCTCTTAAAAGTATAGGTAGATTTATTGTTAGCCACTTCTGAAATAGAAAGCCAAAAACTGGACCTCCAAATATTCATGAAATCCAAAAAATATAGCAGGTTATTTGTGAAACCATTGAGTGAAGGTTATATTCATGAAACACATATTATGAAAGATTGCTGATGTTTTAATCATTTTGCCCAGAAAATGTTTTTCCATCACTCTACCCATGATCCTTTAATATAAAAGCACAACCATAAATTATGGTAGTCTGAGAGTTCATAGTTTCTGGTTTTAACATTAAAAAAATAATCAACTAGAAATCTTGTACAATTTTTTTAATGCAAAAAAGTAAAAGGTCCACTTTTCCTCTTTATATCCTGATTAAATTTTTTTTTTTTACATGGACAGAGAGAGGGATAGATAGGGACAGATAGGAACAGAGAGAGATGAGAAGCATCAATCATTAGTTTCTCATTGCCGTTGCGACACCATAGTTGTTCATTGATTGCTTTCTCACATGTGCCTTGACTGCAGGCCTTCAGTGGACCGAGCAACCCCTTGCTGGAGCCAGCGACCTTGGGTCCAAGCTGGCGAGCTTTTGCTCAAGCCAGATGGGCCCACACTTAAGCTGGCGATCTCGGGGTCTCGAACCTGGGTCTTCGGCATCCCAATCTGACACTCTATCCACTGCGCCACTGCCTGGTCAGGCAGTTAAAGGAACTGCCAGAAGACCCAGGTTCAAGACCCCGAGGTCGCCAGCTTGAGCGCCAGCCTATCTGGCTTGAGCAAAAGCTCACCAGCTTGGACCCAAGGTCGCTGGCTCCAGCAAGGGGTGGCTCAGTCTGATGAAGACCCGCGGTCAAGGCACATGTGAGAAAGTAATCAATGAACAACTATGATGTCGCAACGGCAATGAGATGATGCTTCTCACCTCTTTCCATTCCTGTCTGTCTGTCCCTATCTATCCCTCTCTCTGACTCTCTCTCTGTCCCTAGAAAATAAGAATCAATAAAATCTTTTAAAAAAAAGAAAAATTTAAAGGAACTAATTTAAGAATTCAAAATTTCTAAGCTTGCCCAAAGCACTGAGGAAGATGGGAACTATTACTAAGTCAGATAGCCTTAATCCAGAATTTCAGTACAGCTCTTTGGCTCTGTTTCTATTGAGCTCTCTGACCTCTACTAATAACAGTAAAGAAGTATCAGTATATGAGCCTCAGCTAGCCTGAACAGGTTCTACATTCAGCAGTGTATGTGGAGAAGAACAGAAGAAAGGGTGCTTGGAGCCACCATCTCTGAGGTGTGCACATAATTTAATAGGAAGAGTTTCTCTAGTTTTTATTCCCTTCAGTCAAGAATGGGAGTAGGCTAGCTGTAGCCTCTGAAATAAGATCTCAAATAAGACCGGAAACAGAAAGATGATCTGGTTTAAACTTAATGTTTCATAAACTCTAGTCCATATATTTCTTTAGAAAATGTGACCTTGTGATTCAGAGCCTCCTGCAGAAAAGCTCCAAATACAAAGGGATAAGCATTCTCTTATCAATACCCTGAGAGTCCACCCCAAAATTTATTGGTGTGTTAAATTATCAATTCCTTTTGATGCATTTTAAGAATTTCTTTTTTCTCAGCAAATTTATAATTAGCCTATAAAGTGATCTAAAAGTCAGTAGCCAGAGTTCATGACCCAGTGTCTGTTTCTTCTCATGAGTCACCAAAAGTTCAGGTAATACAACACCTGACAAGCACTAAACAGTCTCAGGAAACATCTGAGTAACAGACAGCCAATCAACATATAAGAAATCTGTTTGTTTTGAATTAAAGAAAAAGTTCCCCTGACTGATTCCTCATAAACAGAATAGTATACATTAAAGGAAACTATGAATAATCTGCTTTAACTGGGAAAGGACATTGAGACAATGCCAAAGAGATTTTTTTCTGTTGTTTAATTGATGTTCCACATTGATTTGAAACAGGCCAACTGCTTTCAAATATTCAAACTAATAGACTTTTACTCTCCTCAATCAAAATAATCCAACTGGTCTACCAACTTTCTAATAGACTCATAAACCTTGGATATCTTATAGTTCAACCTGTCATTCAAAAAATGAATCTATTCTATAAGATTAATGGCCCTCAAGCTTTAGTATGAATATCATGTGTACACAGAAGCATATTTCATCCTGTTTAGTGTTTCTATTGTTGGTTAAATCAAATTGTCAGAAAGTTCAGAAATTCTTTCATATACTAAATCAAAATATAACTCCTTGCAGCATACACACATTGATTCCAGGTTAGCTCTCTGGAAAATATCCTCCAAAATAGGTCCCTTGGATTTACATAATAGGTTTTTGAATACTTGAAGACAAGTTTCACACTGTAAATAAATGTTCTTTTCTTAACAAAATGTGTCATTTTAGACTACATATAATGCTATTATCCAGAAATTTTATAAGCATCTAATAAATGTTTGCCATTCTTTGGTTCCACCAACTTGAAAATAGGCAACACATTAGGAATTTAGAAATAGAACAGTAAACAATATAGACAGAAATCTTTGTCTCTTGAAACTCTCTTTTGTTTATTATTTGACTAATCAGAACATTGGTTGAAAAACATCAGTAGTATTTGCAATATAGTTTAAATGCACAGAGGCAGAAATTAGAAGACCAGTCACTGGTTGGAGATTGTTTAGCCTGGTGGCCACTCACAAACTTGCAGACCATTTACATTTCTTTTTTCATAGAGTTGATGGAAAACAAGTGAGGTTAAAGCCCGTTGGCTGTATACATCTAGAATAATGTTTAGTCTCTGATTTTTCTTATTTTAGATTTAAATCTCAGCTTTCTCTTTTTACTTCCTAACCACTACTTAATTTTTTCAATATTCTGTTTGCTTGTATGCCTCTATACATTGCTGATCCCCCTTTAGAATATTCTCCCTCAATTTCTCCTTCTGGACAACTTTGCATCTTTTTCAATTCAGCTGAAAATACTAGATTATCTCAAATCATTTCTTGATTCATCTCCATTTCCCTACACAGAATCTGGAACTTCTTCCTCTGTGTCTAAAATATTGTATTTACAGCAATATATGAAAAAAATCATACACCACGATCAAGTGGGATTTATTCTGGAGAGGCAAGGCTGGTTCAATATTCGCAAATCAATCAATGTGATTCACCATATAAACAAAAGGAAGGACAAAAATCACATGATAATTTCAATAGATGCAGAAAAGGCATTTGATAAAATCCAGCACCCATTCATGCTCAAAACTCTCAGTAAAGTGGGAATACAGGGATCATTCCTTAACATGATAAAGGCCATCTACGATAAACCGACAGCAAACATCATACTAAATGGACAAAGATTAAAAGCAATCCCCTTAAGATCAGGAACCAGGCAGGGTTGCCCACTTTCACCACTCTTATTCAACATAGTTCTGGAAGTCCTAGCTACAGCAATCAGACAAGAAGAAGAAATAAAAGGCATACAAATTGGAAAAGAAGAAGTAAAACTGTCATTATTTGCAGATGATATGATATTGTATATTGAAAACCCTAAAGTCTCAGTCAAAAGACTACTGGACCTTATAAATGAATTCAGCAAGGTGGCAGGATATAAAATTAATACTCAGAAATCAGAGGCATTTCTATACACCAACAATGAAATATCAGCAAAAGAAATTAAGGAAACAATCCCCTTCACTATTGCAGCCAAAAAAATAAAGTACCTAGGAGTAAATTTAACCAAGGAGGTTAAGGACTTGTACTCGGAAAATTATAGAACATTGATAAAAGAAATCAAGGAAGATACAAACAAGTGGAAGCATATACCGTGCTCATGGCTAGGAAGAATAAACATCATTAAAATGTCTATATTACCTAAAGCAATTTATAAATTCAATGCAATACCAATTAAAATACCAATGACATACTTCAAAGATATAGAACACATATTCCAAAAATTTATATGGAACCAAAAAAGAACACGAATAGCCTCAGCAATCTTAAAAAGAAAAAATAAAGCAGGAGGTATCACGCTTCCTGATATCAAGGTTTACTATAAGGCCATTATACTCAAGACAGTCTGGTACTGGCATAAGAACAGGCACATAGATCAATGGAACAGAACAGAGAACCCAGAAATAAACCCACAGCTTTATGGACAACTGATATTTGACAAAGGAGGAAAGAACATACAATGGAGTAAAGACAGCCTCTTTAACAAATGGTGTTGGGAAAATTGGACATCTACCTGCAAAAAAATGAAACTAGACCATCAACTTACACCATTCACAAAAACAAACTCAAAATGGATAAAAGACTTAAATGTAAGCCGTGAAACCATAAGCATCTTAGAAGAAAACATAGGCAGCAAGCTCTCCGACATCTGTAGCAGCGGTATATTTGCCGATTTATCTTCATGGGCAACTGAAATAAAAGGCAAGATAAACAAATGGGACTATATCAAACTAAAAAGTTTTTGCACAGCTAAAGACAATAGGAACAGAATAAGAAGACAAACCACACAATGGGAGAACATATTCGACAGCACATCTGATAAGGGGTTAATAACTAAAATTTATAAAGAACTTATAAAACGCAACACCAGGAAGACAAACAACCCAATCAAAAAATGGGCAAAAGAAATGAATAGAAATTTCTCCAAAGAGGACATACAGATGGCCAATAGGCATATGAAAAAATGCTCAACATCACTAATCATTAGAGAAATGCAAATTAAAGCCACAATGAGATATCACCTCACACCAGTCAGAATGGCACTTATCAGCAAAACAACACAGAATAAGTGCTGGCGAGGATGTGGAGAAAAGGGAACCCTTCTGCACTGCTGGTGGGAATGCAGACTGGTGCAGCCACTGTGGAAAACAGTTTGGAGATTCCTCAGAAAATTAAAAATTGAACTGCCTTTTGACCCAGCTATCCCACTTTTAGGAATATACCCTAAGAACACCATAGCACTGTTCGAAAAGAAGAAATGCGCCCCCATGTTCGTGGCAGCATTGTTCACAATAGCGAAGATCTGGAAACAGCCCAAGTGTCCGTCAGAAGACGAGTGGATTAAAAAGCTATGGTACATATATACTATGGAATACTACTCAGCCATAAGAAACGATGACATCGGATCATTTATAACAAAATGGATGTACCTTGATAACATTATACGGAGTGAAATAAGTAAATCAGAAAAAAAGAAAAACTGAGAACAGCACGATTACATACATAGGTGGGACATGAAAGTGAGGGTATGAGACATGGACAAGAGAGTGTTGGTTATGGGATGGGGGGAGGGAGGGAAAAGTGGGATAGGGAGGAGGGGAGGGACACTGAGAAAACCAGATTGAAGGTGACAGAGGACAATTTGACTTTTGGTGATGGGTATGCAACACAATTGAATGATAAGATAACCTGGAGATGTTTTCATTGTACATATGTACCCTGATTTATTGGTGTCACCTCATTAGAATTAATAATAATAAAATATATATTAAAATTAAAATATTGTATTTATACTTCTATGATAATACTGATCTCTTCAGATCATAATTTCTCTAGTTATCTGTACCTAGTAGTAGAATGTAAGTTTCTTAAAGAAAGAAACAATATATTATGCATTGTTTTAAGATATATCTTGTAAAAATATGATTTGCTGTACACAATAATATTCATGAGAGGATTTAGGGAAAACACTAAAAACTGTAAACCAATAATATAAATTTAAGGTATTTTTTATAATATAATATAAACTATATCCTTATTATAATAAATTTTCAAACTAAACAGAAACAGGATTCAAATATTCATTATTCTGAGATATTAATTAATTTAGATTTTCAATTTATTTCATTATCAGAAGCAAGATTAACACAGTCTCTGTCTGTATCCTTCAAGTATAAAGATACTTACTGAAAGAATACCATAACATTCTACTGACTGTAGCTGAGAAAGAAAAGAAGAGAAAATATTTTGATAAATTTGTGTAGACCTTTATTGCCATGTTTACCAGGTGAAATGTGTTAGCAGTGTGGCACCGTATTTCTTTCCCCAAAAGAATCTAGAGATAAATTTAACTCCCTGAGATGCCCCCAAATCCCTTCCACTTATGTACACCCAAGTCCTATTAATAAATGCACTTTGACCTTTTTCTGTGATAATAAACTATATTTTTCCACTGATATTTTTTCTCCAGTTCAACTTTGTTTAAAACAAACATCACCATTGCTTTAGTTTCTGTGGTGGATCCAAACTTACACTCTTTCCAGCTTATTTTCTACTGGGTTATAGGGGGTCTTAAAGCAACAAAGTGAGATTCATAGATTTTCTGGACTTTCAGCCCAGAGTTCTTTCATTGCAGATAACCAATTCTGAGTTTTCTCTACAGCAGATCTGATTTTCAGTGTGATCTTTCTCCAGTTTCTGATATAAAGCTTCTAAAATCCTTGGGATGTCTTAGATAGTGAGAGCCATAATATGTTTTTTCTTATGTTAATGAGGTCACTTCTGCCTCCACATCAAGGGATTGGAGCTTTATGTTAAGAGAACCAAACAAATGAGGTAATTAGAGGGTTGAAATTTTCAGTTTCTACCCCCTGACCCTCAGAGAAGGGGGTAAAGCTGAAGGTTGAATCAATCAACAGTGGTCAGTGATTTAATCAATCATGACAAGATAATAAAATCTCCATAAAAACCAAAAAGGATAGGCTCTAAAAGCTTTCTCTTTAATGGACTCATTGAGGTGCTGGGTAGTGCACCCAGATTTGGCATGGAAGCTCTGCACCCCTTCTTTTCATCATGCATTTTTCATCTGACTGTTGATTTGTTTCCTTTAATATACTTTGTAATAAATTGGTAATCTAGAGAGTAAAAAGGGTCCTTAAGTTTTGTGAGTGACTTTATCAAATTAATCAAACCCAAGGTGGGGGATCATGGAAACCTCTGCTTTAAAACAAGTCAGTCAAAAGTACAGGTACAACCTGGACTTGGAACTGGTGTTGGAATTCCAGGAAGTGGGTTGTGGAACCTTTCATCTGTAGCCAGTGGGAAAGAAGTACAAGTGACAACCTGAGTTTACAATTGGCATCTGAGGTGAAGGGCAGTTTTATGCAAACAAGTCTCTTAGCTCTGCAATCTGATATCTCTGGGTAGATAGTTTCAGAACTGAGTTGCTTGTTGATTAGGGAAAACTCCACCCTCTCTCTACATACTGGATCTGGTCACCAGAATTTTAGCAGGTAAAAACCACAATATTTTGCTGCTTTCTTATGCCACTTTAAGACACAGACAATATCAAGTAAGGAATTCTAAAAAGAAAAAATTTGTGTATAAATTTATGGCTGGCCCTATACTTGTGGAACTGCTTTCCTTCAAGGTCATATAACAAACAAACAAAACCAAACCCTAGAGAAGCTATTAACAAAGCATTTTCAAATTCTGAGAATGTGAATTTATCTTAAAAAGGAAATAGCATAAATTCTTAAGGATAAAACTCAAATGTTATACTTTAGCAAATACAACAATGAGACTTTATGAAATTTTTCTTGAGTTGATTGTTTTAGAAGCTTAAAAACACTACAAACTAGGTTTATACCAGTGTCATAGTTGATTTTGTGTCAACTTGACTGGGTTTGGGTGCCCAGATATTTAGTCAAACATTATCCTGTGTTTGTTTGTGAGGGTGTTTCTTGATGAAATTAATATTTGAATTGGTAGACTAAGTAAAGCAAACTTCCCTCTCCAATGTGGTGGGTCTTATCCAATCACTTAAAGGCCTGAATATAACACCTATCCTGCTAATAAGAAGGAACTCTTCTCGACTGACTGCATTGACATCAGACTCAAAGAGAAACATGAGCTCTTCATTTGTATCAAGCCTGAGGGCTTTCAGACTGTAATCTGTGCCATACAAATTGCTAATCTTAGGACTTCTCAGCATTCATATCAATTTCTTATAATAAATTTTTTATCTATCTTTCTATCTCACTCTCTCCTAATGTTTCTGTTTCTCTGAGAAATTGTAACTAATATTAATACAATCAGTGCATTAGTATTTATCTAGCCATTAGTTTTCTTATTTGTAAAATAACAGGTTTTGATTAATTTTAAACTTCCTCCAGTCATTAATTTATAGTTTTCTTATTCTGTAACAGTCACATCAAATAATACTTTTATCTCTGGCCTTTACTGAATGAGAAGTTGATATGTCCCAACACTGAGCTGGAGCGTGTTTATGTACTTACTTATGTATTTACCAATTTAATCTCACAAGAACCAAAGGTGTGTGTGTGTGTGTGTGTGTGTGTGTGTGTGTGTGTGTGTATTTTAAGTGAGAGGGTGAGAGACAGGGAGGCAGAGAGACAAGACTCATGCATACACCCTGACCAGGGATGTACCCAGTAAGCTTCCTACCAGATGATGCTCTGTCCATCTAGGGCACTGCTCTGATACTCAGCAACCAAGTTTTTTAGCCCCTGAGGAGAGGCCATGGAGCCATTCTCAGTGTCCAGGGCCAATTTGCTTGAACCATTCAAGCCATGGCTATAGGAGGAGAGAAAGAGAGTGAGAGAGAGAGAGAGAGAAAGAGAGAGAAGTGGGAGGAGTGGAGAAGCAGATGGTCACTTCTCCTATGAGCCCTGACCAGGAATCAAACCCGGGACTTCCACATTCTGGGCCAACACTCTACTGCTGAACCAACCAGCCAGGGCCACCTAAGGTATTACTACTCTTTATTTTTATAAGAGAAGACAGACAGACATTCAGCAATTTGTCCAAGTTTTCAAATCTTAAAAATTGCAAGAGCAGAACTCAGACATATTGCCTAGAAAAGTTAGCCTAAACAAATCAAAGCAAAATGAAATAATAACTTGAGAAAAATATAGAAAAGCAAAATAGTGGTGAGGTTGGAAAAGAATTTTTTGATACCTCAACACAACTTACTAAGTCAACTCCTCTAAACTTACTTTTCTCCTAATAGACGTAAATTCAGATCCCTGAACATATTTCTCAAAAGAAGATTTCATTTTAATAAAAGTGATTACTAGCCTGACCTGTGGTGGCGCAGTGGATAAAGCGTCGACCTGGGAATACTGAGGTCGCCAGTTTAAAACCCTGCACTGGTCTGGTCAAGGCACATATGGGAGTTGATGCTTTCAGCTCCTCCCCCCTTTCTCTCTTTCTCTCTCTCTCTCTCAGACTGTGTCTCCTTTCTAAAAAAATGAATAAATAAATAAATTAAAAGTGATTACTATTTTTATGCCCAAACCCTAGTTCTTTAGGTTCTGACCACCGTTGTCAAGTAATAAAAAGCTCTATCCACTAAAAAGAAGAGGTTTATGTGACTTCTGGCAAATATTTTACTTTACACACACACACATACACACACACACACTTTTATAACATCCTATTTGTCTCTTCTTGAACAAATTAATGAAATTAATGTTCTTATAGATTATCCCAAATTTTCAAAGTTTCATGCACTTTCTTTGGTTTGCATTCCATTATAAGCAGATTTACCTACTTAATTTAATTTGGTTTAAGGTATTATTAATATTCCCTATATTTTTTAACTTGGAGAGAAGTGGGGAAAATAATTTTGTTTGAAAATACAGCTATGCTCATCAATATCTATATAACAAAATGGCTAATATGTGTCAGACTGTACTATAATAGCTAATGCTTAGTGTGTGTCAGATGCTGTGAAATAAGTATTTTTATTGTCTCCATTTTACAGTTGAAAAAGTGTAGTTTACTAACCTCAGTAATGAATATTACATCACATAAGAGCTGAAATTAATGAGTCTCAAATTTAGACCTAAAATTAAGAAATGTAGGTTTTATAAAGTTTCATGAGTAGAATAATTACTAGTATTATAATATTCTAATAGTGTGCCTTATTTTAATACTATAATTACTGCAAGTAGAACAAGGCTCTTCTCAAAATTATTGACCTCTTCTCTATTAAGTAAAATATTTTTAGCTATCCCTTTCCTGCTTAAAATACACTTTCTTGTTTTAAAATATTCTATAGGGATACAAATTTATGTAGCTAATTATAGATATCAAATCCTGAATCTTCTAAGAATCTGCAATAGAAAAGAAGGCCAAACCAGCTTAAATACTCTTAGTTTTTATGAGGTCTTAAAAATTCTGAATAGAATCTATCACTTTCCAAGCATGAGGAATGGTATCCTGGTATCCATTCAGATGCTGAGAAATTCTCTCATGTAATAGTTTGTTTTACAGTTTGGAAATACCCTCACTCTCTGCCTCATATTTTTCAGTGGTTTGAGGCAAAAAGAAAGGTGAAAATTAGGTAAAACCTAAAGCACCATTGACCTTTTGAATATATCAAAGCTTCTACTTATACTTATCAACACAATAAATTTCCCAGAAAAGCAATAATCAGAGGCGTTGACTTCACTAGAAGGCATAAGAATGCCAAGACAGTTAAGTGGCAGTTGGCTTGGCTCTGTGACTATGAATTGTGCACAAATGATCTCCATCTTGCTTCAGAGAAAGACAGCAACCCCAGTTCAAACAAAGCACTTACACAGCTGCACCTGTGGGTTGCCAGAGCCTTCCCAAGCAGGATCCTGGCTGCTAGACAAAACTCTGACCAAAGGCTCATCTAATAAGTGCTTCCAAGTCAAAAGCCATTTTATTGGGCTAGTTTCAGACCAAGGCTGCCAAGTCTTAAATTTCCCATCTCACACTGCCATCTACTGTCTCATGCCTGGTGTTCTAAAAAAAAAAAAAAAAAAAAAAAGAGTGAAAATAAATAAATAAATAAATAAACACCCACCCACCCCCCCACACACACACACACAAACCAAGCACTTCAGCAGTCATAAACATTATTCATGAACTCTTATGTCAAAGTCCAATTTTAATGATACTCAAATCTGGCTGTTTTAATGTTCACCAACAACACTACTTTTCACTATGTAGTCATATAAAATGTATATAGACCAAAACCAAACTATTTAACCTCAACATGGGTAAAAAAGTTTGAAGTCCTTATTTTAAAATAATCAGAACCACCAAATCATATCTAGGGACAATAGACGTAAAAGATTTTGATTGAGAATTATTACCTTATTGTTTTAACTGTAAGAAAACAAAGCTGCCTGTAACTGACTATGCTTTCAGTCATTGGTGTAGTTCTCAAGGTTAAATAAACTAAACCTTGGCAGATAACAACTTTTCACAAATAGATGGCTAGGACTAGACAATGTTAGGATAGTCATCGATGTTTAAGGATACAGTCTTTCATTGACCCACTGTGAGTCTCTCCATAGCTATTTCCTCCTTTCACCACTGGTGAGATCATTTCCCCAAGACTAGACGCTTCCACTTTTATATTAGCTGATCCAAAGCCAGATGCACCATTATATCCTTCTTAGAGGGAATTCCCAATCATCATTGCCACATAAAAGCATTTTGCTGACATAACTATGTTACTCACAGTGCCATCATGCTTCATCCTTTAGTTGTTGTTGTTTTTGCTTATGATTTGTTTTGTTTTTATAAGGCATATCATAGAGTCATAAAACAAATTCTGTATCAAAGTGCTAGTCTTCATCATAGCTTTGCCACATTTTGCATTGGGAGCAAGATCAAACATCAACCTCAATTTTACTGTTTGAAAAAAAGATAGTAACTCTTTCCTTTTCTACCTCATTGAATAAAATAATGCAGTGTGTGTTTGTGTGTGTGTGTGTGTGTGTGTGTGTGTGTGTGTGTGGCAAAGACAGAGTCAGAGAAAGGGACAGACAGACAGAAAGGGAGAGAAATGAGAAACATCTATTCTTCATTGCAGCTCCTTAGCTGTTCATTGACTGATTTCTCATATGTGCCTTGACTGGATGGGGAGGGGGGTCCTATAGCAGACCGAGTGACCCCTTGCCTGAGCCAGTGACCTTGGACTCAAGCTAGTGAGCTCAAACCAGATGAGCCCATGCTCAAGCTGGAAACCCCGGGGTCTCGAACCTGGACCCTTCTGCATCCCAGTCCGACGCTCTATCCACTCCACCACCACCTGGTCCGGCAAACTAATGCAATTTAAATAAGCTATACAAATCATTCTACTATTAATATTGGTATTGTAACTCAGCTATTTATGTGTATTTATTCATTTAAGCATTACCTCAATTACACCCCAGAATCTAGAGGTGTGTCTTTCAAAAAGTTGTTCTTTCTAAAAGATTTATGGAATGACTACTTCATAGATTGATACTCTCTGGAATTTACTAGAAAATTTCAACTGTCTACATGAAAGCACTTCTGTCCTCTAGAAAGTATTGACATTATTTTTTTAACTTTAAATATTGTCCTAATAAATTAAAACACACACACACACACACACACACACACACACGACACACACGGAGAAAGTAAGATGTTTTCAATTGAAAACCTCCCCATATTTTTTATTATTCTAATTTACAAAAATTATTTGAACTTCTATCAGGTGTGCCTTTGAAAAGGTATACAAAATAGAAAAGTATAAATGTCTTGTTTTGAATTTAAAAATAGCAAGTCTTTCTTCTCTGAAAACCACAATTAAGCAATAAAAGAAAAGTTGGAATTTCCAGAGCTTTAAACTAAAACTTTAAGACCACCTATTGCAAAGCAAGTAATTTTTAAATTCTTAAAAACAATTGACAAATACATCCAAAAAAACATTATGTATTAAATAAGAAAAATAGTTCTTCATGTGTGTGTGTGCCCACACTAGTTATTATAGGAAGAAATCAATGTTAATGTATATAAATTCATTTATTAACATTTTTATTATAGTTACATAGTCTAAAGATGCTATGGGTTCAAAATATATAAATAACTGCAATTGCCAAAAAAAAAGGGATGGCCTTTAATGGATTAAACTCATGGCACTGACATCACCATCATGCTGTTTGCTGAAAGTCTCTACAACTAATAATTATCTACTACTGAATTTGTTCTAAATTCTTATTGCTTTCTCTTTAAACTAGTGCATTCTATTCTCTTTACCACTAATGAATTATTTTATATGACTGCAATATTTATGATGTAACTTAAATAGGTTCACCTATGAGACCTTACTAATACAGAAAAACAATAAAACCCCCCAGAAAGCCAGAGGAGGAGGCAGACAGAAGAAAACATGAAGGATTTGGGGGATTGTGAGCTTTCCTGTAAAGAGACCAGTTGTCAATCTAAAAATCACCATTCAATGGACTGTAAAGATCCTGTGTTGCAGGAGCTACAGCTGAGTCATATTTGACTCCAGACTTGGTGGTACCTGCAGAAGGAGAGAATCTAAATTGGGAAAGGCGGGGCAGGGGGAGGAGGAGTGCAGCATCTAAACCAGTGTTCACCAACATTAGAGTACGGGTGTCAGAGTAACCAAAGGGCCTGGCTTGCGGTGGGTGGTGCAGTGGACAGTCAACCTGGAATGCTGAGGTTGCCGGTTCGAAACCCTGGGCCTGCCTGGTCAAGGCACATATGGGAGTTGATTCTTTCTGCTCCTCCCCCACTCCTCTCTCTGTCACTCTTTCTCCCTCTCTCTCCTCTTTCTCCTCTCTAAAATGAATTTTTTAAAAAAGGAGTCCCCAACGGGTTTATTGGAACACAGATTGCTGAGCCCCAACTTTGGAGTCGACTGAGTAGCTCCAGGAGGGACCTAGGGAATCCTACCCATATGATAGGCTGCACTGTGTCACCGCTATTCTGAATATTTCTGAACTATCTCAGCAAAGTATTCCTTATTTATCCCATGTAAACTGTGTATAGCAGCTAGTCTTTGTTTTTTGTTTTAAATTTATTTTGAATCATAAACCATGTCATAAAAATAAAGACTTTCAATCTCTATATTAGAACTAGAAGAAAGAAACAAGAAGTTATGGATAGGTTTATTATTTTTTTAATTTATTTTGTTTCTTACTTATTCTACTATGTTTTAATTATTTTTTACCACTCTCCCTTCTTAAGTGAAGGGATTCTGTGTTATATGTATAAGGTACTGAGCTAATTCAACAGTACAGAGCTTAATAAATGTTTGTAAATTAAATGAATGTTTAAGTGTATTTAAATGCATGAAAGTATGAAGGACTGAATTGATCTTTTGAAGGATTGTAAATACCAAAAAAATAGAGGTACGTCTTATGTTAAGAGCTAAGGATGTAACGGTAAAAATTAAAAATGAAGAAAAAAATAGATGCAATTTGGATTCTCATTTAGTTTGTATCCTAATGGAAAGAGACACATTAAAGACATAATTAGCACCTGACCTGAGGTGGCGCAGTGGATAAAGCGTCGACCTGGAATGCTGAGGTCACTGGTTCAAAACCCTGCACTTGTCTGGTCAAGGCACATATGGCAGTTGATGCTTCTTGCTCCTCCTCCTTTCTCTCTTTCTCTCTCTCCCACTCTCTCTCTCTCTCTCTCTTCTCTAAAATGAATAAATAAATAAAAATTTAAAAAGCGTTCTCTTGAATGAAGGCATAGTTAGGAATGTATGGAATGCATTGTGAGGGAAACTCCGCAGTGTATGGGAACCTAGGTGTGTGGGGGTGTGGGCAGGTGCAGAATGTTACTTTGTTCTGAGCAATAAGTGGGATTATCCAGACCTAAGCTGTAAATATGTAAATATAAAGAAAAAATTTCCAAGAATGAGATATAAAATACATGAATTTATAGTAGAAGTAATGCCACTAGTAAATTTTGACCACAGGGCCAGAAGACCACCCATTCCTCCAAATGTCATCAAATGAATAGATATTATTGGTCAATAGGAAGTTTAGTTTTCTGTTAATTTTATCAAAATTAAAATATTGTACAAAAAAGAACAAGTTATTAGTGAGTGTTGAGTTGTGAGAAACAGAAGAGAAGAAGCAGTAAAAGGAGCAGTTACTTTTGTAACTGGTTTGTTGTAACTGGTATTCATTGTCTCAAATCAAGTGAAAGCATGATTATTTCAAATGCCCTAATTATATGTTCTAGATCAGATATAACTCTTGCTACGTGTATTTTATAGTACAATAAAAGCATAATAAGGTTAATTCTATCATTACTTTGGATCTTGTCAGCACAACTTAAGTTTATTTAAAATCAAACAAATGCTAGTTTTAGGGAACATTTTTGGCAGCAAAGCCATATTAAGAGTTATAATGTGATAATTCATTATAAAAATAACTTATTACAAGAAGAAAATTTTAAGTCAACATTGGCTTATTAAAAAAAAATAAATTGTATGGCCTGACCAGGTGGTGGTGCAGTGGATGGAGCGTCGGACTGGGATGCAGAGGACACAGGTTCGAGACTCCGAAGTTGCCAGCTTTAGAGCAACTCATCTAGCTTGAGCTAAAAGCTCACCAGCTTGGACCAAAGGTTGCTGGCTCCAGCAAGGGGTTACTCTGTCTACTGAAGGCCCGCGGTCAAGGCACATGTGAGAAAGCAATCAATGAACAACTAAAGTGTCGCAACAAAAAACTGATGATTGATGCTTCTCATCTATCTCCATTCCTGTCTGCCTGTCCCTGTCTATCCCTCTCTCTGACTCTCTCTCTGTCCCAGTAAAAAAGAAAAAGAAAAAATTGTATGATTCGAAGAAATTTTTTCTCTGAACTGCTGACATTCCATTGTTTTCAGGTGAAAATAGTTGATGGTTTGCACCTGATTAATTGAATACCTTATCAAAAAATGGAAAGAAACATATATTTGGAATTTTAAAAATTAATATATGTTACTAGTCTACTTGAATATTTTCTTAGAATTTTAGTAAGATTCCCATAGCATACTGTATAAAAATAAAGTGAAAAAAAATTATTTCTCAGTGGAATTACATTTGAACAAGCATTCATTGAACACTTATTTGAACAAGGTACTTGGTTAGCCATCAGAGAATGGAGGTAACATTTAAGGTATAGGCATAAGTATGCAAAGGCTTATAAAGTTAGGAAGAGTATAATACATTCAAGAAATTAGTATGGCCAGAAAACAATGTTAATGTGGGAATGAAGTGACTGTTGACTTAGGGAAACAAACTGGAGAGAGAAGTAACAGCCAGGCCATGAGGTATATTATAAGCCATATTTCATATTTTGTGTTTCTCTAAGAGCAGAACTTCAGACAAGACCTTGGATGTGAGTAGTTTATTAAATAGTTGATTCCAAGGTACACAGAGGGGTAAGAGGTAGAAGTGAGATAAGGAAAGAAGAAACCCCAAAATAGGTCTGTTAATGAGCTGGTTATGGCTATGAGCAACACTTAATCCCATATGGTATCCCTCGAGGTGAATACTATGAGAGGTGGCCTTCAGTGTTCTAAGAATCATTCCACTGATAATGTGAAAGCTGGGATGGCTGGGGCATTTATTCATTGTTTAAGGGTTGCCCCAGAGGGGCTACAGAGCATTTAGCAAGCACCATTGTACTAGGGCAAGGGTCCCCAAACTATGGCCCATGGGCTGCATGTGGCCCCCTGAGGACATTTATTTGGCCCCCACTGCACTTCCGAAAGGGGCACCTCTTTCATTGGTGGTCAGTGAGAGGAGCACAGGATGGATCCGCATCCATAGTTCCCATTGAAATACTGGTCAGTTTGTTGATTTAAATTTACTTGTTTTTTATTTTAAATATTGTATTTGTTCCCGTTTTTTGTTTTTTTGTTTTTTCTTTTTTTTTTTTTTTTACTTTAAAATAAGATATGTGCAGTGTGCATAGGGATTTTTTCATAGTTTTTTTTTATAGTCTGGCCTTCCAACGGTCTGAGGGACATTGAACTGGCCCCCTGTGTAAAAAGTTTGAGGACCCCTGTACTAAGGAAAACCCTCATGTAGAGATTAGCAGAAATAGATTATTATCTGATATGGGAAATTATCAGCTTGCCAAAATCGGCCCACAACTTCAGGAACTCAGATGAGTAAAAAACAATACAGGTTGGTTAGGCATTAAAAATGCAACAATATCAAGTAACTATTTTAATGTTAAAGGATTTTAAGCAATAAAGGGACACTATCAGAATTATGATTTGATATTTATTCTAGCTATAATGGAGTGACAAGATTGACAAGATTGAAGCTGAGCAAGATAAGAAACTTGTTAGAAATCGAAACAAGTAATGGTTCTAGATAGAAAAGAGTGGAGTGGTTTATTAGCTGGTTTGAGAGAAACAAAATTAATTATATTGTGGATGAAGAATAAGGAGAAGTTAGGAGTGACCCCAAGATTTCTGGCTTCTCCCAAAATAGATAGTGTGATATTCATTAAAATAGACCATGGTGATAGTTGCAGTGCAACTCGTGAGAAACTGAGGCAGAGCCCAAATTAAAGAAAATTTAGAGCCTTTATTCACTTGCCAGTGGACTGTCCATCTGCAATCTACACAGAGAAGCAGAGAGAGGCGCCCCAGAACCATGGGGAGGGGAATATTTATAGACAAAAACCACAAAGTAATAGTTAGCTCAGCATATTTGTACAATATTTTGTAAAGATATAAGATTTCAAAAATATTAAACCAGTTTCTTACAGTTCCTGCAAAAAACCTGAAGTCTGAGAACTGCATCCTGCTTATACTAGCAGAAGTAAACCTCAACCTTGCACAAGCCTGCTAAAAATTTCTCTTGTTCAGTTGTGGTTATAGCTGTTAAGCCTCCATTCCTCTTATGAACCAGTTCCTCTGGTCTCTAACTTAAGTAAGGGGGCCTTATTTCCTCTTATGAACCAGTCCCTCTGGTTTCTAACTTGAATAAGGTCAGGGGTCTTAAGAACAGGCTAGCAACATGCCATCACAGCAATCAATTGGGTTTCCAAATGTGTGTCCATAAAGTCATGGTGCACTTTTGACCATATGACCAGTCTAAAGTACACCATGACTTTATGGACACACTCTAGAAGAGAAGATAATATATTCACTCATTTATGTCATTTATTGATTCAACAATAAATGTTGAGACCTTGCTGTTCTAGGAATCAGAATTCAGCAGTGAAAAAATATAGGCAGTATTTATACAAAGCAAGGAAATAAACAAAAATAAATATGGCAACTTGAGATATGGATAAATGATATAAAGACCGTAAAACAGGAGGATTAGATAGAGTATAATGAGGGTATGTGTAGCTACTTTGGAAAGAGAAGAATCTCTCTATAAAGAAGTGGCATCTAGATCAAGAACTGAATAATAAGAAGGGACAGCAGAAAAAACTAGGAGGAAATTTTTCCAGGCAAAGGGAACAGTGAGGTCCTAGTGTGGAATGAAAATGTAGTACATTCAGGAAGCAGAAGAAAACCACATGTATAAAGCTTAGTGAAAGCAGAGGAGATGGTTATGAGAGAAGCCTGTGAAGAAGTCACAGGAGCAGATCATGTAAGGACTATATGACATAAAAAGAAAATTGGATTTTTATTTTCAGAATAATGAAATGATTGGTGGTTTTCCAGTAGCGGAATTAATATGATCTCACATGTTTTCTAAAAATCACTCTGGATGCTTTGTAGAGAATAGATTTTTATAGACAGGGAAGAGTAAAAGCCTAGAAGATAAGTTAATAATAATAATAATTATTATTATCTCTAACATTGCTAAGGCACTACTCTAAGTGCTTTACATGGATTTATTTATTCAATCACAAAGCAACCCTACAAGGTAGGTACCATTTTTAGCCCTATTGTGCAAATGAGAATAGATATGTTTAATAACTTGCCCTGGCCCAATATTAGGAGGTATTCTGGCTCCAGACCCCACACTTTTAAGAACTAGGAGCCATGCCATCAGATAGGAGGATAGCACATATCCAGCAAAAGGTGATAGAGCCAGTTAGGCAATAAAAGATTAAAACCAAAATCAGTTCAGAGAAAAATGTGATAGCCTGGAGCCTAATCAAATATGAGGTTAATTTTACAAACATCTATTATTTTCCTTTGTCTTCTTAGGCATTTATTGGTATATTTTGCTGACTTTGTGAAAGATGACTAAACTAGAAAAATATTTTACAGTTTTGAATTTTTAATAATGGAAAAAGTATAACATTTAAACATTTATTCAACAGTTTCAGCATTTATGACATTCACCACCACTGTCCTGTAAGTAAAAAAGATAGAAAACTTTTAAATAATATACCTAGCCTTATTTTTAAGAAATTGAAACTAGTGGACAAGATGGTGATATAATCAAATTAATTACAGTGAGTTGTCTGGTAAATGATTAACAATTTGTTCTTGGAGATGACAGGAGCCCTGATTTGTAGTACTAACCAGTACTACAAATAGTAGTCTCACTATCATTGATGTCAACATATCAATATTACATTAATTGATCGACAGAATTCCTGAAATTTTAATAATTAGCTCTTTGGAGTGAATGTAAACCAGCTCCAGCACTTAGAGTTCAATTTGAAGAATATGGCAGAAGGTTATTTAACTAAGTGTGTGAGAACACAGTATAAATCCTAACTATGCCTAAGAAAGGCATGGTATACTTTAATAAGGTGATGGCATTTGAGTTGCATCCTGAAGAAGGGCAGAGATCTTTTGCTATCACAGCTCCAGTTTACATACTGCTTATAGTAGAATAGCAGATTTAAGTACCTACAACAAAGACAGTATGGATCACAAAGCTTTAATTTTTTGTGTGTGTCTCTTTGTTTACCTGACCCTTGCATTAAATTGATAACTACAGAACTCAATTGTGCCTTCAATATTGCTGAGCTACTAATATAAATTGCCATTCTAGTACATTTAGTTTTAGATCCTCAGCAACTCTTTTAAACCTTCTCTTTGATCTTCACTCTTAAACATAACCTCCTTTATATACCCGCTCTCCATGGATGACCTTGTTTAAGATTTCACTTAGAAATTATAATGTCCCTATTTACCCACCAACTAGAATATGTCAGCATATTCTTTGCTTTTCTTTCTGCTGCCATGGGTGAATTGACAATGTGCCCATCTGAAGCCAGTCCCTTCATTTGTACTCTAGGTACCCTCCCTTCTGGCCCAGGGAAGTGCTTGCTACAGTAATTCTACCCTCTTGCAATTTATTCTGCACAACCGAAAGAAGACTTAGAAAACCCAGATTTGATCATGTAACCCTGTTGTTTAAAATTCTTTAGTGGTTTCCCACTGACTCACAATAAAGAGCAAACTCATTTGCATAGCCCACAAAACCCTGTCACTGGACCATATTGAGAGTTTCATGTTATATCACTCTACCCTGCATCTAATTTTTTATTTCTCACACCTGGAGACATTGTCCTACTGCTGGGACTTGATCTTCAGTCTGGTGCACTTATTCTTTTCTTGTTTACTTAGTTATCTCTTACTCATCTTCCAAATTTTAGCTCAAAATCAGTTCCTTGGTACAACTCAAATAGTCACAGGAAGTGAGAACACATTCAGTAAGTTTCTACTCAATGGCTGACTAAATCAAAACAAGACCAACAGAAGAACTGAAATTTATCTTTACTACATGCAGAGATTTTTGTTAGAAAGGACTTGGGAAAAGAAGGGAAGAGGAAAGTGCTAGATGGCATTGAGGTGCAAGGTCTCTCTCAATGCTGTCTATCATTAAGAAGATGACATACACACCAATGGCATGTCAGAAGCAGAGGTAAATAGAGCTGAGCATATGGTTTACTTCAATATCATTGCACGATTTATAATTAGGCATCAATGTACTACTAAGCCAAAGGAACTCAGAGAGAAAAGTTTTTCTTGGCTTTATACCACAGAAGCATTGGTGGACAGGCCAGACACATGGCTTATTACTAACTCCAGGACAAAGTTTGTTTACAGATTAGACCCAGAGAAAACTGTATAGTGATTTAACATAGAAGGTCTTCATGTTTGGCACACCTCTGCTACTTCCAGCCCTACCTCCTACCACCACTATTAAACTTTTAAAGCTCTTAGTGAGGGCAGTAGCCCAGCTGCCTTCTAGGAGGCATTTATGAAGCTGGAAATATGGAAAGATCATCTTCAAGACTACTATATTTTCAAGAAAAATAGCAAGAATATATCTCTGCATCAAAATTTCTGTTCTTGTTTCCTTTTCAGTTGAACCTTAGAAATTACCCAGACACAGCTAAATAACAAAAACTCTCTGATCCCTAAACAGTTTAGTCCAATGCTCTTCTCACGAATAGTGTCATCTAGTTTGCTTTCCTGCAGCCCATTAATGTTTAAAATTTTAATCATTTTGTTCTAAAATTGAATACCCATGTGCAGTTTTCTTTCCCATTTCAATCTAATTTTTACCCAATTTATCTCAATGCACTGTCTTTTAAATTCTGTTTTCTTTTTTGAAAATGGTGACTTTTGTGCCATATTTTTTTTGGAATCAAGGATACATTTTCATTTTACCCCATGCATGACATCCTTATCTGAGGCAAAATTCCTCAGTTTTGTATTTTAATGTGAATATTTGTCCTTAATAAATAAGTACAAAGAAGTAAACTTGCTAAAATAACATGACTATTTTCATATTTGTCTAAATATGACAAGAATATACTATACAATTTGTACTTAGCTCAAATTGAATAAATTAAATTAAAATTTCAATAAAAATAGTAATAAATCTATACTCTCTAAAGGAAGTAGAATTTCTTTAGCTTCATATACTATGTTTTTATAGTTCTCGTCAAATCTATATTTTAAAATTAATAGCAAGAATATTATTTATTTAGTTTAACTATATTCCAGGTTCTTTCTAAATATTTTACACATAGTATCTCATTCAATTCTCACAAAGACCATGTGTATAGAAATTGTTATAAATACATTTTTCAAGTAAAAAGACCAAGGCATAGAAAAGTTAAAACATTTGCCTAAAATCATGCAGCTGAAGCCAGGATTTGAGCACAGATGGCTTTACTCCAAGGGCTACACTCTTTGCCAATATGCTGATTCCTCAAGAAATTATAGGAGGTATTTCTTGAATGCTTCTGATGCCTTCTCTTCTGTAATAATATTATGGGTGAGTAACATCAAAGGCTATTTATATTTGTATTTCTTAAAAATAATGCAGACTCAGAAATTTAATGTTTTATGTCATCCTCAGTTTTATAGTTGTGATATATATAAGCTTCAAAACAAAAAAGTGACTTTTACCTTGACCTCATCATATCTTCTTTATCTTCTCTTGGTGTATACTCTATATTAATTGGTTCTTAATTAATCCTTGTGCTTTGGGATTTGAAATAGCATTAGAGTATTGGTAGCCAGTTTTTACTCTTGCTCATTTAAAAAAAAAACAATGTTGATTGAAAATTAGTTCAATGTGGAAGAAAATGATGTAGCAAAGTGGCCTGTGGGTGTTCTAATTTAAAAATCCTGTCAATTAGGATTGCAATTTCAACTACAATTTGCATGTGTACACTAAGAAGGCATGGTCCTTGAGCCAAAAGACACAGTCTATGCTCAGAAGAATTCTTTTCGTTGTTCAATGATGATATTATTCTTTATTTGAAAAGAGGACAAAATATTTGTTACTGCCTTTGAATTTCTAGTTAAACAATATAAAATTATTGAATGTAACCATGTTCTCCATGAGAGCATTAAAGCAACATTTGAGACCAGAGGAAAAAAAATATATATACAAGTACATAACTTTCTAAATGTTCCTGTAAAGCCAGCCCTAAACTATAAAGATTTAAACATTTGATTAAGATTTAGATCTTATTGCTTTTTCTCTTACTCTGTGGGTGCCATTTTATTTATTTTTTCTACTCAGAGTGAATAATTTCTAGTAAACTATATTCAGATGGTTCATAAAAATCAGGTGATTATAATTTTTCTCATTTGTAAATTTAATTTATTCTTTAACTATTTTAAAATACATATTCATCCTTTGTTCAATTGTACTTAAATTTCTCTCTTATAAATCTAAATATGTCACAAATGGATAAGTATGTAATAATTCAATTACTTTAACAATGGTCAATAACAAATGGAAACAATGGTCTTAACTTACTTAATGCGAACCACAAACACACAAAAGCTTGTTAAATTTTTCTTAGTTTCTAATATTGAAATCATGCTGTTACATCAAAACATATAGAAAGTAGACAAATTTTAAATATAAAATTTTATTTTTTAAAAACTGTATTAATCTCATATATGTTATTAACACAGTGCTTACCAATCATTGCATGTGACTCTATCTAGTTCTCAGCAAAGATAAATACTTAATAATAAAATTCTGGGAAATGCTGCATGTATTAACATCAATCACTTCTGTTCCCATTTTCTGATGCAAGTTGCCCATCTAGTAACCATTTCCATATTATTTAGTAACTGAACAGTGAGCATTGTGACCCATTTGTACAGCTTACAGCTAGATGTGAACTAAAATGACTAATTTCTGATCCATAGTTTAGGTTACTTGTCATTCTACAGGTATGTGAAACCGCTGAAAAGTCTCTTTTTTTCTAAATTGACTTTAGAGAGAGACAAATAAAAAGGAGAAAGAGAGAAACGCAATTTGTTGTTCCACTTATTTATGCCTTCATTAGTTGATTTTTGTATGTTCCCTGACTGGGGAATCAAACCCACAACCTTGGTGTATCAGGATGACTCTCTAACTAACTGAGCTATCTGACCCAGGCCTAAAATGTCTCTTTTAAAAAAGAAGCTGACTTACGACATGATTTTTTTTTATGTTTGTTTTGTTTCATTTTCCCTTCCCCCTTCTCTCTCCTCCTGTTAGTGTCTTAATGTGGATGTGATAGCTGGATCTCCAGCAGACACCTTGAACTCTGAGGCAATCTAGAAAGTCAAAACCACATGCTAAATATAATATGGAAAGAAAGAGCTAAATACCTTACGATTTCATAGAAGGTGCTCACTCTGATTTGTTTTTCTGAGCAAGAATAAAAATCCTTATATTTCTAGGTTATTTTTATTTTCTTCAGGTCTTTGTCTTCCTTTGGTATGTAGTAAACAATTCAAATTAATATGCTCCCCACCACAAAAGACAAAATATTGTATATAATTACATCATTTTAAAATAAAAGGGAAAAACTCTAGCTTATGACAGAAGTAATAGATATGTGACATTTGTAAGTTTAGTGTTTTTTTAATGTAGTTTATTAAATAGGGCTCTGAAAATATTTGAGTATCTATTTGTGAGGCATGAGGGTTGAGTGAGATTGCATTCCCTACCATTCACCCAGCCTGGCATACTAAGCTATTCAGAGTTGGCCTGCTAGAAGATTGCGTATAACTCAGAGGTAAGCACATTTATAACTAAGTTGAAAATAGTTGCCCAAATTACAATTAAATTTTGAGGATCCTTTATCACTTGTGTAAATATTGAATATGCAAATTTCCTGCTTCTCATTTTTTTCTTTCTTCCCTCTCCCCGACCTGAAGAATTTTTTTCCAGTAACTTACATCCACTGAATAGGATATTTGCCTCTTTGTGTCACAAAATAGTTTTGTTGTCAATCTTTTCATTGACTGATTGCTTTCACCACAGTCTAACAGTGAGGTAATAATATTCTTTCGTAAGGCCTACAGTTGTCTAGGCCTCAAATTAAAACTCAGGAATGCTGACCCCATGGCATAGAAAAAGATCAATTAGGGCTGGAAATCACTGGTAAAATTTTTAATATTATTCTGGTTATACTGTGGGGAGAAAGAGAAAGGACTCTCAAGTTAGACCTGATCTGAATTCAAACTTAACATAAAACTGTGTAAGTTCTTTAATTTCTTTAAAGCTTAGTCTTTTATACATAGAAATGCAGAAAGTGGTATCCTTATAGGGTTTGTTTGAAAATTAAATGAAATAAAGTATATACGGTATATATATTAGCTACTTTCATTCTGCTTTTATCTCAACTCTTCTATTTCAGATCCTTGTCATCTAAACCTATGATGTTATAGACTAGCTTGCTGATTAAGCAGTAAACCCCTAAACTAGAGCCTTAAGACAAAAATTATTATTTAACTCGTAATACTGAGATTAAGCAATTTGTCCTGATCCCAGAGTTCTCTCATGCTTCTGTGAATAATGGCTGGCTGATCTATACTGGGTCAACTTTGTTCCACAAAGTCTCTCAGCCACAGCTATTTATCACCACATAGTCCCTTGGGTACAGCTGTCTATCACAGGTGGATACTTGGCACTGGCCTAGAGTTTCAATGAAGCAATACCCCTAAAGACCTAGGCTTGTAAGTGACACAGAGTCAACCAATTGTTCTTGGCCAAGCAAGTTACAAGGCCAGCCCACATTCAGGAAATAGAGAGATAGGCAAATCTTGAGAAAAAAAAACAAAAAACAAAAAAATGTGAAGCTCAAATTATAAAGGGTATAGATGTAGGAAAAAGTAGGAAAGTATTACCCTTTCTTTAATCTGCCATTGTTGTAATCAACAAATTATCTTTCTGCCTTTTTGAGGAAGAAGACCCCCCTTTAAATAAGAGGCTTCAAGAATATTTTATTATTTAGGCCAACTGTTCAGAGAGCTTTTGTATATATGATTCTTTTTTGTGTGTAATTCACAAAGTCTCAAGATGGTCAATCATAGGAAGGGCTGTTATAATGTAAATAAAGAGGTTTTCATACTTAGAAGGTTTTGAATAGAAGGAGGATGGAGGCTTGGACCCCTCCCTTCTATACACCTGGGTGAAAGAAGGTAAAACAGCCAGAAATATAGTAGAGGAAAGGGAGACTTGAATAGCCCTTTCCTCTTCCCCTTTCTTTCTCCTTAATGGGCGATTTACTAATGATTACCCTCTGGCATCCTGCATGCCCCCTCCCATCCTGAAATCATGTAATTAATGACAAAAGAATCACGAGACCCATAAAGGTGAACTTATGTTCTGTAAAGGGTATATAAGAGGTAAGAAATTTAATTTGGGGAGCATGTGTCTTTGGACCTATAGCCCGCATGCTCTGCCAGCTTAATAAATTCTCTTTTTTCCTCTTATAAGTAGTCTGAGTGTCAATCCTCCGAGGTTTTGCTCTCCTGCAACATTTTAATCTCTCTTCCCTACAGCTTATTCATTGCACTATTATTTCTCAAATTAGAGCCCACATATACTTTAGAGTTGAGGAGCTTAAATAACATTTTTAATATTTGTTTCATATAATAATCTAAAGAGAATATTTACAATTTTGAAAGATAAAACACCTATTTTTCAAAGATATCTTTTAATTTAAAGGCATCTTTGGTTTGATTTTTTTTCTTAAAATGAGTTTCCCTGGAAGCCAGGCCTAAGAAAAAGTTTTATTTGTAGTTACTCCTTAAGGAATGTGATCTCAGGTAGAAAAATTGCATGTTGAAGAAATATGATGGTTAATTTTATGTGTCAACTTAAAAAGTCAAAAGGTGCTCAGATATTTGGTTAAACATTATTTTGGGAATGTCTGTGAGTATGTTTCTGGATGAGATAAACATTTAAATTCATAGACTGAGTAAAGCAGATTATCTTCCCCAAGGTGATTGGGCCTCATCCACTCCATTGAGGGCCCAAGTAGAATCAAAGATTGAAGAAAGGGAGAATGTTCACTGCCTATTGGCTGCTGAGCTGGAAAATCTGTCTCGTCCTGCCTTTGGACACAGAGTTGATCTCGAACTTACACGTACCATTGGTTCCACAGGGTCTCAGGCCTTATACTATAGATCTCAGTACTTCTCAACCTCTATAATAACAAGAGCCACCTCCATCTACTGTTATATATCTGTAAACTCATGCTTGGCCTCATCAGGATTTTCTCAGGGGACTTTAAAAAGACATCACAAATTTCTTTGTCCAGAAGACAAAAGAAGATCATGTTAATACATTGGTTTCAATTTCTCATTTTTTAAAGGTGGCCCCACAGCTGATAATTTTCTTATTCCTGGAGTGCATACTTATGAGTGGAGAGTAGGTTCTCAAGGGCATGCAACATTCCTATGACCTAATAAGTGCACTTGTAGGCATTTATCTCAGAACAATGACAACACAATTATTCATAGAAACTTTATATATCCTATCCTAAACTGAGAACAACCTAAATGATCTTCAATGGGTCAGTGGTTAAACTATGTACATTCATGCTATAGAATACTACCCAGTGATAAAAAGGTGCAGGCTGTTTATATAGGCAAAAACTTGGTTGAACCTCCAAATAAAGTAGGCTAGTGAATAAAAAAGCTGATCCAAAAGGTTAGATCCTATATGATTTCATTTATATAACATTCTTGAAATGAAAATATCATATAAATAAACATCCACTACATATCTATTAGAATGGCTAATATCTGGAACACTGACAACATCACAAGCTGGTAAAGATGTAGAGTAACAGGAACTCTCATTTTATTGCAGGTGGGAATGCAAAATAGTACAGTTACTTTTTTAAACAGTTTGGTGGTTTCTTCCCAAACTAAATATACCTGTCTATGATCCAGCAATCATGTTCCTTGGTATTTTTACCTAAAGTAGTTTAAAATTTATACCTCACAGAAACCTGAACATGAATGTTTATAACAGCTTTATTCATAACCACCAAAATATAAAGGAAACCAAAATGTCCTTTAGTAGGTAGATGAATAAATAAATTATCATACACCCAGACAAAATATCAAGTCACAAAAAGGCATGGAGGACACTTAAATGCATATTATGAAATGAAAGAAGCCAATCTGAAAAAACTACATATATGATCCCATACCATATGATATCACATTTTCAAAGACTACTGAGACAGTAAAAAGATCATTGGTTCCAAGTGTATAGAGGGTAGAGAGAAAGGAATAGGCACAAAGTACTTTAAGAGCAGTGAAAATACTCTTTATGATACTGTAATGATAGTTATGTGTCACTGAATATTTGTCTAAACCCACAGAATGTACTACATCAAGAGTTAACCATAATCTATGGAATACTACTCAGCCATAAGAAATGATGACATCGGATAATTTACAACAACATAGATGGACCTTGATAACATTATATTGAGTGAAATAAGTAAATCAGAAAAAATGGAGAACTATATGATTCCATATATAAGTGGGACATAGAAATGACACTCAGAGACATTTCTAGTGCAGGGGTGCTCAATACGTCGATCACAATCTACTGGTCGATCGCGAGGAAGTGTGGGTAGATCGCATGACATTTGTCTTCTGATTGGCATACAGGGTAGCCAATCTGACGTCTGAACTTTTGACAACCTACGCATGCATGTTAAACCGCGCTAACTTGTTCAGTTACATTGCTGCGTAGTTAGCCTTCAATTTATTTAAACTAAATACAACAAAGGGTATAAAAATGAGTGCTGTAGCTGGTCCGAGTAAGAAGCCTAAAACCTACCACTTGCATACAGAATGGGAGGGGATTTTTTTCACTATCTCATATTCTAAGTGCGTTTGCCTCATCTGTCTGTGTGCCATTGCTATTCCAAAGAAGGGAAATGTGGAGCGGCTTTTTCGAACTGTTCATAAAAACTATGCCATTGACTTCCCTCTGAAAAGAGAGCTGAGAAGGAGAAAGGTGAAAGAAGAATACACAATATTAAATAGTAATAATAGTAACTTAAATAATGATAATATAGAAGAAATAACTTTATGTTTTGCATTTTTATTGTAGGTAGATCATTTTGACTTGATCATCTTATAAGTAGTTCGCAAGCTGAAAAAGTGTGGGCACCCCTGGACTAGTGTGTTGGTTATGGGGCCGGGGGAGGGAAGTGAGGGAGGGGGTGGGCGGAGGGGAGGGGCACAAAGAAAACCAGATAGAAGGTGATGGAAGACAATTTGACTTTGGGTGATGGGTATGCAACATAATTAAATGTCAAAATAACCTGGAGATGTTTTCCCTGAACATAAGTACCCTGATTTATCAATGTCACCCCATCAAAAAAAAAAAAAAAGTTAACCATAATATAATCTATGGGCTTTGAGTGAATATGTGTCAATGTAGGTTCACCATTTGTAACAAATGCACCACTCTGGTGGTAAATATTGGCCATAGGAAAGGCCATACATTTGGGAGACAGGAAATAATGAAAAATATTAATACTGTCTTCTTAATTTTGCTGTGAATTTAAAACTGCTCTAAAAATGTCTTTATATACATGTATGTATAAATTATATAAATAGATATTCTATCATATATATGATAGAAATCAACACATTACTAATAGTTGACTGGGATTAAAGAAGGAATGAGGTGAGAAGGAAATGGGTGTAGCAATAAAAGTATATGGTGATGAAATTGTTCTCTATATTAACTGTATCAATGTCAATATCCTGGCTGTAAGTGTGTGCTGTAGTGTTGTAATACATTATCATTAAGGTAAAGTGGGTAAGGATATGCAGGATCACTTCTGCACCTATTGGCTAAGATCAAATGCAGGGTACATACGATCTGTATATATTACATCTTACACTGCATGTGAATCTACACATATCTTAAAAATAAAGAGTTTAATTGAAAAAAATTGTGTATGTCGGCAATAATCCCATTGTTCTATAATATGTGCCAAAATCATTATTTGTTGCTAAATTATAGCTAAATAACGTTACATTTATTGCTTCCAGAAAGTACTACTTCACATTGTCAAAGAGTTTAAAATGTTTTTTTCTAGAAGAAGGGGGGAGTGAAGGGGAGGAGAAGGGACCAAGAGAAGAAAGAAAAAACAACCCTCAGATCATCACTGCTTTATTATTTTTTTGCTAATTTTATAGTGAATTAAATAACTTTCTGTACTATTTTTTTTCAGTAATAATTGTATATTTAATTCAAAATCCAAGTATTTTAAGAGGCTTGATATGTTCTATTTTACTATAATGATTAAGAATAGAAGTAAATGGCATTATAAATCTTTTCTAGCAGATTTAATAGAATACTATGACTATTAATATATGGAATTAAGTTTTAATCATGACAGAATTGATTGAATAAGTCAGACTTTTCTTTCAGTATTAAAATATTATTGAACCTTTAGAAAAATGGTATTACATTTATTGAATTATATTTAATAAGATCAACTGCATTTCAGCAATGAAATACATTATCTGTGGAACATTGCGTTTTACTCAATATAAAAGTAGTTTTAAGCTTTTCAGGTTGAGGTAGGCTTTTCAGGTTTATTCTTGTTATTTTTTTATATTTACTACAAGTTAAGTACTAATAAGTGAAAGTGTTTTTCCTTAACTTTAATACAATGTTAATTTAAGATTTCAAAAGTGAATAAGTGATCCCTGGTTACCTAAGGATATTTGTAAAATATATGTTCATGTTTCCATATTCTCTTTATGAAGTTAGTTGTGAAATAGCTTAACTTTTCAGGAACTCCAAACAAATATGTTTCATACCCAGCTATCCCTTATAAGAGATTTAAATTAGTTATTTTTAAATACAGTGCTCAGGTGGGCACTGTTCCAAAACTGTAAGATTACTTAGAAAATACTATTTAGGTCAATAATGTGGCTTAGAGAGTTTTGTAAAGTGGTTCAAACACTGTATTTGATCAGTACTTTATGGCCTCTGGACCAAAATGAAGTTAGAAAAGGTCTTGTGATATGTATCTCTTTCCTGCAAAGGAACCAGTGTTAGAATCCAGTCATTTGAAGATAATATATGGTCACTAATAAAATAATAAGAGTAAATAAAAAGGAAGTCAAAGAAAAGGGCAAAGATAGGGCTTTAGGGTTACTCTCAACGCAGGGACATCTGTTCCACTTCTTCAGGGTGGGGCACGCCAGACTCAGGAGACACCTGGAGTGAAGAAGCAAGATGGCAACGGAGTAGGCGGACATACCAACTTCCAACTCCCAGAACCAAAGTGGATTATAACTCAATTTAAAGAACCATCATCTGGATAAACCAACTATGAACTAAACTAAGTGGACTCTTCAACCAAGGAACACAGAAGAAGCCACACTGAGACTGGTAGGAATAGCGAAAACGCGAAGAAGGCTGCCCAGCTCCCCGGAGCAAACGGCAGCCCAGAGAAACCCGCGTGGCGGGAGGAAAGTTTGGCGGAGAGAGAGGGACCTGGGTGCCAGGAACCAAGCCCCAGCCTGCAGTCCCAGAGCCTAGAAGAGGCGTTTGGACAGTTTTAAGCTGAAAAACAAGTGAGGGAGCTCCCAGGCCTACAGTGTGGAGTATTAGGTCCCTTCCTACTCTGCTAAGGGTTGCTGAAAGGTTTGGGGTGGCAGGACGCTGAACACGGTTCTGTCGGCGTGGGTGGAGGCCAAGCTGGAGTGAGCTCGGTCTAGCCCAGCAGGGTCGGAGGGGACGGGCGAAAGCGGTCCGGACTGCGGGCCCGCCTTTAATCCCACTTACGGGGACAAAGCAGGAGGCCAGGAACAGGCAGAAATCTGCTCTGCGACCCTGCGCAAGCCGGCCCAGACTGCAGGGATGGGAATAGGACCAGGGACGGGCAGGGGCTTGAGGCTGAGCTCACGCTACCGCCCCCTCCCCAGCCGGAGAAACTGCGGTTTAACATTATACGTGCTCCAGCAGGCTCCGAGCGCGGGAACAGGGTAGACCCCGAGACAAGTGGAAGCTCGCAGCTGAGCCCACACTACTATCCCCGCCCAGCCGGAGAAACCACGGATTGCATTCTTACGTGCACGAACGAGCTCCGAATGTGGGGGCGGGGTAAAGTCTGGGGCGAGCGGAAGTCCGCACCTGAGTGGAAGCCAGCAAACACACCCGGCCCAATAAACCTGGGTTTGCGACCTTGTGCAGAAAGGCCCTGGCCTCGAGGGGGGGGGGGCTAAAGCTCCAAATGGGCAAAGGATCACAGCTGAGAGCCCGTCAAAAGCCCCGCCCAACCCACAAAACTGTGGCAAGCAGGCTCAGACTGCCGGTTCTGGGCGGAAGTTCGGAAATAGGCTGGGTCCACAGCTGAGCAAAGGTGCTCACCTCTACCCTAGGTGCTAAGGCTTGTGGCTTTAGTGACAGCCCCTCCCTCAGAGGAGAGGCAGAAATCACAGCAAAAGCCACAGTGGGACGGCGCTGGCAACGCTCATACCCAACTACCCTAGGCACCAGCAGAGGGGGTGGGGGCCTGAAGACAGATCACACCGAAGAACACAAAGGGAACACCTACTGGACTCCAGTGCCCACAACTTGCTTATACACAGACAAAATGGGCAGGCAGAAGAATGCAAACCAAATGAATCAAGAGAAATCCCCAGAGAAGGACCTGAATGAACCAGATATAACCAAATTACCAGAAGCATATTTAGAATAATGATAGTTAGGATGTTCAAAGACATCAGAACAACAATGGATAGTCACTATGAGCACCTAAATAAAGAGATAACAAGTATAAAAAATGAAATTGAAATAATAAAAAAGAATCAGACAGAAATGACAAATACAGTATCAGAACTGAAGACCACAATGGAAGGAATTAAAAGCAGGATGAATCACACTGAGGATCAAATAAGTGAGTTAGAGGACACAATAAACAAAGGCACAGAAGCAGAGAAGAAAAAGAAAAAGAGACTCAAAAAATCTGAGGAAACTCTAAGAGAGCTCTGTGACAACATGAAGAGAAACAACATTCGCATCATAGGGGTGCCTGAAGAAGAGGAGAGAGGACAGGAAATGGAAACTTTGTTCAATCAAATCATAGCAGAAAACTTTCCTAAATTAAGGCTGAGAAACACTCCACACGTTCAAGAAGCACACAAAATTCCATTAAAGAGAAACCCAAAAAGATCTACACCAAAACATATCATAGTTAAAATAGCAAAGCTAATGGATAAAGAAAAAATTTTAAAAGCTGCTAGAGAAAAAAAGGCTATCACCTACAAAGGAGCCTCCATAAGGATGACATCAGACTTCTCAACAGAAACACTTGAGACCAGAAGGGAATGGCAAGATATAATCAAAGTAATGCAGAACAAGAACCTACAACCAAGACTACTTTATCCAGCAAGGCTAACGTTTAAAATTGAAGGAGAAATAAAGAGCTTCCCAGAAAAAGAAAGCCTCAAGGAATTCATAAAAACCAAACCAATTCTGCAAGAGATACTAAAGGGCTTCTTGTGAACAGTTTAAAGGTAGGAAAGAATAGAGCAAAAGAAGAATAAAGCTTTAAAGAATAAAATGGCAATAAACAACTACATATCAATAATAACCTTAAATGTAAATGGATTAAATGATCCAATCAAAAGACATAGGGTAGCTGCATAGTTAAAGAATCAGGACCCATACATATGCTGTGTACAAGAGACACACCTTAAAACAAAAGATGCACATAGACTGAAGGTAAAAGGAAGTAAAAAAATATTTCATGCAAATGGAAATGAAAAAAAAAGCAGGGATAGCAATACTTATATCTGACAAAATGGACTTTAAAACAAAGGCTGTAGTAAGAGATAAAGGAGGACACTACATAATGATAAAGGGAACAATATATAACTATTGTAAATATCTATGCACCAAATATAGGAGCCCCGACATACATAAAGCAGACTTTGATGAATATAAAGGGCGAGATTAACAGCAATAGTATCATAGTAGGGGATTTCATTACCCCTCTAAAAAACACTGGATAGATCCTCAAGAAAGAAAATTAATAAAGAAAGAGCAGACTTAAAGGAGGCACTAGATCAACTTGATTTAATAGATATGTTCAGAACTTTTCACCCTAAAGCAGTAGAATATACATTCTTCTCAAGCGCTCATGGTACGTTTTCTATAATAGGCCACATGTTAGAACACAAAAATGGTCTCAATAAATTTAAGAAGATTGAAATCATATCAAACATTTTCTCTGATCACAATGCCATGAAACTAGAAATTAACCACAAAAGAAAAAATGAAAAATACTCAAACACTTGGAAACTAAATAGCATGTTATTAAATAATGAATGGATTTACAATGAGAACAAGGAAGAAATAAAAAAGTTTCTAGAAACAAATGATAATAAGCATACATCAACTCAAAATTTATGGGACACAGCAAAAGCAGTTCTGAGAGGGAAGTTTATTGCACTACAGGCATATCATAAGAAGCTAGAAAAAGCTCAAATAAGCAACCTGACCCTGCATCTAAAAGAACTAGAAAAACAACAACAAATAAAACCCAAGACAATTAGAAGGAAGGAAATAATAAAGATCAGAGCAAAAATAAATGACATAGAGGCTAAGGAAACAATACAGAGGATCAATGAAACCAGAATCTGGTTCTTTAAAAAGGTAAACAAGATTGATGAACCTTTAACTAGACTCACCAAGAAAAAAAGAGAGAGGACTCAAATAAATAAAATTAGAAAGGACAGTGGAGAAATAACAACTGACACAACAGAAACACAAAGCATTAGAAGAAAATACTATGAAGAACTATATGCCAAAAAATTAGACAATCTTGGTGAAATGGACAAATTTCTTGAATCATATAACCTTCCAAAAATCAATCTGGAAGAATCAGAACATCTAAACAGACCAATTACAACAAACGAGATCGAAACAGTTATCAAAAAACTCCCAAAATGAAAAGTCCTGGGCCTGATGGCTTCACATATGAATTCTATCAAAAATTCAAAGAAGAACTAACTCCTATCCTCCTCAAGCTATTTCAAAAAACTCAAGTAGAAGGAAGACTTCCAAACTTCTTATGAGGCGAGCATAATTCTGATCCCAAAACCGGGCAAAGACAACACAAAGAAAGAAAATTATAGGCCTATATCCCTGATGAATTTACAGGCTAAAATTCTCAACAAAATATTTGCCAACCGGATCCAGCAATATATGAAAAAAATCATACACCATGATCAAGTGGGATTTATTCTGGAGAGGCAAGGCTGGTTCAATATTCGCAAATCAATCAATGTGATTCATCACATAAATGAAAGGAAGGACAAAAATCACATGATAATTTCAATAGATGCAGAAAAGGCATTTGATAAAATCCAGCACCCTTTCATGCTCAAAACTCTCAGTAAAGTGGGAATACAGGGACCATTCCTTAACATGATAAAGGCCATCTACAATAAACCGACAGCAAACATCATACTAAATGGACAAAAATTAAAAGCAATCCCCTTAAGATCAGGAACCAGGCAGGGATGCCCCCTTTCACCACTCTTATTCAACATAGTTCTGGAAGTCCTAGCTATAGCAATCAGACAAGAAGAAGAAATAGAAGGCATCCAAATTGGAAAAGAAGAAGTAAAACTGTCACTATTTGCAGATGATATGATATTGTATATTGAAAACCCTAAAGTCTCAGTCAAAAAACTACTGGACCTTATAAATGAATTCAGCAAGGTGGCAGGATATAAAATTAATACTCAGAAATCAGAGACATTTCTATATACCAACAATGAACTGTCAGCAAAAGAAATTAAAGAAACAATCCCCTTCACTATTGCAGCCAAAAAAATAAAGTACCTAGGAGTAAATTTAACCAAGGAGGTTAATTATAGAAAATTATAGAACATTGATAAAAGAAATCAAGGAAGATACAAACAAGTGGAAGCATATATCGTGCTCATGGCTAGGAAGAATAAACATCATTAAAATGTCTATATTACCCAAAGCAATTTATAAATTCAGTGCAATACCAATTAAAATACCAATGACATATTTCAAAGATATAGAAGACATATTGCAAAAATTTATATGGAAGCAAAAACGAACACGAATAGCCTCAGCAATCTTAAAAAGAAAAAATAAAGCAGGAGGTATCACTCTTCTAGATATCAAGGTTTACTATAAGGCCATTATACTCAAGACAGCCTGGTATTGGCATAAGAACAGGCACAAAGATCAATGGAAAGAACAGAGGACCCAGAAATAAACCCACATCTTTATGGACAACTGATATTAGACAAAGGAAGAAAGAACATACAATGGAGTAAAGACAGCCTCTTTAACAAATGGTGTTGGGAAAATGGGACATCTACCTGCAAAAAAATGAAACTAGACCATCAACTTACACCATTCAAAAAAACAAACTCAAAATGGATAAAAGACTTAAATGTAAGTCATGAAACCATAAGCATCTTAGAAGAAAACACAGGCAGCAAGCTCTCCGACATCTGTAGCAGCAATATATTTGCCAATTTATCTCCACAGGCAAATGAAATAAAAGGCAAGATAAACAAATGGGACTATATCAAAATAAAAAGTTTTTGCACAGCTAAAGACAATAAGAACAGAATAAAAAGACAAACCACACAATGGGAGAACATATTCGACAGCACATCTGATAAGGGGTTAATAACTAAAATTTATAAAGAACTTATAAAACTCAACACCAGGAAGACAAACAACCCAAAGAAAATGGGCAAAAGAAATGAATAGAAATTTCTCCAAAGAGGACATACAGATGGCCAATAGGCATATGAAAAAATGCTCATCATCACTAATCATTAGAGAAATGCAAATTAAAACCACAATGAGATACCACCTCACACCAGTCAGAATGGCATTCATCAGCAAAACAACACAGAATAAGTGCTGGCGAGGATGTGGAGAAAAGGGAACCCTTCTGCACTGCTGGTGGGAATGCAGACTGGTGCAGCCACTGTGGAAAACAGTTTGGAGATTCCTCAGAAAATTAAAAATTGAACTTCCTTTTGATCCAGCTATCCCACTTTTAGGAATATACCCTAAGAACACCATAGCACTGTTCGAAAAGAAGAAATGCGCCCCCATGTTTGTGGCAGCATTGTTCACAATAGCAAAGATCTGGAACCAGCCCAAGTGTCCGTCAGAAGACGAGTGGATTAAAAAGCAATGGTACATATATACTATGGAATACTACTCAGCCATAAGAAATGATGACATCGGATCATTTATAACAAAATGGATGTACCTTGATAACATTATACGGAGTGAAATAAGTAAATCAGAATAAAAGAAAAACTGAGAACAGCATGATTACATACATAGTTGGGACATAAAAGTGAGAATATGAGATATGGACAAAAGAGTGGTGGTTATGGGATGGGGGAGGGAGGGAAGAGTGGGATAGGGAGGAGGGGAGGGGCACAGGGAAAACCAGATAGAAGGTGACAGAGGACAATTTGACTTTGGGTGATGGGTATGCAACACAATTGAATGATAAGATAACCTGGAGATGTTTTCATTGTACATATGTACCCTGATTTATTGGTGTCACCCCATTAGAATTAATAATAATAAAATATATATTAATAAAAAAATAAAAGGGCAAAGATGGTCTATCAAGATTAATAAGTATACATGTTTTAGCCTATTTAAATGAATAAACACAATCCTAGTACTTCTGATTTACTTAATTATACTGGAATTACTTAAAGGAGGTGTGAAAAATATAAATTTGTTTTTAAAAATATGCTTAGGTGGTTCTGGCCAGTTTGCTCAGTGATAGAGAGTTGGCTTGGCATGTGGATGTACCGAGCTTGATTCCCAGTCAGGGCATACAGGAGAGGTGACCGTCTGCTTCCCCACCCCTCTCATTTCTCCTTCTCTCTCTTTTCCCCTCCAGCAGCCATGGCTCAATTGGTTCGAGCACATTGGTCCTGGGCACTGATGATGTCTCTGGAGCCTCAATCCTCAGGTGCTAAAAATAGCTTGTTTGCAAGCATGGCACCAGATTGGCAGAGCATCAGCCCCAAACGGGGGTTGCCAGGTGGATCCCTATTAGGCACATGCAGGAGTCTGTTTCTCTATAACCCCTCCTCTTACTTAGAAAAGAAGATATATATGCTTAGGCAGCTCTTTAAATAGCTCCTTAGGCATTTTGCTAAGTAATTGAATATATATTATTTTCTTTACTATTTTGCACAAAGTGACATGAAAACTCATGCCCAGTGTTTAAATTTACCACAGGCACATTAATAATTAACAAGTTTATGGAAAATTCTATATATAAATGTTTCATTTATAAGCAACACCTCTAACCTTATATTCTATTTTTCACTATTCAAAAAATTTCAGAGAAATCAAAATTAGTTCCTTTACAGAAAAATGTTGGCAATCTTGTTCTAATGCAATATCTCCTGAGTCCATCACACATACACTTGTGCATGATAAACTTATTCTGTATACTTCTTAGTATACTTTTAAAATAATTGTACAATGAAGAACCACATTACATAGATTATCAAGTTTCAAACAGTAGAATGTGGTTTACATTCATGTTATTATTTTCTCTAATTAAGAGTTGAGTTGCCAGAAATTTGGGCATTGGGAGGTGGCAAATATTTAGGAAAGGTAATAATATGAATTTTTCCCCCAAAGTTTGAACTGTTGATCGTGTTGTGTGCCCATCACACAGTCTAATCATTTTCTGTCAACACATACTTGTCCCCTTTACTCTTCTCTTCCCAACCTCTTCTGCCAGGTAACCATTTCATTTTTATCTGTGCTCATGAGTTTCAGTTTTGTATCCCACCTATGGAAGATATATATTTTATTTGTCCCTCTTTATGTGTTTTTAATATTTTGGAATTGCCATATTCTAGCAATATGAGTTATAATTTAGCAAGTTAAATAAATTCTTTCATAATTTCAGAAAGAAATTTAAAAGTCTAAATGCATAAATGCCTGAATAATAAATTGTGAACATCTTTTTTTTTTTTCCAGCAGGTATGAACTGCCAAATAATAGGTAGGGTCCATAACCCAAGATTACAAATTTGTAAAATTACTCCTCTATTCCCAAGCTTGTTTCTAGCCCTGTTTCTCTCATTTTTATTAATACCTTGTCACTTCACTCTCCCAAGCATGGAGATAAATACAACTTTCCTGTAATGTACTGAATCTCCTTGGCTTTTTAACACTTATAAATATTAGTGTGTTAGCCTACACTCATCCACCTATTCAGTTCTAATTTTCTCTCATTTGAGTGACTGTGATGTCCCTTGGCTGCCCCCTCATCTTTAAGTCTCCCTTTCTCTATCTTTCATTTATGCTCTACCTCACTAAAGAATTTATTATTATTATTTTGAGAGAGAGAGAGAAGCAGACAGGGACAGACAGACAGGAAGGGAAAAAATTGTAAGACTTTAAGATAAATTCAGTTGGTCAATTCCCTACCTTAAGAATACTATATAGAAGCCTAAGAACAAAAATGAGGTGATGCCATAAACCTGACAAGTTTAGGGGGTGCCATGTGGCAGGTCTGATAAGCTCAGGAACCAAAAGTAACTGCATCAGTTGGTCTGATCACAAATTTCTAACTGGGCAGGTCCCAGCAGGTAGTCATGTCCTTAACACATGTCAGTCTTTACCTTAAGTGAGTTCTGTCCATTGTTCTTGTGTATTTAAGATGGCATACCTATGAAATGTCAAAGTAATTTTTTTTTCCTGCCTATCAAATATGCAATCACTGGCACCAGAGCCCAGGACCACAGAACATCTCATTGCTGTCTTTTTCCCCACATACCATTGCTAAGTGCTATAAATGTTAACAATCTTGTCCCCACCCATGTAAAAGAAGTATGTTTGCCCACACTACCTTTTATCTAGTCCTTGAGATTTCCCTGCTATGTTTTCTCCTGCTCTTATTCTACCACCAATGGGTTTCATGCACCTTCCTATGTCTCTTCCTTTGATTCTAATGCAGAAGCTGCAAAACTGCCATTCTCAGGAGCATCTGAGGTCTGGCTCCCCAGCATATGTTGTCAGTGTGGATCAAATAAACTCATAAAAGTTCTCTACAGGTTTGAACATTACTTATGTTGATAAACCCAGCTAGAAAGATAGATGATTTTCAATATAGGGAAGGGTAACTCCAGACCTGAACTAGACTTTAAAGTTCCTTGATATAAGCAGGTGTTTAAACATCTTTTAGAGTGGAAAGCATCTTTTTCCTATTTAAATACTCTGTATTTTAATTACTTTCATCAAACATTTATAGTTTACTATAAATTATTTCTCTTATAAATGTTCATACTAAAAATTTTAGTAAAATTCATTCCATAGTAGTACAGACTTACATAAGTCTTGAAATACTAAAGAATTTACCATAGTGTGCTACAAATAATTAGTTTCTTGAGTGTATTTACAATACCATTCAATTTATATTTCTCAGAAGCACATTTGTTTTGCAAAGTGAGGTACACTAAAATTATATTTCAGGTTAAATGGAATTTATGTAAAATGAAATGAATAAAATATTTTTAAAACTCACTGTGATTTCAGTAAACATAACAACAGCTCTGGAGGTTAGAACCTATTGAAATTAAAAGAAAGAAAAGAAAGAGACTAATATTCATTAAGAATTGACTTTCCTGGCTGTTATAACATGTGAGTTTTCACTTTATTGAGATATCAGAGGACTTATTTGATTAAAACCACAGACACCTTAACTAGGTACATCTTTAAAAATATTCAGATAGCTTAATTTTACATAATTACAATACTGGCGTAAAGACTTTGAAGAAACTGTTATTTTTTATTATAATATTTCACTCTTCTGACATATTGTTCTGTGAAAGTCAACCATTTAACATAATGGAGCCAACTACTAAGGCTTCCTTTTTCCCTAAACACACCACATTAGAACACCCATTTTAATCATCATATGTCAACTGGAAAACTAAACGCCCTCAAATCCTACAGCATATCTTTTATCCCATCCCCTTTTCATCAGAAATTGTGCCATTGTATCTGTACATGGCATTGATTTCTGAATAAGCAACCCAGTTGAAGAGTGATCAGTTATACAGACAGGGTCACTGCACTTTCTTATATCTGAAACATCCCTGGAGGGTCTTACAATTTCTCAATGTCGTGGAGTCTAATTTTTATGGATCTTGTTTAAAATTAGAAAACATAGAATATCATGATTACCTACAATATGAAATATTTACATGTGTACATAAAACTTCAAACTTTACATAAACGCTTCACAATAGAGTGCAAGATCAACCACCCTCCCTAGAATAACTTACTTTAAAAACATTAACAAATATGGTAAAATTTAATTTTTCCATTTAACTTTTTAAAGTCACGCCTCATAGCATTTAAGCTATTATTCTAATAGATGTTGTTTGCTTCTATTTCAGGTGAGTATTTACATCAGTCAAACTCATAATACTTCTCAGTATTGTTGAATTGTAATTGCAGGTGCTGCCTTGATATCTTTAAATCTCAAAGGCTCAGCCATGAGTTCCCCTGCCTTCACAAGACATGACACCTCTACACCCAGTGGGAAATGATACATACCCTGCTAGTTCCCCTTTTGGCTAGACCAGCTGCACTCCATCCCATCCTAACCAAACAGGTTTCACTTGCCTGGCAACCTGGCAATTATTCAAACAAGCCAATCATATGCTCCCCCAGGAACCAGCAGTGACCTTCCTTCTTGTTTCTTCAAATTCTATACCTCTCACCCCCTTCTGGTTTACTCTGCTCCTGAGTGCAACCCCCCTGTGGCTCTGCAAGGAAGGCATTTGGGTCCTCCTCCCTGGAGTGTGAGTAAAATTGGATTATTCAATGAGTATAAATATTCATTTATCCATAATAATTACAACTAGTAGGATTTTTTTGATGATTTTAACAATAAGTTGTCTCATAGACTTGTTTTCAGTTTTGCCAGTAACTATTCATTTCTGCAATTTAAACCGAAAGTTGTACATTGCCATAACATTTTCTGTGTTTAAGACACCTAAATGTCTAAATCGACAGTGATGATGATAAATAGAGTTGCAACCATCTCCAAAAGGAGTAAGTACTTAGAGGAAAGACAACTCCCCCAAAAGAGATGGTCTCTCATTTGAAGGATTTTGGTAAGAGGATAATAATTCTCTCACATTATGCTTTTAATAGCCCCAAATCCAGGCACCCAAATAAAATACAAGGGAACATCTTTACAGTTATAAAACTAAAAATATTGTTAATGATATTCAAGTGGTCCCCAAACGTGTTCTTTCTGAATAAAAAGCTGACTTAGATAGGAGAGCAATTTCAAATTTCTGTTTAATTGTAGAGCCATTTTGCCTTGTGATGAATATGTGGCTGTGTAAGTATGGCAACTCAAGTGGGGTCTGCAAACTGTGAGATTTAACAATGGAGAAAAAGAAACAACCTCTTGCTAATGAACCACAAAAATGTCGTGGCTAATGTGGGTCCAAAAATGGCACCCTGGTCCCCCCAAAATTAAAAATCACTGAAAGAAGCAATGGATGGCTCAACAGACCCTTTTCCAACATCATTCATTTATTTAACCTACTTCACTGGTAGATGGGAAGCATCCTTCTAATTTACCAAGATCAGCATCATGTTTATACTAATACTTTCATATTGTTGCAGGAACAAAGGAAGTGACTCCCGGAGAACAAAGATGTTCAATGTGCTGGAGAAAGGGGATTTATTTGCCGGCAGATCAGCATAACCCAATAGGTACCAAAGACACTAGCTCCTCAAAGTTTGCAGTCTTGATTCTTATATACCTTTACAGCTTTCATGTGAAAAGTGTCTGATCCCTTTGTCTGTAAGCATATGTTTCTCTCGTGTCTCCTGGAAGGGAGGGGCATGAAGGGGAAGTTCAGACCGTTTCTTCCAGAAGGCAGATAAAGGAACTACATGGCTGTGGGTTATTACTTTTTGAACTCCTTCAGGACATTCTGTCCTTGATATAACACCTCACACATGTATTTGTTGCATATTCTGCACTGTATAGGTTTTTTATATATGAGTCACTATATTTTCCACCCAACGGCAACTTCCTTGTAACAGAAATATCATCTAATCCATGTATGTTTTCCAATGAGAGATGGTCAATTATAATTCAAAAATAAACAAATTTATGATCTATCAGCTATTATTCAACTTGTGTTTAGCTTTAAGAAACATGATAAATGGTAATTCTGATATGTCAAGCAAGGGCTTTCATACGTCCTTGATGTACAGAGAAAAAAGGAACTACCATGCCTTTGAGTTAAATATATCTTCTTTGTGCTATTTTATTTGGCACTATTTTTTTTCTTGTTGTTGTTTTTTGTTTTTGTTTTGTGTGTGTGTGTGTGTGTGTGTGTGTATTTTCTTAATACTCTATTGTTGTTTTAATCCTTCTCCAGCCTCTTATCTTCTAGTGTCTTTTGAGAGTTCCACTATCAGTGCCTTAGGTATTGGTGTTCCTCAGGTCCTTCCCTATGCCATCTCCTGCTCTTACACTAGATATTCTCCTTGAATAATCTCATCATTTTACCATCCAACAGCTATTGAATACCAAGTGTTTTATTCCAGATCATACCTGTCTTATAAGCTTAAGGCCAGTTGAAGATTCCTGCTGCATCCCAGGAACCCCTCAAACTTGGTTGATGCAAAATTGGGCTCTTAATCCTTTTCTCATAAATCTTCTCTCCTACATATGTTCCATCTTCTTTGACACATGAACAGTATTTAGTCCAACGTACAAATAGAAAGTTCAGTCTTGCCATCTGATCTTTCTCAGCTCTCCCATTCTTTTCACTCCCACACAATTCTTCTTGGTTCAGGTTGACATCATCATGATATACAGTTTCTTCTTTCTCTTTAGTTGGCTAATCAATGCAAGGGCTGTGCTCAGCAAATTCTAAGCAAATAGCCTGAAGATTTATAGATTTAGGTTGATTATTTCATACAAGTTTTTAAAACATCCTGCTGAGGCTTATGAATAATTGACAAACCCTTGGGAAAATACATCTATAAATTCAGACCTCTCCACACTTTGTAACTATATTTCTATTGCTTCTTACAAGTATTAGAAACTGAGTAATTTGATAGGCACAGTGCCAGAGTTGGCTGCTGAAACATTTTAAATATAATTGGGTGATATATATTTACATATTTATGAAATACATGATTATTCATATGTGTCTATACATGTTTATGTTTATAAATACACGTATATTACATATATTTGTCAGACTTTAATTACTAAAGTTTGTTACTAAAGTAAATGTGTGTTCCAGAATAGGGAGTATATATTTCTTGGAGCATCATGACTGAAATGCAACAAGCCATGTACATATTGCTCCTATCACATTCTTATTTGTAAAATTGGAAAGATTCTGTTCTACTATTGACCACTACCATTGGGTATTTCAGTTAGGATCAAGCTTCTGTTAAGTGGATGTTTTCAAAATTTGAATATAATTAGTTTAACCTGGCCACAGATTTTCTATGTTTAGCTCATAGAAAGAAAAAGTTAACAAGTCATGAATTTTCTATGTGGAATTGTATATGGGTACCATATCACACCTTTTCTCTCACAGTAAAAATTAGCAGTGACAAAATAATAGTGTATAGATTCAAATTTCTCACAGAAAAGATCTGGAACAATTTTTTAGAATGAACTGAATTCTATTTTTCTGATTTTGAGATCACTTTGGGTAGTGATAGTATAAATTTTTGACAATTTCTAAAGTGAATGTCATCAAAATCTGTTACCACAAAAGTAAGGGAGCAACTGAATAAATTTTTAAATAGAAGTATATAAGATTAAATTTTGAAATTTTAAAATTGCTCTGCAGTATCCCAACTACCTAAAATATTTCTCAAAAAAAATTTATATTGTAATTGAACAAATTTATATGCTATATAAGAATAAAATTAAATTAAGAAAAGCTTTATTTTATAATATCTAAATTTTACTAAGGGTTCAAATAATCACAAAAAAAATTATTTGATAAGACTTGTAAAGTATTTGTCAAAGAAAGTATCTCTAAATGAAGACAAAAAAAAATTATAACTGTGAATATATTTGTCCTGCAATATTTATACAATTTGAGACAAGTGCATAAAATTGATTTGATACTATCTTCTGCTTAGCAGAATTTTCCTATACCTTACCAGGAATTGTGATAACTATAAAAATATATTTTCTTAATTAAAAGTACTGAGTCTTGACAACTCAACAAGAAAACTTAATTTTACAAATGGTTGGTCCTGACCAGTAAGCTCAGTTGGTTAGAGCATTGTTCCAAACACCAGGGTTGTGGTTCAAACCCCTGTCAGGACACACATGGGAAGCAACTAGTGAGTGCACAACTAAGTAAAACAACAAATGAATGCTTTTCTTTCTCTCTCTCCGCCCCCCTCTCTCTCTGTAAAATCAAGCAATAAAAAAAGAAAATGGGCAAAGAAACTTAACCAAGTATCTCAGTTGGTTAGACCATTGTCCCCATATTCCAAGGTTGCAGGTTCAATCCTGATCAGGGCATATACAAGAATCAACCAATGAATACATAAATAAGTGGAACAACAAATTGATGTCTCTCTCTCTCTCTCTCTCTCTCTCTCCCTCCTGTCATCTCTCTCTAAAATTTAATGAATAAAATAATTTAAAAATAAAATTAAAAATAGGCAAAGGGCTTGAATATCTATTTCTCTAAATAGGATATATGAATAACTAAAAAGCATATAAAAAGATGCTTATCTCACTAAACATCAGAAAAATGCAAGCCAAAACCATAATGAGACATCATCTCACACCCATTAGGGTGGCTATGATTGATATAACAAGTGCTATATGACTCCACTTATGTGTGATACATAGAGCAGTCAAATCTATAGAGATAGCCTGACCGGGAGGTGGAGCAGTGGATGGAGTGTCGGACTGGGATGCAGAGGACTCAAGTTCGAGACCCCAAGGTCGCCAGCTTGAGCACGGGCTCATCTGGTTTGAGCAAAAGCTCGCCAGCTTGAGTCCAGCATCGCTGGCTCCAGCAAGGAGTTGCTTGTCTGCTGAAGGCCTGCAGTCAAGGCACATGTGAGAAGGCAATCAATGAACAATTAAGGTGTCAAAACGAAAAACTGATGATTGATGCTTCTCATCTCTCTCCATTCCTGTCTGTCTGTCTCTGTCTATCCCTCTCTCTGACTCTCTCTCTGTCTCTGTAGAAAAAATAATATCCATAAAGACAGAAAGTAGAAGGGTGGATGCCAGGGGCTGGGTTGAAGGGACAATTGTATTTATTGTTTAGTGAGTATACAATTTTAGTTTGAAATAATATAAAGTTCTAAAAATAAATTCTGATGATGGTTACACAGTACAGAAATGAGAAAAAGAAGGTTTACAGTTATGAGTAGTACATCATGAAACACATAGCTTATATTTGTATTATTATTTATTTATTATTGTATTTTCCATATGAACAACTATAAAACACTACTTTTGCCCACCCCTGTACTGTGAATGTACTTGATACCACTGAACTCTACCCTTAGAAATAATTAAAATGATAAACCTTACATTTTGTGGGAATTTTTTATAACAATTCAAACAAATTTTTTAAAATATTAAAATATTGAGGTCCACAGAATCAATATTTTCAAATTTATTAACCATGGAATACTAACATTTATAAGCTCAATACTATGACATTTTACATATTTAGATCTTTTATTTTAACCACAATCTATGGCATATATTGGTATGTAATGAAAAAGGTATGAGGAATCTACAAATTTGCCCAGGAATATACTTCTGGTGGATAGTGAGCCTGGGATTCAAATGTGAGCAGTCTGTCCCAGCAGTATTCTCTTAGTATTACTACCTTATCTAATATGAGCCTAAATATATTTACCCATCATTATATATGTGATAGTATTATTTTATGTATTCTTTTATTCACCAATTTGCAGCTGTAATGACCCCTCCACACGCACAAAATACAAATTGTGATTTCTTTAACAGTATAGTCTTAATCTATTATATGAGCAGGGGAAAGACTGTTTCAACAGCCTTTAAGTCAACACCTGCCTGAAATAAGCTGACTCTATTAAACAGGTCCAGAAAGCATAATACTTAAATTACATATGCAACAATAGAGCCTTTAGCTTTGTAAAGTATTTTCACAATGAAAAAGAATTAGTTTTGTATTGGTTAAATTATACATTATGGGCATTATGTAATAATTTTGTTATTAACAGTAGTGACACATTATGATTGCAGACTGTTCCTGCTTTCTAACATATCACTTTATCCATTGTCTCTAACTAGATCCTCAATGCAACCTTGTATAAGTGAAGACAAGGGTATTAAGCAATTTGCTTAATGACAGATCTGGGAATAAGAACCAGATTCTCCTGGGTGTGTTTAATAATTACTTGTTTATACACTGACCTTTTGGGATTTTCTCAGAGAAAAGACGCTGTGAATCTTAGGCCAGCTCATGGACTCCCTTATGTCAATTTAAGTTAAAACAAAGTTACCCATTTAAAACATTTTTTGATTATGTGATCATTTTATTTTCATAAAACACTCCCAATTATTGTAGCCAAATTAAGTAAAAACTTTTAATCTCTACTTACCCCTTGAAATCTCAAACTTTTTTTTACAGGGACAGAGAGAGAGTCAGACAGACAACAACAGAGAGAGGTGAGAAGCATCAATCATTAGTTTTTGATTGCCATCGCAACACCTTAGTTGTTCATTGATTGCTTTCTCACATGTGCCTTGACCGTGGGCCTTCAGCAGACCGAGCAACCCCTTGCTGGAGCCAGCAACCTTGGGTTCAAGCTGACAAGCTTTTGCTCAAGCCAGATGGGCCCACGCTCAAGCTGGTGACCTCGGGGTCTCGAACCTGAGTCTTCCACATCCCAGTCCGATGCTCTATTCACTGCGCCACCACCTGGTCAGGCGAAATCTCAAACTTTAAATGCATTACAAAGACTTGTGCCACAGACAAGCAATACCTAAAATGATATTAAATGCAGGCATAAATCTTATTAAAATATAAAAGCAAATTGAAGTATAAATTAATCAGATATTTAAAAAGACATTTTATTTTTAAAATGAAAGAATTAGATATAATGACTATTGATATAAACACACATATGTATCAAATAATTTCTAATGGTAATTATGAAATCTGGACAATTAAGACAAAGAGAAAATTTTTAATAGGTAAGAATTTTTAATAAGAAGGAAGAGTATTTAAAAAGTCCAGTGGAACATTTAAAAATCAAAAAGGTGCCTGACCAGGCGGTGGCGCAGTGGATAGAGCATCGGACTGGGATGCAGAAGACCCAGGTTCGAGACCCCGAGCTCGCCAGCTTAAGCGTGGGCCCATCTGGCTTGAGCAATAGCTCGCCAGCTTGGACCCAAGGTTGCTGGATCCAGCATGGGGTTGCTCGATGTGCTGACGGGCCTGTGTGAGAAAGCAATCAATGAACAACTAAGGTGTTGCAATGAAAAACTGATGATTGATGCTTCTCATCTCTCTCTTTTCCTGTCTGTCTGTCACTATCTATCCCTCTCTCTCTCTGTCCCTGTAAAAATAATAATAATAATAATAAATAATAATAAAGGTGGCCCTGGATAGTTGGTTCAATGGTAGAGCATCGGCCCAGTGTGTGGAAGTCCCAGGTTCAATTTCCAGCCAGGGCACACAAGAGAAGTGCCTATCTGTTTCTCCACCCTTCCCCCTCTCCTTTTTCTTGATCTTGCTCTTTCCCTCCCACAGCCAAGGCTCCACTGGAGCAAAGTTGGCCCAACCACTGAGAATGACTCCATGATGACCTCTGCCTCAGGAGCTAGAATGCCTCCAGTTGCAACAGAGCAACACCCCAGATGGGTAGAGCATCGCTCCCTGGTGGGCTTGCTGGGTAGATTCTGGTCGGGAGCATGCGGGAGTCTGTCTCTCTGCCTCCCTGCTTCTCACTTCAGAAAAATACAAATAATAATAATAATAATAATATAAAATTAAAATAAAAATCAGAAAGGTGATTGCTATATATATATAATGAGATGATTATTAGAAAGCCAATAAAAGTGATGTGTAGGTTTATTTTATAAATAAGCGTCTAGAAATTATTATCTTAGCATGAATTTCACAGAAGTAGAATTGAAGAAGAACTTTCTAAATATCACAGGTTTTATGTATCCAAATCTGTTAATGGCTTTTAAATCACATATTTTTTTGTATAACTTGAGGCAACTGAATCCTACACATGCTTATTGATTAGCCCCAAATCACATAAACTGAACCCAGAATTCTTATACAGACTTGCCCTAACATTTTCAGGGTTTTGCAGAAAGGACACAAGCCTCAGTCCCTGGTACTGAATGGTTCCCTTCTGTTCCCTCTCCAAGCTTCCTTCTGTACCATGAAGGCAAACACACAGATAAACACATGTACAAGCACACACACACATGTGCACACATGCACATTGCCACATACACCCATAGAGACAACCTAGGTCACAAGTGCAAGCTGTGCTCAAGCACCCTTCCCAGAGCCACTCCCTCTTGTACTCCCCGCAGACCTAGGCTGGGAGGGTGGGGCTGGAGAAGAGGTCAAGGTAGGCTCTGAAAGTTAAGGACTCTTTGGGTTCAGTATTCAGTGTCCCAGCTCCCTGGATTGTGGTGCAGAAGCTGGTGCTTGGGCTTTGCACAGGCACTTTTCCTTGACCCCAAAGATTTTTCTTCTTGCCATAGTGAGGGGCAGGACTAGAACATGCTACAGCAGGTTCTCTGAAGCATGTTCACTTAGGCAGGACCTTCCTTTTCCAGGTCCAAGAGTGGGACTCCTTATAAATCCCTTAGGTTTTTATAGCATTCATGATAAACAAAGCAGTTTCACACAAATGGACTCATTTGATCATGCAAGGATCCCACAGCAGGTGTCTATGAAAAAACTAAGGATCAGAGATGAGAGACTCAATGTCCTAAAGGTAGAAAGAAGCAGAGCTCAAGACTCATACTACCTACTTCTACTCTATTTCCATTTCCACCATTCAATATCCAGTCACCAAGTCGTTCTTTGTTGTGAGAAAGACACATTGCTAGCCCATAACCAAAATGGAGCACTCAGAGCCTGATCTCTTATCCAACTTTGGAAATATTTGAGGTGAATAAAATTATGATTCCACATACCCTAGCACAGATTGCTAATTAATTGTCTTAGTCTTCTTGGGTTGTCATAACAAAATATCACAGAGTGGATGACTTGAAAAACAGATATGTATATTCTCATAGTTCTAGAGCAGTGGTTCTTAACCTGGGTTCTATCAAACCCTAAGGGTTCTATGAGTCGGTCTCAGGGGTTCGGAGAAGCCTCTGCCGCAGAGGCTAGAATAAAGTAATACCGTAATTTGTTGTGAGTTCATGCACTTGTTGGTTTTGTTCTTTGGGCAAGGTGACATTCATGCACGGCTCATTTTGTGCACCAGTTAAAGAACATATACCTATGTCTTGAATTTGGGGAAAAAATCATATTTTATTTATCACTAAAGAAGGGTTCGGTGAATGCGCATATGAAACTGGTGGATTCCTCAAAAAAGGTTAAGAACCACTGTTCTAGAGTCCAAGATAAAGATATTTGCAAATTTAATTTCTGATGAGAGCTCTCTCTCTGTCATTTAGACAGCCACCTTCTTGTCATGGCCTGAAATGGCCTTTCTTTAGTGCATGGCATTTCCAGCAGCAAGCATTCTGGTGACTCTTCTTATAAGGACACTAGTCTTATGGGATCAGAACTCCAACCTTATTACCTCATCTAAACTTATCACCTCCTCATGGGACTTATCTCCAAATATAGTCTCATCAAGGGCTAAGTCTTCAACCTACTAATTTTGAGGGAACATGAACATTTCATCCACAACATTAACACAAATATGACATATTTCTATTATAAAAGTAATGCCCAAAAAGTAATTTGTCACCCTATTAGACTTGATTAAATTGCACAAACATATGATTGCCTTTTTTTGTGACAAAGCACTGGAAGAGTGTCACATTCTAGATTGATCTACACAGAGTTGCAAAAATATTCTAAGTGGGGTGATAGACATGAGCAATATGCCATGAATGTCTGTGCCTCCCGTTGCTGTCATGAGCAATACCTGGCTCCGGACCCTTTCACCTCTGCCCACTGCCATGGCTGGGCATTTATCAGCTTCTGATGTGTCCCTCCTAACTAGGAATCAGAAGAGACTACTTTATAAGGCTTTAATTCCAATGACAAACATACTTGAAATGACAGTGTATATACAATTTTATATTCTGCCACTTGTAATCATTAATTGAAGATTAAATTTAAAATAAGAGAAATATCAAAATAATGAATACAAAACTTTTTTTTTTTTTTAAGAATAGCCTTTTAGCTTGAAACTTTGCATGAGTTTTATAGAAACAACAAAAAAGAGGGAATAATTGTCTGCCCAACTTTGGAACTGGTGTGTAGTAGATTACATGATAAACACACATCATGATCTTTTAAGGGTACTAATACTTATTTCAGGACCTGGCACATCATAGGGACTGGAAAGTTATTTAAGATTTTTTAATTTACTCATTTTATAAAAAAGAAGGGGAGGGGGAGCAGGAAGGATTCCATATATGCCTTGACCAGGCAAGCCCAGAATTTCGAACCAGTAACCTCTGCATTCCAGGAGGATGCTTTATCCACTGCACCACCACAGGTCAGTCCTGGAAAGTTATTAAATAAACATTAATTAATAAATCACCTTTAGAAGCTTCTATTCAACATGGAAATTTAATTCATTTACCAAAAAGGCATTCATAGAAATTCTTTCTGTAAAATTTGTTTTCTTTATGGTTACATTCCTCTAATTTTTTGAATGAGGCAAACCAGATTTTTAAAAACCATAGATACTTCTAATTTGTATTAGTGTCCTATTCTATACATTAGTAAAGGCATATTTTTGCCTATAGCCTTTTGCGTTTGCTTTAGGAAGCCATGGCAATCCCATTTAAATTCTTTTAACCTATTCACTTAATGGTAGTTGCAATCGCAGAGCCTTCTGGGCTTTGTAACATAATAGTGCCCCTTTATCACTTTGAATGGTTTATTAGAACCTGCTTGTACTGATGATTTAGTTTTACCATAGTGAGGCCACCACTCCAGGGCTTTCCACTCTGTTTGGGGACTCTTCTGTCATTTTAATGTTTAGGGTTTTGTTTGTTTTCTTGTGAAATGAACTTTCATTTAATTTTAGCATTATTTACATTATTTATTATCAAGAGACAAGTTGAGGTCAAGGGGAATGAGAACAGTGTGCTGTACTTCGGAACAGCTCTGAAGTCTGTGGCCTACCAATATCACCGAGGATATTCAGTCTCTCTGAAGGCGTCCACAGACTTGCTCAAACATACACTGCTGTTTTCAGTTACTGAAACAAATAGAAAAATGATACTTAACCTTTTTCAAAACTTGAATTTTACAAATTCAACTGCTCTACCATACTTAATCAAATTTCAGACTCTGCCAAATTTCCTTTGCCTTTTTATCTTGGTTTTTGGCAACTGTGTATGCTCTGGGCCAGAAAACAAAGCAGCCAGGACTTGAGGCTCTGGTAACCAACTCCTAGTGAAATTTTAAGCCTTTGCTCGTTCTATTTTCAGACTCCAGCTTCAGGCCTAGAATTCTGCCCTGCATTCTGTTCCCTGTACTGTCCTCTGCTCTGAAGTCTGTCGTGTCTCTTTGCCCCTCATTCCTGTCTTCCTATAGAAGCAAGGATCTTGAACGGAGCCTCAGCTGACAAGATACCAGTGAGCTCAGCCTCATTTTGAGGTTAATTCTCTCCGGTCTGTTCTGGGGAAATCTAACAACTGGGATACTGCTCATTTAGCTGTTTCTCCTCTCTATCTAAAATGGACTGTTTTTAATCAGTAAGGTTCACCCTCACAAAACCTATGATATAATGACAAATCTACTGGCAGTAAAAGAGAATTTGAAAAACTAATGTTATCATTCTAGAAAAATATAATTTTCATAAATTAAACATATTATGACTGAAAAGGTGTGATTTAATTTACATGATTGAAGTTATATCAGAAAAGGAAAAGCATAATATTCTAAATTGAATTTAGTAAGATAAGGATTAATTGACAAATCTCAGCTTCCATTCAGCCACAGGCATCAGAAATATCTATTTTTTCAGGTCCTTTCTGAAATCAGACAAAAGAAAAGCAGTTACTAAATAGTAATTTAAGGGTCAGTCAGTATAACTAACAAAAATGTTGCCATTTTCAAATCAATCAATAAAACTCAAAGGCTGAAATCATGCCTTCTTTCATTCTTAACAATGGCGATGAGTTGAGGGATTTAATTAGAAGTACAATATAATATCAAGGAAATATGAATAGAAAATAAGAATACTATATATAATGGTAATGAAAAAGAAAAACTAAACACCTATAAAACTATCTCCTTCCTAACTTTGCCATAGATTGGATGGATCTGAAGTTGTAGGTTGTCAACAGCCCTTGAAATGGTGAAATATTTTGCATATTTGGCCACAGAGATCCTCTTTTTTCCAGTATAAATTTGCAAATAATAAAAAAATAACAATGGGGTTGAATTTTTCCAAATTTAGGCAGGCTGCAATGCAAAGACGTCCTTCCTAGTGACCCAGCAAAATAAATCCCATCTGAAATCAAACCTGTACATTGTAGATGTTTGTGGGTGAAAAAACTCTAGGACTTTTTTTCTGGTATGCAAATTTTCTTTGGCAAGTTCTATATAACAATACTTTCATTGAATTTAGTGAAATCCATGTAACAGCCAGCCGTAACAGCAGTTAAGTTAATACCATTTAGATGCCAAGTGTTACAATGACCATTATTGTTTTACTGACTTGATCTCTGTTGAGTTTCTGGGAATTTCAGGAAAATTCTAGTTAATGGATTACTAACATGCATTTATATTTATTTTTTTCAGAGCTAAAAAATAATAAAGTCACTGATATTTTGAATTATTTCACAAAAGATGTTTCTCCCAATATGAACCGAATACAGTGAAGCTTCATGCATTCTTTTAATATCTGAGTTGTTTCATCATATAGTAGGCTCAAAACACTTGATTCTCTGACTATGATCACCTCATTCAAAACCATAATCCCAACTAAGAATAAATAGCTTATAATAATGTAAGAATCTGTTGAGTAAACAAATGTTTTCTAAATTTGCTCACTTCTCTTAAGGCAGCGCCACATGTGTCTAGCCTATGGAAGGCTGTGGGTGCTTGCAGATTGCAAATCACGGACTGCCTGCCAAGCGTGGGAAGGGGCCATTTTTCCTATTTTTTGCTGGAGGAGGAGTTTTCTCCCCAGCCTGTTTTGCTGGAGAGTGTAGAGAGAGCTAAGAGGAGTCGAGGTTGAGGAAATGGAGACCCAGTCCGTGCTTGAGAGCGCTGAGAGAAAACAAAGTGGTCTTCCTTGCCTGTTTGCTCATCCACCGTTCTGAGACTTTAATAAACGTAATGGCCCACCATTTTCTGGCTCCACTGTTACCATTTGTCTGAATCCAATAAAAATGGCCACGGCAGCAGCCACTGGCTTTACAGAATTCGAAAAGGATGCTTGAAATATCTTCAATTTCTCATTCACTAAATCTTGACCTACAATAAAAGGTAAAAGAAACTGGTCATGTTATAAAGTACTGCACCCCAGATTGTGAAAGGCATCGTACCTCACTCCATTGGGTTTACATAGAGACACTCAGTCCAGATGAATTTTGAAGAGTTTTATTAAAGGAAGAGATTTATTAAATATGCCGGCCGCATATAGCTGACATGGGACAGTAGACCCAAATTGTGCAGTCCCAAAAATAGTTCAGGGGCTGGTTATATACTAAGGTGACCAGATTTTAAAATTGGTAAAGTGGGACACCATTGACCGGGGGGTGGGGGGTGGGGGGGTTCTTGATTAAAAATTTGGTCTATATGGAGCAAAAAAAAATTTCCATAGAATGCAAAAATAGTATTGTAATATATATTTTTAACTTTCAACATAAGTACAATTTACAAATATAATACATTAAAAAATTATGTATAGTATTATTTTATTCTTTGGCATATTTCTCATTTGAGTGAATTTTTTTTAGTAGATTGCTGTCTTTGTTTAAAAGATCATGAAATTTTTCACAAGAATTTGTTAAATTATATTTCACACAAAAAATGGCTTTCAAAGTCTCAACACTTAATTGTGATATTTCTGATGTCCACACTTTATTTAGCGTAGAAAAAATGCACTCAGTTGCAGCATTAGTTCCTGGTAAAGACAGCGCGTATTCCACAATTTTTAGTGCATTATTGTATGGAACATGGTTTGTTCCAAATGATGAAATATTTCTAGGCATTTGTTCTTTATGTGGTTTTTGCTGATGCCCAAGATTTAACCTTTTCCTTATCAATCTACTTTTTAATAATGATACCTGATTAAAAAGATCATTTTCAGAAATATTACTATATGGGAAATTTTGAGTGACGTTAGAGGGATCGGGTTACAAGGTCCTGAAACCGATGCTGGAGCTGCACGAGCAGGTGGGAGCAGGCAGGGTATCACCGTGGGCGTGTCCAGCCCCGCCGCCCACTGGAGACTGAGTGGCTTGCACCTCCCAGAGCCCGGAGCCGCAGGTTGACGTCCAGGACGCGGGCCTCTGGGTAGTTAAGGGACTTGACAGCCATCGCCCCAGCAAGTATGTCCAGCCCGAAGTTTTTTGTTTCAGGCCCTGCACGGGGCAGCCAGCTCTTGCAGCAGTGCAGGTGCTTCCAGGTTGAGGCAGGGTCTCCCCTCTGAAAACCGTATATTTCCTTCCCGTTTTCCTGCCATTCCCTAGCTTTTCATGGATTCTTTCCAAAAATTGGGACTTTTTAAAATGCCGTGGGATGCGGGACAAATTGTTAAAAATCAGGACTGTCCCGCCAAAAACAGGACGTCTGGTGACTTTATTATATACCCTTGATCACACAGGCTGGGGAGAGCATGACATCATGGCACAAGCTGACAATATTTGTTTAGGGGATACACAGAAACATTAAGACTTTCAAAGTAACAAAATCAAAGATGTTTACAAATCTTTTAGGGTTCATCTTCCCTCACTAACCTAGAGGAATTTTACTCTCAAGATTCCAGGAAGGGGGAGGAATTTACAATCAATGCAAGGAGGTATGTAAATTCTGTCTTCTATTGGAAGAAAAGTTTCTTGGTTAACCTCAATTTTAGATTTAAAACTAAATAATCCATTGTTTCTTGCAAGCCAGAACCTTCTACATTCTTCTCCCTCCCTTCCTCAAAGGAAGGACTGGACAAGAAAACCTGACCTTTTTCTTCTAGAACAGTGGTTCTTAACCTGGGTTCTATCGAACCCTAGGGGTTCGATGAGTCAGTCTCAGGGGTTCGGAGAAGCCTCTGCCGCAGAGGCCAGAATAAAGTAATACCGTAATTTGTTGTGAGTTCATGCACTTTGTTGGTTTTGTTCTTTGAGCAAGGTGACGTTCATGCATGGCTCATTTTGTGCACCAGTAAAAAAACATATACCTATGTCTTGAATATGGAAAAAAAAAATCCTATTTTATTTATCACTAAAGAAGGGTTCGGTGAATGCGCATATGAAACTGGTGGGTTTGGTACCTCAAAAAAGGTTAAGAACCACTGTTCTAGAATATCAATATTAATTTTGCAGCTTTTTGGTACCTTAAAACAGTCAAAGCAATTAAATCACTTCTGCTTTTCCAAGTATAGCTTCTAATTTGTCTTTGATCTAAGTTTAAAAATAAAAAACAAAACTTTACTCTAATTTTTAAGATAACTAAATCAGATATTGCTCCCTAATAATAGATCCTTAGATTCCATGTCATGTAAATAAGCTTTCTTTCTGGAGATAGCAGGACTTATTATAATGCTAACTGCCTATTAAAACAAACCATTCAATGGTTTCATTTCAAAGCCACAGAAATTTTCCCCCCTTTCCATGTCTATGAGCAAGGTTTTAGAAAATTATTGTAAGGCTAGTAGTCAAGGCCATTCACATGCAGGTTCGCATTAGATTCGGACAGTCAGTAATAAAACACCAGAGCCAAGAACTGGTGAGCCATCAGCTTTAATTCTAGCTTGCACCCAGCGGGCAAGCAAAAACACACACTGGGCTCCAAAACGCACTCATTCAGTGCTCACAAAGCTACTGACTTATCCGAGTTTCCTAGAATCAAAAGGTTTCTAGCTCACCAGACTTATTTACCTCTGTTTCCCATCTCCTTCTCTCTGCACAAATTCTGCACAAACTGGCTTCTTTCTCAGCACTCCACCATCTTGGCTGCCTCTTCTCTTCCACGTGGCCTTAATCTGCCCTCCTCTCTAATGCTAATCTCAGGAACTGAGAAAGAGTGAGGTCCCGGCCTGCCCTACTTTATAGCGTATATTCAAAACCTTTAATCCAATCTACAAACAAGGAAGTCTCTGATACAAAGTCACTTATCTGAGACATACTGGAAGGATTCCTCATGAGAGTGCACCACCCTACATCATCTAATTGGTCAAGGGTGTGGGGAAAAGCTTACTCTTAAAATTTACACGTGGGCAGCGCCACCTTTAACAAAGTGAGCATAATATATTTCATCTGCCCAACAATTATGTTTCTAAGTAATAAAATGATCATTCTGTTTTTTTCTGACTAGTTTTGTTTTTAAAACTATCTATCCTCAGTATCTATCAGGATGTCTAACCTGCAGTAGGTACTTAGTAAATATTTGATAAATAAATAAGCACGTAAAATGAATAAATATCTTAGCTAACCTTGTTAATTATTAAGTGGTGGACAGCTTTTTAAAAAATTCATATCCTTGAAAAGAAGTTTCTGCATATACAGGAGAGATAGTCTCAAATATACTGCTCACAAAAATTAGGGGATATTTCAAAATAAATATGAAGCGATAAAAAAAGAAGTATTTGATTTTTTTTTATTAAACGAGAACATCAGAAAAGCAAAGGACAAGTCAAAGAAAGTTGTTTGATTATGCAAAGGAGATGCAAAAGCAACGTTTATTTCATTGATGAAAATGTACTATACAAAAGGCTGAAAGTATTAGAGTATCTGCATGTTCCCTGATCCCCTAAATTTTGTGAGCAGTGTATTTAATGTGGAAGTGGGAAGCAGATTTAACTAAACTAGCACATGAAAAGACATTTCTGAAGCAGGAATCTAACCATAGATAGAAGAATTTCTGGTTCAGCTTTCTTAATTCTCCTATTTAATAAAATATTTAGGTCCAATCATTATAAGTCTTTTTAAAGCACTGCAGGTCTCACAGACCCATGACTCATCATTTGTTTTAATACTTTCTTTATGGTTTTAACAGGGATAAAAAAAAGAAACAAAATGTCACTCGTGTCCTTTGCTTTCAAGGCAGGATGTTAATTAATATAAAGAAGACAGGCAATCAACAGAAACACAGGGGAAGATGCTGTCAGCCTTCACATATCTTCAGAAAATGTTATTATTGGTTTGTCACACATACATATACCACTGAAAGAATCAGTTTGCATGACTTTCAATTCTATTCTCAAAACAAAGAGTGATGGTATTCTCCAGCAAAAGGAAAAACATAGAAATAATAGTTAAGAATAATAGTTATGAATATAATTAGGAGTCTGGGTATGAATCATATGTAAGAGTATTGATTTTATAGACTGACCACCCTTCATTTCACCCTAGCACTACCAATTCACAGTTGTGTGATTTGGGACAAGTTATTTGTCTGTTTTCTCATCTACAGTGTGCAAATAAAAACAGCTCCAATAGATTGCTTGTAACATGTAATGACCAGGCACTTCGTAAATATGAAACATCTATGCTTTCTGCATAAATTCAAAAAATTAATGCAGAAAGCATTAAAAATTTAAAAACCATATGTTTTCTAAAATTTGAATTATTCAGAATTTGAAAGCAGAAGAATATACCCTAATTAGAATATGTCTGACGATAAGCACACAAAAGAATTATCTGCATAATGTAGAAACTGTTGATGAAATAAAATTTTATCTTATCATTGAGACTATAGCATTACATTTAAAATATTTTAAATCAACAACATAAGTTTTCCACATTATATTTTATTTTTACATAGCCTAACATGTTATGATTAATTCTGAGCACCTATAATATAATCTTAAACTGTAATGTGACAAATCAGAAAAATAAAGGACTTTTGTTTTAACCCAGACTTTGATAACTTAAAATGTAACCTTTTGGTTTACATGATGCCTGCAAGCAGTGATATGGATGTTGATGACATTAATATCTCTATTTCTGTCACTAAAATCTATATCAAATACATTAGCAGCCACAAACAGAGGTAGTTTTTCAGAGAACTTGCTAATTGCATTGCTGCTGTGAACTTAGTTTTGCAGTTGCTAATACATAAAAATATAGAGTTGAAAAAGAAACTCAAATTCTGAGAAGAAATATAAATAGATTAATTGTTGATTTTGAATTCATATATTTGTATTTAGATGGTATATTGTATTCTTATTATTGATATTGTAGAACAACATTACCCACATGGTGATCAAAGAGACAAAGACTATCTATTTAAGACAGAACAATTTACCAAACATCTTAAAGTAAAATCAGGTTTTGGCTCTGGCCAGTTGGCTCAGTGGTAGAGTGTCAGCCTGGCATGTGGATGTCCCGAGTTTGATTCCCAGTCAAGGCACACAGGAAAAGCAACCATCTGCTTCTCCACTTATCCCCATCCCCCTCTCTCTCTTTCCCTTTTCTTCCTTCAGGCTTGGCTCTGTTGGTTCAAATGCATCAGCCCCTGGTGCTGAGGATGGTTCTTGTGGAACCTCCGCCTCAGACACTAAGAATAACTTGGTTGTAAGCACGGCCCCAGATGGGCAGAGCATCGGCTGCAGACGGGGGGTGCTGGGTGGACCCCAGTTGGGGTGCATGCAGGAGTCTATCTCTCTGTCTCCCCTCTCACTTGGAAAGAAAACACGAAAAAAATCAGGTTCTAAGGGAGTGGAAGACCAGATATTCTTAGATGCAAAATCTGGAATTAACTGAATTCTTATTCAGTTCAAATTTGGCTGTGTCTGCCTTCAGCCTATAGAAATCTTTGGTGTTCAGTGCACGTATTCCTGCTGATAACATTTGGGAACATGGATAGATGATGACCTATTAACAAGAGTGAGACTGGCATTCAGACACCAGGAGCCCTACTGGCAGAGCCACTTTCAAACACTGCAAGACCTTGACTTTACCATCAAAAGGCAATCTTATCATATGATATTCTTGGATAATGAAAGAAATGCAATTTTTGATTCTGAGAAATTGATAATATGGTAATGGAAAATGATTTGACTTTGGGTGATGGGCATATAACTCAATCAACAGTTCAAATGCTATAGAGGTATTTACCTGGTACCTATGTACTCTTACTGATCAATGTCATCCATTAAATTTAATTTTCTAAATATAGTTGTTTTAAAAAAATTACTTTGTTTCTATCATAAAGAAGAAACTCATTTTAATTTCTTCCCAGTTTAGTCTTATTTGAATAAGAATAAAAGTTAAAAGTTATTTTCCTTACTTAGTCTACTATGATTCCCATATCTTTAGAACTGAATAGTTTTTCTTCCACAGATTACTCTCTTTCTCATTCTGTATATGGGGAAAAAATGGGGTAGGGAAATGATGAGCATCAAGAGGAGTCTCATTTAGAGTCATGAGTTGGTTGATGACCCAAGACTCCTGACTTCTGGACTCTAGCTTATTTCAAGGATGTACATTTCCTATAACCCAATGTTACTTATACACCTTCAGAGAAAACATAGAGATGGTATTCATTATCTAATGAATTACCCAAGTTGTAAAAGAATATTTTGTTTAAAGTAGCATTTTACACCATTGGGCATGATCATAAATTCAGTATTCTTCTAAGTATCTAAGAATAGAAAAGGACAGACATACTTTTATTTGATAGTACATCCATACCATTAAAAGAAGAAACTCTCCAAGCAAAGCAAGTTATAGGCAGTAAAATGTGGGGTTTCCCCATCAATTTCAACATCAAATACCATATTGGGAAGCCCCAACTGCCACCGCCATTAAAAGGATTCATAAATGACATGTTGTTCTAATGTGCCTTTTCCAATGGCTCTCTCTTTTTTCATTTATGCTCTGTTCTTTTAATTGTCTAAACAAGACATAATCTTAATTTTATACATTTGACTTTCTGATTAACTTGATTCATGTGGAACTTTAAGGTATATTACATAACCTACAAGAACTCATCTATGATTCCTAAGGTTATGTAAATAATGCTAATTCTGAATCCCCACATATTATAATTTGCCCTAAGGAGGTAACTGAAAAGTTAAGAAAAAAGAAAACAACTCCTGAAGAACTAGAAATTTTTTACTTAAGATTCAAAACTTAATAGAACACTTGAGACTTTGTTTTTACCAATAATGTTTCATGTACTTGAATCAAATAATATCAAAGTCTGCTAAACACCATACTTTCTTCATCTTATGTCTATATTAAAACAAAGGAGAAGGGTATTTGAAGTTATCATTTTTGAAAATGGGATTTACTTTTCAATCTTACTTAAAATGAATTAACAAAATGAACATAAAAATTAAGAAAGCACCCCAAAAGGCTGCAACCTAACCTAAGAAGTAACTGATAGGGTTGCAGTTGGGGACCATGACCTCCTCCTCCCTTAAGTGGATGAAGGGACATTGACAAACTAGATGTTCCAGACCGCCTTCCCCCAGGCATCTGGACTGACCACTGGGTGTGGAAAGTCCCCTAGATTATTTACAGTTAATCCTCCCCCCCAAGTGACTACCAGCTCCCACCCTCTATTCCCCTATTTAACCCTACCTGTTAGCAAACCCATCGCTGACCTCCGCCTTATGAGTGAGCCTGGCAGACAACCACCTAATAAACTTTTCTTGCCTGACCTCGGTTGTCCTCCTTCAGCTGATCTTACAGTAATGATAAAATATTTTAATAGCTCTGTGTTTATTATGAATATTGAGGAAGGAGGGGCAGGCCCCCTCTTCCCTGAAGAGAAAGAAACAAAAAGAACACAAGGGAAAGGAGCCAGCTAGGGTAACCGAGTCAGCCAGTGATAAGTTAACTATATCCTATATTTCTCTAAAAGGGTGCTTAGAGTCACTTACAACATAAAGCAAGAATAGCAGGATCTGTATGTAACTATGACCAGTGATCTGGAAACTCCTTCCTCCTTGATGACTCCACTGAAACTTTCCCTCCTCTCTCCTTGAGTCCTGGGAAACCTTAAACAAAGAAATCACATGCCCATTGCTTAGATACTATAAAGGTATAAGACCTGTAAGAAAATCAACTTTGGGGAGCATGTATCTGGAGCTACTAGTTCTATATGTACCGCCAGCTTTTAATAACTTCTCTCTTCCTCTAATAAAGTTATCTGAGTGTCTACCCTCCTTTGGGCTGCTTCCTGATGCAGGATATTTTACTGCACAAAACTTTTACTATTAATCTTCAACCTATGTAAGTTCCTTAGAACTATATGTTATATTTTGTTTTACAATGACTTGTACCACAAAGATCAGCAATTTTCAACTGGTGTATCATAAGAATTCTTTTTTTTTTGTAATGTATTATGTTTACATAGATTCTAGTGTTCCCCCAAATGAATCCCTCCTCCCCCATTTTCCTCTCAACATCCCCTTTGCTCCCCTAACTCCTTCCCTCCAAAATTTGCTTTTATGCTCTCTATAATGCTATGTTATGCATATGTAATTTCACCAATCTCTTTCCCTTCTCTGATTCCATCCTCTCATCCTCTTTCCCTCTGTCCACTTTCCCTCTGGTCCTGTTGATCCTGCCTCTGTCTGTATTCCATTCCTCAGTTCACATTATTCATTGGATTCCTCAAATGAGTGAGGTCATATGATATTTTTCTTTCTCTGCCTGGCTTATTTTACTTAGCATAATAGTCTCCACGTCCATCCATGTTGTCACAAAAGGTAAGATTTCTTTTTTTCATCGCCCCAAAGTATTCCATTGTGTATATGTATCACTGCTTTTTAATCTATTTGTCCACTGATGGACACTTGGGCTGTATTGAGATCTTGGCTATTGTAAACAATTCTGCCATAAACATGCAGGTGCATTTCTTCATTTGAATCACTGATGTGATGTTCTTGGGATATATTCCTAAAAGCAAAATGGCTGAATTAAAAGGCAGTTTCATTTTTAATTTTTTGAGGAATCTCCATACTGTTTGCCACAGTGATTGCACCAGTCTGCATTCCCATCAGCAATGCATCCTCACCAGCACTTATTCTGTGTTGTTTTGTTAATAAGCGCCATTCTGACTGGTGTGAGGTGGTATCTCATGGTGGTTTTAATATGCATTTCTCTAATGATTAGTGATTTTGAACATTTTTTCATCTGCCTATTGGCCATCTACATGTCCTCTTTGAAGAAGATTCTATTCATTTCTATGCCCATTTTTGATTGGATTGTTTATTTTCCTGATGTTGAGTTTTACAAGTTCTTTATAAATTTTGGTTATTAACCCCTTATCAGACATATTGTCGAATATGTTCTCCCATTGTGTGGTTTGTCTTTTCATTTTGTTCATATTGTCTTTAACTGTGCAAAAGCTTTTTAGTTTGATATAGTCCTATTAGTTTATCCTGTTCTTTATTTCACTTGCCCATGGAAATAAATCAGCAAATATATTGCTGCGAGTGATGTCGGAGAGCTTACTGCCTATGTTTTCTTCTAAGATACTTATAGTTTTACGACTTACATTTAAGTCTTTTATCCATTTTGAGTTTATTTTTGTAAATGGTGTAAGTTGGTGGTCTAGTTTCATTTTTTTGCAGGTAGCTGACCAATTTTCCCAACACCATTTGTTAAAGAGGCTGTCTTTACTCCATTGTATGCTCTTACCTCCTTTGTCAAATATCAGTTGTCCATAAAGGTGTGGATTTATTTCTAGGTTCTCAGTTCTGTTCCTTTGATCTATATGCCTGTTCTTATGCCAATACCAAGCTGTTTTGAATACAATGGTCTTGTAGTATAACTTGATATCAGGAAGTGTGATACCATCCATTTTATTCTTCTTTTTGAAAATTGCTGAGGCTATTTGTGTTCTTTTTGGTTCCATATGAATTTTTGGAATATGTGTTCTATATCTTTAAGTATGTCATTGGTATTTTAATTGGTATTGCATTGAATTTATAAATTGCTTTGGGTAATATAGACATTTTTAAAATTAATTTTAATGGGGTGACATTAATAAATCAGGGTACATATGTTCAATGATGTTTATTCTTCCTAACCATGAACACAGTATATGCTTCCGCTTGTTTGTATCTTCCTTGATTTTTTTAATCAATGTTTTATAATTTTTCCAGTACAAGTCTTTAACCTCCCTGGTTAAATTTACTCCTCGGTACTTTATTTTGTTGCAATAGTGAAGGGGATTGTTTCCTTAATTTCTCTTTTAGACTGTTTATTGTTGGTGTATAAAAATGCCTCTGATTTCTGAATATTACTTTTATATCCTGCTACCTTGCTAAATTCATTTATCAGGTATAGTAGTTTCTTGACTGAGACTTTAGGGTTTTCTACATACAGTATCATATCATCAGCAAAGAATGATATTTTACTTTTTTTTTTACAATTTGAATGTTTATTATTATTATTATTATTTTGTCTGATCGCTGTGGCTAGGACTTCCCAAAGTATGTTGAATAAGAGTAGTGAAAGGGGGCAACCCTGCATTGTTTCTGATCTTAAGGGGATTGCTTCTAACTTTTGTTTATTGAGTACAATGTTTGCTGTGTGTATGTCATAGTTGGCCTTTATCATGTTGATGTATATTCCCTGTATTCCCACTTTGCTGAGAGTTTTGATCATAAATGGGTGGTAGATTTTATCAAATGCTTTTTTTGCATCTATTTATATTATCATGTGGTTTTACTCCTTCCTTTTGTTTATGTGATGAATCACATTGATTGATTTGCAAATATTGTACCAGCCTTGCCTCTTCAGAATAAATCCCACTTGATCATGATGTATGATTTTTTTTTTTTTATGTATTGCTAGATCCGGTTCATTAATATTTTATTGAGAATTTTAACATCTAAATTCATTAGGAATATCAGCCTATAGTTTTCTTTCTTTGTATTGTCTTTGCCTTGTTTTGGAATCAGAATTATGGTCACCTCATAAAAGGAGCTTGGAAGTCTTCACTCCTCTTGAATTTTTTGAAATAGTTTGAGTAGGATAGGAGTTAGTTCTTCTTTGAATTTTTGGTAGAATTTACCTGTGAAGCCATCTGGCTCAGGTCTTTTCTTTGTTGGGATTTTTGATAACTATTTCAATCTCATTTGTTGTTATCAGTCTGTTTAGGTTTTCTGATTCTTCCTGATTGATTTTTGAGAGATTATATTTTTTAAGAAATTTGTCCATTTCACCTAGGTTGTCTAATTTTTTAGCATAGAGTTCTTCATAGTATTTTCTTACAATCTATTGTATTTCTACTGTGTCAATTGTTACTTCTCCACTCTCGATTTTAATTTTATTTATTTGAGTTATCTCTCTTTTTTTCTTGGTGAGTCTGGCTAAGGGTTCATTAATCTTGTTAATCATTTCAAAGAGCCAGCTTTGGTTTCTTTGATCCTCTGTATTTTTTTTTTAGCCTTTATGTCATTTATTTCCACTCTGATATTTATTATTTTTTTTTCCTTCTGCTTTCTCTGGGCTTTACTTGTTGTTCTTTTTCTAGTTCTTTTAGTTGCAGGGTTAAGTTGTTATTTTGAGCTTTTTTTTTTTTTTAGCTCCTTAAGGTATGCTTGTAATGCTATGATCATCCCTCCCAGGACTGCTTTTGTTGTGTTCCATAAATTTTGAGGTGTTGTATGCTCATTTTCATTTCACTCAAATTTTTTTTTATTTCTTCCATGATTTCATTGTTGATCCATTCATTATTTAATAACATACTGTTTAGTTTCCAAGTGTTTGAATGTGTTTTGGTTTTTCTATTGTAGTTGATTTCTAATTTCATGCCGTATGATTAGAAAAGATGCTTGATAAGATTTCAATTTTTTTTTATTTTGTTGAGACCTGTTTTATGCCCTAACATGTGGTCTATCCTAGGGAATGTACTATGAGCACTTGAAAAGAATGTGTATTCTGTGGCTTTAGGGTGAAAGATTCTGAAGATATCTATTAAATCCAGTTGATCTAGTGCAGTGATAGGCAATCTTTTGAGCTTGGTGTGTCAAAATTTGCCAAAAAAACGAGCATAACTTGAGTGGTGTATTGCTTTGAAAAAAACCCATAATTTTATGATATTTATAGTTTAAATAACAAAAATATTTTGGCCTACAGACCTCTGGCACAGAGTGTCTGCACTACATCAAATGTTTTATTCTATGCTACTGCACCTGGTCGTGTGAAATGTCCTTCTTGGCATGTGGCCTCATACTTCTCTGGAATGTGGCCGCATGTGGCCATGTGTCTTAGAAAATGGCTATGTGTGTCAGTGCTGACACTCATGTCATAAGTTCGCCATCACGGATCTAGTGTGTCACTTAAGTCTGCTGTTTCTATTTAAAACTTTTTTCTTGAGGATCTATCCAGTGAGTGACATTAGTGGGGTAATGAAATTCCCTACTATTATAGTACTGCTCTTGGTCTCACCCTTTATGTTCATCAAAGTCTGCTTTATAGCCTGACCTGTGGTGGTGCAGTGGATAAAGTGTCGACCTGGGAACACTGAGGTCGCCAGTTCAAAACCCTGCACTGGTCTGGTCAAGGCACATATGGGAGTTGATGCTTCCAGCTCCTCCCCTCTCTCTCTCTCTCTCTCTCTTTCTCTCTCACTTCGTGTCTCCTCTCTAAAAAAAAATGAATAAAATAAAAATAAAAATAATTTAAAAAAAAAGTCTGCTTTATATATTGAGGTGTTCTTACATTAGGTGCATAGATATTCATAATGGTTATCTCTTCCTGTTGGATTGTTCCCTTTATCATTATGTAGTGACCTTCTTTATCCCTTACTATAGCCTTTGTTTTAAAGTCTATTTTGTCAGATATAAGTATTGGTACCTCAACTTTTTTTTTTTTTCATTTCCATTTGCATGGAATATTTTTTTCCATCCTTTTACTTTCTTTCTATGTGTATCTTTTGTTTTGGGGTGGGTCTCTTGTAGACAGTATATGTATGAGTCCTGTTTTCTTATCCATGCAGCTATCCTATGTCTTTAGATTGGAGCATTTAGTTCATTTACATTTAAAGTTATTATTGATATGTAGTTGTTGATTTCCATTTTATTTTTTAAATTTATATTTCTCTTTTACTAGATTTCCCCCCCTCTGATCTGTTTACAACAGGCCCCTTAACATTTCTTGCAGCATTGATTTGGTTGTAATGAATTCCTTGATTTTTTTTTTTTTTTTTTTGGTCTGGAAAGTTTTTTATCTCTCCTTCAATTTTAAATAATAGCTTTGCTGGATAAAGTAGTCTTGGTTGTAGGCTCTTGTTCTACATTACTTTGAATATTTCTTTTTATTCCCTTCCGGTCTCAAGCGTTTCTGTTGAAAAGTCAAATGTCATCCTTATGGGGGCTCCCTTGTAGGTGATTGGCTACTTTTCTCTTGTAGCTTTTAGTATTTTTTTTTATTTCTTAGCTTTGGCATTTTGATAATGATGTGTCTTAGTGTGGGTCTGTTTGGGTTCTTTTTAAATGAGGTTCTCTGTGCTTCTTGAAACTGTGTGACTCTCTCCTGAATTAATTTAGGGGAACCTTTGGCTATGATTTTTTCACTCAGGTTTGCTATCCCTTGTTCTTTTTCTTCTCCTTCAGGAACCCCTATGATGTGAATATTGTTTCTCTTTTTGTTGTCACAGAGTTCTCTTAGAGTTTCCTCAGACTTTCTGATCCTCTTTTTTTTTGCTTTTCTGCTTTGGTGCTTTTGCTTATCTTGTTTTCTAAGTCACTGATTCAATCCTCTGCTTCATCTCCCCTGCTTTTAATTTCTCCTAGTGTAGCCTTCATTTCTGATATTGTGTTTGTCATTTCTGTCTGGTTCTTTTTTATGATTTTAGTGTTATTTTTGATGCTTATAATTTCTTTCTTTAGGTGCTCATTAAGCTCATCCCATGTAGCTTTGAGATTCTTAAGCATCCTAACAATTATTATTTTAAATTCTGCATCCGGTAGTTTGATAACTTTTATTTCTCCCAGTTTTTTTCTGGGGATTTTTCTTGTTAATTTATATGGCTTACATTCCTCTGTCTTCCCATTGTTTCTGTGTATGGTTTTCTGGCTTGTTTGAGTTGTGGTGTCCTTAACTAGTAGAGCCACTTTAAAGTCTCAATTTGCCTGCTGTCTGTTTGTTTATCTCAGCTTGGAGCTTATTTGCTTATCTCAGCAGTGGGCTTAGTTGAAACTGTATCCAGGAATGCAGTGGGTATGACCTCTGAGAATCTGAGGGTATGTTCTGCCATTTACTTTCCTGGAGAGGGGTGCATTCTCAGTATGAAGGGGGAGGTGTAGCTCAGGTATCCATGGAAACCTGAGTCACTGACCCTCCCCCTTACTTCTTTCTTTCTGCAATGTCTTTTCACACCGATTGGAGCTGGATTGCTTTTTGGGGGGAGGACACCTCTATCTCCTTTAGGCTTGTGCTGGATGGAGGGATCAAGCACTCCCCCAGCTATGGCCATCCTCGCACTGGAAAATCAGTCAGCTCAGCTTAGGTCAGCCTTGGCACTCCTCCTTTTTTCACCATCTGTCTCACTCTCCCCACCTTCCTCATGCAAGACCAGTCATGCTCTCTCAGACCTCCTTGCCCCCAGAGCCCCAGGCAAGTTTCTGTGAGTGATATTTTCTGCTCTGTTTTTTTAAGGCATCCCATCCACTTCCCACATACAGAACTTTTGCTCTTCTCCCCTCTCTATGCTGGCTGGCTGTCTCCTCCTATCCCTGGGTTTCTAGGCTGGGTCTTTGGTTCTGAGACCAAGGGCCCCTGCCTCTCAGGATTTCTCCCCTGGTAATAAGAGCCCTTCTGAACCCTCAGCCTCCCCTCGCTCCTGGAAGCAGGAGAGCCCCACCATGCCCCTGCACTTCCTACCAAGATCGGTGTGGATCCTTCTGTGCTCCTTGGTTTTTAAAGTCCTGTACTTTTAGTTCAAAGTTGGCTTTTCACAATGAGTGTTCCTAAATTAATTTGTAATCCAGTTTGGTGGTGGGAGATGGCAGTCTGTACATCTGCCAACTCTGCTGCCATTTTTTGGTCAACCCATAAGAATTTTTAAAACATGCAATATCTGGCTATTTAGTTGGCAGCACCAACCTCTTTTCCTTAGGTTTACAAAAACAAACAAACAAATGAACAAAAAATTGACAACAGCAACAAGAATAATCATCCAATGTAAATGAGTCAAAATTGTACCTTTTATTTTATTTTGGTCAGATCAGCAAAATATATATATTTTTTTGTTCTGTTGCAGAATTTTAGTAACTCACTGTGTCCCATGAGATGAAAAAGGTTGAAAATCACTGATCTAGATCATAAAACCAGACTGTGAGAAAATGTAAGTCAGATAAACTTAATAGATTTTGGTGAAGGTGTGAGTTTGAAGTTCTTGCTCTCACCAATGTTTGATCCTGGCTAAACTGATTTAGTGCTTTGAGCCTGGGTATTTTTTTTTCTATATAAAGGGGGATAATAATCCCTGCTTATTTTAATAAGGACTGAAAGAAAACAGGGCTCGCATTCAACACTGGTATTCTTACTGTTATTATCTAATTCACCCCTATCCCCTTCTTGTAAATAGAAAAATATGAGATCCAAAGGGAAAAAATGCCTAACCAAAGGTCACCAGTTCTTTAGGTCATACATTCAGGTTTTTACCCCACACCTCACCTCATGTCCCCAAGTGAGTTAGCTTCATTTGTTTCAAATATACTTTTCTGTAAGGCTTTCTTATTACACTTTATGAGTAAAAGGGGGAAACCTTTCAACAGTGATAACTGATTTGATTTCTACTTTCAATACCTGGAGGAGAAACCGATAGTTTTCCAGGGAATAGCAACAACTCTATGGAAACATGAAACTTAAAACACTACAACACATTTATTCTTCTTACTTCCTGTGCCATGGCTGCACTCAGAAAAACTTTCCCTGAGGTATTATCAATAGGGTGCATTGTCACCACACCACAGAAAAGAAAATGGGTAGATGGTGGGAGGAAGAGAAAGCAGCCCAATGAGTAAACACAGGGTGTTAATGTAGGCCCCTCCAAACTTGCTCACTCTTCTCCTGTCTTCATTTTCCTCTTTGTGTTCCCCAGCTCACACCTTGGAAGATATAGGTGGGAGTACCTTGCCTCCTTGCCTCACTCTGCTTTATCTAGTCCTCCATAAAATTTCCTTCTAGCTCAGTTAGATATTATAAAGCCAGTGGCCAAGACCACCATCACAGCTGCCTGGCCAGTGCACGTTTGCATTTGATTCGGGCAGTCGGTAATGAAACAATAGAGCCAAAAACTGGTGAGCCATCAGCTTTAATTCTAGCTTGCACCCGGAGGGCAAGTAAACCACACACTGGGCTCCAAAACCCACTCATTCAGTGCTCACAAAGCTACTGACTTATCTGAGTTTCCTAGCATCAAAGGCTTCTAGCTCACCAGTCTTATTCACCTGTTTCCCATCTCCTTCTCTCTACACAAACTCTGCACAAACTGGCTTCTCTTTCAGCACTCTGCCATCTTGGCTGCTTCTCCTCTCCTCCATGTGGCCTTAATTTGCTCTCCTCTCTAATGCTAACCTCAGGAACCAAGAGAGAGCAAGCTACTGACCTGCCCCACTTTATAGTGTAGAAATTCAAACCTTTAATCCAATCTACAAACAAGGAAGTCTCTGATACAAAGTCACTTATCTGAGGCATAATGGGAGGATTCCTCATGAGAGTGCACCACCCCACATTATCCAGTCAGTCAAGGGTGTGAGGAAAAGCTTACTCTTAAAACTTGCACATGGGCAATGCCATCTTTAATAAAGTGAGCATAATATATTTTATCTGCCCAACAATCCACCCCTATGCTCACTTTACTACCCACAATCTATACCACTGGCATCCCTGTACAAGGAAATTAGGTACATTACACAAATTACAAATATATGACAAATTATACAATTTCAACAATTACAAAAGTACATTTCACCAGTCTCTGAGCACTTTGCCAAAAGCGCAAAATGTCCTCAGCCTTCTTTTTTGCCATTTGAAAGGCTTCCTGGGGAAGGGGGAGGGCCTCCAGCAAAGCTGCTCCCCAACCGCATCAGGGTATTTCATATTGTCTAAAATCCATAAGTCCATTCAACAAAGGAGCCTGTGCCCATTTGGACATAGTCCAGGAAATCAGTCCACGCACATGGGGTATTAGCCTACCCCCTCATCCCTGCCATTATGGCAGGTCTCACACTGTCCTAAAGAGGAGCATGATGGCATCCACCCCTATGTCCCAAAATCGGAGACCTACCAGCAGCTTAGCAGGCACTCCCTGCCATTTCAGTGGCCACTCGGTGATGCATGCCTGGCTCCTGGGATGTCCATTCATCCTCTCGCTGCAGCTGCCTCCGTTTACCTTCTGGAGTCTGTGAATCATAACTCCAGTCCAATTCTCCTCATCTTCTGGATAGGAGCTGGAAACGCCAGCTCTCACTGCCAGTCTTGAGCCCCGGGCCGCCGCTGCCGTGGGACTTGCCACCCTGGCCCCAGCCTCAGCGCTGGCCTCCTGCTGCTGCTGGCTCTTCACAACATCCAGGGCAATCTGCAACTCACAAACCTGTGATTCTTTCTCCAGCAGCTGCTCCATTTCTGGGCGAATCTTGCAAACCTGGCAGGCCTCCTCCTCCGGTGCTTGCTCCAGCTCCAGGGTTGGCATCTCTTTCTCCCACGCTTCCTCCATATCCTTCCACTGCTCGGCCTGCAGGTCCTGGGCAGCCTCTTCCACAGAGCTCTCGGCTTCCTTATGTATGGCTGTAAAAGTCAGCCAACCTATTGTCTCCAAAAGGAAAGCCATAGGGAACCATAACAGCAACCAGTCCTCTACACCACCGCTCAAAGGTAGTGGTGGCTCTATACCAAACTGTATCAGACCCTGCTGACTAAACCAAATGTATGGCCAGGAGCCACCATCGTGGCCATTCACATGCAGGTTCCCATTGGATTTGGGCAGATGGTGAAGAAACGGCAGAGTCGGAGGATGGAGGCCATTCTGTTTATTGGTGTCTCACCAAGACAGGCAAGTCACAAGAGAAGACAAAGAAAAAGCAGAAAACCTGCTTTTCCCATTGAGGGCAAGGGATCAGGGAGGTCCCTGCAATGGTGATAGCAGGAATCGAGAGAGCAAGTGAGCTCCCGGTCTGCCCCACTTTATAGTGTAGAAATCCAAACCTTTAATCCAATCTACAAACAAGAAAGTCTCTAATACAAAGTCACTTATCTGAGGCATAATGAAAAGAAGATTCTTCATGAGAGTGCACCACCCCACATCAACCAATCAGTCAAGGGTATGGGGAAAAGCTTACTCTTAAAAGTTGCATGTGGGCAGCACCATTTTTAATAAGTGAGCATAATATATTTTATCTTCCCAACAGATATTATCAGGAAAGCCCCAATTTATTCATATCAAGGTCAATGACTGATGCTCCACTTTTAATCTACTGTGTCACGTTTGCTTAGACATCCAAATAAATCTCTAATAAATCACATTCCAGGCAATGGAAAGGACTTAAGGTTATGAGTGGTGTGTGCTGGTCCCCACAGTGAAAACCTGGAAGCCCAATGAGTTGGGAGAAGCAAAACTGCAAATGAAACATGATTGCTGTGGCCCCTCTCCCTAAGAAGCTGTCTTCTAGCCCTGCCCCCACTGAAAGGCTGGTCTATTTGTTTACAAAACTTACAGGGCTGATGAGATTTGCTTTATTTCAGCTCATTGAAGCTTTATTCTTAAGACAAAAATAAATAAATAATAAATAAATAAATAAATAAATAAATAGAAAAAAGAGGAGGGCATTCCTTTCTCTGTTGGTAACTGCAGAAATTCCATTCTCTTGTCTGATTTTGTTCCTTTTGCATGGATTCCTAAGTGATCTGCTGATTCACCCACCACTTTGGCATCCTTTCTGACAGCCAGTCTGCACTTTGTTATGGGAGCTCCTCAAGTCAGAGCTGGCTCACTTTATGGCTATTCATTTATAGTACCACAGGTGTATTTCTAAACAATTTGATAAGTGTAATTGAATCTATTATATACCAAACAAGTTGTTTCACAGAATTGTATTTATTGGGTTGCTATCTGCTGAGGTACACCAATAATTTCTCTTACGGTATGTAATCATTAATCCAGACATCCCCTCAAAAACAGAAAAATCAGCTTAACACCTGTGTTTTTTTTTTTTTCAAATTAGTTCAGTGATCACTGGCTTAAAGCCAGTGCCAAAGGATGCTTTAAACCAGTGGTAGTCAACCTGGTCCCAACTGCCCACTAATGGGTGTTCCAGCTTTCATGGTGGGCGGTAGCGGAGCAACCAAAGCATAAATAAAAAGATAGATTTAACTATAATAAATTGTTTTATAGAGATTTATTCTGCCAAACTTAGTGAAAATCTGACATAAAGTACTTGGTAAGTAATTATTATTATATGTTTTAAATTGCTGTAACTCTGTTTTATAAATTTTATAAAGTAAATTTACTTCCCTACTTTATAAATCACCATTACTGTGGAACCAAAGGGCGGTTAAAAATTTTACACTAACAGAGATACAAAAGTGGGCAGTAGGTATAAAAAGGTTGACTACCCCTGCTTTAAAAGAACAAGGATTTATATGAGGACTTTCATAAGATAAAGAAGCAATTTTCAATACTTTTTTATCTCAAGTACTCATAAACTAATTACTAAAATTCTATGGCACACCAAAAATACATTTTTGCCTATCTGAAAAAAGAAAAGTATAATTTTTTTATTTGACAACATAAGGGAAAAGAGGTCAGCATCCCTGACTAAATAGTCATGTTTATTGCATGTTTTTAAATTTTTTTGCAGCACACCAGCATTCCTTTTATGGCATATCTGCTGAAAATCATTTTGAGAAAGGTATACTAGGCCCTGGTTAGTTGGTTCAGGGGTAGAGTGTTAGCCCAGCTCTAGAAGTCCCAGGTTTAATTCCCAGTCAGGACACACAAGAGAGGCGACCAGCTGCTTCTCTCCCCCTCGCGCCATCTCTCTCTCTCTCTCTCTCTCTCTCTCTCTCTCTCTCTTTCTCTCTATTTTTCTCCCATAGCCATTGTTTGAATGGTTTGAGCTAAGTTGACTCCAGTTGTTGAGAATGTTTCCATGGCCTCACCTCAGGTTCAAAAATAGCTCAGTTGTTGAGCAACAGAACAGTGGTCCAGACAGGCAGAGAATCAACTGGTAGGTGAATTGCTGGGTAGATCCTGGTGGGGTGCAAGCAGGAGGCTGTCTCTCCCTCCCTGACTCTCACTTAATAAAAAAAGAGAGAGATATACTGAGGATTTCCCTACAGTACCTTGTTTTGGAAAGGACACTTTATCAGATAACACACCTAGTACAAAATGTGGGACAAAAGTAGGTTTATACTTATTTGTAGAAAACATAATACAATAATTGATAATAATGCAAGAATAATATCTCTGTTTCACACACTCATAATTATACACCCACATTTGCCACACCTTGTGTATGCAGAAAAGACTCAATTATTAAGAGTGTTCTGTGTAGCCAATTGTTTGAGTAGCAATATTACATCTCAGCCATTTGAAAGGTTTGAAACTAAGGAACAAAATTTTTGTTTCATCCACAAAAACACTTGTTCTTACCTAACACGAATGTGCTAATCTCAAATCTGACAATAGTTATTTTTCTGTAAGCTACAGTTTTTTTGCAATTTAAGTTTATAGGTTTTCATCTTATTGTAAAATTTTCAACATTTAGTATAACATAATGAAGTAGAATGTCTTCTTGGGCATCATCTTTGTGAAAATATAATAATTTATATAATGCAGAAATACACTAATACACTAAAGATATGATTGTATCAAAATTTGTCTACAATTTTGAAATAGAACATATAAAAACACTTATTTTAATCATGAAATTTGCGCAAACATACTTAAATTCTATTCAGGCAAAAATTTACTTTTGTAGCTCTTGCATTTGTGTACTTGTTTAGGACAATCTCGTTTAATATTCCAGCAGTAGTCTGCCATCATATTTCTGTCCCATTGCACCTGATAACATTCTTCAATCGTCTTCAGATCTTGATGAAAACGTTCTTCCTGCTCACTAACAACTCCAAGATTTTTGGAAAACATATCAAGGTGACTGTTCAGAAAGTGAATCTTAACGCTCATGTTACATACAATGTTGCGGAAAACAAACAGCATCCTGTGAACCAAAACTTCATAGTTTTCTGCTTTTTTGTTGCCAAGGAAGTTCTTTATAACTGCCACAAAAAAACTTGACTGCCACGCTGCTTTCTCCTCCTTATTCATCTTCCTGGAAAATTCTTCATCACGTATGAGGGTTCAAATTTGAGGTCTGTCAAATACACCTGCTTTTATCTCCTCAAAAGACAAGGCAGAAAAAGCAAAAATAATATGTTGGAAGCATTCAATTTCTCTATTCAAAACCTGAACAAATTACTTCATTAAGCCAAGTTTGAGGTGAAGTGCGGGGGGGGGGGGGAATGATACTGTCTTGATTAACTACAGGTTCACTCACAATATTTTGCATCTCTACTCCCAGAGTTTCACGTTTCGGCTACTCCTTCTGTGTCCAGTGTTTCTCCCGAGCTTGGCTGTCCCACCAACACAGAAAGCAAAGATACTTTGTGAAAACTCTCTGTTGTCCTAGCAGGAAATTTACATTGTACGATCCACAAAAATGATCCAGTTATGCTCCTCATACTTCAGAAAGTCGAGGACAATTTTTATGTCATTATAATCTTCTCGCAGATGAGTTGAATAACCAATTGGAACCTCTGCATAAACATTACTGTTCTGTATGAGAACACATTTCAGACTCCATTTAGAGCTGTCAAGAGGTAGCCGCCATTCTCTTGGACTGTAAATGGTACCACCTAGCTGGCTGAGAAGACTACTGATATCATGACAGTAAACAAAGTGTTTGTCTTTGGAAAAAATGTCCACAAATATTATTTCACGCTTCTTGAAATGGAATACTTTAGCTGACCAGTGAAGTACATACTTTTCTTGAAGCCTGGAGGCTAATAACTCAGCTGCTTTCTTTGACAGGCCCAAATATCTTACTAAGTCATTCAATTCAGTATGGCTAAACTGCTGAGGGCTTAATGACTGCTTGGCATCAGAAGAAGATCCTTCAGATTCCACAACCATTTTCTCATGCATCTGATCAAAATATACTTGATCACCATGTTCACTTTCTTTATCCTTAGAAGAAACAAACCCATTGAAAACTAGAACTAGGAGTATCTCAGAGTGTGGGATAAGTTGTATTGCTGAAGGAATGTTAGGATACGCGATAATATGTCGTTTTTCCTTGCCTGATGCCGCTTGTATGGATCAGACAGAAATAACAGTCACTGCTGTGGTCCTTAGGTTCCCACCAAAACATGGGAATACCAAAAGGCATTTCTTTGCGTTTTCCTTTTGTCCAGTCACAAAGCATTTCCTCACAATTATGACACACAATGAGGAGCCCAATTCTTGTCTTGACCGCCAAGGGGAACTAGATAATAGCCAATATATGCACGTGTCACAATTGATGAAATATTGTACCTTTGATGTTGAAGTGTGTAACAGCCACATATATAACAGAAGGTGTCAGGACCATTCTTACATTTACACCTACTCGAAGAAGCCATAATTCAATCTTAAAACAAAATAAGAGGGTGTTTTTTATCAGATAATAATTTTTACATTTAAAAACAACTACAATTATGTAAAAGTGATGTTTGTAAAACACTAATTGCCTTGTGGTTATGTTCTATACAAGAGTCATTGCTCTTTAACTCCAATTTTTTTTTATTAAACTTAATGGGGTGACATTGATAAATCAGGGTACATACGTTTTGAGAAAACATTCCCAGGTTATTTTGACATTTGATTATGTTGCATACCCTTCACCCAAATTCAAATTGTCTTCTGTCACCTTCTATCTGGTTTTCTTTGTGTCCCACCCATACCCCTATCCCCTCTATTCTTTCTCCCCGCCCACCCATATCCACTACACTCTTGCTTGTGTCTCTGAATCTCTTTTTTATGTCTCACTTATGTATGGAATTATATAGTTTTTAGTTTTTTCTGATTTACTAATTTCACTCCGTATAATGTTATCAAGGTCCATCCATGTTGTTGTAAATGATCCTATGTCATCATTTCTTATGGCTGAGTAGTATTCCATAGTATATATGTACCACATCTTCTTTATCCTGTCATCTATTGAAGGCCTTTTTGTTTCCATGTCTTGGCCACTGTGAACAATGCTGCAATGAACATGGGGCTGCATGTGTCTTTACGTACCAATGTTTTTGAGTTATGGGGGTATATACCCAGTAGAGGGATGGCTGGGTCATATGGTAGCTCTATTTTTAATTTTTTGACAAACCACCATATTTTCTTTAATAATGGTTGTACTTCTTTACATTCTCACCAACAGTGGATGAGGTTTACTTTTTCTTCACAGCGTCTCCAACATTTGTTAATACCTGTCTTGTTGATAATAGCTAATCTAACACATGTAAGGTTGTATCTCATTGTAGTTTTCATTTGCATTTCTCTAATAGCTAATGAAGATGAGTATCTTTTTATATATCTGTTGGCCATTTGTATTTTTTCTTGGGAGAAATGTCTTTCATGCCCTCTTCCCATTTTTTAATTGGATTATGTGTTTGTTTGTTTTTTGATTTTTATGAGGTCTTTGTATATTTTGGATATTAGGCCCTTATCTGAGCTGTTGTTTGAAAATGTCATCTCCCATTTCATTGCCTGTCTGTTTGTTTTGTTGTCAGTTTCTCTTGCTGTGCAAAAGCTTCTTAGTGTGATGTAGTCCTATTCATTTAACTTTGCCTTCACTTCCCTTGCCTTTGGAGTCAGATTCATAAAATGCTCTTTGTAACCAAGGTCCATGAGTTTAGTACCTATGTTTTCTTCTATGTAATGTATTGTTTCAGGTCTTATATTTAGGTATTTGATCCATTTTGATTTAATTTTAGTACATGGAGACAAACTGTAGTCAAGTTTCATTCTTTTGCATGTGGCTTTCCAGTTTTCCGAGCACCATTTGTTGAAGAGACATTCTTTTCTCCATTGTATATTGTTGGCCCCTTTATTAAAAATTATTTGACCATATACATGTGGTTTTATTTCTGGGCTTTGTATTTTGTTCCATTGGTCTGAGTATCTATTTTTCTGCCAATACCGTGCTGTTTTGATTGTCATGGCTCTATAATATAATTTGAACTCAGGTATTATAATGCCCCCAGCTTCATTCTTTTTCCTTAGGTTTGCTTTGGCTATTCAGGTATTCTTATAGTTCCAAATAAATCTGATGATTTTTTGTTGCATTTTCTTAAAAAGTGACATTGGAATTTTGGTGGTAATTGCATTAAAATTCTATATTCCTTTGTGTAATATAGTCATTTTGACTATATTTATTCTTCATATCCAGAAACAAGAAATATTTTTTCATTGCATTGTATCTTTTTCGATTTCCCTAATAATGCTTTATAGTTTTCATTATATAGGTCCTTTACATTCTTTGTTATGTTTATTCTTCGGAATTTCACTTTTTTTGTTGCAACCAGGAAGAGAATTATTTTTTTGAGTTCATTTTCTGATGTTTCATTGTTGGCATATAGGAAGGCAATGGACTTCTGAATATTAATTTTGTATCCTGCGAACTTACTGTATTGGTTTATTGTTTCTAGTAGTCTTTTATTGGAGTTTTGGGGGTTTTCAATGTATAGGATCATATCATCTGCAAATAGTAAAACCTTTATTGCTTCTTTCCCAATAGGAATGCCTTTTATTTCTTTTTCTTGTCTGATTGGTCTGGCTAGAACTTCCAGCCCTATGTTGAATAAGCGTGGAGAGAGTGGACAACCTTATCTTGTTCCTGATTTTAGGGGAAAAGCCCTCAGTTCTATGCCATTTAATATGATACTAGCTGATGGGTTATCATAAATGGCCTTTATTGTGTTGAGGTACTTCTTTTATACCCATTTTGTTGAGTGTTTTAAACAAAAAATTGTATTGTATTTTATTGAATGCCTTTTCTGCATCTATTGATTAGATCATATAATTTTTGTCCTTTGTTTTGTTGATATGGTGTATTACATTAACTGTTTTACATATGTTGAACCATCTTTGTGATTCTGGGATAAATCCCACTTGATCATGATGTATTATTTTTTAATGTGTTGTTGTATTCGATTTGCTAGTATTTTGTTTAGTATTTTAGCATCTGTATTCATTAGCGATATTGGTCTGTAGTTTTCTTTTTTTGTGTTGTCCTTGCCAGGTTTCAGTATGATAGTTATGTTGGTCTTATAAAATATGTTTGGAAGTATTGCTTCTTCAAGTTTTTGGAAGACTTTGAGTAGAATAGGAACCAAGTCTTCTTTGAATATTTGGTAGAATTCATTAGGATAGCCGTCTGGTCCTGGACATTTTTTTTTTTTTTTGAGGGAGGAGGTGTTTTAGATAGTTGTTTCTATTTCCTCCCTGCTTATGGGTCTGTTTAGGCTTTTTGCTTCTCCATGATCAGTCTAGAAAGATTGTATTCTTCTAGGAATTTATCCATTTCTTCTAGATTGTTAAATTTGGTTGCATATAGTTTTTCATAGTATTCTATGATAATTTTTTTGTATATCTATGATACCTGTGGTGATTTCTCCTCTTTCATTATGGATTTTGTTTATTTGAGTCCTCTTTTTTCCTTAGTGAGTCTTGCCAAGGGTTTGTCAATTTTGTTGATCTTTTCAAAAAACAGATCTTTGTTTTATTAATTATTTCAATAGTTTTTCTGTTCTTTATTTTGTTTATTTCTACTCTGATTTTATTATTTTCGTTCTTCTGCTGGTTTGGGGTTGCTTTTCATCTTTTTCTAGTTCCTTAAGATGTGAAGTTAAGTGGTTTACTTGGACTCTCTCTTGTTTGTTCATATAGGCCTGTAGTGATATGAACTTCTCCCTTATTACTGCTTTTGCTGCATCCCAGCGATTCTGATATGTTGTATTGTTGTTTTCGTTTGTCTGTATGTAACTTTTGATCTCTGCGCTTATTTCTTCTTTGATCCACTCAATTTTAAAAAGTATGTTGTTTAGTTTCTACATTTTTATGGGTTTGTTTACCTCTTTTTTGCAGTTGAATTCTACTTTCAAGACCTTATGATCAGAGAATATCCTTGATATGATATCAGTCTTTCTGAATTAGTTGATGTTATTTTTGTGGCCCAACATATGATCAATTCTTGAGAATGTTCCATGTACACTAGAGAAAAATGTTTACTCTGGCACTTTGGGATGAAATGTCCTGTAGATGTGTATTATATCCAGTTGTTCTAGTGTTTCATTTAAGGCCAATATTTCTTTATTGATTTTTTGTTTGGATGAACAATCTAGAGCCATCAGTGGTGTATTGAGGTCTCCAAGTATGATTGTATTTCGTCAGTTTTTGTTTCTTGGTCAGTCAGTAGCTGTCTTATATATTTTGGTTTGGTGTATATATATTAAGAATTGTTATGTCTTCTTAATTCAATGTCCCCTTTGTCATTATAAAATGATTGTTTTTGTCTCTGATTATCTTTGCTCTCTTGTAGTCAGCATTATTAGATATGAGTATTGCTACACCTGCTTTTTCTTAGATATTATTTTTTTGGTGTATTGTTTTCCAGCCTTTCACTTTGAATTTATTATTATCCTTGTAGCTTCGATGTCTTTATTGTAGGCAGCATACATTTGGATTTTCTTTTTTAATTCATTCTGCTACTCTGTGTCTTTTTATTGGTGAATTCAATTCATTTACATTTAGTATAATTATTGACATTTCAGGTTTTCTATTGACATTTTATATATTACTTTTTGATAGTTTTGCATCTTGTTTGATTCTTCTCTTTTGTTTTTGGTTGTAATCCATACTTCTTTTCTCTGTTACTTCATTTTTCAAGCCATGTGCTTCTGTGGTGGTTTTTTCAGGGGTGGTTACAATTAAGTAATGGAAAGGATACCTATCATGTTCATTGTGGTACATTATCTCATGAGTGCTTCTGCACTCCATCCTCCTTTCCTACTGTTAATCTTTGTCCTCTCCCCTTTTTTGTTTTTGTTGTCACAAATTAAATTTGATTTTAATGTGTTCTTCATGAAGCTTTTACTTTTGGTTTGGTTTTGTTTTGTTCTTTATATATGGTTGGAAAACCCACTTTAGTATTTCCTGAAGTGGGGGTTTTCTGGTAATAAATTCCCTCATCTTATTTGTATTTGTGAATGTTTTTATTTTTTCTTCTTATTTGAAGGATGGATTTGATGGGTATGGTATTCTTGGCTGGAAGTTCCTCTCATTCAGAACTTTAAATATTAGAGTCTACTCTCTTCTAGCTTGTAGAGTTTCTTCTGAGAAATCTGATGATAATCTTATGGTCCTTTTTTATATGTTGTATTCTTTTTTTTCCTGGCTGCCTTGAGATTTTTTTTCTTGTCATTTGTTTGTGCCAATTTTATTATAATGTACCTTAGAGTAGGGTTTTTAAGGTTAAGATAACCCAGTGTTTTGGTTGCTTCTAAAATTTGAGGCTTTAGTTCTTTTCACAAGCTTTGGAAGTTCTCGTCTATTATTTGTTTAAATATGTTCTCCACTTTATTTTTATTCTCTCCTCCTGATATACCTATTATTCTTATGTTGCTCTTTTTGATGAAGTCAGACAATTCCTATAGGGATTTCTCATTTTTTAAATTTTGAGTCGCTCTCATCTTCTTTCTGTAGTATTTCTAGTTACCTGTCTTCTATATTACTAATCCTCTCCTCTCTCTGGCATGTTCTATTAGCTAAGCTTGTTATTTTTCAGTTCATGAATTGAGTTTTTCATCTCTGTTTGATTGGTTTTCTTAGTTTTAATTTTTGTCATGATGTATTCTTTCTGTTTGTTGAATTGCTTTTTGAGCTCCCTAAATTCCTTTTCTGTGCTTTCTTGTATATGCCTGAGTATTTTTAGGATTCCAATTTTAAATTTTTTGTCATTTAACTCCAAGGTCTCCAAGCTATTTAAATTTTTTTATAGATTTTTTTCCTCATCTATCTAAGCTACATCTCTGTCTTTTGTGTCCATAATATTTGTTTCTTTTTCCTTAATGGCATTTGAGAGTGATATTGTTAATAACAATAATAGAAGTTGATAAATAATAAAATAATAAAGAGAAAAATAAAAAAGTAAAAAAGAAAAATAACTTTTTGAGAAAATACAGTGAGAAATTGAAAATTATATTGTGCTAAATGAAACAAAAACTACATAGAACGAAGGGCCTGAGTTGGGGAGAAGTAACAAGGAGTCAAATAATGAGGTAAGAGCCCACAAAATGCTTCAAGAAAATAATCTGGATCAAGAATAAAATAACTTGTTTTTGAAATGACAGTCAATTGAGAAATATAGTGAAAGAGAAAAGAAGAAAATAAAAGAAAAAGAAAAAAAGGTAAAATATACAGTGAAAGATGCAATTTCTATTGTATTAATTGGAACAAAAGCTACATAGAATGAAGAGCTGGAGTTGGGGCAAATGCTATTGAGATAAAGAGCAAACTAAGAAGCACACAAAATTCCACAAAGAAAAAATTTAAATCCAAAATAAAATAATGTTTTTTTAAGTGAAGATCAAATGAGAAGAAAAGAGGGAATGTGAAAGAGAAAAGGAGAAACCAAAAGAGAGGAAGAAAAAAAGGAGAAAAGAGAAAAAAAGGAGTGAGCTAAGGTTTTTTGGAATGTAACCCTTATATATAAAGAAAAAAAATGGTAAATGTAACACCTATGGGTAGTGAAGTTCAAAATGAAAAAAAAAAAGAATAAAATGGGAAGAGGATAAAAGGACCAAGGTGGAAGAAAAAAGATACAAAAAGGGAAAGGAAAAAAATATATACATAAAATTATAAAGACTGCAGATTTTTCTCTGATTTTGACAGGCTATCTTCTTCCTTTTTCTTCTTTATTTCTCTTTTTGGCCGGTGACACTGTACCCCAGGTTCTGCCCCTGTTGCACTCTTAGGTAGAGATTTGTTGTTGATGTGTTGTTATGGCAATGATATAAACTAGGACTTAGTCCCATTGGTAGGAAAGGATTGTTAATGTTTGCAGGCTCTGACAATGGAGAGTCCATTTTCTCAGAACCTTTTCCCCAGTCTCTCTTTCCTGAACCAGCAGTCTGGGGACCCAGCTGTGAATTTGCCCCAGCCACTGCCTGGAGAGCAAGATGCTCAAAGAACTGCCCAAACCCTCTCTATCCCCACTCAACGCAGGGTTCTGGGTAAAGCCTTGTCAGCCCGAGCCTTCAGCATAATCAGGCAGAGCTGGGAGCCAATTACTCCTCAGGTGTCTTTCTTTGAGCCTCCAGGTATGTCTAGTATACCTCAGCACTCCACAGGACCACTCTCCCCAGGTTGTTTGCAGTTTGTAACCTGTCTTGGCTGGCAGGAAGATGTCCCAGTCACTGCCTGCAGAATAGGAGGTCTTCATAGCTGCCAAGTCCCTCTTCCAGGTCCTTTTAAAGCACAGCCCTGGGTATAAAAGCTCTGCCTACCAGAGCCACCAGCTTAAGCAGGCAGGGGGGTGAGCTGACTTCTGGTCAGTGTTCTTTCTAAAGTTTCCTGGGTATGTCTAGTTAAATTTTCCTTAGTGGTTTGTGGGTCTGCTCTTCACAGGCTTCTCCCTTGTAGAGAAGCCCTACAGTCCAGCCCACCCAATTTCTGCAGTGTTCTCTGAGGTCTGTTCCATAGGATGTGTTTTTTACCCTGTGTCGGCTGGCAGAAAGTTGCCTCAGCCACTGCCTGCTGAGTGAGAGGCCCTACGAACTATCAAGTTCCTCCTCTGGGTTCTCTTAATTCATAGACCTGGGAAGGAAAACCTTGTCAACCAGAGCCACAGACAGTGTAAGCCAGCCAGGCAGTGAGTAGACTGCAGGTTAGGTTTCTTTCAGTGATCCATGGGTCTGCTCTCCACAGACTATCTGCAAGCTGCCTGCGTACCCTTCCCCCAGCACTTCTGTAGTCTTCTTGTTAGTCTGTATGGCTGGGGTGGTGCCCTGCCCAGAGAGGTCTGGGAATAGGGAAGCCAGCTTTCATGTACTCCCCACAGGCTATTGTTTGGGGAGCAGGGATTATACAGAGGCTCTGGCTGCAGCCCACACAGAAGGCCTCTGCTGACAATCTTCAGCCCATCCCTTCCATCTGGGAACGCAGGCACCCACGCCCGAGGCGCTAGGAGAAAACACTCATACACTGCCCATGCTTACTAATCTGAAGACTGGGGGTAAATAAAGCCCACCCCACAGGCAAGCCTCTCACCCACCTCTGCCGGGTTTTCTTCTGGTGTTAGCTCCTCATAGGTTGAGCCACGAGCCACGGGCACACTCTCTCCTCAGCTTGAATATCTACTAGCCCTCTCTTCCTCTCATTTCCAAGTGAAAAAAAGTTTCCTCGGGTCAGTGAGGGAGGTGAAATACTCCATTATTCATTCTATTTCCTTTAGGGAGGCTTCTCAGCCACCTTTTCACCCAATCATACCTTTGTTTGATGTATGTGTATTTCAGATGCTTCTGGGATTTGTTTTTCTGTTTCCAGTTGTTGAATTTGTTGAAATTTCAGGAACAGGTATTGGGAGACCTCCTCATGGCACCATTTCTCTGATGCCTTTAACTGCAATTTAAAAACCAATGCATGCCTTTAACTCTAACAAAAAGAAATTTAAATTGCATAAAAACTAGAGCATGCACCAAAAAATGGATTTCATATTTGGAATCAGTGATGCTGATATATATAGAAAAAGTTCTAAAACCTTATGCAACAGAAAATAAAAAAAAATTTGTTCCCCAGTGTTATTTATCTTCTAGAGGAAGTGTCAAAGTTTTATGGCTATGTAAAGATGCTGCTAACATAGGTTAAAATGCCTTCCCATGAGTGTTTTTGAGGCTTAATATTAAAGTGTGGTAGTATTACTCCACAAAAATAAAATAAAATGTACTGCTACTGCTGAGAACTTAAGGGCTGCAATGTATCCAATTGAAACCAAAAGGAATTATGCCTCATGGACAGACCTTGTCACTGAAGTGACAACTTGCATGTATTTGTTTAAATGAATAAACAAATTACTCAACTACTGTGGACTGCTTAGGATGCATGATTATTCTGGACCCTGTCAGAAACTATAAGTACTTTCCATAAGTCAAAACATTGAGGGGGGGGAGCAAGATGGCGACGGAGTAGGCGGACATACCAACTTCCAACTCCCAGAACCAAAGTGGATTACAACTCAAGAACCACCACCTGGATAAACCAACTTTGAACAAAACTAAGTGGACTCTTCAACCAAGGAACACAGAAGAAGCCACATTGAGACTGGTAGGAATAGCAAAACTGCGAAAAGGGCTGCCAAGCACTTCGGAGCAAACGGCAGCCCGGATAAACCCACGTGGTGGGAGGAGAGTTTGGCAGAGAGGGAGGGACCTGGGTCCCAGGAACAAAACCGCAGCCTGCAGTCCTAGAGCCTAGAAGAGGCGTTTGGACAGTTTTGAGCTGTGAAACAAGCGAGGGAGCTCCCAGGCTTACAGTGTGGAGTATTAGGCCCCTTCCTACTCTGCTGAGGGCTGCTTGGGGTTTTGGGGCGGAGGAGGCTGAAAGGCGGTTCTGTCGGCGTGGGCAGAGGCCAAGCTGGTGGGAGATCGGTCTAGCCCAGAGGGTCAGAGGGGACCGCGAAAGCGGTCCAGAAGCTGCGGGCCCGCCTTTAATCCCACTTACGGGAACAAAGCGGGAGGCCAGGAATGGGCAGGCCCTGTGCAAGCCGGCCCTGACAGCGGGGACCGGGCTAGAACCAGGGACGGGCAGGGGCTGTGGCTGAGCTGACGCTACCAGTCCCTCACCCCCCCACCCCACCCCCCGCCGGAGAAACCGCGGTTGGCCAGTATACGTGCGCAAGCGGGCTCCGAGCGCGGGAACGGGGTGGACCCCAAGACAAGTGGAGGCTCGCAGCTGAGCCCACGCTACTATCCCCATCCGGCCGGAGAAACCCCAGATAGCATTCATACGTGAACGAGCGGGCTCCGAACGCGGGGGCGGGGTAGAGTCCAGGACAAGCGGAAGTACGCAGCTCAGCGGAAGCCAGCAAACACGCTCGCCCCAATAAACCTTGGTTTCCAACCCTGCGCAGAAGGGCCCTGGCCTCGAGGGCGGGGCTAAAGCTCCAGACAGGTAAACGCTCACAGCTGAGAGCACGTCAAAAGCCCCGCCTAAGCCGCGGAACTGTAGCGAGCAGGCTCCAACTGCTGGTTCTGGGCGGAAGTCCGGAAATAGGCTGGGTCCACAGCTGAGGAAAGGTGCTCACCTCTACCCTTGGTGCTAATCTTGTGGCTTCAGTCACAGCCCCTCCCACAGAGGAGAGGCAGAAATCATAGCAAAAGCCACAGTGGGCCGGCGCTGGCAATGCTCATACCCAACCACCCTAGGCACTGGCAGAGGGGGTGGGAAGACTGCAGATAGACCACACCTAGACTACACAAAGGCAACACCTACTAGACTCCAGTGGCCACAACTTGCTTATACACAGAAAAAATGGGCAGGCAGAGGAATGCAAACCAAATGAATCAAGAGAAATCCCCAGAGAAGGACCTGAATGAACCAGATATAACCAAATTACCAGAGCAGAATTTAGAATAATGATAGTTAGGATGTTCAAAAAAAATAAAGCAACAATGGATAGTCATTATGAACACCTAAATAAAGAGATAACAAGTATAAAAAATGAAATTGAAATAATAAAAAAGAATCAGACAGAAATGACAAATACAGTATCAGAACTGAAGACCACAATGGAAGGAATTAAAAGCAGGATGGATGACGCTGAGGATCGAATAAGCGACTTAGAGGACACAATAAACAAAGGCAGAGAAGCAGAGAAGAAAAAGGAAAAGAGACTTAAAAAATGTGAGGAAACTCTAAGGGAGCTTTGTGACAACATGAAGAGAAACAACATTCGCATCATAGGGGTGCCTGAAGAAGAGGAGAGAGGACAGGAAATGGAAACTTTGTTCAATCAAATTATAGCAGAAAACTTTCCTAAATTAAGGCTGGGAAACACTCCACACATTCAAGAAGCACACAGAACTCCATTAAGGAGAAACCCAAAAAGATCTACACTAAGACACATCATAGTTAAAATACCAAAGCTAATGGATAAAGAAAAAATTTTAAAAGCTGCTAGAGAAAAAAAGACTATCACCTACAAAGGAGCCCCCATAAGGATGACATCGGACTTCTCAACAGAAACACTTGAGGCCAGAAGGGAATGGCAAGAAATAATCAAAGTAATGCAGAACAAGAACCTACAACCAAGACTACTTTATCCAGCAAGGCTAACATTTAAAATTGAAGGAGAAATAAAGAGCTTCCCAGAAAAAGAAAGCCTGAAGGAATTCATAAAAACCAAACCAATTCTGCAAGAGATACTAAGGGGCCTCTTGTGAACAGTTTAAAGGGAGGAATGAATAGAGCAAAAGAAGAATACAGCTTTAAAGAATAAAATGGCAATAAACAACTACATATCAATAATAATCTTAAATGTAAATGGATTAAATGATCCAATCAAAAGACATAGGGTAGCTGCATGGATAAAGAAACAGGACCCATACATATGCTGTCTACAAGAGACACACCTTAAAACAAAAGATGCTCATAGACTGAAGGTAAAAGGATGGAAAAAAATATTTCATGCAAATGGAAATGAAAAAGAAGCAGGGGTAGCAATACTTATATCAGACAAAATGGACTTTAAAACAAAGGCTGTAGTAAGAGATAAAGAAGGACACTACATAATGATAAAGGGAACAATTCAACAGGAAGATATAACTATTGTAAATATCTATGCACCAATTATAGGAGCCACAACATACATAAAGCAGACTTTGATGGATATAAAGGGCGACATTAACAGCAATACTATCAGAGTAGGGGATTTCAATACCCCTCTAACAACACTGGATAGATCCTCAAGAAAGAAAATTAATAAAGAAACAGCAGACTTAAAGGATACACTAGATCAACTTGATTTAATAGATATCTTCAGAACTTTTCACCCTAAAGCAGTAGAATATACATTCTTCTCAAGCGCTCATGGTACGTTTTCTAGGATAGACCACATGTTAGGACACAAAAATGGTCTCAATAAATTTAAGAAGATTGAAATCATATCAAGCATTTTCTCTGATCTCAATGCCATGAAACTAGAAATTAACCACAAAAGAAAAAAGGAAAAATACTCAAACACTTGGAAACTAAATAGCATGTTATTAAATAATGAATGGATTAACAATGAGATCAAAGAAGAAATAAAAAAGTTTCTAGAAACTAATGATAATGAGCATACATCAACTCAAAATTTATGGGACACAGAAAAAGCAGTTCTGAGAGGGAAGTTTATTGCACTACAGGCATATAATAAGAAGCTAGAAAGAGCTCAAATAAGCCACCTGACCCTGCATCTAAAAGAACTAGAAAAACAACAACAAATAAAACCCAAGACAAGTAGAAGGAAGAAACTAATAAAAGTCCGAGCAGAAATAAATGACATAGAGGCTAAGGAAACAATACAGAGGATCAATGAAACCAGAAGCTGGTTCTTTGAGAAGGTAAACCAGATTGATGAACCTTTAACTAGACTCACCAAGAAAAAAAGAGAGAGGACTCAAATAAATAAAATTAGAAAGGACAGTGGGGAAATAACAACTGACACAACAGAAATACAAAGCATTGTAAGAAAATACTATGAAGAACTACATGCCAAAAAATTAGACAATCTTGGTGAAATGGACAAATTTCTTGAATCATATAACCTTCCAAAAATCAATCTGGAAGAATCAGAACACCTAAACAGACCAATTACAGCGAATGAGATCGAAACAGTTATCAAAAAACTCCCAAAAAAGAAAAGTCCTGGGCCTGATGGCTTCACAAGTGAATTCTATCAAAAATTCAAAGAAGAACTAACTCCTATTCTCCTCAAGCTATTTCAAAAAATTCAAGAGGAAGGAAGACTTCCAAACTCCTTTTATGAGGCGAGCATAATTCTGATCCCAAAACCGGGAAAAGACAATACAAAGAAAGAAAATTATTGGCCTATATCCCTGATGAATTTAGACGCTAAAATTCTCAACAAAATATTAGCCAACCGGATCCAGCAATATATGAAAAAAATCATACACCACGATCAAGTGGGATTTATTCTGGAGAGGCAAGGCTGGTTCAATATTGGCAAATCAATCAATGTGATTCACCACATAAACAAAAGGAAGGACAAAAATCACATGATAATTTCAATAGATGCAGAAAAGGCATTTGATAAAATCCAGCACCCATTCATGCTCAAAACTCTCAGTAAAGTGAGAATACAGGGATCATTCCTTAACATGATAAAGTCCACCTACGATAAACCGACAGCAAACATCATACTAAATGGACAAAGATTAAAAGCAATCCCCTTAAGATCAGGAACCAGGCAGGGTTGCCCACTTTCACCACTCTTATTCAACATAGTTCTGGAAGTCCTAGCTACAGCAATCAGACAAGAAGAAGAAATAAAAGGCATCCAAATTGGAAAAGAAGAAGTAAAACTGTCATTATTTGCAGATGATATGGTATTGTATATTGAAAACCCTAAAGTCTCAGTCAAAAAACTACTGGACCTTATAAATGATTTCAGCAAGGTGGCAGGATATAAAATTAATACTCAGAAATCAGAGGCATTTCTATACACCAACAATGAAATATCAGCAAAAGAAATTAAGGAAACAATCCCCTTCACTATTGCAGCCAAAAAAATAAAGTACCTAGGAGTAAATTTAACCAAGGAGGTTAAGGACTTGTACTCAGAAAATTATAGAACATTGATAAAACAAATTAAGGAAGATACAAGCAAGTGGAAGCACATACCGTGCTCATGGCTAGGAAGAATAAACATCATTAAAATGTCTATATTACCCAAAGCAATTTATAAATTCAATGCAATACCAATTAAAATACCAATGACATACTTCAAAGATATAGAACACATATTCCAAAAATTTATATGGAACCAAAAAAGAACACGAATAGCCTCAGCAAACTTAAAAAGAAAAAATAAAGCAGGAGATATCACTCTTCCTGATATCAAGGTTTTCTACAAGGCCATTATACTCAAGACAGCCTGGTACTGGCATAAGAACAGGCACATAGATCAATGGAACAGAACAGAGGACCCAGAAATAAACCCACAGCTTTATGGACAACTGATATTTGACAAAGGAGGAAAGAACATACAATGGAGTAAAGATAGCCTCTTTAACAAATGGTGTTGGGAAAATTGGACATCTACCTGCAAAAAAATGAAACTAGACCATCAACTTACACCATTCACAAAAGCAAACTCAAAATGGATAAAAGACTTAAATGTAAGCCGTGAAACCATAAGCATCTTAGAAGAAAACATAAGCAGCAAGCTCTCCAACATCTGAAGCAGCGGTATATTTGCCGATTTATCTTCATGGGCAACTGAAATAAAAGGCAAGATAAACAAATGGGACTATATCAAACTAAAAAGTTTTTGCACAGCTAAAGACAATAGGAATAGAATAAAAAGACAAACCACACAATGGGAGAACATATTCGACAGCACATCTGATAAGGGGTTAATAACTAAAATTTATAAAGAACTTATAAAACTCAACACCAGGAAGACAAACAACCCAATCAAAAAATGGGCAAAAGAAATGAATAGAAATTTTTCCAAAGAGGACATACAGATGGCCAATAGGCATATGAAAAAATGCTCAATATCACTAATCATTAGAGAAATGCAAATTAAAACCACAATGAGATATCACCTCACACCAGTCAGAATGGCACTTATCAGCAAAACAACACAGAATAAGTGCTGGCGAGGATGTGGAGAAAAGGGAACCCTTCTGCACTGCTGGTGGAAATGCAGACTGGTGCAGCCACTGTGGAAAACAGTTTGGAGATTCCTCAGAAAATTAAAAATCGAACTGCCTTTGACCCAGCTATCCCACTTTTAGGAATATACCCTAAGAACACCATAGCACTGTTCGAAATGAAGAAATGCGCCCCCATGTTCGTGGCAGCATTGTTCACAATAGGGAAGATCTGGAAACAGCCCAATTGTCTGTCAGAAGACGAGTGGATTAAAAAGCTTTGGTACATATATACTATGGAATACTACTCAGCCATAAGAAACGATGACATCGGATCATTTATAACAAAATGGATGTACCTTGATAACATTATACGGAGTAAAATAAGTAAATCAGAAAAAAAGAAAAACTGAGAACAGCACGATTACATATATAGGTGGGACATGAAAGTGAGAATATGAGACATGGACAAGAGAGTGGTGGTTATGGGATGGGGGGAGGGAGGGAAGAGTGGGATAGGGAGGAGGGGAGGGACGCAGGGAAAACCAGATTGAAGGTGACAGAGGACAATTTGACTTTTGGTGATGGGTATGCAACACAGTTGAATGATAAGATAACCTGGAGATGTTTTCATTGTACATATGTACCCTGATTTATTGATGTCACCCCATTAGAATTAATAATAATAAAATATATATATAAAAAAAACATTTTGATTACTAATTGTTAGAGAAAGACACTACTTTTTTTGGACTGGTTTATTAGTAGGAGAAATATCAGGGAGTTTTTGTAAAGCCAGTAGTCACGGGCCACCATCAAAGCCGCCTGTCCCGTGCAGGTTTGCATTTGATTCGAACAGACAGTAATGAAACAACTGAGCCAAGACCCGGTGGGCCATTAGCTTTAATCCTAGCTTGTACCTTGTGGGCAAGAAATATACACAGTGGGAAAACATTTCCCTTTTCATTCAGGACTCCCAAAGCCACTGATTTACCTGAGTTTCCCAGAATCAAATATTTCTACCTCACCAGCCTTATTTACCTCTGTTCCCCATCTCCTTCTCTCTACACAAACTCTGCACAAATTGGCTTCTCCTTCAGCACTCCACCATTTTGGCTGCTTCTCTTCTTCTCCATGTGGCCTTTCTCTGCTTTCTCTAATGCTAATCTCAGAAACCGAGAGCAAGCAAGCTCCTGGTCTGCCCCATTTTATAGTGTAGAAATCAAAACCTTTAATCCAACATACAAACAAGGAAATCTCTGAGACAAAGTCACTTAGGGTGGGAAAGGCTTAGTCTTAAAACTAAGCCTTAGGCTATAATGACCCATCCAGCTTACAGCCTGTCCCCCACACCCAATGAAAACTATAAGTGAGTAAACATATATATCATATTTACAAACTTATTAGACCAACAGTTTTACATTTGGTTGATCTGCAATGACTGATTTAGTTAGGAAAAAGTTTCTAACATTTGCTGTCTAATCACAAACTAAATGACAAAGATGAGAACCAGTTAGAGGTAAAGAAAAAAAAAGCCTGAATCTGTCATCAGACACTCAGTCCAGGTCCAGATTCTAGGCCATCCTGGACCTCCATTTCTTTACATGTACAGTGAACTGTTCAGACAAAATTAACTCTAAAGCCTTTCTAGTCTTTAGAATACTTGAGGGTGAAAGCTGCCAATATGCCACTTGCTAATGTTAAAGTTTCTGGGTGACAGGAAGTCATTTGGTGCCATAAGTTGCCCAAAGACTGAACATCTGCTTTTTTTTTTTTTTTACAGGGACAGAGAGAGGGATAGATAGGGACAGACAGACAGCAACAGAGAGGGGTGAGAAGCATCAATCATTAGTTTTTGGTTGCCATTGCAACACCTTAGTTGTTCATTAATTGCTTTCTCACATGTGCCTTGACCGCGGGCCTTCAGCAGACCGAGCAACCCCTTGCTGGAACTAGTGACCTTGGGTCCAAGATGGCAAGCTTTTTGCTCAAGCCAGATGGGCCCGCGCTCAAGCTGGTGAGCTCGGGGTCTCGAACCTGAGTCTTCTGCATCTAGAGTCCGACGCTCTATCCACTGCACCACCGCCTGGTCAGGCTGAACATCTGCTTTTAAAGCTGGCTCAACCGTTCATTCACAAACTTTAGTCTTTAACAAGATTTCAAAATTTTAATTTTTAGTGATATGATTTCCTTTGTACCATGGGGTTCTTGAAAGCCATAATTGTAAATTATTTTATATTAAGCCACTATGGGTTTCCAGTTTTAATTTACTATCATAGAAAACAATGGCTATCATTCTTATTCTCTATTGGTAACAATTATTCTCTATTGCATAATATAGCAGGTTTCAATAAAGATAAATAAATATACATATTGAATGGCCTACACACATTTGATCTTCTAATCAGAAGAAAATACAAACATCTTTAGTTAAAGTACTATGAGAGTGTTTTTGAAAAAGTCATGATTTAAAAAGAGAAAAAGTTCTATGCTATTTTAAAAAAAGATATCAGCCCCCGGCCAGTGACTCAGTGGATAGAGCATCCGCCCAGCATGTGGACTTCCCGGGTTTAATTGCCAGTCATGTCACACAGGAGAAGTAACCATCTGCTCTCTTTCTCTCCTCATTCTCTCTCTCTTTTCCTCTCACAGCCAGTGACTCACTGGTTCCAGCATGGCCCCGGGCACTGAGGATAGCTTGGTTGGTCTAATGGTGTCAGCCTCAGGTGCTAAAATAGCTTGGTACTCTAGCATTGGCCCCAGACGGGGTTGCCAGGTGGATCCCGGACAGGGTGCATGCAGGAGTCTGCCTTACTATCTCTGCTGCTCTCACTTATGAGAGAGAGAAAGAGAGAGAGAGAGAGAGATTTTTAGGATGGCAAGGAAGGATTTGGTGAGGTAGTTGTCTGAGATTGAATATCTGTTTTAGTCTTTTAAACTACATCATTTAAGACTACAGTTTATATACAACAGGCTCTAGAATACATTTGTCAAGATTTAAATCAAGGGGAATAAATAAAGCACTTAATTCTTCAGCTTCTCAAAAGGCCAGTTAAAAGCTGCTACTTCGCTCTTTATCTAACAGTTACATGAATAAAATTTTTAAAGTTCTCTTGGAAGAGATTAAATCAGCAACTGGTACAATGAAATTGTTGTGAAAAATAAGTGAAGAGAAATTAAGCATTAAAATAAAAGTATAAATTTGAATGACTAAGATAGACCAGGCATAATGAAAAATAAAAGGCTTAAATCCTTCCTTTACAAGGCAGACTCTAAATAAAAATCTTGGAAAATAATCATGGTTGAAAATAAAAAATATAATATTTTATTCTTTATGAGAAACTTTTCAAAAGAAAAATTTCACAAAAAAATATCACATACAAGGTTCCAGAGTGAGACTCTTTCTCTTATATCTCCCCCAAAACCCCAGGGTAATTAATATTGACATCAATATTATTTGTAGTAATAGCTTCATTCCCTGGAAAATCTTTGAGAGTGTCAACAATGCTTTTTGTTATAGACCTGTTCTCAGAAACTAACACAGTTTCTAGAATGTAATCTGAATTCAGAATTATTTGTTGAGTAAATATGTTAATGAATTGATAATTATATTTTGTTAATTAGACAACCATTTAATCAAATAAGGTGGGGATTCCTAAAACTGATCCTTGTGACACTGAGGGATGACTGTATCCTGGCTCACTACCTAGCTGACATGCTCCATTAAGGCAAACACAGGTTCTCCTAGAATTCAACCTCAGCTTATATACATTGTTTTACATTATTAATAATTATCATTAGCAGCCTTTTTCATTTTACCAACACCTGAATTCCCTTCCCTCTTCTACAAGAGAACATTACCCCCACAATCTTTGCTCCATTTTTCTGATTTTGCTTCATGCGCTAGTTTGTAAAAGGACATATTTCTTCTGCTAATCAGTTCACAAACCATTCTAATTGAGATAAGTAATCAGAGAATTGTTTTAAATAATATTTATTTCCACCAAAATATTCCACTAAAGTTAAAGGAAGGTAACTGGCAACCATGGGGTCCAAAATAGTGAGAGATAATTAAACACACACACACACACACACACACACACACACACACACACACACACATATTGAAAAAATGCAGTGATTTTCAAAGCAATAAATAAAGATAACTTTTATTAGCACAGAGTCCTAGGACCTGGAGTAGGAATAAATAGGATAAATTGGGTTTGCAACACATTAGTGACTTGACAAGACAAAATGCTTGATATAATATACGAGTAAAAATGACTACAGGCCCTGGCGGTTGGCTCAGCAGTAGAGCATCGACCTGGCTTATCGAAGTCCCAGATTCGATTCCTGGTCAGGGCACACAGGAGAAGTCACCATCTACTTCTCTCCCCCTTCCCCTTCTCTCTTTCTCTTCCCCTCCAACAGCCATGGTTGGATTGATTCAAGCACGTTGACCCAGGGCACTGAAGATGGCTCTGTGAGGCCTCTACCTCAGGTGCTAAAAATAGCTCAGTTTTGAGCATAGCCCAGATGGGCAAAGCACTGGCCCCAGACGGAGGTTGCCAGACTGATCCCCGTCCAGGCACTTGCAGAAGTTGGTCTCTGTATCTCCCCTCCTCTCACTTAAACAAACAAGAATAGAAAGAATGACTACAAAGTTGCTATCTTGAAAGATTCAGTGGATGAGGACACCATTAATAAAAAAATCCTTTTTTTTTTTTAAGTATAGCTTTGAGAAAGAAGGTCATGGCTTCTCTCTGGTCATCTTAAATTTGAAGAACCCACAGAGCACTCAGAATGACAAACCTAGTAAGTAGATGAAAGGGATTCAGTTTAAATAATGTAACTAATCTGGTCACATTTTGGACTGGTTTGACTGAGTACCAGCTAGTGATAAGAAGTGACAGCTAAAATAACAAGAAATGACTGGATCTTATGATTGATTAAATCAGGGAGGAGGGATAAACAACTTTATCACTGTTGAACAACTAACTGTTATTTTAATGTCTATTTCAGGTTCTCAATAAAAATAAATTATGACCATGTCTTATTGACATGGGTGTAATATTAAAAGAGAAGCCAGATTATAATGATACTACTGCATGGTTTCTCTTCTTAATATGTTCAAAATCTTTAACATCTCAGTCATAAATTACCAAAATAGCAAAGCTAAGAATGTAAAAATAAATTCAGCTGAGTTAACTAGTATCTGCCCACTTTTAAATTTTATAAGATTCCTGTTATATGTAAGCAACACTTTCCACATACTGAGTCTTTTAGGAGTCCTCTATCACATCCATTCTGGCACCAGGGTAGCAATGTTATGGATCATCAAGACAGGTTAACTAAAGAGGTAGATCACTTTTGTCAAAGAAAAAAATTTAAAGAGTAAAAATCATAACTTTTACCCTATACAGGAAAAATGGCACTGTTGATGATTTAAGATGGTGCTATTCAGCCAGAATAATTATAAAGAATACACCATTGTGGAATATTATTCCATAAGTCTGTAAATTTTCTGTCGCTTTTTCTATTTCAGCTCATCTTACACATCAGAAGACTCGCATCATCCATAAAATGGAACATGTTACATATAGCAGTTATATAAAAAGAGATCTTTTATATTAAATCACCTCATAGAGTGCTGTTCAAATTTAAGGGACTAGTAGTTATTGCAACCTATCACAGAACTAGTGCAGAGGACTCTTAGATTTAGAGTCAAACATTTTTACTCTTTTGCTGGTCTCTTGGAAATAGTACAACTAAATTTAGAATTATTATAATTGCTCTAGAGTTACTGGATTTAATTCTTGCCTCAAAAAGGAACACTAATAAAATAGAGTAATTATAACAATATAGTGTAATTAAAGTTATGTGCAACATACAGATGATGTATTATAGAAGTTTACTCCTGAAACCTATATAATTCTAAAACAAATGTCACCCAGTAAATTAAATAAAAACTAAAATAATTTATGTGAATGTGGCATTATTAAGTAAAATAAGGACTACTTGAATACAAGCACTGTGATACCTCAACAGTCCATCTGATAGCCAACTGAGAGGACTAATAAGTGACTAACAGACAAGGAGTGTCTACAGCATGAGTACACTAGACAAAAGAGGTGATTTATACCTGGATAGGGGGGATAAAGTGGGATGGCATCAGATTTCATCATGCCACTCAGAACAGTGCACATTTTAAAACTTATAAATTGCTTATTTCTTGAAATTTTCATTTAATATTTTTGGACTGCAGTTGACTATATGTAACTGAAACTACAGAAAGTGAAATCATGGATAAGAGGGGACTACTGTATTTAAGGTAAACTGGAACTTTGTGTCCAAGGATTATTTTATCTGCTGAGTTCTTAGTTAAGAATAGAGCATAGGAGACAATTTGCACAAGCTTTGGAATGAAAGCATGAAGTAGCAACCATATTTCTTGCTATGATGGTCTATGGAGCACTAAGTGCTACTGCAGGTCACATATGTTGCTGTTGTGATATGACTCATCTGGTTGGCTGGGGAAGCACCCAGGTGCAGCTCCTTGCACCCTTTCTGCTCTCCCCCTGCAGCTTGATCTACACCTGGGGCTGGTGTATACTGAGCTCCATAAAGAATGGTTTCAGCTTCTCCTGTAGGTCACTTCCATCATCCAGTTTGGAGGCTCAGAGATGTTAAGAGAGGCAGCTGGGTTCCAATAGGTCCTTGCAGAATGCACCTCAGCCTTAGGAGCTCCAATTTGTTCAAGTACCTCCCCTTCGTACCATCTTGCCTTCATGACTGCCTGCCCTGGGGGATCAGGCTCCAGCACCAGACACTGAAGCAACAGCCTTACAGACCACTCAGCTGGCTCCCACTCCCAGTGAGTCTGCTTTCCCGATTCAACATTGAACGCTACACACTGCAATTATCTTCATTATGACTTTTCCTATTTGCTTACTTCATTCTTTCCCCTACTCTCTGTCTCTCGGAAGCTGATCTAACCTTACACAAATAGTTCAAGATCCACCCTTTGCAAGAAGACTTTACTTATATTTATGGTAAAATGAACAACTTTCTCCTGCCCACTCCCTAAGTAATTTTGTTGTATCTCTTCAAACACTTAATGCATCCTGTCTTGTGTGCAGTCCTGTACATCTCTGTCTCCCCTTCTAAATTCCTTGAGGGCAGAAGTGGTGTTTTCCTCCTGTTTATATCCTCAAAAGCAACTGTTGCAGTGCCTGACACAGGACTGGAGTTCAATAAATGCCTTTTGACTTGAAGTCTGGTTCAGTTTGCTTTATCCCCTGGCTCTCTTTGGGACTGCTTAGGTTGTCATCATTACAGTATCTAAAGACAACTTTACCCTCCTGGGCTCTCTGTTCTTGTTTTAACCTAGTTTTATGATATGCTTATACATATAGTTTCTGCTGTATGCCAGAAGTCAAGCACTTTGGTGATAGATTTTCAGTGGTGGTGCACACTTGGCTTTTTTTATTCAGATGGTAAGGTCCTCATTAGATGTCTTAAGAGTTTTATTGTAAAACCTTATTGTGAAAATAAATGAGTAAATAACTGAATCCAATAAGGCAATGTATAGCTAATTAGCAGATTACCCAACACTGTCTTGTTGACATGGATGCAATATTAAACAGAAGCCACACTATAATGATGTGACTCTATGGTTTCCCTTTTTAATATTATGTTCAAAATCTTTAAAATTTCAGTTATGAGTTACCAAAATAGCAATACTAAGAATGTAAATTAAATTCAGCTGACTTAACTAGCATCTGCCCACTATTAAATCTCATAAGATTCCTGCTATATGTAAGCAACACTTTCCACATACCAAGAGTCTTTTAGGAGAAAATATTAATACAGAGGATTCATCTGGCTAGTGTGCAAAGAAGCAAAAACATAATCTTATTTACCAATTTTGGTTTAGAATGGGCGTGGCAAATTATGGTTCGTAGTCCAAATCCAACCAGCTAACTGTTTTTGCACAGCCTGTGACCTAAGAATCATTTTCATAATTTTTTACTGAGTGGAAAAAATCTAATGAAGAACAATATTTCTTGATACACATAAAGCACATAAAATCTAGATTTTTCATACTCAGTTTTCCATATTCTCTACAGTTGCTCTCGTGCTATGGATAAGGAGACCAGATGTCCCGCTTTTGGCGGGACAGTCCCGATTTTTAACAATTTGTTCTGCATCCTACAGTGTTTTTAAAAAGTCCTGATTTTTGGAAAGAATGCACAAAAAGCTAGGGAGCGGCGGGAGAACGGGAAGGGAATGTACAGTTTTGGCAGGAGACCCTGCCTTGACCTGGAAGAGCCCACACTGCTGCAAGAGCTGGCTGCCGCATGTGGGGCCCCGAAACAAAGAACTTACAAAGAACTTCTAGCGGGACACACCTGCTGGGGCAGCAGCTGTCAAGTCCCCTAACTACCTTGATACCTGTGTGGTGATCTGGGTTCCGCAAGGTGCAAGCCTCTTGGTCTCCAGTAGGCGGCAGGGCTGGACGCCGGGAGCGCTTATGCAGCTCCGGCATCAGTTTCGTGACCATGTAACCTGATTCCTGTGACTCACTCAAAATTTTCCATATAGTAATATTTCCAAAAATGATCTTTTTAATGACATATTGTTATTAAAATAAATATATTGATAAGGAAAACGTTAAATCTTGGGCATCAGCAAAAATCACAATAGAGAACAAATGCTTAGAAATATTTCATCATTTTGAAACAAACCATGTTCTATACATTAATGCACTAAAAATTGTGGAATACGTGCTGTCTTTACCAGGAACTAATGCTGTGACTGAACGCATTTTTCCTATGCTAAATAAAGTGTGGACATCAGAAAAATCACAATTAAGTGTTGAGACTTTGAAAGCCATTTGATGTGTGAAATATAATTTAACAAATTCTTGTGAAAAATTTCATGACCTTTTAAACAATGACAGCAATCTACTAAAAAAAATTCACTCTTATGAGAAATATGCCAAAGAATAAAATAATACTATACATAATTTTTAATGTATTATATTTGTAAATTGTACTTATGTTGAAATTTAAAAAATATATTACAATACTATTTTTGCATTCTATGAAAATTTTTTTCCTCCATATAGACCAAATTTAAGAAACTCCCACCCCCACCCCCCGGTCAATGGTGTCCCACTTTACCAATTTTAAAATCTGGTCACCTTAGCTATGGAAGCAGAACTGAGTAGTTAGTTTTGACAGACTGGGCAGTTCACAAAGCGATAAATATTTCTGATGCCTTTACTGAAAAATTTTTTCAAGCACTGGCACAAAGCAAAAAAAATAAGATCAAATACCTAGATTTTTATTGTCTTTTTTATAAAAGCTTAATCCCCACTGCCTTACAATGATGGAAAGATGATCATCCTACAAACAGGACCTGTGCGTGACTCAAATAAGCATTTGTGAAATTAGCATTAAACAATGCATGGTCCTTCGAAATTAAGTTCTAAGGAATATTAAAGAGTGTCACATGGGTAAAAAAAGGAGGATTCCTGAACAAGCTGTAACTTTTGCAGATGCTGAAGGATGTTTGAAGGCTTTGATATGCCAACATAAATTTTGAAACTACAAACAATTCTCAAACATGTCCTACCCTGGCATTTTTTTTTTAATTCCACCATACTCTCCAACATGAGACACCAAATAGGACTATTATACCTTGAAAGAGAATTTGGAGAATGCTATATCAATTGTGTGAAGATGGTGATGATAAAAATTATTTTAAATACTCAATAAATTATTCAAAAATCCAACCATAAATTCAAGTAATAAATGGTATTATACTGAGAATCTATAATCTTACATGTCTCATTGTGATATGAACATCATTGAAACATATCATATACTTCCTGATGGTTCAAAAAAGCAAATTTTTGATAAAGAAATACAGTTTCTCAAGTGTAAGAAAATTTGTAGGCATCAATGTTGGCCATTTAAAGCAGACCAAAATAATTCACTGTAGCAGAAAGCCAAGGTAACTAGGTTATCAAACACCACAGACTTCACTCAGAGCCTCTAATCAGCTGGACCACCTGGAAAAACAAACAGTTTGCAAAGAATGATCACTACATGAAAGTCAAGTTATGCAAAAAATGTTCCTTTTGTGTGAATGCCGTAAGTCAGTGCATTGGCTCCTCAGAGAGACAACCATTGAGTCTGATAGAATTATCTCACTGATTTCTATAGTTTGAGATTATTCCTAAAACCTTAACTTCTTTTCTTAATTTTATATAATGGAGAAAAGGACTGACAAAGTAGGTAATAGTATAATAAAATACACTCCCCAAAACAAGTAAAGAAGTATTGCCAGTTTGCTGAATGGCTTCCCAGGGTTTGATGCTTTTTGTTATTTTGTCACATACATTCCCTACAGTTTTAGTTCACATTTCCAAAGAAAAATCTGCATGCCTTGGAAACATCAGCTTCCATATTTTGTGAATGACCAATTAAATCATATACAGAGCTACATCTCACTCATCATCATTTCATATGATTTCAGTGTTGACTATTGAAGGAACCAACTACTATTTTGCTATTTTCCCTAGACCCAGACATGGTGGTAAGTAATTCAAGCTGGTCAAATCAGAGTGACTCTGGGAACTTGACACTACTAGAAAATTATTTCCACTTGGGTTAATGATCTGCCAGATTCCGATACAGCCAACAGGAAAAAATCCAAATACCCTAATGTGGCACGGAACCACATGGCTTAGTCCTTGGTGACTCCTCAACTCTCATGCTGTGCTCTAGCCACCTTGACCTAGTGACTTCTCTCCTGATATTCTGTCCTCTTATCTTAGTGAATGCTAACCTTTAAAACCCAGAAAGACTCAACCTTGAGAGGACTTCACCCAAGAATCTTTCCCTGGGAATTTGGCTCTCAATTCCTCATGACACTATTTTTTTTTCTTGTTATTTTCCCGCTACACTTTGACCTACTGAAAATAAGGATCAATGTCTTTAGTTAAGGTTTTAATATTTTTGAACAGTACCTGCCATAAAGTAAGTACTCATAAATCTGAATTCAATGAGTGAATAAAATTATATTTTTATTTCAGCCTTTTAAATTTGCAGAACTGTTCTTTATGCATTTGTGAATTGGAATGCAAACATTCTTATTAATTTTGATGAAGTGAGTATATGTGCCCTGATAAATCCTGGCAGAAAAGAGGCCCATAGAAATTATTGTGACTCTCAGGTTCATGTTTTATACAGCTGAAGAGGGCTTTATTTTTGCTGACTTTCTCTGACTTTTGAAAAATAATTTTTCCAATTTTTAATTTAAAGGGTCACTTTACCTTTTTTAATATTTGCTTTACCTTTTAAAGTATTCACTAAAAGATGGAAAACAGCTTTGAATTCAGTTGGAAACAAACAAAATTTTTGCAAAAGCTTTGCTTATTCAAACAAAAACAGTTCTGTGAATCTCCCTAAAGGGAGGTTGTGTGCTGACATAATGTTGTTTGCTTTCTTATTCAGTATTCTTTTCTACCAACCTCCCTTAGGGCCTTAAAAAAAATTACCAACTGCACAAAGAACTGCCTTGACGGTCAAGCTTACTTGATGTTTCTGGTGTAATGGATGAATGATATTGAAATAACAGAAAAGTGCATTTTTTCATTTTTATTTTGATAGCTTAACATTTTGAGAAAGTTTGTCTTTCTCTTTTAAAAAAGCATCACATAGAAACTTCAAATTGAATGTTCAATAAAATAATGCCATAATGCTCCTGGGAAGAAACCAAAATGACCATTACTTTAAATAATAGTGCCTTCTAGTTACTGGGGATTCATTCTATGGGCTAAACAGGCACTAAGATAAATGAGTTTTCTCATTTACTTCCCTCTAGAGAAAGTTCTAGAAATCCTTTATTTTCTATTTTCCCTTTGTTCATCATGTAGAACATCCTCAAACAACCTTCTTAAACCATTTCTTCAATAAAACACTTTCCTTATACATACATACATACATTGATGGCTCTCATTGTCCACAAAACACAGGTCAAATTTCTTTGTCTGACATTTAAATGTCTCATGTTCTGACTTAGACTATTTATCTGTTCTCCCTTATCAAATAGTCCTTATACCCAAAGCCACAGCATAATATTCTATCCTGAAAGATCACTAAACTACATGCATAAACCCTGTTTTAAGTACTTGAAAACCCTAGCTATTCTGTCTGTTCTTCCTTTTGAAACATCCCTTGGGCTCTCCAGTTCCATTCTCATCTCATCTCTTTTGAATGTCCCCTTTCACTGCTTGTCTCTCCAGGTCTTACCATATTGAAATGACTACTCAAGTCATTCATCTTTGATTATGTCTTTCTTGATAAGTTTGGTCAGAAACAATTTCCCTCTTTTTCAGCATTCAGATAAAATTTATTTTGAACCATATATAAGATATTATTCTCATATAGATTTGAATGGTAAACTCTCCAAATTCCTTTAGTAGATTTCTATCACCTTGAATAGAAAGAACTATAAGAGTCAAGATAAGTTATCTCATGATGCAGTTACAAAAAAATAAAAGATCACTGAGCTACAATTGCAAATGTGTATTTATTTCATGATACAAATCTATCAGCTCTGAACTTGACTTTCATATCATCATTTTCACCACGTGGAAAGCAACTCATCATACTAACAAGGGGAATATGAAGGTAAATTGAATAGTACTACTCAGGGTCTTTACCCAGAAGTGACATATAACACATGCTATATGTGTTATAACTTACTATGCAATGCAAATAATTGGTCAAAGATAACTTCAAAAAAAAATGGGAACTCGCAAATGCACCAGGGTCCTGGAAAGAGAAAAAGTAGAATTTTCCTAATGACAACCACAACTATCTTACCAACTATGGGCACAAGAGGAACTAAGAGCTTCACCTACTTATGGATTTTGGACATGACTCGACAAAACTACTTTTTTGTATCTATCACAGTCACTGTACAAAGATAGGTCTGAGTAAAAAACCACATCCCCAGCTTTGGCTCCAAGTGTTTCCATAACCATTAAAATATAAAGCTAGAAAGATGAGCCAATTGTACCAGCATAATCCCACTCACCATATGGTCTGTTTCACACAGAACCAACATTGTCCTACTGATACTTAAAATGAAGGACTTGGCTGATATCTCAGCTGCTGACACATTTAAAATCTCTGAAGCATACAAAAATAAGGATATATTTCTTACTCACACACCTGCGAGCCTGCTGCAGTTTCACTGATGTAGGCTGGACTCAGTTTGGGTCTGGAAATAAGCTCCAACTTGGATCCAGCTTGTTCCATGTAGCACTCATCCTCTCAAAGTAGCTCCTCAAAGCATAGTCTCTTCATGATAAAAATGAGCACACTAGTGTGACCTCAACTTGGCCAACATAAGTTATGCCTCCACACAAATTACACTTGATAACATCCATTTGACAAGGCTAACGCGCATGGGCAAGCCTCAGAATTGGATGGGAAAGGACACACCCTCCATGATGAGATTAAACAAGTCACAGGGCCAAATGAAAAGGATCAATCATCCTCCCATGGATGAAGTGGGAAGAGACTGGACATTTGTGAGCAATGATCTTAACCTCTCCACTTGATGTGAAAAGTAAAGAAAATAAAACACGAACTTTAATGGAACATTTTTGATGCTTCAGCAATACTTTATGCAGGACTTCTTCAAGCCAGAATGATGGATGTGTGCTTAGACTAGAGCTACATTCAAGCTATGTACTTTGAATTGCAGAACTATATTTTGAAAAATAATTGACTAATGTCCTCCCTCTGCCAATGATGCAATGAAAGTGTTGGACCACAAAAAGTTAGAAAGCTTCCCTGATTTCTCAGAATTTGGGGAGGGGGGGGGGTCTATGTGACACTCCTAGCCTAAACTATTTGAAGCATATGCATCAGGTGTGATGTGGTAGTTATTGATAATAACATCTATGATCTAGAGAAAGACATTTAATGCTGGGGATATGGGCTATAACAAGAATCTTGAAGGAGAGTAGTTCCTTCTCAATTTTATGAGCAAATCAGAAAGAGGTTCTCAAGCGTTTCCACTCTGAGGATGACCTGGGTTAGCTCCCTCATTGTATACAGTGACACCTGCTTATATATGGAATCACAGTTTTTAAGATATTAAGTCTATAATGACCTAAAGATGACCAATATATTTAGAATAATAGGGCCAAGAAGAGAGAAAAGAAAGATGATACAAAAAAAAAAAATTAACAAAATCAGACCATAAGACAAAGCCTTAGGAAAAAGGATATGTAACTATTTAAAATAACCCATTTGAACAATGCAATGTGGAAGGTACAAGGAAACTGAGACATTCAAATATTTCTGGACCCAGAATTTAACTTGAAAGGAAACCAAATTGGCATATAGAAGCAGTGGAATTTCAGCTTCTAGTTAAATTCAGTTTTGATGGTCTGAAATGAAAATATCTAGAGGGTTTGTGTAAAGCAGGTGAGAAAAGGGGCTTGAAAATTCCACAATGCTAATTGGGCTACTAAGTTCTAGGGAATAATTTATAATTCCTAAATTGTGTATTCCTGTGTGAAAGTAAATTTTCACTTTCTAGTCTAAACAAATGGCAGTACATGTTCTGGTGTGAATTCTGCCCCACAAAAAAGAAGATGTGAACTGGACAAGTAAGATGAAGCTGACCTTCCTGGGTTGGAAGAATGCACCTTCTCTTGGTCTCTTTAGAGGTAGAAGTGAAAGTGGAGTAAGTGGGGTGAGTGCTCTTTACTGCTGCCCTGACAGCCCCATCGTTTTTATTCATGAACAGAGAAGTCCAAGGGAGCTCTTTGTGATGATGGAAATGTTCTTTCTGAGCTGCCAATAAAGTAGCCACTAGCCACATGTGACTACTGAACACTTGACAAGTGGTTAATGTGATTTAGAAAATGAATTTCTGATTTTATTGAATTTTAATTAACCTAAATTTAAATAGCTACAACTGACAAGTGGCTATCATAGTAGACTGCATAATTCTAGAATTATAGGATCCTTTGAGCTTCTATACTTTTTTAAGTACTCAAAAGCAGCTCAAATGACCCCCATTCAGCAAACTCATACTCTCACTGCCAATAACTGAGTGCCAAGACACAGCTACAGTATCTTAGCTGCTGAATCAGTTGCCAAAAGAAATAATATATCTGCTTCTGGACACGTATTTGACTGTGTCACTGTTTCAGAGATGCAGCTGAGCTCAGAATTATGTGCCACCCTGAGTTTTACCTGGCAGGTGCCTTCTGTGCTGGCTTCTCTGTCTGCAAACCTGAAAAAGTGGACACGGTTTTAAATGTTCAACTCCTCTGGGCCACATTACTTAATTATACGGTACATCCAGGAATAGGCACATGGGTCTTTTATAGTAAATGATATGATAATCTTAAAAACTCATTAATATGTCATTAACCAAGCAGACATTTACTAATTAAACAATTAGCCCTCTGTTCTTTTCCTTTGTTCCTTCTACAGATGCTTAGTTACCCAGATCCCCATTTTAGCAGAAGTTTCTTCCTTCTTTTTCCAGAAAAACTCTTTCATAAAGCAAACTCTAAGACTAAATGATTTGCCAGATTTTGTTTAAGTTGGCTACAAAAAGAAAATCAATGATTATTTTCACATTATAAATTAATGAGGATATTTATCTATTTTAAATAAACCACCTTTGAGCGATAAAACAATTTTATATATATATATGTGAAATAGCATTTGCCATAACTGCCATAAACACTGAATACACAGTTAAATAAATACAAAAAGACAAGATTAACAGAGTGAAATGTGTTATTACGATTCCTCAAAAGGTTTGTAATACTCGTTATGATCTCTGCTAGTTTTGGCTTAACCATTTCTATTGTACTAAAACTATGTTAAACTGCAATATAAGGGGTTAATCTAGCACATGAAAAAATAGTATAGAAAATGTCTTCTGAAACAGGGTTTGGTTTGTTTAAAATAAACAATATACTTATACACTAAGAGTAGCAATTTCTTTATTTTTTATTTTTATTTATTGCTTTTTAGAGAGAGAGGAAGGAAGAGAAGGAGAAAGGCAGGAACATCAATCTGTTCCTGTATGTGCCCTGACCAGGGATCGAACTGGCAACCTCTGCACTTAGGGACAATGCTCAACCAATGGAGTTATACTGCCAGGGTCAGAGTAACAATTTTTAAGACCACTCAGAAGCATTGAAACACATGTAAATTGTTTTCAACACTTTGTTTATACGTTTTTATGGTCCTACTCTACATTTTTCATGACTTTTTTTAACTATTCTACTGACCTAAAGTGTTGAATATTAACAAAGGGGCAAAAGCTAGGTCATAATTGGAATAGGCAAGGTGATGATAAAAGAATATAGTTGAAATGGTATGGCTCAGAAGATTTACATTTTTAAAGGTGTTACATTTGTTCAGAGTTGGTTGACTGTATTTTACTTTCTTTGTGTTTTTAATTGGCTTCTCTTTCTTCCTTCCACATAGGTAATAAAGTTAAGTGGGCATCAACACAATACCCTTTATTACACTAACAGAAAAATGTGTCTAGATAAGAACCTCAAAAGATCTATCTTGGGATCCAAGATGGTGATTGAGTAGGTAGATTTTACACTTAGCTTCTCCCAGGACTAAACTAGAGTTACAACTAAACTTAAAAAAAAAATTATCCTGAATAACCAAGACTAAATGAAGCAGTCTTATAATCAAGGATTCACAAAAGAAGCCACATTGAGACTGGTAGAAAGGGTGGAGATGTAAAAAGGGTTGGCCCTGTACCCAGGAGCCACAGCTGAGGTTCTGGACAGAAAGCTCAGCTGTGGTGGCGGGGGGTTCCCCATGAGAACTGTGGGCTCTAAACCTCAAGCCCGGCTCCCAAGTCCAGAGCATGAGATCCAGAAAGAAGCACTTACATAACATTCGGCTATGAAAAGCAGAGAGGTTTCTGTCTTCCAGAAAGAGAAGAAATATACAGAGATTCAGGCATTCTCTTAAAGGGGCAATGCACAAAATCTTGTTCATAGTCATTTACTGTAGGTTCTGACAGAGGGAGGGCTGATTGGACTAGAGATGCATGAAAAGAAACAGGGGTTTGGGGCTCTGGAAGAGACATGGAAAGACAGCTACCAAAATCCCTGCGGTAAGTCATTCTTCCATACCACAGTCAACAGCTTTCTTGGGTAGGACACTTCCAACTGTATAGCATTAGTCTGAGAAAAAGCAACTGCCCCACCCTCTGAACTATCTCATTCCACACAGTGGAATTTAGACCCTGCTGAAGAGTCGACTGCCTTGGCTGAGAGTAGAGGTTGGGACAGACTCAGGGGTTGATAGTAACTCAGTGGTATTACTTTGAAGCAGGGGTCATTCCCCCCATTTTCTCATGAATTTGACTGACACTTTACTCTCACAAGATAATCAGTAGAATCACCCTCCTGGCTGCCCCAAGACCAACATTCCAGGCTCCAAGGCCACACCCACCAGACTTGTAGGGGTTCCATTTTGCTGAGATTGAGAAAAAATCTAGAACAGACTGAAACTGGTGGCTCTGGGATGGGGGCCATTACCACTACCTTCCCTGAAGCTTGACTATCACCTTCCCATTAGGGGAGATCCACTAGCCCTGTCCTGATTTCACTAGAGGCTTTTATAGTGACTGAGCCTAAAAAGCAGTCAGCAAGCAGGTGGTGGTCCCAGATGCTAAACTTGTGGTGCCTTGGGACCTTTGCTGACCTGGCCCCAGATGTGGTGCTGATAAAAGATGGCCATAGGCTACAACCTAATTCTTTCCATATGCACCTAAACCCAGACGAGGCAGCCACAACCTGTGGATTGCTTGTACCTCTAAACAGGTGACTGAGGGACAGTCACAAGAAGTGATTTACATTGACCTGTACCAAGTGCTCTGCCAAGAGACCCAGAACCAACACATCAAGTGGTCAGCTTCAAACATCAGAGCAGGTCCAATTAACCCTACAAGCAGCATGTACAAAGGAAGAACTCTCAGGTTCCAAACCCAGCTGAGACAAATTCAGCTTACTGGGGTCAGCACTTATACTGCAGCTCACAGGTTTTAGTCAAGGTAAAACATCATAATCAGCCAGATTGAAGGTCAATCCTATGGACAATGGGCCAATAGCAACCAAGACTCAATTACATCAAGAGAGCCCATATAACCCACACAAGGGACATACATGGAATACATAGCTTAGGTGATTAAGAAGAATTCACCACTGGACCCAACAGAACACCTACTACATAAGGCCAACACAAAAAAACTGGGAATCACAAAAGATCTATCTAATACAGAGAAAAAAAAAAAAACAAAAAAACACAAAGTAGCAACCAAAATGGTGAGAATAAAACAAGCACCAAGTGATAAAACAAAAGAAATATCCAGTAAAAGAGCTAAATGAAATAGAGATCAGCAATTTATCAGATATGAAGTTCAAAGTAATGGTTCTACAGATGCTCAAAGAACAAAGAGAGTACTTTAACAAAGAGAAAGCAAGTATAAAAAATGGACATAGAAACCATAAAAAGCAACTAGTTAAAAATAAAGAATATAATATTCAACATCAAGACTACATTTGAAGAAATAAGTAGTAGGTTGGATGAAGCAGAGGATCAAATCAGCAGTCTGGAGGACCCAATCAGAACAGCAGAAACACAAAAGAATTAAACAGATTAACAATAGTTTAAGAGATCTTAGAGATGAAACACAACAATATTTGTATCATAGGTGTAGTGGAAGCAGAAGAGGGAGAGCAACAAATTGAGAACCTGTTTGAAGAAATAATGACTAAAAATTTTCCTAAGCTGGTGAAGAAAAGAGAAACAGAAATCCAGGAAATGCAGCAAGTCTCAAAGAAGATGGACCCAAAGAGGCCCATAACAATACACGCAATAATGAAATGGAAAAAGTTAAAGACAAAGAAAGAATCTTAAAGACAGCAAGAAGAAAGCAGTTTGTTGCCTACAAGGGAGCTCCCATTAAGCTGTCAGTTGATTTATCAACAGAAACATTTTAGGCCAGGAGGAATGAGTATGAAGTGATTAAAAAGCAAGGACCTACTACCAAGACTACTTTACCCATCAAGAATATCATTTTAAAATGGAGAAATAAAAATCTTTCCAAACATAAAAAGCTAAAGGAGTTTGTTATCACCAAACCAGTATCACAAAAAAAGTTAAGGACCTGCTTTAAGAAAAAAAAGAAAAGAGAATTACATAGTTAATAAAATAAAATGGCCATAAATACATATCTATCAACAATTGCTTTAAAGGTAAATGGCTTAGATGCTCTAAGCAAAAGACATAAGGTAGTTGAATAAATAAGAAAGCAAGACTCAAAAAAAAAAAAAAAAGAAAGAAAGAAAGAAAGAAAGACTCACAGATCTGCTGTGTACAAGAAACCCATGTCAGAATAAAGTATACACAGAGACTAAAAGTAATGGTATAAAAAAAACCATATTTTAGACAAATGAAAATGAAAAAAAAGCTGGAGTAGCAATACCAGTATGTGAAAAAATTGACTTTAAAACAAAAGCTATAGTAAGAGACAAAGAAAGACACCACATAATGATAAAGAGAGCAATTCTATGACAGGATATAATGCTTGTAAACATATGCAAACCCAATGTAGAACCATCTAAATATGTAAAACAAATCTTGATAGACAGGAATGGAGAGACCAACAGCATACAGTCATAGAAAAAATTTTTAACACCCATTAATATAAATGGATAGATCTTTCAGACAGAAAATTATCAATGAAATAATGGCCTTAAATGACACCCAGTATTAGTTGAATTTAATTGATATCTTTAGAGAATATTGCCTCAAAGCAGCAAAATATGTATTTTTTTAAGTACACATGAGACATTTTTCTAGGACATATCACATGTTAGGCACAAAACAAGTCTGAATAAATTTTAGAAGATTAAAATCATATCAAGAAACTTTCTTGACTATAATGGTATGAAACTAGAAATTAATCGCAAGAAAAATACCCAAAGCACAAAGACATAGAAGCTAATAACAGTATATTAAACATGAATGAGTTAACAATGAGATGAGATTAAGAAACAAATTAAAAGATAGCTTGAAACAAATGAAAATAAGAACATATTTTTATTCTATCATGCTATCTATAAGACACAGCAAAAGCAGTTCTAAGAGGAAAATTCATTGCATTATAGGCCTGCCATAAGAAACTAGAAAAATCTCAAACAAAATAACATTACACCTTAAGAAACTTGAAAAAGAACAATAAACAAAGCATAAAGTGAGTAGAAGAAAGAAAATAATGAAAATTAGAGCAGAAATAAATGAAAAAGATTCTAAGAAAAACAATACAAAAGATCAATGAAACCAAGGGCTGCTTCTTTTAAGAGATAAACAAGATTTCCTGACCAGGCAGTGGCACAGTGGATAGAGCATCAAACTGGGATTTGGAGGACCCAGGTTTGAGACCCTGAGGTCGCCAGCTTGAGCGCGGGCTCATCTGGTTTGAGCAAAGCTCACCAGCTTGGAACCAAGGTCGCTGGCTTGAGCAAGGAGTTACTCGGTTTGCTAAAGGCCCACGATCAAGGCATATATGAGAAAGCCATCAATGAACAACTAAGGTGTCACAACAAAAAACTGATGATTGATGTTTCTCATCTCTCTTTATTCCTATCTGTCTGTCCTTATCTATCCCTCTCTTTGACTCTCACTCTGTCTCTGTAAAAAAGGAGAGAGAGAAAGAGAGATAAACAAGATTGACAACATTTAACCAAACTCATCAAGAAAATAATAGCACCCAAATAAATAAAATAAGAGATGAAAGAAGAGAAGTAACAACAGACACCAAAAAATACAATGCATTATAAGAAAATATTAAGAACAACTATATAGCAACAAATAACACATTGGACAAAATAAATACATTTCTGGAAACATACACTCTTCCAAAACTGAATCAGAGAATCTGAATAGGTAGATTACAGCTAATAAAATTGAAGCAGTGATAAAAAAAGATTCCAGCAAACAAGTCTTGAGCCAGATAGCTTCACCAGTGAATTTTACTAAATATTGAGAAGAGAATTAACAGCTATCTTTCTCAAACTATTCTGACAATTTCAAGAAGCAGAAAGAACACTAAACTCATTTTACAAGGCCAACATTATTCTAATTCAAAAACCAGATAAGGACACCACAAAGAAAGGAAATTAAAAACCAATAACCATAATAAGCATAGATACTAAAATTCTAAACAAAATATTAACAAACCAGATTCAGGAATACATTAAGAAGCTAACCAAATGTGATTTATGCTGGGGATGCAAGGTTGGCAGAACATCTGCAAATCAATAACTTTGATATACCACATAAACTAAATGAAATATAAAAATCCATGATTGTATCAATTAAAAGAAATCATTTGACAGAATCCAGTAATTATTTATGTTAAAAAATTTTATGAAAGTGGGAATTAAGGAAACATGCCTCAACATAATGAAGGCCATATATGACAAACTCATAGCCAACATCATACTCAATGGGCAAAAACTATAAGCACTTCTCTTAAGACCAGGAACAAGACAAGGATGTTTGCTAACACTATATTTATCCAATATATTACTGGAAGTCCTAGCCACAGCAATCAGACAAGAAGAAGAAATAAAAAAAAAAAACAAACTGGAAAGGAAGGAGTAAATCTTATTATTTGCAGATGACAGGATATTGTATAATGAGAACTCTAAGAAGTCCCCCAAAAAACTACTAAAACTGATCAATGAATTCAGTAAAGTAGTAGAATACAAAATAAATATCCAGAAATTAGTTGTATATTTATACATCAAAAATGAATTATCAGAAAGGGAAACCAAGAAAAACAGTACCATTTACAATTGCTTCAAAAAGAAAAGAATATCTGGAAATAAATTTAACCAAGGATGTAAAAGACCTGTATTCAGAAAATTATAAATCACTGAAGAAGATAAAACAAATGAAGGCATATACTGTGTTCATGGATTGGAAGAATTAACATCACTAAAATGCCAATATTGCACCCAAAGCAATCTATAGATTCAATGCAATTCCTAACAGGATACAATAGTGTATTTCATAGAACTAGAACAAATACTCCAAAAATTTATATAGAACCACAAAAGGCCCTAAATATCCACAGCAGTCTTGAGAAAAAAGAACAAAGTTGGAAAATTCACACTACCCAATATCAAAGTATACTTCAAGGTTATAGTAATCAAAACAGCTTGGTGCCTGACCAGGCAGTGGCGCAGTGGATAGAGTGTAGGACTGGGATGCGGAAGACCCAGGTTCGAGACCCTGTGTTAACCAGCTTGAGTGCGGGCCCATCTGGCTTGAGCAAAAAGCTCATCAGCTTGGACCCAAGGTCCCTGTCTCCAGCAATGGGTTGCTCAGTCTGCTGAAGGTCCGCGGTCAAGGCACATGTGAGAAAGCAATCAATGAACAACTAAGGTGTTGCGAGGGCAACGAAAAACTAATGATTGATGCTTTTCACCTCTCTTCGTTCCAGTCTATCTGTCCCTATCTATCCCTCTCTCTGTCCCTGTACAAAACAAACAAACAAACAAACAAAAAACCCAGCATGGTACTGGCATAAAAACAGACATATATATCAATGAAACAGAATACAGAGCCCAGTAATCAACCCAGTTACATAGCCAATTAATATCTGACAAAGGAGCAAAAACATACAATGGGGTACATATTCATTTTACTTAATACACCCAATTAATGTGGAGGACCAGTATTCTGATTATTCCCTCCATGAAATAGGTTTGAAGTTGATCTTGAAGACCACATAGAACTGTATGTACCAAAGACACCCATAGCATTAAGAAAACCCACTTCATGAAAGCAGCATTGGTTCTCAATCTTTGTCTTAGAACCAAGGCAGATTTTTAGTGAAGTTATTGAGGATTAAGCTTGAGGACCACTCACTGGCATAGACTTTTTACTAGGAGTCAGTGCTAGACTGCTAATAGAAAACATTCTTTATAAATATTTCTAATAAATTGCTTATAGTTATTTCATAAGACAAGGTTTAATCTTCAATGTTCCAGTTACTTGATATTTCATCTCGTTCTAAATAAATATTTTTATATTAATTTGTATTTGTAGTTTTGAATACTGTTTTTCAGAAGTCAAAAAAATTAACCTTAAGGATGCACAAAATCTGGATTTACCATGAGCAAATGAACAGGTTTACTGGTAAAATTAATTAATGGACCTCCATTGCTAGAATTTATAAGATGCTATCTGATTTAGCACAACTTAACTGCATATGTGAGTTTTTAAGGGTATTCTGCAAAGAGCATCATATTTTTTCCTGTCTTTTTGCCAAAAAAGAAGCAAGACCGGAAAACTCTGATTCTATGTAGAAAATAATGGACTGAACAGTCAGAAGACCTGGTTGTGCTCATATCTTTGTAACTAAGTAACTGTGAGTCCATAGGAAACTCAATACCTCTAGTATTCATTATGCTCATCTTTAAGAAGATGGAGGAGTGGAAAGTGGACAAGATTCTTAGTACTCAAAGTGTAATTTAAAAAAAGATTTTGGAAATGTATAATCTCAAGTGCCAACCTAAACATTCTGAATCAGAATTTGTATTTTAACAATATTCTTTTGAGATTCTCATTTACATTAAAAATTGGAGAAATGCAAGTATGGAATGGTCACATTTAAAGCTCCTTTCAGGTATAAAATTTTGATACTGAATTGAATAGAAGAACACATTAAAATTTTTAGAAATGAAAATGAAAACTTTTGCTTAATTTTACCTTCCCATCACTATCTCCTCCTCGCTAGCCACCAACCCCAATTTTCCTTTATCTTAAAGATCAATTGTATTTTGACTATCACCGTATTTCTTTACTTATCTAACCTCTTAGGATAAATTTACTGGTGAATTCTAATTTTTCTTATTAATTGTTATTTTTTTTGTGAGAGTGATAGAGAGAGAGAGACGGAGAGAGGGACAGACAGACAGGAAGGGAGAAAGATGAGAAGCATCAATTCTTTGTTGTGGCACCTTAGTTGTTCATTGATTGTTTTCTCATATGTGTCTTGGCCAGGGGGCTACAGCAGATCAAGTGACCTCTTGTTGAAGCCAGTGACCTTGGGCTTAAGCTGGCAACCTCAGGGTTTTGAATCTGGGTCCTCTGCATCCCAGTCCAATGTTCTATGCACTGTGCCACAGCCTGGTCAGGTGACAAGTTGAGAATCTTAAAAGCAGTAAGAGAAAATTTTACTTATTTTTACATATTTACCTATGAGCGATCTCTCATAAAACAACCAGAAATTTCTCAACAAAACATTAAAGGCCAGAAAGGATTGGCACAGAATGTTCAAAGTAATGAAAAGCAAGGACCTAAAATCAAGATTACTCTACTTAACAAAGCTATCATTTAGAATCAAAAGAGAGATAAAGAGCTCCCAGGAAAAAAAAAAAGAGCTAAAGGGGTTCATCAAACCAGTATTATAAGAAATGACAAATGAACTTTTTTAAGAAAATAAAGAGAAAAGCATATTTAAAATATGAGTAATAAAATGGCAATACTATATACCTGTCAATAATTACTTTAAGAGTAAACAGATCAAGTGCTCCAATCAAAAGATCTAGAATAGATGAATAGGTAAGAAAACAAGACTCATATACATGAGCCTACAGGAGACCTATTTCTAATCAAAACATACACACAGACTGAAAATAAAGAAATGGAAAAAAGATATTTCATGCAAATGGAAACCAAAAATAAAAGCTAAAGTATCAATACTTACATCAGACAAAATAGATTAAAACAAAGGATACAATGAGACAAAAAAAGACTCAGCAATTCTACTTCTGGGTATTTATACAAAGAAATCCAAAATAATAGTTTGGAAAGACATATGCACCTCTATATTTATTGTAGCATTATTGATGATAATAGACAAGATATGGAAGCAACCTAAAAGTGTTGACAGACAAAAGGATAATAAAGAGGTGATACATATGTACAATAGAATTTACTCAGCTGTAAAATAGAATAAAATTGTACCATTTACAACATGGTGGATAAACCTACAAGGTGTTATACTAAGTAAAGTAGGTCAAACGGAGAAAGAAAAATACCATATGATTTTACATATTTGTGGGATCTATAAAAACAAAATAAAGAAACAAAACAGAAGCAAACTCATAGATACTGAGAACCATTTGATGATTGCCAGATTGGAGAAGGTTCAAATTTGAGGTATATTAAATACACCTGCTTTTAACTTCTCAAAAGACAAGGCAGGAAAAGCAGAAATAATATGTTGAAAGCATTCACTTTCTCTATTCAAAGCCTGAACAAACTGCTTCATTAAGCCAAGTTTGTTGTAAAGTGGGGAAACAATGATCCTGTCTTGATTAACTACAGGTTCATTCACAATATTTTGCATCCCTACTTCTGGGGCTTCATGTTCCAGCCACTCCTTCTGTGTCCAGTATTTCCCCCGAGCTCAGCTATCCCACAAACACAGAAAGCAAGGATACTTTGTAAAATCTTTCTGTTGTTCTAGCAGAAAATTTACTATTTTAAGATCCACACAAATGATACAGTTATGCTCCTCATACTTCAGAAAGTCAAGGACAATTTTAATGTTATTATAATCTTCTTGCAGATGAGTTGAATAAATAATTGGAACTGCTGCATAACCATTACCATTGTGTAGGAGAACACATTTCAGATTCCGTTTAGAGCAGTCAAGAAATAGCTGCCATTCTGTTGGACTGTAAGTGGTAACACCTAGCTAGCTGAGAAGACTACTGATATCATGACAATAAACAAAGAGTTTGTCTTCAGAAAAAAAGTCCACAAAAATTTGTTCACAATTCCTAAAATGAAATACTTTAGCCGACTGTTGAAGTATGTTCTTTTCCTGAAGCTTGGCAGCTAATAACTCAGCTGCTTTCTTTGATAGGTCCATATCTCTTACTAAGTCATTCAATTCGGGTTGGCTAAACTGCTGAGGGCTTAATGACTGCTTGACATCAGAAGGAGACCCTTCAGATTCTACAACCATTTCCTCATGTATCTTATCAAAATACACTTGATCAGCATGTCCACTTTCTTCATCCTTAGAAGAAATAAAACCATTGAAAACTAGAACTGGGAGTGTCTCAGAGTGTGGTGTAGGTCGTATTGCTGAATGAATATTAGGATATGAGATCATATGCTATTTTTTCTTGCCGATGCCCTTTGTATGGTTCAGACAGAAATAACAGTCTCTGCTGTGGTCCTTGGGTTCACACCAAACCATGGGAATACCAAAAGGCATTCCTTTGCGTTTTCCTTTTGTCCAGTCATGAATCATTTCCTCACAATTATGACACACAATATGAGGAGCTCAATTCTTGTATTGACCACCAAGGGGAACTTAAAAATAGCCAATATATGCATGTCACAAATGATGAAATATTGCACCTTTGACATTGAAGTGTGTAACAGCCACATATATAACAGAAGGTGTCAGGAGTATTTTTACATTTATGCCTACTCAAAGAAGCCATGATTCAATCTTAAAACAAAATAAGAGGGTGTTTTTTATCAGATAATATTTTTTTTTCTTTTAAAAACAACTACAGTTATGTAAAGGTGATATTTGTAAAACATTAATTGCCTGTGGTTATGTTCAATTCAAGAGTCATTGCCCTTTAAGTCCAATTTAAAAACCAATGCATGCCATTAACTATAACAAAAAGAAATTAAAATTGCATAAAAACTAAAAGCATGTACCATAAATCTGATTTCAGATTTTTAATCAGTGATGCAGATTTATATTGAAAAATTTCTAAAACCTCATGCAGCAGAAAATTAAAAAGAAATTTGTTCCCAATGTTATAGTATCTGTGAGCTGGAAATCAGCTACTAACTTTGAGCCTCAATGCCAACTTGACATTTCTCCCCACATTTATTTCTGTCACTGGCAAGCATGTTGAAAGTTTTCTGGTCTTACCTCCATAATTACACATTGCAGTTCAGAAGTGAACATTGGCTCTGATATGTACATGAAGCCTTATCATTTTCTGGTTTGCTAAATTTAAGCTGTATCATCTTTTTAAGTGTTAAAATCTCCAGAAAGAAAATTAATTAAGGGAAATTTACTGTTATGGCAACAAAATTAAGCCTGCCATAACATGTTTAATTAGCCACCCTCCTATGAACAAAGCCAACTTCAGGTATGGACAAATATTCGGTATTGATTTCTTAAATGTCGCTTTAGGTTTGAGTAAAGCCAAAGTAGGCATCACAATTTATTTCAAATTTCTAATGTTTACTCTAGAGCACAGTAGCTGGAAAATGAGAGGTAAAGAACTATAGAAATGCTTCAAGCAAGGCTTTTTTCCCTTCTCCTGTCCAAGCGGTGAAGAAGGTTATCAGTCTCTGTGGAAATTTTGGCTCTTCCTTTGAAGCTAAGAAGAAAGTTTTTAAACTCGTGTTTAATTTTAATCTTTTAAAATATGTAAGTGATTTATAAATGTGCAAGTTAAATTTGGCAGAAGATACTGCTGGCAGGAGAAAAGCTGTTCCTTTCAACTCTGCAATACTGAAGGAGTTCACACTGGTCACCTAAATCTATCTCAGTCCCTGAGGAAATAGGCTTTGATCAATAGTGGCATCCTTGTGCTGATAGTGGTTGTTCCAGTTACTATTGCTACATTAAGGCAAAGAAACACTGCACACTTAGAGGTATAAGACAACCAGCATTAATTATGCTTTAGAATTCTGTGAGTCAGAACTTCAGAAAAGGCACAGTGGGGATGCCCTGTCTCTGTTTCATGACATCTGGGCACTCAGCTGAGAAGACTCAAAGGTACAGGTAACTGACCATCTGGAGACTTCGGTCAAGTGGAGGCCCATGCCCACATGTGTCTAGTGGCCGATGCTGATTGTCAGCTGGAACCTCAAATGGGGTTGTTGACCAGAATACCTACATGTGACCCCCCCCCCCATTGGCCTATTAAGCTTCCTACCAACATGGTTCCTGAATTTTAAATCAAAGTTCCAAGAGGCATGAAGTGGAAACTGCCTGTTTTTTAAGGCCTGAGCCCAGAAACTGACATGATCTCACATTTACTTGGTAATATATACCAGCCTCTCAATAGGAGGTATGTCAAAAATTTGTGGACCACAATGGTACACTTATGCCCTCATTCTAAGGCATGATGTTGGTGTTTATTTCAGACTTCTTCCGCTCATTTCAATTAATTTTCTTTCTAGTTTCTATTAAATTTCTCATTGTTTCCATATTTTTTTATAAAGCCATACCTCTTGCATACTGCATGATCCTCAACACTATTCTACTTCCTCATTATCCATCCAGTTTACAACCTAACACCGAATTCTCAGACCCTTGCCCTAATTTAGTGGGCACTAGTCATTAAGCAAGGAGGTAATGATACTTGTTAGATGGGAAGAAAAAGAAATATAGGCTATATACTAAGCAGAGACCTGAAGAAATAAACCTGGAAAGCAGGTAGGAAATTGGATAAAAAAATTTCCCATAGATATCACCAGCAAAACAACACAGAACAAGTGCTGACGAGGATGTGGAGAAAAGGGAACCCTCCTGCACTGCCGGTGGGAATGCAGAATGGTGCAGCCACTGTGGAAAACACAATGGAGATTCCTCAAAACATTAAAAATCAAACTGCCTTTTGACCCAGCTATCTCACTTTTAGGAATATACCCTAAGAACACCATAGCAATGTTTGAAAAAAAGAAATGCGCCCCCATGTTCGTGGCAGCATTGTTCACAATAGCAAAGATCTGGAAACAGCCCAAGTGTCCGTCAGAGGATGAGAGGATTAAAAAGCTTTGGTACATATATACTGTGGAATACTACTCAGCCATAATAAATGATGACATTGGATCATTTACAACAAAATGTATGGACCTTGATAACATTATATGGAGTGAAATAAGTAAAACAGAAAAAAACTGAGAACAGCATGATTTCATATATAGGTGGGACATAAAAGTGAAACTATGAGACATGGACAAGAGTGTGGTGGTTACGGGGTGGGGGGAGGGAGGAGAGGGTGGAAGAGGGGGGCAGGAAGGGGCACAAAGAAAATCAGATAGAAGGTGACAGAGGACAATTTGACTTTGGGTAATGGGTATGCAACATAATTGAATGATAAGATAATCTGGAGATATTTTCTTTGAACATATGTACCCTGATTTATTAATGTCACCCCATTAAAATTAATTAAAAAAAATTTCCCATAGTCACTTAGATCCAACGAAAAGAAGTCATTCAAGAGAATTTTGAAAAATAATACAAATCTAATTCACCTCTTAATGTTTATTTATCATAAACTTGAGTGTTAATTGGCCCAAATAAATTGTTATTACCCATATTTACAAAGTAAAAATAGTTAAAACTTTATGAGAATCACATAAAAATAAAAACAAAAGGTTTAAAGATGTTATTTTTCAAACATTTTTAAATGGAATTTTTCACCCAGTAGAGAGTGGTAAAACATATTTAATATAACTTAATATGTATTTTCTTAAGTGGAAATATATAGCATTTGCTTACTACATCTAATCAATAGAAACAGTGATACAGCATTTTTGTAAACAAAAATTGTAATGGAAAGTTCTCAATGATAAGAATAGCACCATCAATCTTATCTATGATATTTTATTGTTTTTTTATGTTTGTCTGTTTTTACTTTTTCTTTCACTTTTTTTTTTTACAGGGACAAAGAGATAGTCAAAGAGAGGGGTAGAAAGGTACAGACAGATAGGAATGGAGAGAGATGAGAAGCATCAATCATCAGTTTTTTGTTGTGACACCTTAGTTGTTCATTGATTGCTTTCTCATATGTGCCTTGACTGCGGGCCTTCAGCAAACCGAGCAACACTTTGCTTGAGCCAGAGACCTTGGGTCCAAGCTGGTGAGCTTTTTTGCTCAAGCCAGTTGAGCCCACACTCAAGCTGGCAACCTCAGGGTCTCAAACCTGGGTCCTCCGCATCCCATTCCAATGTTCTATTTACTGAGCCACCGCCTGGTCAAGCTTCATTTTTGTTTTTGTTTTGGGAAGTTTATTTATTCTTTTTGTTGCACATGATTAGGAAATTACTTGACTCCATTCCTGGTTCACTCAGTCAGTTAAGAGTGTCCTCCCAAAACAACAAAGTTGAAGGTTTGATCCCAGTCAGATCACACACAGGAAACCAAAAAATGCATGACTGAATAGAACAAGAAATACTTCCCTTCTCCTCCCCCCTTTCTCTCCCTTTCTCTGTCTTTCTAAAAAAAAAAACAAACAAAAAAAAAACAATAAAAATTAAGCCCTGGCCAGATAGCTCTAAAGCCTCATCCTGGAGAATGGAAATTGTCAGTTCAATTCCCGATCAGGGCACACACAGGAGCAACTCGATATTTCTGTCTCTCTCTCTCTCTCTCTCAAAATAGAAAGAAAAAAGAAGAAAGAAAGAAAGAAAGAAAGAAAGAAAGAAAGAGAGAAAGAAAGAAAGAAAAAGAAAATCCTCGACTTGCCAACCCAAGTTTGGAAAGAGTGGATACAGGATTTTTAAGCTTACCTACACTATTTTATATAATTTCTGTTTCATACATGTTCTCTGATTTAGATATAAGGTGCACTCTCCATTTCTTTTTGATGTTTCCTTTGACTGTGTCAATGTGCGGTTGACCACAGAAGCAGTGCAGCTTTTCAGGGTCAATATTTTGGGACTTAATGCTGACACTTTGAACTTAAGAAGTTTTTATTAGCATCTGAGATTATATGCCACCTCTCTATTACACAGAAAAGTGAATCAACTCATCAAGAGCTGTAGTTGCCTGACCAGGTGGTGGCGCAGTGGATAGAGCGTCGGACTGGGATGCAGAAGACCCAGATTCGAGACCCCGAGCTCACCAGCTTGAGCACGGGCCCATCTGGCTTGAGCAAAAAGCTCGCCAGCTTGGACCCAAGGTCGCTGGCTCCAGCAAGGGATTGCTCAGTCTGCTGAAGGCCCGTGGTCAAGGCACATGTGAGAAAGCAATCAATGAACAACTATGGTGTCGCAACGACAATGAAAAGCTAATGATTGATGCTTCTCACCTCTCTTCGTTCCTGTCTATCTATCCCTATCTATCCCTCTCTCTCTCTCTCTCTCTATTGCTGAAAAAAAAAAAAAAGAGCTGTAGTAATATTTGGAAACATTAAAGACACTGTCTTGCAGTACTGGATGAGACATGAGAGCCAAATAGCCACAGCACAATGTGAGTTCACTAAATTTAGAAAGTTCAACAAACTCCCTAGAAACACTGTAAATCAGATATCAGTTTTGACCTATACTTCCTGGAAATCTAGTATCTTGAGCAATTAGAATTTTTTCTGGAGAGGGAGAGAAGCTTGGTCTAAATGAAGGTCTATGTACTGTTTCACCAGCAAACACTAATCCACTGGAGATTTGTTTGCTGCTGTGGTTTTAAATCTTTTTGTAGAAGGTAGGATGAGGTTATTCTAGGGATGAATGAAAAAGAAATGTATTGATCTTTGAGTTAGAGTATGCCACCAAAATATCTTAAGGGTATAGAGCTTTGGAAGTAGGCAAATTCCAGACTGAATGACCCTATAAAGTCCAGTAGTTGAAATAGGTTATAGACTCAAAACCCCAAGGCCTCTCTATTCTGTGACAGATTGCTGCTCTCTCTTATAGATAGCAAATAATAGATTAAAGGCTTTACAGTTCAAAAAGATAATTCTTTCACTGACCATCCCATAGAAAAAGAGAAAGTTAGCATAGAGGATCAGGACCATAGAGGTATATTGAAACATTTTAGATTTCATCACAAACTAAGGTCAGGTCTTCATTCTGTGTGTATGTGCTTGTGCATGTGTGTGTGTGAGAGAGAAAGACACAGCTATACAGAGAGACAGTAAGAGAGGAAAGCAAGTTATATGGAGGCTCCTGGAGGATCCTGCTTTGACTCTTTTGCTGTACTTTCATCACTTCTTTACCTCTGGATGTTTAATGTCTACTGTGTTCTTTAGATAAGGGCTTTCAGAAGGTCCCCAGGATGCCTCAGAAAAGGTCTTCAGACTTCTTTTACTTATTAATACTTAGTACCTAGTTGATTTCACATAGCCTAATAGCCTCATATAATGATGACTCTCTATTTAAATCAACAGTTTAGATCTCTTCCTGTGTGTTAATCTCATATTTTCAGCTGCTTAATTGAAATCTCTACTGGATGCTTAATAGATATTTTGAAATCAACATTTCTAGAGTCAACGAAGTAATGACTCCTTCTAAAGTCAGAGCTCCAAAAATATCCCATTGAATAAGAGTAAATAGATTCCTTATTCCTCAATCTGGGACCTCTAAGCCAAACCTGTTCGAAAACTGCCCACCAATTTGCTTCTAGGCATAAGACTGCTCATGAGTAGTTACTATGATTGCCTTCAATGCATTCAGACTTCAGTTGCATGTGAATGACAGACTGAATCTCAAACTTCCCTGGATATGTGAACAAACAAAAATTCCTTCACATGTTATTAAAAGGACAGTGTGTTGATCATACCCACATAGTGTCATGGATGTGAACAATTCAAGTAATAAAATATGACATTGCAGATTCAATAGATACAGTGACAATGAACTCCCATAAGTATGCTTATGTGTGACTATATGTAATCATGAATGCTAAAACAATGGCTAATACCTAGAAAAACAGAAATATTCTAGCTGCTGCTGAAGAAACATGAAAAATTGCCACTACAAATAATTCTTAAAATTTTTATAGAAACAAACTTTTTGGAGAAAGAGATAAAAAGTACTGAGCACTATTTTGGATGATGCATATAAGCATAGGTTTGGAAATTTCTCATAATTTCATGGGTTTTGTGAAACTTCTGAAAGTCTAAATTCTAAAAAAGGAACTGGTGAGTTTTATTGGCATGTTCACCAAACAGAAAATAAAAACAAAGTTGGTTAACTTTGCAAGTGGAAACTATAAAGCCTTAATAAAAAATACCCAACTAAAGACATAAAGTGAATAAACACTTTTTCAGTGAAGAGAAAATAGAGTAGGAACCACCATGATGATATAGGCAAGAATTTGGCTTCATGTAATAATAAGGCTACCAGCTTTAAAGAAACTAGATTATTTCCAACATGGGAGCTGGCCATAATTAATAAAATTAGCAAATATTTAAATAATTTGATTGCATATTAACTTTTGTCTCTCAGCCTTTGAATGACTATTGCTGCATAACATCTCCTTTATACCACTTTTAACTACCTGTCTTTGTAAAATTTTTTCTTGTGTCTCCTTATCTTGTTCCACCTTATCTTACACATCACCTCACCCATAGTTAATGTCCCATAAATGTTTGTTAAATCTAACAGAAATTAAAAGATAATCATCTCAAGTCACATAAACCATAAGACACAGAGCTAGAACTCAGAACACGCTTGTCTCAGATCATCCCAGTTTTCTATACATCATGCTAACATTTATGTGTCCATGCTTGAAGTGCAGCAACATGCCAATCATATCCCCATTTAATTTTAAAAAACTGAAAACACCTTTAGAAATTTACTCACTATAAGTTTAAAATGGAGCACATAATCTAGATGAGCCATTTAATGACAGCACTCTGTCCCTGATCCTGCTTCTCTACTTTCAACACTCTTGAGATTTGATGGTCAGAGTTGGAGATATAGATATTCTTACCTAACAATGGGAGGACTGGTTCTGTTTGTTTCTTTTATGATGGTTATATTCCTTCATTATTAAAATCTTTTTCAAAACTGGGAGCAATGGACTATATTAATATAGCAAAAGATAACAAAACACAAGATCATAAAAAGTTGAAATCAGTTGATGAGGCTGATGATTTATCAGGAAGTTTTGTATGAGATATTTATAATAAAAGGTGGGATGTCTATAATTCATTTGTTATTCAGAAATGTTGAGGAAGGAAGGGCAGGCCCCCTTTGGCTTAGAAGGAAGAAACAAAAAGAATACAAAGAAAAGGAGCCTACAGGGGCAACTGAGTCAGCCAGTTCCTATAGTTCTCTGAAAGGTTGCCTGGAGCCGGTTGTGACACAAAGCAAAAAAGACAGAACTTGTACATAGCTGAGACTAGTGGTCCAAAAAACCCCTTTCCCCTTGCTCTCTCACCAAAACTCACTCTCTTTTCCTGGAGTCATGAGAGTGACGTATACCTCTGGACAAAGGAATCATAAGCCCCTTGCATGGACACATGTATTCTGTAAAAAGTATATAACCTGTAATAAAATCAATCTTGGAAAGCATGTGTCTTTGGAGTTACTACCCCTGTGTGTTCTACCAGCTTTTAATAAGTTTCTCTAATTAAGTTATCCGAGTGTCTTATCCTCCATTTGGTCATTTCCTGCTACAATGTAAAGAAAGATAAAACAAAAAGAAAGAAAGAGAATAGAGGGAGAAAGGAGGAAGGAAGGTAGGAAGGGAAAGAGAAACAGGAAAGAGGAAAGAAATGAAATTTAAAAATCAAGAAATAGTGTGTCCACAGACAATAGTATGGTGGTTACTTGAGGGAAGGGGGTGGGGTAAGGACTAAGAGGGTCAAAGGGGTCAAATATATGGTGATGGAGTGTTGGGCAGATAAAATATAATATGCTCACTTTGTTAAAGATGGTGCTGCCCACATGGAAGCCCGTCACCCAGGTGATATTATTTGCCCTTATACTTGGGATTGGTTTGGGGGAAAGGCTGTAATGTAAGCAGGCCAGGTCGTTATGTCCTAAGGCTTGGTTTTAAGAGTAAGTTCTTCTCCACACCCTTGACTGATTGGATGATGTAGGGTGGTCAACTCTCCTGAGGAATCCCATTATACAGAGACTTTCTTGTTTGTATAATTGGATTAAAGGTTTTGATTCTACACTATAAAGTGGGAGAGACCAGTAGCTTGATCTCTCTCTTGGTTCCTAAGGTACTAGAGAGGAGAGCAGATTAAGGCCACGTGGAGGAGAGGAGGTAGCCAAGATGGTGGAATGCTGAGGAAGCAGCCAGTTTGGGCAAAGTTTGTGTAGAGAGGAGATGGGAAACAGAGGTGAATAAGTCTGGTGAGCTAGAAACCTTTGATTCTAGGAAACTCGGATAAGTCAGTAGCTTTGTGAGCACTGAATGAGTGGGTTTTGGAGCCCAGTGTGTGTTTTTGCTTGCCCACCGGGTGCAAGCTAGAATTAAAGCTGATGGCTCACCAGTTTGTGGCTCCTGTGTTTCATTACCAACTGTCCAAATCTAATGTGAACTTGCACGGGTCAGGCGGCTGTGATGGTGGCCGCGACTACTGGCTTTACATGGAGGAAACTAAAATTTGGGTGGTGAGCATATAATGCAATATACAGATGATGTATTGTCAAGAAGACAGTGACTACTGAGAGATCACATCGAGTCCACTGAGGTACCTAGGAGAGACTGCCTCACAATCCCCTATACAGGTTTTATGAGATGGCCCTGACCCCCAGTCCTTAAGGGTATTGATTGATACACACAAATAGAAACAGGGAAAAGAATGAGAAGTCAGAAAACAAAGAAGAGACTGAGGGAGTCAGGAAGGGAAGTTTCTTTAGAGCAGATAAAAGGGAAAGGGAAGTAGCTCAAATTTCCCCACCTATTGATTAATCAGAATTGCTAATTCTATCCCTATTGCACTGTAGGTCAGTACTTTCTGTCAGTGAACCACAGGGCACTGAACTCTGTCCCAGTTCTATGCTCCTATTCATTGTCTCTGCAATGTATTATAAAATTTTACAGCTAAAACTTAAAATAAAAGAAGAAAAAACTGTGTGTTCAGTGAGCCTCATAAGTTTCTATAGGAGCTACAAATTGCATTTAAAACTATATCAGTGTGGTTTTGATTTGCATTTCTCTAATGATTAGTGATGTTGAGCATTTTTTCATATGTCTTTTGGCCATCTGTATGTCTTTGGAGAAATTTCTATTCATTTCTTTTGCCCATTTTTTGACTGGATTGTTTGTCTTTCTAGTGTTGATTTTTATAAGTTCTTTATAAATTTTGGTTATTAACCTTTTATCAGACGTGCTGTCGAAAATGTTCTCCCATTGTGTGGTTTGTCTTTTTATTCTGTTCTTATTGTATTTAGCTGTGCAAAAACTTTTTAGTTTGATATAGTCCCATTTGTTTATCTTGCCTTTTATTTCATTTGCCCGTGGAGATAAATCGGCAAATATATTGCTGCTACAGATGTCGAAGAGCTTGCTGCCTATGTTTTCTTTTAAGATGCTTATAGTTTCACGGCTTATGTTTAAGTATTTTATCCATTTTGAAATTGTTTTTGTGCATGGTATAAGTTGATGGTCTAGTTTCATTTTTTTGCAGGTAGATGTCCAATTTCCCAGCACCATTTGTTAAAGAGGCTATCTTTACTCCATTGTATGTTCTTTCCTCCTTTGTCAAATATCAGTTGTCCATAAAGCTGTAGGTTTATTTCTGGGTTCTCTGTTCTGTTCCATTGATCAATGTGCGTGTTCTTATGCCAGTACCAGGCTGTCTTGAGTATAATGGCCTTGTAGTAAACCTTGATATCCGGAAGAGTGATACCTTCTCACACCAGTCAGAGTGGCACTCATCAGCAAAACAACACAGAATAAGTGCTGGCGAGGATGTGGAGAAAAGGGAACCCCTCTGCACTGCTGGTGGGAATACATACTGGTGCAGCCACTGTGGAAAACAGTTTGGAGATTCCTCAAAAAATTAAGTCAAACTGCCTTTTGACCCGGCTATCCCACTTTTAGGAATATACCCTAAGAACACCACAACACTGTTCGAAAAGAAGAAATGCGCCCCCATGTTCGTGGCAGCATTGTTCACAATAGGGAAGATCTGGAAACAGCCCAAGTGTCCGTCAGAAGACGAGTGGATTAAAAAGCTTTGGTACATATATACTATGGAACACTATTGAGCCATAAGAAACGATGACATCGGATCATTTACAACAAAATGGATGGACCTTGATAACATTATACGGAGTGAAATAAGTAAATCAGAAAAAAAAAGAACTGAGAACAGCATGATTTCATACATAGGTGGGACATAAAAGTGAGACTATGAGACATGGGCAAGAGAGTGGTGGTTACGGGGTGGGGGGAGGGAGGGGAGGGTGGGATAGGGAGAAGGAGAGGGGCACAGGGAAAACCAGATAGAAGGTGATAGAGGACAATTTGACTTTGGGTAATGGGTATGCAACACAATTGAATGATAAGATAATCTGGAGATGTTTTCATTGTACCCTAATTTATTGGTGTCACCCCATTAAAGTTAAAAAAAACTATATCAGGATATACTGAATTGTATGATCTAAATGAAAAAGTAAGTTTCTAACACATAAATTTTTTAAAAATAATAAAAGAAATTGCAAGGTCAATTGCTAAGAAGTTTCACATAAGTATGAAAATAGTGTGGACCAAATTAGCTAAGCAGGTTTAAAAAAGAAAAAGCTATCTGGATAAGGTTGAGTTTGAGCTTAAAGAATTAATATCAAAGAAAAAACAAACAGTCTTTAGAAACTATGTTTAGGCTGATCTGACTTAAGTGAGAGGGTTATGTTGGGAACACAAGTAAAAAGTTACATGTGGAGGATGGAGAAAGATGAAAAATATGTTAAAATTCACTTGATGTATCAGAATGCTAATAACTCCAATAGGCTATTAAGCAAAATTATATATAAATAAATAAATAAATAAATTGCAAAACAGCATAAGAAAAATAATAAGATTTTAAAAGCACTAAATTCAGTATCAAACGACCTTTGGTTTTCATTTCACACTTACTGGTAGTGACTGTGGGCTTGACCATTTGTAATCTCAGTTTCCCAGTAATGAGGATATTAAAATATACTTCTCATAATTTTATAAAGAAAAAATGGATAATTAATAATTAAATAAACACTATAAAAGTTCTATATAAATTATATAGAAGCTATACATAAGATTAAAAAAGTATTTTTTGCTATGGCATATACATTACATTTTATTACATGTAATTTTTATTGAATGTAATTCATTTAAAATATTGTATAAGTTTAAGGTACACAACATATTGATTTGATACATTTATATATTGCAATATGATTATCAATTTAGCATTAACATTGCTGCAGGGCTTTCTAAATTTACCCTGGCATAAGAATAAATTTTTATGGAGTGAGACTGAAGTCATGACAGTTAAGAAATAAAGGCAGAAATCCAAATATGAGATGCTGAGGTAGTCAAACAAGCAAAATGCAAAAACTGGACATAGTTGTCTGGAGAAAGATGATACCACTTACTAAAAAGGTAACGTCTGAGAGAGGAGCAACTAGATGATGTTAGGATGAGATGACTGAGAGACAGAGGCTAAACTAGATCTCTTTGCTAAGATTAGGATTAGCTTGTGAGAAAGGAGGAAGTAAAAGTAGGGTCCGAGCAAGGCCTCAAGTGAAAGCAATAAGGAGTCAGAGGGGATCAATAGAACTTCCAAGAAGTAGCAAGTGTTGAAGTGTAGCTGGAAGCACTGTTTGTTAGTCAAGACTGCATACTCTCAGAGACAGATTTTAAGAATAGAAGATATCCTGAGAATATTTTTTTTCTTCGGTTATCTAAAGAAAGATGTGGATGAAGTAATTTTGTGAATTATATTAGTTTGGGGGTTGATATTGAAAACTTGTTTAAAATCAAGAGTTTTTAGGAGTCTAAACTGATTGGTAAGAACCATTATAGCTTAAGGTAAGCAGAGTGTTCCAGATAATATCGTCAAGGAAGTAATTAGATTGGGCAATATGGAAGGGGATGTGTGCCAGCAGAATGGGAGACACTGAGAAGTAGGTTCAATAGAGGAGAAGAGAGGAAGGATGGTAGGTAAAACTGTGTGTTTGTGAGGAGCCCACCAAGTCTGAAATTTCAGAGGTAGAAAGCTAGCATATTACATTTGATTATATAGTGGAATCCTAAAAATGTTCATAAAGCTTACTTGATTAACTGGCAAAAGAGTGCCAAGGTCCCCGAGAATGATGGTGAGTAAGAAAGAAGAATATGAATTAAATATGATAATAGTGACTAAGGACATGATGCCTGAACTAGACCCAAGATTAACTCCCAGCTATAGAGCTTAATAGCTGTTTGTCTTTTGACAATTTATTCAACCCCTGTGAGCTTCATTCTCCTGTACTATTACATGGAAATAATAACAGACATCTCAAAGTATTGGACAAATAAGTAAAGGATGAAAAGTGCTTAGTATAGGACCCATAGAGCAATTGCTCAGTAAATGCTGGAAATATCCTTGGGAATATACAGTCAAATGTGGGAGCAAAAATAGGGCAGCAGTGCTGGTTTGGAAAGTCAGTAGAGACACTTAAGGAACTAAGAGAGATAAGGGATGGTCTTAAATTGGTAATATTATGGAAGAAGCTTTGAAAAAGCTGGGATTCCCTTAGAAATGGCATAGGAGAAAGCAAGTATCTATTAAAATATGAAGGCAAAAGAAGAAAATAAAAATAAGAAATACATCTAAGATAAACAACCTCAGTATCAAGCAAGGATTTCTAAGTCACAATCAAAGAGTATAAAAAAAGAAAAAAAACACATGGCAGATGGAGAAATGAACAAAAAGATGAGCATGATAATTTTAGCTGACATGGACCCAGAATAAGATTAGCAGTTTTTATCTCCTCTCACCATGAAGACCTATCAAATGTCTCCACTTTAATAAAAGGGGGACAGGGTTAAAGCACCTGCTTCTCAAAAACCCATGGCCTGAGTGTTTGTAGTCTGCTATCCCAAAAGCCCAGAACATAAAGTCAGAAATAAGTATCACATAAGACATCATCACATATGTGCCCACTAAAACCAAATACCATATTTTTTGGTCCATAAGAGGCACCTAGGATTTTAAGGAGAAAGAAAGAAAAATACTCTGAACCAAATGGCATGTTAAAATATTTAATAAAATATACCACAATAATGTTTCAACAATGTAAACTTAACAGTAGTATTAACAACCATTAGCACGGTTATTAACAAATAAAAAGAGACTTTAATGTTCAAATTCTCTTCTAGTTGTCTGGTAACCCCAGGAACTCATCGCTAGTGATTAAGATCATAGCTAGAATTTAAGAAGAAGCTCAGTCGCTCACAATCACTGGTATCACTTTTCCTATTTTCATATATGATACCGTCTTCAGTGCCATCTAAGGCATTGCTAATGCCACATTTTTTGAATGACTGTACCACAGTTTCATTCTTCACTGACTGCCATGATGTTTTCACCCATTCACAAACTTGAGTGACAGCAGGTCTCTTCATTTGTCCAGCTGGTGTCAGATCATGATTACCAGCAGCCATCCATTTGTTCCACTCTTCACGCATAAAGACTTTAAAAGGTTTGTTGATGGAAACTGTTGGGCAGATAAAATATATTATGCTCACTTTGTTAAAGATGGCGCTGCCCACATGGAAGTTTGTTGATATTAATGTGTCTTCTGGGACAGGCTGTGGGCAGGCCGGGTCATTATAGCCTAAGGCTTAGTTTTAAGAGTAAGCTCTTCCCCACACCCTTGACTGATTGGATGATGTAGGGTGGTGCACTCTCATGATGAATCCCATTGTGCCTCAGATGAGTGGCTTTGTATCAGAGACTTTCTTGTTTGTATAATTGGATTAAAGGTTTTGAATCTATGCTATAAAGTGGGCAGACCAGTAGCTAGTTCTCGCTTGGTTCCTGAGGTAGAAGAGAGGAGAGCAGATTAAGGCCACATGGAGGCCAGGAGAAGCAGTCAAGATGGCAGAATGCTGAGGGAGAAGCCAGTTTGTTAAGAGTTTGTGCTGGAGGAGATGGGGAACAGAGGTGAATAAGTCTGGTGAGCTAGAAACCTTTGATTCTAGGAAACTCGGATAAGTCAGTAGCTTTGTGAGCACTGAATGTGTGGGTTTTGGAGCCCAGTGTGTGTTTTTGCTTGCCCGCCGGGTGCAAGCTAGAATTAAAGCTGATGGTTCACCAGTTTTTGGCTCCATTGTTTCATTATCGACTGTTCGAATCAAATGCGAACCTGCATGGGTCAGGCGGCTGTGATCCTGACCGTGACTACTGGCTTTACAGAAACATTGAGAGGTTGCAACTGGCTGGTAAGACCACCAGGAATTACAGCTAGATGAGTCTTCACTTCTTTAAAGATTTTTTGTGGTTTCGCTAATACATGCTCTAAACTGGTCAAGCACTAATAGGGCAGATTTTTTTAGAAGCCCTCTAGGACATTTGAACCAAACATTTTCCATCCACACTATCATTTCATTTTTGTCCATCCATCCTTTCTCACCAATCCCCCTGCTGCTGCACTAGGGAAAGTCTAGTTATTTTTTACTCTAATGTCACTACATAGGTAAACTACATGGATTACAGCTGGAATAAACTAATAAAGATGAGCAGCACAGCCTGATCTGTGTGCTGCTGCTTTGCCTGTACTGGCACTGGTCTCCTAGCTCAGTGCACGTGCCTCCACCTTTGTCCCCTCCCCTATCTGCCTGCCAGCCAGCCAATGAGATGCTATTAGGCTGGCAACAAGTGAAGTCAGCACTTCACAGAGCTCTAGCAGTTGCAGTGCAGCCCTCCACCACTGCAGCGCACCTTTCACATCTGCCCTGGATAATTCCAAATGAATGCACCCACACAATGTGGCTGCCCTCCTTCCCGCGCTGCATGCAACTGATGAAACCAGAACTAGATGATCACTCAGCAGGTGCTGGGTTCCGCATGCCGCCATGGTGGGTATGATTACACTCTCATATGTTTACCGGCACAGCGCCCTGCAGCAGCTAAAAAAAAAAAAATAAACATTCACTCCATAAGATGTACAGGCATTTTCCCCTCCACATTTTGAGGGAAAAAAGTGTGTCTTACGAAGCGAAAAATATGGTAGGTTTTCACAGATGATGTTGGTTCTTGTAAATAGAAAAGCACTATGTACAGCATTTTATGTGGCTTATTATTTCTATCATTATTTTTCTACCACCATGCTCAAGCTTCAAATATGTTTAAGCATTAATAAGATATTTTATCTTAACCTGCTAATGGCATAAATTATGTTTTACACTCAATAATATTGTTTATTGTACACTGCTTACAAAAACTAGAGGATATTTCAAAATGAATATGAAGTGATAAACTATCGCCTAATTTTTGTGAGTGGTATATTATTAGCTTAGTAATATTACTTTGTTGAAATGCAGGTGCAGATAGGGAGAAACATCTTTCTACAAAATTCATAAAATTATAAAAAAAACACATCTTTACCATCCCCGGTACTATCATCCACCAACCTTAGCTACAAATTTATCTACTGCTATTTAATTTTAAAAGAATTGCTTTACTTTCAGATTTAATGGGCTACAGAACTTATTTTTTCTATTTGTTCATGTCCTCCAAAATAAAAAACTGCCACGTTTTCGGCTTCATCATAATGGTGTTTGTGAGATTACGCTGAAAGATTAAGGGGGCATGGAAATCTACCTTTAGCACATATCATTTGCCAATGATAACATAATGCCATTTCAGTAACACAACACAAAACCAGCTACTAAAACATTGCCATAAGCAAACTATTGTGACTTAAACTAAAGGGCAGATCAATAAAACCTTAAGGCTCTAATCTTTTACACGACTCTTGTAAAGCCAGTAGTCACGGCCACCATCACAGCCGCCTGGTCCATGCAGGTTCACATCTGATTCAAACAGATGGTAATGAAACAACAAAGCCAAGAACTGGTGGGTCATTAGCTTTAATCCTAGCTTGCATCCGGCAGGCAAGCAAAAACACACACTGGGCTCCAAAACCCACTCATTCAGTGCTCACAAAGCTACTGACTTATCCGAGTTTCCTAGCATCAAAGGTTTCTAGCTCACCAGACTTACTCACCTCTGTTTCCCATCTCCTTCTCTCTGCACAAACTGGCTTCTTCCTCAGCACTTCACTCCACCATCTTGGCTGCTTCTCCTGGCCTCCACGTGGCCTTTCTCTGCTCTCCTCTCTAATGCTAATCTCAGGAACCCAGAGAGCGAGCAAGTTCCCAGTCAGCCCCACTTTATAGTGTAGATTCAAAACCTTTAATCCAATATACAAACAAGAAGGTCTCTGATACAAAGCCACTTATCTGAGGCATAATGGGATTCCTCATGAGAGTGCACCACCCACATCATGCAACAGACAAGGGTGTGGGGGAAAGCTTAGTTTTGAAAAGATCTTAGTATTAAAAGGATGGGAAAGGCTCAGTCTTAAAACTAGGCCTTAGGCTATAACAACGCTGTCTGCTTACAGCCTGTCCCCGACACCCAATGCAAACTATAAGCGAGCAAACATATATATCATATTTACAAACTTATTTGACCAACAACCCTTTATATTCATAGATTTCTCCATATTCTCCTTATCACACTCTATAATAATCACTCTCAGGTTTATAGAAAATAAGGCATAAATGAGAATTTTTTATAAAACATTAGTTATATGGAAGAAAGAACCACAACTAAGATATTTTGTGATTAATATGATAACTTCCAGTAGGAAGTATTTAGTTTATCTGCATATAGAAAATGAATATTAAAATATTCATACCCCAAGGCTATCAGAAAAGGTAGGTTTTTACTTTTTTTTTAGACCAACAGCTGTTGGTCTAAAATGTGGTTTCATTATGCAGAAATTGGAATAAGCTTATAATTATGAATTAAAGCTACAATGTTAAAAAGTGTTGAGAAGGCTTTTCAATCCCAACATTGAAATATTTTCTGTTATAAGAAATCACACCATTTCCCTCAATAAATTTTTAACTGGCATCAGCAATAGTGGACTTGCTTTTGCTCATCTCAAAAAGAAATGTGCAATAGATCCTTCCTGTAAATTTCTTTATGATTTCTTTTCTAAAGCAGGTTTGAATATGTGGTATTGAGTCCATAAACCAAAAACTCTACTTTAGTATTTGTAAAGCCGGTAGCTGGGGTCAGGATCACAGCAGCCTGACCCGTGCTGGTACGCATTAGATTCGAACAGTTGGTAATGAAACAGCGTAGCCAAGAACTGGTGAACCATCAGCTTTAATTCTAGCTTGCACCCGGCGGGCAAGCAAAAACACACATTGGGCTCCAAAACCCACTCATTCAGTGCTGACAAAGCTACTGACTCAGCTGAGTTTCCTAGAATCAAAGGTTTCTAGCTCACCAGACTTATTCACCTCTGTTCCCCATCTCCTTCTCCAGCACAAACTCTTAACAAACTGGCTTCTCACTCAGCACTCTGCCATCTTGGCTGCCTCCTCTCCTTCACGTGGCCTTACTCTGCTCTCCTCTCTAATACCTCAGGAACCAACAGAGCAAGCTACTGGTCTGTCCCACTTTATAATGTAGAAATCCAAACCCTTAATCCAATCTACACAAACAAGGAAGTCTTCAATACAAAGCCACCCATCTGAGGCACAATGGGATTCCTCAGGAGAGTGCACCACCCTACGTCATCCAATCAGTCAAGGCTGTCAGGAAAAGCTTACTCTTAAAACGAAGCCTTAGGCCATAATGACCTGGCCTGCTTACATTACAGTTTTTCCCCCACACCCATCCCAAGCATAAGGGCAAATAATATCACCTGGGTGATGGGCTTCCATGTGGGCAGCGCCATCTTTAACAAAGTGAGCATATTATATTTTATCTGCCCAACAATCCACCCCTATGCTCACTTTACTACCCACAATCTACATCACCGGCATCCCTGTACAAGGAAATTAGGTACATTACACAAATTACAACAACATGACAAATCATACAATTTCAACAATTACAAATATACACTTTACCAGTCCCTGAGCACTTTGCCAAAAGTGCAAAATGTCCTCAGCCTTCTTTCTCGCCATGGGAAAGGCTTCCCGGGGCAGGAGGGCCTCCAGCAAAGCCACCCCCACCCCCATCAGGGTATTTCACATTGTCCAAAATTCATAAGTCCATTCAACAAAAGAGCCAGTGCTCACTCCGGTCATAGTCCAAGAAATCAGTCCACAAACATGGGGTGTTAGCCTCCCCCGTCATTCCTGCCATCATGGCAGGTCTCACACTGTCCTAAAGAGAAGCACGTGGCAATGGCAGTCAGCATTTCCATCTCTGCTATGGGGAGCATGATGGCATCCACCCCTATTTCCCAAAATCGCAGACCTACCAGCAGCTTAGCAGGTACTCCCTGCCATTTCAGGTGGGCTCTCACCTTCTGGAGACTGTGGATTGCAACTCCAGCCAGAGTCTCCTCATCTTCCAAAGAGGAACTGGAAACATCAGCTCCTGCTGCTGGGCTTGAGCCCAGGGCTGCCGTCGCCTTCTGCTCAGCAGGTCTTGCAGCCCCAGCCCGGCTACAGCTCCTGCCCCGGCCTCATGCCGCTGCTGGCTCTCCACAACATCTAGGGCAATCTGCAACTCACGAACCTGTAACTCCTTCTCCAGCAGCTCCATTTCCAGGCGAATCTGGCAAACCTGGTCGACCTCCTCTTTCAGCGCTTCCTCCAGCTCCAGGGTCGGCATCTCTTTCTCCCACATTTCCTCCAGCTCCTTCCACTGCTCTGTTTGCAGGTCCTGGGCAGCCTCTTCCATAGAGCTCTCGGTTTCCTCATGCAAGGCTGTAAAGATCAGCCAGCCTACAGTCCCCCAAAAAACAGCTATGGGAAACCATAACAGCAGCCAGTTCTCTACTCCACCGCTCAGAGGTGATTGTGGCTCCATGCCGATCTGTATCGAATCCTGCCACAGATTATGCCAAATGTAAAGCCAGTAGTCAGGGACACCATCACAGCAGCCTGACCCGTGCTGGTTCGCATTGACTTCATTCAGTCGGTAATGAAACTATGGAGCCAAGAACTGGTGAGCCATCAGCTTTAATTCTAGCTTGCATCCAGAGGGCAAGCAAAAACACACACTGGGCTCCAAAACCCACTGATTCAGTGCTCACAAAGCTACTGACTTATCTGAGTTTCCCAGAATCAAAGGTTTCTAGCTTACCAGACTTATTCACCTCTGTTTCCCATCTCCTTCTCCAGCACAAACTCTTAACAAACTGGCTTCTCACTCAGCACTCTGCCATCTTGGCTGCCTCCTCTCCTCCATGTGGCCTTACTCTGCTCTCCTCTCTAATACCTCAGGAACCAACAGAGCAAGCTACTGGCCTGTCCCACTTTATAATGTAGAAATCCAAACCCTTAATCCAATCTACACAAACAAGGAAGTCTCCAATACAAAGCCACCCATCTGAGGCACAATGGGATTCCTCAGGAGAGTGCACCACCCTATGTCATCCAATCAGTCAAGGGTGTGGGGAAAAGCTTACTCTTAAAACCAAGCCTTAGGCCATAACGACCTGGCCTGCTTACATTACAGTTTTTCCCCCACACCCATCCCAAGCATAAGGGCAAATAATATCACCTGGGTGATGAGCTTCCATGTGGGCAGCTCCATCTTTAACAAAGTGAGCATATTATATTTTATCTGCCCAACAATCTCTGTTCCCCATCTCCTCCTGCACAAATTCTGCTCAACCTGCTTTCTTCCTCAGCACTCTGCCATCTTGGCTGCTTCCTCTCTTCCACCTGGCCTTAATCTGCTCTCCTCTCTGATACTAATCTCAGGAACCCAGGAACCGAGAGAGAGCAAGCTCCTGGCCTGCCCCACTTTATACTGTAGAAATCCAAACCCTTAATCTAATTTACAAACAAGGAAGTCTCTGATACGAAGTCACCCATCTGAGGCATAATGTGATTCCTCAGGAGAGTGCATCACCCTACATCATCCAATCAGTCTGCCCAACAGTATTTCTTTTAGATCTAAAGACCTCACTAATATAAGGAAACAAGATTTTTATTTCGGTTAGTAACACAAATCACAAGTATTTTACCTATATATATTGTTTTCTGATATGATACCACTATGTTGGGCAGATAAAATATATTATGCTCACTTTGTTAAAGATGGCCCTGCCCACATGGAAGTTTGTTGATATTAATGTGTAATGGGGAACAGGCTCTGGGCAGGCCGGGTCTGTACTGTGTAAGGCTTTGTTTTAAGAGTAAGCTTTTCCCCACGCCCTTAACTGATTGGATGATGTGGGGTAGTGCGCTCTCCTGAGGAATCCCATTGTGCCTCGCATGGGTGGCTTTGTATTGGAGACTTCCTTGTTTGTGTAATTGGATTGGAGGTTTTGATTTTACACTATAAAGTGGGGCAGGCCAGTATCTTGCGCTCTTGGTTCCTGAGTTCCTGAGGTATTAGAGAGGAGAGCAGATGAAGGCCACATGGAGGCCAGGAGAAGCAGCCAAGATGGCAGAGTGCTGGGCGAGAAGCCAGTTTGTGCAGTTTGTGCTGGAGAAGGAGATGGGAAACAGAGGTGAATAAGTCTGGTGAGCTAGAAGCCTTTGATTCTAGGAAACTCGGATAAGTCAGTAGCTTTGTGAGCACTGAATGAGTGGGTTTTGGAGCCCAGTGTGTGTTTTTGCTTGCCCACCGGGTGCAAGCTAGAATTAAAGCTGATGGCTCACCAGTTCTTGGCTCTGTTGTTTTATTACCGACTGTTCGAATCTAATGTGAACCTGCATGGGCCAGGCGGCTGTGATCCTGACCTCGACTACTGGCTTTACACACTACAATCAAAAAATATTATTTAATGTTATAATATCAGATTAGTAAACTGAGATATTATAAGTAAAATAATTTTATATCACTCTTACTGAAATTAGAAATATATGTATAATTGTATTCTAATGATAAAGCATAAACTATTTTCCATTGTTCAATAAATAATCCACTGTGTATTGTGACTTTAGATAGAATCAATTTATATGAGGAAAGATAACCACTTATATAGACACACACACACATAATATTTGAGCAAATTTTATAGAACAAGGTAAAACACAAAATACATTCTTTCTCTAATTCCTCTCTCTATTATAAGTGTACATAATAAATATGATTGAATGATTTGAATAGTGACTGAAAGAAGCATTAACTGACACATTTCAATAAGAATTATAAAGTATTTAAAAATATTTTCTGAGATTAAATATTATTATATTTTCTTAAGGATGAAGAAAATGTGACACAGAAATTACGTACTAGCCCAAGATGAGCAATAGTTAAGTATTACAGAGAAAAAGAAAAGCTGAGAAACTTTGTGTCCAGTTATTTGTGATGTGAACTTTCAGTTAACTTCTGTGGTTCTTGGTACAATGAGCCACTTTCATGCTAGTTTTTTTCTTTTAATATTGATGCTACTCTTCCATAACTCTAAATTGTCTAGAACACAAAAGAAAATAACTAACACCCTCACTCCTCCAGCTTCTATCTACTAGATGGTCAATGAAAATTGGCACAGCAGACAGACAGACAGGTGGTTCACAAACTCTGTCACTCTTCCTCAGCTCTAACTGGCACTTTTAGGTTCCAGCACACTTGTAAATGAAAGAAAGAACTGATACAGATAACTGGATAATACCCTTTAGACATCAGAACCACTGTTTTAGCATAATCTCACAGGTATACCTGAATTGGAAGAGGAGCAAAGGAGAGGTTCATCTTTGCTATTTGACATCATTAAAAATTTTTGTGGTGCAGTGTTTGCTCTGTTTCTAAAATGGAACTGTATAGGACTGGTTTAGGCTGGAATAATCTGTCTTCAGTACCATATAATTTTTTAGCTCCAGTAAGAATAAAAAAAAAAGGAAAGACATACCTTCAGATTTTATCTGCTTCTAAACTTCTGAGAGAGTATTATGTGGAATATTTTGATCTGTGTTTATCGCCTGAATCTTGTTCATTTATATTAACTGAACACCTGTCTTTGCAGACAGCACTACACCACACAGACAGCCTGCACTTTTTTAAAGGAGCTCCTTTGGGGAAAAGTATGCTTTAAATATAACAGTATATTCAGAACCCTAAAATAATTTGATCTATAATAAATTCTTAAGCAAGTGAGGAAGACCAGCCTGGGGACTCTGGGAAGGGAAGATTGTCAGGTACCAAGTCAGAGACTCACAAGGATGTTGTAGAAGCTCCTTCCCTAGAGACTTGTAAAAATAGAGTAGACAGCCTTCTGTGGTGGAGAACACCCCATTATACTTTTTCATTAGAGAACTTCACTATAGGTTTCCTTAGGCTTGATTAAAAATAAAAAGTGGGAGGAGGGGAGGAAAAGCCACGCAATGTGAGAAAAATTCAGCTTGAAAAATGCTTTTGATACAGAATACGGTCTGTTGGTGCTAATATGAATTCTGTGATTTTTACACTTGATTGTGAGAGTAAAGTCTTAAATGGATTCAGATTATAACACCTGATTGCTATACTTTACATTTTTATATACATTTTATATTATTATTTCGTTCACTGCCTATTGTAGTATTTTAAAAATTTACTACATACCAGGTCAAGAAGAAATTGAAAGTTGTTTTAATATTTTACTTTCTGTCTTCCTTTAACCGTGTGACTCTCTATATAAAATTTGAGCACATGTGTAGACACACACATGTACATATATATGATTTAATAATAGATTTGCAGGAAAATTCAACAATATTTTAAGTGTTTGTATATATATATATATATATATATATATATATATATATATATGTAATCTTTTAATGAATAAACTATATAGGCTATATTGATCACAAATTTCATACAACTTGCTTCCTCTGTAATCATGATCCAAGCAAGATATCATGAATAAATGCATTTGAGACAAATCTTTCTCTTATCAAAAGAAAAAATCACTAGCAGAGTATCATAGTGACATAACACTTTTCATTATCCATGCTCAAGATTTGAAGCACTATTTTTACCTTTAGAACTAACACTGTGTATTTGAGGCCTTCCAGAGGCTACTAAGATTTCTTCTGCATCCTCTGTTTGGGGCACACTTATTATTTTTCTTATTAATTAAATCCTTAATAGCATTTAAATAAGCTTTACTTAAAAGTAAGCAGGATGCTTTAAACATAATATTAAAAAGCCAAATCTTGTACTCATTTGAATATATTACAGCAATTTTTAGAAAGTTTTATGAACTCTTCTAAATACTATGGCAATTTCATTGCCTTCAGAAGTTCGTATGTATGGTTGTCTGTTATTTTAACATAGCTGTAGCATCATAAAATAATCATTTTGAAGATATTTTAAAATTAATTGGGGCCTGAACAGGTGGTGGTGCAGTGGATAGAGCATCAGACTGGGATGCAGAAGACCGAGGTTCGAGACCCCGAGCTAGCCAGCTTGATCGCGGGCCCATCTGGCTTGAGCAAAAGCTTGCCAGCTTGGACCCAAGTTCTCTGGCTCCAGCAAGGGGTTGCTCGGTCTGCTGAAGGCCCGCGGTCAAGGCACATGTGAGAAAGCAATCAATGAACAACTATGGTGTCGCAATGGCAACAAAAAACTAATGATTGATGCTTCTCACCTCTCTCCATTCCTGTCTGTCTGTCCCTATCTACCTCTCTCTCTGACTCTCTCTCTGTCCCTTTTAAAAAAAAATAATTGGAGATCATATATGAGTTAAAATTTCCTGTGTGATACTATCTATATGTCTAGATACTATCTATACAAGGATAAAAGTGCAGGCATGTTATTAAGACAAATAAATTGTAAAATAATTTTCTACCAATCAGTTGACAATATTCTTTTACCCAAAGGTACTCATCTATATATTTTTTTAAATGTTAATCAAAAACATAGGACACATTAATTCTATACAGTATTAAGGAGTTTTCAATAATATTCAAAGGTTTTCAGAGCATCACATTGGACTGAGATATTCATTTCCTATATTGGTTTTCAATTTCTGCTGTAATAAATTATCATAAAGTTGATGTTTTAAAGCGATACATATTTGTTATCTTAGAGTTCTGAAGGTCAGATGTATGAGATGGTTTTCACAAGACTAAAACTCAAAGTGTTGGTAGGACTGTTTCCCTTTTTGAAAGTTCTAGAGAAGATGATTTCTCTGTCTTTCCCAGTTTTAGAGACCATCATATTCCTTGGTTGCTGACCCCTTTCTCCATCTTCATAGCCAGCAATGGTAAGTTGAGTCCTTCTCAATAAACTTCACTCCAGCTTCTGCCCCCTTCTTTCACTATGAAGAACCTTTGTGATTATATTGAGCTGACCTGGATAATATGGGATAATCTCCCTAATTTTAAGATAAACTGATTATAATATTAATTCCACCTGGGGCTCTAATTACTCTTTGCAACATATTCACAGTTTCCAAAGGTTAGGATGTGGACCTCTTTGAGAGGTAATTGTTCAGTTTACCATAAACTCCTCCAAACTCAAACTACATATTTATTATAAATTTCCCTTTTTTTAATGAAACAGAGCTAGGTTAAATAGCTCTAGAAAATATACATATACCCACATGGTGTAAAAAACTTACAAACTAATATTTCCACCAATTTCATTATTGATTTCTTGTTTATTTTTATAGCATTATTTACAAAATCTTTATAAAAATTTATATAATTGGGAAGATCCAAGATAATGATGAATTAGGTGCTTGTTACACTCACCTCCCCCAGGACAAAACTAGACTTATAACTAAACTTAAATTATCACTAAATTATCCTGAAAATACAACTCAAGACTAAATGAAAAGGAGTCTTATAGCTAAGTATTCACAGAAGAAGCTACATCAAGACTGATATGAAAAGCAGAGATGTGAAAAGGGATTGCCCCATTCCTATAGGTTCTGAAGGAATATCTCAGCTGCAGTCAGTTAGCCCTGAGAAATGTGTAACCTAAACTCTAAGCTGGGCTCCCCAGCTTAGAGCACCAGAGCCAAAAAGAGGCACTCACAAAACATTTGGCTGTGTAAAGCAGTGAGTTCTCCGTCTGCGTGAAAGAGCCAGGAGTCCACAGGACAACACACAAAATCTCATTCACAGTACCTTACCAAGGGCTTCAACAAAAGGAAGGCTGATCAGACTAAGGATTTGTGAGGAGAGTCTGAGGGTAGTGGCTCTGGGGAGAAAAATTGTAAGGGACAGCCACCAGGAACCCTCTGATAAGTCATTCTCTGATACAGCAGTCACCATCTTTCTTGGGCAGAGCATTCCCCTAAGTATAGTATCACCCTGGAAAAAAGCAACTTCCTAATACTTGGAACCTCTCTTGCCCCATCCTGGAGAGATTAGATAGTGCTAAGGAGTCAGCAATCTTGGCCAGGAAATGGAGGTCTGTACAGACTCAGGTGATGAGAGTAACTCAGTTAGTTGTCTGGCTTTGAAGTGGGAGTTGTTTCCCTACTTTCCCAAGAACCTGAGTAGTATTCCCTCCTCAAAGGAGATTCAGAAGAATCACTCTCCTGGCAGTTGTCAGGCCAAATCTCTGAACTCCAGAGTTCCCACTCACCTAATTCCTGGTAGTTTCACCCTACTGAGGTTGGAGAGAAAATCTGGGACAGGCCAAACCTTGTAACTCTGTGGTAGGGGCATACCTACCATTATTCCCAAAGCCTGAAAGGTACCTCTGCCACAGAAGAGATCCTAGCCCCATACTCGCTAATCTACCAGAGGCTCTTTTAGTAGCTGAGCTTAACAAGTAGCTAGCTCATGAATGAAGGCAGATCTTTGAGTGGCCTGGATCTTTTGCTGATATGTCCCAAGGCCCAGTGTTGACAAAAGTCTGTCATGATGTTCATCTTGGTTCTTCCATATGTACTTTAGCCCCACAAAGAAAGCCACGTACTGCAGATGACTTGTAGCTCCTAACAGGTTGCTGAGTGCCACTCAAGGGAGCATCTTATATTGGTCTGCACCAGGTTTCCTCTTATGAGGTACAGAACCAACAAACCCAGTGCCCAAATTAAGATCACATCAGAACGAGATCCAACTAGCTTTCTAGGCAGCATATCCAAAGTAAAAGCTCATCAGACACCAAACCTAGCTGACGTGAGCTCTGCTTTCTGAGGTCAGCTCCTACACAGAAGCTCACCTGTTTTGGTTGAGGTAGACTCACAGAGTAAGCCAGCCTAAGGGTTGGTCCCACATGCAATGGACCAATATCAATCAAGATTCAATTGTAATAGGAGGGCCCACATAACCCACACAGGGACATTCCTGTAGTACACAGCTCAAGTGATAAAAGAATCTTCACCATGAAATCTGACAAAACACTTACTACATAAGGCCACCACACAAAAATTGAGAATCATATCATATCTATCTTACACATAGAAACAAATACAAAAATGTAGCCAAGGGGGGGGGGGATAAAAAATAAAACAGGCACCAAAAAAAAGAAGATTCCAGAAAAATATCTACCAAAATAGAAATAAGCAATTTAATGAAAACACTACTCAAAGTAATGGTCAAAGGACAATGTAAGAACTTTAACAAGATAGCAAGCATGAAAAGAACATAGAAATCATAAAAAAGGAGCCAGTAAGAAATAAAGAATACAAATCCAATATTAAAAATACACTGGAAGGAATAAATAGTAGGTTACATAAAGAAGATAATTAAATCAGCAATTTGGAGGAGAAAGTAGAAAAACAAACACCTAATCAGAGCATCAATAAGAAAAGAAATAAAAAGCATAAGAATAGGTTAAGGGATTTTTGGCACAACATGAAACAAAACAATGTTTGTACCATAGTGGCACCAGAAGGAGAAGAGACAGAGCAGAAAATCAAGAACATATCTGAAGAAAAAGTGACCAAAAAGTTCCAAACCTAGTGAAGAAAAAGGACACACAAGTCAGAAAGCACAGATAGTTCCAAATAAGATGAACTGAAAGAGGCCCACATAAAAACACACCAAAATTAAAATGACAAATGTTAAAGACAAAGTAAAAATCTTAAAAGCAGCAAGAGAAAACCAGTTACTTACCTACAAGGGAGCTCCCATAAGGCTGTCAGCTGATTCCTCAACAGGAACATTTCAAGCCAGAGGGATTGACATGAAATGTTCAAAGTGATAAAAATCAAGAACCTACTACCAAGTCTACTTTACCCAACAAAACTATCATTTAAAATTGAGATAGAAATAAAAAGCTTCCCAGGCAAGAAACAACTAAAGGAGCTTATTCCCACCAAACCAGTAAGTATTACAATAAATGTTCAAGGGCCTGATTTAAGAAGAAAGAAGAAGAAGAGGAGGTGGAGGTGGCCGTGAAGAAGGGAAAAAAGGAAGATAGTTAAAAGAATAAAATGGCAATTAACACATACCTATCAATTATCACTTTAAATGTAAATTCTCTAGTCAAAAGAGATAAATTAGCTGAATGGATACAAAAATAAGACTCATATATGTGCTGTCTACAAGAGACCCACCAAAAATAAAAGATACACACAGACTAAAAGTAAAGAGATGAAAAAAATATTTTATGCAAATGGAAATTTAAAAAGCTGTGGTAGCAACATTTAAATCTGATGAAATAGAATTTAAAACAAAGGTTATAATAAAAGATAAAGAAGGATACTAAATAATGATGAAGAAAGCAATGCAACAAGAGGAGAAAACTCTTGTAATCATTTACACACCCAATGTAGGAGCACCTAAATTGTAAAACAAATCTGAATGGACATAAAGGGAGAGAATAATGGCCATGCAATCATAATAAGGGATTTTAATGCCCCATTAACACCAATTAATAGATCTTTAAGACAAAAAAATCAACAAGATAGTAGCACCCTTAAATAACACATTAGATCAGCTAGATTTAGTTGATATTTTCAAATCATTTTGCCACAAAACAGCAGAATATACATTTTTTTTCATGTGAACATGAAACATTTTCAGGTATTGACCATGTTAGGACACAAAACAATTCTCAATAAATTTTTTAAAATTAAAATTACTTCAAGCATATTCTCTGACCATAATGGTGTAAAACTATAAATTAGTCACAAGAAAAAAATAAATAGCATGCAAAGATATGAGGCTAAACTACATGTTAGTACAATGGGTGGATTAACAATGAGATCAAGGAACAAATCAGAAGATCACGTGAAACAAATAAAAATGAGAACACAATAAACAAAATCGATGGGACACAGCAAAAGCAGTCCCAAGAAAAAAATTTATAGTATTATAGACCTACCTTAGAAACAAGAAAACTCTCAAATGAACAAACTAAATTTACACTTAAAAAAACTTAAAAAACAACAACATACAAAGCTCAAAGTGAGCAGAAGAAAGGAAATAATAAAAATTAGAGCAGAAATAAAGGATATAGAAACTAAGAAAACAATAGAAGAAAAAAATCAATGAAACCAAAAGCTGGTTCTTTGAAAAGATAAACAAGAATAAGAAACTTTTAACTAGGCTCATCAAAAAACAAAAAGAAATGTGAGAGTAGCAAAACAAGTTACACTAGAGAAAAAAGAAGTAACAACAAACATCAAAGAAATATAAAGTATTGTCAGAAAATATTATTAACAACTATATGCCAACAAATTGGACAATCTGGATAAAATAGATAAATTCCTTGAAACAATCTTCCAAAACTGAATCAAAAAGAATCAGAGAATCTGAATAAGCAAATTGCAGCTAGTGAAATTGAAGCAGCAATAAAAATTGTATAGTAAACAAAAGTCCTGAACTCAATGGTATCATAGCTGAACTTTACCAAGTATTAAAAAAGAGAGAGAGAGAGAGAGGAGGAGAAAGATGGCGATGGAGTAGGCGGAAGTACCAACTTCCAACTCCTAGAACCAAAGTGGATTATAACTCACTTTTAAGAACCATCATCTGGATAAACCAACTTTGAACTAAACTAAGTGGACTCTTCAACCAAGGAACACTGCAGAAGCCACATTGAGACTGGTAGGAATAGCGAAAATGCGAAGAGGGCTGCCCAGCTCCCTGGAGCAAATGGCAGCCCGGAGAGACCCGTGTGGCGGGAGGAGAGTTTGGCAGAGAGGGAGGGACCTGGGTCCCAGGAACCAAGCTTCAGCCTACAGTCCCAGAGCCCAGAAGAGGCGTTTGGATAGTTTTGAGCTGTGAAACAAGTGAGGGAGCTCCCAGACCTACAGTGTAGAGTATTAGGGCCCTTCCTACTCTGTTGAGGGTTACTGAAGGGTATGGTGGCGGCAGGACGCTAAAACGCGGTTCTGTCGGCATGGGCGGAGGCCAAGCCGGTGTGAGCTCGGTATAGCCCAGCAGGGGCGGAGGGGACGCGTGAAAGCAGTCCGGAAGCTGCAGGCCCACCTATAATCCCACCTGCGGGGACAAAGCAGGAGGCCAGAAACGAGCAGAGATCTGCTCTGCGACCCTGTGCAAGCCGGCCCTGACCGCAAAATGGGGCTAGGACCAGGGACAGTAGGGGGCTTGCCACTGAGCTCACGCTACCAGCCCGTCTGGGCCGGAGAAACTGCAGTTTGCCATTTTATGTGTGCGAGCGGGCTCCGAGCACGGGGGCGGGATAGACCCGAAGAGAGTGGAAGCTCGCAGCTAAGCCCACACTACTATCACCGCCTGGCTGGAGAAACCGCAGTTTGCCATCCTACGTGCACGAGCAGGCTCTGAACGCATGGTAGGGATAAAGTCCAGGACGAGTGGAAGCTCACAGCTGAGAGGAAGCCAGCAAACATGTCCGGCCCAATAAACCTTGGTTTGCGACCCTGCACAGAAGGGCCCTAGCCTCGAGGGCAGGGCTAAAGCTCCGGATAGGCAAAGGCTCACAGCTGAGAGCACGTCAAAAGACCCGCCCAACCCGTGAAACAGTGGCAAGCAGACTCTGACTACAGGTTCTGGGCAGAAGTCCGGAAACAGGCTGGGTCCACAGCTGAGCAAACGTGCTCAGCTCTACCCTTGGTGATGAGGCTTGTGGCTTGAGTGACAACAACTCCCACAGAGGAGAGGCAGAAATCACAGCAAAAGCCACAGTGGGCCGGCTATGGCAATGCCCATACCCAACCGCCCTAGGCAGCGGCAGAGGGGGTGGCGGGCCTGCAGACAGACCACACGTAGAAAACACAAAGGCAACACCTACTGGACTCCAGTGGCCACAACTTGCTTATACACAGACAAAATGGGCAGGCAGAGGAATTCAAACCAAATGAATCAAGAGAAATCCCAAGAGAAGGACCTGAATGAACCAGATATAACCAAATTACCAGAAGCAGAATTTAGAATAATGATAGTTAGGATGTTCAAAGAAATTAGAGCAACAATGGATAGTCACTATGAACATCTAAATAAAGAGATAACAAGTATAAAAAATGAAATTGAAATAATAAAAAAGAATCAGACAGAAATGACAAATACAGTATCAGAACTGAAGACCACAATGGAAGAAATTAAAAGCAGGATGAATCACACTGAGGATCGAATCAGCGAGTTAGAGGACACAATAAACAAAGTTACAGAAGCAGAGAAGAAAAAGGAAAAGAGACTAAAAAAATGTGAGGAAACTATAAGGGAGCTCGGTGACAACATGAAGAGAAACAACATTCGCATCATAGGGGTGCCTGAAGAAGAGGAGAGAGGGCAGGAAATGGAAACTTAGTTCAATCAAATCATAGCAGAAAACTTCCCTAAATTAAGGCTGGGAAACACTCCACACGTTCAAGAAGCACACAGAACTCCATTAAAGAGAAACCCAAAAAGATCTACACTAAGACACATCATAGTTAAAATACCAAAGCTAATGGATAAAGAAAAAATTTTAAAAGCTGCTAGGGAAATAAAGGCTATCACCTACAAAAGAGCCCCCATAAGGATGACATTGGACTTCTCAACAGAAACACTTGAGGCCAGAAGAGAATGGTAAGATATAATCAAAGTAATGCAGAACAAGAACCTACAACCAAGACTACTCTATCCAGCAAGGCTAACGTTTAAAATTGAAGGAGAAATAAAGAGCTTCCCAGAAAAAGAAAGCCTGAAGGAATTCATAAAAACCAAACCAATTTTGCAAGAGATACTAAGGGGCATGTTGTGAACAGTTTAAAGGGAGGAATGAATACAGCAAAAGAAGAATACAGCTTTAAAGAATAAAATGGCAATAAACAACTACATATCAATAATAATCTTAAATGTAAATGGATTAAATGATCCAATCAAAAGACATAGGGTAGCTGCATGAATAAAGAAACAGGATCCATACATATGCTGTCTACAAAAGATACATCTTAAAACAAAAGATGCACATAGACTGAAGATAAAAGGATGGAAATAAATATTTCATGCAAATGGAAATGAAAAAAAAGCCGGGGTAGCAGTACTTATAGCTGACAAATTGGACTTTAAAACAAAGGCTGTAGTATGAGATAAAGAAGGACACTACATAATGATAAAGGGAACAATTCAACAGGAAGATATAACAATTATAAATAATATGCACAAAATATAGGAGCCCCGAAATACATAAAGCAGACTTTGATGGATATAAAGGATTAGATTAACAGTAATACTATCATAGTAGGGGATTTCAACACCCCTCTAACAACACTGGATAGATCCTCAAGAAAGAAAATTAATAAAGAAACAGCAGACATAAAGGATACACTAGATCAACTTGATTTAATAGATATCTTCAGAACTTTTCATCCTAAAGCAGTAAAATATACATTCTTCTCAAGCGCTCATGGTACGTTTTCTAGGATAGACCACATGTTAGGACACAAAAATGGTCTCAATGAATTTAAGAAGTTTGAAATCATATCAAGCATTTTCTCTGATCACAATGCCATGAAACTAGAAATAAACCACAAAAGAAAAACTGAAAAATACTCAAACACTTGGAAACTAAATAGCATGATATTAAATAATGAATGGATTAACAATGAGATCAAAGAAGAAATAAAAAAGTTTCTACAAACAAATGATAATGAGCATACATTAACTCAAAATTTATGAAGCACAGCCAAAGCAGTACTGAGAGGGAAGTTCATTGCACTACAGGCATATCATAAGAAGCTAGAAAAAGCTCAAATAAGCAACCTGACCCTGGATCTAAAAGAACAGGAAAAACAACAACAAATAAAACCCAGGACAAGTAGAAGGAAGGAAATAATAAAAATCAGAGCAGAAATAAATGACTTAGAGGCTAAGGAAACAATACAGAGGATCAATGAAACCAGAAGCTGGTTCTTTGAAAAGGTAAACAAGATTGATGAACCTTTAACTAGACTCACCAAGAAAAAAAAAAAAGAGGACTCTAATAAATAAAATTAGAAAGGACAGTGGAGAAATAACAACTGATGCAGCAGAAATTCAAAGCATTGTAAAAAAATACTATGAAGAACTATATGCCAAAAAATTAGACAATCTTGGTGAAATGGACTAATTTCTTGAATCATATAACTTTCCAAAAATCAATCTGGAAGAATCAGAACACCTAAACAGACCAATTACAACAAATGAGATCGAAACAGTTATCAAAAAACTCCCAAAAAAGAAAAGTCCTGGGCCTGATGGCTTCACAAGTGAATTCTATCAAAAATTCAAAGAAGAAGTAACTCCTATTCTCCTCAGGCTATTTCAAAAAATTCAAGAGGAAGAAAGACTTCAAAATTCCTTTTATGAGGTGAACATAATTCTAATTTCAAAACCGGGCAGAGACAAACACAAAGAAAGAAAATTATAAGCCTATATCCCTGATGAATTTAGACACTAAAATTCTCAACAATATATTAGCCAAGCGGATCCAGCAATATATGAAAAAAATCATACACCATGATCAAGTGGGATTTATTCTGGAGAGGCAAGGCTGGTTCAATATTCGCAAATCAATCAATGTGATTTATCACATAAACAAAAGGAAGGACAAAAATCACATGATAATTTCAATAGATGCAGAAAAGGCATTTGATAAAATCCAGCACCCATTCATGCTCAAAACTCTCAGTAAAGTGGGAATACAGGGATCATTCCTTAACAAGATAAAGGCCATCTATGACAAACCCACAGCAAACATCATACTAAATGGACAAAAATTAAAAGCAATCCCCTTAATTTCAGGAACCAGGAAGGGGTGCCCCCTTTCACCACTCTTATTCAACATAGTTCTGGAAGTCCCAGCTACAGCAATCAGACAAAAAGAAGAAATAAAAGGCATCCAAATTGGAAAAGAAGAAGTAAAACTGTCACTATTTGCAGATGATATGATATTGTATATAGAAAACCCTAAAGTCTCAGTCAATAAACTACTGGACCTGATAAATTAATTCAGCAAGGTGGCAGGATATAAAATTAATACTCAGAAATCAGAGGCATTTCTATATACCAACAATGAACTGTCAGCAAAAGAAATTAAGGAAACAATCCCCTTCACTATTGCGACCAAAAAAATAAAGTACCTAAGAGTAAATTTAACCAAGCACTTTTACACTGAAAATTATAAAACATTGATAAAAGTAATCAAGGAAGATACAAACAAGTGGAAGCATATATCGTGCTCATGGCCAGGAAGAATAAACATCATTAAAATGTCTATATTACCCAAAGCAATTTATAAATTCAATGCAATACCAATTAAAATACCAATGACATACTTCAAAGATAGAGAATACATATTCCAAAAAATTATATGGAACCAAAAAAGAACACTAATAGCCTCATCAACCTTAAAAAGAAAAAAATAAAGCAAGAGGTATCACTCTTTAGATATTAAGGTTTACTATAAGGCCATTATACTCAAGACAGCCTGGTACTGGCATAAGAACAGGCACATAGATCAATGGAACAGAACAGAGGACCCAGAAATAAACTCACAGCTTTATGGACAACTGATATTTGACAAAGGAGGAAAGAACATACAATGGAGTAAAAACAGCCTCTTTAACAATTGGTGTTGGGAAATTTGGACATCTACCTGCAAAAAAATGAAACTAGACCATCAACTTACACCAATCACAAAAAGAAACTCAAAATGGATAAAAGACTTAAACGTAAGCCGTGAAACCTTAAGCATCTTAGAAAAAAACATAGGCAGCAAGCTCTCCGACATCTGTAGCAGCAATATATTTGCCGATTTATCTCCACGGGCAAATGAAATAAAAGGCAAGATAAACAGATGGGAATATATCAAACTGAAAAGTTTTTGCACAGCTAAAGACAATAAGAACAGAATAAAAAGACAAACCACACAATGGGAGAACATATTCGACAGCACATGTGATAAGGGCTTAATAACTAAAATTTTTAAAGAACTTATAAAACTCAACACAGGAAGACAAAAAATCCAATCAAAAAGTGGGCAAAAGAAATGAATAGAAGTTTCTCCAAAGAGGACATACAGATGGCCAATAGGCATATGAAAAAAATGCTCAATATCACTAATCATTAGAGAAATGCAAATTAAAACCACAATGAGATATCACCCCACACCAGTCAGAATGGCACTCATCAGCAAAACAACACAGAATAAGTGCTGGCGAGGATATGGAGAAAAGGGAACCCTTCTGCACTTTTGGTGGGAATGCAGAATGGTGCAGCCACTGTTGAAAACTGTTTGGAGATTCCTCAAAAAATTAAAATTTGTACTGCCTTTTGACCCAGCTATCCTATTTATAGGAATCTACCCTAAGAACACCATAGCACTCTTCGAAAAGAAGAAATGCACCCCCATGTTCATGGCAGCATTGTTCACAATAGCGAAGATCTGGAAACAGCCCAAGTGTTCATCAGAAGTCGAGTGGATTAAAAAGCTATGGTACATATATACTATGGATACTACTTAGCCATAGAAATGATGACATTGGATTATATATAACAAAATGGATGGACCTTGATAACATTACACGGAGTGAAATATGTAAATCAGAAAAAAAAGAAAAACTGAGAACAGCATGATTTCATACATAGGTGGGACATAAAAGTGAGACTATGAGACATGGACAAGAGAGTGGTGGTTACGGGGTGGGGAGAGGGAGGGAAGGGTGAGATAGGGAGGTGGGGAGGGACACAGGGAAAACCAGATAGAAGGTGACAGAGGACAATTTGACTTTGGGTGACGGGTATGCAACACAATTGAATGATAAGATAACCTGGAGATGTTTTCATTCTACATATGTATCCTGATTGATTGGTGTCACTCCATTAAAATTAATAATAGTAAAATATATATAAAAGAAAGAATTAACACATTTTTCTCAAATTATTGCATAAGTTCAAGAGGAGAAAACACTCTAGAGTTTGTATTATGAGGCTAGCATTGTCTTGATTCCAAACCAGATAAAGACATTCACTACAAAAAAAATTATAAGCCAATAATGAACATCAATGCTAAAAACCTCAACAAAATATTAACAAAGTGGATTCAGGAATACATTAATAAGGTCACACATTATGATCAAGTGGGATTTATTTTAGTAATGCAAGAATAGTATATTAGCCACAAATCAATAAATGTGATACACCACATAAACTTAAGAAAGATAAAAACTACATAATCATATCAATAAAAAAAATATTTTGCCAGAATACAGCATCCATTTTTGTTAAAAACTCTCAGCAAACTGAAAATAGAGAGAACATATCTCAACATAATGAAGGACATATATGACAAACACACAACCAACATCATACCAAATAAATAGACAAAAGCCATAAGCATTTCATTTAATATCAGAAACAAGACAGGATGTCCACCATCCCCATCCCCGCTGTTATTCAATATAGTACTGGAATCCTTAGCCACGGCAACCTAACAAGGTGAAGAAATAAAAAGCATCCAAATAGAAAAGGAAGGAGTAAACGGTCATTATCTGCAGATGACATGACACTCTATATAGAGAATTCTAAAGAGTTCACCAAAACACTGTTAGAATTGATCAATGAATTCAGTAAAGTAGCTGAATGCAAAATAAATGTACAAAAATTAGTTGCATTTTATATTCCATCAAGGGCTTATCAGGAAGGTAAACCAATAAAACAATTCCATTCACAGTTGTTTCAAAAAGTATAAAATGCTAAGTAATAAATTTAACAAAGAATGTAAAAGACCAGTATTTGGAAAATTATAACACTAAAGAAAGAAACTGAGGAAGATACAAAGAAGCGGAAGCATGTACTGTGTTCATGGAATAGAGCGATTAACATCATTAATATGTCCATATTTCCTAAAGAAATCTATAGATTCAATGTAATTTTTATTAAGATACTAATGGTGTATCTCACAGAACTAAAACAAATATTTCCATAATTAATATAAAACCCCAAAAGATCTCAAATAGCTAGAGCAATCTGAGAAAAAGAAACAAAGTCAGAAAATTCATGCTACCTGATAGTAAATTATACTACAAGATTATAGTAATCAAACATGATACCGGTATAAAAACAGATATATTGATCAATGAAACAGAATAGAGATCCCCAAAATCAACCTAAGCCTATATGATCAATTAACTTTGATAAAGATAACTAGAACATAAAATGGAGTAAAGACAGTCTATTCAATAATTGGTGTTGGGAAAATTGAACAGACATGTGCAAAAAATGAAACTAAACCACTTTCTTATGCCATACACATGAATAAACTCAAAATGGGTTAAAAGTTAAATATTAGATACATAACTCTAAAAACGGAAAAATATAGGCTCTGTTACAGGGCATTTGTATTGGGACCGCACCACCCTCTTTTGTGATCACCTGGCCCGCATCTACGAGCAGCCAGGTACCTGATTCCTGGTCCATACCCGCCGCCCTATCTGGTGGGCAGTTTATGACAGTTATTGTCACCCAAAAAGTAGCAGTTCATCGTTTTCTTACCCTGTAGACAAAGAACTCCATGGTTCGATGCTTCTTTCTATGACAGAAACTACCAGACAATGGAGACACCAATTAACTCATATTTTTGTCTCTATTTTCAGATTTTAGGGTAATAAGGTAACATTCTAGAACCCCCGCCCCTTGGTGTGCCAAAACTAGCCGATGTCTCGCTACTTCGCCCTGATTACAAAGAAGTGATGCCATTGGCCAACAGCCGCTACATAAAACTTTATAAAATGCAAAACCACGGATACTCACTAACTTAGTGTCAACTCAACAAACTCTCGCTCAATCACGACACTTGTAACATCGCGACCACACAACAGACTTCAAGCGCATAAGTTTTGTTCATGTTACGTAAGTGAAGCTAAATCGTTACATAATCAAAACTAAAGTCAGCACGTAGTTAGATTTATGACAGCAAGCACGTGCTTACAGCTTCAAACAAAATATTGTGAAATATCGTGAGTCCATGTCTCAAAAAAATATATGCATGCAGCTATTCGCCAGAGTATCTGCAGATGGGTTTCATAAAATCTGTTGCAAATAAACAACATCCAATGTGTTTATTGTGCCATAAAACATTGTCCAATGAGGCAATGAAGCCAAGTTGATTGCAAAAACATCTTTCTACAAACCATCCAAACGATAAGGACAAGTCATTTGAATATTTTCAGAAAATATATAAAAAATTTCAAAATTGTTCAACTATCATTGCATCATTTAAGAAACAACATACAATGAAAAAGATAAATTAATTGCCACTTACCACATTTCACAAATAAGTGCAAAAAGTAGTAAAAGATATAATATTGGAGAAACTGTAATAATACCCTCTATAAAAGAATTTATCTCAACAGTAATGCATCAGGATACATCTTAAATTTTAAAAACGTTGCCCCTAAGTGATAGCACAGTAAAGCGACGAATTGATGAAACAGCAGTTAATGTTGAAAACAAACTTATAAGTATTCTCCAAAACTCTTCATTTTCCATTCAATTGGATGAATCTACCATTGCAGATAATGATGCTTTATTGATGGCATATGTATGCTATTTTGATGAAAACAATATATTACGAAAAGAAATGCTATTCGCAATAAATCTCATCACAGATACAAAAGGATTATCTATATTTAATGCTGTGAGAACATACTTTACAAAAAATAATATTCCTTTGAATAATATTGTTGCATGCGCTACTGATGGAGCACCATCAATGGTAGGTCACTATCATGGATTTGTTGCTTATTTGAAGCAAGAAGTACCAAATGTTTTATGTATTCATTGTGTGGTGCACAGATAACATCTTGTAGAAAAACATCTAAGTACAAGTCTCCATTCATCATTAACTATAATAATTTGAACCATAAACAAGATCAAATCCAATGCAAAGAATGATAGAATGTCACCTGACCAGGCGGTGGCGCAGTGGATAGAGCGTCAAACTGGGATGCGGAAGACCCAGGTTCAAGACCCCGAGGTCACCAGCTTGAGCGCGGGGCCCATCTGGCTTGAGCAAAAAGCTCACCAGCTTGGACCCAAGGTCCCTGGCTCCAGCAAGGGTTGCTGGGTCTGCTGAAGACCCACGGTCAAGGCACATGTGAGAAAGCAATCAATGAACAACTATGGTGTTGCAATGGCAATGAAAAACTAATGATTGATGCTTCTTACCTCTCTCTGTTCCTGTCTGTCTGTCCCCATCTATCCCTCTCTCTGATTCTCTCTCTGTCCCTGTAAAAAAAAAAAAAAAAGAATGATAGAATGTTTCGGCAGCTTTGCCAGGACAATAATGAAGATTTTATTAAGTTACTTTTGCACACAGAAGTTCAGTGGCTGTCAAAGGGTATCTTTTTGGCTAGATTTGTAGCATTATATGATAGTGTCACACAATTTTTGAAAGTAATAATGAGACCTATCTGTGTCAATAGTTAAAAACAGTAAAGAATGATGCCTTTTACTTGGCAGATATTTTCAAGAGATTTAATGATGTCAATTTGCAGCTTCAAGGAGCTAATAAAACTCTTATAGGTTGCGGAAGTATTGTGCTATTATTTATTGACAAACTTGAAAAACTTCATCATAATCTATTGAAGACAGAATTTCATCAGTTTCCTCAATTATCATCTATAAAAGATGATGTAACTCCAGAGGATATTGACAGATTTAGAAGCCACCTCAATGAACTTAAATTGGACATGGAAAAACGATTTGAAGATATTTTGAATTTGAAGGTATATAACTGGATGAAAAATCCTTTTATGGCAAATGTTGTAGAGGCTGATACAACTTGCCAAGATGAACTGTTAGAAATTAGATATGATGAAGAAAGTAAACATAAATTCGACAGAGGTGGATATGAAAACCTATGGCAAAATAAAAAAAAAAGCCGGTCTTATATCCTAATATGTGGAAAATGGTATTCAATTTATTGATACCTTTCCCTACCTCATATCTTGTGGAATCAGGATTTAGTGCTGTTAATCATATTATGACAAAAGAAAGAAACTGCCTGAATATTTCCGAAAGGGTAGACCTTCGTTTGTTCCTCACAAACATTGAACCGGATATTCAATATTTAGTTTCCCAGCATCAGCCTCAGGGATCCCAGTAATAATTCAATTCACTAATGTAATTTTTATGTATGCAAAGTATAAATAAAAAGATGGATTTAACTATATTAAGTTGTTCTATAAAGATTTATTCTGCCAAACTTAGCGAAAATCCGACATAAAGTAGTTGGTAAGTAATTATTATTATATGCTTTAACTTGCTGTAACTCTGCTTTATAAATTGATAAAGTTATTTCCCTACTTTATAAATCACCATTACTGTGGAACTGTTGGGCGGTTAGAAAATTTTACTACTAACAGAGATACAAAAGTGGGCAGTAGGTATAAAATGGTTGACTACCCCTGGTGTAGAGATTGCTGGGGTAAAGAGGTGGTAGAGGAAGGTATGGGGGTGATAAATGGTGATGGACAAGGACTTGACTTGGGAGAGTGAACACACAATGTGTCTACAAAAATGTTTTGTAGCAATGATCACCTGAAACCTGTATAATTATATTAACCAGTGTCACTGTAATAAAGTTTTTATGTAATGTATAGACATGAAATGAATAAATGATCTTGTCTGAGTTATATTCTACACCTTAATGCATGATAAAGAATTTAGGTCAATATTATTTCTGTATCTGGGAAAGATGGTTCTCTGCCCTTGGTCCTGGGTTTTAGAAAAGCTTTTCTGGACTTTCTCTGACCATGACCCTGTTGTGGGCAAGAAGCTTGTAGGGGAAAAAGTAGCCCCATTATTTAGAGTCCTCAGTCATCTTTTAGATTAATTTCAAGGTTCCTTTAACCCTGAAAGTAAGTCCCTGCTGATGTGGCTCAGAGCTCACATTTTGGGTCCTTGACCTCTTCCACCCAAGGTTATTGTGTCATTAATATACACACTTCTCAGACTAAAAGATGCCAAAAGGATGGCAGGTGTTTAAGGTATAAATAAAGTTTGGAACACAGACTGGCATTTCCACACAAATGCCGGCAGAGATTTGCGGAGGAGGTAGAAGTGGAGACAGTAGCTGGTCAAAACTGCACCATGACTTTACGGACACATTGTATTTACAAATAGGTACGTGGACTTCCATTTGTATACTCCAGCCTGTGGCCTTGAAAATATTTATGCCTTCCTTGTCTTAGATATTCTTGTTCTGACATTTTAATTCAAATTAAATTTACACATCAATAAAACAAATCTCTCCAAAAAAAGAAAAAGTTTTCAGTCATATACTAGAATGTATATAATTTTCTACATCTAATTCAAATTATTATCTGAGATTATCAAATCTGCTAATTTCAATGTTTAAGGACCTCGATGATTGGAGCTTCATTTTCTTTTTATTATAAGAGGAAGCTGTTATTCATGTACATATTTGTGCAAGTAAAGAATCTGAGAAGTTTATTTTAGTGGGAAGCTAGGAAAAACCATAAGAATTCTTGGGACTGTGGATGAACTGAGCATAAAGGTTCCCCACAGATAAGCTAACAGCAGAAAACATAACTAAGGCCAATTAAGGTAATAATAACACTGGGGAACAAAATTTTTGTTGCATCCACAAAAACACTTGTTCTTACCTAAATCGAGTGTGCTGATCTCAAATCTGACATTAATTTTTTCTCTGTAAGCTACAGTTTTTTTGCAACTAAAGATTTCAGATTTTCATCATATTGTAAAATTTTAAACATTTAGTTTAACATAATCAAGTAGATTCTCTTCTTGGGCATTATCTTTGTGAAAATGTAATAATTTCTATAATGTAGTAAATACACTAATACACTAAAGATATGATTGCATCAAAATTTGTCTACAATTTTGAAATAGCATATAAAAACATTTATTTTAATCATAAAATTTGTGCAAAACTTATTTAAATTCTATTCAGGCAAAAATTTGCGTTTGTAGCTCTTGCATTTGTGAACTTGTTGAGGACAATCCCATTTGATACCCCAGCAGTAGTCTGCTCATCAATAACAGCTCCAAGATTTTCAGAAAACTTATCAAGTTGTTAAGTTGACTGTTCGGGAAGTAAATCTTAATGTTCATGTCACATGCAATGTTGTGGAAAGCCAACAGCATCCTTTGAACGAGAAGTTCATAGTTTTCTACCTTTTGTTACCAAGGAAGTTCTTTGTAACTGTCACAAAAGACTGCCATGCTGCTTTCTCCTCCTTATTCATCTTCCTGGAAAATTCTTTGTCACGTATGAGGGTTCAAATTTGAGGTTCATCAAATACACCTGCTTTTATTTTCTTGAAAGACAAGGCAGGAAAAGCAGAAATAATATGTTAAAAGCAATCACATTCTCTATTCAAAGCCTGAACAAACTGCTTCATTAAGCCAACTTTGTAGTAAAATAGGGGGAAAATGATCCCGTCTCAATTAACTACAGGTTCATTTACAATATTTTGCATCCCTACTTCCAGAGCTTTACATTTTGGCCACTCCTTCTGTGTCCAGTGTTTTTCCTGAGCTCGGCTGTCCCACAAACCCAGAAAGCAAGGATACTTTGTGAAACCTCTCTGTTGTCCTAGCAGGAAATTTATCATTTTAAGATCCACACAAATGATCCAGTTATGCTCCTCATACTTCAGAAAGTCGAGGACAATTTTTATGTTATTATAATCTTCTCGCAGATGAGTTGAATAACCAATTAGAACCGCTGCATAAACATTACCGTAGTGTAGGAGAACACATTTCAGACTCTATTTAGAGCTGTCAGAAAAGAGCCGCCATTCTGTTGGACTGTAAGTGGTAACACCTAGCTGGCTGAGAAGACTACTGATATTATGACAGTAAACAAAGTGTTTGTCTTTGGAAAAAAAGTCCACAAAAATTTGTTCAAGCTTCCTGAAAGAGGATACTTTAGCTGACCAGTGAAGTCCATTCTTTTCTTAAAGCCTGGAGGCTAATAACTCAGCTGCTTTCTTTGATAGGCCCAAATCTCTTACTAATTCATTCAATTTGGGTTGGCTAAACTGCTGAGGGCTTAATGACTGTTGGCATCAGAAGAAGACTCTTCAGATTTTACAACCATTTTCTCATGTATCTTATCAAAATACATGTTCACTTTCTTCATCCTTAGAAGAAATACAACTATTGAAAACTAGAACTGGGAATTTCTCAGAGTGTGGGATAGGTCATATTGCTGAATGAATATTAGGATATGCGATCATATGCCATTTATTCTTGCCAATGCCCTTTGTATGGATTAGATGTAAATAACAGTCGCTGCTGTGGTCCTTAGGTTCATGCCAAACCATGGGAATACCAAAAGGCATTCCTTTGAATTTTCCTTTTGTCCAGTCATGAAGCATTTCCTCAAAATTATGACACACTATATGAGGAGCCCAATTCTTGTCTTGATTGCCAAGGGGACCTTAAAAATACGCAATATATGCACATGTCACAAATGATAAAATATTGCAGCTTTGACGTTGAAGTGTGTAATAGCTACATACATAGAAGTTGTGGAAACCATTTTTACATTTACGCCTACTTGAAGAAGCCATGATTCAATCTTAAAACAAAATAAGAGGATGTTTTTTATCAGATAAAATTCTTTTACATTTAAAAACAACTACAATGATGTAAAAGTGATGTTTGTAAATCATTAATTGCCTTGTGGTTATATTCAATCCAAAAGTTGTTGCCCTTTAACTCCAATTTAAAAACCAATGCATGCCATTAACTGTAACAAAAAGAAATTAAAATTTTATAAAAACTAGAGCATGCACCAAAAATCGAATTTCAGATTTGGAATCAGTGATGCAGAAATATAGAGAAAATGTTCTAAAACCTCATGCAACAGAAAATAAAAAAATAAATAATGTTCCCAGTGATCAAGTTTCTCCTTTTTTTTTTCTTTTCTACTTTTTAGAGAAAGAGAGAGAGAGAGAGAGAGAGAGGAAGTGAGAGCGAAAAGGGAAGGAGAGAGATTCAAAACATCAATTTATAGTTGCTTCACATTTGTTGTTAAATGATTGCTTCTCATACATGCCTTGTCCTGGTGTGAGTAAGAGGCTCATGATGAGGCAGTAAACCCTTGTTCAAGCCAGCAACCTTGGGCTTCAGGTCAGCAACCTTGAGCTCAAGCTGGCAACCTTTGGACCCTAGTCAGTGACTTTTTTTGGTCTCTAGCTAGCAACCTTGTAGTTATGTTGATTATCCCATACTTGAGCTGGCAACCCCATGCTCTAGCCAGCAATCTCAGGTTTAGATCAGGGCCCTCAGTATTTCAGGCAGATGCTCAATCTTTGGTGCCACCACCAGTCAAGCAATATAAATTTCCATCATTGTTTCACCAATAGAATTAAAAAATATATTCAAAGAAAACATCTCCAGGTTATCTTATCATTCAATTAATTATGTTGCATACCCATCACCCAAAGTTAAATTGTCCTCTGTCACCTTCTATCTGGTTTTCTTTGTGCCCTTCCCTACCCCATCTCCCACCCTCTCCTCCCTCCCCCCACCCCGTAACCACCACACTCTTTTTCATGTCTCATAGATTTATTAATGTCACCCCATTAAAATTAATAAAAAAAACAAAAAGAAATATTACATGGCCATTAAAAAAATAAAATCTTACCTTTTGTGATGGCATAGATGGACATGGAGATTAGTATGCTATACAAAAAAAGCCAGGCAGAGAATGAAAAATATATGATCTCACTTATAAGTGGAATCTAATGAGCAAGGTGAACTGAGGAATAGAATAGTCAGAGGCAGGGTCACAGGGAGCAGAGGGACAGCTGTCAGAGGAAAGGAGGATAAGGAGATGGGATCAGAGAAAGGATCTGTGGAATTATAAATACATAACACAGAGATACAGATAATAGAACAGCAAATTCCAGATGGAAGTGGGGGAGGGAGTTAGAGAAAGAGAGATCAAGGGGGGTATAATGGGGGAACATTGTTTGGGGGGTGAGGGTGTTATATTGAGTGGGACACTTGAATCCATGTTAACACAATAAATTTTAAAATGTAATAAAATAAAAGAATGCATGGATAATTCTTTTTTTAATTTTCTAAAGTGTGATAATGTTACTGTGGTTATGTAGGAGCATCCAATACAAGCAAGCTGAAGAAACTCATGATGTCTGCACTTACTTTCAATTGTTTCAATAAAAACAGAGAGAGTTAGTAAATGTGAAAAAAAATAATTAAAAAATAAAATCTGGAGAATCCAGGAAATCTTAAACTTCTGTTCATACTTATTCTTTTAGTCAAGAAACAAAACTTTAAAATAGCAGAAAGGATTTCCATAAAGGAAAATTCAAGATCTTATCACAAAATATGAATCTGAAAAACTTAAAGAGCTTGATGAGACATAATAATAATCAACAGCAAATCCAGCTAAGCTTGGTCTCATGAACTAACACCATACCTGATTAATATTCATTAACCTCAAGTTGAAGATCAATCTTATTTTTAATATATTGCCTCAGTTTAACTATATTTTTAGCTATCTGTATTTTTTAAAACAATAATTTCAAGTTGTTTAATTATATTCAACCTCTGTCTAGGAACTGTGGACAGAACAAACATTTCTAATTTCTTATTTATTATGACTTCTACTTGTTATGGATAATAATTATATAAATTTGACAAGGTTCAACCCTTTTATTTGAGGCATTAAAAGTCAATTAACCTTTGATTTGTAGAACTAAAATATACATATATACTATGGGATTGTTGTCTCTTGTATGATTTTTATTATGTCTCCTATCAAAGAATGCTGGGAATTTAATTACCTCCAAAAAATAACTAAATCTTAAGAAGTATTTTACAAAAAGTCGTTCTTTACTTAATAAAGGGCCAGACCCATATTTCATGAGTTTCTATTCATCTGGCAGTGCTGTGGTGTTTATAATTGTGTATATAAAACCATCAGTCTTCTAGAACCATCTTTAACTTAGCAAGCCCCAAAGCATGGTCCATTCTGCTCAGATCTGGTCAGCACCTTTATAGCTTATCAGCCTTGGGGTTCAATTTTGTTTTGGATGCTTTTATAAATGAGCACAATAACTGCTGAAACTGTTCTTCTAGATTGCAGAGAGAAAAATCGAGACAAGAACTTTAGTAGATTACTATGTCACTGAGGATAAAGTACAAGCACAAAGGCACCTGAAGTAATCTCAGGTATGATTTTGTTGGGTGTACATTTTCAGTTTTATTTCAGTAAAATTAGATGACTGCCTTAGTCTTTACATCTTTTGAACTTATGCTCTAACCTTAGGCAAGAGTATGATCAATTTGCTATCTAATAAAATCAATTTGTTCCAAGGTACAAATTGTTTTCCTAAAAGGAAGAAAGGATAAAAGAAAAGAGAAGTACCAATAGATAGATAAAAGGTGCAATAATTATTTCAAGATTTTCTTTCTCTGGACAGGTGTATGGTGCATAGTATACTTTTTAGTAGCTGGATTCAATAGTATGGTTATTCTCACAATCAAAGACATTGGCAGAAATAGCAGAAGCCAAGAGGAAGTGTTAATCATTTTAATAGCTTCAGCACTCATAAAATATATTCAGAAAGAGTTTATAATGATATTTACCTTCATGAGTGGCTTTTTAAGTTGGTAGAACAATTTAATGTTCAAAGAAAGTTTTTATTTCTTATACATGTTTATGGAAATATTTTGCTATACTCAAATTAAATGAAATATGTTATTATTTAATATTTTAATAGGAGAAATAAAATTTCCAGAGGTCAGGATATAAAATATGCAAGAATATGTTTTTAACTTGTTAAGCTTCAGAAACTTAATAAAGTTGTCAAAGAATTTCCAGTGTTTGGCCAAGGATAATTTCTCCGATATGCTATAAATTCTGAGGAGCAGTTGCAATATCAAAAATTCAGGTTCATACTGTTTCATTCCTGGGAAGTTACCTCTCAAGCATTATAAACTATAACTATATCCCAGATATTGTTCTCTTCACTGCAGGAATAAACACTGACATGAGTGAGCTTCAAAGAAGATGTAGTTTGCACATTTTCTTTATATGCATTCTGTGTGTAATATTGCATTTTACAGCATCTTTCTTAAAAAATAAATTATGACACTGTTATGCACTGAGTGCTTTTGTCCCTCAAAACTTTATATATTGAAAGTCTGATGTTCAATGGAACAATATTAGGAGGTAGGGCAAAATTAAGATTAGATAAAGTCCTGGGACTGTAGTCTCCATCATGGGCACAAGAGAGCTTGCTTTTCTCTCTGCATTCTACCAAGTGACAGTACAATGGGAAATAAACAATCTGTAACTAGAAGAGGGCTGTCACCAGAACCTGACTGTGCTGGTACCCAAATCTTGGATTTCCAGTCTCCAGAACCATGAAAAATAAACTTCTGCTGTGTATAAGTCTCCCTGTTTATGGTATTATTTTACAGTCCAAAAGATAACAGACACAAAACTAAGAAGTGAAACGCATTATTGAGATTCTTTAGGTGCATTTGTGCTTGTATCTTTTTCTCAATGACACAGTAATTTACCAAAGTTTCTGTCTTATTTTTAGTCCTCACCATAGCTTCTTTTAGAATTGACCACATAGCTAATCATTTTGGACCCCTTTGCATTGACAATCATATTAACTTACTTATACACTAATCAATAATAGAGTCAAAATTCCAGATCAGCCATCAAGATTTCTCATCACTGGGGTCATTTTTATACCAAACAGATATCACAAAAAAATTTCTTGGAACTTCTGAAGGAGGTAAATTAATTTTTAAAATATTTTTAATAAAACAAAACAACTTCTGCTGTTTCTATAAAAGTATTATGTTCAGTAGTCCTTCCATGCGATAGGTGCCAACACTCCCAGTAGATGCCTAAAATCACAGATAGTACTGAACTTTGTATATATTATGTTATTCCTGTATATACATACCCATGATAAAGTTTAATTTGTAAGTTAAGCACCGTAGGAGGCTAATAAAAATAACTAATAATAAAATGTAATAATCAGAACATACTATAACTAAAGTAATGTGAATGCAGTACTCCTCTCTCTTTTTTCTCATAAAATAAGCTATTGTACTATACTCACCTTTATTCTTATGATAATATGAAGTGATAAAATTCCTATATAGTGAGAAAAGTAAGATGAATGAGATCTCATTAAGCAAATTAAAGGTTACTTGAACACAAGCATGGCAATGCCATAGTTAATCATTTAACCTAGACAGATACTAAGTAAATATTAGATAGAGAGTGAATACAACAAGAAAACACAAGCCAACGGGATGATTCACATCCCAAGTGATTCACTTATCCACCAGTGGATAAGTGGTTATAATGCAGTGTTACACAGACACACACATACACACACACAAACATACACACACACACTGGAATATTACTTGGCCATAAAAAAGAACTCAATATTACCATTTGTGACAGCATACATGGCCCTAGATGATACTGTGCTCAGTGAGATAAGTCAGTCAGATAAGGACAAATATTATATAATTTCACTTATATGTGAAATCTAAAGAAAAAAATAAATTAGCAAACAAAATTAAAGCAGACTCATAACACAAAGAGCACTGTAGTGATTGTAAGAGGAGAGGGAGACTTGGGAACTGGAATAAAGTATTAAAGAGATTAAGAAGTACAAATTGGAAGTGATAAAATACTGTGGGAATGTAAAGCGAAACAGAAAATATGGTCAATAATATTGCAATAACTTTGTAAGATGGCAGTTGGGTACTAGAGATTTTGAGGGGAAAACCATTTAAAATATGTGATTGTATAAACACTAAGCTGTACACCTAAAACTAATATAAAATTATACTGAAAGTAAACTGTAACTCAAAAATAATAAATAAATAAAATACACATCTATCACATGACAGTTTTCTATACTATAAAATGTTTATTTATAAGCAAAGGAGAGCTTTATGATGTCTAGTATATGTACATAAATAAATTAAATACTTGAAAAATAAATAATATTAAATATTTTAACTGTTAAGATTGTGTAATATTTTTATAATAAGGACTATTATTATTCTGGTACCACTATTCCCAGAAAACCTCTGTTTCCCTTGTCACTTTTAAGAATCCTAAAACTAGCCTGACCAGGTGGTGGGGCAGTGGATAGAGCATCGGACTGGGATGTGGAAGACCCAGGGTAGAGACCCCAAGCTTGCCAGCTTGAACACGGGCCCATCTGGGTTGAGCAAAAAGCTCACCAGCTTGGACCCAAGGTCGCTGGCTCTAGAAAGGGGGTGCTCAGTCTGCTGAAGGCCCGCGGTCAAGGCACATGTGAGAAAGTAATCAATGAACAACTAAGGTGTTGCGACGGCAATGAAAAACTAATGATTGATGCTTCTCACCTCTCTCTTTTTCTGTCTGTCTGTCCCTGTCTATCCCTCTCTCTGACTCTCTCTCTGTCCCTGTAAAAAAAAAAAAAAAAAAAAAAGAATCCTAAAACTAAACAAATTCCATAAATAAGTTAAGCCACATGCTTAACTGCTTAATAAAAATATGTATTCCCTCTACATTTTCAAGTACCTTACTTATCTACCCATTATTTTAACAAGAACATTCACTTTGTTATCAAGATTAAATAATGGGATATAATCACCTTTTATCTCTCTCCCAATAGAAACCATAGCAACACTGCTTCGTATTTTTCTATATCAAATATATGACAGTTTGTATAAATGGGATAGAGCCTACCAGGTTAGGAAGTATGTCAAGAAGAATTTTTAATTAAAAATTTGCTTAGTTGACCCTGTACAAATGTTTAAACATTGGGATTAAACTTAACTAACACTTTCATAAGTGTGTTAAAATGGGAAGTCTCTTTAAAAACTGGTTTTCCAAATTTTGAAAATATTTGACACTCACATATGAAGTTAGAAAATAAGTAGCTCCTAAACAAAATTATTAGGTTTGACATAAAATATGAACAAAATAACAAATAGATCCAATAAATAGATATTGAAGTACATTATAGACTTTTAGTCAAAATCTTTTATGAACTTTGACAAACCTTCTTTCTTCCAATCACATGACAAAATTAGATAAAAAGGAAAAAATAAAGCAAAAAGATATTCATTGGCTTAAAAAACATCACTGTAGATGATAAACGGAGAAAGCTCAGTGGAGAACAGGACTAAAACCAGAGGCTGGCTTGGTCCCAGCACAGTGGAAGGCACTGGAGCCAGGAGTTAGATTCCTTCAGGCAATCAGAGAACAAAATGGCTTTGTGGTAGACTGAGGAACAGAGCTAACCTCATGGCAGAAAATTGAAATAGAACATCTCTACCCATGAAAGGAAAAAATGCTGCTGACTGTTGGTTGAGACAATGTCTTTGGTGATGTTATGGACCTGGAGATAGTTGAGGTCAGAGGCACATCATCAGGCCCGACTGCTGAACCAATGATGTTTTGGTGACTAGATCAATGACATTTCCACATACACCTAGTAATAACTACATACATGATAAGGCCAAATTCTGGAACTGGAGACAGGAAGGTTGAAAAGTCTGGAAATAAGGATCCAACTAGTTAGGGAAGACTAAAAAGAAGAACAGAGAGACAGAGGTAGAGAAAACATATGATACAAACTTACATTTAGCGTTGGTCTGTGGAGAACAGCAAGATGGCGATGGAGCAGGCAGACATTCCAACTTCCACCTCCCAGAACCTAAGTGGATTACAACTTAATTTTAAGAAGAATCATTTGGAAAAATCAACTTTGAGCTAAACCAAGAGGAATCTATAACCAAAGATCACTGAAGAGGCCACACTGAGACTGGTAGAAAAAGCAGAAAAGCAGAAAGGGCTCCCCAGCTCCCAGGAGCAAGTAGCAGCCCAGAGGGACTCACGTGGTGGTGGGGATTTACTGGAGAGGAAAGGGTCCTGGGCCTCAGGACCAAAACCCCAGCCTGCAGCCCCGGAGCCTAGAAGAGGCATACAAACAGTATTTAGTTGTGAAACAAGTCAGGATACCATTTGTGAGAAAGAGACAGATTTCTCAGACCCAGGATTTGTCTTAAAGGGATCACGCAGGAAACCATTTTTACAACTACTCACCTGGGGTCCTGGGGGCTGAGGAGAGCTGAGAGGACCAGAGTAGCAGAGAGTGTAATCTAGGAGGCACAGAGAGAAACACATTGAGGAACAGCCACCCTAACCCCTGGGCTAAGTCACTTCCCAAATATAAAGTTAATATTTTTCCTGGAACAAGCAATAACAGCAAAGGGAAGCAGGTCACTAACCAAATGGAAACTCTCCTGCTACATTTAGAGCAAAGCTGCTTAGAAGCAGGGAGCCCATCAGGGATACAGCATTGAGTGCTGAGGTTTGAGCTATAATGCCACCCCTACACTGCTGAGTGCTTGCTGAGGGTGGGGAGCAGCAGGATGCAGGAGTGCAGTCCAGTCCACCCAGCGGAAGGCAGGAGCTGGCTGTGGCTGTGGTCCAAGCGCATGAACACAGTCCTACCCACAGGGACAGAATGGACATGCCCAGGCTTGCAGCCCAGGTGACATCAAAGCAGTCCCGCCTGTGGGGGTGGTGGAGACTGGAGAACTAGCCCAGGCTTGAGGCCCAGGTGGGAAAAAGCAGTCTTGCTTGTGGGGGCAGAGGCCAAGAGTGTGTCCAAGGCTTACAGCCCAGACATGTGAACACAGTCCTACCCAAGGAAGCAGGGAAGAGTCCAGGAGCCAGCCAGGGCTTGCAGACTAGGTACACATGCACAGTCCCACCCGCAGAGGCAAGGCAGAAGCTGCAGCAACCAAAGAGATGGGCTGGTAATGGCAATACCTGTGCCTGAATGCCCAAGGTGGCAGAAGTGGTGGTGGTGGGCCTGTGGACAGACCACACCTCTGGAACACAAAGGCCACACTCATTGGACTCCTGTGACCACACCCTTCTGAGGGCTGAACAAAAACAAAAATATTAAATAAAATTTAAAAAAAGAAGGTTGGAAAGATCGACACCTGAGGATAAGGAACAAGCCACATCCAATACCTTACCTAACACCTGATTTATAGTGCTGAGCCCAACAACTAGCCGCATATAAGAGGCAGCAGAAAGCAGATTTCAAGGGAACTTGAACATTTAAATGAACATCCTCTAGGTCAAAAGTAGATAAAAGCTAGCCTAAGTTGATATTAACAATGACACCTGGGCTCAGTAGAGGCAGCCACAGGATCTGGAACATGTGTTGCTTTAAAAAAGGTAGATAAGGGCCAGTCATAGGCAGCTACCCTCACAGATCTGTGCCAGGCTGCAGCCAAGAAGGTCCAGGGAGACACATCCAGAAGCTAGATATGGAGAGCATCAGTTCAGAACCTAACAACCTTTGTTAAAGTGACATCTTAATGAAGGGCTCCTCACACATAACCAAGGTAAGATATAAAAAATAGAAAAGCAGATTTACTAATTAAAAAGTCCACAACTTGAACAAGACTGTAAACCACAAATAAAAACAATAGAAAGACAGAGGAAACATAAGCCATATAAATCAACAAGAAAAATCTCCAGAAAAAGTTCTGGATGAAGTAGAAATAATCAAATTATTGGATGCAGAGTTTAAAATAATGATTGTTAGGGTGCTTAAGGATCTCAAAGCTACAATGGATGGACATAATGAGCATCTAAATAAAAAAATTATAAGCATCAAAAGGACACTGAAATCATAAAAAGAACCAGACAGAAATGGCAAACACAATATCAGAAATGAAAACTACACTAAAAAAAAAAATGAAATGCTTTTCATTTCATCTAGCAGGCTGGATGAAGCAGAGGATCAAATTATCAATTTAGAGGACAAGATAAGTGAAAGTATGGAAGCTGAATAGCAAAAAGAAAATAGAATCAAAAAGTCTGAGAAAAGTCTAAGAGAGCTCTGTGACAACATGAAGAGAAACAATATCCACATAATAGGGGTTTCTGAGGGAGAGGAGAAAGAACAAGAGATGGAGAACCTGATTGAAGAAATTATAGCTGAAAATTTCCTTAAATTGATGCAAGAAAGAGTCAGACAGGTTCAGGAAACAAAGAGAACCCCATTTAAAAAATAACCCAAAGAGACTTATATCAAGGCACATCATAATCAAAATACCAAAGCTAAGAGATAAAGAAAGAATTCTAAAAGCTGCAAGAGAGAAATACTCAACCAACTACAAAGGAGCTTCCATAAGGCTGACATCTGACTTTTCAACAGAAACACTTGAGACCAGATGGGAGTGGAAAAAAGTATTCAAATTAATGCAGAACAATAACTTAGAATCAAGACTTCTTTATCCAGCAAGACTATAATTTAAATTGAAGGAGTAATAAAAAGCTCCCCACTGACCCCCCCAAAAATAACTCAAGAAATTAATTATAACCAAACCAATGCTGCAAGAAATATTAAAGGACCTACTGTAGACAGAACAAAGTGGGGAAAAAAATCAAGTAAAAGAGAAATGTAGATTACATATACTGTCTACAGGAGACCCACCACAAAACAAAAAACACACATAGACTGAAAGTAAAAGGATGGAAAAAAATATTTCATGCAAATAGAAATGAAAAAAAGTTGGAGTAGCAATACTTATATTTGACAAAATAGATTTCAAAACAAAAACTATAATAAGGGATAAAGAAGGTCACTACATAATGATACAGGGAACAATCCAACAGAAAGAGATAACCATTATAAATATTTATGCACATAATATAGGAGAACCTAAATATATAAAGCAGACTTTGATGAACGTAAAGGGCAAGGTCAACAGCAATAATAAAATAATAGGGGATTTCAATACCCCACTAACATCACTGGATAGATCTTCAAGAAAGAAAGTAAATATAGAAACAGTATAATTAAGAGAAACACTAGATCAACTAGATTTAATAGATATCTTCAGAACCTTTTACCCTAAAGCAGCAGAATATACATTCTTTTCAAGTGCTCATGGTACATTCTCTAGGGTAGACCACATGTTAGGGCATAAAATGAACCTCAACACATTTAAGAAGATTGAAATCATATCAAGCACCTTTTCTGACCACAATGGCATGAAACTAGAAATCAACTACATTAGAAAAACTGAAAAACACTCAAACACATGAAAACAAAACAACATGTTATTAAATAACACTTGGGTCAAAAATGAGATCAAAGAAGAAAACAAAAATTTCCTTGAAACAAAAGAAAATGTGCATAAAACAGCTAAAAATTTATGGGACACAGAAAAAGCAGTCCTGAGAGGGAAGCTCATAGCATTACAGGCATACCTTAAGAAACAAGGAAAAGCTCAAATAAACAACTTAACTCTGCAACTAAAAGAACTAGGAAAAAAAGAAAACAGCAAGTAAAACCCAGAGAAAGTAGAAGAAAGGAAATAATAAAGATCAGAGTGGAAAAAAATGACATAGGAACTATAGAAACAATACAGAGGATCAATCAAACCAAAAGCTTGTTCTTTGAAAAGGTAAACAAGATCAATGAACCATCAGCCAGACTCACCAAGAAAAAAAGAGAGGATTCAAATAAATAAAATTAGAAACGAGAGTGTAGAAGTAACAATTGACACAGCAGAAATACAAAGTATTGTAAGAAAATACTATGAAGAACTGTATGCCAAAAAATTAGAAAACCTAGGTGAAATGGACAAATTCCTTGAAAAATATAATCCTCAAAAATCAATCTGAAAGAATCAGAAAACCTAAATAGAAGTCGTAGTCACAGCAATCAGACAAGAAGAAGCATCTAAATTGAAAAAGAAGAAATCTATTATTCTTTGCTGATGATAGGTTACTGTACATAGAAAACCCTAAAGTATTAGTCAAAAAACTACTGTACCTGATAAAACAATTCAGCAAGGTGGAAGGATATAAAATTAATATTCAGAAAATATTGGCATTTTTATACACCAACAATAAACTGTCTGAAAGAGAAATTAACAAAACAATCCCCTTTACTACTGCAACAACAACAACAAAAATAAAGTACCTACAAATAAATTTAACCATGGAAGTTAAAGGCTTATACTCAGAAAATTATAAAACATTGATAAAAGAAATTAAGGAAGATACAAACAAGTGGAAGCATATACCGTGTTCACAGATAGGAAGAATAAACATTATTAAATGTCTATATTACCCAAAGCAATTTATGAATTCATGCAATTCTTATTAAAATACCTATTACATACTTCAAAGATATAGAACTAATATTTCAAGTATTTATATGGAATCAAAAAAGAAGACAAATAGCCTCAGCAATCTTGAAAAAGAAGAATGAAGTGGGAGATATCACACTTCCTGATATCAAGTTATACTACAAGGCCATTATACTCAAAACAGCTTGGTACTGGCATAAGAACAGGCGTATAGATCAATGGAACAGAACAGAGAACCCAGAAATAAACCCACACCTTTATGGACAATTGATATTTTATAAAAGAGGTAAATAGCATACAGTGAAGTAAAGACAGCCTCTTTAACAAATAGTGTTGTGAAAATTGGACAGCTACCTGCAAAAAAATGAAACTAGACCACATTTACATCACTCACAAAAATATACTCAAAATGGATAAAAGACTTAAATGTAAGTCGAGAAACCATACTCATCTTGGAAGACAACATAGGCGTAAGTTCTCCAACATCTCTTGCAGTAATATATATGCTGATTTATCTTCATGGGCAAGTGGAATAAAGGATAGCATGAACAAATGAGACTATATCAAGCTAAAAAGTTTTTGTACAGCTAAGAATAATATGAACAAAATAAAAAAACAAACCACACAATGGTAGAACATATTCAACAATGCATCAGATAAGGGGTTAATAACCAAAATTTATAAAGAACTTGTGAAACTCAACACCAGGAAGGTAAACAATCCAATTAAAAAATAGGCAAAAGAAATGAATAGATACTTCTCCAAAGAGGATATACAGATGGTCAATAGACAGATGAAAAACTGCTCAACATCACTAATCATTAGAGAAATGCAAATTAAAACCACAATGAGATACCACCTCTCACCTGTCAGAATGGCACTTATTAACAAAACAATACATAATAAGTGCTAGCGAGGATGTGGAGAAAATGGAACCCTCCTGCACTGCTGGTGGGAATGCACACTGGTGCAGCCACTGTGGAAAACAGTATGGAGATTCCTCAAAAAGTTAGAAATGGTACTGCCTTTTGACCCATCCATCCCACTTTTAAGAATATATACTAAGAATACCAAGTCAGTGATTCAAAAGAAAAAATGCACTCCCATGTTTTTGGCAGCATTGTTTACAATAGCCAAGTTCTGGAAACAGTCCAAGTGTCAGTGGACGAGAAGATCAAAAAGCAGTGGTACATATACATAATGGAATACTATGCAGCCTTGAAAAAGAAGGAAATTCTATGTTTTGCAACAACATGAATGAACCTGGATACTAGTATGCTAAGTGAAATAAGCCAGGCAGAAAATAGAAAATATCATATGACCTCACTCATTTGAGGAATATAATGAACAATGTGAACTGAGGAACAGAATAGAGGCAGAGGCAGGATCAAAGGTACTAGAGGGAAAGTGGAGAAGAGGATGAGATCAGAGAAGAAAGAGATTAGTGAAATTATTTACACAGAACAGCATTATAGAGAGCAGGATAGCAAATCCTGGACGGAAGGGGGGAAGGCGTTGGGGAAGGAGGCAAGGGGGATATCGAGGGGAACACGGGGGTTGAGGGTAATATATTCGGAGGGACACTTGAATCTATGTAAACACAATAAATTTAAATCAACATAAATTAAAAACAAAACAAAACTGGTTGATTCCCTGTTAGTTGCCAAAGTAGGCAGGTAGTCACTGTGCCTACAACCAACCCCTGAAATAGTGTCCCTCCCTCTGAGATGGAAACTCCACTACTTCAATTAGCAAAACAACTGTGCCATAGCTTGCCTTTCTAAGCAGAACTTTAGAGTTCTGATTTACCCTTGTTAAAACATTGCCACCTCAGAGTACCCCAGGGCTCTGAAGAAAGTTGGCAATTGTTTCCTAGGTAATCTGAGAATTATGGTCTGGAATTTTCCCCGAACTTTTCCTTTAATCTTTTTTTTCTTCCACCAAAGATGATCTTGCTCTTTACTTATTCCTGTTAAACTACTAAACTCTTTCTCAGGCACCTGAATACATACGGGGGTGAAGGGACAGCAGTTGTCTCCTTCAGAGGAACAGCACTGCTAGAGCCACTTTTTCTCCCACTGTGAGATGTACTGAATTCACCTTCTTCTTGGAACAAGCATACAAATTAATAATGTGGGGCCAATTGTCGTGTCTAATGACAAAAATCAGATTTGTCACTGGTATCACATAATGTATTCAGGAATCAACATGAATCTATTAAACGTCACATATGGAAAGTCAAGCATATAAAAATTCTGTGATTTATTCAGCATCACATCAGAAAAATATAATTATTTTTTCTACACATTTTTAAAAACTTCAATAGCTTTCTTTTTTAAAAAAGATTACCCCATAGGTCTGATAGAATTAAATCCAAACATTATGAAACATCTTAGTGAATATTAACACAGAAGATGCAATATGCTAAGAAAATGAAAGCTTTTATTTCCCGTGATTTTCTTATTGTGGTTGTGGAAGTGCTGATGGCTAAAATATTTTTAGTATCCCGGAGAAATAAAAGAAACAGCTTTGTTTGGTTTCTTGAATAAAATTAATATTATCATTATCAATGTCTTGTGGTAATGACCATATTTTGAGAGGAGAATTTCTCAGTAATTTTTATAAATGTATGTATCATATTTTGGCCAAATAATTTACCTAATTTATGCTTAACTGTTTTTAAAATGTTCAGTTTTTACATTTCCAGAAGAAATATCTTATCAGATAAAATGTTAAAATGACAAATTGAGAAGCAAAAATTTCAGCTGCCTATCTAACTTGATAAGGTGAGTTTATTCTGTTTTTAATTGACCAGGGGCAAGAAGTTTCTTTGTAAAATCTAATCACCTCCCATCACTTATGAAACTTGCCTTGTATATTAAGGAAATATCCAAAAACAGAAACTCAGAAACCAAGGAGCTCAGAGGAATTAATGCTACTACCCCTCCGTAATGCTGCCTTTATAACTGTAATCCAATGACAGTCTCAAAAAGGGACCTCTAACAAGCATTATGTCAGAGCAAAATGTACGTGTGTGTGTGTGTGTGTGTGTGTGTGTGTGTGTGTGTGTGTGTGTTTAAGTTAAGATGAAAAGGTCCACTCTCATTACTCTAGTGTAGTAAATAAAAGAAAGCTTCAAAGAAATATTGAAGGATGCTGGCAGTCAGCCAAATATATTTAACGGTTAGTGGTACAAGTGAAGTCTTGCTACCTTATTTTTAATAGTGGTTTAAAGAACTTTACTCTCTTTTCTGTCACTTAAACACCTACCCATTTGAACACCGTTTCTGTTTTCTTACGCAGAATACAAGGCAGCCATCACCCATGCCCAAGTCTTGTCATGATGGAGGAGAGAACTAAAGAAATTCAACTTCCACTAAGGGTTTCCTTTTCAATTTGTCACAGTCACACTATTCAACTAGGAACAAATCTGCAATCCATTAAACATTTTCGTCCTGCATTAATAGTCGGAAAAAATAATTATATTTTTTAGCCATTCTTATTATTGCTTTTTTTCCACTTGGAAATGTTCTCAAAAGGCTGTGTCTGGATAGATACATGTAGAGTCAATGAGATTGTGAACAAAGAAAATAACTCTAAAGGAGTAGGCAAGTTTGAAGTCCTATTCCTGGCGAGAGAGGAGGGTGGCCACAGAAAAGGGGATAAAGCATTTGGCATCTATGATACTGTGAGTGAGCTCGCACAGACTGACCAGTTCAGTAAAATAAAATTCGAACTATCCAATCCCATGCTTTTGAAACATTTTAAATTTATCGAGGATAGAACCCATAATTTTTTCCTGCCCTTGAATTACATTTCTACTGGAAAGAAAAAGTAAATCAAACTTTCTGTCTAAAATTACATGGCTCTAGGAACACCTGAGAATTTAAGCCTTCAAATAGACATATTTATACAATTACCCTGGTTTCCCTCACAATAATTTGGACAGAATTAAGTAACCATATTAGATACAGGTACTCATTTTAAAACTGTGCCTCTGCCCGTGGCTTTTTAACTAGTTCCAAAATACATTATATTTTATGATTTGGCATTTTCAGAGCTTGAATAAATTATAGAATTTTAGGTCTGTAGGAAGCCTTATGTAGCATCTAATTAAAATTCTTCAATTTCCAGATTAGGAAACTAGAGCCAAAGAGATTAAATGATTTAATCCATTTAAGATGACAGCTAACTAGTGACAGAGTGAAGATTGGGACATAATCAATTTTTTCTGGTAACAAAAAAAAAAAAAAAAAAATCAAGCAAAATCTATTTCATTCCATAACTAACCCCATGTTTTATTTTCCAAATTTGACAGACATATAACATGCTATAAATAGCTGAAATTAGCCAATATATTGTCTATATTCAAGTTCTATATTTATATGTGAACTTCACATTTGTTAAAGTAAACATATGCATATTTATGCAGGTGACTCAAAGTCTCAGTCACACACACAAAAAAGAATATTTTAAAGGCAAAATCTTTCCTTGCAATATATCTTATTTTAATTTTTAAGACTGTATTTATTTTAGAAAGGGGGGAGAGAGAGAAGTGGGGAGGAGCAGGAAGCGTCAACTCCCATATGCACCTTGACCAGGCAAGCCCAGGGTTTCGAACCGGTGATCACAGTATTCCAGGTTGATGCTTGATCTACTGCATCACCACAGGTCAGGCCTCAATATATTTTAAAGTGTTAAGTACTTCAGTGCTCTGGGATTCATTATGTTGCCTTTAAAACTATTCCTTAGTACTATCCTAACACATACAATAAACATCTTTCTATTTCAAGTATGAGAATTTATTTTCTGTAAAGTAACAAATAAACATCAGGAAGGTATTATGATTGACTACATTACAGTGACATAAAACTTAATAGCAGAGAAGCCACCAGAAAACATTTTATGTACATAACTTTAATAGGTATACAGTAGTACTTTTCAGTTTTCAAAGCATTTTCAATTTGGAACCAACTAAGATTCCAATAGCTTTAGCATTCAGATTCTGGACTTTTGTCTCTTAGTGGTATGTTTTTTTTATTTTTATTTTGTTATTAGAAATTTGAAGATCATCAGTTTATGGGAAAACTATCATTTGTTTATGTGATATTTAAACATATACAGTGCGCATGTCTTGCTTTTGACTACCTGGCTGTTCTTCCTTCTGATAATAGTACCTTGATTTTCTCCTCTGAATTTGTGCAATTCTGGACATCTAACCTCTGTGCTCCCATTGCCATTATTGTAACCATTTTTTCTTCCACCATCTCTGTGGAAATGTGACCCAGACCTAACCATAGTGCCCCCTCATCAAAGGTGATTGGCTTGGAGATAGGCACAAAATGAAGTCATTCAGTAAAATTGAACCTTAGGACTTTCACTGGAACTATCTTGAAAGAAGCTATCTTTTTCTACTAGAAATTACAAACCTTAGAGGACATGGGTTTAGAGTAGCCATTTTACCATTTTATAAGGAGACCCTGCCTGAAGAAAAGGAAACACATTGGAAAGTGGAGTAAAGAGAAAGCTACTGATGCTTTTAATTACCCACATCTTCAGATCCAGTCATGCCTGAATACAGTCTACCACTGACATTTCAGTGATGTGTCAGCAAGCACGCCCACTCTACTACACCCCTGCCTTTACTTGTTTTTTACTTTGCTTAAATCAGTGTAGGTTGGGTTTTAGTCTTTTAGAGCTAAAAGACCTTTAACTATTTTCAAACAGCAGATGCTCAAACTGGAAAGTGACAAGGATCTTTGATTTTGTCCCTTAACTAATTTTATTCATTTAAATAGAGAGCAAACAGTAAACATTCAAGTAATTGGGCTTCATATTTTGAACTCTGAAAGATTTATCAGTCTATATCTCACCTCTTGACACAGCCTTCAGAGGTTTTATTCTTCAACCTGGCATTCTGGCTCTTGAGAATCCCAGAAAAATTCTTAAAATATATACAAATTACAGAGATCGGAGCAAGATGGCGACAGAGTAGGCGGACATACCAACTTCCAACTCTCAGAACCAAAGTGGATTATAAGTCAATTTTAAGAACCATCATCTGGATAAACCAACTTTGAACTAAACTAAGTGGACTCTTCAACCAAGAAACACTGCAGAAGCCACATTGAGACTGGTAGGAATAGCGAAAATGCAAAGAGGACTGCCCAGGCCCCTGGAGCAAATGGCAGCCCGGAGAGACCCGCATGGCAGGAGGAGAGTTTGGCAGAGAGGAAGGAACCTGGGTCCCAGGAACCAAGCCCCAGCCTGTAGTCCCAGAGCCTAGAAGAGGCGTTTGGACAGTATTGAGCTGTGAAACAAGTGAGGATACTGTTTGTGAGAGAGAGACAGCTTTCTCACACCCAAGATGCTTTTTAAAGGAACAGCACAGAAAACCTCTCTCACAACCATACACCCGGGGCTCTGGGGAATGAGGACAGAGGAGAGGACCAGAGCAGTGGGAAGAGAGTGTGGACTGAAGGCACAGGGACAAACACTCTGAGGGACAGCCACCCTAACCCCTGGGAAAGTCACTTCCCTAATCAAAAATGAATAATTCCCCTGGAACTAGAAATACTAGCAAAGGGAGACAGGACACTAGCCAAACAAGCTCTCCTGCGGCATTAGAGCATAGCTGCTTAGACGGAGGGAGCTCCCAGGCCTACAGTATAGAGACTTATGGAATTCCTACTCTGCTGAGAGTTGCTAAAGGGTATGGTGGTGGGAGGATGCTGAAACGTGGTTCTGTCGGGCGTGGGCAGAGGCCAAGCTGGAGTGAGCTCGGTCTAGCCCAGCAGGGGCGGAGGGGATGCGCGAAAGAGGTCCGGCAGCTGCAGGCTTGCCTGTAATCCCACCTGTGAGGAAAAAGCAGGAGACCAAGAATGGGCAGAGATGTGCTCTGTGACCCTAACAGGACGGTCCTGACCACGGGAACGGGACTGGGACCAGGGACGGGTCGGGGCTCGTGGCTGAGCTCACGCTACCAGCACCGCCGGGCTGGAGAAGCAGTGGTTTGCCATCCTGCCTGCGCAAATGGGCTCGGAACACAGGGGTGGGGTAGAGCCTGGGCCAAGCAGAAGTTCACAACTGAGCGAAAGCCACCAAACACGCCTTGCCCAATAAACTGCAGTTTGTAACCCTGCACAGAAGGGCCCTGGCCTCCAGGGTGGGGCTAAAGTTCCAGGTGGGCAAAGGCTCACAGCTGAGAGCACATCAAAAGCCCCGCCGAACCCGTGAAACTGTGGCGAGCAGGCTCTGAATGCGGATGCTGGGCGGAAGCCCGGAAACAGGCGGGGTCCATAGCTGAGCAAAGGTGCTCACCTCTACCCTTGGTGCTGAGGCTTGTGGCTTTACTGACAGCCCCTCCCGCAAAGAGGAGACAGAAATCACAGCAACAGCCACAGTGGACCGGCACTGGCAACGCCCATACGCAACCGCCCTAAGCAGTGGCAGAGGAGGTGGTGGGCCTGCAAACAGACCACACCTAGAGAACACAAAGGTTACACCTACTGAACTCCAGAGGTCACAACTTGCTTATACACAGACAAAATGGGCAGAAAGAGGAATGCAAACCAAATGAATCAAGAGAAATTCCTGGAGAAGGACCTGAACGAACCAGATATAATCAAATTACCAGAAGCAGAATTTAGAATAATGATAGTTAGGATGTTCAAAGAAATTAGAGCAACAATGGGTACTCATTATGAACACGTAAATAAAGAGATAACAAGTATAAAAAACGAAATTGAAATAATAAAAAGAATCAGACAGAAATAACACATACATATCAGAACTGAAGACCACAATGGAAGAAATTAAAAGCAGGATGAATCAGGCTGAGGATCGAATAAGCAAGTTAGAGGACACAATAAACAAAGGCACAGAAGCAGAGAAGAAAAAGGAAGAGACTCAAAAATTGTGAGGAAATTCTAAGGGAGCTCTGTGACAACATGAAGAGAAACAACATTCTCATCATAGGGGTGCCTGAAGAAGAGGAGAGAAGACAGGAAATGGAAACTTTGTTCAATCAAATCATAGCAGAAAACTTCCCTAAATTAAGGCTGGAAAACATTCCACATGTTCAAGAAGCACACAGAACTCCATTAAAGAGAAACCCAAAAAGATCTACACCAAGACACATCATAATTAAAATACCAAAGCTAATGGATAAAGATAAAATTTTAAAAGCTGCTAGGGAAAAAAAGTCTATCACCTACAAAGAAGCCCCCATAAGGATGACATCGGACTTCTCAAAAGAAACACTTGAAGCCAGAAGGGAATTGCAAGATATATTCAAAGTAATGCAGAACAAGAACCTACAACCAAGACTACTTTATCCAAAAAGGCTAATGTTTAAAATTGAAGGAGAAATAAAGAGCTTACCAGACAAAGAAAGCCTCAAGAAATTCATAAAAACCAAACCAATTTTGCAAGAGATACAAAGGGGCCTGTTGTGAACTGTTTAAAGAGAGAAAAATATACAGCAAAAAAAAAATACAGCTTTAAAGTTTAAAATGGCAATAAACAACTACGTATCAATAATAACCTTAAATATAAATGGATTAAATGATCCAATCAAAGACATAGGGTAGCTGTGTGAATAAAGAAACAGGACCCATACATATGCTGTCTACAAGAGACATACCTTAAAACAAAAGATGCACATAGACTGAAGGCAAAAGGATGGAAAAAATATTTCATGCAAGTGAAAATGAAAAAAAAAAGCCAGGGTAGCAGTACTTATAGCTGACAAAATGGACTTTAAAACAAAGGCTGTAGTAAGATATAAAGAAGGACACTACATAATGATAAAGGGAACAATTCAACAGAAAGATATAACTATTATAAATATCTATGCACCAAATATAGGAGTCCCGACATACATAAAGCAGACTTTGATAGATATAAAGGGTGAGATTAACAGCAATAGTATCATAGTAGGGGATTTCAATACCCCACTAACAACACTGGATAGATCCTCAAGAAAGAAAATTAATAAAGAAAGAGCACACTTAAAGGATACACTAGATCAACTTGATTTTATAGATATCTTCAGAACTATTCACCCTAAAGCAGTAGAATATACATTCTTCTCAAGTGCCCATGGTACTTTTTCTAGGATGGACCACATGTTAGGACATAAAAATGGTCTCAATAAATTTAAGAAGATTGAAATCATATCAAGCATTTTCTCTGATCACAATGCCATGAAACTAGAAATTAACCACAAAAGAAAAACTGAAAAATACTCAAACACTTGGAAACTAAATAGCATGATATTAAATAATGGATGGAATAACAATAAGATCAAAGAAGAAATAAAAAAGTTTCTACAAACAAATGATAATGAGCAAACATCAACTCAAAATTATGAGACACAGCAAAAGCAGTTCGGAGAGGGAAGTTCATTGCACTACAGGCATATCATAAGAAGCTAGAAAAAGTTCAAATAAGCAACCTGACCCTGCATCTAAAAGAACTAGAAAAACAACAGCTAATAAAACCCAGGACAAGTAGAAGAAAGAAAATAATAAAGATCAGAGCAGAAATAAATGACATAGAGGCTAAGGAAACAATACAGAGGATCAATGAAAACAGAAGCTGGTTCTTTGAAAAGGTAAACAAAATTGATGAACCTTTAACTAGACTCACCAAGAAAGAAGAGAGAGGACTCAAATAAATAAAATTAGAAATAAGAGTGAAGAAATAACAACTGACACAACAGAAATACAAAGCATTGTAAGAAAATATTATGAAGAACTCTATTCCAAAAAATTAGTCAACCTAGGTGAAATGGACAAATTTCTTGAATCCTATAATCTTCCAAATATCAATCAGGAAGAATCATAACACCTAGACAGACCAATTACAACAAATGAGATCAAAACAGTTATCAAAAAACTCCCAGAAAAGAAAAGTTCTGGACCTGATGGCTTCACAAGTGAATTCTATCAAAACTTCAAAGAAGAACTAACTTCTATTCTCCTCAAGCTATTTCAAAAAATTCAAGAGAAAGGAAGACTTCCAAACTCCTTTTATGAGGCAAGCGTAATTCTGATCCCAAAACCAGGCAAAGACAACACAAAGAAAGAAAATTATAGGCCAATACCCCTGATGAATTTAGACGCTAAAATTTTCAACAAAATATTAGACAACCGGATCGAGCAATATATGAAAAAAATCATACACCACGATCAAGTGGGATTTATTCTGGAGAGGCAAGGCTGGTTCAATATTCGCAAATCAATCAATGTGATTCATCACATAAACAAAAGGAAGGACAAAAATTACATGATAATTTCAACAGATGCAGAAAAGGCATTTGATAAAATCCAGCACCCATTCATGCTCAAAACTCTCAGTAAAGTGGGAATACAGGGAACATTCCTTAACATGATAAAGGCCATCTATGACAAAACCACAGCAAACATCATACTAAATGGACAAAAATTAAAAGCAATCCCCTTAATTTCAGGAACCAGGAAGGGGTGCCCCCTTTCACCACTCTTATTCAACATAGTTCTGGAAGTCCTACCTACAGCAGTCAGACAAGAAGAAGAAATAAAAGGCATCCAAATTGGAAAAGTAGAAGTAAAACTGTCATTATTTGCAGATGATATGATATTGTATATAGAAAACTGTAAAGTCTCAGTCAAAAAACTACTGGACCTTATAAATGAATTCAGCAACATGGCAGGATATAAAATTAATACTCAGAAATCAGAGGCATTTTTATATACCAACAATGAACTGTCAGCAAAAGAAATTAAGGAAACAATCCCCTTTGCTATTGAAGCCAAAAAAATAAAGTACCTAGGAGTACATTTAACCAAGGAGGTTAAGGACTTGTACTCGGAAAAGTATAAAACATTGATAAAAGAAATCAAGGAAGATACAAACAAGTGGAAGCATATTCCGTACTCATGGCTAGGAAGAATAAACATCATTAAAATGTCTATATTACCAATAGCAATACATATATTCAATGCAATACCAATTAAAATACCAATGACATACTTCAAAGATATAGAACACATATTCCAAAAATTTATATGGAAGCAAAAAAGAACACGAATAGCCTCAGCAATCTTAAAAAGATAAAATAAAGCAGGAGGTATCACTCTTCCAGATATCAAGGTTTACTACAAGGCCATTATACTCAAGACAGCCTGGTACTGGCATAAGAACAGGCACATAGATCAATGGAACAGAACAGAGAACCCAGAAATAAACCCACACCTTTATGGACAACTGATATTTGACAAGGAGGAAAGACCATGAACATACACCGTTCACAAAAACAAACTCAAAATGGATAAAAGCCTTAAATGTAAGCCATGAAACCATAAGCATCATAGGAGAAAACATAGGGAGCAAGCTCTCCGACATCTGTAGCAGCAATATATTTGTCGATTTATCTCCTTGGGCAAATGAAATAAAAGGCAAGATAAACAAATTCGACTATATCAAACTAAAACTTTTTTGCACAGCTAAAGAAAATAAGAACAGAATAAAAAGAAAAACCACACACAATGAGAGAACATATTTGACGGCATGTCTGATAAGGGGTTAATAACCAAAATTTATAAAGAACTTATAAAACTCAACACCAGGAAGACAAACAATCCAATCAAAAAATGGGCAAAATAAATGAATAGAAAATTCTCCAAAGAAGACATACAGATGGCCAAAAGACATATGAAAAAAATGCTCAACATCACTAATCATTAGAGAAATGCAAATTCAAACCACAATGAGATATCACCTCACACCAGTCAGAATGGCACTCATCAGCAAAACAACACAGAATAAGTGCTGGCGAGGATGTGGAGAAAAGGGAACCCTTCTGCACTGCTGGTGGGAATGCAAACTGGTGCAGCCACTGTGGAAAACAGTTTGGAGATTCCTCAAAAAATTAAAAGTCGAACTGCCTTTTGACCCAGCTATCCCACTTATAGAAATATTCCCTAAGAACACCAATGCACTGTTCGAAAAGATGAAATGCGCCCACATGTTCGTGGCAGCATTGTTCACAATAGCGAATATCTGGAAACAGTTCAAGTGTCTGTCAGAGGACTAGTGGATTAAAAAGCCTTGGTACATATATACTATGGAATACTACTCAGCCATAAGAAATGATGACATCGGATCATTTACAACAAAATGGATGGACCTTGATAACATTATACGGAGTAAAATAAGTAAATCAGAAAAAAAAGAACTGAGAACAGCATGATTTCATACATAGGTGGGACATAAAAGTGAGACTATGAGACATGGTTACGGGGTGGGGGGAAGGGGGGGAGGTTGGGATAGGGAGGAGGGGAGGGGCACCGGGAAAACCAGATAGAAGGTGACAGAGGACAATTTGACTTTGGGTGACGGGTATGCAACACAATTGAATGATAAAATAATCTGGAGATGTTTTTATAGTTCATATGTACCCTGATTTATTGGTGTCACCCCATTAAAATTAATAATAATAATTTTAAAAAATTTTTAAAAAGATAGTTTTAACTATATAAAGTATGTGTATGTATATATATATATATATATACACACACACACAAACTACAAAAAACAAGCAATATTTTGAGGTAGAGTGGAGGTAACTATTGTCTCAAATTACAATTCATTGGGCTTTCTAAAATAGTCTCAGTGGTTTAAAAAATGTCAAAACACGTTCTATATAACCCATGTTTACAACAGATATATAATCCATTTCTGACATAATTTTTTTAAATGATACAAAATATTAAGTTATTAGTCTTATCAATAAGACTGAGTTCCTGTGGAAAATTGTAAAGGCTCCGTGCATCAAGGATTCTGTCTTGAATGTGGACAGTTGTTCTAACTTGAAACAAAGCAGGAGCTTGGATTCTGTTTGTCATGACTAGTGAAAAATTAAAGGTGTTCAACTTCATTTTTCTTATCACATGTTTTAATTAATTTGGAAAGGTAACATTATATATAAACTTATGCATTAATGATTATGGGGAAAGAATTTAATTTTATTTTTGTTTTTGAATTAATGAATTTATTTTTAATCCACTCATCCACTGACGTACACTTGGGCTTTTTCCAGATCTTCGCTATTGTGAACAATACTACCATAAACATGGGGGTGCATTTCTTTTTAATTTATTGGGATGACATGGTTCTCAAAACCATACAGGTTTCAAGTGCACAACTCAATTTAACACCATCTACACACTGCATCATGCACCTCTTCCCTGAGCAGTCTTTCTTCATCCCCATTTGCCCTACTTTGTTCTCCTCTCCCTACCTTCAACCCTAATTTCCCTCTGGCTATTTCCGCCTTATTGTCTGTATGTATATGTTATGTATATTTGTTTTTTGACTAATACTTTCACCTATTTCATACTGTCCCCTCACCTCCCTTCCTTCTGACAGCTGTCCATCTGTTCCATGTGTCCATGTCTCTTTTTCTGTTTTTTATTTCTCATAGTTTATTGTGTTCACATATAAGTGAGATTATATGGTATTTGTTTTTTTCTGACTGGCTTATTTCACTTAGCATAAGAATCTCCAGGTCCCTCCATGCTGTCACAAAAGGCAAGATTTATATTTTTTATGGCCATGTAGTATTGCATTGTGTAAATACACAACAGCTTTTTTATCCACTCATCCACTGATAATCACTTGGGCATCCAGATCTTGGCTATTGTAAATAATGCTGCAATAAACATGGGGATGTATATATTCTTTTAAATTAGTGTTTCATAATTCTTAGGATACATTTCCCAAAGTGGGAGAGCTAGGTCAAATGGCAAAACCGTTTTTTGAGGGAACTCTATACTGTTTTCCATAGTGGCTGCATGAATCTTCATTTCTACCAGCAGTGCAGGAGGGCTTCCTTTTCTCCACACACTTACTAGCACTTGATATTTGTTGATTTGTTGATGACAGCCATTATGGCAAGTGTTAAATGATTTTAGTTCAAAGTAAATTAAAACCTTATTGTGTTTTTAATTTGCATCTCTCTGATGATTAGAGATTAAGCATTTTTTTCATATGCCTATTGCCATCTGTATGTCCTCTTTGGAGAAGGGTCTATTTATGTCCTTTGTTCATTTTTTATTTGAATTATTTGCCTTTTTGGTGTTGAGTTTTATAAATTCCTTATAAATATTGATTATTAACCCCTTGTCAGATGTATCAGCAAATATGTTCTCCCATTCAGTGGGTTGCCTTTTAATTTTGTTGATGGAGTCTTTTGCTATGCAATAACTTTTAATTTGATGTAGTCCCATTTGTTTACTTTTTCTTTTATTTCACTTGCCAGAGGAGATATATTTTTTATTCTTCTGCTTCTTATTCACTGAATAGTTAGCCCAAATAGAAGCATAAGAGAATAAGCATTTCCAAGTGTGATCTGTGAAGTGGGCAACAAGAACCTAAAAGACAAGTGTCTTACTCAACAAGAAGGATTTATTAGCTCTGTAAGAATGCTTTATCAGAAGAGGAGCAAGATGGCGATGGAATAGGCGGACGTACCAACTTCTAACTCCTAGGACCAAAGAGGATTATAACTCAATTTTAAGAACCATCTTCTGGATAAACCAACTTTGAACTAAACTAAGTGGACTCTTCAACCAAGGAACACAGAAGAAGCCACATTGAAACTGGTAGAAATAGCAAAAACAAGAAGACGGCTTCCCAGCTCCCCGGAGCGAATGGCAGCCCAGAGAGACCCGCGTGGTGAGAGGAGAGTTTGGAGGAGAGGGAGGGACCTGGATCCCAAGAACAAAGCCCCAGCCTGCTGTCCAGACTGCAGTCCAGAGCCTAGAAGAGGCGTTTGGACACTATTGATCTTTGAAACAAGTGAGGATATTGTTTGTGAGAAAGAGACAGTTTCCTCAGACCCAAGATTCTTAAAGGGACAGCACAGAAAGTCTCTCTCACAGCCACTCACCCAGGGCTCTGGGGAATGAGGTCAGAGAAAAGGACCAGAGCAGTGGGAAGAGAAAGTAAACTGGAAGCCACAGGGAGAAACACTCTGAGGGACAGCCACCCTAACCCTTGGGCTAAGTCACTTCCCTAATCAAAAATGAATATTTCCCTAGAACTAGCAATACCAGCAAAGAGAGACAGGACACCAGCCAAACAAGATCTCCCACGGCACTTAGAGCAAAGCTGCTTAGATGGAGGGAGCTTCCAGGTCTACAGTATGGAGTGTTAGGGTCTGAGCTGTGCGGCCCCTTCTCACTCTGCTGAGGGTTGCTGGAGGGACGGTGGCAGCGGGATGCTAAAACACAGTTCTGTCGTCAGGGGCAGAGGCCCAGCCGTCTGAGCTCGATCTAGCCCAAGAAACCGCGGTTTGCCATCCTGCATGCATCAGTTGGCTCTGAATGCGGGAGCGGGGCTAGAGCCCGGGATAAGTAGAAGTTCACAGCTGAGTGCACGCCAGAAGCCACTCCTGGCCAAATAAACCAAGGTTTGCGATCCTGCACAAGAGGGCACTAGTCTCGAGGGCAGGGCTAAAGCTCCAGACGGGCAAACACTCACAGCTGAGAGCACGTGAGCAGCCCTGTCCAACCCGAGAAACTGTGGCGAGCAGGCTCTGACCACGGGGACTGGGCGGGAGCCCAGAAACAGGCTGGGTCCACAGCTGAGGAAAGGTGTTCACCTCTACCCTTTGTGCTGAGGCTTCTGGCTTGAGTGACAGCCCCTTGAGCAGAGGAGAGGCGGAAATCAAATCAACAGCAGCAGTGGGCTGGCGCTGGCAATGCCCATACTCAACTGCCCTAGGCAAAGGCAGAAGGGTGGCACGTCTGAAGACAGAACACACCTAGAGAACAAAAAGGCAACACCTATGGACTCCAGTAGCTACAAACTTCTTATACACAGAGAAAATGGGCAGCCAGAGAAATGCAAATTAAATAAAACCAGAGAAATGCCCAGAGAAGGACCTGAATGAACCAGATATAACCAAATTACCAGATGGAGAATTTAGAATAATGATAGTTAGGATGTTCAAAGAAATTAGAGCAACAATAGATAGTCACTAAGAACACCTAATAAAAAAGATAACAAGTATAAAAAATGAAATTGAAATAATAAAAAAGAATCACACAGAAATGACAAATACAGTATCAGAACTGAAGACCACAATGGAAGGAATTAAAAGCAGGATGAATGACACTGAGGATCGAATCAGCGAGATAGAGGACACAATAAACAAAGGCACAGAAGCAGATCAGAAAAAAGAAAACAGACTCAAAAAATGTGAGGAAACTCTAAGGGAGCTCTGTGACAACATGAAGAGAAACAACATTCGCATCATAGGGGTTCCTGAAGAAGAAGAGAGAGAACAAGAAATGGAAACTTTGTTCAATCAAATCATAGCAGAAAACTTCCCTAAATTAAGGCTAGGAAACATACCACACGTTCAAGAAGCACACAGAACTACATTAAAGAAAACCCCCAAAAAGATCTACACCAAGACATATCATCGTTAAAAAACCAAAGCTAAGGGATAAAGAAAAAATTATAAAAGCTGCTAGAGAAAAAAGGCTATCATCTACAAAGGAGCCCCCATAAAAATGACATCTGACTTCTCAACAGAAACACTTGATGCCAGAAGGGAATGGCAAGTAATATTTAAAGTAATGCAGAACAAGAACCTACAACCAAGACTACTCTATCCAGCAAGGCTAACGTTTAAAATTGAAGGAGAAATAAAGAGATTACCAGACAAAGACAGCCTCAAGGAATTCATTAAAACCAAACCAATTCTGCAAGAGATACTAAGAGGCCTGTTGTGAACAGTTCACAGGGAGGAAAGAATACAGGAAAAGAAGAATACAGCTTTAAAGAATAAAAGGGCAATAAACAACTACATATCAAAAATAACCTTAAAAGTAAATGGATTAAATAATCCAATCAAAAGACATAGGGTAGCTGCGTATAAAGAAACAGGACCCATACATATGCTGTCTATAAAAGACACACCTTAAAACAAAAGATGCACATAGACTGAAGGTAAAAGGATGGAAATAAATATTTTATGCAAATGGAAATGAAAGAAAAACTGGGGTAGCAATACTTATATCTGACAAAATGGACTTTAAAACAAAGGCTGTAGTAAGAGATAAAGAAGGACACTACATAATGATAAAGGGAATAATTCAGCAGAAAGATATAACTATTTTAAATATCTATGCACCAAATATAGGAGTCTCGACATACATAAAGCAGACTTTGATGGATATAAAGGGTGAGATTAACAGCAATACTATAATAGGAGGGAATTTCAATACCCTGCTAACAACACTGGATAGATCCTCAAGAAAAAAAATTAATAAAGAAACTACAAACTTAAGGATACACTAGATCAACTCAATTTAATAGATATCTTCAGAACTTTTCACTCTAAAGGAGTAGAATATACATTCTTCTCAAGTGCTCATGGTCCATTTTCTAGGATAGACCACATATTAGAACACAAAAATGGTCTCAATAAATTAAGAACATTGAAATCATATCAAGCATTTTCCCTGATCACAATGCCATGAAACTAGAAATTAACCACAAAAAAGAAGCCCTGAAAAATACTCAAACAATTGGAAACTAAATAGCATATTATTAAATAATGAATGGATTAACAATGAGATCAAAGGAGAAATAAAAATGTTTCTAGAAACGAATGATAATGAATATACATCAACTCAAAATTATGGGACACAACCAAATCAGTACTGAGAGGGAAGTTCATTGCACTACAGGCATACCAAAAGAAGCTAGAAAAAGCTCAAATCAGCAACCTGACCCTGCATCTGAAAGAACTAAAAAAACAACAGCAAATAAAACCCAGGGCCAGTAGAAGGAAGGAAATAATAAAAATCACAGCAGAAATAAATTACAGAGAGGCTAAGGAAACAATACAGAGGATCAATGAAACCAGAAGCTGGTTCTTTGAAAAGGTAAACAAGATTGATGAACTTTTAACTAGAATCACCAAGAAAAAAAGAGAGAGGACCCAAATAAATAAAATTAGAAAGGACAGTGGAGAAATAACAACTGACACAACAGAAATATAAAGCATTGTAAAAAAATACTATAAAGAAATCTATGCCAAAAAATTAGACAACCTAGATGAAAAAGACAAATTTCTTGAATCATATAATCTTCCAAATATCAATTGCAAGAATCAGAACATCTAAACAGACCAATTACAATAAATGAGATCGAAACAGTTATCAAAAAACTCCCAAAAAAGAAAAGTCCTGGGCCTGACAGCTTCATAGTAAATTCTACCAAAAATTCAAAGGAGAACTAACTCCTATCATCCTCAAGCTATTTCAAAAAATTCTGGAGGAAGGAAAACTTTCAAACTCCTTTTATGAGGCGAGCATAATTCTGATCCAAAACCTGGCAAAGACAACACAAAGAAAGAAAATTATAGGCCAATATCTCTGATGAATTTAGATGCTAAAATTCTCAACAAAATATCAGCCAACCCCATCCAGCAATATATGAAAAAAATCATACACCATGATCAAATGGGTTTTATTCTGTAGAGGCAAGGCTGGTTCAATATTCGCAAATCAATCAATGTGATTCATCACAAAGGAAGAACAAAAATCACATGATAATTTCAATAGATGCAGAAAAGGCATTTGATAAAATCCAGCACCCATTCATGCTCAAAACTCTCAGTAAAGTGGAAATATAGGTAACATTCCTTAACATGATAAAGGCCATCTACGACAAACCCACAGCAAACATCATACTAAATGGGTAAAAATGAAAAGCTATCCCCTTAAGATCAGGAACCAGGCAGGGGTGCCCGCTTTCACCACCTTTATTCAACATAGATCTGGAAGTCCCAGCTACAGCAATCAGACAAGAAGAAGAAATAAAAGGCATCCAAATTGGAAAATAAGAAGTACAACTGTCATTATTTGTAGATGATATGATATTTATATAGAAAATCGTAAAGTCTCAGTCAAAAAACTACTGGATCTGATAAATGATTTCAGCAAGGTGGCAGGATATAAAATTAATACTCAGAAATCAGAGGCGTTTATATATACCAAGAATGAACTGTCAGCAAAAGAAATTAAGGAAGCAATCCCGTTTATATATACCAAGAATGAACTGTCAGCAAAAGAAATTAAGGAAGCAATCCCCTTCACTTTTGCAGCCAAAAAAATAAAGTACCTAGGAGTAAATTTAACCAAGAAGGAAGGTTAAGGACTTGTACTGAGAATATTACAAAACATTGATAAAAAAAATCAAAGAAGATACAAACAAGTGGAAGCATGTACCATGCTCATGGCTAGGAAGAATAAACATCATTAAAATATCTATATTACTCTTAGAAATTTAAAAATTCAATGCAATACCAATTAAAGTACCAATGACATACTTCAAAGATATAGAACACATATTCCAAAAATTTATATGGAACCAAAAAAGAACACAAATAGCCTCAGCAATCTTAAAAAGAAAAAATAAAACAGGAGGTATCACTCTTCCAAATATCAAGGTTTACTACAAGGCCATTGTACTCAAGACAGCCTGGTACTGGCATAAGAACAGGCACTTAGATCAATGGAACAGAACAGAGGACCCACAAATAAACCCACAGCTTTATGGACAATTGATATTTGACAAAGGAGGAAAGAACATACAATGGAATAAAGACAGCCTCTTTATCAAATGGTCTTGGGAAAATTGGACATCTACCTGCAAAAAAATGAAACTAGACCATCAACTTACACCATTCACAAAAACAAACTCAAAATGGATAAAAGACTTAAACGTAAGCTGTGAAACTATAAACATCTTAGAAGAAAACATAGGGAGCAAGCTCTCCGACATCTGTAGAAGCAATATATTTGCCGATTTATCTCCACGGGCAAATGAAATAAAAGGCAAGATAAACAAATTCGACTATATCAAACTAAAATTTTTTGCTCAGCTAAAGACAATTAGAACAGAATAAAAAGACAAACCACACAATGGGAGAACATATTTGACAGCACATCTGATAAGGGGTTAATAACTAAAATTTATAAAGAACTTATAAAACTCAACACCAGAAAGACAAACAATCCAATCAAAAAATGAGCAAAAAAAATGAATAGAAATTTCTTCAAAGAGGACATAGAGATGGCCAATAGGCAAATGAAAAAATGATCAACATCACTAATCATTAGTAAAATTGAAATTAAAACCACAATGAGATATCACCTCACACCAGTCAGAATGGCACTCATCAGCAAAACAACAAAGAATAAGTGCTAGCGAGGATGTGGAGAAAAGGGAACCCTCCTGCACTGCTGGTGGGAATGCAGACTGGTGCAGCCACTGTGGAAAACAGTTTGGAGATTCCTCAAAATATTAAAAGTCGAACTACCTTTTGACCCAGCTATCCTACTTATAGAAATATACCCTAAGAACACCATAGCACTGTTCGAAAAGAAGAAATGGGCCCCAATGTTCGTGGCAGCATTGTTCACAATAGCGAAGATCTGGAAACAGCCCAAGTGTCCGTCAGAGGACAAGTGGATTAAAAAGCTATGGTACATATATACTATGGAATACTACTCAGCCATAAGAAATGATGACATTGGATCATTTACAACAAAATGGATGGACCTTGATAACATTATACGGAGTGAAATAAGTAAATCAGAAAAAAACTGAGAACAGCATGATTTCATACATAGATGGAACATAAAAGTGAGACTATGAGACATGGACAAGAGAGTGGTGGTTACGGAGTGGGCGGAGGGAGAAGAGGGTGGGATAGGGAAGAGGGGAGGGGCACAGGGAAAACCAGATAGAAGGTGACAGAGGACAATTTGACTTTGGGTGATGGGTATGCAACATAATTGAATGATAAGATAACCTGGAGATGTTTTCATTGTACATATGTACCCTAATTTATTGGTGTCACCCCATTAAAATTAATTTAAAAAAATTAAATCATTATATAAAGAAAATTTCACAGAGAAATGTTTTTTCAAACAGTGGAAAAAGTCACATGGGTGGTTACAAAATCATTTCAAGGCATTATAGACAAGATTTAAACTGAATAGGATAGAGCCTGGCCAGGTTGTGGCACAGTAGATAGAGCGTCGTATTGGGATACGGAGGACCCAAGTTCGAGACCCCGAGGTAGCCAGCTTAAGCGCAGGCTCATCTGGTTTGAGCAAAAAAGCTCACCAGCTTGGACCCAAGGTCGCTGGCTCCAGCAAGGTGTTACTTGGTCTGCTGAAGGCCTGCAGTCAAGGCACATATGAGAAGGCATTCAATGAACAACTAAGGTGTCGCAAAGAAAAACTGATGATTGATGCTTCTCATCTCTCTTCGTTCCTGTCTGTCTGTTCCTATCTATCTCTCCGTCTGACTCTCTCTCTCTTTCTGTCCTTCTAAATAAGTAAGTAAATAAATAAATAAATATATAAACTGGATAGAATAGAGGGGAGTACAGATAAGTAGTGCAGGAAGGATACAATAAGAAATGGAAAAATCATGTCTATATCACTCACAGGGACATCTAGAATTATCTCAATTACAATATTTTTTTTTGACATCTGAAGACTAATTCCCATTAGAATTAATCAACTGAACTATATCACTTCTCTTAAATGACTTTTTAGTAATGAATTCATAGCTTCGATATACATTTTAAGTGCACTTTGAAATAATTTCTTTCTTCTCCATGAGCATCCGCAATTCAATAAAGCCAAATTTACATTTACATAACACACACACACACACGCACACACACACACACACACACACACACACACACACAATTGCTTTGGGTTAGATCCACAGGAAAGTCAATGTAATACCCTTCATCATCTGCATACCTGTAGTAATTCTTATAACCTCAATTCTTATGGTTTAACGTAAAAACTTCCCAAATTCTTCTCTGTGACTTAAAGGAATTACTCCCATCTGTTTCCAAAACAAAGCTTCCCAGAGAGCTGGCAGAACAGGAAGAAGTGACACTGATGCTTTTTATGAGCACTTAGCCTCTTTACAAACTCTATATTCCATGCAAAAAGTCTGCTGATAGGGCCTGCCCTTTTCACAAGTTGTCTAGTAATTAGAATTCTTCTCAGCAGGAGAGAATGCCATAAATCTTGAGCAGAAAAGGAAATTGGAAGGGTTCCAGAACCTTTTCACTATTGGCTCAACTGGTAGACATAATGTTTCTATCTTTAGCTAGAGGTGATTATATAAAGTTTTAGTCAGGAAAAAAAAAATATTTATTATTATGTTTATGCCTTGCTGTAATTATTCTCAAAACCCCAAGGAATCAAACAGCACAGGGAACCCTAGCAGTTTACTCGTAATGCCGAGAGGTAAGTCATGCATATAAAATGCACATCTTAAAAAAGAATATAAAGATATTTTCATAAGAAGAAATCAAAGCCAAGCAGCACTTTTCTGCCTGTCTCCCAACCCCATGTATGAGACCAAAATATCATTTCAAATTAAGGCATTTGAGAAGCAACTATTGATGTACAGAGACTAGAATTGTTTTGAATTTGTTTTCTGATAATTGACAATAGACCAAATTGATTCTTGCCATATACATGCACAGCCTCCGGACTGATGTCTTGGACTGCTTTTTTTTATCATACCTCAGAACATCACTAAGTGACTTAATAGATTTTTCTCCAGATAAAAGAAGTCATGCTCAATACCAGGTTAATGAAGTTTTTGTGGTAGTTCCTTCTACATACATCTTTTTACTACAGAATACGTGGGTTTTAAACAATCATACAAACCTCTATTCTTCAAGCAACCATGGTAAATTTTTAAAATTATTTCTGGTGGGTACTTTCTCTGTGCAATCCCTTTTAGTCTCTTCACCATTTTTATAGATATAATCAATTATTTCAGTCAAGCTAAGTACAATGCCAAGTTTCCAGAATTTCTAGCACAATTTTAACTACCAGATTAGGGTTTTATTCAGTATGAGCATAAAAGTTATTATATTCTAATTGCTTGTGATTGTTACTACATTGAGATTTATTTTTGTTGGTTATTTCAAGAGACTGTTAAAATGAATTTAGTGACTTCATCCTGGTTTTCCTGATTGACTCTACTACTAGGACTGTGGAAGCCTGAGGTCTTTGGGCCTTCTTAACATCTTGAACAATTTTTAAACAGTTTGGGTTTGGCAAAACCTATTTTGCCAAGAACATTACCCCTTAATTTTTAAAAACCATGTACATGTTAAGGAAAATGTAAACCATATGTTTCTAATTTCTCTGTATTCATCACAATGTTTTGTAAGAACCACTTGATTTCCAAAAAGCCTTATGAGTCTTCCTTATAAGACCTTTTAAGTTATTTTCTTTTAAAACATGAAGTTACTTCTGCCAAAGATAAAATTATTTAGACACCAACTGTTTCAAAAAACTCATGAACAGCATATTTTATATTATTCTCAAACATCTTTACTGAATAAAGTGGTAGCCAAAAATCAAGAACCAAGCTATAAGAGAACCAAAGCAAATTAAGAAACATTTTTTGAATATATGTATGTTTTCTGAATTCACATACATCAAAATTCTTGGTTATAGATTTTCTATTTGACAAGAATGAGTGCTTCAAAAGAGTTTGTTGTTAATAAGTATTTTGTTGTCCTAAAAAGATATTTTAGAGTATTATTTGAGTATCTGATTTCAACATGTTACAAATTAATGTTTCCAGTGTATCTGGACATTTTAATTCAGTTTATTTTCATTTTAAATGTTATATCTCTAAATTAAAAAAATATATATTAGCACACCTAAACATGTATATTATTGCATTAAGTATAAAAATATAAAAACGAAGTTTGATCAGTCTCAGGGGATTGTCGGCAAGGAAGGCACAAATATCAGAGAAACTAAGAGCTAATGAGAAATAAATTTGAATATCTTAAGAAGAAGGCAAGAAGAAGTTTAAACTTATTTCAAAAGTAATGTACACATTTTTAAATTTTAATTTTTTACACAAAATACACTTTGTGTGTTTACTTTTTTATTTTTTAAAACTGAAAATTTATTAGTTTTAACATAATAGAAATATACAGTGACTGAAGTCCTTTTTTAGACAATGTCTGCCATTTTAGTTTGGGTGTATATTTCTATGTGATTTTTTTTTTAAGTTTTACATCCCAGTGTACCATAACTGCCACCAAGGAAAAAAAGAATAAGGAGGACCATCATAAATTTTATCGGAATAAAATTCAAAATATGTAGAATCATGGCTGCTCCAAGCTTGGGGTACATACAACCTTATGCTTTGGTTACTGCTAGAGCTGGAGGAGAACCTCGGAAACTTCACAAAATATAGTAAAATAATGGCAAGAATGGGACAAGGGGAAGGCATTTTTAAAAATCTGACTCTTTAATCTGAAAAGACAAAAACAAGGCCAGTCATAATTAAACCCTTTGAGTAGTACTAACATTCATGTACATCCTCGTGCCTCCTGACCATCCAGAGTACAATCGTACAAAAATTTTTATTTAAAAATGTGTAATGCAACATTTAAAAAAGGAAAATGTTTGTTTCTTTGTTTCCATAAATTGGTTATCAAACAAATATGATTTTAAGTTAATAAAACTGTAACTGAAATTAGTTTTATTTTTTGAAAAAAAAAATTACTCCCGGAGGTCAACGAGCATGAAAAAAAAATAACTCACTATTCAAAGGGTTAAAGTTTATTAAATTGCGAAGAGAATATAAGAGGATATTCAGATACTGTTTTGTTCCTTAAGAATTAAATAAATTCATAAAACAAATAATACACAATAGATTGTGTATTTAAAATAGTAAATGGCAGGTCCAGCCATAATTTTATAGTAACTCAGCCTAAAGCTTTCTGAATGTAAAGCATCAAGATTTATAGATTCAAATCCCCCAAAACAAAATGTTTGGTGATACCATTAGAGGCAGAGCCACTCTTATGAGTATAACCAAATAGGAAAAATTTAATAAATTGTTCTTAGCACAGAGCTGATGCTGCAAAATTATATGGGATCCAATAACATGCTGCAATATTGCCAACATTTTATATGAGGTTGAAAATTTTCTTTCATCTGTATCTTTTGATGAGGACATGGAGAGAGACAAGAAAGAATTCTTCAGTAGAAGCAACCAGGGTACAGTAATCTCTTATTATTTCTTATTTATGCATATTATGTTTGATTAAAAAAATAAGTACAGAAAAAAAAGAAAAGTAAAAAGAACTTAAGATAGAAATGTGTTTTAAAAATAGAATAATCTAACGATCTTGAACAACAATAATTAGAACATTTTGTTGAAAAACCAAAAGAGATAATAAAGAAGACCAACAGAATTCTGTCTAAATTTTATTTTTATTTTTTATAAATTAAGTCTTCACTTTTAAATTTTACCTTCATGTCATGTAACTTAAAATCTAGCCTCTGGATGAATTAAGGATCAATGTGTTGAGAAAGGCAATGAAGTAAAAGTAGAGAGAGTACACTTTGGTGAATATAGGTAATATCAATAAAAATTTCCTGCATGACAAAAATATTTTAAACTCCAAAATATTTAACTATGATTTATGAAATGGGCCACTTTCTTTTTGAACCATCCACAGTGACTTTGAAAGGTAAAATTAACTAGATCTGAAAAGCTTTCACCACTAGGGAAGTGTTCAATGTTAACACAATTAAATAATTATACTTATTTAACTATAAATCTAACATGTTTGGTGAACTTTTCCTTCTTTTGCAACAGTTTACCACCGCCTCATTCCAATTCGGTAATTAAGCCCACCAGAATTTGTGATAACAGTAATAACACAAAACAGCCTTTATTTTGTTTATGGACTATGAGTAAACAACAAAAAGTCATGAAGAAGCAAACTTTACCTACAGGAGGTGGATGAGCTTTTCCAGAAGAGCAGGACTTAGTGCCCTCAAGGGGGCAACTTATTAAAGGGAGCTAGAAAGGTGTGTTAATTTAACTGGCCTGAATAGAGCAAAAGAATCATCATTCAACAGTTATTTTAGGGCACTTGGATTTCTTTATCAGGTGTTATGTAAACTGTCTTTGAGAATGCATCCAATCCTCCCAAGCAGTAACAATAATATGACAATACTTATTAGATCATTCTGAAGTGTAATCATACATTAATAGTGAGAATGAAACAAAGCCTTACTCTAGAAGTTAAGACATCTTAGTTTGTATGACCTACCATGAACAAAACAGTTAAATACAGTTAATTCTTCTATAAACATGAAAGTTAAGATGATCTCTAAAATCAATTTCAGTTATAAAACAATAGTATTGTTCATTTTTTCTCAATGTGTTAACTTATGTCTTCCAAGATGTATTTAAAACAGTTTTCTTTCATTAATACCTCTTCCCTACTGATTCCAAGGACACATATAATTACCTCAAATTAAAACAAGATTTTAAGTGCACTATTCTTTCAAAACATATGGAGAAACCAAGACAATGCAAGTTTTATATTGTGGCAAAATCACTTAGCAAACAATTTCCATGCCCAAATAACATGAGTTTAAACCAGTCATTTCATTTGTCACTTCCTCTATTCTCCATCCCAAAAACAGATTATTACTTCCTCATTATATAAAATAGGTGTTAAAAAGTTTCTTGGACATTAGGGGAAAAAGGCAAAACCAAGATGCAAAACAAAACTTGATTTTATTAAAAAAAAAAAAAAAAACATGTAAATCTCTTTTCAGAATTTGCTTGGCTCAGCCTTCATGTATATTGAAAAGAAATGAGTGAAGAAGATCCTGGATCTAAAATTCAAGCCAGATTACTTAACGGTGACAAATCCAAAGTGACAAATTTTGAGTTCCTATTAGGAAAATGAAGGAGTATATCATAAGAAAATGAACCATACAGTCATATTTACTCATCAATTTTACTGTCTCTTGTGTATTCTGGAATACATGATGCAGCCCCTTTGAATCACCATACTCTTTATTCCTGAACATGAACCCTGGTGTATTTGTGTCATACAGACAGAGTGAAAATGCCAATTCAATGATCTCATTTTATTTAGATAGATTGCCCTTTACTTTGTCTGTTCACAGGCACCCCAAAATACTTAGACTATTGTCTTTTGAATGTAAAACTTCTGCTTCACATCGTTTTTATATTTTTTTCTTTTTATTAATTTTAATGGGGTGACATTGATAAATCAGAGCACATATGTTCAGAGAAAATATTTCCAGGTTATTTTGACATTTGATTATATTGTGTACCTATCACCCAAATTGAAATTGTCCTCTGTCACGTCTATCTGGTTTTATCAGTGCCCCTCCCTTCTCCTCATCCCCTCCCTCACCTCCCGCTCCCTCCGGGTAGCCAGTACACTCTGTCCATGTCTCTGAGTCTTATTTTTTTATGTCCCATCTATGTATGGACTCATATACTCCTTAGTATTTTCTGATTTACTTACTTCACTCAGTATAATGTTATCAAGGTCCATCCATGTTGTTACAAATGATCCGATTTCATCATTTTTTATGGCTGAGTAGTATTCCATAGTATATATATACCAAAGCATTTTAATCCACTCGTCCTCTGACGGACACTTGGGCTGTTTCCAGATCTTCTCTATTGTGAACAATGCTGCCATGAACATGAGAGCACATTTCTTCTTTTCGAAAAGTGCCATGGTGTTCTTAGGGTATATTCCTAAAAGTGGCTGGGTCAAAAGGCAGTTTGATTTTTAATTTTTGAGAAATCTCCATATTGTTTTCCACAGTGGCTGCACCAGTTTGCATTCCCACAAGCAGTGCATGAGAGTTCCCTTTTCTCCACATCCTCCTCAGGACTTATTCTGTGTTGTTTTGCTGATAAGCACCATTCTGACTGGTTTAAGGTGATACCTCATTGTGGTTTTAATTTGCAATTCTCTAATGATTAGTGATGTTGATCATTTTTTCATATGCCTATTGGCCATCTGTATGTCCTCTTATGAAAAATGTCTATTCATTTCATTTGCCCTGGTTTTTTTTGGTTTCTGTTTGTTTGTTTGTTTTTTACAGGGACAAAGAGAGAGTCAGAGAGAGGGACAGATGGAGACAGACAGACAGGAATGAAGAGAGGTGAGAAGCATCAATCAGTTTTTCATTGCCATTGTTCATTGATTGCTTTCTCACATGTGCCTTGACCATGGGCCTTCACCAGAACGAGCAACCCCTTGCTGGAGCCAGCGACCTTGGGTCCAAGCTGGCGAACTCTTGCTCATGCCAGATGGGCCTGCTCTCAAGCTGGTGAGCTCGGGGTCTTGAACCTGGGTCTTCTGCATCCCAGTCAAATGTTTTATCCACTGCACAACCGCCTGCTCAGGCTCTTTTGTCCATTTTTAAATTGTATTCTTTGTCTCCTGACCTGTGGTGGCGCAGTGGATAAAGCGTCGACCTGGGAACACTGAGGTCGCCAGTTCAAAACCCTGCACTGGTTGCGTCAAGGCACATATGGGAGTTAATGCTTCCAGCTCCTCCCCCCTTTCTCTCTCTCTCTCTCTCTCTCTCTCTCTCTCTCTCTCACTCTGTGTCTCCTCTCTAAAATGAAAAAATAAAATAAAATAAAAATAAATTGTATTCTTTGTCTTCCTAGTGTTGAGTTTTATAAGTTCTTTATAAATTTTGGTTATTAACCCCTTATCAGATGTATTGTCGAATATGTTCTCCCATTGTGTGGCTTGTTTTTTTATTCTGTTCTTATTGTCTTTAGCTGTGCAAAAACTTTTTAGTTTGATATAGTCCCATTTATTTATTCTGCCTTTTATATCATTTGCCCGTGTAGATAAATCGGCAAATATATTGCTGTGACAAATGTCAGAGAGCTTACTGCCTATGTTTTCTTCTAAGATGCTTATGGTTTCACAGCTTACATTTAAGTCTAACCATTTTGAGTTTGGTATTGTGAATGATGTAAGTTGATAATCGAGTTTCACTTTTTTGCAAGTAGCTGCCCAATTTTCCCAACACCATTTGTTAAAGAGGCTGTCTTTACTCCATTGTATTCTCTTTCCTTATTTGTCAAATACCAGTTTTCCATAAATGATCCGATGTGGGTTTATTTCTGGGTTCACTGTTCTGTTCTATTGATCTATGTGCCTGTTCTAATGCCAGTACCTGGCTGTCTTGAGTACAATGGCCTTGTAGATATCTGGAAGAGTGATACCTCCTGCTTTATTTCTTCTTTTCAAGATTGCTGAGGCTATTCGTATTCTTTTTGGTTCCATATAAATTTTTGGAATATGTGTTCTCTATCTTTAAAGTATGTCATTGGTATTTTAATTGGTATTGCATTGAATTTATAAATTGCTTTGGATAATATAGATATTTTAATGATGTTTATTCTTCCTAGCCATGAGCACGGTATATGCTTCCACTTGTTTGTATCTTCCTTGATTTCTTTTATCAATGTGTTATAATTTTCCAAGTACAAGTCCTTAACCACCTTGGTTAAATGTACTCATAGGTACTCTATCTTTTTGGTTGCAATAGTGAAGGGGGTTGTTTCCTTAATTTCTTTTGCTGACAGTTCATTGTTTGTATATAAAAATGCATCTGATTTCTGAGTATTAATTTTATATCCTGCCACCTTGCTGAATTCATTTATCAGGTCCAGTAGTTTTTTAACTGAGACTGTAGGGTTTTCTATGTACAATATCATATCATCTGCAAATAATGACAGTTTTACATCTTTTCCAATTTGGATGCCCTGTATTTCTTCTTCTTGTCTGATTGCTATAGCTAAGACTGCCAGAATTATGTTGAATAAGAGTGGTGAAAGCGGGCACACCTGCCTGGTTCCTGATCTTAAGGGGATTGCTTTTAATTTTTTTCCATTTAGTATGATGTTTGCTGTGGGTTTGTCATAGTTGGCCTTTATCATGTTAAGGTATGTTCCCTGTATTCCCACTTTACTGAGAGTTTGAGTATGAACGGGTGCTGGATTTTATAAAATCTATTGTAATTATCATGTGATTTTTGTCCTTTTTGTTTATGTGATGAATCACATTGATTGATTGGTGAATATTGAACCAGACTTGCCTCCCCAGAATAAATCCCACTTGATCATGGTGTATGATTTTTTTTATATATTGCTGGATTTGGTTGGCTAATATTTTGTTGAGAATTTTAGCATCTAAATTCATCAGGGATATTGGCCTATAATTTTCTTTCTTTGTGTTGTCTTTGCCTGGTTTTGGGATCAGAATTATGCTCGCCTCATAAAAGAAGTTTGAAAGTCTTCATTCCTGTTGAATTTTTTGAAATAATTAGAGAAGGATAGGAGTTAGTTCTTCTTTGAATATTAGGTATAATTCACTTGTGAAGCCATCAACCCCGAAACTTTTCTTTGTTGAGAGTTTTTTGATAACTTTTTCGATCTCATTTGTTAGAATTGGTCTGTCTAGGTGTTCTGATTCTTCCAGATTGATTTTTGAAAGATTATATGATTCAAGAAATATGTCCATTTCACCTAGGTTTTCTAATTTTTTGGCATAGAGTTCTTCATAGTATTTTCTTACAATACCTTGTATTTCTGTTGTGTCAGTTGTCACTTCTCCACTCTCCTTTCTAATATTATTTATTTGAGTCTTCTCTCTTTTTTTCTTGGTGAGTCTAGTTAAAGGTTCATCGATCTTGTTTACCTTTTCAAGGAACCAGCTCCTGGTTTCATTGATGCTCTGTATTGTTTCCTTAGCCTCTAAGTCATTTATTTTTATTCTGATCTTTATTATTCCCTTCCTTCTACTAGTCTTGGCCTTTATTTGCTGTTGTTTTTCTAGTTCTTTTAGATGCAGGGTCAGGTTGCTTATTTGAGCTTTTCCTAGCTTCTTGTCATATGCCTGTAGTGCAATGAACTTCCCTCTCAGTACTGCTTTTGCTGTGTCCCATAAAATTTGAGTTGATGTATGCTCAATATCATTCATTTCTAAAAACTTTTTTATTTCTTCTTTGATCTCATTGTTAATCCATTCATTATTTAATAACCTGCTATTTAGTTTCCAAGTGTTTGAGTATTTTTCAGTTTTACTTTTGTGGTTAATTTCTAGTTTCATGCCGCTGTGATCAGGGAAAATGCTTGATATGATTTCAATCTTCTTAAATTTGGTAAAACCACTTTGTGTCCTAACATGTGGTCTATCCTAAAGAATGTACTATGAGCGATTGAGAATAATGTATTCTACTGCTTTAGGGTGAAAAGTTCTGATGATATCTATTAAATCAAGTTATTCTAGTGTATTCTTTAAGTCTGCAGTTTCTTTATTAATTTTCTTTCTTGAGGATTTATCCAGTGATGTTAGTGGGGTATTGAAATCCCCTAATATTATAGTATTGCTGTTAATCTCACCCTTTATATTCATCAAAGTCTGCTTTATGTCGGGGCTCCTATGTTCAGTGCATTGATATTTATAATGGTTATATCTTCTTGTTGAATTCTTCCCTGTATCATTATGTAGTGACCTTCTTTATCTCTTACTACAGCTTTTGTTTTAACGACCTTTTGTCAGATATAAGTATTGCTACCCCAGCTTTTTTTTTTATTTCCATTTGCATGAAATATATTTTTCCATTCTTTTACCTTCATTATATATGCATCTTTTTTTTTAAGGTGTGTCTCTTGTAGACAGCATACGTATGGGTCCTGTTTCTTAATCCATGCAGCTACCTAATTTCTTTTGATTGGATCATTTAATCCATTTACATTTAAGGTTATTATTGATATGTAGTTGTTTATTGCCATTTTATTCTGTAAAGCTGTATTCTTCTTTTGCTATATTCTTTTCCACCATTGATCTGTTCACAAGAGGCCCCTTAGCATCTCTTGCAGAATTGGTTTGGTTTTAATGAATTCCTTGAGGGTTTTCTTGTCTGGGAAGTTCTTTATTTCTCTTTCAATTTTTAACATTAGCCTTGCTGGATAAAGTAGTCTTGGTTGTAGGTTCTTGTTTTGCATTACTTTGAATATGTCTTGTCATTCCCTTCTGGCCTCAAGTGTTTCTGTTGAGAAGTCAGATGTCATCATTATGGGGGCTCCTTTGTAGGTAATAGCCCTTTCTTCTCTAGCAGCTTTTAATATTTTCTCTTTATCCCTTAGTTTGGTATTTTAACTATGATGTGTCTTGGTGTAGATTTCTTTGGGTTTCTCTTTAATGGAACTCTCTGTGCTTCTTGAACGTGTGAAACGTTTTCCAGTCTTAATTTAGAAAAGTTTTCAGCTATGATTTAATTGAACAAAGTCTCTATCCCTTGTTCTTTCTCTTCTTCTTCAGGAACTCCTATGATGTGGATGTTATTTTTCTTCATATTGTCACAGAGCTCCTTTAGAGTTTCCTCACAATTTTTGCATTTCTTTTCTTTTTACTGCTCTGCTTCTGTGCCTTTGTTTATTTTGTCTTCTATCTCACTGATTTGATCCTCAGCTTCATCCATCCTGCTTTTAATTTCTTCCATTGTGGTCTTCAGTTCTGATACTGTATTTGTCATTTCTGTCTGATTATTTTTTATCATTTCAATTTCCTTTTTTATACTTGTTATCTTTTTATTTAGGTGTTCGTAATGACTATCCATTGTTTCTCTAAGCTCTTTGAACATCCTAACTATCAATATTTAAAACTCTGCATCTGGTAATTTGGTTATATCTGATGCATTCAGGTAGTTCTCTGGGCATTTCTCTTGATTCATTTGGGTTGCATTTTTCTGCCTGCCCATTTTGTTTGTGTATAAGAAGGGTTTGGCTATTGGAGTCCAATGGGTGTTGCCTCTGTGTTCCCTATGTGTGGTCTGTCTGAAGGCCCACCATGCCTTCTGCCACTGCCTAGGGCAGTTGGATATGAATGTAGCCGGCGCCAGCCGCTGGGGATGTTGCTTCCATTTCCACTTTGCCTCTGTGAGAGGGGCTGTATTTTCGTGCCAGGCTCTATAAGCCTCAGCCGGTCTTGGTCTTCGCCCTTCTCCCACAGATGGGAATACTCACCACACTTGGGCCACAAGCCTGGGCACCAAGGAAAAGGGTGAGCACTTTTGCTCAGCTGTGGGTCCCTGTCAGCTGGTTCCTCCGGCCTGGAGGGTCTTTTGGTGTGCACTCAGCTATGAGCCAGGCTTCTGCCCTGCCCCCGCCAACCTTGGCTCCTCGGCTGGAAGGGGCTGCTGCTATGAGCTCAACAGGTAAAGCTGGTTTATGCAGGGCTTCAAGCCTCAGAGGCCAGGTGAGGCTGAGCGCCCGCTTGCCCTGCCCAGCGGTGAAACTCTGTCCCTTCTGGGCTCCCGCTTTACCCCCATAGGTAAGATCGCAGGTGGGCCCGCAGCCTCCACACTTTCGTGTGTCCCCTTCCCCCCCCCCTGGGCTAGGCCGAGCTCATGCCAGCCGGCTCGGCCTCTGCCCCCCACCGACGGAAATGCACTTCCGCCTCCCACCGCTGCCCACCCTCCCTCAAGCCCTCAGCAGTGTGGGTGGAGGTGCTGCAGCTCAGACCCTAACACTCCATACTGTAGTCCTGAAAGCTCCCTCACATCTAAATACTGTCTGTATGCTTTTTCTAGGCTCTGAAGCTGTAGGCTGGGGTTTTGTTCCTGGGATCCAGGTTCCTACCCTTCTACTGGCCTCTCTTCCTGCCACACGAGTCTCTCCAGGTTGCCTTTCACTCTGGGGAGCTGGGCAACCCTTTCCATGTTTTTGCTTTTTCTACCAGTCTCAATGTTGCTTCTTCAGTGTTCTCCGGTTGAAAAGTCCTCTCAGTCAAGTTCAACGTTGGTTTATCCAGATGATGGTTCTTAAAATCAAGTTATAATCCACTTTGGTTCTGAAACTTGAAAGTTGGTACATCCGCCTACTCCATCGCCATCTTGCCCTCTCCTGTTTCACTTCTTTTTGTTTCGAACACCTGCCACTATGCACATCACAAAAAATTAACACATATATTTTGCACCAATAAGAAGTGTTTGATATGCAGTTTTACTAAAGTTGTACAACAATAAAATATTAACAGAAATAATAAAACACTTTTAATCCACTCAGCATTCACTAATGCTAGACATTTTACCCACTTAACCTTTAATTTATAATATTGTCTTATGAGGCATTATCATCCCCATTTCACAGAAGAGAACATTTCCAAGAATCATCCACTGTTATATAATTAGGCATCAGGTTCCCAATTAAACCCAGGTCTCAGCCCCTGTCTGTCTGGCAGAAAAGCTTGTGCTCTTTTCATTTCAATACACTTTCTCTCCTTAGTCACTGCTTTAACCACAAGCCATCTACTTCATATAATTTCATGAATCTTTATGAAAAAGCATGGAGAAAAATGTGTTTACTTTAGGGCTGGTTAATATCTTCCAAACGTATCTCCAACTAATAGTTTGTCACAAAGCTAGGTTGTTTTGTTTTTGTGTTGTTTTACCAAAATGTTATTAACAGCTCTTCTCTAAGAGAGAAACCTGTCTGAGAGAATATACAAACATCAGTACAAAAGAAACATATGCAAGGGACATTAAATGTTTTAGGTACCCTCCAAGTTAACTATGGGAATAATGGAGGGGTGAGGTGGACTGGGAGAAAGAAAGGATGACTATCACAGTCCTTCCAATTAAGTTAAATCCTCAAAACTTAGGCTCTTGGGCCAGAAACCTTCATTGATGAAGGCTCCTTCTTCATTGGTGAAGTAGGCCATGGTCATGACCAGACTGACCCCAACTCGTATTTTAATTACTTGTAGATTGTGCTAGGGAAAGTTGAGTTGGGTCTCAGAGGATCACCCAACAAGCAGGACATAAACAATAACAGCCCTGTCCTTCACAGGATTCAATTTTCTTATAGAATATTTTTCTAATCTTTGTCATCAGAAGTGGGGCCTCATTCATATGGCTTATATATCCTTGCAAAGATTTGTTCATTTAAATGTCATTTGGGTTCATTCACTTAAAAGGTTGCAGCATTTGGAGATTATTTGTCACATACTCAAATATTTCTTCATTGATGGCATGGCAATATGTGATTAACATCAGAATTGAATGCAGGGGTTTCCAAACTATGGCCCGTGGGCCGCATGTGGCCCCTTGAGGCCATTTATCTGGCCCGCACCGCACTTCCGGAAGGGGCACCTATTTCATTGGTGGTCAGTGAGAGGAGCACAGGATGCATCTGCACCCATAGTTAACATGGAAATACTGGTCAGTTTGTTGATTTAAATTTATTTGTTCTTTATTTTAAATATTGTATTTGTTCCCGTTTTGTTTTTTTACTTTAAAATAAGATATGTGCAGTGTGCATAGGGATTTGTTCATAGATTGTTTTTATAGTCTGGCCCTCCAATGGTCTGAGGGAAAGTGAACTGGCCCCTGTGTAAAAAGTTTGGGGACCCCTGATCTAATGTCTGCCTTCTAAAAACCGGTACTTGCAAAATAAAAATATTCTTATTAATTGAACTCCTTACTTTGGCTTCTAAGAGTAGATGATTATAAATGAAATGTGACTAATACTCAACAATTTACTAGGCTTATATTTTATATTTATAGCTACTATGCATATACACACATAACAAATACCATATCCATGTTTTTCATAAATATATAATTAAAATGGTTTTTAATTGTGCAAATTGTCCTAAATAAATTACCTCACAATAAATTTAGAAAGTAATAATAGAAAAAAACTGCAACTCAGAGAGGTAAACATGCCCAAAGTTGTGTAGTTATTTAAACAAGCTTTATAAAACACTTAACTAAACCTCTCAAGCCCTTTGAGACAAATTAATTATATCCTCTAAAGTAGCAAAAACTTATTATAGGAATCACTATTTTTGCTCTAGTTATATACTAATCCATATAGCCAGTGTTCATAAGTGTCCTGTCATATCATCAAGGGTTGTCAGCTCTTTAAAGCTACAGAAAGCTATGAACAATTTCCCCAGAAAAAGTCATAGATCTACCATAGTTGTTTGACCTTCTGTAGCCTACCTGTAGGCTTGGGGATCCATGTACTCTAGAGAACCATGACAAGTAGGCTCAAAAGACCTCACACACCTCCTTAACTTACTTCCTGTTTTTCACAGGCTTGTGCCTTGCACACTTTTATTCTAGAGTATATGTTAACTTAGAGAAAGACACTTATTATAAACCTTGAAACTTTTACAGTCAAAGAGGCTATACCCATGGTTTATCAGCAAACTTGTTTTTTTCTTTATTATCAGATTCTTTGAAATAGAACACAGAAAAAAGACAACTGTAACTTGTGCCCTTTGAGTCTTGACTTTAGGGAGCACTTGGAGAACAGATACTTCTTTAGTGGATTGCTTTTGTCTTATAACAGCAAAAGCACAGATGGCTATAGAAGATCTAGATTAGGCTTCATTGATTGTTTCATGTAGATATTTAGGAAGGTGAAAAAATAAGTGAACATTAACATTCTTTTTATTGAATGATATTAATATTGACAAATTACCTGGCAGATCAAAAGTTGAGGCTATTAAAATATGCTTCTTTGGTAAAAGCTAGATTTCAATTAAAAAAAATTTATTCTTGGTATGAAATTCACATGATTATTTCACTTTGCGTTTTCTTCTAAAAATTTTAAAATCTATACATTGTCATTATTGTAGAATCTGTAAGAGAAATACCTTAAATCCTTTCTTTTCTTTCATGTTTTTTGTTCTATTTTGAACTTTATCATTTTTTGATGAGATTTTTCAACAGCTTTTTGTCTCAGAATTCCCAGTCCAAGCCAGTAGGTATTGACTGAGACTAGCAATTTTCCTGATGATTAAATATGATCATGTCATTCACTTGTTTTGCAATCTCTCTTGGCTCTTATTCTAATAGAATTAGACCTAAATTTCTTATTTTAGCTCATAAGGGTCATCCAGTTTACTTCTGGCCTAGTTTTTTTTGCACTTCCTTCTAAATTCTTGTCCACTTCCTTCAAGTTACCAACACACCTTTAAATTCCAGTTACTATAAAGCAGTGGTTCTCAACCTTTTTTGAGGTACCAAACCCACCGCAGTTTCATATGCACATTCACCGAACCCTTCTTTAGTGACAAATAAAATGATTTTTTTTCCAAATTTAGTTTTGCCAATGAGACTAGAGTTGCTCAACTTGGCATTGCATATAATGCAGATAAGACGCTGACTCCCATCCCGTTCCGTGATACATGTGAGTCCATGTTATATATATTTGTCCGACCACTTTCTTTTTTTGCTTTACATATTTAGTTTGGATTAAAATATCAAGAAAGAAACCACATGACGTACAACTACAACAGCCGTTGACTACTGCACGCACTGAATTCCCCGCAGCACTGGTTGGTCAAGCAATGTAACGTGATCCTCTGCAGCAAGTGATGGCCAAGTGGGGCGTGTCATCACGACTTTACACAAGTGTGTCTTTACCTCCGCAGCAGAGGCTTCTCTGAACCCCTGAGACCGACTCATTGAGCCCCTAGGGTTCGATAGAACCCAGAATAAGAACCAGTACTCTAAAGTCCTCAACATTTCTTAAGCACATTAAGACCTGACACAGTAATAAGCACACGGTCTCTTCTAAAATGTTTGCTCACTGAAAAAATCTATTTTTTAAGACTCAGCTCAATTTTTTAAAAAAATTTTGAGTGTAGAGAAAAAAGAAGTGAGACAGAAACATAGATTTGTTGTTCCACTTATTTATGTATTCATTAGTTTATTCTTGTATGTACCCGGATTGGCGATTAAACCTTCAACCTTCATGTATCAGGATAATTCTATAACCAGCAGAAGAAAATGTGGCCAGGGAAACTTTCTTCAAATTTCATTTCTTCTAAGAAGTCTTGGGGTGCACAGCCCTGCTCGTGGTGCCAAGGCTTGCAGCCCCAGGTGCAGGGGCAGGGTGAAGGTTGAGGCCATCCAAGGCTTGTAGACACAGACATGTGAACACAACCCCTCCCACAGAGGAGAGGCGAAAACGTCAGTGACAGGCACAGCTGGATGGTGCCAGCAATGCCCATACCCGAAGGCTCAAGGCAGCTGCAGAGGAGATGGTGGGCCTGTAGACAGACCACACCTAGGGAACACAGAGGCCACATCCATTGGACTCCAGTGGCCACATTCTTCCTATAAACAAACAAAATGGAAAGGCAGGGAAATGCAACCCAAATGAATCAAGAGAAATCCCCAGAAAAGGACATGAATGAGTCAGGTATAAACAAATTACCAGATGCAGAGTTTAAAATAATGATTGTTAGAATGCTCAAAGGTCATAGAACAACGATAGACATAACAAACACTTAAATAAAGAGATAGCAAGTATAAAAAAGGACCTTGAAATCATAAAAAAAGATTTAGTCAGAAATGACAAATACAATATCAGAAATGAAGACTACAATGGAAGGAATTAAAAGCAGAATGGATGAAGCTGATGAATGAATCAGTGAGAGAGGACAAGATAAATGAAGGCATGGAAGAAGAGCAGGAAAAAGAAAAGAGACTCAAAATGTCTCAGGAAACTCTAAGAGAGCTCTGTGACAACATGAAGAGAAATAACATCCACATCATAAGGGTTCCTGAAGAAGAAGAGAAAGAACAAGGGATAGAGACTTTGTTCAATCAAATCATAGCTGAAAATTTCCCTAAATTGATGCAGGAAGAAGTCACACAATTTCAAGAAGCAGAGAATTCCATTAAAGATAAACCCAAAGATATCCACACTAAGACATATCATAATTAAAATACCAAAGCTAAGGGATAAAGAGAAAATATTAAAAGCTGCTAGAGAAAAAAAGGCTATCACCTACAAAGAAGCCCTCATAAGGATGACATCTGACTTCTCAACAGAACACTTGAGGCCAGAATGGAATGGCAAGACATATTCAAAGTAATGCAGAACAAGAACCTACAACCAAGACATCTTTATCCAGGAAGGCTAACGTTTAAAATTGAAGGAGAAATAAAAAGTTTCCCAGACAAAAACAAAACAAAACAAAACAAAAAAACTCAATGAATTCATTACAACCAAAACAATGCTACAAGAAATGTTAAGGGGCCTGTTGTAAACAGACCAGAGGGGGAAAATAATATAACAAAAGAGGAATAGAGGAATACAGCTTTAAAGAATAAAATGTCGATAAACAACTATATATCAATAACTTTAAATGTGAATGGATCAGCCTGACCAGGCAGTAGTGCAGTGGATAAAGCGTCGGACTGGGATGTGGAAGACCCAGGTTTGAGACGCTGAGCTCGCCAGCTTGAACACGGGCCCATCTTGCTTGAGCAAAAGCTCGCCAGCTTGGACCCAAGGTCGCTGGCTTCAGCAAGGGGTGGCTCGGTCTGCTGAAGGCCCTGGGTCAAGGCACATGTGAGAAAGCAATCAATGAACAACTAAGGTGTTGCAATGGCAACACAGAACTAATGATTGATGCTTCTAACCTATCTCCATTTCTGTCTGCCTGTTCCTATCTATCCCTCTCTCTGACTCTCTCTCTGTCCTTGTAAAAAAAAAATGAATTAAATGATCCAATCAAAAGACATAGGGTAGCTGTGTGGATAAGTAAACAGGACCCATACAAGAGACACACCTTAAAACAAGAGATGAACATAAACTGAAGGTAAAAGGATGGAAAAAAATATTTCATGAAAACAAAAGAAAGCAATACTTATATCTGACAAAACAGACTTTAAAACAAAGGCTATGATAAGAGATAGAGAAGGTCACTAAATAATGATAAAGGGAGCAATTCAACAGGAAGAGATAACCATTATAAATATCTACGCGCCTAATATAGGAGCACTTAAATATATAAAGCGGACTTTAATGAATATAAAGGGCAAGATCAACAGCAGTATTATAATAGTAGGGGATTTCAATACCCCACTAACATCACTAGTTAGATCCTCAAGAAAGAAAATTAACAAAGAAACAGCAGACTTAAAAGACACATTAGATCAGTGATAGTCAACCTGGTCCCTACAGCCCACTAGTGGGCATTCCAGCTTTCATGGTGGGCGGTAGCAGAGCAACCAAACAGCGCTGCAATTACATACTAATCAACTAACTGTTGACCAGTCAAGATCAGTACAGCGGTCAGTCTCTGTTACAGGGCATTTGTATTGCGACTGCACTGGACCTCTTTTGTGACCACCAGACCTGCATCCACAAGCAGCCAGGTAACTGACCCCAGGTCCACACCCGCAATCCAATTTGGCAGGCAGTTTATAACCACTGTTGTCACCCAAAAATAGCAGTTCATCATTTATTACCCCGTAGACAAAGAACTACATGATTTGATGCTTCTTTCTATGACAGAAACTGCTGGACAATGGAGACACCAATTAACTCATATTTTCATCTCGACTACTTGATTTTAATGTAATAGGGTGACATGCTAGGAACCCCCCCTTGGACTTCCAAAACTAGCTGATGTCTTGCTACTTTGCCCCAATCATAAATAAATGATGCCATTGGCCAACACCCGCTACATAAAACTTTATAAAACACAATCATGGATACTCACTATTTTAGTCTCATCTTGACAAACTCTCACTCAACCATGACACTTGTAACATCACGACCACGAAACAGACTTCAAGCACATAAGTTTTGTTCATGTTACATAAGTGAAGCTAAGTCGTTACGTAATCAGAACTAAAGTCAGTATGTAGTTAGATTTCTAAGAGCAAGTACGTGCTCACAGTTTCAAACAAAATATTGTGAAATACCGTGAGTCATGTCTCAAAAATATATATATATATTCACATGGCTATTCGCCAGAGTATCTGAAGGTGGGTTTCATAGAATCTGTTGCAAATAAACAACATCCAATGTGTTTATCGTGCCATAAAACATTATCCAATGAGGCAATAAAGCCAAATTTATTGTGAGAACATCTTTCTACAAAGCATCTAAATGACAAGGACAAGCTCATTGAAAATTTTCATCATTTAACATACAACGAACGAAGATGAATTAATTGCCACTTATTGAATTTCACAAATAATTGCAAAAAGTAGTAAAAGTTATAATATTAGAGAAACTGTAATAATACCCTCTATAAAAGAATTTATCTCAACAGTAATGCATCAGGATATACCTTAAATTTTAAAAATGTTGCCCCTAAGCGATAGCACAAAAGCAACAAATTGATAAAATGGCAGTTAATGTTGAAAACAAACTTATAAGTACTCCTAAAAACTCTTCATTTTCCATGCAATTGGATGAATCTACCATTGCAGATAATGGTGCTTTATTGATGGCACATGTATGCTATTTTGATGAAAACAATATATTACGAGGAGAAATGCTATTTGCAATAAATCTCATTACAGATACAAAAGGATTATCTATATTTAATGCTGTGAGAACATACTTTACAAAAAATAATATTCCTTTGAATAATATTATTGCATGCGCTACTGATGGAGCACCATCAATGGTAGGTCACTATCGTGGATTTGTTGCTTATTTGAAGCAAGAAGTGCCAAATGTTTTATGTATTCATTGTGTGGTGCACAGATAACATCTTGTAGAAAAACATCTAAGTACAAGTCTCCATTCATCATTAACTATAATAATATGAACCATAAACAAGATCAAATCCAATGCAAAGTATGATAGAATGTTTCGGCAACTTTGCCAGGACAATAATGAAGATTTTATTAAGTTACTTTTACACACAGAAGTTCAGTGACTGTCAAAGGGTACCTCTTTGGCTAGATTTGTAGCATTATATGATAGTGTCACATAATTTTTTGAAAGTAATAATGAGACCAATCTCTGTCAACAGTTAAAAACAGTAAAGAATGATGCCTTTTACTTGGCAGATATTTTCAAGAGATTTAATGATGTCAATTTGCAGCTTCAAGGAGCAAATAAAATAAAACTCTTATAGGTTGCGGAAGTATTGTGCTATTATTTATTGACAAACTTGAACTACTTCGTCATAATCTATTGAAGACAGAATTTCATCAGTATCCTCAATTATCATCTATAAAAGATGATGTAACTCCAGAGGATATTGACAGATTTAGTGGCCACCTCAATGAACTTAAATTGGACATGGAAAAATGATTTGAAGATATTTTGAAATTGAAGGTATATGACTGGATGAAAAATCCTTTTATGGCAAATGTTGTAGAGGCTGATACAACTTGCCAAGAAGAACTGTTAGAAATTATATATGATGAAGAAAGTAAACATAAATTCGACAGTGATGGATATGAAAACCTATGGCAAAATAAAAAAATGTTGGTCTTATATCCTAATATGTGGAAAATGGTATTCAGTTTATTGATACCTTTTCCACCTCATATCTTGTGGAATTAGGATTTAGTACTGTTAATCATATTATGACAAAAGAAAAAAGAAAAGCCTGAATATTTCTGAAGCGGACGACCTTTGTTTGTTCCTCACAAAAATTGAACTGGATATTCAATATTTAGTTTCCCAGCATCAGCCTCAGGGATCCCAGTAATAATTCAATTCACTAATGTAATTTTTATGTATGCAAAGAATAAATAAATGATAGATTTAATCAATGTAACTTTTTTATAAAGATTTCTTTTGCCAAACTTAGTAAAAATCTGACATAAAGTAGTTGGTAAGTAATTATTATTATATGCTTTACCTTTTTGTAACTCTGCTTTATATATTTTATTAAGTAAAGTTACTTCCCTACTTTATAAATTACCATTACTGTGGAATCGTTGGGCGGTTGAAAAATTTTACTACTAACAGAGATACAAAAGTGGGCAGTAGGTATAAAAAGGTTGACTACCCCTGCACTAGATCAACTGGATTTAATAGATATCTTCAGAACCTTTCACCCTAAAGCAGCAGGATATACATTCTTTTCAAGTGCTCATGGTACATTCTCTAGGATAGAACACATGTTAGGGCACAAAAGCATCCTCAAGAAATTTAAGAAGATTAAAATCATATCCAACATCTTTTTTTTATCACAATGGGATGAAACTAGAAATCAACCACAACAAAAAAACTGAAAAATACTCAAAGAGTTGGAAACTAAATAGCATGTTAATAAATAACAAATGGGTTAACAATGATATCAAAGAAGAAATTTAAAAATTTCTAGAAATGAATGATAATAAGCATACAACAACTCAAAATATATGGGACCCAGCAAAAGCAGTACTGAGAGGGAAGTTTATAGCATTACACATAATTTAAGAAGCTAGAACAAGCTCAAATAAACCACTTAACCCTGCATCTAAAAGAACTAGAAAAAGAACACCAAGTAAAGCCCAGAGGTAGTAGAAGAAAGAAAATAATAAAGATTAGAGTGGAAATAAATGACGTAGAGGCTAAAGAAATAATACAGACGATCAATAAAACCAGGAGCTGGTTTTTTAAAATGGTAATCAAGATCGATGAACATTTAACCATACTCACCAAAAAGAGAGAGAGAGAGAGAGGACTCAAATAAATATAATTAGGAATGAGAGTGGAGAAATAACGACTGACACAATAGAAATACAAAGGATTGTAGGAAAATACTGTGAAGAACTTTATGCCAAAAAAATTAGACAACCTAGGTGAAATGAACAAATTTTTTAGAACACATAATCTTCCAAAAATCAATCTGGAAGAATCAGAACACCTAGACAGACCAATTACAACAAATGAGATCAAAACAGTTATCAAAAACTCCCCAAAAATAAAAGCCTTAGGTCTGATGGCTTCATAATGAATTCTACCAAAAATTCAAAGAAGAACTAACTCCTATCCTCCTCAAGCTACTTCAAAAAATTCAGGAGAAAGAAAGGCTACAAAGCTCCTTTTATTAGGCAAGCATAATTCTGATCCCGAAACCAGGCAAAGACAACACAAAGAAAGAAAATTATATTCAATATCCCTGATGAATTTAGATGCTAAAACCCACAAGAAATATTAGCCAACTGGATCCAGCAATATATGAAAAAAATCATACACCATGATCAAGTGGGATTTATTCTGGGGAGGCAAGGCTGGTTCAGTATTCACAAATCAATCAACGTGATTCACCACATAAACAAAAGGATGGAAAGAAAACACATTATACTTTCAATAGATTCTGAAAAAGCATTTGATAAAATCCGGCAACCATTCATGATCAAAACTCTCAGCAAAGTGGGAATACAGAGAACATACCTCAACATGATAAAGGCCATCTATGAGAAATCCATAGCCAACATAATACTCAAAGGACAAAAACTAAAAGCAATCTCCTTAAGATCAGAAACAGGGAAGGGGTGTCCCCTTTCACCTCTATTATTCAACATAGTTCTGGAAGTCTTAGCCACAGCAATCACACAAGAAGAAGAAATAAAAGGCATCCAAATTAAAAAAAGAGGAAGTAAAACTATTATTCTTTGCTGATAATATAATACTGTACATAGAAAACGCTAAAGTCTCAGTCAAAAAAATACTGGAACTGATAAATGAATTCAGCAAAGTGGCAGGATATAAAATTAATACTCAGAAACTAGTGGCATTTTTATACACCAACAATAAACTGTCAGTAAGAGATATTAAGGAAAAAATGCCCTTCACTATTGCAACAAAAAAATAAAGTACCTAGCAATAAACTTAACAAAAAATATTAAAGACTTGTATTCAGAAAATTCAAAACATTGATAAAAGAAATGAAGGAAGATACAAACAAGTGGAAGCATATACTGTGTTCATGGTTAGGAAGAATAAATGTCATTAAAATGTCTATATTACCCAAAGCAATTTATGAATTCAATGCAATACCAACTAAAATATCAATGACATACTTCAAAGATATAGAACACATATTACAAAAATTTATATGAAGCCAAGAAAAGAAACCACGAATAGCCTCAGCAATCTTGCAAAGGAAGAATAAAGTAGGAGGTATCATACTTCCTGATATCAAGTTACACTACAAGGCCATTGTACTCCAAACAGCTTGGTACTGGCATAAGAAGAGGCAAACAGATCAGTGGAACAGAACAGAGAACCCAGAAATAAACCTACACCTTTATGAACAATTCATATTTGACAAAGGAGGTAAGAGTATACAATGGCGTAAAGACAGCCTCTTTAACAAATGGTGTTGGGAAAATTGGACAGCTACCTGCAAAAAAAATGAAACTCGACCACCAACTTACACCATTCACAAAAATAAACTCAAAATGGATAAAAGATTTAAATGTAAGTCATGAAACCATAAACATCTTAGAAAAGAACATAGGACGTAAGTTCTCCGACATCTCTGCAGCAATATATTTGCTGATTTATCTCCATGGACAAGTGAAATAAAAGACAGGATAAACAAATGAGACTATATCAAACTAAAAAGCTTTTGCATAGCTAAAGACAATAAGAACAGAATAAAAGTACAAACTACACAATTGGAGAACATATTTGACAATATGTGTGATAAGGGGTTAATAACCAAATTTATAAGGTACTTGTAAAACTCAACACCAGAAAGATAAACAATCCAATCAAAAAATGGGCACAAGAAATGAATAGACACTTCTCCAAAGAGGATATGCAGATGGCCAGTAGACAGATGAAAAAATGCTCAACATTACTAATTATTAGAGAAATACAAATTAAAACCACAATGAGATATCACCTCACACCAGTCAGAATGGCACTCATCAACAAAAGAACACAGAATAAGTGCTGGCGAGAATGTGGAGAAAAGGGAACCCTCCTGCACTGCTGGTAGGAATGCCGACTGGTGCAGCCACTGTGGAAAACAGTATGGAGATTCCTCAAAAAATTAAAAATCGAACTGCCTTTTGACCCAGCTATCCCACTTATAGGAATATACCCCAAGAACACCATATCACTGATTCAAAAGAAGAAATGCACCCCCATGTTAATGGCAGGATTGTTCACAATATCGAAGATCTGGAAACAGCCCAAATGTCCATCAGTGGACGAGTGGATTAAAAAGTGGTGGTACATATACACAATGGAATACTATGGGCCATGAGAAAGAAGGAAATCATACCTTTTGCGACAACATGGATGGACCTGGAAACTATTATGTTAAGTGAAATAAGCCAGGCAGAAAATGAAAAATATCATATGACCTCACTCATTTGAGGAATCCAATGAGCAATGTGAACTGAGGAATGAAACTGAGACAGAGGAGGGATCAAAGGGACCAGAGAAAAAGGGGACAGAGGGAAAGGGGATGATATGATGGAATAAACTTGAAGGGAAGTGCGCTATGGGGAGAGAGGCAAGGGAGATGTTGAGAGAAATACGGGGGAGGGAAGATCCATTTGGAGCAACACAAAAATCTATGTAAACACAATAAATTAAAATCAATAAAAAAATGATTGATCTTCAAAAATTATAGCCATGATGCCAAACTTACCTATGACCTTGTGTACATAAAAGCACATCCATACCTTAGCGGCCACCAAACCATTCAGCAGAGCTTCCTAAGCTGTGAGGTGTTTGAACCTACTATTTTGAACACTACTGACTATTTTTTTTAAGCTCTGAATAGCTGTAGGGATCTCAGCAAAGGTTGAAGGAACCAGCTCAAATAAATAAATAAATAAAAATAAAGAAGTCTTTCGTGAACTTTTCATGTTTTTTCTATCCTTTGAATTTCAATTCCAGTTCTTTCTAATTTTATTAAACAATCCCATTGAAACTTTTACGTGTAATATTTGCCTTTTTAATAACATGATGAACAAAGATATTTTGTTATCTCTACAGAACCAGCACCAGGTCAGTGATTGACATACTCATTAGTTTAAAAGTTGTTTGAATAATCAATGTGTAATACAGTGGAGTAAATGTGAACATAAATATGTCTCTACTAAAAATAAACATGTAAATTGGAAATAAATTAATTTTATTAGAAAGTTTTATATCTTTAATTAATATTGCTAAGATATTTAAAAACCTTAAATAAGAAAGTATAAAGGGAAAGTTAAATTTATTTAAACCTGTAGTCTTTAGACAAGGATAAAATATTAACATATTCTAAATTTCTAAGATTATTTGCTTTTTCAAATAGGAAAAGGGCAATTCAGGAAAAGTAACATGGACTTTCACAATTATAAGAACATTTTGAAATCAAATCATTCAAACAGTAAGAGAGTAACTATGATAGCAATTTATAAACAATGAAAAGAATAGAGCTTCTCTTAACCCATGAATATTAAGAGCCAACTAAGATTAGATATTAAAGGAATTTGTACTTCCTGTTACTGAGTACATTCCTATAAATGGATATTTATCATGACATTTTTTCCAAAGAAAATAAATTTCTTGTGAAAGTAATGTTGAATATATTTGTGCCTGTTCATCTTATGTTTTCTCTTAGAATTAGCATCCAAATCAATGCTCTGTGGTTGGTTTACATTTCCTTCCTCCTAATGAAATTTGTACCATAGACAGACTGAAAATAAGTCTCTTGGATTCAGAACTTTGTAATCCAAGCGGATAACAAGATTTCTCTGAAAGTTAAAATAAAAAAGTATACTTTTCATAATAAAGTATGAAAACATTTCTATACAGGTTTTCTTTGTCATGTTTTAGAAAGAAATTAAAAAACTGTGACAGTTAAATTGAATACAATATTGCAAAAAGAAAAAACACATTTTGTTTCTACTATTTTACCTTAGTAGAGCTTTGACTTCCACTCTCTTTTTCACAATCCCACAGGATGATTTAAGTCTACTAAGGATTTCTGCATTTTCTTACATATCCAGGAAGGATATTTTCAGATTCTCCACAATGCCTCCTCACATGTCAACCTCCACCACCCTTTTCTTTCTTTATTCATTCCCCACACCTATCCAGCAGTGCCCAACAACTAGCCCATGTGGTAAATTTGTGTAAGTCCGGCAAAAAACAAATGTCAAAGCACATTGCTGTCATGTCATGGAAATTTTTTGAAATAAATATAGATATAAATATAGGTATAGATACTATAACTATGAGATCAATGATTCTTCCAAAGTCATTCAGTCTGGAAAACTACAAGCAATGCCTCAACAAACATGCGCACACACACACAACATAAGTAGACAATATATAAAGCAATGTTAGGGGAAAAAAAGATAAAAAGAAGAAAAAGTAAACATTAAAAAAATAAATAATGAGATTAAAAATAAATTGCAAGATAGATATAGATGACAAAAAAGAACTAATATAAGCATAACTGGAGTCCTTAATAAAGAAAATAAGAACAATAGAGTAAACAAATACTAAAAACCATACTCCAAAAGAATTTTCTTATACTAAAAAACTTGAAATGGTACAAAATGTACCTAGGAACTGACTCAAAATAAACTGACCTTGTCATATTTTAATACAAAATAAGATGTTAGATTGTTCTATCAATTAAGAAAGATTAACTATGATAAATCAACCATATATGACATGATCTATACTATTTATCTTAAAATCTCTCACAATTTCTAGAAGTTAATTTGTCTAAATGAACCAAGAGCCTTAAAAGTTGATACTATTTAAATAAATAATTATCTTGTCATCATTTAGCTTAACAAAATAGTCATCATGTCTATTATAGTGATAATAATGGTATACCAAACGGGTCTGAAACTCTGTAATGGCAGTTATCTGTATCTTTAATTAATTAAAATTGCAGTCAAGTAAATCATTACTTACATTGTGAGCAATGGTGGTGAAGGTAGAAGGTAATCAAAGTTTTGGCATAGAAAATGTTGACAAGCACTCACTTTGTGTAACTTTTTCAATGCATAAACATAACAATGAGATTTAAAGAATATAAATAATTTGCCCAAGATAATATAGCTGGGCCATACAAGGCTTCAATTAATAGTCTCTGATTTTCAAGTCCATATATCATGCATAGAGTTAATGTTATTTATTTTATTTAAGACTAAATATCATAATGTGGTAAATTAAAAAATCATATTTATGGAATATGATCTTTATAGTTCTTATATATAAATAATCCAGCATTCTAATGTAAAACAAAATTTTAAAAATGAGAAAAAGTCAGTCACTGTACCAAAGAATGTTGTAATGCTATGTATAGGTTAATCAAAATCTACCTGGCATCTTTCTTGGCCTGCAGTTACCTTATGGTTAGATGTGGACAAGTGACTGATTTTAAGCCAATGCAAAGCAGTAAAAATGATCTGTACTACTTCTAAGCTGGGATATAAAAAGTGCTCTCTAAGAAGAAGAAAAAACGTTCTTGGAGCAGATGAGACAAATATTTGCCTGTTTTTGATTCTTAGTATAAATATAGACAAAGGAAGACAGAATAAACACAATAAACATCCTATAAACAAGTTTCTATTCTCTTTTCTCTATCTGCTGGATAGAGGTCAGTGCCTTGAAAATTATTTATTGAAAACAACAGAGCTCTGATAGTTTGGCCGCTTGATAAATTTATAACATAGAACACTCTGTTCCTATTGACAATTAGATTTTATGTGATCAAGAAACAAACATTTTTATTGGGTTAAACCATTTAGATGTCACAGTTTATCTGATACTGTGTTATCTCAAGGTAATTAGAAATTTCTATCAGAGTAGGTAGTAACAGAAAAAATACAATCTGTGGTACTGAAAAAATAAAACTGGGAAACTAATATCTGTTGCTTGGAAATATGAATTCTCAAGTTGAGCAGTGGCAAAATAGTAGCAATGAGGCCAATAATATCTTAGGGGTCAGACCACTCACCTACCTAGACTGCAGCTTTAGCAAAAAAAAAAAGGGGGTTCACAAACAAAATTATATTCACACATATTAGATGTAACTAATTTTATTTGGCCAGCTAGTAGAAGAAAAAAAAAACAACCACAGGAAAGATTTATTTACCATACAAATAAAAATGAAAGAAAATAGAAATTTCAATCTTTGAAAAGTTGGGAATGCTTATCTCAAACATTAGAGAATAAGATTTTCTAATTGAATAATTAAGGACCTTAAAGTATATTTATGTGATGAAAAGGTTCATATTGAGACAGGCCTTCAGTATAAGACTTAAAATAAATGTCATTGACTTGAGAGAGAAAAAAATGGTGAAGAAAAGGAAAAGAAATAAATCAGATTTAAGAATCATGTCAAAGAAAGAATTATAAGTGTGGCTAATGGCATAGGGAAATGACTACAAGCAAAGAGATGAAAGTCTTATTAATTTTAAAAGAAATTATATTGGCAAAACAATATGAGTTAAAACTTAAAAGTCTTTGATTGAACATTAAAACAATCATAGGCCACTAAATACATACAGGCAGGAAGTAAGCAGCAAAACTCTAGAGCAGTGGTTCTTAACCTGGGTTCTATCGAACCCTCGGGGTTCGATGAGTCAGTCTCAGGGGTTCGGAGAAGCCTCTGCCGTGGAGGCCAGAATAAAGTAATACCGTAATTTGTTGTGAGTTCATGCACTTTGTTGGTTTTGTTCTTTGAGTAAGGTGATGTTCATGCACGGCTCATTTTGTGCTCCAGTAAAAAACATATACCTATGTCTTGAATTTGGAAAAAAAATCATATTTTATTTATCACTAAAGAAGGGTTCAGTGAATGCAAATATGAAACTGGTGGGTTTAGTACCTCAAAAAAGGTTAAGAACCACTGCTCTAGAGCCCTCAGTTCCCACTACAATTGTGACCATATCAGACAATGAACTTTTCAGATGGCAGAACCAGAGGCTTCAGAGAAAAATGAACAAGAAAGTCCTCCCCCACAAAAAAATCAAGTTCTAATCAAGGAACTTTCTGTTACTGCCAGAACTTATCATAACACTTCCCCAGTAGAATTTCATCATTACCACAGACCAGTGACTACTGTGAATATTGCAATTTTCTGTTTTCTAAATGGGGTATTTATTACATTTATTCTGCCTCTGTTACATGATTCATGATGATATAGTTGGGGAGATATAAAATTTGCAATTCAACCATATATTAAATAACTGATAGTCTTTGCATTTTAAAATAATGTATGAAATCTTTTATGAACATATGCAGTTGATCCTTTGAGCAACATCGGGGTCAGGGGTGCTGACCCCAGCACAGTAGAAAATCTGCTGTTGAGCAGATAAAATATATTATGCTCACTTTGTTAAAGATGGCACTACCCACGTGCAAGTTTGAAGAGTAAGCTTTTCCCACCCCCTTGACTGATTGGATGATGTGGGGTGGTGTACTCTCATGAGGAATCCTCCCATTATGCCTCAGATAAGTGACTTTGTATCAGAGACTTCCTTGTTTGTAGATTGGATTAAAGGTTTGGATTTCTATACTATAAAGTGGGGCAGGTCAGGAGCTTGCTCTCTCTTGGTTCCTGAGGTTAGCATTAGAGAGGAGAGCAGATTAAGGCAACGTGGAGGAGAGGAGAAGCAGCCAAGATGGCAGAGTGCTGAAAGAGAATCCAGTTTTGTGCAGAGTTTGTTTAGAGAGAAGGAGATGGGGAACAAAGGTGAATAAGGCTGGTGAGCTAGAAACTTTGATGCTAGGAAACTCAGATAAGTCAGTAGCTTTGTGAGCACTGAGTGAGTGGGGTTTGGAACCCAGTGTGTGTTTTTACTTGCCCACCAGGTGCAAGCTAGAATTAAAGATGATGGCTCACCAGTTTTTGGCTCTGTTGTTTCATTACAGACTGTCCGAATCTAATGCGAACCTGCAAGCGCCAGGCAGCTGTGATCCGGACTCTGGCTACTGGCTTTACAAAAGTAATTTTGTCATTATAGGTAATTTATGTTTTATGTAAATTTGACTTACAAAATCATCTTACAGAATTTTAGCCCAAGTTTGTGAGAGACCAATAAACATTTTCTCCCACTGAAAATTACTGTTTTTTCTCTTTTTGACATTGCTTTTTTAGCCTTAAATCTTAATATTTATATAGTTTCACAATTTAAAATCTTTGTCATCAACAGTGGGAGTTCTTAACCATATAATAGTTCTCTGGGAATCTGAGGAAAATAATGAATGCTCTCCCTATAGTTATATATGTGGACCTATACATATACTACCACATTAAATTTTGGAAGGTTCATTGACATCCTAAAATCTACTCAAGGGCGAATAATCCCTGTAAATCTATATGTTAATCCCCATTACACTTCTATGAGAAAGGTATTGTCATTTCCATTTTTCAACTGAGAAAATTAAGGTACAAAGTAGTTAGATTGTCCAAGCAAAACAGCATAATTTGATGTTAAACTCGGGCCTTTTGGCATTGTTTTCAATGTTTTCTCTCTGAACGACAACTGCCTCCTACTTTTCTCAATATATGTAATCATTATATTTTATTACTATTTTTGTTTTTATTAAAAATAAATATTTTATTTCATTAAGGTTGCGTCAAAATTTATTTAATGAGGTTCCCAGGATACCTAAAAGTTTTGTAAATAAGTTGGAAGTTGTAACTTCTATTTTATTTTTATAACATAGCTCCATTTTATTTTCAGAGTTAGTTAAATTTCTGCTCTATAAAATTTATCTACTCAGAAACATTTTTCAGTTGATCTCATGGTATTATATAAAATTGAAAGCAAGTATCTCTGCCCCCCAAAATAGATATGTCTCATTATTTAAATATTTCCCTTTCCTCTGTTTCTCTTAGCACCTATGCCCAGCTCACCAACTTGCACTCTGTACCCACTTCTTTGTCTAATTGACACCAAGTTTTGGTGTGGAGAAGAGAATGACAAGTACACTTGACTACTCAAAGGGAAAGATGGTTTTAATTTTGCCATTCTGCATATAAAGTACTTAAAGTAAATTACATACACACTGAATAACAAGTTTATCATCTGATAATGAAGATAACATGGTCCATGTCATAGGGTTTTAGAAAGTATCTAACAAGATAATGTTGCCTGAGAAAGTGCTTCAGAAATGTTTAAATCACCATACACATTTAGGTTGCTATTATTAGAATCAGCAAAGATGTATTAAAGCAGCAGCAACATATGGGAGATAATGATGATGGCTGGACATTTCCAGTGAGGAATTTAGTAGATATATACTCTTACTGTTTTTGCTTTTTAAAATATTTAATGCTGATGATATAATATATGATGCTAACTGTTGGGCAGATAAAATATAATATGCTCACTTTGTTAAAGATGGCGCTGCCCACATGGAAGTCCATCACCCAGGTGATATTATTTGCCCTTATGCTTGGGATGGGTGTGGGGGAAAGGCTGTAATGTAAGCAGGCCGGGTGGTTATGGCCTAAGGCTTAGTTTAAAGAGTAAGCTTTTCTCCACACCCTTGACTGATCGGATGATGTAGGGTGGTGCACTCTCATGAGGAATCCCATTGTGCCTCAGATGAGTGACTTTGTATCAGAGACTTCCTTGTTTGTAGATTGGATTAAGGGTTTGGATTTCTACACTATAAAGTGGAACAGACCAGTAGCTTGCTCTTTCAGTTCCTGGGATGAGTATGAGAAAGGAGAGCAAATTAAGGCCACGTGGAGGCCAGGAGAAGCAGTCAAGATGGTAGAGTGCTGAGAGAGAAGCGAGTTTGTGCAGTTTGTGCAGGAGGAGACGGGGAACAAAGGTGAATAAGTCTGGTGAGCTAGAAACTTTTGATTCTAGGAAACTCGGATAAGTCAGTAGCTTTGTGAGCACTGAATGAGTGGGTTTGGGAACCCAGTGTGTGTTTTTGCTTGCCCGCCAGGTACAAGCTAGAATTAAAGCTGATGGCTCACTAGTTCTTGGCTACGTTGTTTCATTACCGACTGTCCGAATCTAATGGGAACCTGCACGGGTCAGGCGGCTGTGATGGTGGCCTCGAGTACTGGCTTTACTGTTAGTAATAGAAAGGAGAGCAGATTAAGGCCACGTGGAGGAGAGGAGGCAGCCAAGATGGCGGAATGCTGAGGAAGAAGCCAGTTTGTGCAGTTTGTGCAGAGAGAAGGAGATGGAAAACAGAGGTGAATAAGTCTGATGAGCTAGAAACCTTTGATTCTAGGAAACTCGGATAAGTCAGTAGCTTTGTGAGCACTGAGTGAGTGGGTTTTGGAGCCCAGTGTGTGTTTTTGCTTGCCCACCGAGTGCAAGCTAGAATTAAAGCTGATGGCTCACCAGTTCTTGGTTCCGTTGCTTCATTACCGACTGTCCGAATCTAATGTGAACCTGCACTGGCCAGACAGCTGTGATGGTGGCCCTGGCTACTGGCTTTACACTAACCATACTGGAATGACTTGACCTGTTAACTTTGTAGAGGAACTAACGTCCTAATTTCTACGTTGAGCATAAGTCAACAGGTGAGTCACTTTATACACTCAGTGATCTTTCATGGTGCAATTATTTCCCTACTGAAATTGTATGGTAGATTTACTGTCTGGCATTAAACTACCACTTTATTATAAATAGTACCAACCCCAGTGGTCTTTAAAAATAACTTTCAGTAAGCTCAGTAAATAAAGAAGGGTCAGCTGTTTATAAATATTATGTGTGGGATTTTTAAAGATATTGTTGTAGAATTGGTTTAATTGACTTTTCAGAAAAAATTTTAAGGCAGCAGGGCTTACTTTTACTGATTTTCTCGCATTCTAATGGTAAACAACCTTGCTGTATATCTCTCAACACAGAGATCAAGCTCTTCAGTAAAAGAAGTTAATGGTATTATATCATATGAGCACAAAATGTGCAAGGCAAGTAAGTATAAACAATGAACAAAATCAAATGGATGCAGAAAAACCCTTCAGCAACTGTTCTCCAGCTTTGTAAAATCCAGCTAGGAAAGTTGGTTCACAGAAAGCTTACAAAATAATACAATTTCTATTATTTGAAAAATATTTTTAAAGAAGAAATTAAGCTGAAATACAATTATTTCCAAAAGTCCAGTTTTTTTATTATTTGACACTCAACCCATGACTCTAAAGCAAACAATAACTGCAATCATTTCAGTGATGTCTGTAACATTTCAGGATTAGGTTCTGTTAAGATGCAAATTTGTAGAAATTAAATGTCTCTGAATAAAATAACTGAGGATATACATCTGAGGCCTCAATCATGTGTGTACAATCATTTTTTTAAATTTCTATTTTCTGAAAAAATGAATTTCTATCTTGAGCTCCCATGCAGCACAGTGGCCAAATTCAGGGTTATTTAGTCTGTGTAGTGTTTTCTATATATGTGACTAGCCTGAAGGTTTTCTTTATTCACTCATTATCCCAGGGGTGGCATCTTTGTCTTCAGGGGTCAACTTTAATGTCATAGCATCAATTGGGATAGGAGAAGTCTGGCTCTCAACCATCATCTTCTTTGTCATGATCAGATGGCAAAACATTCACATTTTAACCTTTTTTCTGGGCATTGGTATCTAACCATATCACAATATGTTGTTGCCATTGGGTCCTAGGTTACTGCTCTGTGCATGTCACTTTCCACTGTCAAAGTCTCTGCTAAAAGCCTTCTTCAGGTTCACTAGCAATCTCTCCTTTACCTATGTGCCCCTTTTAAGAGGGTGTAAAATTAAAAAATATTATGTAGGATGTAATATGTTGGTATATAAAGCTTGGGAAGTATCTGTATCTTGAAGGTGTTAACAATCATAAGAAAGTATGCTTAGTATTTTCTATGCTTTTCTCATAGTGGCCACACCAAGCTTTACCTATTACATATGGATTTTGGATTCAGGTGGTCTGGGTCAAACCTACGCTTATAAAAGGTTTTTTACTTTTATCTTTACCTAGAATACTTTATCTATACAACAAATAGAACCATATTTTTTTTGGTAGGGTTGTTGCAAAGATTAAAGTAGATAATAGATCCAAAAATAATTTGAATTTTATTTGGTGCATAATTTTTCAACAAATAATATCTATTATTAGCATCATTAATCCTTATCCTTCTCCTTTCCATTTTTCCTCCAAGTTCTCCCATGCATGAAGATATAGCAATGTTTCTGACTTCACTGAAATGGCAGTAAGGTTGATATTGAGTTCAATAAGAATGAAACAAATGTTGGGCAGGAGAAGGCATTTACAAGATCTCACATGTTTTTCTCAAGCTTGTCATGCTTGCCTATGGGTGTATAGCATTCCTTATTACTTTACAGAAAGTTTTCTCAAATGACTAAAATGTATCCTTTTAATGTGGGCACACAGAGCCAATATTTGGAGCCAGCCATTAATATCTATTTAGTTTCATAACAACAAGCCAGTATTGGATATTTTAAATAAGGGAAAAATTAGTATGAATTCTGTCATCTTTCATCTGAATTGAATCCAAAGAACCAGTTCTACCAAAGCATTGCATTAAAAAAGCTCCAAAGATTAAATCAATCCTGAATCACCTCATGGGTAACTAGCCCAGTAAGTTAATTACAGGATTCTTTGTTGTTCTTTTCCATTGTGGATAAGAGTTTTTGATGCAATATTTTTGGTTAATTGAAGATCTTCTTTAAAACTATGCAAGACAGCCTGCAAATAGTACACCATTGGATGTAATAAAAATGGTTGTAATATATCATGAAGGCACTCCAGGGCATGTTTTATTGGTTCATTAATACAGTATATGCCTTAGGTGTAGTCAACCACTCGGGGCCTATATTAATGGACCAATAAAATATACCCGGGAGTGCCTTAATGCTACCCTAATATGGCTAAGTTTAAATTAATTTTTCAGGCTTATCTTTTTAAAAATCATTTTTCCCTACTTGGGAAAAAAACGATTTCTTTATGGGAGAAAATATTCATAATGACAGAATAAAAAGGAGAAAGACAATAGAAATCTTTCGTTTCATCAATTTTTTAAAAATATATCTTTTGAATGACTTTATTTCTAATATTCTGTACTCTGCTTCCATTATCTCCCCACCCCTTCTGTGGAAATCAATAATCTTATAGCTAGAAGTAGGAAAGTAAGAACTATTTATTTTTTTAAAGTAGCAGATCGATGTATTAGAAAATTTCTGTTCACCTATAAAACCCTTGTCACCTCTCAGTATTCCACCTGGTCAGAACAAATGCTTACCTCCTTTAACTACCCCTTCAACTTTCTTTGAGCAGTTGAACTTCAACTTGAAGGAGGTTGTCCTTCAACTACCTCTTGTCACCTGTGTAATCAAGGAAACATGCTTCTTCCCAAAAGTAAAATATTTTTCCAAATCATCAGTGAACAAGATCAAGCACAAAAGTCAGCCATACTGTGGGAGCTACACAAGACTGCTTACTTTACTGGAGAAGAAAGCAAATACTAAAACCAACCATGATAAATTTAGAAAAAAAGAAGTAAAAGAACTCCACATTGTGGAATGGAAGAAAGACTTTTGATGTACAATGTTTAGTGATAGGGGTCTTGGAAAGTATTAGTGGGAGATGAAATGGGGCTGGCCTATGGAGAGCACCACCTTTCAAGTAGTAGAAAATCAATACAGGGATTTTGATCATGGAAATGTTAAAAACAAAAGCAGTGTTAAAAATATGCTAATTACTGTGATATTTATGAACTGGAGTAAACATAAAGACACCAGTTAAAAGAATATTGTCATATTCCATTTTTGAAGTTGTAGGAACCTGAATAAAAAAATAAAAAAGGAAACAAAAAAACAATTGTGAATAAAATTCTAAACAAAATTATGAATATTTTATTGTAAAAATTAAAGGCAGTATAAGGACCCTCTGGGACAACTTCAAGCATGCCAACATTCATATCAAGAGGGGGCCAGAAGGAGAAGAGAAAGAGGAGTAAATTGAAAACCTGTTTGAAAAATAATTACAAAAAATTCTCTAACCTGGTGAAGGAAACAGACATACAGGTCCAATAAGTGTAGTGAGTCCCAAACAAGATGGTGTCTGATGGGTACAAAATTTATTGGGATGATCACTTAATAATTTATATAAAGTCTTCTCACTGGGGTGTGCACCTCAAACTAATATAGTATGTATGTCAACTGTAATTGAGAAGTAAAAAATTATTGTAAAATAAATACTTTATTGTCATATGCAAGAGAGAAGAAGGAATAAAAATATAGTTAAATCGCTAAAGAAATGGGAAAATTAAATAACTAGTTGGTCCATTTGATCTGGTAAGTAGAGAAAAAGTTTTCCAATGTTTCACTGTATAAACCTCACATGTCCCAAAGTAAAAATAAAACAGTCTCACTACTCTTACTCAACATAGTACTAGAAATCCTAGCAAGAGCAATCAGGCAAAAGAAAGAAATAAAAGGTGTTTGCCCTGGCCAGATAGCTTGGTTGGTTAGAGCATTGTAAATTCTTTCTAAGGAGTATCCACTCCTCTATTTCTTATTGCCATGCTCCGACTAGCTCAGTTGAATTTTGTTCTATGAAACATATTGAGTAAAAAGACTTAATATTCAATCCCTGGAGTCAAGTCTTGGCTCAATCATTTCTAGTTCTGTGGCTCTGAGGCAATTACCCACCTTTTTGGTTTTAGTTTGCTCATCTCAAATTATTAATAATAACAATAAGAATAACACAACAGCCTAACCAGGCAGTTGCACAGTGGATAGAGCATCAAACTGGGATGCGGAAGACCCAGGTTCGAGACCCCGAGCTCGCCAGCTTGAGTGCGGGCCCATCTGGTTTGAGCAGAAGGCTCGCCAGCTTGGACCCAAGGTCGCTGGCTCTGGCAAGGGGTGGCTCGGTCTGCTGAAGGCCCGTGGTCAAGGCACATGTGAGAAAGCAATCAATAAACAACTATGGTATCACAACGGCAACGAAAAACTAATGATTGATGCTTCTCACCTCTCTCCGTTCCTGTCTGTCTGTCCCTATCTATCCCTCTCTCTGACTCTCTCTCTGTCCCTGTAAAAAAAATAAAGTAAAAAAAATAAAAAGAAAAAAAAGAATAATACAGCAATATTTGGGCTTTTCTATGTGCCAGGAACATAAGGAAAAATAAGAAAATCAAGTGCACAGAGTCCCAAACAAGATGGTATCAGATGGGTACAAGATTTATCAGTATGATAAACAAGTAAAGTAAATTTGCAGGATATGAAATCAATGTGTGAAAACCCATTGTATTTATATATACTAGAAATGAAATTTCAGATAAAGAAATGGAAAAAAATCTATTTTTGCAACTGTAACAAAAAAGAATAAAATACCTGGGAATAAAATTAACAAAGTATGTGAAGGACCCTACACTGAAAACTACCAAACATTATTTAAAGAAATTAAAAAGAATAGAACAGGTTGAGACAGTATAAAGCCAAAATCATTATTTAAAAAATACAGTTTAAAAGTACATATTTCGTAAGAGGTAGGTCATTTTAATGTATTAATTCTACATCTGAAGAAAAATATGCTATGTCAATTATCAGAGCACAAAGTGCAGCAAAACTTTGAAAATATCACTGAAATGTTTCTCAGTGTCATGCCATGTTCCCTGCATTTCTCTTAATTTGCCAGAAAAGTTTTCTTCATTTGAAACCTGTCTTCTCCTTTCCATTCACCTAAATGATATTTACTGTTCAAGGCCCATGTTTTCCAGGAAACTTTTTCTAACTACTCAAACACACATTGAGCATCACCTTCTTCCTTGAACTCTTAGAGCCCTTACTGAATTAGCCACTTAATTTAGCACTTAGCTATTTATGTCTGCAGTACACACACTCGTGTTCTTAAGAGAAAAGGGCAAGAGTAGAGAACACATTTATTCACAATTCACAAAATTACCATGGCTTGTCTCATTTCTCTAAAAAAAGAGAAATACTAAATATATTCAGAAAAATACCTACCTCATTGAAATGAGTATACCTACTCTCAACGTAACTGAGTTGTAATCCCATTTATAAATATCAGTAAAATATTAATTTATTAGTTCAAAATTACATTTTATTATAGCCATAAATTTTAAGCATCATGGAGAAGGAAGGGTGTTCTTTTATTAATTTATTTTGCCCAATTGCCCAAAAGGAAATTACCATAAATATACAAATCTTTATTCAAATAATTATTTGAAAAGTTTAAAGAAATATATAGTTTATTTGCTCAAATATCTTCCCCAACATCAAGAATGATGTGAAAAGGACTGTCTCAGCAGTAATTTTTAAGGACATTCCTTCCAAGTAGTCAAAGAGTAGTGAGTGAGATGGGGCATGAGAGTGAGGAAGGTCTGCCTATTTGAGAATGAGCTAAGAAAACCAGAATATCATGAGAAGCCAGAATCCATTAAGAAGAGCAATGAGTAAAAGCTAGAGAGAACAGAATTTTTATGGGGAAGCCAAAGAGCCAGAGGCAGATCAAAGCTAGGGTATACTGCCAAGAGTCAGAACTGGAATTAGTGAGAAAACCAGTGTTAGCATATCAGTGCTAGCGTTGAAAATTTCAAGCAATTGTTTAAAGTAGCTTGGAGCATCTGAGGTTCTACTTAATGATACTGAGTAAAAACAATTTTCTAATTTTTCTTGACACATCTGTATGGTTTGTGTTTATCATTATTATTCTTTGTAGTTTTAGACACAGCCTCAAAGTTAGTTAATTGCTCCTAATTTAAATTATTAATTAATTTGGTTTCTATATATGTTTTAATGTGTAAGTTAAATTTTCCATTACATATATTAAAGTAAATAATAACATATAATGATGAACTTTGACGCTGACAAAATATTTTAATGATCATTGAACAATGATATCACAGGAAGACATCATTCATTAACTAAAAACAAGCAGACAGGAAGACAGGATTTTAATAGACATACAGGAACATGATTCAAACTTAGATATAAAATAAAATCATCAGTTTTGTGTCTATTTGAGATTACCTTATAGAACCTGAAAATTCCCTCCAATCATCTCTATAACATGTTTAGAAAGTCTTTTTTACCACAGATGGTCTTTCATTACTATGGAAATAATTGTTCCAACTTTCTGAAGGCAATTTGGCAATTCGTATTAAAAGCTTGCAAATGCTCTTATCCTTTGACAGAGTAATACTGTTGAGCTGTTTGTGAAATTTTAGTAAAGAAGCAGTCATGGACATGTACAAATATTTATGTCAAAGATATTCATTGTATTACTGTTAATAATCGCTACAACAATAAAAAGTCAAATATACAAAAGAGCAGTGTGGTTAAGTAAACTATAAAAAACCTATATAATGAAACTATGACTGAAAAGTTATGTTGTAAAAGAGCACTTGATATATATAGAATGATATATCACAAAGTGAGAAAAGCAACTTACATAGTAAAACATTTGAGCCTCTAAAAATATTGAAAGAGAAAAAGGAAGAAAGATTAAGTGGGCTCAAAATGTTAATATTCTATCTCTAATTGTTCTTTTTTGTGTATATGTGCATATGTGCTTTTTATTGAATTTATTTGGGTGACATTGGTTAATAAAATTATATAGGTTTTAGGTGTATAATTTATAATGTATCATCTGTATATGGTATTATGTGTTAATCACTCCAAGTCAAGTCTTCTATCACCATTTATCCCCACTTTACCCTCTTTTACCTCCCCCTGCCTTCATTTTCCTCTAGTAATCACCATTCTGTTGTCTATGACTATGAGTTTTTGGGGGTGGTTTTTTTTTGCTTAATCCTTCACTTTTTTTAATGTTTATTTTATTGATTTTAGAGAGAGAATGGGAGAGAGACAGGAACATCTTTTCCTGTATGTACCCTGACCAGTGATCTAACCAGCAACTTTGGCACATCGAGATGATGCTCTAAACAACTGAGCTACCCAGCCAGGGCAATCCTTCACCTTTTTGACCCAGCCTCCCAAATCCCCTCCCTTCTGATAGCTGTCAGTCAGTTTTCTGTATTTTTTAATCTGTTTATATTTTGTTAGTTTATTTTGTTCACTAGATTACATATACAAGTGAAATCACATGGTACTTGTCTTTCTCTGACTGGCTTATTTTACTGATTGTTCTTAGAATACAATTAGAATTGCTTAATAGGATGTAAAATGCCCCGGTGGTCTTGTTCCTACTTTTCCAACTTTCTCTTAGCCACTCATTTTCATTCCTTACTCTAGTCATTTGCTCATTTGCACCTCCCAGCTTCAGGGTCAGGTCATTTGTAGTTCCTTCCAGCTATAAGTGCTCATCTACCTTTCATTTCTCCTACCCTCTTACCCTGGCTCTTGTTCAGAGGTCAGACTAAAGCACAACCTCACAGCACTCCACCCTTCCTTCTCAGTTTAGAATAGGCCTCTTTTCATGCCTTTTCAGAGCCCCCTGGACTGTTTTCATAGGATTTAAGTCTATTGTAATCATATGGTTGCTTTTGTGATTATCTATTTACTATCTGTTTTCTCTAATAGACCACAAACTCTATAAAGGTATAAACTCTGTATTCACATATTAAATACTCAATATATTGTTACTGAAAGAATCATAAATACATGGATGGAATTATGAGCACTATTTACTTTCTTTATCATTTTAAGTATCTACACCAAACATGTATAGTTTCTGCAATGAGAAATACAAAGTTTAATTATAAAAAATTTTTATTTAAAATATTGTAAAATTAATGAACATTAGGTTTGAATTTTTCAGGCTAAATCAACATTCCATTTAGCTTGCTAGTGTAATCTAGATTATGACTTTAAACCCAGGATTTAATATTTCTGTTCTATATTTTAAACTTGAATTTGACTTCAAAATTTTCCACTCTAGTCATTAGAAATTCCTCAGACTAAGAAAAAAAACACCGAGTAAGAAATCTCTGTATGGATGGTGAAAAAAATTTTGCCTTAAGTTAAGAAGCTACTTCTCAGATAATATGTACTAAAATAGGAATTTCATGGGTTGGATAAAATGAAAAGATAACTCTGTGACGTGGAATGGTTCAGTGATATGTGCAAACTGATAATATCTCTCCCTACTGCTTTCTCTCACCTTGACCTTGATAACAAAGGATTTGGGTTTCACCATTTAGCCAAGTTGGAAATTGTAAAGCCAATAGTCCAGGCCACCATCACAGTAGCCTGGCCAATGCAGGTTTACATTAGATTCGGATAGTCGGTAATGAAACAATGGAGCCAAGAACTGGTGAGCCATCAGCTATAATTCTAGCTTGCATCCGGCGGGCAAGCAAAAACACACACTGGGCTCCAAACCCACTCATTCAGTGCTCACAAAGCTACTGACTTATCCTAGTTTCCTAGAATCAAAAGGTTTCTAACTCACCAGCCTTGTTCACCTCTGTTTCTCATCTCCTTCTCCAGCACAAACTCTGCTCAAACTGGCTTCTTCCTCAACATTCCGCCATCTTGGCTGCTTCTCCTCTCCTTCACGTGGCCTTAATTTGCTCTCCTTTCTAATACTAACCTCAGGAACCAAGAGAGAGCAAGCTCCCAGTCTGTCCCACTTTATAGTGTAGAAATCCAAACCTTTAATCCAATCTACAAACAAGGAAGTCTCTGATACAAAGTCACTTATCTAAGACATACTGGGAGGATTTCTCATGAGAGTGCACCACCCTACATCATCCAATCAGTCAAGGTGTGGGGAAAAGCTTACTCTTAAAACTTGCATGTGGGCAGTGCTGCCATCTTTAACAAAGTGAGCATAATATATTTTATCTGCCCAACTGAAATGAGTTGCCAACTTCATACATGATCCACAGTCTTAGTTCATGATTTCTTTTTTTTTTTACAGGAACAGAGAGAGAGTCATAGAGAGGGATAGATAGGGACAGACAGACAGACAGACAGGAACGAAGACAGATGAGAAGCATCAATCATTAGTTTTTCATTGCCGTCGCAACACCTTAGTTGTTCATTGACTGCTTTCTCACATGTGCCTTGACCACGGGTCCAAGCTGACGAGCTTTTTGCTCAAGCCAGATGGGCCCGCACTCAAACTGGCAAGCTCGGGGTCTCGAACCTGGGTCTTCTGCATCCCAGTCCGATGCTCTATCCACTGCGCCACCGCCTGGTCAGGCTGATTCCTTTTTGACGAGAACAGATCCTTATGTTTGTACTAGTTTTAATTTACTTTTTATTCTTAAGTTTCTTCTCCACTTTTCAGCACATAAACTATATTTCAACACTTACAAACACAAGAAGTATAATCAAAAGCCACAAAACTTTCCATCTAAATTTCTCTTTTGAAGTGATAACCAAGCATGGCTCTACAGGGCTAACTGCATGGTAACTAACTTAATGGTATGTTATAAAAACTCTTTTCAACATTAAACAGGAAAGTAAACCTGCCATATTTACTTTAAAATACAAAATTAATTTCCTGTTTCTATCTCATTGCCAAAATAATTTTATCCAATGTTGAAGATTTGTAAGTTGAATCTCTTCCTAAATATTGGAAGTTAAATGCTGTGTTCCTAATTAAACCTCAAGTTATTATTTCTACATAGCAAATAGAAAAGAACAAATATAGTACATCTTTAAGTGACCTGAATTGTTCAATATGTAAGGTTTTTAGTGATATTTTAAGTTCATTATTATTAACCTAGCAGAAACATACTGTTTTATAATTGAGTACAATTTTAATAAAATAAAATATAATTACATTATTATAAGTGCCTCATCTTGACTTTTTTCTAATCTATCCAAATTCAGTATTTCTGGTAGAACCACTCGAGTTCACATTAGATTTATTGCACCCTATAAAAGCACAATTCATTAAACAGACTAGTCTATTTAAAACAACGGCAATTTTATCATAGTCAATTCAATTATTTAACACTGCTTTTTTAACTCACTAGTTAAAGCTTTCTCTTGACAAGTATTCCTTTTAAAAAAATGAGTTGTAATTTAAAGAATAAAAAGATCAAGTTCCCTTACACTATATGCAGTTAGCCTATAGGGGGATTTGTTGTTGTTGTTTTTTAACACTAACTAAATTTTATTTGAAGTTAAAATGAATTTCAAGTAACAGAAACCATCAAAATAATTTTTCATTAGAAATAAATATAAATTAATGCTCATTTTAACTGAATTTATTAGAGTGACATTGGTTAATAAAAATATACAGGTTTTAGGTTTACAATTTTAGAATGCACCATCTGTATACTGGAGTGTATATTCACCACTTCAAGTCATCTCCTATCACCATCTAATTGTTCTCTTTTGCTATGTTCCTTGTATTTTCATTTAAGAAAGTAACTTTTTTGTCAAGCTTACATAATTAATGAATCAGAGTAATCATCTAAATAATTTATTCAAAAACTAATGTAACCTGAAGTACATAGAATCAACTTTCTCATTCCACTAAATAATAATCTGGCTAGTTAGTTTATAATATGAATAAACAGTGAAGTAAAAAGTTTAATAACTGCCTAGCCAAGTACTAATGAAAGCAAGTTAAACTTGTTTTTTTCAAGTTTCCCACAAAATTTTGTTTAAAATTATTATGAGATTTAAATTTTATTTAGGATTGCAAATTTGAACTTCAGATAATGAAGCATTTTTACAAAGGCAATGTTATTAATTTTTCATGTGGTTGTGCTTGAGAAATAAGGTGAAAAGTTTCAAAGGAACATGGTACATGCGTCTGTCATAGGCTAAGAAGATTATCATGATTTTAATAGGTGATTTATAAAATAAATCTCATGGCTTTTAGTCAGATTTCAAGTACTATTGGTCTTAAATAGAAATACTCAAAATAGATGATTTTTATTAAGATTTTTTAGATAAAGGAAATGTTTGGTACTTGGCCATTCATACTTTTACCTTCATTTCTCCTTTTTTATTAAGCAATACTTTTGCATTACTTTCAATTTTGGGGGATAACTACTTATATGTTAATAAACAACTCATTGGATCAAATAACTTCTTTTAGTATAAATTAATTAATTAATAACTTTTATCAAAAACAACTGATAACCTGACCAGGCAGTGTCGCAGTGGATAGAGCTTTGGGCTGGGATGAGGAGGACACAGTTTCGAAACCTCAAGGTCACTGGCTTGAGCTTGGGTTCACTAGCTTGAGTATGGAGTTGCTGGCTTGAGTGTGGAATCATAGACATGACCCCATGGTCGCTGGCTTGAGCCCAAAGGTCACTGAATTGAAACCCAAGGTCACTTGTTTGAGCCCAAGGTCGCTGGCTTGAGCAAGGTGTCACTCACTCTGCTGTAGCCTCCTCCCCCAGTCCAGGCATATATGAGAAAGCAATCAGTGAACCAAAGTGCCACAACAAAGAACTGATGCTTCTTATCTCTCTTCTTCCTGTCTGTCTGTTCCTATCTGTCTCTCTCTCTCTCTCTCTCTCTCTCTGTCACACACACACACACACACACACACACACACACACACAAAAAAAAAAAAAAAAATAGTTGATAATTGATAAATGAAATCCTTTGTTATATTGCAATCACCTAGAAACTAAATTCTACATTCAAGGATATACAAAAATTAAAATAGTACTAAAGTTAATGATGGTTATGTATGTTCCCTGGACTAACTCTGCATCTTCTATATCCAAAAAAAATAAAATGCATAGTTTTCAACAGAACGGTAAATATATTTCTAAGATATAAGTGTCGAATTTAGCCAGCCACAGGTCATAAAATCTAAGGGCCAAGTTGGATATTATCCAGAATATCTCATTTGAATATAAGTTTACACTGATTAATTAACTTATTTAGAAGTACAGTGGCAAGCCAAGCTATACCTGCTGGAAAATTTAAAATATATATAGACAAAAAATATATAAAAAATTTTCCCTTGATCAACACCAGCACTGCTGATCCCTTGTAGGTATTTGAAAAAAAAAGTTATACTAAAATATGAATGTAATTTTAAGGATGTTTAAAATACTGAAGAGTACTCTAATTTTTAAATAGAGAAGGTCTGAAAGCAAAATTATTTTTCTAATTTGTTAAAATTCCTAATTTGTGTAAATTTTTAGAAAAATGCTAGAAAATAAGGAGATGGGGAAAGAGATTTGACATAAAGAATCTACCACAAAAATTCTGCCACATAATTCATTCTAGGGGTCAGTTTTCTGGGCTAGACAAAATTCTGACAGCACTTTTGCTGTCCCCACATTTAAAGCTGTGTCATTGGCCACACAGGTCATGGGGACTAGTTGAAGGAAGTAGTCATAGGAAAAGTCTCTTCTGCAGTTTCATCCCATGCATGCTACAGCATTAGTATTTTTTGACATGATTTATAACATGTTTTCTATAATTTTTAAAATACATAAAAATTCAATGCTCAGGAAATGACATAAAAGGTATAACATTCTATTATCAGCTTTTTAACTGATAAGATTTCATGGTTATCATGTTGTATTTGATGCAATTTAGCTTTCATGTATTTTATCATGAGAGAATTCCAGAGTCATAACAAATTTTACAAATTACTTATGGCTACATTTACACAAACTGTGTAATGTAAAATGAAGGTATATATTTAGTTGCAAATTTTTCTTTCTATTTCTCTTTCTTGCTATGATATTGTTAAAATTAAGAAAGGGGAAATGTGTCAAAATAGCTATTGCTTTTGCTATTAATGAAAACAGAGAATTGTTTATACATTCATCAGATAATAGACATTTGGGTTGTTTCCAAAGGTGATTATGAATAAGAATAACTTTCAGGTGTGTGTGTTTGTGAGTGTGTGTGAGTGTGTGTGTGTGTGTGTCCTCTCATATATGTAGGTATCTAGAAATGGGACTTTTGCTTTTTGGTAAGTACATATTTAAGTTTATATAAAACTGCTAACAGTTTTCCAAAGTGGTTATAACATTTTAATTAACACCAGCAGTGTGAGTGTTACAGTTGGTTTCCATCCATGCCAGCATCTGAAATTACCAGATATTTTGTTTTGTTTTTATTTTAGCTATTCTATATAAGTGTGTTGTGGTATCTCATTGTGGTATTAATATTCTAACAATAAAAAGTGTTGAGCATCATTTCATGTACATACTTACAATGCATATCTTTACAGTGGTGAACCATTTTCTTGAATCTTATGCCTTTATCTTATCTTTTTTATTTTTAAAATATTGAATGGTAAAAGTTTTTTATATATATTCTGAAGAACACTGTTCTTTTAAGTATATATTTCATAATTTACTTTTTTCTTTTATGGCTTGGACTTTCTATGTTGTGCCTAAGAAATTTTCTTAACTTAGGTCACAATGATTTCTTGCATGTTTTCTAGTTTAGGACTTACAGTTCTCTGCTATACATCAGATCTACTTTTCATTTTAAGTTCATTTTTGATTTTGGTATGAAGTACAATTAAAGGTTTCTATTTGTTTTATTGGCTTGTTCTTCTTATTATTTTTATTGATGTCCAGTTGTTCAAGTATCACATTTTTAAAATAATGTTTTATCATTAAATTACTGGATCAAAAATTAATTGACATTATATGTCTATTTCTATTCTATTAATCTATGTTTTTATTCATTTTTCAATACCATGCTGTTTTGATTATTGTAGTTTTATAGTTAAGACTTAAAATCAGATAGTGCTAGTCCCCCAATACTGTTCCTTTTGAAAAAACATTTTGACTATTTTATATTCTTTGCATTTTTAAAAATATTTTATTCAATAAGTCTTTTAAATCTGGCTTCCATCAATATTTTATTTTTATCTTGGGTTAAAAGCAGTTTATTATGATCTAACTAATATGTATGTGTCTTCTTTAGGGTTCTTAAAGTTTATTGAATCTGTGGTTTGATATCGTTCTTTTCTTTTGGAAAATTTTATTGAATTTATTTATCAAATATTTCCACGACCCATTTTCTTTTTTTTTTTTTTTAAATTTTTATTCCTTTATTCATTTTAGAGAGGAGACACAGAGTGAGAGAGAGAGAGAGAGAGAGAGAGAGAGAAAGGGGGGAGGAGCTGGAAGCTCAACTCCCATATGTGCCTTGACCAGACCAGTGCAGGGTTTTGAACTGGCGACCTTAGTGTTCCCAGGTCGACGCTTTATCCACTGCGCCACCACAGGTCAGGCTCCACGACCCATTTTCTAACATTCACAATTTTCTTTCTAGGACCTAATTGAAGATATTTAAGATCATATAATATTATCACAGAGCTCCTAGATGCACTATTCCCAGTTATTCACTTTTTATCTATATATGTGTTTTGATTATTTAAGAAATAATACTTTTCTGGTGTTTCCTCACTGCCACTACTCTCAGCTGTTTCAGCTTATTTGTTGAACTTTTAAAAGGCATCTTTGATCATGTATATACACACATGTGAATGTGGGTATAATCCTAGCATTTCTTTTTTTATTATATTAATATAGCTTCTGACTCTACTAAATCTTGCCATCTGTTTTTACATTTTTTTCATTAAAATATTTAACTTATCAATAGTAGTTTGTGTGTGTGTGAGAGAGAGAAAGACAGACAGAGAAATAGACAGTAAAGGGGAGAGATAAGACACATCAACTCATAGTTGAGGCATTTTAGTTGTTCATTGATTGCTTCTCATACATGCTTTGGCCTGGAGACTCAAAACAAGCCAGTGACCTTGGGCTCAAGCTAGCAACCTTGGGATCATGTTAATGATCCTGTGCTCAAGCCAGAGATCCTGCACTTATGCCAGTGAGTCTGCACTCACACCAGATTAGCCCACACTCAAGCTGGTGACCTGAGGGTTTCAAACCTGGAACCTCAGCATCCCAGGTCAATGCTCTATCCATTATGACACTACTGGGCAGGCTTTTTAAATTTTTAATCATTTCAACATCTCAATTACCTCTAATTTGGTTTTATTGATTGCTTTGTTTGTTAACAATGATGATTTTTCCTTGTTTTCTGTGGACATTATAACTTTTCAGTAATAGAAAATGGAGACATAGTACCTAGAAGATTATGTGTAGGACAGTGCAGAATTAAGTAAATATCATTTATGATATTTATTCTTTTATATTAAGGCACTAATCATTAATGACTGTTCAGTCATTAATATCAGAATTTGAGAGAAACTATTAGAAAGTTGAACAGAATTTTGGTTTTATTGTTGCTACAGTTATGTGTTTGCAAATGTTTCCCTTCTTCTAGTGGAGAATTGTCATTATGTTATGCTTAGGGCTGGGCTTGGGCTGTTTCAGCTTTCAGACATCTCTGCACACCCTCCACTATTTAGTTGCTCTTTCACCATTATTTTGCACTTCCTCCAATGGTAGACTCCTGATGTTTGTCACTCCAGACTATTTTTAAGAAGTAGAAAGAGTTTCTTTAGGTAACAGGGTCTCAGAGATATGAATTTCTTTCATTCTCCATAGCAGCAAAATTCTGGCAGGTGTCTATGGCTAGTCTCAGATGGTAATTTCCCCTCCTTTAGAAGTAGCAAGCCTCTAATGGCCCCAGTACAGGTATAGTATGAGATATTGGGCCAATAAAAGTTTCTTATCTCTCACTCACCACAACCACAGAGTAGAGTGAATTTTACTTCTATCTTTCAGCCAGCTCAACAACTTTATATATCTATATCTGTTCTCTCAATTCACTACTTTCTATCTTAGCTGCCTTCACAGATAGTCCTCAAAAAAGTCTTCTATCTATCATCTATAATATATAATATACATATCCTAACACCTATATTCAGTAGTTTTGTATAATTTTATCCTGATTTGTTTATATATTTATTTATGTTATTAGATTTTAAACTTTTGATTCAAAGTGTATTTTTTCAATATCTCCCAATATTTAGGAAATATTTATTTTACTTTGAAGTATTATGTTATAGTTTTCCACTTTGTTTTTGTTTAGGAAGGAGAGAATACTTGGCAGTTGAAATTATTTGATTCAGATTTCTTGTTTTCTTTTTACAATAGTTTTACATTAATATAATCAGGTTGTTCTTTTTTTCCCCTATCTTATTCAATTCATAGTCAGGTTATTAGTTGAAGAGTGCCCTCTTCTGTTATTTTAATGAAATACAGATATTTTAATGGATGAACATAAGGAGAAGATGAAGGTATTACTATTTTTATTTTCTTTTTGAGAGAATCCATAATTTCTTGCCTCTTATTTTCTTTTTTGCCTTTATTGTCACATCTGCAAAAGATACTATTTCTTCCCTATATATGGGATTTTCCCTAAGACCAGTGCTTCCTCAAGAAGACTATATCTGGCCCCACCTTTTTTTCTTTTTTATTATTTATTGATTTTGAAGAGAAGAGAGAGAGAGAAAATAGGAGCAGGAAGCATCAACTTACAGTAGCTGCTTCCCATATGTGCTTTGCCCAGTAAGGCTCAGGGTTTTGAACTCAGCATCCAGGTTGATGCTTTATCCACTGTGCCACCACAGGTCAGGCTGTCTTCACTCATATTTAACTTTTTAACTCTCTTCCATATAGACAGTACAGTATACTTCCATATTCAACTCTCTGTTTAATATTTTGGCTTTTATTCTTGGATTTTGTTCTTATGGGAGAGATATATGTGTTTGATCTAAATGTCCTCACCCATCTACCCTTTATATAAAGTCTTTTAAGCCATCTCTCCCTCTCTAAACACACTCTTAGTATAAGACAAAAAGAACATTCTAGAATTTGGTTATTATCCTATCTAAGTTATTTGAAAGCTTGATGTATTGCCTCATATAATGCTTAAAGTCTGATTTAATTTGCAGTTCTGTTTTGTTATATGGCTTTAGAAGAAAAACTGTAGGTATTAAAGTAAAATCAGATATCCACCATTTAAATTATAGTATATTTATTAAAATAATATCAGACCTGGGAACACTGAGGTCGCCAGTTCAAAACCCTGCACTGGTCTGGTCAAGGCACATATGGGAGTTGATGCTTCTAGCTCCTCCCCCCTTTCTCTCTCTCTCTTTCTCTCACTCTGTGTCTCCTCTCTAAAATGAATAAATAAAAAGAAATTAAAATTATATATATAAAATAATATCAGAATGAATTTTTGATAAGTATAACATCAATGTACCTCAAAAGTAAATCTTATATTGAAAGTAGATAGATATAATTGTATTCATACTATGTGTTTTTATTTTTATGAAGTTTTATACAAGAAAAAATAATTTATTATGAGATGAATAAGTTGTTTGCTGGGACAGATGTTAGATAAATTTACTTCAAACAAGCATAGGAAACTTATTGAAATGATAAAAATATTTTATATCTTAACTTATGGGATTATGGCTACATATATATATATACAGTATATATTTCTCAAAACTCACTGTTTTATACTTACAGTGTATGTATTTTGTGCTATGTAAATTTTCCCTTTATAAATTTGATTTAAACTAAATATATTGGTAAAGAGTAGTTTAGATACAGATGAAAAGATAATTAGTGAACTGGAAGATACACTAGAAAGACAGAATATGGACAATATTAAAAAAATGTTTAGAGATTTAAAAGAAAATAAAGGAAATTCTAATAATATATCTTTAATAAAAGTTCCAGAGGTCAAGAATATAAAGAAATAATAAAAACTATTTAAAGAAGTGACTGTTTATTAGATTCCACATATGAATGAAATTATATAGTGCTTGTCTTTCTCTGACTGGTTTATGTCACTTAGCATACTACTGTCCAGGTCCGTCCATGTTGTCACAAAGGTTAATATTTTCTTCTTTATTATGGCCAAGTAGTATTCCATTGTATAAATGTACCACAGCTATTTTTATCCTCTTATCTTATAGTGGACAATATAGTGTTCAGATGATGTTGTAGAATTGTGCATCTAAAATCTATAACATTTTAATCAGTATAACCCTAATAAATTTAATTTTAAAAAGAGTCACCAAAAAATATCACCTTTGCAGCTATAAGGAAAGTGAATTGTAGGCAGTGGTGTGCCACTAAATATAAACAAACAAACAAATAAGAAATGACTGAATTTTTTAGAACAACAAGAAGAAATAAACCTTTATGGAAAAGAAATAAAATTCTGAGCAGGTTAACTTATTTTAAATCTACATCAAAACATGTTTTAATAAAACTATAGAGTTTTGAAACAAATCAGAAAGCCTGAAAAGAAGACATAAAAACAGAAAGAAGAAAAATGAATAATGAGCAATATTCTCATTAGAAAAATCAGATGCCACAATACAAGAGTGGAAGAACTGTCAACAGATTCTATGCTTAACCAAATTATTACTCAAAACAAAGGCAAAATAATCTAAAATCACATGAAGACAGTTTCCTATTTACTGCCACCTGCTGAATATTTTTAATAAGATGTAATTCAATAATTAGGAAGAGAAAAAAACCAATAATGTTGAGAAAAAATAGTAAAAAGAAACAATTGCAATTCAAACATTTTGGCAAAATCTTAGAGATTTGATAAAAATAGTTAAGAAAATATTAGAAGTTTTAAATTATTTATTATTTTATTCTCTTCAAAATTGAAATAATATAATAAACCACTGCAGAAATTATCTGAAAGAGGCAAAGAATGATTTGGTTTCTCTCAAAATTGAAGAAGAAAAATGACTAGGAAAAATTCTGAGAAAGAAAATATTACATATAATAACAACTAAAGTATTTATAGAAGCAATCTATCACCCTAATTATTGGCATAGGTCCTAAAAACAGAACGCATATGTTCAGTTCTTGAGTCATCACTTTCCAATTGTGTTGCTTTGAGTAAGTCACCAATATATTTGTTTCTTCAGTCACAAAACAGAAAAAAATTATAGTGCCTACCTCAGAGGGTCATTGTAAGGAATAAATGAGAACAGCTTCCTATGGAAGTTATGGCCTTTTATTATTCTCAGTGCTTGATAATTCTTAGGCATTTTAATTCTGAAAGCTAAGTGGAACTGAAGTGGATTTTCTTTGCTTAGGTGTGTTTACTCTTCCTAATAATGTATATCCTAGTAATTCCTTTGCGAGTTTTTACTAGCTCTGATCTTAGACAATTAACCTGACAATTGTAAGGCTCAGTTTGCTTATTCATAAGATGTGAATGTAGCAACCTATCTTTCAGTGCTGTTACAATGAACAAATTAATCAATCAAACCAACATGTTTGACTAATCAGTAAAAAGTCCTTACAATGACCTACATGATCAACGTGATCTATGGTTGCCTAACACCAAATAGTCACCCATAAAAATAAACAGTAAAACCACAGTACATTGATTGCTCTTCACAACAGTAGGGGGTACTATGATTAATAATTCAGAAAAAATAAATTCAAAGCATGGTATTAATGAAATTGCTTTGATACTGGTGAAATAAGCTTCAAGTAAAGAAGACATATAAGTAATTTCTTACAATGACCAATAATGTAGTAAAAATCATGGCTAATTTTGTATTGATAGATTTATTTAATGCCTATAAAACACTTTGTCATGTTATTTTATTTGATGTTCCCAGGAACTTTGAGTTAGACCTCCTCATAATAAATTTATTTTGTACTAAAAACTCTTAATGCACATGAAAGGAGATAAGAAAAAAATTAAAGCAAATTTCCCACAATTTTACAATGTATGTTTCAGTTTGCACCATAATGATAGATGCTGTAATGAACAAATTTTAAAATTTGTCAGTGTTTGTAGGGAATGAGCTGTCCTCAATGCAACCATTCATCACTTCTGTCTTGTAGTTCTGCATTTTTCGAAGGCCTCACAGTCCTTTGCCATCAGGTTAAGATGAAGGATATGGGTAATGGTGTACCTTTATCCACTTAAGTGGTTTGGCTCAGAAGTGACATTGATAACTTCTCACATTTCACATAGTCTTCTGGTCACAGTTCTATGCACAGGGTGGTGTGACACTAAACCATGTTTTCTGGAAGGGTACATACTTGCCAAACATCAGTCTATGACATGGAAGTGTGGTGAATAATTAATTGTGTCTGCCTAGAAGAGTTAAATAATAGTCTTTTCTACACCAAGTATCTATGACACTAAAGCTTGTGTTCAGTAACAACTCATCATAAAGAGAAAATTATATTTTTTTCATACCTTTCCATGGGGTCAGTTTTATTTATTAAATATGGTACTTTGCTTTTAATAAAAGGCAATATCATATTACTATTACTTACCTGAACAAATTCTAATAAAGATCTAGAGCATTTTAATATATTGCTCATGTGAGATTAATATCATAATAATGGTTATTATATTCATTATAATGGTTTATATAATACTTCCTTAAAGAACGTGTTCAACAAAATAGTAGAGCTAAACTTATGAAAACTAAAACCAATTTATTTTATTTGTTTCTGACCCACCATCTTAATGTCTTCTTAACCTGAGCATTCTATTTGAGTTAAATTAATAACCATGCAAACAGAGGGATAGAACAATAAAACACAAGGATAGTACCTTCTATGAGGTGCTAAAATTTATTTTAAACATTTAACTATGCTTTGTGCCAGTGGTTCTCAAACTTTTTGAAGTTGAGGCACATTTAAAATCTTACAAATAATTTTTGGTGCACTATACACAAGTTTCTGAGAAATTTGTTATAATAATTAAGTCAAATATTAAAGAAAATATATAAAGTCCAAGTGTGCTTTAAAGGCAATTAAACAAAATAAATACAACAAAATTAAATTTATTCTGACATTTAAAAACATTTTTATGTTACATTATTTGAGTGATGCTTTTTAGAATTCATAATAAAGAGGGGTTAAAAATGAAAAAAAAACAAAAATTGTTATCTTTTCATATATATAAATACATTCTTAGTAAAATTTAGTAAATTTGGCAGGTCCCAGCTCAAGTCTGTTAAGTTTTTTTATTCTCGTGTTTATGAGAAACATGAGCCTGATGTGTCCTAATGATTTCTTCAATGTTTGGACATATATTTGAAAAGCAAACTATCATTTCTTCATCAATACATGGGAGAATTCCTCTCTTTTTACTCTTAACTGTGTTGAGCTAAGAGTAAAAAAACCCCACCATACATATCATCTTAACTTTAAACCAAACAAAGGATAGAAGAAACTTGCCTCCAATGTTTCCAGGGAACATGGGGGTAGTGTAAACAATCCAGCATCACAGCTTAACAGCCTTTTGCAACCTAATCAGGCAAGTAAGGTGGGGAGTTGGGCAGACTGTCAGCTTATAGCTAATTCCCCACACCTCTGTCCCCCAAAAATTTAAACTCCAAAATCCCAGTTGGTTTTTTGGTCCCCAACAGGCACATATTTCTCTGGAATACCATATGGCACTCCTGGAAATCTTCTAGGTTGCACCAGTGCACCCTGGCACACACTTTGAGAACAATTGCTTTATGTAGTGGAAAGTGATTCCATGAGTTTTATAAACAAAAGTATCTATTATTTCAAATAGACATTCATATTTGCAACCAGATATTTTTTAAAAGAGATGAAGCAAACTCATTATGTTATAGAATTCAACATATTTCTTGTCCATCTCTTTCTTCTAATTTCTCCTCTAACTAGTAAAATTAATGTTATGAAAAAAAGAATATAACACTTATTTAAATGGTGCTTACATTCTGAGAATTTTCAAACATTTTTGTTTACACATGTTCCTTTCTTGGCCATCAATTGTTCCCTTATAGCTTTTGAAAAATAGAGGAATTTTTATAGTGGTAGTATGGGCCACTTGTGTGGTATAAATATATATATTTCTAAGTAAACATTATATACACATAAAATATATACATAACACTATTTCTTGTTTATACAAGAGCTAAAGTAAAGACAGTGCCTTCTGGCTTAGCTCACAAAATGTAATTTTTATAATGAATCATTTTTTTCCTTATATTCTTGATAGACTAGACCCAGGAAATAAAATGAAACTTTCAACACAAAAGGAAACTAAGAGTAGCAATACCATCAAAAACTAAATGAATCCCAAACCAATGAATGCTAAATAGTTGAGCATATAATAAGGGAAGTGAGCTTTTATTTAAGCCATTCCATTTTCAACATTTATAAGAACAAGAAAGAAGCTTTTATTAGTCTTTTTTTTATGCATGGTAACTAGATCTGCTTTTGTTTTAACATTCTAAAATCTGCCTGAGTATGGTAATGCTTATCATTACTCTGAGTAGCTGTAGGATATCAAGACTCTGTGTCTTTTGCTTATCACCCTAGAGATTAATCTCTAAACAGTGATCATTTGATATGGTTAACCTTAGGTTTGAATTTTTTAGTTCATCAAGAAAGAAAGGAAAGATTCAGAATGTCAGAGAAAATACTTAAAGTTTATAAATGAAAACAAAAACTGGTTTTCTAGTGTAATAAATCCTCATCATAAAATAATTACTCAATACAAAAGAAAAGGTCCAAGGTAGAAGATTATTTTTACCTAGTCTTTATTATTTATTCCCTAGGAATTACTGGTAATTATAAAAAGCATCTCATTAAGAACCATCCTCCCAAAATTTCATGGAAATGTTTTCTTTTTCTTTCTCTTCTTCCCTATCAGCATCCTGCCCAGATTTTGACAATGATTGGAAGCAACTTCTAAGTTCACAGCAATTTATCTTTCTGTATCACCTGTTTCTACGTGATAAATTTACCATTTTCAAATTAGCATGGCATTTGTTCAGCAGGAATTATTTCAACAGAAATGTAATTTTCACCATGTACATGCTAAAGCAGAAATTTTCCCTTCACCTATAACTCCTGTGTGTTAATTTTTTAGACATTTTTACTAAGCAAAAACCTTAAGTGGATCATATTCTTGGAAAAATAATAAAAATTTGAAAATGCAATAAATATTGCCACCCAAAAACTCTTAGAAGAAAAAGAATATAGTTCTCTTTCAAATCAGAATCACTCAAAAACTACTACAAAAGTCTTTTTACCCTCATGTAACTTATAGCCTAAATTGTGAGTTTTTAAATTTTATTTCAGGCTCAAGATATAAAGCTATATATTTATGGTAATATAAGCTTATCAATCATATACTACTTTCTATCTGCATTACCCTAAACAAATTAAAGACAATTACAAAAATTTTTGATTTTGATATATTTTTGAATTTCAAATTTTTGTGAGACCTTTTTCTCTGTATAACATTTACTATAAAGAATAGAAAGGCAAAGTGCTAATTAGCTTATTATAACAATAACTGACTAAAGTCCAACCAAAAAAAAGCTACCCTTCACATTTGAGGGGTATGTGGAGGGGCGGAATTCAGTTAAAATACGTCTAAAATATGCATGCATTGACTTTGAAAAGGTGTAATTGTGATATTAAATTTTATTGAAATTTCCTAGGTCCTGATTTGTATACTAGCTTATGCTCTGAGTTTCCATGAAGCAGTAAAATGTTTAAAATACTGTCTGTGCAAATGCAAAATTTATGAATTCACACATCTCTTGTTGATTTATGTGAAATAATAATGCACTATTTAATGCTTAAACATGGCTAGGAGCAATGCTAGGCTATCAAGATGCACAATGGAATAATAGATTTATAAGACGTATAACTTTCTTGCCTAGAGAAGCTTGTTTAAAGGTGTTGTACAGATATATTAAACTATATGTAATTTTATACTAACTTAATGCTGTAGGCCTATACTGCAAGCAATAAAAGATTGCAACTGTGGCACTTGCAATAATAAAATGATCTGGCTATTCAACATAAGGTATCTGAGGACTAAAAAGAGATAAGGAACTTGTTTAAAACTTTAGTCCCTTTTCATTCATTGCTCTTTACTATATATATATGGCCTTTAATGTGGCCAACATAACTCTCAATCTCAGGAGTTATCTCATCATGCAACTGAGGAAAAAGATTTCTGTGAGAGCGGTAATTGAATGTTTCCAAGCCTCTAGGAACATTTAATTATCACATGATTTGCTTAGAAAACTAACAAAAATTTCTTGGAATGAGATATAAGAAAAAATAGTAAGTGACAGTTTTCTGGTAAGTTCTTTGCTCTTTTTATTACACTATCCATGTATTTCCTTTTTAATCATAAAAGAAATATTTTTTTGTCTGAAGTTTTGGATATTTTTAATCATCATAAGCTAATCACTGAGACGCATTAGCTCAACTTTTATGCTCACATAATCTAAAAGTTATACAAAACTTTTTAAAGTTATTATTTTCAGAATATAATGCTTTCAATTTTGCAATGATTTGCTTTCACAGTTTAATCCTCTTACACATAGTGTGATTAATTAATGCCAAAATGTTTCTCAAAAAAAGGTATATAAACAAGGTTATAAACACATTAAAAATCTCCATTTGTAATGCAATTTCAACTAAGTTCTCCATATATGTTATTCATTAATATGGTGTTGAATAGCAATTCTACACAATGATTTAAATATTTAATAAATTATTTTAAAAGAAAAAAATTGTTTTGGCAGCATTGTTCACAATAGCGAATATCTGGAAACAGCCCAAGTGTCCATCAGGGGATGAGTGGATTAAAAAGCTTTAGTACAGGGGGAGGCAAGATGGCGATAGAGTAAGTAGACATACTAACTTCCAACTCACAGAACCAAAGTGGATTATAACTTAATTTTAAGAACCATCATCTAGAAAAACCAATGTGAACGGGACTGAGAGGACTCTTCAACCAGGAAACACTGAAGAAGCAACATTGAGACAGGTAGGAAAAGTGAAAACACGGAAAGGGCTGCTCAGCTCCCCGGCGCAAAAGGCAGCCCAGAGAGACTCGTGTGCCAGGGAAGGGAGGCCAGCAGAAAGGTAGGGACCTGGGTCCCAGGAACAAAGCCCCAGCCTGCAGCCCCAGAACCTAGAAGAGGCGTTTGGTGGGCAGTATATAGCTGGGAAACAGGTTAGGATACTATTTGTGAGAAAGAGACAGTTGTCTCAGACCCACGATTCTACTTAAAGAGACGGCGCAGAAAACCTCTTTCACAACTACTCACCCGGGACTCCAGAAGACAGGGAGAGAGGACAGGACTGGAGCAGCGGGAAGAGAGTGCGGTCTGGAAGGCACAGGGAGTAAAGCTTTGAGGGACAACCACCCTAAACACTGGGCTGAGTCACTCCACAAATCTGAAACAATATTCCCCCTGGAACCAGAAAGGGGAAGCAGGACACCAGCCAAACAGGCTCTACTGCAGCAATTAGAGCACAGTTGCTTAGAAGGAGGGAGCTTTCAGGACTATAGTATGGAGTGTTAGAGTCTGAGCTGCAGTGCCACCACCCACACTGCTGAGGGCTTGCTGGAGGGCGGGCGGCCGTGGGACTGGGAAGCATGGTTCCATTGGCGGGGGCAGAGGCCGAGCCAGCTGGTGTGAGCTCAGTATAGCCCAGCCTAGTGCGCAGCTGAGCTCATAGCAGCAGCGCTGCCCAGCCAAGGGGCAAGGCTTCCAGCCTGGGCTAGCAGCTGAGTGTGCACCAGAAGCCACTCCTGGTTGGAGGAACAGGGTGACAAGGAACTGCAGCAAATTAAAATAGCTCACCCTCTCCCTTGGCACCGAGGCTAGTCACTCAAGTGTGGTGCACGGTCCCACACAAGGGAGAGGGGCAAAGGCTGAGAATGGCTGAGGCTTATAGAGCCTGGCATGAGAACATAGCCCCTCCTGCAGAGGCTAGGCAGAGACCTCAGCAGCCAAGGCCAGCGCCAGCAACACCCACACCTAACCACCCAAGGCAGTGGCTGATGGAGTGGCGGGCCTGCAGACAGACCACAAGTAGGGAACACAGAGGCAATACCCATTGGACTCCAGTAGCCAAACCCTTCTTACACACAGACAAAATGGGCAGGCAGAGAAATGCAACCCAAATGAATCAAGAGAAATCCCCGGAGAAGGACCTGAATGAATAAGATAAACAAATATCCTGATGCAGATATTAAAATAATGATACCTAGGATGTTCAAAGAGCTTAGAGCAACAATGGAGAGTCATTACGAACACCTAAATAAAGAGATAACAAGTATAAAAAAGGAAATTGAAATGATAACAAAGAATAAGACAGAAATGACAAATACAGTATCAGAACTGAAGACCACAATGGAAAAAATTAAAAGCAGGATGGATGAAGCTGAGGATCGAATCAGCGAGTTAAAGGACAAAATAAACAAAGGTACAGAAGCAGAACAGAAAAAAGAAAAGAGACTCAAAAAATCTGAGAAAAATCTAAGGGAGCTATGTAACAACATGAAGAGAAATAACATCTGCATCATAGGGGTTCCTGAAGAAGTGGAAAAAGATCAATGGATAGAAACTTTGTTCAATCAAATCTAGCTGAAAACTTCCCTAAATCAAGACTGGAAAACGTTTCACATGTGCAAGAAGCACAGAGAACTCCATTAAAGAGAAACCCAAAATAATCTACACCAAGAAACACCACAGTTAAAATACCAAAGCTAAGGGATAAAGAGAAAATTTTAAAAGCTGCTAGAGAAAAAAAAGGCTATCCCCTACAAAGGAGCCCCCATAAGGATGACATCCGACTTCTCAACAGAAACATTTGAGACCAGAAGGGAATGGCAAGATATATTCAAGTTAATGCAGATCAAGAACCTACAACCAAGACTACTCTATCCAGCAAGGCTAATGTTTAAAACTGAAAGAGAAATAAAGAGTTTCACCAACAAAAATACCTCAAGGAATTCATTAAAACCAAACCAATTCTGCAAGAAATACTAAGGGGCCTGTTGTGAGCAGTTCAAAGGGGGAAAAAAATATAGCAAAAGAAGAATATAACTTTAAAGAATAAAATTGCAATAAACAACTACATATCAATAATAACCTTAAATGTAAATGGATTAAATGAGCCAATAAAAAGACATAGGGTAGCTGCGTGAATAAAGAAACAGAACGCAGCTTGATCTGTAGAGGCGCAGTGAATAAATCATAGACCTGGAAGGCTAGGTCCCAATTCAAAGTCCTGGCCTTGCATAGTCAAGGCACATAGGGGAGTTGATGCTTCCTGCTCCTCCCCCTATGCTTTCTATCTTCTCTCTCTATCTATCTATCTATCTATCTAAAAATAAATAAATAAAATCTAAAAAATTAAAATAAAAAAAATGAAACAGGACCCATACATATGCTGTCAACAAGAGACACACCTTAAAACAAAAGATGCACATAGACTGACCATAAAAGAATGAAAAAAAATATTTCATGAAAATTTAAATGAAAGAAAAGCTGGGGTAGCAATACTTATATCTGACAAAATGGACTTTAAAACAAAGGCTGTAGTAAGAGATAAAGAAGGACACTACATAATGATAAAGAGAACAATTCAACAGGAAGATATAACCAGTATAAATATATACGCACAGAACATAGGAGCCTTGACATACATAAAGCAGACTTTGATGGATATAAAGGGCAAGATTAACAGCAATACTATAGTAGTAGAGGATTTCAATACCCCACTAACAACACTAAACAGATCCTCAAGAAAGAAAATTAACAAAGAAACAGCAGAATTAAAGAATACACTAGATCAACTCGATTTTATAAATATCATCAGAACTTTTCAACCTAAAGCAGTAGAATATATATTCTTTTCAATTGCTCATAGTACATTCTTTAGGACAGACCACATGTTAGGACACAAAGTGGTCTTAATAAATTTAAGAAGATAGAAATCATATCAAGCATTTTCTCTGATCACAGTGGCATGAAACTAGAAATTAGCCACAAAAGTAAAACTGAAAAATACTCAAACACTTGGAAACTAAATAGCATGTTATTAAATAATGAATGGATTAACAATGAGATCAAAAAAGAAATAAAAAAGTTTCTAGAAATGAAGAATAATAAGCATACATCAACTCAAAATTTATGGGACACAGCAAAAGCAGTACTGAAAAGGAAGTTTATTGCACTACAGGCATACCATGAGAAGTTAGAAAAAGCTGAAATAAACAACTTGACCCTGCATCTAAAAGAACTAGAAAAAAAACAGCAAATAAAGCCCAGGAACAGAAGAAGAAAGGAAATAATAAAGAGCAGAGCAGAAATAAATGACATACAGGCTAAGAAAACAATATATAGGATCAATAAAATCAGAGGCTGGTTCTTTGTAAAGGTAAACAAGATTGATGAACCTTTAACTAGACTCACCAAAAAAAGAATAAAAGACAGAGGACACAAATAAATAAAATTAGAAATGAGACTGGAGAAATAACAACTGACACAACAGAAATACAAGGTACTGTAAGAAAATACTATGAAGAACTCTATGCCAAAAAATTCGAAAACCTAAGTGAAATGGAAAAATTACTTGAATCATGTAATCTTCCAAAAATTAATCTGAAGAATCAGAACACCTAGACAGACCAATTACAGCAAATGAAATCAAATCTGTTATCAAAAAACCCCTAACAAAAAAAAAGTTTTGGGCTTGATGGTTTCACAAGTGAATGCTACCAAAAATTCAAAGAAGAACTAACTATCCTCCTGGAGCGATTTCAAAAAATTAAAAAAGGAAGAGTTCCAAACTCCTTTTATGGGGTGAGCATAATTCTGATCCAAAAACCAGGCAAAGACATCACAAAGAAAAAAAATTATATGCCAATATCACTGATGAATTTAGATGCTAAAATTCTAAACAAAATATTAGCCAACCGGATCCAACAATATGTGAAAAAAATCATACACCATAAAAAAGGGGAATTTTCTCTGGAGAGGCAAGGCTCGTTCAATATTGGCAAATCAATCAATGTGATTCATCACATAAACAAAAGGAAGAACAAAAATCACATGATAATTTCAATAAATGCTAAAAAGCATTTGATAAAATCTAACACCCATTCATGCTCAAAACTCTCAGTAAAGTGGGAATACAGGGATCATTCCTTAACATGATAAAGGCCATCTATGACAAACCGATAGCAAACATCATATTAAATGGACAAAATTTAAAAGCAATACCCTTAAAATCAGGAACCATGCAGGGGTGCTCCCTTTCACCATTCTTATTCAACATAGTTCTGGAAGTCCTAGCTATAGCAATCAGACAAGAAGAAGAAATAAAAGGGATCCAAATTGGAAAAGAAGAAGTAAAACTGTCATTATTTGCAGATGATATGCTATTGTATATAGAAAACCCTAAAGTCTCAGTCAAAAAACTACTGGACCTTATAAATGAATTCAGCAAGGTGGCAGGATATAAAATTAATACTCAGAAATCAGAGGCATTTCTATATACCAACAATGAACTGTCAGCAAAAGAAATTAAGGAAACAATCCCCTTCACTATTGCAACCACAAAGATAGAGTACCTAGGAGTACATTTAACCAAGGAGATTAAGAAATTGTACTTGGAAAATTATAAAACATTGATAAAAGAAATCAAGGAAGATACAAACAAGTGGAAGCATATACCGAGCTCATGGCTAGGAAGAATAAACATCATTAAAATGTCTATATTACCCAAAGCAATTTATAAATTCAATGCAATACCTATTAAAATACCAATGACATACTTCAAAGATAGAGAACACATATTCCAAAAATTTATATGGAAACAAAAAATAACACTAATAGCCTCAGCAATCTTGAAAAGAAGAAATAAAGCAGGAGGTATCACTCTTCCAGATATCAAGGTATACTACAAGGCCATTGTACTCAAGACAGCCTGGCACTGGTATTAGAACAGGCACATAGATCAATGGAACAGAGCAGTGAACCGAGAAATAAACCCTCACCTTTATGAACAACTGATATTTGACAAATAAGGAAAGAGAATACAATGGAGAAAAGACAGCCTCTTTAACAAATGGTGTTGGGAAAATAGGACAGCTACTTGCAAAAAAAGTGAAACTCGATCATCAACTTACATCATTCACAAAACCAAACTCAAAATGGTTAAAGACTTAAATATAAGCCATGAAACCATAAGCATCTTAGAAGAAAACCTAGGCAGTAAGCTCCAACATCTGTCGCAACAATATATTTGCTGATTTACCTCCACGGGCAAATGAAATAAAAGGCAAGATAAATAAATAAATGGGACTATATCAAACTAAATAGTCTTTGCACAGCTAAAGACAATAAGAACACAATAAAAAGACAAACCACACAATGGGAGAACATATTCGACAGCACGTCTGATAAGGGGTTAATAACCAAAATTTATAAAGAACTTATAAAACTCAACACCAGGAAGACAAACAATCCAATCAAAATATGGGCAAAATAAATGAATAGAAAATTCTCCAGAGAGGACATACAGATGGCCAATAGGCATATGAAAAAATGCTCAACATCATTAATCATTAGAGAAATGCAAATTAGAGCTACAATGAGATATCACCTCACACCAGTCAGAATGGGGCTCATCAGCAAAACAACGAAGAACAAGTGCTAGCAAGGATGTGGAGAAAAGGGAACCCTCCTGCACTGCCGGTGGGAATGCAGACTGGTGCAGCCACTGTGGAAAACAGTATGATGATTCCTCAAATAATTAAATATTGAACTGCCTTTTGACCCAGCTATCCCACTTATAATATACCCTAAGAACACCATAGCACTGTTCTAAAAGAAGAAATGTACCCCCATGTTTGTGGCAGCACTGTTCATAATAGGGAAGATCTGGAAATAGCCCAAGTGTCCGTCAGAGGACGAGTGGATTAAAAAGCTTTGGTACATATATACTGTGGAATACTACTCAGCCATAAGAAATGATGACATTGGATCATTTACAACAAAATGGATGGACCTTTATAACATTATACAGAGTAAAATAAGTAAAACAAAGAAAAACTGAGAACAGCATGATTTCATACATAAGTGGGTCATAAAAGTGAGACTATGAGACATGGACAAGAGTGTGGTGGTTACGAGGTGGGGGGAGGGAGGATAGGGTGAGATAGGGAAGAGGGGAGGGGCACAGAGAAAACCAGATAGAAGGTGACAGAAGACAATTTGACTTTGGGCGATGGGTATGTAACATTATTGAATGATAAGATAACCTGGAGATGTTTTCTTTGAACATATGTACCCTGATTTATTGGTGTCACCCCATTAAAATCAATTTTAAAAAAAAGCAAGTCTATGAGACATGGACAAGAGTGTGGTGGTTATGGGGTGGGCGGAGGGAGGAGAGGTTGGGAGAAGGGGGAGGGGAGGGGCACAAAGAAAACCAGATAAAAGGTGACAGAGGAGAATTTGACTTTGGGTGATGGGTATGCAACATAATTGAATGATAAGATAACCTGGCGATGTTTTCTTTGAACATATGTACCCTGATTTACTAATGTCTCCCCATTAAAATTAATTTTAAAAAACCTTTGTTACATATATACTATGGAATACTACTCAGCCATAAGAAATGATGATATTGGATCATTTGTAACAACATGGATGGACCTTGATAACATTATACTGAGTGAAGTAAGTAAATCAGAAAAAAACTGAGGACTGTATGAGTCCATACATAGATGGGACATAAAAATAAGACTCAGAGACATGAACCAGAGTGTACTGGCTACCCGGGGGGAGGGGGATGTGAGCGAGGAAGTAGGGAGAGTGGAGGGGCACAAATAAAACCAGATAGAAGGTGACAGAGGACAATTTGACTTTGGGTGATGGGTACGCAATATAATCTAATGTCAAAATAACCTGGAAATATTTTCTCTGAACATATGTGCCCTGATTTATCAATGTCACTCTATTAAAATTAATAAAAATAAATAAATAAATAAATATTTGTTTCTACTAATGCAGAATTTTAATACAATCTCCTTTGAAAGAACAGAATTTTTCACAAATCAAAATGTTCATGCTTTTCAGTTTACATTCATTGACAGAATTATAAACCAAAAGTGATGTGACTAAATGAACCACTAGTTGTAGGGAAATAAAGATTAGTTGTAAATTTTCAAGTTGTATTATAAAAGGTCCAGTTGAAATTAAATTAAAATTTGATGAAATTTTCAAAATAATCATGAGGGTTATTATATTTTCTTTTAACTTCAAAAACTCAACCTCATGTCATTGGCTACATTTCCTATTTAAAACAAATAGACAATGATATCAGTAACACTGACCTTAAAGTCAGCTATATTTGTTATAAATAACCTGTTGCACATTCACCATCAAATGACAACTCCCTTTCTGTGTGTATAGCTCTTAAAGTGCAAAATTTCAACAGTCATTTATTATAGCAACTTTTATTCCCTATTTACACATACAGTAGAAACAAATATAATTAAGAAATATCTCAGTACTGAAATACCATCTTATGTGGGCACTAACTATTGAATGATTTTTAGCATTTTCAACATTGCCCTTAGGAGATATATAATATCTAAGCAGCCAGAATTTTAGTAGTAATTGAAACTTGTCAAGATATTGACCAATCTGAGTTTTGAAAATATAGCTATGTCCATTGTAACTAGTGTTCCAACAAGCTACATCTGCCTAGTTTCCTAAAGTGTAATCAACAGAAACATTTGCAAACAGATAAACTTAGGTCCCTTTATAAAAAATAAGATGGGAGAAAGGAGATTGTGGCACTATTAAACTTTGACTTCTAAAGGGATTCTTTTCTATAAAATCATTAATAAAAGTCCAATATGTATGATACAATTAGAAAATATATTAAATTTGCTAAAAGCCATTGTCTATATTTTAGTACAGTGGTACCTTGAGATACAAATTTAATTCGTTCTGTAACCAAACTCCTAAGTCAGTCAGTCAACTAGTATTTCAAACTGCTGATACTGGACCCATGTGTCAACGTGCCAACTAGCGGCAGCTTCCGGAATCACAACTCATATCTCAGAATTTCTCTTGGAGCTCGAACAAAAATATGAACTGAGTCGCAGTTCGTATCTTAAAAGAAAAAATTTGTATGTTGGTCTGTTCATATTTCAAGGTACCACTGTATTTTGTTTTTGGGATTGAGACATTTTTTAGGTATTTTTCTCACATTATTTTCTATCTTCTTACCCTTATTTATGTTTTGTTATAACACACAGTACTTTTAATAAATAAATTATTATTCATTTGCTTATTTGTTTATTGTTTGACTCACTCAACCTAAATGTTAATTTCTGTGACTGTAAGAAATACAGTAAATCCTCACTTAATGTCATCAATAGCTTCTTAAATAATATGACCTATTTTACCATAGAACAATATTTGATGTAAACAAAAGTTAAGTTCCTACAGCATATTTCTGGTCATAAAGACATCACCAAACTCCTTGTTATTTTTAAATTTTTATGTATTGATTTTAGAGAAAGGAGAGAGAAAGGACGGGGTAGGGGAAACGGGAAGCATCAACCTGCTTCTCATATGTGCCTTGACTGGGCAAGCCCAACATCCTGAACTGGCGACTTCAGCATTCCAGGTCAATGCTCTATCCACTCTGCCACCACAGGCCAGACACCAAACTTCTAATAAAGAACTCAAACACTCTAATATTAAAGATTGAAATAAATGTGAGCTATACATACTTTTCAGAAAGATTAATAATGGAACAAGTTGATATTTCTCTCTCTCTCTCTCTCTCTCTCTCTCTCTCTCTCTCTATATATATATATATATATATATATCCCCTTCTCTCCCTCTCTCTCAGAAATCAATAGAAAAATTACAAAAAAAAAGAATAATAAAAACAAGAAAGAGGATTATTTTCCAACCCATCGATTGTAGCTTAGGGTTGTAGGTGTCCAAAGCCCACCTAACAGCTCAGGATACAGGCAGGACCCACCCTGGACAGGACATCCTTCCATCTCAGGGCACATTGCACACCCACAATCACTCATATTGGGACAATGTAGACACCCCAGTTCACTTCATGTGCATATCTTTGGGATGTAGGAGAAAACTGGGAGAAAACCAGGCAGACATGGGGAGAACGTGCACATTCCAAAGACAGTGGCCCAGGTTGGGAATTAACTTTTTTCTTTTATCAACATTATAACAAAATAACACTGAATGAAAATTTATTATTCTAGGATCTGCTGTTTTTCACTGCTGTACCTCTGCATCTAGAACCACACCTAGTACCTGGAAGCATTTACCAAATAACTACTCATTGAACAAACAAGTGTTCCTTTACTAAATAGCTATTTAGCCTAGAACAAATCATTGAATTCTGGTTATCAGGCTCTCCCTAATTTCAAGTAAGAGGAAATTGGACTTTGTAACCTCCCAGATCTTTCAGATTTGAATATTTTAATATGATTAAAATGCTTTAATTTGACCCTATGAACCATCTTTTCTAAATTATGATATGTCTCCATGAATTTGTTTTGACCAATATGAATTTCTCTGCATTACTAATTACACTTACTACTCAGATTAGTGTGGCAAAATGATCCTATTTTTCCATTTTTAATCATTAAAATTTGTGTTCAATTACTTAAAAATATAGTAATTATGCCAGTTATCAATTTATTGCTTTTGTTGTCCAAATTTACCCTTCATTGTCCTGCCTTGTGATACTAAAGATGGGCCCTCTAAACATTTCTTAGTCCACTGGAATAATGCTAAACTCTGTCTTGAGGGTGACAGAAGGACACTGGAGGAAAGAAAAGTATCTCCTTGTATTTAGTGTGTTTTCCTCCCTTTTCCCCTTGCAGTGTCACCAGCACATGGAACATCTGTGATTCTCAATTACCCAGCACATTTCAGCAGCACCTCTGCAGGAGCCACCACAATTACCAGCAAACTCAGCTGCCACCCCAGTCAGTATCTCTGGATCTAGCAGGCCTCTGGAGGGCAGCCCTCATTCCCCTTGTGACCTCATTGATTTCTCAATGGGATTCCATAGCATCCCAACAGCAGTTTTCTGCACCCCAGCTTGCAGCACCTCAGCAAGTTCACCACCATCCAGTGGGCTTATACTCTGTCCAAATGTGTCCCTCCTTGGGTGCTTTGCCTTAGGAAGAGAGTCAGTGGCTGCTCTATCAGATGTTTCTATATTTTTTGGAATTCTCTTTATCCCTTAGCAGTTAATTTCTAGTTATTATTTAATAATTTTTTAGAATAAACTTTACTTGTTTAGATTAATGTACATTTTTTGTTTCCTGGCTGGACCATGAATGATATAGTTACTTCTTTTAAAATAAGGATTTATCTAATAAAAATTGAATTATATATATGCTACTACCTCAAATTATGCAAACATCAATATCTGAATTTTGTAAAATTTGGGAAATTTTCCTAATTTTGAGACACTTTTCTTTTCAAAATGCAAAAAAAAAAAAAAAAAAAAGAAAAAAGAAAAAGAAAGAAAGAAAAAAGAACTCAGAAAAATATGCTTTCTTTACTTAGCTTAACAGTCTCCAGGTCCAGGTCCATCCATGCTGACACAATACAGTATACAGATGATGTATTATAGAATTGTACACTTGAAACCTATATAATTTTATTATACATGTTACCAATGTTAACCCAATAAATTTAATTAAAAATAAGTAAGAAAAATATGTTTCCTTAACTTCTAGTTTTATAGGTGGAGATTGTTAAAAAAGATAGATTTATTTTTATTATCAAGTGAGGGAAAATAAATTAACAAATACACAAGTCCCTAGAGTCCAATTTAATTTATAAAAGAGGATAAAGTTGGTCCATAAATGTATTTGTGTAGATTACTACACACTCCTTACATGGGGTTGCATATGGTATTAACCAACAGAACCATACACATGCAATGATAGCAGCTTAAGCTGGATCAGGCATGAGTGCTTTCTAGCTAGATGATGGGCTTTCTGAGACCACATGAATCTTATGGAATATTATATGGTTTGATGCAAAACATAAAGTAAATTTCAAGACTGATTTCTTTCTCCTTTAAAAGAGCTCTTTAAATTGCACAACATATATAGCTAAATTCAGAGATTTTTAAGTAGAATATCTACAAACAGCAAACATTAAAAACTAATTAAAATCTATATTTCTGAATATATTCAATGACAATTTTACCACAATTTAAAAAACAAGAACAAAAAGCTCAAATAGATAATTGACTATATATTTGGAATTAAATATTCTAATATTTAAAAATCAAATCTATCACATTAATAAAATAAACTTTTGTTTCTATATTTCTATGTATTAGTTTTTTTCAGTAAGTGTATATCTTTCAGTATAATATACATTCTTTGTTGCCAGAGTCTGATAAAATTTTATTGGACTCTTAAAAATTAAATATGTGCTTTTAATATTCTTCTTATATAAAAAGAAAATAGAGTTAGATTTGAATTTGATTTCTATTACTTACTAGCTCTTACTTAATCTCTCTAAGCTTCATTTTACCATTTCCAAAAAAATGATTAAATAACATAATATGTATAAAATACCTACCATAGTACATAAAAATAAACACTGGAAATTATTATTTTTAAAACTGAAATCTCAAAGCATCAAAAACAAAGTTCAATATCAAATAATCAATTAATAAAAAGATTAAAAATGCTTATGCACACATTCAAGCTATTATTTCTTTGTTATATGTTTTATAGAGTTAGCTGTTATTCTTTGTTCTGATCTAAAATCTTTTTCTGCTTCAGAAAGAGTTACGTACTATGTTGCATTGCACTCAGTACAGAACTTGTTAGATTTCATCAGCACTTGAGAAAAACGATGTTTAAATTCTTGTTTCTCTAAGTTTTCTCACACTTTCCCCTATAAAAATAGTAATGACAGTAGTATCTTAGAACTCCATTATTATTTTTTTAGAATGTTACATATGAAGAAAGAGTCTCTTTTCTACCTTAGACATCTATTCTTGATCCTAATTAAAATTTTCATCAGCTATAACAGCAAATATCTTGTTTATGCTTTAGCAAACAACTTCTTGGGGGCAGTTTACTTTATTAAATTTGACAGTAAGCTACAACAAATAGAAAATACTCATAATTCATATTTCATAAAACAAATAAGAAACCTTAAAATTTATATTTAGTAAAGCAAAAACAATAAATTTTGCTATTTTAGAAATTTTTATATATTCAAACTGACCTGTCTGAATATTTGTTATATCTTTAGCTCAGAAGAAGAGAAAGAAACAGCTGTGCTACTGACAGTTAACAGCTGATTTAGAGACTGAAAGTATTTTGGAATAAAGTCTTTTTATGAGAAAAATAAGGTCCTCAAGATGTTACCAGAGAAAATTCCAAGATGGTAGCAGATGCACAGAATGCCACCTCCCATGACCAAACTGAATTACAAAATAATTTAAGAACAATCCTCATGAAAACCAACTTTGGACTAAAGAACAGGACTCGAAAGTGAAGGAGCACAGAAGAATCCACACAGATCCTGGTAGGGAGTGTGGAGATGGGAAGGGGGCTCCCCTGCTCCTAGGAATGAGGGGAGGCTGAGGCAGAGGGTCCAGAAGGGTTCCCATTGCAAGGAGAGAAACCCTGAGAGGCAGAAGTCCTCAGTCCCAGGACCAGAGCCCCAGCCTAGAAACCCAGGGACTGGAGGAGATAGCATAACAGCATTGAGTGGGGAGAAGTGTGAGAAATCTTTCTGTGGAAAGTGGCTGGTGAAAAAAAGTGCAGCTTTAAAGGGCCAATGCAGAAAATATCACTCACAGCCACTTGCTTGGGGTCCTGGGGGTAAGGAGGGCTCAGAGAACTGCATGAGGAGAGTGGGGAGATTGAGACATGGAGACACAAACAGTGACAGGAAAAGAAGAGCCTGAGCTGACCTGAGATATTCTCCAGTGCCAAGGAAGCCATAGCTGAGGGAGGGGTTGCTCCCTCCACCCTGCACAAGCCAAGCATGAAACCAGTTGACCCACCTTCAAAAAGCTCTTTAGTTCCAATTAGCAAGAAAGGTTATTCAGAAAGAAAGAAGTAAAGGGGAGGGGCAGTGATTCAGGTTTACGGGAAGGCCTCAGCTATACCTCCCCCTTCATATTGAGAACATGCTCTGCCACCTGGAGAGGCACTAGGCCAACCACACTTTCAGAATCTCAAAGGTCACACCCACTGCATTCCTGGATACAGTTTCAACTAAAAAAATTTAATATACCCCAACTTACCCCCTCCTAAAAACAAAAGTCCCCTGCTGGGATCAGCAAACATAGAAGCTCCCTGCTGGGATTAGCAAACAAGACGTTTCTGCTGGACTCAGCAAACAAACAGCAGGGAAATTAAAACTTTTAAGTGGCTCTACTAGTTAAGGATAATTAAAATCCAAGCAACAAGCAGATTTGAAAAATAAGGTTCTGCAGGAGAAGCCACATTTCATAAACCAACCTCAGACACACAACTCTAACAAGCTTGCACACCACACACAGAAAGAATGGGAAGACAGAGGAACATAAACTATATGAATCAACAAGAAAAATCCCCCAAAAAATAACTGAATGAGATGAAAATAATCAAACTACTGGATGCAGAATTTAAAATAATGATTCTTAGGATGCTCAAGGATCTCAAAGCTACAATAGATGGAATTAATGACCACCTAAGTAAAGAAATTGAAAGCATCAAAAAGAACACTGAAATCATAAAAAAGAATCAATAAGAAATGGCCATTACAATATCAGAAATGAAGACTACACTAGAAGGAATCAACAGGCTAGATGAAGCAGAGGGTCGAATCAGCAAATTAGTGGACAAGATAAATAAAAACACAGAAACAGAGCAGCAAAAAGAATAGAGGTTCAAGAGTCTGAGGAAACTATAAGAGAACTCTGTGACAATGAGAAGAGAAATAACATCTGCATCATAAGGATTCCTGAAGAAGAAGAGAAAGAACAAGAGATAAAGAACCTGCTTGAAGAAATTATAGCTGAAATATTCCTAAATTGATGAAGGAAAAAGTCACACTAGTTCAAGAAGCACAGGGAGTCCCAACAAAAATAAATCCAGTTAGGCCTACATCAAGACACATATATCAAAGTTAAAAGATAAAGAAAAAATACTAAAAGCAGCAAGAGAAAAAAGTCAATTACTTATAGAGGAGTCCCCATAAAGATGACATCCGATTTTTCAACAGAAACACTTGACACCAGAAGGGAATGAAAAGAAATATTCAAAGTAATGCAAAACAAGAGCCTACAACCAAGACTTCTTTATACAGCAAGGCTATAGTTTAAAATTGAAGGGGAAATATAAAGCTTCCCAGACAAAACAAAAAACAAAACACAAAGAATGCAGGAAATGTTAAGTGGCTTGCTATAGAAAAAGCAAAGGAAAAAAGAAATTGAGAAAAAGAGGATTATAGATTTAAAGAATAAAATGGCAATAACCAATTACATATCAATAATAACCTTTAATATAAATGGATTTAATGCTCCAATTAAAAGACATAGGGTAGCTGCATGGATAAGAAAACAGGACCCACACAAATGCTGCCTATAAGAGACCCACCTCAGAACAAAAGATACACATAGACTGAGTAAAAGAATGGAAAAAATATTTCATGCAAATGAAAAGGGAAAAAAATTGGGGTACCAATACTAATATATGACAAAATAAACTTTAAAAGAAAAGGCTATAGTAAAAGATAAAGAAAGTCACTGCATAATGATAAAAGGAGTAATCCAACAGGAAGATATAATATTATAAATATATATGTGCCTAATATAGGAGCACCTAAATATAAAAACAGATGTTGATGGACAAAAAGGGTGAGATCAACTGCAATAGTATAATAGTAGGGGATTCCCACTAATATCAATGGGTAGAATGTCCAGACTGAAAATTAACAAAGAAACAGCGGCCTTAAATGACACACTAGATCAATTAGATTTAATAGTTGTCTTTAGAAAAATTCACCCGAAAGCAGCAGAATATACATTATTTTCAAGTGCTCATGGTACATTCTCAAAGATAGAACACATGTTAGGACACAAAATAAATCTTCATAAATTTAAGAAAATTAAAATCATATCAAGCACCTTCTCTGACCACAACGGCATGCAACCAGAAATCAACTACAATAGAAAAACTAAAAAACATTCACTTGGAAACTAAATAGCATGCTATTAAATAATGAATGAGTGAACAATAAGATCAAGGAAGAAATAAAAAAATTTCTTGAACCAAATCAAAATGAACATACAAAAACTCAAAATTTATGGGACACAGCAAAAGCAATCCTGAGAAGAAAATTCATAGCATTACAGGCATACCTTAGGAACAAAGAAAAAGCTCAAATAAACAACCCTGCATCTAAAAGAACTAGAAAAAGAACAAGTAAAGTCCAGAGCAAATATAAGGAAGGAAATAATAAAGATCAGAGTGGAACTAAATGACATAGAGGCAAAAAAAAAAAAAAAAAAAAACAATAAAGAAGATCAATGAAACCAAGAGCTGCTTCTTTGAAAAAGTAAATAAAATTGATGAACCTTTAACCAGACTCAACAAGAAAAAAAGAGAAAGGATTCAAATAAATGAAATTAGAAATGATAAAGGAGTCTGACCTGTGGTGGCGCAGTGGATAAAGCGTCGACCTGGGAACACTGAGGTCGCCAGTTCAAAACCCTGCACTGGTCTGGTCAAGGCACATATGGGAGTTGATGCTTCCAGCTCCTCCCCCCTTTCTCTCTCTCTCTCTCTTTCTCTCTCTCTCTCTCACTCTGTGTCTACTCTCTAAAATGAATAAAATAAAGGGAAAAATAAAAAAAAAAAGAAATGATAAAGGAGAAGTAACAACTATTACAACAGAATTTTAAATGAATGAAAGAAAATACTATGAAGAAACGTATGCCCAAAATTGGAACAACTTTGATGAAATGAATAACTTCCTTTAAAACTATAATCATTCAAAAATCAATCTGGGCCTGACCTGTGGTGGCGCAGCAGATAAAGTGTCGACCTAGGAACACTGAGGTCGCCAGTTGAAAACCCTGCACTGGTCTTGTCAAGGCACATATGGGAGTTGATGCTTCCAGCTCCTCCCCCCTTTCTCTCTCTCTCTCTCTCTCTCTCTCCCTCTCTCTCCCTCTCTCTCTCTCCTCTCTAAAATGAATAAAATAAAAAAAAATTTTTTTTTAAAAGATATCTCTTTAAAAAAATCAATCTGGAAGAATTAGAAAACCTAACCAGACCAATTACACCAAAAGAAATTGAAACAGTTATCAAAAAAAACTCCCAACACTGTGCAAAACAGTTTGGAGATTCCTCAGAAAATTAAAAATCGAACTGCCTTTTGACCCAGCTATCCCACTTATAGGAATATACCCTAAGAACACCATAGCACAGTTCAAAAAGAAGAAATGCACCCCCATGTTCGTGGCAGCATTGTTCACAATAGCGAAGATCTGGAACCAGCCCAAGTGTCCGTCAGAAGACGAGTGGATTAAAAAAAGCTATGGTACATATATACTATGGAATACTACTCAGCCATAAGAAACGATGACATCGGATCATTTATAACAAAATGAATGTACCTTGATAACATTATACGGACTGAAATAAGTAAATCAGAAAAAAAGAAAAACTGAGAACAGCATGATTTCATACATAGGTGGGACATAAAAGTGAGAATATGAGACATGGACAAGAGAGTGGTGGTTACGGGGTGGGGGGAGGGAGGAGAGGGTGGGATAGGGAGGAGGGGAGGGACACAGGGTAAACCAGATTGAAGGTGACAGAGGACAATTTGACTTTTGGTGACGGGTATGCAACACGGTTGAATGATAAGATAACCTGGAGATGTTTTCATTGTACATATGTACCCTGATTTATTGGTGTCACTCCATTAGAATTAATAAAAAATATATATATATATAAAAAAAAAAACTCCCAACAAACAAAAGTCCTGGGCTTGATGGCTTCACAGGCAAATTTTACCAAATATTCAAAAAAGAACTGATTACTATCCTTCTCAAAATATTTCAAAAAATTCAAGAAGAGGAAAAACTTACAAACTAATTTTGTGAAGTGAATATATTCCTCATTAGAAAACCAGGTAAAAACACTACAAAGAGGGGAGAAGCAAGATGGCGACGGAGTAGGCAGACGTACCAACTTCCAACTCCCAGAACCAAAGTGGATTATAACTCAATTTAAAGAACCATCATCTGGATAAACCAACTATGAACTAAACTAAGTGAACTCTTCAACCAAGGAACACAGAAGAAGCCACATTGAGACTGGTAGGACTAGCGAAAACGCGAAGAGGGCTGCCCAGCTCCCTGGAGCAAACGGCAGCCCGGAGAGACCGGCGGGGCGGGAGGAAAGTTTGGAGGAGAAGGAGGGACCTGGGTCCCAGGAATCAAGCCCCAGCCTACAGTCCTAGAGCCTAGAAGAGGCGTTTGGACAGTTTTGAGCTCTGAAACAAGTGAGGGAGCTCCCAGGCCTACAGTGTGGAGTATTAGGTCACTTCCTACTCTGCTGAGGGCTGCTTAAGGGTTTGGGCCAACAGGACGATGATGCGGTTCTGTCGGCGTGGGCAGAGGCCAAGCCAGTGGGAGATCGGTCTAACCCAGAGGGTCGGAGGGGATGCGCACGCGAGAGCGGTCCGGAAGCTGCGGGCCCGCCTTTGGTCCCAATTACGGAAACAAAACGGGAGGCCAGGTACGGGCAGGCCCTGCGCAAGCCGGCCCTGACCGCCAGGACCGGGCTAGGACCAGGGATGGGCAGGGGCTCGCGGCTGAGCTGACGCTACCAGCCCCCCACCCCCTGGGCCGGAGAAACCGCAGTTGGCCAGTATACCTGCGCGAGCGGATTCCGAGCGCGGGAACGAGCTAGACCCCGAGACAAGTGGAAGCTCGAAGTTGAGCTCACACTACTGTCCCCGTCCGGCCGGAGAAACTGCGGATTGCATTCATACGTGCACGAGCGGGCTCCGAACGCGGGGGCAGGGTAGAGTCCGGACGAGCGGAAGTACGCAGCTGAGCGGAAGCCAGCAAACACGCCCGGCCCAATAAACCTGGGTTTCCGACCCTGCGCAGAAGGGGCCTGGCCTTGAGGGCGGGGCTAAAGCTCCCGACGGGCAAAAGCTTACAGCTAAGAGCACGTCAAAAGCCCCGCCTAACCCGCGGAACTGTAGCGAGCAGATTCCTACTGCTGGTTCTGGGCGGAAGTCCGGAAATAGGCTGAGTCCGCAGCTGAGCAAAGGTGCTCACCTCTACCCTTGGTGCTAAGTCTTGTGGCTTCAGTGACAGCCCCTCCCACGGAGGAGACGCAGAAATCACAGCGAAAGCCACAGTGGGCCGGAGCTGGCAACGCTCATACCCAACCACCCTAGGCACCGGCAGAGGGGGTGGGGGGCCTGCAGACAGACTACACCTAGAGAATACAAAGGCAACACCTACAGGACTCCAGTGGCCACAACTTGCTTATACACAGAAAAAATGGGCAGGCAAGGAATGCAAACCAAATGAATCAAGAGAAATCCCCAGAGAAGTATCTGAATGAACCAGATATAACCAAATTACCAGAAGCAGAATTTAGAATAATGATAGTTAGGATGTTCAAAGAAATTAGAGCAACAATGGATAGTCATTATGAACACCTAAACAAAGAGATAACAAGTATAAAAAATAAAATTGAAATAATAAAAAAGAATCAGACAGAAATGACAAATACAGTATCAGAACTGAAGACCACAATGGAAGGAATTAAAAGCAGGATGGAAGACGCTGAGGATCGAATAAGCAAGTTAGAGGACACAATAAACAAAGGCACAAAAGCAGAGAAAAAAAAGGAAAAGAGACTTAAAAAATGTGAGGAAACTCTAAGGGAGCTTTGTGACAACCTGAAGAGAAACAACATTCGCATCATAGGGGTGCCTGAAGAAGAGGAAAGAGGACAGGAAATGAAAAATGTGTTCAATCAAATCAAAGCAGAAAACTTTCCTAAATTAAGACTGGGAAACACTCCACACATTCATGAAGCACACAGAACTCCATTAAAGAGAAACCCAAAAAGATCTACACCAAGACACATCATAGTAAAAATACCAAAGCTAATGGATAAAGAAAAAATTTTAAAAGCTGCTAGAGAAAAAAAGGCTATCACCTACAAAGGAGCTCCCATAAGGATGACATCGGACTTCTCAACAGAAACACTTGAGGCTAGAACGGAATGGCAAGATATAATCAAAGTAATGCAGAACAAGAACCTACAACCAAGACTACTCTATCCAGCAAGGCTAACATTTAAAATTGAAGGAGAAATAAAGAGCTTCCCAGAAAAAGAAAACCTGAAGGAATTCATAAAAACCAAACCAATTCTGCAAGAGATACTAAGGGGCATGTTGTGAACAGTTTAAAGGGACGAATGAATAGACCAAAAGAAGAATACAGCTTTAAAGAATAAAATGGCAATAAACAACTACATATCAATAATAACCTTAAATGTAAATGGATTAAATGATCCAATCAAAAGACATAGGGTAGCTGCATGGATAAAGAAACAGGACCCATACATATGCTGTCTACAAGAGACACACCTTAAAACAAAAGATGCTCATAGACTGAAGGTAAAAGGATAGAAAAAAATATTTCCTGCAAATGGAAATGAAAAAAAAGCAGGGGTAGCAATACTTATATCAGACAAAATGGACTTTAAAACAAAGGCTGTAGTAAGAGATAAAGGAGGACACTACATAATGATAAAGGGAACAATTCAACAGGAAGATATAACTATTGTAAATATCTATGCACCAAATATAGGAACCCAGACATACATAAAGCAGACTTTGATGGATATAAAGGGCGAGATTAACAGCAATACTATCATAGTAGGGGATTTCAATACCCCTCTAACAACACTGGATAGAACCTCAAGAAAGAAAATTAATAAAGAAACCGCAGACTTAAAGGATACACTAGATCAACTTGATTTTATAGATATCTTCAGAACTTTTCACCCTAAAGCAGTAGAATATACATTCTTCTCAAGCGCTCATGGTACGTTTTCTAGGATAGACCACATGTTAGGACACAAAAATGGTCTCAATAAATTTAAGAAGATTGAAATCATATCAAGCATTTTCTCTGATATCAATGCCATGAAACTAGAAATTAACAACAAAAGAAAAAAGGAAAAATACTCAAACACTTGGAAACTAAATAGCATGATATTAAATAATGAATGGATTAACAATGAGATCAAAGAAGAAATAAAAAAGTTTCTAGAAACAAATGATAATGAGCATACATCAACTCAAAATTTATGAGACACAGCAAAAGCAGTACTGAGAGGGAAGTTTATTGCACTACAGGCATATCATAAGAAGCTAGAAAAAGCTCAAATAAGCAACTTGACCCTGCATCTAAAAGAACTAGAGAAACAACAACAAATAATACCCGAGACAAGTAGAAGGAAGAAAATAATAAAGGTCAGAGCAGAAATAAATGACATAGAGGCTAAGGAAACAATACAGAGAATCAATGAAACAAGAACCTGGTTCTTTGAAAAGGTAAACAAGATTGATGAACCTTTAACTAGACTCACCAAGAAAAAAAGAGAGAGGACTCAAATAAATAAAATTAGAAAGGACAGTGGAGAAATAACAACTGACACAACAGAAATACAAAGCATTGTAAGAAAATACTATGAAGAACTATATGCAAAAAAATTAGACAATCTTGGTGAAATGGACAAATTTCTCGAATCATATAACCTTCCAAAAATCAAGTTGGAAGAATCAGAACACCTAAACAGACCAATTACAGCAAATGAGATAGAAACAGTTATCAAAAAACTCCCAAAAAAGAAAAGTCCTAGGCCTGATGGCTTCACAAGTGAATTCTATCAAAAATTCAAAGAAGAACTAACTCCTATCCTTTTCAAGCTATTTCAAAAAATTCAAGAGGAAGGAAGACTTCCAAACTCCTTTTATGAGGCGAGCATAATTCTGATCCCAAAACCGGGTAAAGACAACACAAAGAAAGAAAATTATAGGCCTATATCCCTGATAAATTTAGACGCTAAAATTCTCAACAAAATATTAGCCACACCACGATCAAGTGGGATTTATTCTGGAGAGGCAAGGCTGGTTCAATATTCGCAAATCAATCAATGTGATTCATCACATAAACAAAAGGAAGGACAAAAATCACATGATAATTTCAATAGATGCAGAAAAGGCATTTGATAAAATCCAGCACCCATTCATGCTCAAAACTCTCAGTAAAGTGGGAACACAGGGATCATTCCTTAACATGATAAAGGTCATCTACGATAAACCGACAGCAAACATCATACTAAATGGACAAAGATTAAAAGCAATCCCCTTAAGATCAGGAACCAGGCAGAGTTGCCCAATTTCACCACTCTTATTCAACATAGTTCTGGAAGTCCTAGCTACAGCAATCAGACAAGAAGAAGAAATAAAAGGCATCCAAATTGGAAAAGAAGCAGTAAAACTGTCACTATTTGCAGATGATAAGATATTGTATATTGAAAACCCTAAAGTCTCAGTCAATAAACTACTGGACCTTATAAATGAATTCAGCAAGGTGGCAGGATATAAAATAATACTCAGAAATCAGAGGCATTTCTATACACCAACAATGAAATATCAGCAAAAGAAATTAAGGAAAGAATCCCCTTCACTATTGCAGCCAAAAAAATAAAGTACCTAGGAGTAAATTTAACCAAGGAGGTTAAGGACTTGTACTCGGAAAATTATAACACATTGATAAAAGAAATCAAGGAAGATACAAACAAGTGGAAGCACATACCGTGTTCATGGCTAGGAAGAATAAACATCATTAAAATGTCTATATTACCCAAAGCAATTTATAAATTCAATTCAATACCAATTAAAATACCAATGACATACTTCAAAGATATAGAACACATATTTCAAAAATTTATATGGAACCAAAAAAGAACACGAATAGCCTCAGCAATCTTAAAAAGAAAAAATAAAGCAGGAGGTATCACTCTTCCAGATATCAAGGTTTACTATAAGGCCATTATACTGAAGACAGCCTGGTACTGGCATAAGAACAGGCATATAGATCAATGGAACAGAACAGAGGACCCAGAAATAAACCCACAGCTTTATGGACAACTGATATTTGACAAAGGAGGAAAGAACATACAATGGAGTAAAGACAGCTTCTTTAACAAATGGTGTTGGGAAAATTGGACATCTACCTGCGAAAAAATGAAACTAGACCATCAACTTACACCATTCACAAAAACGAACTCAAAATGGATAAAAGACTTAAATGTAAGCCGTGAAACCATAAGCATCTTAGAAGAAAACATAGGCAGCAAGCTCTCCGACATCTGTAGCAGCAGTATCTTTTCCGATTTATCTCCACGGGCAACTGAAATAAAAGGCAAGATAAACAAATGGGATTATATCAAACTAAAAAGTTTTTGCACAGCTAAAGACAATAGGAACAGAATAAAAAGACAAACCACACAATGGGAGAACATATTCGACAGCACATCTGATAAGGGGTTAATAACTAAAATTTATAAAGAACTTATAAAACTCAACACCAGGAAGACAAACAACCCAATCAAAAAATGGGCAAAAGAAATGAATAGAAATTTCTCCAAAGAGGACATACAGATGGCCAATATGCATATGAAAAAATGCTCAACATCACTAATCATTAGAGAAATGCAAATTAAAACCACAATGAGATATCACCTCACACCAGTCAGAATGGCACTTATCAGCAAAACAACACAGAATAAGTGCTGGCGAGGATGTGGAGAAAAGGGAACCCTTCTGCACTGCTGGTGGGAATGCAGACTGGTGCAGCCACTGTGGAAAACAGTATGGAGATTCCTCAGAAAATTAAAAATTGAACTGCCTTTTGACCCAGCTATCCCACTTTTAGGAATATACCCTAAGAACACCAATGCACAGTTCGAAAAGAAGAAATGTGCCCCCATGTTTGTGGCCGCATTGTTCACAATAGCTAAGATCTGGAACCCGCCCAAGTGTCCGTCAGAAGACGAGTGGATTAAAAAGCTATGGTACATATATACTATGGAAAACTACTTAGCCATAAGAAACGATGACATCGGATCATTTATAACAAAATGGATGTACCTTGATAACATTATACGGACTGAAATAAGTAAATCAGAAAAAAAGAAAAACTGAGAACAGCATGATTTCATACATAGGTGGGACATAAAAGTGAGAATATGAGACATGGACAAGAGAGTGGTGGTTATGGGATGGGGGGAGGGAGGGAAGAGTGGGACAGGGAGGAGGGGAGGGACACAGGGAAAACCAGATTGAAGGTGACAGAGGACAATTTGACTTTTGGTGATGGGTATGCAACACAATTGAGTGATAAGATAACCTGGAGATGTTTTCATTGTACATATGTACCCTGATTTATTGGTGTCACCCCATTAGAATTAATAATAATAAAATATATATATATAAAAAAACACTACAAAGAAAAAAATAATAGGCTAATATCTCTGATGAACTTAGATGCTAAAATTCTCAACAAAATAATAGCAAATTGGATCCAGCAATACATGAAAAAAATCATACATCATGATCAAGTGGGATTTATTCTAGGGTGGCAAGGCTGGTACAGTATTCACAAATCAATCAATGTGATTCATCACATAAAGAAAAGGAAGAATAAAAACTACATGAATAAATAAATAGATGCAGAAAAAACATTTGATAAAAGGCAGCACCCATTTTTGATCAAAACTCTAAGCAAAGTGGGAATACAGGGAACATACCTCAACATAATAAAGGCCATCTATGAAAAAGAAAAACCCACAGCCAACATTATACTCAATGAGCAAAACTAAAAGCAATACCCTTGAGAACAGGAACAAGGCAGGGGTGCCCCCTTTCACCACTTTTATTCAACATAGTTCTGGAAGTCTTAGCTACAGCAATAAGACAAAAGAAAAAATAAAGAGCATCAAAATTAAAAAAGAAAACGTAAAATTTCATTATATGCTGATGACTTGATACTGTACATAGAAAACCCTAAAGTCTAAGTCAAAAAACTACTGGATCTGATAAATGAATTTAGCAAGGGGACAGGTTATAAAATCAAAATTCAAAAATCAGGGGCATTTATATAAACCAACAATAAACTGTCTGAAAGAGAAATTAAGGAAACAATCCCCTTCACTATTGCAACAACAACAATAAAAGTACCTAGGAATAAATTTAACCAAGGAGTTTAAAGACCTGTACTCAAAAAATTATAAAACATTGATTAAAAAAATCAAGGAAGATAAAAAACAAGTGGAAGCATACACTGTGTTCATGGATAGGAAGAATAAACATCATTAAAATGTCTATATTACTCAAAGCAATTTATAAATTCAATGCAATTTCTATTAAAATACCAATGACATACTTCAAATATATACAACAAATATTCTAAAAATTTATACAAAACCAAAAAGGAACACAAATAGCCTCAGCAATCTTGAAAAAGAAAAATAAAGTGGGAATATCACACTTTCTGATATCAAGTTATACTGCAAGGCCATTGTACTCAAAACAGCTTGATACTGGCATAAGGACAGGCATACAGATCAATGGAACAGAACAAAGAACCAAGAAATAAACTCACACCTTTATGGTCAACTGATATTCAACAAAGGAGGTAAGAACATACAATAGAGTAAAGAGAGTCTCTTTAACAAATGGTGCTGGGAAAATTTGACAAATACTTGCAAAAAAATAAAACTAGACCACCAACTTTCACCACTGACAAAAATAAACTCAAAATCGATAAGACTTGAATATAATTCATGAAACCTTGATTATCTTGGAAGAACACATAGGCAGTAAGCTCTCCTACATCTCTTTGAGCAATATATTTGCTGATTTATCTCCATGGGCAAGTGAAATAAAGGACAGGATGAACAAATGAGACTATATCAAACTAAAATGCTTTTGCACAGCAAAAGACAACATGAACAAAATAAAAAGACAATCCACACAATAGGAGAATATATGCACCAATACATCCAATAAGAGGTTAATAACCAAAATTTACAAAGATCTTGTAAAATTCAACACGAAGAAAGTAAACAATTCAATCAAAAATTGGGCAAAAGAGCTTGACCAGGCGGTGGTGCAGTGGATAGAGCGTTGGACTGGGATGCGGAAGACCCAGGTTTGAGACCCCGAGCTCGCCAGCTTGAGCACGGGCCCATCTGGCTTGAGCAAAAGCTTGTCGGCTTGGACCCAAGGTCGCTGGCTCCAGCAAGGAGTTGCTCCATCTGCTGAAGGCCTGCGGTCAAGGCGCTATGTGAGGAAGCAATCAATGAACAACTATGGTGTTGCGACGGCAACAAAACTAATGATTGATGCTTCTCACCTGTTTCCATTCCTGTCTGTCTGTCCCTACCTGTACCTCTCTCTGACTCTTTCTCTGTCCCTGTAAAATAAATAAATAAATAAATAAATAAATAAATAAATAAATAAATAAATAAATAAATAAAAATTGGGCTAAAGAACTGATTAGATGCTTTCCAAAGAGGACATACAGATGGCCAATGGGCATATGAAAAAATTCTCAACATCAATAATCATTAGAGAAAGGCAAATTAAAACCACAATGAGATATCACCTCACACCAGTCACAATGACGTTCATCAGCAAAACAACACAGAATAAGTGCTGGCGAGGATGTGGAGAAAAGGGAACCCTCCTGCACTGCTGGTGGGAATGCAGACTGGTGCAGCCACTGTGGAAAACAGTATGGAGATTCCTCAAAAAATCAAAAATAGAACTGCCTTTGACCCACCTGTTCCACTTCTAGGAATATATCCTAAGAATACCAAATCACTAATTCAAAAGAAGAAATGCACCCCCATGTTTATTGCAGCATTGTTTACAATAGCCAAGATCTGGAAACAGCCCTAATGTCCAACAGTAGATGAGTGGTACAAAAGCTGTGGTATATATACACAATGGAATACTACATGGATGTGAAAAAGAAGAAAAATTTACCCTTTGTGGCAACATGGACTGACCTGGAGTCTATTATGCTAAGTGAAATAAGCCAGGCAGTGCAAGAAAAATATCATATGATTTCACTCATATGAGAAATGCAATAAACAATGAGAACTGAGGAACAGAAGAGAGGCAGATAAAATATCAAAGAGTGCAGAGGGAAAGGGAAAGAGAGGAGGAAATCAAAAAAAGGAAAGACATTAGTGAAAGTATGTAAACATAACATAGAGAGATAGAGGGCAGGTTAGAAAATTATGGAATAAAAAGGGGAAGGCGTTGGGAGTAGGGGGCAATCAAAGAGAAAAAGTGGGGGAGATATATTCCAGGATACACTTGTAACTATGTAAACACAACAAATTAAAATCAATAAAAATAAATATTAACAAAAAAGATGTTACCAGAAAAAAAATAGTAATTGTTAAGCCTGGGCTTTCTTTGTGTCTTAGTAAATAATGGAGGACTTAAATGGGGACATGTCAGGATGTCATTTGCTTGGAGAGCTCACATTTTCAGTTTTAAAGTTGCACCCAGTGTGCAGCTGTTGAGTGACAGTGTTGCTTGATGATGATGTTGTGTTTTTCCTAGATTGAAACATTTAGAATTTCATTAGGACAATGTGTATACTCTTCCTTTTAATTACAGTAACACAAGGCTCTTTGCAAGTTCTTTCTTTTGTGAACAACTTGTATATAATTTTTGGCCAAGCCCTATTAAATTTTTCTGAAACTTTGTTTTACCTTCTGTAAACTTGTCATGGTTATAAAATTTAATTATTAATCTGTTAAAATTGTGATTAAAATAAAGGGAGACTGAGGTCTTTATTACAGTATATTAGGGAAGCAAAAGTTTTGGTAAAAGGTGGATCTTGTCATAAAATTTAAAACCTTAAATTTAATTTTGCAATAATTCAAGCAATTTAAATATTTAAATAAGTTGAAGAAGATTTTTAGTTAATGGTGTCATTGATTTAAACCAATTTTATGAAACTTCTTATATAATAAAAGTTTAAGACTCTTATTACCCTGGAAAAGGTTTAACAACATATTGCTTATTATTATATTTTTCTAAGACAGCATACAATCCAAATAATTAGATCAATTGGAATAACCACCTTAAATATAATGATAATAATAATGTATTAAGAAGCTGTATGAAATTATTTGTAAGAAGACAAGCGTTTTAGTAATACCCATAAAGAGTGTTTTTATTTGATGAGAACGTGTATCATTTTAAATACAAGCCCCTTCTAACAAGAGCCAAGCTAATACAAACCCACATGAGTGAATTAATATTCCTTCCTTCACTGAGCCATTGTGCAAGAATCTGGGGGGAAAAAGAAAGAAAGAAAGAGAGAGAGAGAGAGAAAGAAAGAAAGAAAGAAAAAAGAAAAGAAATGAAACATACATGTCAATTCAAATAGATAATTACAGAGAGTGAAGTAGAGTGTGCTGGCATTTCTCCACAGCTCACTCCAGTTCAGCAGTTGTTATGTGTTGTGATGAACTTCTGTTCCCTTCATGGCTATATTGCTGGTGACTTCTCAGGGCAGGTAGCTCAATATAAATTTCGGGTGATTATAAAACAATTGTAAAACAATGGGCTGAATTTAGATGACAGAAGTGTTTTAAGTGGTTAGTAGTACTGTGTTCTTCAAAAACTAAACTGGCATGACTTTATGAAAGTACTCAGTCTTCATAACCTCTCATGTGTTCTACTGTCTCACCCTCAAGCTGCTCAACACATCAAATGTGCCCTGGCCAGTCCCAAAGATATTGGTGTTTGGGACCCTGGTGAAAATATAATGTTATAGTGTATCTATTGCCATCTTATTCACTTAGCAGATTATCAGAAGGATGTCACACTGTCCCTTCAATCACAGTAACTCACTTTAGACTACCTCAAAAAAAAATAGATTAACAGGTAAAAACTACTAGAGGTGAAGACAACTAACAAAAATTATTAAAAGTACTATTAAAAATATAATTCACCAATAAACCTGATAAGGAATTAATATCTAAAATTTATAAATACATAAAATTTAACATCCCCCCCCAAAATAAAAAAAAAAATCCAATTTAAAAATGGGCAAATGACCTGAATAGACACTTTTCTAAAAGGACAACCACATTGTAATACACAAATGAAAAGATGTTTAATGTCAGTAATCATCAGAGAAATGCAAATTAAAACTACAATGAGATATCACCTCATACCTGTCAGAATGGTAATAAAACAACAAAGAAGTAATGGTAATAAATCAACAAAGAGGATATGGATAAAAGAGAATGCTTATGCACTGTTGGTGGGAATGCAGATTTGTGTAGCCACTGTAGAAAACAGTATGGAATTACCTCTAAAAATTAAAAATAAAATTTGCTTTATGACTCAGCACTTCTGGGAATTTATCCAAAGAAACCCAAAATATTAATTCAAAAGAATATATACATTTCTATATTCATTGCAGCATTATTTACAATAGTCAAGAATAGAAAGCCCAAGTGACCACCAGTAGATAAGTAGATAAAATAATCTCTGGTACATTTGCAAAAGGAATACTATGCTGGAAAAAAAAAGAAAAGGAAATTATACTCATGGGAACAGACAATGTAGTGATAGCCAGGGGGAACTGTGGTGAGAAGAGGTGAAGGAAGAAATGGAGAGATTCATGGTGATGGATGAACACTTGACCTGAGGTGTTGAACACACAGTACAGTGTACAGATGATGTGGTGTGGAATTGTGCAAAACCTCTATAATTTTGTTAACCAGTGTCACCTCAATTAAGTCAATAAAAAGGAAAAATAAAAAATAAAAATATATAAATAAATAAATATAAAGAATGCCTGAATGGAAAATATAACATGTTTCTAGACAAATAGTTTATTAAAAAAATTATTGAGGTATAAGTTGAGTACCATAAAATTCACCCATTTTAAATGTACAACTCAATGATATTTAATAAATTTATAGAGTTTGCACACCATAACCCAAATTTATTTTTAGGTACTTCAATTGTATGCAAATTTCCAATGGAAATTTATTTTTCTGAGAAAGGGAGGCAAATAGAATAGAAGCCTGTCAAAATTATTCTAAGATACATTTGGGAAAACAATGTCTAAAAATGGACAAAAATATTTGAGAAGGAAAAGTACCCTAAAAAAATAATATTTTAAAAAGAGAAACCTAAAAAATAAGCAAACATATTATAAAATTGTAATAATTAAGGTTATGTGGTACTGGCCCGAAGTTTAGCAATATAGTCATGAAATGGATCCCAGGATATATAATAATTTTTATTTTATAATTTTTATTTATCGATTTGAGAAAGAAAGAGACATTGATTTGTTTATGCATTGGTTGATTCTGGTACGTGTCCTGACCAGGAATCAAACACATAACCTTGGCATATTAGAAAGATGCTCTAACCAACAGATACCCAGACAAGGCTTTTAATAATCTTTAATTAATGTAACTTTTAAAATATAACAAAATGTAATAGTAAATAAAATTTTATTCATTAAAATAGTAATTATGTATTAGATTACCTTGGGAACAAATCTGTTTATTCTCAATTTACATCTTTGGCCCACATATTCTCCAAATCATTTAAAGAGTTGTGAATAAATTATAATAGGAATATTTTAAAGCATAAAAGCAATAAAAGTCATAAAATTGATAATTTAAGCATTGGAGATTCATACACACACACACATATTGAAACAAAATAATTAGCAAAAAAGTAGAAAAGTTTTTATAATAAATAAGACTTATGTTTATAAGCCTAATATAGAAAAAACTATAACAAGTCAACAAGAAAAATATAGATACCAATAGAAAAATATGTGTTAGTGTTTGGATTCTTCAAAAAGCAATATGGAGACAAATTTTAGTGGTTAAGATGCTTTCTGAAGTATCTTTAAAATTGACATGTATAGAAAAGGGTACAAGAAAGGATTAAGAAGAAGGAGACGTGGAGTTTTGAAATAAGTCTGACAGATAACTCCTCACTGGGAGTGGAAGAGAAGAAAAGGGTTGAGCTCTAGAACTAGAATGGTGTCAGAATTGTCCCAAATTGAATGAAGGTGCCCATTCCTTTTTATCTCCATAGCTATAATTCACTGGATGTGAGCCACACTGGCAGGGAGCATGATCTCTTGTTAGTCAAACTTCACAGCTAAAGTAATGCCTGAAGGGGCTAACAGCTGAAGGTTGTCTACTGACAGTAGAACCAACTTCTCTAACAACATGGGAAACAGTGTTCAAATTCACTAATAAATTAATTTAAATCAAAATATTGATGACATATCATCTTGCCTATCAAATTATCAATTAGTTGCAATAACAACAGCAAATATTAACTATAAACTTATTATATGCCAAGTCCTATATTGAGTTTCACGTGTATTTTCCTATTTAATTCTCACAACATTATGAAATTTGTGTTACTCTTTTTAATCCCAATTTTATAAATGAGAAAAAATAATACATAGAAAGGTTAAACAACCTACTAAAGATCACAGTTATTAAGTGGCAGAACTATTGGTTCTCTTAACCAATACCCTATTTGCCTTCCTAAAATAATAATTTGTGAACATTAAAGAGAGCAGCAAGACCAGCACTGGCTAGTCTACTTCTGTAGAATGTGCACACAAGTACAAATATTTTGACCAGTTAGTTGGTAATACTGCCTTGAAAAAGTGTTCACATACAAACAATTATGTCAAGATTATTTCTAAGATTGAAAAAGATTAAATATTTGAGATTTTACTGCCTATGTTTTCTTCTAAGATTTTTATGATTTATAGTCTAATACTTAAGTCTTTAATCCATTTTGAGTTTATTTTGTATATGGTATAAGATGGTTGTCTAGTTTCATTTTTGTTTTGCACATATTTGCCTAATGCTCTCAACACTATTTATTGAATAGACTGTCTTTACTCCATTGTATGTTCTTGCCTCCTTCTTCAAATATTAATTGACTTTCTAGGTCTGGCTTTAAATCTGAGCTCTCTATTCTGTTCCATTAATATATATTTCTGTTATGCCAGCACCATGCTATTTTGGTTACTATGGCTTTGTAGTATAATTTGATAACAAGTAGTGTGATTCCTCTAACTTTGTTTTTCTTTCTCAAGATTGATGTGGCTATTTGAGGCCTTTTGTGGTTCCATATAAATTTTTGGAATATTTGTGCCAGTTCTTTAAAATACACCATTGGTATAACCATAATAAATTCAAATTTAAAAATAAATAAAACTGTTAATACCATCTAAAATAAATTTTTATAAATCCACATGATGAAATATACTGTAGCGATTAAAAATAATATCTTAAAGAATATCTCAGATTGGGAAAATTCTTAGCATACAGTACTCAGTTTAAAAACTAAAGAACAGAGACAAGCCACTATATACAGTTTGGTCCTAATGTACATAGATGATATGTATACACACCACACACACATGTAATTATAAGAAAATATACTAAAAGTATGTGGGGATAGCAAGATTATAAGACATTTCTACTTTATTTTTTTCAACTCGTCTATATTTTCCAATTTTCTACAATATACATGGATTACTTACATAATAAAAAATGCTATATTTTATCTTTTAACTAAGTCTTGTAGTAAAATATTGAAAATATTTATATAAAACATTCAGAATATATTCTTAGTAGTCATACAAATCTTCAGTTAAGTTTAAGTAGATGAAAACCAGAGCAAGTTTTCACATAGAGTCATATTAGTAAATAGACATTCTTACTATATCATATCAAATGGTAAGAAGTGTTAGCACCCTTTTGGCTAATCTCCTTAAACAAGTCATCTTAAGGTGTTTCTTTGGGTTGACCATCTGGTTAATTATATATCTCATGCGACTAATTGGCTGCATACTGATATTACCTTGGTGAGGGAGCTCAAAGATATTGTCCTTATGCCTCTGATTCTCAGTTACACAGAGTACTACGTTATCTGGGTAGAGATAACATTAGAGATAATTGAAATAAAACATTATCTTTTCTGATAGGTCAGAAATAAACAAAGAAACATGAGCATAATCTTTTAACCAATCACTATGCAGCCTTCTCCAAATTAAAAACAATAGTTCAATTTAGGATCTTCAGTAACAGTTTAATTCAGTGAAGTCACCATTATGAATCTGAAATATTGACTGTGGTAATAACAGCTGATATTTATTTCTTAACAAAACATTCACTGTTTCATTCAGTAGATGGCATTTTTCATATGAAGTTGAACAGCCTATCAGATTACTGTACAAGGGCTAAGTGTTTCATTAAAGGTTCATTCTGCTTCTCTTCACGTGTCTTCTAAAACAAAAGGAATATTTCAAGCTTTTAAACAAGTTGGTTCAGCGGCTAAACCAGAGAGTATGAGCTTCCCCTCAGCTTGTTCAGAAGTCTGCAGGTTATAGGGAGCCTACCTAACTTTATGGAAAGACAGGCCATGGGGTCATGATAACTTGAGCCACTTCAGGTTTTTGAGCTGCCCCTTGTGTTGATTTCTCGGTTTTCCACAAAGAGTGTGCCAAAGCGTACATTCTTCCCATACTTGCAATGATAGCTGCTGTGTAGATCATAGGGATCTTGAAAACTACTGAGTCCCAGAACCTGTTTTAATAAAGTTGTAAGAATATGTCATAGCAAGCATATTTATTTTTTTGTTGATAAACTATATCCTGCTGGATTTAGAACATCACCCTCTCACAAGGTAGCAATTAACTTGAAAGAATCTGTGTTTTGCATCCTTTAATCTACAAACTGACAGTGGGTATTACACCCCCATATACTGAACTGATTTGGAAATGGTATGGAACACTCGGTCAGGTTTAATGGAAACACACTTTAATACAGTACCCCGAATAAATTTTTTTTGAGATCATAAAAAATGTCAAACTTAATTAAACCAAGAGGTGCCAATAGAAAATTACATAATAAATTTTTATATATAATGAAATTCTACAATACAATTTAGAAAAAAAAATTAATCAGTGTTAACTCAATGGCTCTGCAGTATAAGCAGCAAAAAAATCATGTCCAGGTTTGCCCCAGTTTTTTCCTGGTAGAGATACTCTGGAAAAGATGGTAAGCTCTGTCACTCCCATCTAGGGAAGTTCTATTTCCAAGAAGTACATTAGAACTCACAGGTGAATAAAAGCAACTGGTTGAGAAGAGACTCTTCAAAATGCCTAGCAGCACCCTGGAGAGCCGCTAATGGAGCCAAACTGTATTTAATTTAGGTGAGAGCCCTTAGGAAGAACCACCCACATAAAGACCTTAAGACTTTAAAGAGCAACCCAAAGAAACACTGGGATTTTAAATTCTTTTCATTGGAAACATCTGTTTCTTCCATGGTGATAGCATGAGGGAAAAGATCAGAAACAAGGGAAAGCAAAATGGGTAAAAGAGGAGGAAAGAAAGAACTAAAGTGAGCCCCCATTATTTTCAGCACTAAATTATATACTTTAATATAATTTATTTACTTTGCAGTATTGATTCATTTTATCTTCATATCACCCTTATAGGGTATTGGTATAATCTTCATGAAATTGAAAGTCAAAGAGATTAAAAAAAAAAAAAAAGACGAGCCAAATAGTTCATAAGAGTCTCTATCAGTTCTATGAACTTTTATCATACATTCTTACCTTTCCCATCTACCCTATGTGCTCTATATAACCAAGAATTTGTTTGCTTTTTATGCCCCCACAAATTTTTCTATGTGTGTAGAATAATAATTATCTTCTGGGAGGTATATCTAGTGTTCTAGAAAAGATAATCTGTCAGCAAACAAAGTATCAGAAATGCAGTACCCACTGCAGTGGCTAGAGTCTGAGCAGTTCTAACTATCTAAACCTAATTTTAATCTTCATTGTTTAGAAAGGCCTCTGTGACACTCTTTGTCCACACACTTCAGTTTAAATCTTCCTCTCTTAGTATTAGTGACATATTAAATGTGATTTCTTTCTCCAAGATATTTATTACTTCTTTAAATTGTTTCTTAATCATTACTCATCTTCTTTTTTAAGCTTCTAGTATAACTTTCTCATGCTCTAATACATTTTATTCACTTTGATGAAAGGCAGGATCCATAAGCCAAACAATAATGGTAAAGAAAGAAGGCAAAGGATAAAAGGAGGGAGAAAGGAAGAAAAGAGAAAAGTAAATGAGAAGAGAAAAAAATGAAGAAAAGAGGAAGAGACAAAGAAGAAAAAAGCAAGAAGAGGGAGCTAGAGAGAAAGGAAGAAGGGAGAGAAAAGAAAGGAGAAAAGCAAGCAAAAATGTTGGGAATAAGGAGGGGTCAGTGAGCAGAAGAAAGGGAACTCAAATCTCCTGAATTGTACTAGATTGTTTTCCCTCCTACATATCTGCTTATTTTTTTTATCATAGAATTTTTAGAAATTTAAATTTAAATATCTAGTCCAGTTCTTTACTATAGATAAGTAAAAATTCATAAAATTTTATAATCAGTGGTAGATTTGAAACCACTCTTTTCATTATACACCACTGTGTTTCTATTATAGTCATAATATAGTCTATATTCTCAGAATCAAACTGGATATATACCCACATATATCCCAGGTTTGTGATTGAGATGTTTTGCTTAACAATTTAAGCATTATAAAATATATTACTTAATAAGGTTTCTTAAGATACTATATTGTTTTATTCAACAATATTAGTTCAAACTTTGATGATGATCTCAAAAATAAGAAACACTTCAAGCTTAATCATGAGAGTAACTTTTTCTGGAAGTAAAACTTTTGTCCCTAGAACCCTAAGTGAATTTATAGACACAGATTTACAGTTGTTTAATAGGATGCATGTAGCAGATCTTCAGGATATCCTTTGTTTTCATAAATTCTAAAATGGAATAGAAAATAAGAAATACAATGTTTCTATCTTTAAAACAAGCCAAGTGACTTAGTGTAATACTTGAAATCATTGGATGCTTTTTAGAAATAGAATTTACATAAACTATTCTTAGAGCTAAAATGGAAAGAAAATCAGATTATTGTAAGACGCATGTCCTTAAAATCAAAAGTAAGTGATAGTTGTAAAGGGTGTTCCCCCATTTCATGCTTACTTTATAATTAAGATAAACCTCAGATAGAAGGTTTAGAACAACACACATACACACACACACACACACACACACACACACACAATACTGCATTTCATTGTCATAAAAAGTATATAGCTTAGCTTTCTGAGGGCAAGTAGAATGAGCTTCTCAACTATTTATCTAGGTTTCAGTATGGCATCTTGACAAGTGGATAATCTTTAGTACACAAAACAATTCCACAAGTAAAATCCAGTTCAAAGACATGCTTTGCAGAAAGTTAGTTCTTTATTTCAGCAGAGCATTATTTAAGGACTGGATTAGAACCTAAATTTGTGAAAGATGTTCTAGTAAAATGTTTCTGCTCCCTTTTCCTCAGATTTCTTTCATTGGGTATTCTAATTAAATTACATTTTACAAATAGTTGTCATGATTTTAAAGTTTTACTGTTTGTCATTTTTGCAATGTTAAACAGCACAACCATATTTTAAAGTTTTAAGCATATTCTACCTGAAAAAAAAAAGTAATAAATGTGTGAATATTCCTTGAACATAAAAGGTTAAAAAGATGTTGCCATTGTGTCCATGTTTAACTATTTTTAGTAAAATATTTAAATAGTTCCAATTTAATTTATAGTAACACATCACAGATTGTATGCTTTGTGATGATTATAGCTTCGTTGGGCTATTAAAGTCAAAACTGTCTTTCATCACACTGAGTTCCTTTGTTTAATTTTCTTCCTGTTCAATATGCATTTATATTCTGTTAGAAATACAGATCTATTTATTTTCTTTCTAAATCATTTTATAGCTTCCTGAACTTACCTACAATATTGCTGCTCACTGAAAAATCGAAATGATTTTAGTATTTAAGATATTTGATTCATGTGTATATGTTTGTTGGATTTTGTAATATGTCAGCATGATTATAATAAAGAGATTAATGTTAACACTAAGATAACCTTTTTTTTGTTTGTTTAATGTGTCAAGTAACAAATTAACTATAACTGCAATAAGTAGGAGATACATAAAAGAAAAGATCTACAATATGACAACAAAATCATAAAGGGGGGTAAAAATATAGTGCTTTGGGAATGCATTCAAAATTAAAAGCCTATCAGCTTCAAAGAGAGCATATACATACATATGCATATATATAAGTATATATGCATATATATATATAAAAACTCAAGAAAGCACAAATCAAAAGGCTTTTACAAAATATATACAAAAAGTAAAGAGAAAATAACCCAAACAGAACACTAAAGAAAACCAGCAAACCACAAAGCAAAAGCTAAAGAGAAGAAGAAAGGAACAGAGAAAAACTACAAAAACAGCCAAAACCAATGAACAAAATTGTGTAAATACATACCTGTCAATTACTTTAAATGTAAAAGAAATAAAGCCTCCAATCAAAAGATATGGTGTAGTTGAATAGATAAAAAAAATTATATGCTGCCTATAAAAGTCTGAGTTTAGATACATAGAGTGAAAGTAAAGAGATACAAAAAAACATATCCCATACAAATAAAACTAAAAACAAAGCTCGAGTAACAATAATACTCACATCAGACAAAGTAGACATTAAGGCAAAGACTGTAAAATAATAAAAAAAAAAATTTAAAGTAAGATGAGCTCTACATTTACACACCCAAAATAGGAGCTTCTAAATATATAAAGCAAATATTAAGTACATAAAAGGAAAAAAATGAAATTAGTATAATAACAGCAGGAGACTTTAATATCCCACTTACATTAATGGATAGATCATCCAGAAGAAAAACAATAAGAAAATACTGGCATTAAATGACACATTAGAGAAGGTGATCTTAATAGATATAGTAAAACATTTCACCCCAAAGCTAAAGAATACATATTCTTTTCAAAGGTACATAGAACATTCTCCAGGATATATTGCATCTTATACCTCAAAACAAGCCTTAATAAATTCAAACTTGAAATCATATCAAGAATCTCTTCTGACAACAGTATGAAACTAGAAATAAACTACAAGAAAACTGGAAGAACACAAACACATGGAGACTAAACAACATACCGCTAAATAACCAATGGGTCAAAGAAGAAAATTTTTTTTAATTTTTATTTATTTTAAAGAAGAGAGAGAAAGAGCGAGAGAAGAGGGGGAGCAGAAAGCATCAATTCCCATATGTGGCTTGACCAGGCAAGCCCAAGGTTTCAAACCCGCAACCTCAGCATTCCCAGTCAATACTTTATCCACTGCACCACCATAGGTCAGGCCAAAGAAAAAGTTAAAGAGAAAAATTACAATATATTTTGAGACAAACAGAAATATAACTCTCCAAAATTTATAGGATGCAGCAAAAACAGGTCTAAAAGGGAAAAGGGAAGTTCATATCAATACAGACCTATCAAGAGAAAGGAAAGAAGAAAGAAAGAAAGAAAGAAAGAAAGAAAGAAAGAAAGAAAGAAAGAAAGAGAAAAAGAGAAAGAAAGAAAGAAAGGAAATCCACAAATAAATAATCTAACTTTACACCTAAAGGAACTACAAAAAGAAAAACAAAGAAAATCTAAATTGACTAAAAGGAAGGAAGTAGTTAAGATTAGAGCAGAAATAAATGAAATAGAGACTAAAGAAACAATAAAATAATTAATGAAACTTAAAGTTCATTCTTTGAAGAGAAAAACAAAATTAATAAACCTTTATTTAAACTTAGCAAGGCAAAAAAAGAGAGGGCCCCCCAATATAAAATTGGAAATGAAAGAGATTATAACTGACACCACAGAAATACAAGGAATGATAAAAGAATACTGTACAGACATATATGCCAACCAATTGGACAAACCTGGAAAAATTGTATAAATTTCTAGAAACGTACAGCTTTTCAAGACTGAACCAGGAAGAAACAGAAAAATCTAAGCAGAATTATTAACAGTGAAATTGAATCACTAATCAAAATATTTGTAACAAACAAAAATCCAGGGTTAGGTAGCTTCACAGATACCAAACATTTAAATAAGAATTAACATCTATCTTTTTAAAACTATTCCAAAAATTGAAGAGGAAGAAACACTTCCATACTTATTCTACAAGGCCAGCATTACCTGATAACAAAACCACACAAAAACGCAGCAACAAACACAACATATAAGGTGACAGAAAATGATTTGACTTTGTGTGATGGATATACAACATAATCAAGTTTAAATGCTATAGAAATGTTTACCTGAAATCTATGTACTCCTATTGATCAATGATGTCACCTGTTAAATTTAATTTTCTAAATAAAATTTTTTAAAAAGATAATTACAGACCAACATCCCTGATAAATATAAATGTAAAAATTCTTAACAAAATATTATCAAAAATTTCAATAACACATTAAAAAAACATAAACTATAATTAAATCACATTTTTCAAAGAACTAGAACAAATAATTCTAAAATTTGTATAGAACCATTAAAGACCCTGAACAGTCAAAGCAATCTTGAGAAAGAACAAAGTAGGAAGTATCACACTCCCTGATCTCAGATCATGTACAAATCATATACCAAAATAAACTCAAAATGGATTAAAGACTTAAATCATAAAAATCATTGAAGAAAACGCAGGCAGTAAACTCTGACATTAGTCTCAGCAACATATTTTTTGTATACATTTATCCAGGCAATGACAGCAAAAGTAAAAATAAACAAATGAGACTATATCAAACTAAAAAGCTTTTTTACAGTGAGGAAAACCATCAACAAAATGAAAAGACATCTTACCTAATGAGAAAAGATATTTGCAAATCATATCTGGTAAGGCATTAATATTCAAAATAGACAAAACAATTCAACATAAAAATATTCAATTTAAAAATGAGCAGAAACCTCAATAGTCATTCTTCAAAGAAGGAAGCAGATATGAAAATATGCTCAACATCACTAATTATCAGAGAAATGCAAATCAAAACTACAATGAGATATCACCTCATGCCAGAATGGCTGTTGTCTATAAAAGCAAGGATGTGGAGAAAAAGGAATCCTCATACACTGTTGATGGGATTATACATTGGTGAAGCCACTATCAAGAACAATATGGAGATTACAAAACATTAAAAGTAGAGCTAACATAAAACCCTGCAATTTCACTTCTGAGTCTTTATTCAAAGAAGCTAATTGGAAAAGATAGGTGCACCCATTATGTTCATTGCAGCACTATTTTCAACAGTCAAGACGTGCAAGCAACCTAGGTGTTCAGAAGTAGATGATGGATATAGAAGGTGTGGTACCAGAAGTCTTGTGCACTGTTGGTGAAATGGCAAATTGGTGTGCAGACACTATGAAAAACAGTATAAACATTCCTAAAATAATTAAAAACTATTTTATGACCCAGCAATTTCACTTCTGGGTATATATCCAAAACACTAAATCAAAAGATTTATGCACTTCTATGTTTATTGTAGCATTACTTATAAGTCAAGATATGGAAGTAGGTCCTGGCCATTTGGCTCAATGGACAGGGCATCGGTTTTATTGCAGACCTCCCGGGTTCAATTCCCGGTCAGGACACACATGAAAAGCAACCATCTCCTTCTCTTTCCTTCCCTCTCCCCCTTCTCACTCTCTTCTCCTCTCACAACCAGTGGCTCAACTGGTTTGAGCGTCAGCCCCTGGAGAGAGGGTTGCAGGAGTCTGTCTCTATCTCCTTTTCTCTCACTTTAAAAGAAAAAAGATATGGAAGCAACACGAGTGTCCATCAGTAGACGACTGAATAAAGATGTGGTACATACATACAATGGAGTATCATTCAGCCATAAAGAAGAATAAAATATTACCATTTGCAACATGGAAGGACCTATTGGATATTATATTGAGTGAAATAAGTCGGAGCAAGACAAATAATGATTTTACTTATATGTGGGATCTTAAACAAATTAACAAAACAAACTAATGAACAAGGCAAAACACAGAATAAACTAATGGTTGCCAGAGGAAATGTGGGGGGTTTGAAAGAAGGGAAGGGGAATACAAACTTTCAGTTAGAAGATAAGTAAGTCATGAGGATATACAGCACAGGGAATATAGGCAATAATATTGAAATAACTTTGCATGGTGACAGATTGTTGCTAGACTTATGGTGATCACATCAAAAGATATATAAAGTCAAACCACTGTGTTGAACACCTAAAACTAATAGAATGTTTATGCCAACTATACTGTAATAAAAATAAATAATAAAAGTTAAAAAACATAATTAAAATTATTTAAATAAAAAAGAACTGCCAACTTCTCTTGGCCTAGCTAACTCTCTGCTCAGAAGCTTAAACTTAGCTCTGGAGTCATCTCCTACAGGAAGTTCCTCATACACCCTAAATGCAGGCAAGGGTGTAAGATCTTTAAGCCTAGGATAGTGCCTAGTTTATAATAAGCATTCAATAAATATTTACTGTTGCATTGTTTATTAATTATCCAAAAATTGATACCTGAGGTAGCAATAGCATTTATTTATTCTCTAGGTAACCAGTAATGTACTAAACAATTATTAGAATGAATTTTCTTGTATATAGACCTCAGTTCCAGACCAAAAGGTCAACCTTGTCTGGGAATTTGATAGAAAAGTAAATTCCTGGGTCCTACCTCAGACCTAATGAATTAGGAACTCTGGGGTTTGGTCCCTGCAGACTGTGCTTAAATGAGCCTTCCAGATGATTCTAATGCATGCTAAAGTTTTATAAATACTACTCTAAGTAGAAATATGTATTTTGCACTCTAAAATATTTTTTTTATTAACTTAGTGTGAAATAAAAAAGGTGACTTCTAAAAGCATAAAAAGATCCTCAAAATCTTCTAATGTTAGTCTTTAGGCTCTTTGCCATGAGAAAAGGGGAAAAAAGCTATTATTTAACTTTTACTGCTCTTAATTTCATTGTACTTTGATAATTAAAGTTATTGGATTGTATGCCCACTACCCAAAGTCAAATCTTCTTCCATCACCATGTATTTGACACTCTTTACCCTTTATTATTTAGTTAAAAAATAAAAATAAGATAATTGGAACAAACTTGTAACATTATTATACAATAAGAATTTATTTAAATTAGCGTTTCTAAAATCATTCTAACCTTCCTGTTCATGTAAGTGGTGAAAGGGCACACAAATGGTGTCATGGCACAATGATAGAGTTGGTGCATTGTACAAATTTTTAATTTGCTGACACTGTTCACTAGCAATTTAGAAGTCAACACTGGAATCTCAAAATGGTGCTGTAGAATACAAAAATTAAAATGCCCAAATTGTTTTCTGTTTTCTATTTTCCCTAATGGTGACTACAAGCCTACATTGCTACATTATCCTCCTAACAGTATCAAAAGCTTTAGAAGGCCAAATTGTCAACTTTATATAATTTATTATGAAGAAACTTCTTTGGAAAAAGATTCTATGTAAAGAATAATGAATTACTGTATAACAAATCACCCTACAACTTTTGGGCTTAAAACAAAAGATTAATATAATAAGTAAAAGCATTTATTTTTGCTCACAAACCAGCTATTTGAGTAGAGTTTAGAATGGTTCAGAATGGTTGACTCATCTTTCTTCACATAGTAAAAGCTGGGGCAGCTGCTCTAGGGCTAAAGTATATATTTCCAAGGTTGCTCCTGGCATGATTGGTAAAGTGTTGCTAATTCTTCTTAACTAGCTCCATCAGGGACCTCTATTTCTTTTCATATGGATCCCTCCACAGGGATGTTTGGGCTTCCACACAGCATGGCAGCTGGAATTCAAGTCAGAAGGCAAAAGCTACCAGTCTCCTAAAGTCTTGGTCAGAAAATCACTGCCATTTCACTTTCACTTTGTACTACTACTGCTCAAGTCATCACAGAATCTATCAACCGGTCAAAAGTGCACCATGACTTTACGGACACACTGTATATTATTTTCTTTTACATTTTTTATAAAAGTGTTCTCACTTTGAAATTAAATCATAGTGAAAAGGAGAAAAAAACAGAAAAACTAATTATACTCAAGAATAAAAAATATAGAGAAGAAATTGAATACAAGCATCATTTACTAAAACTAGTAATTGAACAAACAGAAAACAACTAATTCACACTGGGTCACTTGGTAACATTCCTCTTAAGCCTAACCAAATACAATGTATAATGAGGCAAGCCAATCAAATTCTTAGCATTGTTTTCTCAGTGAAAGTGTATGAATTCATAAACACAGCTAATCTCAACTCAATATTAAAAAAGATAAGATATGTAATTATAAATACAGAAATACCTAAACTTTCTCTGTTTATTCAATTGATAATAGATGTTTAATATTTCATTGAGTTATCCAAAAAAATTTTCTTAATTCTCTTCTTCACATAATCTTTGGAATACAAAATAATTTAAGACAACAGATGAATTTGAAGTGTTACCAAATATATCAGATATAAAGCAAAAACAGGGCAGTAAAAGAGAACAATTTAAGGGACTGATTCCTTCCTAATTAAAAAAAATTAAAACTTATATGAATATAAGAAATATTTAAGGTAAAAACATATCATCCTATATTGCCACTGGCTTGCATTTAACTGAGTAGAGCATCTAAGAAATAGAGAGCAGGAAAGCAAATCCTGGAGGAAGAGGGGGAGGTAGTGGGGGAGAAGTTGAGGGGAACACAGGAGTGGGGGGATGTACTCAGTGGGACACTTGAATCTATGTAAACACAATAAATTAAAATAAATAAATGAAATATTTTTACATCAGTGGCAAAAGTTTACACCCTAAACCAGTGACGGGCAATCTTCTGAGCTTGGTGTGTCAAAATTTGCCAAAAAAACAAGCATAACTCGGGTGGTGTATCACTTCGAGAAAAACGGCCTAACCAGAAGTCCCAGAAATAGATGCTCTGTGCCGGAATTCTGTTGTTTTGGCCTACAGACCTTCGGCACAGAGTGTCTACACTACAGCAAATGTTTTATCCTTGGCTTGTGGCCCCATACTTCTCTGGTATGCGGCCGCATTCGGCACGTATCATCGAAAATGGCTACACATGTCAGTGCTGACATGCGTGTCATAGATTTGCCATCATGGCCCTAAACCATAACCTGAGTCTTCCAGTTGTTGTATTATGATTTGTAAATTCACTACTAATTCTTAGACTTAACACAGAGATTGATTTGAGTTGGCAAATCATTCATTAAATTTCATAAATACACAAAGCCTATGAAAACCCAGCAATTCCAAGGAGAAAAAAAAAAAAAAAATGAAAATGCATCATTGATTTTACAAGATAGCATTTAAGATATATGCACTATTTTAACTATTACATTATTTGAGTGGTAATTAATTTAAAGTTAAAAAGTTTCTTGGAATCATTGCTCATATGCTTCAGATGTAGTCAGCTGCTTCCCTCTTCTGGTCAAAGTGGAGCAAAGTTTGATTTTTACTGTTGAATCTGAAATAGTACTGTCTTCACAATCAGCTCTAAAATGAAGTTTCACACAATAAAAATTTATTATACTTTCAATCACTAAGATAAAAGCAATATATTCATAAATGATAGGTTAAAATATCTAGGAATTATTTTGTAAGAAAGTCTACTGAGCTTTTCATTTTCTAAGATTTTCTATAATGTCTATGTGATTTAAATGTGCTTGCCAACCAGTCTTCAGAATAAGACACAAGAGGTTTCATTTCTCTAAGGTCACTAGGGGTTAATATATTCTATTGTCAACTAAAATTATTCATAGCTAGGGGAATGAGCATTGGTGGTTCTTACAAGGAAGAATGAGAAATTACAAAGATAAACTCCAGAGATTTCTACTACATATTCTAGAATAAAATGCATTGTCTCTTCATAGTTTTGCTAAGGCTTGCAAGTATTATAAAAGATGACTACAAGATTAAATCATGAGATTTATAAAGTCAACAATATTTTTTAAGTTAGAATACTTTAAATCTTTCTGTAGGTTCATCTATTTTTGGATGATAGATATAGATATAAATATAGATGTATAGATATAGATATATAAATAGATATATTAGTGAAAATTTCAAGACAAAATAAACTTTCACAAAAAGGTTTTTATAAAGGTGCTTAATTTATATAATTATAAATCAGTGTGCATAATAACCATCTTTATCAATAAATATCACTCCATAATTTATTCAAAGAAATAAAGCCTCAGATAATTCTATTAAAATTAAGATTTGTAGACACATGTGCTGTGAAATATTAAGAAATAAAAAAGCAAGTAAAGAAACTGAACTTACTGATTTAAGAATATATGAATGCAAACAATAACTGAAATTAAAATACCTCTTTTTCATATTTGCTTTTTTAAAATTAAGTTAAAAAGCTCTCTATTGACTGACAGGTGGTGGCACAGTGAACAGATTATCAACCTGGAATGCTGAGATCCCGTATCTGAAACCCCCAGGTTGTTGGCTTGAGCACAGGTTTATTCAGCTTGAGGGCAGACTCACCAGCTTGAGCGTAGGATCAAACACATGACCCCATGGTTGCTGGCTTGAACCCAAAGGTCACAGGCTTGAAGCCCAAGGTTGTGGGCTTGAGGTTAATGTCAATGGCTTGAGCAAGGGGTCACTAGTTGGGCTTGAGCCTCCCAGTCAAGGCACTTGATTTGAAAAGCAATCACTGAACAACTAATATGGCAAAACTATGAGTTGATGCTTTTTATCTCTCTCTTCCTGTCTGTCTCTCTATGTCTCTCTGTCTCTCTCACACACACAAAGAAAAAAAATCTTTCAGAATGAGCAAATGAATTATTGAAAACTCTCAAAGATGAACCTACCTTTAGTATTCAAAGAATAATTGGTATATGATCATTTTGTCTCCTTTTTGATAATCATATTTATTTCTTTTTAAGATAAAGACTATTTGTGATTGTGGACGTCGTGTTTACTCCTGACTTTAATGGAGTAGCCATTTATAATAAGTAATTATGGTAATTTCCAGTTTGAGACATTTTTTATAATGTTAAGGAAAAATTTATACAAGTTACTAGGAATTTTTGTGACTAAATAGCTTTTTTACATTTTAGCTATTGATGGTGTAAATTATATAAACAAATGTCCATTAAACCACTTCTGAATCCCAGGAATAAACTCTTAGTTACATGTCATTGCTGATTTTAGTGCAAAAATTTATTTACTTTTATTTTATTTAACATTTTTATCTCTATACATAAAGAGTTTACCTTTTTTCTTTGTGCAATTTTTGTCAGGTGGCAAGATTTTGTTAACTTTACAATAGAAATACAGATGTTTCCTATATTTGTTTATCCTCTGCAAACATTTTTTAAACTAATGGAAATAATGTGTCCTTAAAGAATTTTAAGTTGCCTATGTAATCACCTTGGCTTGGTGGTGTTCTTTTTAATGTAATTCTTCATATTAAAAAAAAAATCTTATTAATCATTCAAAATTTCCTTTTTTAGACTCAGTCAATATATATATTTCCTTGATAATCATCAGATTCATTAAAATATTTTAATCTATTAATGCACATTAAAACATTTTACACTTCTCCATGAGAGATAATTCTGGTTATCTTCCCAATATCTATTGTATCTTCTCCATTACTAATTTTCTATTAGGCGTAACATTATGATCAGTTAAAAATGCTGTATCCCTAGCCTCCACTGCAATTAGGATTAGTTGTTAAAATATTTTTGGTCAATGAAAAGTCAGTAGGGAGAACTCTCTTCTTAAATCAAAAGGTACCACCTCATAAAGATAAAGCTTTTCACTTTCTCCTTTCTTCATTCTTGGGCTACAGATGCATGCCTGGAAATGTACCAGCAATCTTGTGACTATAATGATGATAGTAGCTACAGAGGAAGAAGAGCAAAATAAGAAGTTCTACAAGAAGTCCTGGTGCTACTTTTATTAAGATATAATTGACATAGAGTACTATATACATTTAGGTGTACAAAATAGTGACTTTATATTGAAAAATGATTACCACAATAAGTTAGTTACCATTATTCATCTCATATAGACTTTAAAAGAATTTAATTTGTGACAATAACTTTTCTCATTTCAACTTTCAATGTATGATACAGCAGTATTATAGTCATCGTGTTGTTACCTATTTATCTTAATCAGATTTTTGTAATGTTTTACTGTTCTCACCCAATTCTCATCTCCCCACCTCTGGTAACCACAAATCTGATCTCATTTTCAATAAATGATATCATACAATATTTGTCTTTCTTATCTGACTTACTTCACTTAGCATAATGTCTTCAAGGTTCATTCATGTTATATCAAACGATGTTATAGATGTCTCTTTATGACTGAATAGTATTCCACTGTATAAAGTCAATGTACCAAGAAGCCCTGGTACTTGATGTCAGTGTTGAGCTGTCATTCTATCTCTGTACTGCCTACTTCTGGAGTTCTAGTTGCATAAAGAAAAGATAACTGTTACTTATTTAAGCCACTAGAGTAAACCTAATTATTTGCATCAAATACTTCTCTGAATGGTACACTCTCTACCTGGAGCTCAGAACTTTTGTAAACTATGTACAATATGCAATATATTGCTGTAAGCATCTTAATGTTTGTCACATAATCTTTACACTGCCCTATGTAGTAAACGCTGGCTACTATGATCCTAGTTTTATGAAAGAAGCACTAGAGATAGCTAATAGTTCACAGTAATAAAGTTGAAATGTAGGAAATGTGACTGCAAATACCACAGTCTTAAAAACTTTTTAAATAAAGCCATCAGCATAGTGTGTGGTCCATTGAGAGTAAATGCTCAAAAAGTGATATTGTTAGTAATCATTACATTAGATCAATACTAACATAAATTTTTATATTCTGTTTTTCCTTTTAGTCTTGATAGAAATTTGTCTATTAATTGGAAATTTTAGAAATATTGGTTTGGGAGTATTTTCATCAATTCAACTTTTTCTGTTCTGTTATCCATTACTTCTTCCCTTCACATTTTTAATCCCTGCTATGCACTTTAAGTTATTTTTGTGTTTTTATCTGGTTTCAAATTGATGTATTCATTGATTTTAAATATATTATATAATAAAGTTAGTAAGAGCAATATATTCTAAAAGTATGGTTTGAATTCAGTGTTGATACATTAAAGACTTATTTTTTAATTAATCATAATTAAGAGAATTAAAATAAAGTAGATTTTTAAATAATCAAGTTGTAGTGTTTCATAGACTTAAGTCTTTAGTACTAATTTTATTTTAACTATTATAATATTTATTTTTAGATAATTTATTAAGATCTTTCTTTCTGGCTTCATTAATTGTAAAAATCTTTTAATGGCATAAAAAGTGGTATAGGTATTGATCGACTTACGACCTATGCAACTTACGATCATTTGACTTTACGACCACAATCTCTAGCCATGACTGCTCCACTTCTGGAGCAGTTTTTGTATGCACCTGTATTTTATAATTTTGTATGTTTTGCAAATATTAAACCAGTTATACTGGTAATGCAGTGTTTTACTTAAACCTGACGAATGTAAAATAAGAAACAAAATGGTGTAGAGATGATACAAATGGCATAAAATGAACAAAGAATATTATACTGTACATATAGCCTGCTCAACTTACGACCAAATCATGTTATGACCGGTCTGTTGGAACCAATCGTGGTCGTAAGTCGAGCACTAGCTGTACATTTATTTTTGTTGGCTACAGAGTTCCTTATGTATTTATTAAATTTAGTAATGTTCCTTCATTCTTTACTTGACCACATAGACTTAGAAAATTAGTAAAATCTCTAACTAAAAGTATTTCCATCATTTCTTGTATTTTAATAATTTTACTTTGTATATTTTTATAATGGATAATTCAGCACATAAAAGTTAATGTTATCTTTATCATCATTGTGCCTAGTTCACTTTAACAACATAGGGTTTCTCTTTATTTCATGAAATTATTTCGGCCTTTGTCTGATTTCAATGTTTCAAGCCCTGATTTTCTTTTTGTTTTGTTTCTTTCCATTTTTCTGATTTGATTTGAATCTTTGTGTGCTTTTAATGCATTAGTTTCTGTTGTGGCAAATACTATTTTGTCTTGCCTTTGTCTTCTTGTTCTGTTTTCCATTTTTTTGTGTCTTTTGCTCTTTTTTGCTATTTTATTTTCTATATAGACAGAATTTATCTTCCTTTTTGTCTGCTATTTCTTTTGAAATTTCTCTTCTATTTTTTAATTTATTTAGTTATTATTTTAAAACATTTTAGTTTATGTTTATCTAAATATCAAAATGACAAGTCATCACTTGATCAGGCAGTGGTGTAGTTGATAGAACATCGGACTAAGATGCAGAAGACCCAGTTTCGAAGCTCTGAAGTTGCTGGCTTGAGCACAAGCTCACCAGCTTGAGCACAGGGTCACTGGTTTGAGTATGGGATCATAGACATGTCTCCATGATCGCTGGCTTGAGCGCAAAGGTCACTGGCTTGAGCCCAAGGTTGCTGGCTTGAACAAGGGGTCACTCGGTCTGCTGTAGCCCCCGGATCAAGGCACATGTGAGAAAGCAATCAATGAACAATTAAGGTGCCACAACAAAGAGTTGATGCTTCTCATTTCTCTCACTTCCTATCTGTCCTTCTCTCTGTCTCTCTCTCTCTATCACACACAAAAATATTTTAAAGATATAATTTATATACAAACTCACCATTTAAATTGTTCACTTTAGTATTTTTTAGTATAGTCACAAGGCTGTGCAACCATCACAACTACCTAGTTCCAAACTTTTCATTACTCACGTAAACCCGTATTTGTTAGGGGTCACTTCCTCCTCCTCCCCATTCTTTAAAAACCCTAGTACATATCTTTTACCTCTACAGATTTTTTTTTCTGAACATTTTCCATAAATAAAATCATACCATATGTAGCCTTTGTGTCTGGCTTCTTTCATTATTTTTTCAAGGTTCATTCCTAGTGTAGGATGTATCAGTACTTCATTTCTTTCCATGGCACAATCATATTCCATTATATGTCAGTAACACTTTTTTATATGTATTCATTAGTTTATAAACATTTGTGATGCTTACACTGTTTGGCTATTATGAATAATACTACTATGAACATTCACATATAAGCTTTGTATAATCATAGCTTTTAATTTTCTTGGATATATACTTAGGTGTGAAATTTCTTGGTGATATGGTAATTCTTTGTTTAAAGTTAAGGGAGTGCCAGACTGTTTTCCAAAGTGGCTTCACCATTGTAAATTGCCTCCAGTTATGTAGGAACACTTCCATTTCCTTACCAACACTTGCTAATTTCTATTTTTGTTTATTTGTTTTTTAAAGTCATCTTACTGGGTATACCATTATATATCATTGTGGTTTTGAAATGCATTCCCCAAATAAAATTATGTATCTTTTCATATAGTTAAAGACTATCTGTATATCTCCTCTGGAGAAATATTAAATAAAGCCTTTGCCCATATGTTAATTGGATTATGTTTTTATTGTTGTTAGCAGAGTTCTTAATATATATTTTGAATACTAAACCCTTATCAGATATATGCTTTACAAATATTTTCTCTTATTCTTTAGATTATCTTTTCTTTTTCTTGATGTATTTAAAATTAGTTCATAGAAGTCCTCAGTAAAATAAAAGCAAACAAAATCTAGCAACATGTAAAAAAGATTACATAGTATGATAAAATGAAATTTATCCAAGGAATACAATGTTAGTTCAACATATGAAAACCAATCAACGTAATATATTGTATTTATAGAATAAGAGAAGGGAAGCACTTGATGATCTCAGTAAATACAGAAAAAATATTTGACAAACTATAAGGTCTTTTCATGATTAAAAAACACTCAACCAACTAGGAATAGAAGAAAATTTGTGGAGTAGTCATTGTTAATGTACACAATTACAAGTGATATTTGTATATTAAACCTGTATCCCACAACTTGCTAATCTAATTTATTATATCTAATAGGTTCTCATGGATTTATTTTTTTGGATTTTTTATGGTTATCTGTATTTTTGATATATCATCAGAAATCAGAAATAATCTTACTTCTTCCTTTTCTATATGAATATCTTGTATTTCTTTTTCTTGCCATGTTTCCTCGACTATAATTTCCAGTACAGTGTTGAATAGAAGCAGTTAGAGCATCAGACTGGGACGCAGAGGACCCAGGTTCGAAGCCCTGAGGTTGCTGGATTGAGCACAGACTCATCCAGGTTGAGCACAGCCTTGAGCACAGAAAATCCTTGTTTTGTTCCTGATCTAAGGGGGGAAGCTTCTCAGTCTTTGGCTATTAAGTATGATGTTACTGTAGTTCTGTAGATGCCTTTTACCTTGTTGTAAAAACACAGATAATCCAATATAGTGTAATATTTTAATTGCTTTCATATGTTTAGCAAACTTTGCCTAAATATAATTTGGTCATGATATATAATCCTTTTTATATGCTTGTATTTTATTGAGTACTTTTCTGAGCTTATTTTAAATACAGTGTGTCTGTAAAGTCATGGTGCACTTTTGACCGGTCACTGGTCAAAGTGCACCATGACTTTATGGACACACTGTATGCACATCAGGGCTGTATATGGTGTCTAAATCGTAGTAACCAAAAATTTGTTTACCATCCTGACCCTGTCACTTAAATACTGTAAAACCTTTCATCTTATTTTCTCTAAGCCTCACTTCATCTGTAAAGTGGGAGAAATAACAGTGCATGCAGCACACAGATGTTTCAAGAAAAAACAAGTTTCCAAAGTTCAGAATATGATTAATGATAAATACCACATTATCACTCTTTTTCTACCTAAAAGTTTATAGAATTCGTTTGTAACATAGTGGTGTACAATTTTGTTCTAGTCCTTGACACTATGGCTCCTTATACTGATTTTATGTAAAACAATGCAAATACTTTTAATTTGCATGCACATGCTTTACAGACACATGTTTTTCTTTAGCTAACAATGTCATTGTTTATTATATTTCTCCTTGTTCTCTTTATTGCATTTGTGCCACTCTCTCAAACATTCAAAGATTGAATTGTTATTTTCATGTCCTCCATAGCCATCACACATATTTTTATTTTTACCTTAGTTTTTACCTCTGCATTCTGACAAAGGTCCTGTATATATTCAATTATCTGCTTTGTTTTGTATATCTGCAATATCATTGTTGTGGCTGACTGCCTCTAATGTTATTTTTAAATTATTCTTATATATTTAGTTCTGTTTTTACTCTTTATTAGATTTTCATTAGCTTTTTATTGCATTTTATTCTCAACCTGTTCTCATCTTATTTCCTTCAACTTCTTATTTTCCCCCAGTAAAAAATCTTTATGGTAAAATAGTTCCATTTCTTAATCCCTTGTTTGTTATTCTCTCAACGAAACTGAAGTATGAGAAATAATTATTTTCATTTTACTGATGAGAAATTAAGTAATTGAAGTTGGTCACTAGTCTAATACTTCTCAACTTTTATTTTATTTATTACTTATTTTATTAACTGAGACAGCAACAGACTCTTGCATGTACCCTGACCAGAATCCACCCAGCAAGCCCCCTACCTGCGATGCTCTGCCCTTCTGGGGCAACAGCTCCGTTGCTCAGCAATTGAGCTATTTTAGCACCTGAGGGGAGGACATAAAGTCATCCTCAGTGCCTGGGGACAACTTGCTCAAATCGTTTGAGCTACAGCTATGGGAGCATAAGAGAGAGAATGAAATAGAGGGAGGCGGGGGGAAAGCGGTGGAGAAGCAGATGTGTGTTTCTACTGTGTGCCTCAACCGGGAATAGAACCTGGGACTTCCAAATGCCAGGCCAACACTCTACCACTAAGCAAACCAGCTAGGCCACAACTTTTAAATAAAAGATATTTTCAACTTGGGCTTTCTAAATTTTGCACTCTTAAAGTTTTTCTTAAAGTCCCAGCAGTAACATTTAGTGTAATTAAATAGTTTTGGAATTACTATAATGCTATTTTTCTGATAGACCTGAAAGGAGAAATAGAACAATTAACTAATAGTAGTTGGAGATTTCAACATTCTTTTTAAAATAATTGATACATAGTAATAAAGAGAACCAACAAAGATATTAAAAAGTTAATAAACACTGTCAATAAACAACATACCTGATATCTACAGGATATTTCACCCCAAAATTGTTAAATATACACTGCTCACAAAAATTAGGGGATATTTCAAAATGAGTATGAAGCTATAAAAAAAAAGCATTTAATTTTTTTATTAAACAAGAACATCAGAAAAGCAAATGACAAGTCAAAGAAAGTTGTTATATTACACAAATGAGATGCAAACTCAATTATCATGATTGAGTAGCAAATGACATATTGCTGGGGGTGAACAGAAGCATGTCAAACTGGGCAAGAGTGTCACATATTGACTGTTCAGTAGGTTGTATTGTCACCCAAGACTGTCAAAACACACTGACAGTGACGGGGTATGGATAGGATCAGATTGTCCATCAGTACTTGTGGGATCCTCTGCCATTCTTGCTCAAGGGCAACTTCCAGCTCAAGACGTGTTGTGGGGGGCATCGGACAGTTTGCCAAATGTATTCCTAGTGTGTCTCAAGCATGTTCAATGGGATTTAGGCTGGTCCCTTTTTTGCATGAAACGTGGATTCTCCCATGTTCCTCATTCACACCAGATCAGAACATGATGAATGTCAGGCTGCAGACTGAACCTTGACTTATCAGAGAAGAGGACAGTTAACCACTACTCATGGGTCTAATGACGATGTTCATCAGCCCACCTTCTATGGGTTCTATGGTGTTTAGCAGATAACAGAATGCATACCATTGGTCACCGGGCATGCAGTCCAACATGATGGAGCTGAATTCATATGGTTTGGGTGCATATTCGCTGTCTAGTGGCAGCAAAAAAACTGTCCCCGCAGCTCTGTTGCATTGCTGCACCTGTTTCTTCTTGCCAATAAGGTCAATAGCGGTCATCTCTTGCTGTGGTGGCAGATGGGTGACTCTGCCTTTGTCTTCTTGGTACTGTGCCAGTCTGTTGAAAGTGATTCCACAGTCTGCTAATCATGCTTTGGAATGTTCCAATTGCTGTTGCCATGGTCGTCTATGTTTGACCAGCTTCAACACATCCTATGGCTCTCCAGGCTTTGCATTTGGGCAAATTGTATTGCAGGGGCATTGCAAGCACTGGGAAACTGCAGGATGTGCACTTTCAAGATCAGGGAACATGCAGATACTTCAGTACTTTTAGCCTTTTGTATAGTGCCTTTTCACCAATAAAATAAAAGTTGGTTTTGCACCTCATTTGCATAATCAAACAACTTTCTTTGACTTGTCCTTTGCTTTTCTGATGTTCTTGTTTAATAAAAAAATAAATGCTTTTTGTGTGTGTGTGATCTTTTTTAATTAATTTATTTTTATTTAGACAATTAAATTTAACAGGTTGACATTGGTAAACTAGAGTACATAGATTTAGAGAAAACATTTCCACATCATTTGGACAGTCAATTATGTTATATACCCATCAACCAAAGTCAAATCATCCCCTGTCACCTTATATTTGTTTCTCTTTATGCCTCTTCTTATCACCCCACCTGCCTGCCTCTCTTCCCTTCCCCTCTTCCTGGTAACCATTGCACTCTTATCTATGCCCATGAATCTCAAAATGTTTCTTGTGTTAATCGCTTCATATCCATTTTGAAACATCCCTAATTTTTGTGAGCAGTGTACATTCTTTTCAAGATGAATCATATTTTAGGTCATAAGGCTGGTCACAAATAATGTAAAATTATTAAAATCATGCTAAAATGTTCTCTAATTATTGAAAATTTAAAAATACTAACCAACACACAAAGACATCTAGATATATTTGGAAAATAAACTACATATTTATAAATAAGTCATGAGTCAAAGAAAAAATAATATGGAAAAATTTGAAGATATTTTGAACTAAGCTAAAATAGAAAACAGAATATATCAGAATTTGTCTGAAACAAAGAAAAGAAACTACTCACAAGGGTGTTCTAAACATTAAATACTTATAAAAAGAGAAAAGTATCAAATCAATAATCTAAGATTCTATTTTCAAAAACTAGAAAAAGAAAATATTAAGCTAAATTTAAACCAAATAAATAGTATATATAAAAAAGCAGAAATCTAGAGGGGCATGACCTCAGTTCCTGCAGATATTAAAACAATTCAATATATGAATGAGTCTATGCTAAAAATTTCACAGGTCAAATGAAGTACAAAATTCCTTCAAAAATACAAACTACCAAATCTTCCTCAAGAATAGATATCATAAACCTTCCTATATCTTGATAAGGTTATTGGCTCTGTAGATGTTTCTCTCAAAGAAAATTCCAGGACCCAGTGATTTATGCTCCAGTAGTATTCACAGACAAATAGTCCTTTAGCAGTAGTAGCCTGAACCAAAGTATGACCTTGCTGTGGCCCTCCTGCTATGGCACCATGTCATGAAGACCTCATTTTCATGTCAACCCCACTGTCTCTGTGCATCTGTCCCACTTCTTCAGTTCACCTGCACCCCAGAGTACTGTGTTCTGCTTGCCTAGAAACTGTAGACCAGCTCCAGTTGCAGCAACCAAGTGAACTCCAATCATCCAGTATGCTATACCACCACTTTCTCCAAAACTCCAGTTTTAGGGAAGGTCTCCCTTTTCCAGCTTTATTATTCTGTCGGTTTCCTCCCTCAATACAAGTACTGTTATAGTTTCCTTTATACATATGTAATTACTCCCTTATGTAATCTCCCATGTAGTTTAATAATTCTTTATATTATACTTTCAGCTTAAAATACTCTGTGGTTAACATTTTCTGATTGGTTACTCACTAATATAATACACAAGTTAACTTAATTCTAGTTATTTGCCCCATGAAAGACGTGTAATTTTTATTTGGCAGCTTTTAAGATTTTTTTCTCTAATTTTGGGTTTTCAGCAATTTGACTAAATGTGGTTTCTTGGTTCTTATCTTGCTACAGTTTAAAGTTTCTTGAGTCTGTATATTTAAGTCTTTCAGCGAATTTGGACAATTTTAGTCATACTATCTTCCAACATTTTTTCTGCCACACCTTCTTTATTGTTTTCTAAACTCCAACTACATACATGTGTTTGACAGAGACAGAGAGAGGGACAGACAGAGAGAAAAGGAGAGAAATGAGAAGCATCAATTCTTTGTTGTTCATTGATTGCTTTCTCATATGTGCCTTGACCGGAGGAATTCAGATGAGAGTGACTCCTTGCTCAAGTCAGCAACCTTTGAGCTCAAGCCAGTGACCACGGAGTCATGTCTATGATCCCACACTCAAGCCAGCAACCCCATGCTCAAGTTGGTGAGCCCACACTCAAGCCAGTGTCCTCGGGTTTTAAACCTGGGTCCTCAGCATCCCAGTCTGAAACTCTACTCACTGCTCTACCACCTGGTGAGGCAATATAAATTTTTAACTGAGGAATTCTTTTTATTATTTTTTATTTATTAATTTTAGAGGGAGAGAGATATAAACTTATTGTTCCACTTATTTATGCATTTATTGGTTGATTTGTATATGTACCCTGACTGGGGATCAAACCTGCAATTGTGATGTACAGGGGATGATGATCTAACCAACTGAGTTACCCATCCAGGGCTCAATTATATATATTTTAGACATTTTTGATATTGTCTCTGTAATAATTTCTGACTTCATTATTTAATGTTTAACTTCTAATGGCTTTTAAACCAAGTTTGTTTATCTTTCCCTTCTGCACTAATGAAAGAGAAGCTGATAAGAAAACTTCCTTAGGCACCAGCAGGAGATTAAAACCACTACTCTTTCCTTACTCCTTTTAGACTTTTTTAGGCCAGCTTGAGACTCTTGCCCAGATCTCCCAAACAACCTTGTTATGCAAGCAAAAAGCCATGTTCATACCCTCTTGGTATGAATGCTTAGTGAATAGAAGGGAAATAATCCCAGAAAATAATCTACTTTGTCAGAATTATTGGGAATTAAAAAATAGAAAATATGTGAGAAAAAACTTTTAAATATTGACAAAATGTAAAAACAATAACATAAATTAGCTAGACCTAAAATATTTGTAAACACTTGAATGTAATTTCAGATGGGGGATGATCAAAAGTAATGTATTTCTATGACTCAGGAGTAGAAAATAATTACTAATTTACTTTAGCTTTTGTCAATAATTCACATTAAATTGGTTGGGTTATGGACTGAAAAATAAATATTGAACAAGTAATCTGCAAAAAAGTTGAAAAGGAAAAAAATAAATAAAAGTCAACAAAAGAAATTAATCCAAAAGAAGGCAAAGAAGTGAAAATACAATAGAAATAGCAAAGATACAATTTAAAGCAAAAGATTGCTTGACCAAATCCAAATATATTAATAATATAAAAATATAAATGAATGACACTTCCAGATCAAAGATAAAGGTGGCCAGGTAGAATTAATATTCAAAATTTTGTATGCTTCTTTTAAAAAATGTTATCTAAAACACAAGAACACAGAAAATCAGAAAATCTAATAATGGAAAAAAAGATACAGAAAACAAATAATACTTAAAAGAAAACTGGCATAACTATATATTCACCAAGCAAAATAGACTATAAAGTCAAACACAAAATAAAGAGGTTGCTAAATATTTGTAAGAGTTTCAATTTACCACCAAGAAGATATAAAAAGTATGAGTACTAATACTATAGCCTCCATATATATAAAGGTAAAATGGTCAACTTCTCAGTCATAGTGAGAGATTTTGAGAAAACTGTCTACAAAATCAATAAAGGTCTAGATGATACAATTGCACAATTGCAACCTTAAGCTAACAGCTATATAGAACAGCAGCCAAATCTGGGGAAGACATTCTCTACAGGCCACACATAAAACACCTGTAATGGAACACTGTGAGCCAGGTGTTGGCCACAAGCTAACTTCCACAAAGTTTAAATAATTGTATCATGCCAACAAAGTCCTGAAGACAATAAAATTATTTTAATATTTGATACCAAAGGTAACTAAGGAAATAATACTTGTTTGGAAATTAAAATACTCTTTTAAACAACTTATATGTCAAAGAAGAATTAATAATGAAATCATAAAATACTTCAGATTTAAAAATAAAGAATTCTACAAATGAAAACTTAAGGGATATGACTACTAAAGCACTAGTTAGTGAGAACCATATGGCATTAAATACTACAGCGTGAGAAAAACCACAGAATAAACCTGAGAAATGTAGAAAGCACATGATTGATAATACTGAGTACAAATATACTATAGAAAAGACAAAAGTTGGTTCTTTGTCAAAACTCATAAACAAACCATTAGCTAATGTAGTAATGATAAAAGATAGATTTTTAAAACTCTACTAAGAATTTTAAAAGGAAAGATTTCATGATGGCTGCAGAGTAGGTGAATGCTTCACTCATCTACTTATGGCCCCAAACCAGATTTAAAGCTAAACTATAGTGCAATCAACTTGAATGACCAACTGAAAGATAGCTGAACTGAGATATTATAACCATGGACTGGCAGAAGAAGCCATACAGAGACTGATAAGAAGGTCAGAGACAAGGAAAGGGCTGGTCCCGTGTCTAGGCACAGTGGTTTCAGCAGCAGGATTCACTCCCTTGAAGGAGTAAAGGTTCTCATCCCCAAACAGAAATCCCTGGCCTAGAGCAGCAGAGGTGGGAAGAGATGCCCACAAAGCAATTGTTGGTCAGAATCAGAGGAGATTAAATCGACTCAGCTCACCCAGACACCTTATACACAGGGGCGAAGTCTCCCATTGTGACAGTACCAGCACAGGCAGTTCACTCTCCCGACCACAATCCCCAATGGCAGTCATGTCCTCTCTGCCCTGCATGGTCTTGCATAGGGGTTTGAAGGATGCAAAGAGCAGTGACTTTTGAGATGCTCTCTCTCAGGAGAAGCTGGTAGAGAAGATTTAGATAGTAACTGGGCAGGAAGGCTTTGGAAAAAAGACCCATCTACCCCATTTTGAGCTCACAATTTGCACATTTTTCCTACTCATACATGAACACTGAGCTGAGTTTGGCACACATGCAGGAAGAAAGAACAATGAGTCTGAACTGGGACTTTTTGAAATTTTGCACACAGCTGGCACCCACTCAGGCCACAAACTTTGGGAGGCAGTGCCCACAGGTGTGGCTTAATTCACAGCATGCAAGGAGGCAGGAGAACAGTGCAGACCCAGGATTTTCTCTGGTTTTGAAAAGAGATATGATCATCACTTCAAGTGTACAACTAGTGCCCTCCTCTGCTCCAAACTGTTGGGATACTGTGTCCATAGGTGCAGCTAAGCTCACTGCATACAGTGAGACAGGAAAACAGCAGAGTCAAATTATTGGGATACTGTGTCCATAGGTGCAACTAAGCTCACTGCATGCAATGAGACAGGAAAACAGAAGAGTCAAGACATTTGTTGAAGAGCTACTTGACTAGAGGAATTTGGGGAGACTGGAGTTTACTGCTCTGGGAAAAGACGGGGTGGGAAATAGCCACTAGAATTCCTTTGTAGAGTCATTCTCCAGTGCTATGGTCTCCATCTGTCTTGGGTGAAGCAATCCCTTCCGAACAGCATCAGTCTAGGGGAAAACAATTGTACCACTCTCTGGATTCCCTTTCATTCCACCTTGCAGAGATTAGGCCCTGCTGAGGAGTCAACTTCCTGGGTCAGAGAGTAGAGGTCTAGATAGACTCGGGGTGACAGTGACTCAATTATCAGGCATTAAGGTGAAGGATATTCCCCCCATTTTTTGTGAATCTGACTTGTGTGCCCACTTATAAGAGATTTAGTAGAACCACCCTCCTGGTTACAAAGAGTCAGAATGAGATCAAGACCAGAGGCTCTGGAGTGAGGAATGCACATAACTACCTTTTCTGAAGCCTGACAGGCATCTCCCCTACAGGGGAGATTTACTAAGCCATCTTCTTGACTCTACCAGAGTCTCATTTAGTGGCCAAGCCTAACAGGCACCCAGTAGGCAGAAGCAGCTGGAGGTGAATCTCTGGGTGCATGGAATCATTTGTTGAGCTGCACTGGTCTTGGTGCTGGCAAAACTTAGTATGCAGATTAGACTTCACACACACACCAAAACTCAGCAGAGGCAGCCACAAACAGTGAATCACTTATCCATACCTCTGAACAGGTTACAGAGAGCAAGTAACAGAAAACATCTCACATTGGCTTGCACCAGGCTTCTGCCAAAGAGGCCTAGAACCATCACACCAAGAGAACAGCTCCAGACAACATCAGAGCAGCATCCAGTTGGCTTCACAAACAGCAGCATATCCAAAGAGAAACCACATCAGGTACCAAACCCAGCTAAGGTAAATTCCACTTCCTAAGGCCAACACTTACATGACAGCCCTCTATTCTTTGGTCAAGATAGAGCCTCACAGTCAGCCAACATGAGGCTCAAATGAACACAGGAAGCCAATAGCAATTAAGTCTCAATTTACAACAGGAGGATCCATATAACCCACTCAAGGGTCATTCCTGGAACACCCGGCTCAGGTGATAAAGAATACTGCACCATTGGACTCAAGAGAATACCTTCTACATCATAGCAAATCTATCTAATATATAGATACAAACACAAACAGGCAGCCATAAGACAAGAAACAGAAACAGGTCCCAAAGGACAGAAAAGGAGAAACCTCCAGGAAAAGAGCTAACTGAAATGAAGATAAGCAATTTATCAAATATACAGTTCAAAAGAATGGTTATAAAGATGCTCAATGAACAAAGTAAGAACTTGAACAAAGTGATAGCAAGCATAAAAACAGACATAAAAATATACAAAGGAATCAATCAGAAATGAAGAATATAATATATGATATCAAGAATATACTGAAAGAAATAAAAGTACCTTGGATGAAGCCAAGGATCTAAGTAGTAATTTGGAAGACAAAGTAGGAAAAAACACCCAATCAGAACAGGAAAAAAAAAAAACTACAAACAATGAGAATAGTTAAAGGCAGGGGTCAGGAACCTATGACTCACGAGCCAGATGTGGTTCTTTTGATGGCTGCATCTGGCTCACAGACAAATCTTTAATAAAAAAAAAATAGCCTGACCAGGCAGTGGCACAGTGGATAGAGTGTCGGACTGGGATGCGGAAGACTCCGGTTCGAGACCCCAAGCTCGCCAGCTTGAGCACAGGCCGATCTGGCTTGAGCAAAAGCTTACCAGCTTGGACCCAAGGTCGCTGGCTCCAGCAAGGGGTTGCTTGGTCTGCTGAATGCCCGCGGTCAAGGCACATGTGAGAAAGCAATCAATGAACAACTAAGTTGTCCTAACGGCAATGAAAAACTAATGATTGATGCTTCTTATCTCTCTCCGTTCCTGTCTGTCCCTATCTATCCCTCTCTCTGACTCTCTGTCTGTCCCTATAGATAGATGATAGATAGATAGATAGATAGATAGATAGATAGATAGATAGATAGATAGAGATAGATAGATATAGATATATAAAACATTCTCATGTATTAAAATCCATTCATTTCCTATGGCTCATGTTCATGGTCGTGGGTGGCTGGAGCCAATCACAGCTGTGCTCTGAGACAACATCAAATTTTTATTGGATAATGTGTAACATACACAGGTCGTTGTGAAGTCAGGAAGTAAACTTCCCTCCTTTTAATTAAGTAGTCATCTAGCTAATTGCAGAAACCCTTTTGATGAAGAAGATGGCTAAAAGAAAAAAAGATAAGGACTACCATACTATTCAACGGGAATGGACAGAGGAATTCGCCTTTGTGGTGAGAGCAGGTTCTGAAATGTGTCTAATATGCAATGATAAAATTGCATCAATGAAATGGTCAAATATAAAGCAGCACTTTGATACATGTCATACTACATTTGCATCGAAATATCCAGCAGGGGACAGCAGAAAGAAAGCATGTCAAGAGCTACTGTGCAGTGTGCAAGCTAGTCAGCAGCAACTCCGTGTTTGGACCCATCAAGGTGACTGGAATTCGGCTAGCTTTGCTGGTGTTTTAGCAATTGTGAGAAGTGAAAAGCCATTCGCATATGGGGAGTATGCCAAAACATTCATGCTTGATGTTGCCAATGAACTTTTTGATGACTTTTCGGATAAAGACAAGATAATCAAATGAATAAAAGACATGCCTCAGTCGGCAAGAACTGTTCACGATCGTACCGTCATGATGGCAAATCAAATTGAGGCAACACAAGTGAAGGACATAAATGCAGCACCATTCTTTTCTCTCGCTTTGGATGAGTCAATAGACGTAAGCCATTTATCCCGGTTCAGCATGATTGCAAGTTATGCTGTTGGTGACACACTACATGACAAAATTCTTACTGTTTTGCCTATGAAAGAGACAACAAGAGGGGAGGATTTATTCAAGTCTTTCACTGAGTTCACTAAAGAAAATAATTTACTGATGGATAAACTTATTTCGGTGTGTATTGATGGTACTCCGTGCATGGTGGGAAAAAAAAGAGGATTTGCAGCGCTTCTTTGTGAATATGAAGAGACCCATCCTAAGATTTTACTGCAGCCTACATCTGAGGTGCTTTGTGCTCAGATGTGTGGTGAACAGCTTGGTGAGTTGATGTCACTGGCCATTCAGATGGTCAACTTTATTGTTGCCTGAGCTTAAATTATCACCAGTTTAAAACACTGCTGGACAAATTTGGGAATAATTATCCTAGTCTGCTTGTGCACAGCAACGTGTGTTGGTTATCAAGAGGAAAGGTGCTCAGCCATTTCGCAGCTTGTCTAAGCAAAATCCGGACATTTCTTGAAATGAAAAATGTCAAGCATCCTGAGTTAGCTAACACTGAGTGGCTCCTGAAGTTCTACTATCTCATGGACATGACTGAACATCTGAACTAGTTCAATGTGAAAATGCAAGGCATTGGCAATACAGTCTCATCCCTTCAACAAGCAGTGTTTGCATTTGAAAACAAGCAGGAACTCTTCGTCGTCAACATTGAAACAGGTGGTTTAATACACTTTGAAATACTGGGAGAGTTTAAAGATGCATGCATGCACAGCAAACAACCCTGCTCACCATCTTGATCTCCAGCAGCTAGTGGGATTCACATCCAATCTCCTACAGTCATTCAAAGTGCGCTTTGGAGAATTTTGTGAGCACACTCATCTTTTTAAGTTTTTCGCCCATCCACACGAGTGTGCAGTGGACAGTGCTAACTGAGTTACATCTTCGGTGTCTCTATCAGAGATTTTGACCTACAGGCTGCTGACCCGAAGGCCTCAGGCATGTGGGTGAATAAGCTCTAGTCACTGAATGAAGATTTGGAAAGACTTGCATGACAGCAAGCAGAGTTGGCAAGCAAACACAAGTGGGAAGAAATGATAAAACTTCAACCTGCGGATCAGCTGATTGTCAAAACTTGGAAGCACCTCCCATCACATACCACACACTGCAGTGTGTGAATATTGCTGTACTGATAATGTTTGGCTCTACGTATGCATGTGATCAGTCTTTCTCACATCTAAAGAACGTTAAGACCAACCTATATCACGTTTAACGGATGGAAGTCTCAATGCTGCATGAAGCTTAACCTCACCACGTATATCAACCAGAGTACAAAGCCATCAGCAAAATCACGCAGCACCAGAAGTCACATAAATGGTAAGAAGTACTTTATTCATCATTGGTTAGCAACAGCATAACAATGTTATTAAGAAAGAACTCAGAGACTTATTATTGTACTTTAAAAGTGTTGGTCTTACATAAAATGCACACATTTACTTGTATTTAGTGTTAAACATATTGTATGGCTCTCATGGAATTACATTTTAAAATATGTGGCGTTCATGGCTCTCTCAGCCAAAAAGGTTCCCGACCCCTGGTTTAAGGCACATTTGGGACAACATATTCATCAGAGACATACAAGGAGAACAGAGAAAGCAAGGTATTAAGGACTTATTTGGAGAAATAATGACCAAAAATTTCCCTAACTTGGTAAAAAAAAAAGATACTGAAGTTCACAAAGTACAGAGTTTCAGACATGATGGACCCAAAGAGACCCACACCAAGACACATCATAATTGAAATGGCAAAACTTTTTTTTTTTTTTTTTTACAGGGACAGAGAGAGTCAGCAAGAGGGATAGATAGGGACAGACAGACAGGAGCGGAGAGAGATGAGAAGCATCAATCATCAGTTTTTTGTTGCCGTTGTGACACCTTAGTTGTTCGTTGATTGCTTTCTCATACATGCTTTGGCAGCAGGCCTTTAGCAGACCAAGCCACCCCTTGCTGGAGCCAGCAACCTTGGGCCCAAGCTGGCGAGCTTTTGCTCAAGCCAGATGGGCCCGCGCTGAAGCTGGCAACCTCAGAGTCTTGAACTTGGGTCTTCTGCATCCCAGTCTGCCACTCTATCCACTGTGCCACCGCCTGGTCAGGCTGAAATGGCGAAACTTAATGACAAAAAAAAAATCTAAAAAGCAGAAAGAGAAAAGCAGTTAGTTAGTTATAAGGTAGCCTCCTCCCCCCATTAAACTACTAGCTGATTTCTCAGCAGAAACATTATAGGCTAAAAGGGATGGACATGAATTATTCAAAGTGATGAAAAGCAAGAACCTACAACCAAGATTACTTATATAATAAGATTATCATTTAAAATTGAAGGGGAAATAATGAGCTTCCAGATAAGAAAAAGCTAAGTGTCTGTTCCCACCAATGCAGCACTACAAGAAATGTTAAAGGGCTTTCTTTAAGAAAACGAAGAAAATACAAAAGAACAGACAAACACAGTTAAAAATGGTAATTAATATATATCTATTAATCATCACTTTAAATGTAAATCGTTTAAACACTCCAATCAAAAGATATAGTTTAGTTGAACAGATAAAAAAGCAATACTCAGATGCATATGCTGTTTACAAGAGACCCACCTCAAAAATAAAGATACACACAGACTAAAAGTCAAGGGATGGAAAAAGATATTTCATGCAAATTGTAATTTTAAAAAAAGAAGGAGTGTCAAAACTTATAACTGGCCATGGCTGACTGGCTGGGTCAGTGGTAGAGTGTCATCCCAGCATGTGGAAGTCCTGGTTCGATTCCCGGCCAGGGCACACAGGAGTAGTGCCCATCGGTTTCTCCACCCTTCCCCCTCTCCTTCCTCTCTATCTCTCTCTTCTCTTCCCACAGCCAAGACTCTGTTGGAGCAAAGTTGGTCAGGGCGCTGAGAATGGCTCCATGGCCTCCACCTCAGGTGCTAGAATGGCTCCGGTTGCAACAGGACAACAACCCAAAATGGGCAGAGCATCGCTCCCTAGTGGGCTTGCCAAGTGGATCTCAGTTGGGCACATGCGGGAGTATGTCTCTCTGTCTCCCTGCTTCTCCCTTCAGAAAAATAGAAAACACCCCACAAACTTATAACTGACAAAATGGACTTTAAAGCAAAGCCTATAGTTAGAGACAAAGAAGGACACTACATAATGACAAGGGAACCAATCCAATAACAGGAGATAATCTTTGTAAACATTTATGTACCTAATGTATGTAAACATGTAAAGAAAATATGTAAAGAAAATCTTGATGGACATAAAGGGAGAGATCAACAGCAATCCAGTCATTGCAGAGGATTTCAACACCCCATTGACATCAATGGATAGATCATCCAGACAGAAAATCTATTAGGAAATGGTGCCCTTAAATGACACAATAGAACAGCTGAAGATAATTAATATCTTCAGAGCATTTCATCCTAAAGCAGCAGAATATACATTATTTGCAAGGGCACATGGAACATTTTCTGGGAAAGGCCACATAGTAGGACACAAAACAAGTCCCAATAAATTTATGAAGATTTAAATTATATCAAGCATCTACTCTGACCTTAATGATATAAAAGTAATAATCAATTACAAAAAATAAAAAAATAAAACGTTCACAAGACATGAAGGCTAAATAACATGTTACTAAACAATGAATGGGTTAACAATAAGATCAAAGAACTAATAAAAAGATACCTTGAAACAAATGAAAATGAGAATACAACCCAAATCTCTGGGACACAGCAAATGCAGTTGTAAAAGGGAAATTATAACATTACAGGCCTACTTCAAGAAATAAGAAAAATATCAAATGAACTATCTAACCTTATACCTCAGGAAACTTAAAAAAGAAAACCAAACAAAACCCAAAGGATAGAAGGAAGTGAATAGAAGGAAGAAAATAATAAAGATCAGAGCAGAAATAAATGAAATAAAGACTAAAAAAAATACAAAAGTCAATGAAATCATTAGTTGGTTCTTTGAAAAGATAAACAAGAAAGATAAACCTTTAACCAGACTTATCACAAAAAAAAGAGAGAAAACCCAAATAAATAAAATTAGAGATGAAAGAGGAAAAGTAACAAAACACACCAAAGAAATACAAAGGATTGTAGAAAATACTGCAAACAACTATATGCAAACAAATTGGGCCTTCAGGATGAAATGGATATATTCCTAGGAACATACAATCCTTCAAAACTGAATCAGGGAATTTACATAATCTGAAAGACAGATTACAGCCAGTGAAATTAAAGCAGTAATCAAAAATCTCCCAACAAACAAAAGTTATGGACTAGATGACTTCACTGTTAAATTTTACAAAACATTTAAAGAAGAATTAATATCTTTTTTCTCAAACTATTTTAAAAAATTGAAGAGGATAGAAGACTGCCAACTTATTTTACAAAGCCAGCATTATCCTAATTCCAAAACCAGAGAAAGATACTACAAAAAATAAAAATTACAGGCTAGTCCACTTGAAGAATATAGATGCTAAAAACTTTAATAAAATGTTAGCAAACCAGACCCAGCAATACATTAAGAAGATCATACACCATGCTGAGGAGGGATTTATTCCAGGAATGCAAGGTTGGTACAACATCCATGAATCAATTAACACGATACACCACATAGGCACAATGCAAAATGCAAATCATATGATCATATCAATAGATGCAGAAAAAGCACTTGATAATCCAGCACCCATTTATGTTAAAAACTCTCAGCAAGTTGGAATAGAGGAAACATACATCAATGCAATAAGGGCTATAACTGACAAACTCACTGACAACACTGTACTTAATGGGCAAAAGCTACAGGTGTTTCCCTTAAGATTAGAAACAAAACAATGGTGCTTATTATCACCAGTTTTATTCAACATAGTACTAAATTCCTAGCCACAGCAATCAGATGAGAAGAAGAAATAAAAGGCATTCAAGTAGGAAAGAAGTAAAATGGTCAGTATTTGCAGATGACATGATACTACATAGAGAGAAGCCTTATGATTCCACAAAAAAACTACTAGAACTGATCAATAAATTCAGTAAAGTATCAGGATACAAAATAAATATCCAGAAATCAGTTGCATTTTTATGTACCAAGAATGATCTTTCAGTAAGGGAAACTAAGAAAACAATACCACTCACAATTGCTTCAAAAATACCCAAGAATAAACTTAATTATGGATGTATAAGACCTGTACTTAGAAAATTATAAGACACTGAAGAAGAAAATTGGAAAAGACACAAACAAGCGGAAGCATTTAAAAAAAAATTTTTAAGCATTATAAATTCTGGGGAAATGATATTTGAAGTTGGAGGTGGGACAATAAATATACAATAGCAATGGTAACTCTTACTCCAAATAACCTAAGTTAGGTCCTGCAGAACAGGAAGAGTGAGTGGTCAAGTGCCTCATGGCTGTAGTCAGCCACCACTTTCTAATCCCACCTCAAGTACACTAAATATAAAGGCTAGGGCAGGTTACCTAGCATCACTGTAACTCACCTTATCTGTTGGTAAAATAGGGATGATACAATGATAGTATGTATATACTTGCCTTATAGCCTTGTTAAGATTAAATATTAAAATAATCCACTTCAAGTGCTTAAAAAGTGTCTACACTTGGGAGACGGCAAGATGGCGATAGAGTAGGCAGACGTACCAACTTCCAACTCCCAGAAACAAAGTGAATTATAACTTAATTTTAAGAACCATCATCTGGATAAACCAACTTTGAACTAAACTAAGTGGCCTCTTCAACCAAGGAAAACTGAAGAAGCCACATTGGGACTGGTAGGAAAAGCGAAAATGCAAAGAGGTCTGCCCAGCTCCCCGGAGCGAACGGCAGCCCAGAGAGACTTGTATGGTAGGAGGAGAGTTTGGCGAAGAGGGAGGGAGCTGGGTTCCAGGAACAAAGCCCCAGCCTGCAGCCGCAGAGCCTAGAAGAGGCGTTTGGACAGTATTTATCTGTAAAACAAGTGAAGATACTATTTGTGAGAAAGAGAGAGTTTTCTCAGACTCAAGATTCTCCTTAAAAGAACAGCGCAGAAAACCTCTCTCACAACCACTCACCCCGGGCTCCGGGTAATGGGGATAGAGGAGAGGACCAGAGCAGCAGAAAGAGAGTCTGGACTGAAGGCACACACAGAAAGAAACACTCTGAGGGACAGCCACCCTAACTCCTGGGCTAAGTCATTTCCCTAATCAAAAACAAATATTTCCCCTGGAACTAACAATACCAGCAAAGGGAAACAGGACACCAGCCATACAAACTCTCCCGCAGCACTTAGAGCAGAGCTGCTTAGACGAAGAGAGCTTCCAGGACTACAGTATGGAGTGTTAGGGTCTGAGCTGCAGTGCACCTACCCACACTGCTGAGGGCTTGCTGGAGGGACGGTGGCGGCAGGATGCTGAAACATGATTCTGTCGGCAGGGGCAGAGGCCCAGGCGGTGTGAGCTCGGTCTAGCCCAGCAAGGGTGTAGGGGACACGCGAAAGCGGTCCAGCAACTGTGGGCCTGCATGTAGCCCCAACCTGCAGGGGAAAGTGGGAGGCCAGGAACGGGCAGAGATCTGCTCTGCAACCATGAACCCTGCGCAAGCCAGCCCTGACTGTGGGGGCGGGGCTAGGACCAGGGACAGGCGGAGGCTTGCAACTGAGTGCATGCCAGCAGCCCCGCCAGGCCGAGAAACCGCGGTTTGCCATCCTGCATGTGTGAGATAGCTCTGAAAGTGGGGCGGGGCTAGAACCCTGGAAGAGCAAAGGCTCGCAGCTGAGCACATGCCAGCAGCCCCGCCCAGCCCAATAAACCCTGGTCTGCAATCCTGTGCAGGCGGGCCCTGGACTCGGGGGCGGGGCTAAAGCTCCGGATAGGTGGAGGCTCACAGCTGAGTGCACATCAGCAGCCCTGTCCAACTCGAGAAACTGTGACGAGCAAGCTCTGACCGCAGTTGCTGGGTGGAAGCCCGGGAACAAGCTGGGTTTGCAGCTGAGCAAAGGTGCTTACCTCTAGCTTTGGTACTGAGGCTTGTGGCTTGAGTGCAGTATGCAACCCAACCAGTGGGGGTGAGGCAAAGGCCCAGGCAGGCTGAGGTTTGTAGAGCCGGGCACCAGAACACAGCCCCTCCCATGGAGGAGAGGCGGAAATCACAGCAACAGCAGCAGTGGGCCGACGCTGGCAACACCCATACCCAAACACCCTAGGCAGCGGCAGATGGGGTGGCAGGCCTGCAAACAGAACACACCTAGGAAACACAAAGGCAACACTCTCTGAACTCCAGTGGCTACAACTTTTTATACACAGACAAAATGGAAAGGCAGGGAAATACAGCCCAAATAAATCAAGAAAAAAACCCAGAAAAGGACCTGAATGAACCAAATATAACCAAATTACCAGATGCAGAATTTAAAATAATGATAGTTAGGAAGTTCAAAAAGATTGGAGCAACTGTGGATAGCCATTATGAACACCTAAATAAAGAAATAACAAGTATAAAAAAGAAAATTGAAATAATAAAATGAATCAGACAGAAATGACAAATATAGTATCAGAACTGAAGGCCACAATGGAAGGAATTAAAAGCAGGATGGATGAGGTTGAGGGTCGAATCAGAGAGTTAGAGGACACAATAAACAAAGGCACAGAGGCAGAGCAGAAAAAAAGAGACTCAAAAAAAGTGAGGAAACTCTAAGGAAGCTCTGTGACAACATGAAGAGAAATAACATCCACACATACGGGTTCCTGAAGACGAGGAGAGAGAACAAGAAATAGAAACTTTGTTCAATCAAATCATAGCTGAAAATTTCCCTAAATTAAGGCTGGGAAATATTTCACACGTTCAAGAAGCACACAGAACTCCATTAAACAGAAACCCAAAGAAATCTACACCAAGACACATCATACTTAAAATACCAAAGATAAAGAATAAAGAGAAAACTTTAAAAGCTGCTTGAGAAAAAAAAGGCTATCACCTACAAAGAAGCCCCCATAAGGAGTACATCCACTTTCTCAACAGAAACACTTAAGGCCAGAAGGGAATGGCAAGATATATTCAAAGTAATGCAGAACAAGAACCTACAACCAAGACTACTTTATCCAGCAAGGCTAACATTTAAAATTGAAGGAGAAATAAAGAGCTTCCCACACACACACAAAAAAAGCCTCAAGGAATTCATTAAAACCAAACCAGTTCTGCAAGAGATACTACGGGGCCTGTTGTGAACAGTTCAAAGGAAGAAAAGAATATAGCCAAAAAAGATTACAGCTTTAAAGAATAAAATGGTAATAAACAACTACATATCAATAATAACCTTAAATGTAAATGGATTAAATGATCCAATCAAAAGACATAGGGTAGCTGTATGGATAAAGAAACAGGACCCATACATATGCTGTCTACAAGAGACACACCTTAAAACAAAAGATGCACATAGACTGAAGGTAAAAGGATGAAAAATAATATTTCTGCAAATGGAAATGAAAGAAAAGCCGGGGTAGCAATACTTATATCTGACAAAATGGACTTTAAAACAAAGGCTGTAGTAAGATATAAAGAAGGACACTACATAATGATAAAGAAAATAATTCTACAGGAAGATATACCTATTATAAATATCTATGCACCAAATATAGGAGCCCGGACATACATAAAGCAGAATTTGATGGATATAAAGGGCGAGATTAACAGCAATATTATAATAGTAGAAGATTTCAACACCCCGCTAACATCACTGGATAGATCCTCAAGAAAGAAAATTAATAAAGAAACAGCAGACTTAAAGGATACACTAGACCAACTTGATTTAATAGATATCTTCAGAACTTTGCACCCTAAAGCTGTAGAATATACATTCTTCTCAAGCGCTCATGGTACATTTTCTAGGATAGACCACATATTAGGACAAAAATTTGGTCTCAACAAATTTAAGAAGATTGAAATCATATCAAGCATTTTCTCTGATGACAGTGGCCTGAAACTAGAAATAAACCACAAAAGAAAAACTGAAAAATACTTGAACCTTGGAAACTAAATAGCATGTTATTAAATAATGAATGGATTAACAATAAGATCAAAGAAGAAATAAAAAAGTTTCTGAAAAGAATAATAATGAACATACATCAACACAAAATTTATGGGACACAGCAAAAGCAGTACTGAGAGGGAAGTTCATTGCACTACAGGCATATCATAAGAAACTAGAAAAAGCTCAAATAAGTAACCTGACCCTGCAGCTAAAAGAACAATAAAAACAACAGCAAATAAAGCCCTGGACCAGTAGAAGGAAGAAAATAATAAAGAGCAGAGCAGAAATAAATGACATAGAGGCTAAGGACACAATACAGAGGATCAATGAACCAAGGAGCTGGTATTTTGAAAAGGTGAACAAGATTGATGAACCTTTACCTAGATTCACCAAGAAAAAAAAGAGAGAGGACTCAAATAAATAAAATTAAAAATGAGAGTGGAGAAATAATAACTGACACAACAGAAATATAAAGTATTGTAAAAAAAACTATGAAGAACTCTATGCCAAAAAATAAGACAACCTAGGTGAAATGGACAAATTTCTTGAATCATATAATCTTTCAAAACGCAATTGCAAGAATCAGAATACCTAAACAGACCAATTACAACAGATGAGATTGAAACAGTTATCAAAAAACTCCCAAAAAAGAAAGTCCTGGGCCTGATGGCTTCACAAGTGAATTCTATCAAAAATTCAAAGAAGAACTAACTCCTATCCTCCTCAAGCTATTGCAAAATATTAAGAGGAAGGAAGACTTCCAAACTCCTTTTATGAGGCGAGCATAATTCTGATCCCAACACCAGGCAAAGATAACACAAAGAAAGAAAATTATAGGCCAATATCTCTGATGAATTTAGATGCTAAAATTCTCAACAAAATATCAGCCAACTGGATCCAGCAATATATGAAATAAATCATACAACATGATCAAGTGGGATTTATTCAGGAGAGGAAAGGCTGGTTCAATATTCGCAAATCAATCAATGTGATTCATCACATAAACAAAAGGAAGGACAAAAATCACATGATAATTTCAACAGATGCAGAAAAAGCATTTGATAAAATCCAGCACCCATTCATGCTCAAAACTCTCAGTAAAGTGGGAATACACGAATCATTCCTTATCATGATAAAGGCCATCCATGACAAACCCACAACAAACATCATACTAAATGGGCAAAAATGAAAAGCAATCCCCTTAAGATCAGGAACCAGGCAGGGGTGCCCCTTTTACCACTCTTATTCAACATAGTTCTGGAAGTCCTAGCTATAGCAATCAGACAAAAAGAAGAAATAAAAGGCATCCAAATTGGAAAAGAAGAAGTAAAACTGTCATTATTTGCAGACGATATGATATTGTATATAGAAAACCCTAAAGTCTCAGTTAAAAAACTACTGGACCTGATAAATTAATTCAGCAAGTAGGCAGGATATAAAATTAATACTCAGAAATCAAAGGCATTTTCATATACCAACATTGAACTGTCAGCAAAAGAAATTAAGGAAACAATCCCCTTCACTATTGCAACCAAAATAATAAAGTACCTAGGAGTAAATTTAACTAAGGAGGTTAAGGACTTGTACTTGGAAAATTATAAACATTGATAAAAGAAATCAAGGAAGATACAAACAAGTGGAAACATATACCGTGCTCATGGTTAGAAAGAATAAACATCATTAAAATGTTTATATTACCCAAAGCAATTTATAAATTCAATGCAAAACCAATTAAAATTTCAATGACATACTTCAAAGATATAGAGCATATATTTCAAAAATTTATATGAAACCAAAAAAGAACACAAATAGCCTCAGCAATCTTAAAAAGAAAAAATAAAGCAGGAGGTATCACTCTTCCAGACATCACAGTTTACTACAAGGCCCTTATACTCAAGACAGCCTGGTACTGGCATAAGAACAGGCACATAGATCAGTGGAACAGAACAGAGAACCCAGAAATAAACCCACACCTTTATGGAAAACTGATATTTGACAAAGGAGGAAAAAACATACAATGGAGTAAAGACAGCCTATTTAACAAATGGTGTTGGGAAAATTGGACATCTACTTGCAAAAAAATGAAACTAGACCATCAACTTACACCATTCATAAAAACAAACTCAAATTGATAAAAGACTTAAATGTAAGCCGTGAAACCATAAGCATCTTAGAAGAAAACATAGGCAGCAAGCTCTCTGACATCCGTAGCAGCAATACATTTGCCGATTTATCTCCACGGGCAAATGAAATAAAAGGCAAGATAAACAAATGGGACTATATCAAACTAAAAAGTGTTTGCACAGCTAAAGACAATAAGAACACAATAAAAAGACAAACCACACAATGGGAGAACATATTTGACAACATGTCTGATAAGGGGTTAATAACCAAAATTTATAAAGAACTTATAAAACTCAACTCCAGGAAGACAAACAATCCAATCAAAAAATGGGCAAAAGAAATGAATAAAAATTTCTCCAGAGAGGATATACTGATGGCCAATAGGCATATGAAAAAATGTTCAACATCACTAATCATTAGAGAAATGCAAATTAAAACCACAATGAGATATCACCTCACACCAGTCAGAATGGCGCTCATCAGCAAAACAACACAGAACAAGTGCTGGCTAGGATGTGAAGAAAAGGGAACCCTCCTGCACTGCTGGTGGGATTGCAGACTGGTGCAGCCACTGTGGAAAACAGTATGGAGATTCCTTAGAAAAATAAAAATCGAACTACCTTTTGACCCAGCTATCTCACTTTTAGGAATATACCCTAAGAACAACATAGCACTGTTCGAAAAGAAGAAATGCACCCCCATATTCGTGGCAGCATTGTTCACAATAGCGAAGATCTAGAAACAGCCCAAGTTTCCATCAGAACACGAGTGGATTAAAAAGCTTTGGTACATATATACTATGGAATACTATTCAGCCATAAGAAATGATGACATTGGATCATTTACAACAAAATGGATGGACCTTGATAACATTGTGCAGCATGAAATAAGTAAAACAGAAAAAAACTGAGAACAGCATGATTTCATACATAGGTGGGACATAAAAGTGAGACTATGAGACATGGATAAGAGTGTGGTGATTACAGGGTGGGGGGAAGGAGGAGAGGGTGTTAGAGGAGGGAGGGGAGGGGCACAAAGAAAACCAGATAGAAGGTGACAGAGGACAATTTAACTTTGGGTGATCGGTATGCAACATAATTGAATGATAAGATAACCTGGAGATGTTTTCTTTGAACATATATACCCTGATTTATTAATGTCACCCCATTAAAATTAATAAAAGAAAAAAAAGGTGTCTACGCTTGTTAGAAGGCTCAATAAATGGCTAATTTCCAAAAGTATCTAACTAAAGTTTCTGAAGTTAAGGAATTAATGTGATGAAGGGGGAAATAGGTTATTTTTTTAAGTGGGAGGTGGGAAGATAGTGAGACAGACTCCCACATGCTCCCGCACCAGGGTCTATCTGGTTACCCTGTCTGGGGCCCATGCTCCAATCTATCGAACTAATTTTTAGCACCTGAAGCTAATATACTGAGACTAAGAGAGGCGGTGGAACCAATCAAGCCACTGGCTGTGGTAGGGGAAGAGGTAGAGAATGGGGAGAGAACAGGAGAAAGAAGCAGATGGTCACTTCTCTTGTTTCTCCAAACAAGGGAATTGAACCCAGGATGTCCATACCCCATGCTGATGCTCTATCCACTGAACAAACTGACCAGGGCAGAAAAGAGATTCTTAAAAATTATTGTTTCTTTTTATGTCTCACTCAACAGACTTTGACTCTGAACAGCTTGAGAGTAGCAATTGTGCTTATTCAAGTTCACATATTCAATATCTAACACAGAACTTGCCATGTAATGGACACTTAATAAATATATATTGTGTTGCATTGATTTAAATTAAGAAGAGAAAGGAAAGTATCATTTCTAAAAAAGGAAGCCAATGTGTGTTCCAGAAAATGCCACAGCTTTCCACTACTACTGTGTGGAGAAAAACAAAGCAGTGTTTTAAAGGCCAAATTTAATGGATTCCCAAGGTTATGCTACTGTGAAATTATGCTACTGTGAAATAGGAATTAGAATCAGTCAATCCAAAATGAAAAGTAACACAGAAGGTAAGGTAATAAAACATAGTATACTTTAAATGAATAGTCCAGTTAGCCAAACACCAGGGAGAAGTTAACTCAGAACATAACTTTATATGAGCAGAACAGGTAGCAGCTATTAATACCAACAAGTAAAAAAGTCCAAAAAAAAAAAGTAGTATTGCAATTATGTGGTAATATGCCATCTCATAGCAAACCTAATCACCAAAGAAATATCTGTAGATTAATGCATCAACATAATTCCTTTGTGAGATATTTAAAGATACATGTCCATAATTAAAATAATTCAAATCAGCATAAAGAAAAAATGATTAAAAAACTGTACTTTGTTCATCTTTAAAAAATAATATCTGTTAAATTAGAAGTGTTATATCAGAATAAAGATCATGACTGCTTAATTCTGTATGTTGATAGTCATTGATTTGAGGTTTCATCAAAATAAGATAGGCATAGAAGAAACATTATTTAATTACTGTCATCATTTCTAAAAATACTGAAAAATGTATTTTATTTTGAAATCTATATAAGAAATGCTGTTTCAGGTGACATTCAAAGTTTAATAATGTTTCATTTAAAATGTGATATAAACATACTATATACAAAAATTTATAGCAAAATTTTCAAAATACTTTGACTTCCTTCAGAAATATATAGCCAAAGGTTTGAATGTCAGAAGAATTATGATGAGATACTTCTTTATCCTTAAAAAAAGTATATTTTCAATTTCATAACCAAGAAGAGAATATAAAAAGCTGTTCCTTTTTGCTTTTTTTGTTATCATTTCAGAAGTGATTGACTGTATATCAAGACTAGATAGATCTTCCAAGCTATTCCATTTCACCATCTGTTTAAGCTTATCAGTGAGCACTAGAGAACAAGCCACAGGCATTAGAATTCCATTCACTCTAACGAGTTATCTTGATCAGAAAGACTTGTCCAAAACTGAGGTAAATTATTATGAAGGACAGAAATGGGGTTCCATTAACTGCATGTGACTGAATTCAACTAGAACTGCACCTACAAACCCTAATGTGTGATGCTGCAGCTGGTGGTACCTGTGCAGAACAAATGATGCCAGACATTCAGCTTGTATTTACCCAGCACTGCATAATCATTTAAATCTATCCAGATATAGATTTTGACATGTACAATTTTTTATGTTTACACACTACTTATGCTTGATCCACAGAGCATCCCCATATTCTATAATACTTTTTATATACTTCTACAATGTTTCTGGACCATGTCAGATTTGATGCAAAAATTATCATAGGCCTGAAATTATAAATAAACTAATGCCCCTTAAGTAACAGAAAAACTTATAAAAACTGTAGAGTTGAACTTAGATTTAGGACAAGAGCCCAAATTATTATCTAAACTACAGTTTTAGGAAATACACGTTTCAACCTGAAAATGTTATAAAATGGTCTCAGAAGATATTATTGGAATTAAATGGAAGATAGCACCCAACATTTCTATACCTCTTTCATCCTTTCCCCATAGGTGTAGGAAAGAGGGCGCTATACAAATAAAACATGGGGATAAAAAAATATTTGTGATCTAAAATATTTGGGAAATAATACACAAAGAAGCAAAAATGCAAATGTGATAAATACTCATGTATATATACTCATTTTCTTTGGAGAATGTGATTATTTGTGATTGTGGCTACACTTTTTGATAATTCAAAAACTACCTTATTATTTCTCCATACACAATAAAAAAATTATTTGGTGTTTTCCCAAAAGAGTATTCCATGCCGCTTCTATCACAGTTTTTCTTTCATTCCCACAGAATGCCAAAAACTTCCAAAATGCATTACCATGCAAATGTCTTGGGTGACTTTACTACACATTTATACTGCAAGGTAATCAATAAATTATTATTTCAATATTTATTGGAATCTCAGAATAAGAAAGAAGATAGATTACAGAAATTCATCTTCTGTGATTAATGTATGTTCCAGCAGAAGGCATACACTGATGGAGTAGGTCAGTATGCAGACTATATTACTGAATATTTCAACCGGGTTGTAAATATAGTATCTGTTTCTCTTAGGGACTGTCACACTGAGTGCAGTATAAAAGGCAATAAATTTCAACAGATTAATTAACTCTTTGGTTACTGGGGCTGTGTGTCACCAATCCTGGCACCTAATAAAAATTCCTTTAATGCCAAGACATAAAGAAGGGCCTCTTTGGAAATGAGTTATTAACAGAATTTTGTGAATAGATGGAGAAATTGTAGCCGAGCCATTTAAGTGTCATAAAGTGCAGCAAAGGCTGCTGGAGGCCTCTGGGGGACGCCAGGCAATACCATAACAATCAAATCTGAGATGGAAGAGGGATTGAGCTGTCCACTCAGAATTTTTATATTGTCAAAGAGCGGCGAGGAAATAATGTGATCAGGAAGTGAATTAACCTTGTGTGCGAAAGAGAGGGGATGATCTGATGGAAAAGGCAGTAAAGTAAAAATCACTCCATAATGCTGGCATTGCAGGCGAGCCATGAGGGGCTCCTAATGTCTGCGGGCTGTCAGAAAACGAATCCAGACCTCTAAGTACTATAAACCCATTACCTGCATTAGCCTGTAATTGGAATACATTTATTCATGCTTTCTTAGTTCTTCAGGGTTGGAATCTTGTATTATTCCCACAGAGCATTAATTCCTATAAATGTTCTATCTTTGCAGACTCCTGCAAACAACTAGACCATCTTGGGTGGGAATTAGCATTCAGAAGGGAGGAAAAAGGTGCTACGTATGTCCTGCAATATTTGTATCAATCTTCTATTTCATACTGCATTTTAATTTAGCACCTTGACCACTTCCTTTCAAATATTTTTTCATGTCTTCTGATAGATGTCTAGCTGTTGTATTTTTTTGATCCAAGACAAGAGTTCTAACAAGCAGAAAATAATAAACATCAAATAATAACTGTTTGTTACTAATGTTCAGATTACCATCTTTCAAAATGTAAAATATTTTTGTTACTTGAGGTTGCATCTCAAATATAACACTTTCTATAAAGTTCTACACATAACCGAAGAATATATAGAAATAATAATAAAATTTAAATCAATAATTTTTTTCTGAAGAAAGCATCTTTAGCCTAGCTTAGTTAGCACAACCAAAACAAACAAATACTAGAAAATAGGTGCCTGGTTACATAGATTATCTACCACATACCAGGATCTACTCTTCATACTTTACATATATTAATTTAACTTACCTTGATGACAACCCTAGAAGGTGGGTAGTTGTATTACTATTTCCATTTATAAATTAGGGAAGTGGAGCACAGAGAGGTTGAGTAAATTCCTCAAGGTGATACAGCTCATTAGAGATTTCCAACAATCCATCTTAGGAGTCTGGATATTTAGCCACTTCACAAAACTGTCTCACCAAAAACAGTTAGTAGATCCTGCATACTGCTTAAATTTCTCTCACCAAACAGTTCACATTCTATTCATTTTCTAATAAATTATTAATCCTAAAATTACATATAGATGTACACAAATGTGTGTGTGCTGTTCTCGGGAATTCTGCACCTGCAGCTGCCCCTCGTTTCTCCCGAGTTATCACTCATTCTCCTTCTGTAAGGAAGAGTGCCTATTAGCATATAGATGTGCTTCAGGCTATAGTGTTTTCTGGCTTTAGCCTCATTCTCCTTGACTCTGCTTTGCCTTTTAACTATGCCGTCTTTTTCCGGCAAAACTTCTCTAGAGTTGTACTTGTGTGCTGTCTCTACTTGCTCACATCCCACGAATTCTTCAAACTCTTGAGGACTTTGCCTCCCTCCCTCCTTCCTCATCTCTCTGCAGAAACTGCTGGGCCAATTTCAAAGGTCACTTTCATGTCTTCATTTTGTTCAACCTTTTGGCAAATGGAACGCAATTAACCACTTCCTCCTTTTTGAAAAACACTGCCTTTTGTGGCTTCCAGGACATCACTCCCTGCCTGTTCTCTTCCCTCCTACTTACTTAGGTCTCCCTTCACTGGCTTCTCTGGCACCCAGCTCTGAAAAGTCGGGGTTCTTCAGCACTCAGCTTGAGGCTTCTTCTGTCATTTGTCATCCATTCTCCTGTAACCAACACCTATTACATGCATTTAAGAACCATCTGCAATGCTAGTGGTCGAGGCCAGGAAGGTTCACATTGGACTCAGGCAGATGATAGAGGAACTGTGGAGCTGGAAAGGGTCGGGCCATACTCCTTTATTGGAGGCTCACAAAGGCAGGCAAGTAAATAAACAAAAGAAAACCTCTTTTCATAGTGAAGGGCTAAGGGATCAGGAGCACAGCCCCTCATGGTGGTGGCTGAGGGAATCAGGGAACCACACCTTGCAACAGTGGAAGAGCAATCTGGGAGAATCGCCACCAGGGAAAGCTCCCATAGCTTTTCATAAAGACACACACATGACTTTCTGCCACGTGCTCATGCACTAATCCTGCAAAGTACTTTCAGCCAGGAAACCAGTGAACAAGTCTAACCATAGGTTTTCCCCACACAGTCTTTTTACTATCCTTAAATTTTTATTTCCTCTTTTTATTCCAGATGTAAATATCCACTGCTCCCTGAAATCTCAATTTTATGTCTTATAGAGAGCTTAGATTTAATGTATACAAAATGGAAGTCTTGATTTTCCCACAACACCAAAAACCATTCAACCAAACAAACAAACAAACAAAAGCTTATTTCCAGAGGCTCAAGCCAGAAATGTAGGTGTCATATTCAAAGCCCTTCCTTTCTCTATCTCATTTGCCAGATATTGGTTTAAAGAGAATATTTCATCCAGTTCTGGCCACCAAGAGTGAGGGAAAGATTTTCCTTATCTGTAGAAAGACACACAGGAGGAAATGCTTCTCTATTCCAGGTAATGACCCAAACTTCTGCTACAAAACCCTTTCTCTGGGCTTCTTTTGTGTTACAGTAAATTCCTCAATGTTTACGGTGCTTTTAATTGGGACTTATATCATTTTAAGTCAAAAACAATCTGACATATCTTTTTTCTATCAGTTATCTGCATAACAAATTACTTCAAAACTTAGTGGTTCAAAACACCAATAAATGTGGCTTGTTTCATATCTCTTGGGTCAGTAATTCAGAAGTGGCTTAACCGAGTGGAGCTGGTCTGAGGTATCTCATAAGGTGGTAGATATGATGTTGACTAGGACTGTGGTCAGTCAACTGAAGGCTTGACAGGGGCCAGGTAGATGCACTTCCAAAATGGTTCATTCACATTGACAGCTTGGTGTTCACAGTTGACTGGGGCTGCAGTTCCTTCCAGCATGGGATTCTCCACAGGCTGCCGAGTCACAACATGGCGACCATCTTCTCACAAAATGATTCATCCCAAAGTGGGACACTCTTCTTCTCCTCCTCCCCCTCCTCTTCCTCTTTCTTTCTAAATAGCCATGCCTCAGGAACCACGCAGCATCACTTCTGCCTCATTCTGTTCATTAGATATAATATTTTTTTACATTTAAAAACTACAATTATGCAAAAGTGGTGTTTATAAAACATTAATTGCCTTGTGGTTATGTTCAATCCAAGAGTTGTTTCCCTTTAACTCCAACTTAAAAACCAATGCATGTCATTAACTGTAACAAAAATAAATTAAAGTTGCATAAAAATTAGAGCATGCACCAAAACACAGATTTCAGATTTGGATCAGTGATACAGAAATATATAGAAACAGTTCTAAAACCTCATGCAACAGAAAATGGGAAAAAAAATTTCCCCAGGGTAATAAATTATAAATTGAGCCACATCAAACTTAAGAACTTCTATGCTTCAAAAGACACTGTGAGCCTGACAAGGTGGTTGCACAGTGGATAGAGCATTGGACTGGGATGTGGAGAACCCAGGTTCGAGACCCTGAGCTCCCCGGCTTGAGCGTGGGCCCATCTGGCTTGAGCAAAGGCTCATCAGCTTGGATGCAAGGTCACTGGCTCTAGCAAGGGGTTGCTCAGTCTGCTGAAGGCCCGCAGTCAAGGCACATGTGAGAAAGCAATCAATGAACAACTAAGGTGTTGCGACGGCAACAAAAACTAATGATTGATGCTTCTTGTCTGTCCCTCTCTCTGACTCTCTCTCTGTCCTTGTTAAAAAAAAAAAAAAAAAAAAAGACACTGTGAAGAGAATGATAAAGCAAGCCTCAACAGGATGAAAAACATTTTAAAATTGCATTTCTGACCAAAGTGCTTGCATTCGTACCAGTATTTTCAGAAATTAGCCTTGCAAACAAACAACTTTAATGCAAACTCTTGTCGTAGAACTGCTTCTGGGGAAACACAATCTAACACAGTGGGTAAGACTGACATGCAGAAGTCCAGTCAATGGGGCAAGCAGAATAATCCTCCTCCATCCAGATGCCCTTGTCCTAATCCCTGTGGTCTGTGAATAAATTATGTCACTTGACAAAGGGAAATTAAGGTTGTAGACAGAATTAAGACTGCTCATTAACTGACCTTAAAATAAAAGATTATTCTGAATTAGCTAGGTGAATCTAATGCAATCACAAGGGTCTTCAAATGTGGAACAGGAGGCAGAAAAGTCAGTGTCAGAGTGATGTGATGTGAAGAAGACTCAGTGACCTTTGCTGGCTTTGAAGATGGAAGGGGACCATGAAACAAGAATGCAGGCAGCCTTTAGAAGCTGGAAAAGTCAAGAATATAAAATCATCCCTAGAACCTCCAGAAAAAATGCAGACCTGTTGACAATTTGATTTTAGCTCAATGAGACTCATTCTGAACCTCCAGAAGAAGACTTAAAAAAGTGTTTGTTAAGCCACTAAATTTGTTGTGATATGTTACAACAGCAATAGGAGCCAATACAGTCACCTATACACAAAATGGATGCAAGTGTACTAAAAGTAAATACAAAGGAAAAGGAATAGAGGTAAAAAATAATGAGTTTCATTGACAAAGATAAAGAAGTGAGGGGAAAATACTCTTCGGCACAATTGAGCTCAGATTTAGGATGATCACAAGGTTATATCACTACATTCAGTGTTAAGTGGAAATTAAAAAAAAATGACTAAAGCATAGGTGGGCAGTGACCTGTACAGGTTTAAATATAGAAAACAAGCATATAACCTTAAATTGAACGTATGTCAATGGTCAGAGAGACAAAGATTGAAATATGTACATTTAGAGACCAGAGGAGAACAAGGAGCAAGTAAGGATGGGTAACTGGAAGTACAGTGTCATAGAAGTCAAGGAAGAAAATGTTTCAAAAGGAAGTTGGTTCTCAAAGGCTCTAGTTGCAGCCATGAGATAAAGAACAAGCTTCAGAAAAGGTTATTTAGGTTGAACAGTTAGTGCCATGAACCCCTCAAGAATTACACTTGAGTAGAGACTAGGGGAAAGAAGATGCTTATCTTGAGCCAAAAAAGAAATAATCAGTGTTTCACCCAATTGCATCCACAGCCCTGGGAGCACTCTCAGTTACCACCCCACCCCAAGCTGGCCACAGAATTTAGCCTTCTTTAAGTTCACCTGAAATCATTCACCTGCACATAGGCTTTAATAAGCTATGCAAATTTCCAAAACTTTTCAGGGAGTGGGAATGATGGTATTACAAATTAGATACTTAATTTATAATAAATTAATTCTAATGAGATACTTGTGTTTGTCCCCCAGCCCGTTCTCGGCCATACTACTCTGAAGGTCCTCTTTTCTCTCTCCTTCCTCTACAAAGCTTTGGCCCCACTTCTAGATTTTCTCTAGAATTTTAAACTCCAGTTCCTTCCAAACGTATCATCAGAATTCATCAAAATGCTCTAAAACTTTCTAATATGGTAGCCACACAACGTGGTTACGTGGTATTGAGAGGTGCTAGAAGTTAAAATTCACACTGGACTGTTAAAACTTTACCTAAGAAAATGTAAAATATCTCACTAACAACTTTTATACTGATTGCATTTTGCCATAATAATCTTTTGTCTGTATTGAGTAAAATAAAATATATTATTAAAAATTATTTTACTCGTTACATTTAACTTTCAATGTAGTTAGCAGGAAATTTTAAGTTGCATGTGTAGTGAAAGAAACTTCATATTAAGAAGACCAGTACTGAATAGTATTCCATACATGATACATATTTGTTATCCAATAATCTATCAAAGTATACTTCAGTTGTTTTTATGTCTTGGCCACCACGAATAATGCTGCAGTGAACATAGGGGAGTTTAAGTCTTGTGAATAAATGTTTTCAGTTTTGGGGGTTAGACACTTAGCCACCAGAAAAGATGAAATACTGCCATTTGCAACAATGTGGATGAACCCTGAGAATATCATGTTCAGTGAAATAAGGCAGAGAGAAAAAGTTAAGAACTGTATGATTATACACCTACATGGGAGATAAAACTGAAAGCAACAAAAGAAGACCAATACTGCATAGAAAGCATAATAGAAATTGTCTATTAAGAGCATTATCAAATTAATTCTTATAAAAATATATAAATAAATAAAATGTCCCCAAAGGAATTCTCAACCCAGGTACTAAATGATTGAAATACTTCACTGTCTCATTACAAACGCTAACTCCTTATGTAGAATTTCCATGACACAAATTATTAGTGCTGAAAAAGAAATGAGGTGAGAGCTGGTGCTCACAAGTGGGGAATTAAATCTATAGCCATGGCCCCATTCACATAGTCTGTCATCCCTATCATATTCTGTAACTAATTCTCTTATCATTAACACTAATTACACTACCATTACTTATGTAAATTATTGTCTTCGTTACAAGACTGTGAGCTATGTGAGGGCAAGGATCCTTAACTGTCTTATTCATCAATATGTGCACAATGCCCAGTAGCACGTATAGTAAGTGCTAAATATTTATCAAATAAATCTTTAATGAAAATTAAATTAACTATTTTACTTGTCCCCTGCATCCTAAACCACATATCCATGAATGAACTGCCTAGCTTGAAAATGTTGTCTCCGTTATTGGTTATGGCAGAGATAGAAAAGAAGCAGCTGGTGATGTTAATGTAGGCAGGTAGCTAGATACTCATGGGGAAAGAGAGCAAAGGGAGTTGGGCATTATATTTAATAAAACTGGAAAACCTGCTTCAGTAAGAAACACCATTTCCTTTAATAGGAACCGTTAGCATTTACAGGCTCATTAGACCATTGAGCCCTGGGGACTCGATCCTGGAACCCATTAAGAAGAACTGGTTTTCCAACCTCCCCTCCCCTACTAGGGTAAAACCAATTCAACCCCAGACTATGGGGAAAGGCATTTGCATGGAAGCCAAGATGGTGGCCATAGAGGCCTGTCTGTCTAACCTAGAAGGATCTGGTTGGTTAGTAGGGGGAACCAATGCAAGCCCTCAAAATGTATAAGAAAATGATTGGTTGCTTTAAGGAAGCTAATCCTTCCCAGCCCAAAATTATAACCAGAGGCCACAGATCCAGCCCTTCTCTCTGCCTTCCTGCTTGGGCAAGCAGCTCGCCCCATTTTCTCCAATGCTGCATAAGCTGGCAACCCTCTCTGGCCCAGGAGCCGCACAATCTCCCAAATACAGGCTGTGAGCAGCACCAGGACTAGACTGAGCTTTGATATGGAATAAACCCATATCAAAAATCCTGGCACACCTATGTATGAAATCATGTTGTTCTCAGTTTTTCTTTTCATAAAAGTGAGACTATGAGACATGGACAAGAGAGTGGTGGTTACGGGGTGGGGGGAGGGAGGGAAGGGTGGGATAGGGAGAAGAGGAGGGACACAGGGAAAACCAGATAGAAGGTGACAGAGGACAATTTGACTTTGTGTGATGGGTATGCAACACAATTGAATGATAAGATAACCTGGAGATGTTTTCATTATACATATGTACCCTGATTTATTGGTGTCACCCTATTAAAATTAATAATAATAAAATATTAAAAAAAAAATCCTGGCACAAAATGTCTGAACTTTGGTTTTTATAGTGGGTTTAATGAAGACAAGACTGAACTTTTTCTTGGGAGAACAGGTTAAATGAGACACTGAAAACTTGTAGACAGCCTCATAGTTCAACTCTGAATAAATCTTGTTACAAAGGCCTAATCTTCTCCAAATGTGGGTCCCATAAAATTTTTTTTCTGTGACTCCATATAAGAACCACAATCCTGCCTGACCTGTGGTGGCACAGTGGATAAAGTGTCGACCTGGGAACACTGAGGTCGCCAGTTCAAAACCCAGCACTGGTCTGGTCAAGGCACATATGGGAGTTGATGCTTCCAGCTCCTCCCCCCTTTCTCTCTTTGTCTCTCTCTCTCTCTCTCTCTCTCTCTCTCTCTTTTTCTCTCTCACTCTGTGTCTCCTCTCTAAAATGAATAAAATAAAAATAAAATTAAAAAAAAGAAAAGAACCACAATCCTACCAGCAACAAAGATAGTAATATGTAAATAAAATTAATGAAGTGTAGAGATAGTAAGTCATAAGTAAAAGTAATAGCTAACATTTACTGAGAGTTCATCAGATAATAGGCAGTTTGCTAACCATGTGACCTTTCTTCACTTAATCATCACAACAACTAACCAGTCAAGTACTATTTTCATCCTCATTTTATACATAGGGAGACTGAGACTTGAAAGATTTAAGTGATTTTCCCAAAGACATCCAACAAGAAGCAGTGGTGCAAGGATTTAAACTCAGGCTTACTCTACAACCTGAGTCTTAACACTACGAAAGATGATTGTCCAGGACATTGAGAACCTGATAAACATGAAGATGGCCTCCCAAAATTGTCCTCCTAAGGAAGATGAAAGACAGGATTATTTATCCCTAGGTGCCCATCTTTCATTGGTGTATCATTGTTTGGAGATGTTTACTTCCCCAACCTTCTAAGAGATATCTGTATGTGTGTGTCTTTGCTCTTGTTAGACCATTGTAGCTGCAACTTCCTATTCACCAATTTCACTGAACATGGAAACACTAAGAGACATTCCAGGGAATCCATTAGCTTTGTAGACAAATATTCTCCTTGTTTCCACTAAGTGGAGAAGCATTCATAATACTGAGGGTCTGTGATGTAGCAGGTCCTAATAAGAATCCAGGTGTCTTCTCCATCCGCTTGTCCACTAGGATGAGGCACCCAAATAATTATAGCTGTAGTTATAACTGGTGGCTCCTATTATAGTCCCTAGTGGAAAAGTTTTTCAAGTTTTTCTCTAATTAATTGAGAAATAAGAAACACAAATTTTTCACTTGAGTCACTGGGAAGCATTGTGAGAGAGACCAATATTACTTAGACTTCTTGGTTCCCAGATTCATATATTCTAGCTACTGGAAGCACAAGACCATACCTGTCAGCTGTAGTGCTGTGCATATAAGTATTCAGACAATGGCCTACCATCCCTATTGGTGTATTGCTCCTGACCAGGAGACTTGGTGTTCGCTAGACCATGCCAATGTCTTATTAGGCCAACTGCCTCCAGAGATGCTATATAGAGTAGGACCAGTGGATACCATGATAGTGTGTCCATTGTAAAGCCTCCTTTACCACAAAGTGGGACCCTGACTCAGAAAAACATGTCAGAAAATCAGGCATTTGGAGGTTTATCAGATTGTAGTGCTGGCAGAGGCACTGAAACAGGACAAATTCATACTGAAAGAGGTCCATAAAAATAAATCACTGCTCTCTCCAGGAAAGAAGGTTCTTATATAATCAATCAAGTGGCTTGCTGCTCTCCTTTTGGGATTTACCATCAATCTTTGCTACTGACAGGCTGGGCAGCCCAAGAGGCAGTAGTTAATCCAGCTTTAGTAAGCAGGAGCTTTTGCTGCTTGGCCAGGCATATAGCCCCTCCTTAACATCGTGATTTTTCTGTACATGATCATATCAGGCAAACACTGAGGCAGCTGAGAACAAACTTTAACACACATTGGACAAGCCATCCTGTCTACGGGCTTACTGAGTGCCTCCCCTGTAATAAAAACTTTACAAAGGGCATAAAATGAGACACAGTCAGGATTTGGTGCCCACTCCTTACATACACCCACATGCCCCTTCCCCAGAGCTCCTTGTTTCCAATCTGCCAGTTTTACACTTTCTTAGCACCTGACCAAAGTAGACACTATTCAGGAGGGAGAAGCCATTTCTGCCTCCATAATAAGTGGACAATAAAGTGCTCACAGCTCTGTCCACTGGGAACATTTCAGTGTTCGATATTGTTGAACAACCATCAGTGTTGTTGCTGTTGCTTTTTCTCTTTAATTACTTAGTCATAAGAAAGACCCTCCTGAGGCCATAGGTGTGAGCTGAGAGAGAGGCATTGTACAATAGAGGTAGGTGATATGACAGTATGGCACACTTGCTCATCTAATTTACTTTGCCCTCTAGACTTGCTCAGGACTAATCCTTAATGTAATGTATTATTATCTTCTTACAGTGGATTGCTGATGCACCTGTCTGTCTTTTTAACTCTATGAGTCTGAATCTGAAAACAGCTAGGTTTTGATGGGTAATTGCAATTTCATAGCCACTTGATGTTTGATGGTCAGCACCCAGTCTCTCCTAGACCCCAAGAGCACCACAGGGGCTTAAAGTTGTGCAGTTCCCTGCTACAAAAGGTGTTAGATGGCCTTCTAATCTGCCAGTCTGCAATGTAATTCTTCTATTTGGGCTTCCAGAGGTTCCACTGTACAATATCTATCACTCAAGCCCATTGAATCCACTAGGTCACACAACTCAAGTGACAGAGCAGTTGACCATTTAATATAACCTAAATCTACTACAGAGCCCTCTCTTGCTGTGGGCCCCACTCAGAGCTGAAAGTTTGAGTCGCATAATAAACAGATTGAAGCAGTGTTTCCAAGTGTGGTATATGTAACCTCCAATATCAAGGGATCATCACGTGCTGCACCTTTCTCTCTCTCTCTTTTGTAATAGGAGCTACAAAGTGCAATAGCTTTACCTTCACTTTAAAGAATTTAGCCAATGCTGCTATGTCCCACATAACATCCCTTCAGCAAATATCTAATTTAAGTCATGGCTCTGGTGAACATTTTTGAGGACACTCAGAAGCACTTTGTACTGACAGTGTTTCAGCTTGAGCAGGCACTGCATGTCTCTCTGCTTCCTGCCTTAAGGTCTTTGATGCTACAGATACCCTTTAGATAGTGCCCATGTACATTCTAGAAGTTTGAGCAACAGGAGCTATGGAGAAATGTTCCAAACTCCAGTTCTTCAGGCTTTCAGTTCCTGAGGGAGTTGAACCCCACTGCCACATGAACCCTAATTCACTTTTTCTCTCTCTCCCTATCCTTCTTGCTTACCTTCTGCTTTCTGGGATGACTTTCCAAACAAACTACCTGCACACAAGTTCTTGTCTTAAATTACCGTTTCAAGTAAACCAAAAGAGGATGCCACATGCTTTCAAATCATTAGATGTCCTTAACTTTGGCAGATGCTAAATCCTTATAGGTTTTTACCTCCCACTCTGTGGCATGCATGTATCTTCTGAGAGTATCTAACACTTGCCTCCTGTTCTCTAGGTCCACTTAGCATGATGACAACAGTATACAGGACTTCATGACAAGCAAGATTCCTGCAGAACTCAATACTGACAGAGTATGTAGGTTACCCTAGCCCTAAAGAAGGACAGTGAATGTGAATGTGTACTGAAGTCATTTTCACAAAGTAGCAAAGGGCTTTTGCTCTGCTCTACCCAAGGGGTATTTGCCAAATCAATAACTGTATAACATGTATGAAAGTCTATTTTTATCTATTTCAGTAAAAATGCCACAACTAGCACAATAGCAGCTGCTATCGGAGCCACAGTTAGACATAGCCTACCAACATACACCATGAACTACCTAATATTTTCAAGGGCTAAAAAAATGAACTGAATAGTTATATGATGGAGCTCATTATCTCTTCATTTTCAAAGTCTTTGCTGGTAGTGAAATCTCTGCATTTCTTCCAAGAGTGCAATAGACTTGTGATTTACTGTCCTGGACCAGGCAGAAGACATGATTTTAGGAGCTTTTACTTGGCCTTTCCTATCATAAGAACTCTTACCATAGATGAGAAAGAGCTCTACCAGTTATAAAGCATGTCAATAGCAAGTATACCACAGGGAGTCCATAGACCCATTGGATACACTATGAGACAGACCCTTGGCCAGAACTTTTATCACTTAGCCTCCATTTTGAATGCTTGATATCAGTGTCAATTTAGTCCTTGTGTCAAACAGCCCTTGAATCTGGTAGTTCTTTTTGTACAGAGTGCTTGTCCTTGGATGAATGGCTTTTGGTCCTTTAGAGGATATGTTGGGAAACACATCATAGATAACTCATGGTGGCATTGCAAGATTCTTCTTCAAAGAAGTTTGCATTGCCCTCAACTGATGGGTCTGAGTATGAGGTTACTTTTGTTAAGGCAATTAGTGTCATCCTTTTGATCATTAATTCTTCTGTTTGCTTTCATGGTTATTCGAGGCAAAAACCATTCTTAAGATACACACCTATCTCACCATTAGGAACATTTTAATTATAAAAACCTGTGGGCCAAGGCAATATGGTTGCCACTCTAGCTTTGCTGTTAGTTTTGTAAATTACATCTGTCTTGCTTCCGTTGACTAAATGCTGTCACTGGACTTCTGTCCTTTTGGAATCCTATCACCCCTCATGTCCCTATTATTAGAGATCCTAGTTCAGCATCTGCTACTTTAGCCTTGGCTTACAGAAGACTCAAAGATACCAATGTCTTTCTCACCAGTGTATTCTGTGTTGCCTTATTGAAGGCATTAGCCACCAGGTCTTCCCAGAAAACATGGACAGGTACCAGTTTCTTTGTTCTCACATAACAAATTCATTCTAAAAGTACCATGGCCCTGAGGTTTTTGGTTTGGTTTTTTTAACTGATATTAATTTATTGTGTTTACATAGATTCAACTGTCCCACTATATACATTCCTCCAACCCCGTGTTTCCCTCAACATCCCCCTTACCCTCCTCCAAACACCCTCCCCTCTTCCCTCCAGGATTTGCTTTTCTGCTCTCTATAACGCTAAGTTATGTATATATAATTTCACCAATCACTTTCCCTTCTCTGATCCCATCATTTCATCCACTTTTCCTCTGTCAACTTTCTTTCTGGTCCCTTTGATACTGCTTCTGTCTCTATTTTGTTCCTCAGTCCACATTGATCATTGGATTCCTCAAATGAGTGAGGTCGTATGATATTTTTCTTTCTCTGCCTGGCTTATTTCACTTAACATAATAGTTTCCAGGTTCATCTATGTTACCGCAAAAGGTAAGATTACATTTTTCTTCATGGCCCCATAGTATTCCATTGTGTATATGTACCACAGCTTTTTAATCCACTCTTTCAATGATGGACACTTGGGCTGTTTCCAGATCTTGGCTATTGTAAACAATGCTGCCATGAACTTGGAGGTGCATTTTCTGATTTTGAATCAGTGATTTGGTGTTCTTAGAATATATTCCTAAAAGTGAGATGGCTGGGTAAAAGGCAGTTTCATTTTTAATTTTTTGAGGAATCTTCATACTGTGGCTGTACCAGTATGCATTCCCACCAGCAGTGCAGGAGGGTTCCCTTTTCTCCACATGCTCATCAACACTTATCTTCTGTTGCTTTGTTAATGAGCGACATTCTGACAAGTGTGAGGAGGTATCTCATTGTGGTTTTAATTTGCATTTCTCTGATGATTAGTGATGTTGAACATTTTTTCATCTGCCTATTGGCCATCTGCATGTCCTCTTTGAAGAAGATTCTATTCATTTCTATGCCCATTTTTGATTGGATTGTTTATTTTCCTGATGTTGAGTTTTACAAGTTCTTTATAAATTTTGGTTATTAACCCCTTATCAGACATATTGTCGAATATGTTCTCCCATTGTGTGGTTTGTCTTTTTATTTTGTTCATATTGTCTTTAACTGTGCAAAAGCTTTTTAGTTTGATATAGTCCCATTTGTTTATCCTGTCCTTTATTTCACTTACCCGTGGAGATAAATCAGCAAATATATTGCTGCAAGAGATATTGGTGAGCTTACTTCCTATGTTGTTGCAATAGTAAAGGGTGTTGTTTTCTTAATTTCTATTTCAGACAGTTCATTGTTGGTATATAAAAATGGCTCTAATTTTTGAATATTAGTTTTATATCCTGCCACCTGGCTCAATTCATTTATCAGGTTCAGTAGTTTTTTAACTTAGACTTTAGGGTTTTCTATGTACAGTATCATGTTATCAGCAAATAATGATACTTTTATTTCTTCCTTTCCAATTTGGATGCATTTTATTTCTTCTTGTTTTCTGATTGCTGTGACTAGGACTTCCAGAACTATGTTGAATAACAGTGGTGAAAGGGGGCACCACTGCCTTGTTCTTCATTTTAAGGGGATTGCTTTTAACTTTTGCCCATTGATTATTGTAAAGCCAGTAGTTGAGGTCAGGATCACAGCCGCCTGGCCCGTGCAGGTTCCCATTAGATTCGGACAGTCGGTAATGAAACAATGAAGCCAAGAACTGGTGAGCCATCAGCTTTAATTCTAGCTTGCACCCGGCGGGCAAGCAAAAACACACACTGGGCTCCAAAACCCACTCATTCAGTGCTCACAAAAATACTGACTTATCCGAGTTTCCTAGAATTAAAGGTTTCTAGCTCACCAGTCTTATTCACCTGTTTCCCATCTCCTTCTCTCTACACAAACTCTGCACAAACTGGTTTCTTCTTCAGCATTCCACCATCTTGGCTGCCTCCTCTCCTCCATGTGGCCTTAATCTGCTCTCCTCTCTAATACTAATCTCAGGATCCAAGAGAGAGCAAGATCCCAGTCTGCCCCACTTTATAGTGTAGATTCAAAACCCTTAATCAAATCTACAAACAAGAAAATCTCTGATACAAAGTCATCCATCTGAGGCATAATGGGATTCCTCAGGAGAGCTCACCAATATTTCCAATCAGTCAAGGGTGTGGGGAAAAGCTTACTCTTAAAACTAAGCCTTAGGCTATAATGACCCAGCCTGCTTACATTACAGCCTTTCTTCCACGCCCATTCCAAGCATAAGGGCAAATAATATCACCTGGGTGACGGGCTTCCATGTGGGCAGCGCCATCTTTAACAAAGTGAGCATATTATATTTTATCTGCCCAACAAGTATGATGTTAGCTATGGGTTTCTCATAGATGGTCTTTATCATGTTGAGGTATGCTTCCTGTATTCCCACTTTGCTGAGAGTTTTAATCATAAATGGGTGCTGCATTTTAAAAAATGCTTTTTCAGCATCTATTGAAAGTATCATGTGATTTTTGTCCTTCCTTTTATTTATGTGATGAATCACATTGATCGATTTGTGAATATTGTACCAGCCTTACCTCCCCACAATTAATCCCACTTGATCATGATGTATGATTTTTTTCATGTATTGCTGGATCCCATTTGCTAATATTTTGTTGAGAATTTAAGTATTTAAATTCATCAGGGATATTGGCTTATAGTTTTCTTTCTTCCTATTGTCTTTGCCTAGTTTTGGAATCAAAATTATGCTTGCCTCATAAAAGGAGCTTGGAAGTCTTCCCACCTCGTGAATTATTTGAAATAGCTTGAGAAGGATAGGATTTAAGTCTTCTTTGAATATTTGGTAGAATTCGCCTGTGAAATCATCATGCCCAAGGCTTTTGTTTTTTGGGAGTATTTCGATAACTGTTTCAATTCTATTTGTTGTAATCTGTATGTTTAAGTTTTCTGATTCTTTCATATTGATTTTTGAAAGATTATATGTTTCAATAAATTTGTCCATTTCACCTAGGTTGTCTAAATTTTTGGCATACAGTTTTTCATAGTGTTTTTTTACAATCCTTTGTATTTCTGTTGTGTCTTTTGTTACTTCTCCTCATTTCTAATTGTATTTATTTGAGTCCTCTCTGTTTTCTTTGGCGAGTCTGATTAAATGTTCATCTATCGTAAATACCTTTTTAAAGACCAGCTCTTGGTTCCAGTGATTTCCTGTTTTGTTTTCTTAGCCTCAGTGTCATTAATTTCCACTCTGATCTTTATTATTTCCTTCTTTTTACTTTCTCTGGGCTTTACTTGCTGTTTGTTTTCTAGTTCTTTTACATGCAGGGTTAAGTTGTTTATTTGAGCTTTTTCTTGCTTCTTAAGGTATGCCTGTAATGCTATAATCTTTCCTCTAAGGACTGATTTTGCTCTGTCCCATAGATTTTGAGTTGTTGTATGTTCATTTTCATTTGTATCAAAGGAATTCTTTTTTTTTTTTTTTTGATTTTTTAAAAAAATTTTATTTAGAAAATTAACAGGGTGACATTAATCGATAAGAGTACATAGGTTTCAGGTGAACATTTCTACAGCATTTGAACTGTTGATTATGTTGTATACCCATCACCCAAAGTCAAATCATTTTTCGTCACCTTATATTTGTTTTTGTTTTTTTGTTCTTTTTTTTTCTTTTTTATATATATTTCTTTATTAATTCTAATGGGGTGACACCAATAAATCAGGGTACATATGTACAATGAAAACATCTCCAGGTTATCTTATCATTCAATTGTGTTGCATACCCGTCACCAAAAGTCAGATTGTCCTCTGTCACCTTCTATCTGGTTTTCCCTGTGTCCCTCCCCACCTCCCTATCTCACCCTCTCCTCCCTCTCCCCACCCCGTAACCACCACACTCTTGTCCATGTCTCATATTCTCACTTTTATGTCCCACCTATGTATGAAATCATGCTGTTCTCAGTTTTTCTTTTTTTCTGACTTACTTATTTCACTCCGTATAATGTTATCAAGGTACATCCATTTTGTTATAAATGATACGATGTCATCGTTTCTTATGGCTGAGTAGTATTCCATAGTATATATGTGCCATAGCTTTTTAATCCACTCGTTTTCTGAAGGACACTTGGGCTGGTTCCAGATCTTTGCTATTGTGAACAATGCTGGTATATTCCTATCAGTGGGATAGCTGGGTCAAAAGGCAGTTTGATTTTTAATTTTCTGAGGAATCTCCAAACTGTTTTTCCACAGTGGCTGCAACAGTCTGCATTGCCACCAGCAGTGCAGAAGGGTTCCCTTTTCTCCGCATCCTCGCCAGCACTTATTCTGTGTTGTTTTGGTGATGAGTGCCATTCTGACTGGTGTGAGGTGATATCTCATTGTGGTTTTAATTTGCATTTCTCTAATGATTAGTGATGTTGAGCATTTTTTCATATGCCTATTGGCCATCTGTATGTCTTCTTTGGAGAAATTTCTATTCATTTCTTTTGCCCATTTTTTGATTGGGTTGTTTGTCTTCCTGGTGTTGAGTTTTATAAGTCCTTTATAAATTTTAGTTATTAACCCCTTATCAGATGTGCTGTCGAATATGTTCTCCCATTGTGTGGTTTGTCTTTTAATTCTGTTCTTATTGTCTTTAGCTGTGCAAAAACTTTTTAGTTTGATATAGTCCCATTTGTTTATCTTGTCTTTTATTTCAAATGCCCGTGGAGATAAATCTGCAAATATACTGCTGCTACAGATGTCGGAGAGCTTGCTGCCTATGTTTTCTTCTAAGATGCTTATGGTTTCATGGCTTACATTTAAGTCTTTTATCCATTTTGAGTTTGTTTTTGTGAATGGTGTAAATTGATGGTCTAGTTTCATTTTTTTGCAGGTAGATATTCAATGTTCCCAACACCATTTGTTAAAGAGGCTGTCTTTACTCCATTGTATGTTCTTTCCTCCTTTGTCAAATATCAGTTGTCCATAAAGCTGTGGGTTTATTTCTGGGTCCTCTGTTCTGTTCCATTGATCTATGTGCCTGTTCTTATGCCAGTACCAGGCTGTCTCGAGTATAATGGCCTTGTGGTAAACCTTGATATCTGGAAGAGTGATACCTCCTGCTTTATTTTTTGTTTTTAGGATTGCTGAGGCTATTCGTGTTCTTTTTTGGTTCCATATAAATTTTTGGAATATGTGTTCTATATCTTTGAAGTATGTCATTGGTATTTTAATTGGTATTGCATTGACTTTATAAATTGCTTTGGGTAGTATAGACATTTTAATGATGTTTATTCTTCCTAGCTATGAGCATGGTATATGCTTCCACTTGTTTGTATCTTCCTTGATTTCCTTTATCAATGTTTTATAATTTTCTGAGTACAAGTCCTTAACCTCCTTGGTTAAATTTACTCCTAGGTATTTTATATTTTTGGCTGCAATAGTGAAGGGGATTGTTTCCTTAAGTTCTTTTGCTGACAGTTCATTGTTTGTATGTAGAAATGCCTCTGATTTCTGTGTATTAATTTTATATCCTGCCACCTTGCTGAATTCATTTATAAGGTCCAGTAGTTTTTTGACTGAGACTTTAGGGTTTTCTATATACAATATGATATCATCTGCAAATAGTGACAGTTTTACTTCTTCTTTTCCAATTTGGATGCCTTTTATTTCTTCTTCTTGTCTGATTGGTAAAGCTAGGACTTTCAGAACTATGTTGAATAAGAGTGGTGAAAGTGGGCAACCCTGCCTGGTTCCTTATCTTAAGGGGATTGCTTTTAATTTTTGTCCATTTAGTATGATGTTTGCTGTGGGTTTGTCGTACATGGCCTTTATCATGTTAAGGAACGTTCCTTGTATTCCCACTTTACTGAGAGTTTTGAGCATGAATGGGTGCTGGATTTTATCAAATGCCTCTTTTGCATCTATTGAGATTATCATGTGATTTTTGTCCTTCCTTTTGTTTATGTGATGAATCACATTGATTGATTTGCGAATATTAAACCAGCCTTGCCTCTCCAGAATAAATCCCACTTGATCATGGTGTATGATTTTTTTCATATATTGCTGGATCCGATTGGCTAATATCTTGTTGAGAATTTTAGCGTCTAAATTCATCAGGGATATAGGCCAATAATTTTCCTTCTTTGTGTTGTCTTTGCCCGGTTTGGGGATCAGAATTATGCTCGCCTCATAAAAGGAGTTTGGAAGTCTTCCTTCCTCTTGAATTTTTTGAAATAGTTTGAAGAGGATAGGAGTTAGTTCTTCTTTGAATTTTTGATAGAATTCACTTGTGAAGCCATCAGGCCCAGGACTTTTCTTTTTTGGGAGTTTTTTGATAACTGTTTCGATCTCATTTGTTGTAATTGGTCTGTTTAGGTGTTCTGATTCTTCCAGATTGATTTATGGAAGTTTATATGATTCAAGAAATTTGTCCATTTCATCTAGATTGTCTAATTTTTTGGCATAGAGTTCTTCATAAAATTTTCTTACAATGCTTTGTATTTCTATTGTATCAGTTGTTATTTCTCCACTGTCCTTTTTAATTTTATTTATTTAAAACACCTCTCTTTTTTTTTCTTGGTGAGTCTAGTTAAAGCTTCATCAATCTTGTTTACCTTTTCAAAGAACCAGCTTCTGGTTTCATTGATTCTCTGTATTGTTTCCTTAGCCTCTATGTCATTTATTTCTGCTCTGATCTTTATTATTTCCTTCCTTCTACTTGTCCTGGGTTTTATTTGTTGTTGTTTTTCTAGATCTTTTAGCTGCAGGGTCAGGTTGCTTATTTGAGCTTTTTCTAGCTTCCTAGATATGCCTGTAGTGCAATGAACTTCCCTCTCAGAACTGCTTTTGCTGTGTCCCATAAATTTTCAGTTGATATATGCTCATTATCATTTGTTTCTAGAAACTTTTTTATTTCTTCTTTGATCTCATTGTTAATCCACTCATTATTTAATATCATGCTATTTAGTTTCTAAGTGTTTGAGTATTTTTCAGTTTTTCTTTTGTAGTTAATTTCTAGTTTCATGGCATTGTGATCAGAGAAAATGCTTGATATGATTTCAATCTTCTTAAATTTATTGAGATCATTTTTTTGTCCTAACATGTGGTCTATCCTAGAAAACGTACCGTGAGCTCTTGAGAAGAATGTATATTCTACTGCTTTAGGATGAAAAGTTCTGAAGATATCTATTAAATCAAGTTGATCTAGTGTATCCTTTAAGTCTGCTGTTTCTTTATTGATTTTCTTTCTTAAGGATCTATCCAGTGTTGTTAGTGGGGTATTGAAATCCCCTACTATGATAGTATTGCTGTTAATCTCGCCCTTAATGTCCATCAATGTCTGCTTTATGTATGTCGGGGCTCCTATATTTGGTGCGTAGATATTTATAATAGTTATATCTTCCTGTTGAATTGTTCCCTTTATCATTATGTAGTGTCCTTCTTTATCTCTTAGTACAGCCTTTTTTTTAAAGTTCATTTTGTCAGCTATAAGTACTGCTACCTCGGCTTTTTTTTCATTTCCATTTGCATGAAATATTTTTTTCCATCCTTTTACCTTCAGTCTATGTGCATCTTTTGTTTTAAGGTGCTTCTCTTGTAGGCAGCATATGTATGAGTCCTGTTTCTTTATCCACGCAGCTACCCTGTGTCTTCTGATTGGATCATTTAATCCATTTACATTTAAGGTTATTATTGATATGTAGTTGTTTATTGCCATTTTATTCTTTAAAGCTGTATTCTTCTTTTGCTATATTCTTTTTTCCCTTTGAACTGTTCACAACAGGCCCCTTAGTATCTCTTGCAAAATTGGTTTGGTTTTAATGAATTCCTTGAGGTTTTCTTTTTCTGGAAAGCTCTTTATTTCTCCTTCAATTTTAAACGTTAGCCTTGCTGGATAGAGTAGTCTTGGTTGTAGGTTCTTGTTCTGCATTACTTTGATTATATCTTGCCATTCCCTTCTGGCCTCAAGTGTTTCTGTTGAGAAGTCCGATGTCATTTTTATGGGGGCTCCTTTGTAGGTGATAGCCTTTTTTTCTCTAGCAGCTTTTAAGATTTTTTCTTTATCCATTAACTTTGGTATTTTAACTATGATGTGTCTTGGTGTAGATCTTTTTGGGTTTCTCTTTAATGGAGTTCTTAATGCTTCTTGAACGTGTGGAATTTTCCCCAGCCTTAATTTAGGGAAGTTTTCTGCTATGATTTGATTGAACACAGTTTCCATTTCCTGTCCTCTTTCCTCTTCTTCAGGCACCCCTATGATGCGAATGTTGTTTCTCTTCATGTTGTCACAGAGCTCTCTTAGAGTTTCCTCACATTTTTTGCGTCTCTTTTCTTTTTTCTTCTCTGCTTCTGTGCCTTTGTTTATTGTGTCTTCTAACTCGCTGATTCGATCCTCAGCGTGATCCATCCTGCTTTTAATTCCTTCCATTGTGGTCTTCAGTTCTGATACTGTATTTGTCATTTCTGTCTGATACTTTTTATTATTTAAATTTCATTCTTTATATTGTTATCTCTTTATTTAGGTGTTCATAGTGACTATCCATTGTTGCTCTAATTTCTTTGAACATCCTAACTATCATTATTCTAAATTCTGCTTTTGGTAGTTTGGCTATATCTGGTTTATTCAGGTCCTTCTCTGGGGATTTCTCTTGATTCATTTGGTTTGCATTCCTCTGCCTGCCCATTTTATCTGTGTATAGGCAAGTTGTGGGCACTGGAGTCCAGTAGGTGTTCCCTTTGTGTTCTCTAGGTGTGGTCTGTTTGCAGGCCTGCCACCCCCTCTGCTGTTGCCTATGGTGGTTGGGTATGGGCGTTGCCAACGTTAGCCTACTGCGGCTGTTGCTATGTTTTCCACCTCTCCTCCGCGGGAGGGGCTGTCACTCAAGCCACAAGCCTTAGTACCTAGGGCAGAGGTGAGCACCCTTGCTCAGCTGCGGGACCAGCCCGTTTCCAGAATATTTTCGCCCAGCCCCCGCAGTCAGAGCCTGCTCGCCACAGTTTTGCGGGTTGGGCGGGGCTTTTGACGTGCTCTCAGCTGTGAGCCTTTGCCCGTTCAGAATTTAGCCCCACCCTCGAGGCCGGGGCCCTCCTGCGTAGGGTTGCAAACTGCGGTTTATTGGGCTGGGCGTGTTTGCTGGCGTTAGCTCAGCTGCTAGCTTCCCATCGATCAGGACTCTACCAAGCCCCCACGTTTGGCGCCAGCTTGCGCACGTAGGGTGGCCAGCCACCGGGATTTCTCTAGCCAGGTGGGGCCAGTAGCGTGAGCTCAACCTTGGAAGCTGCTCACGTGCCGGGCGGTGCCAGTTGCATGAGCTCAGCCGCAGAAGCCGCTAGCGCGCCGGGCGTGGCTAGTAGCATGAGCTCAGCCGCAAAATCCAGCTCGCGCGCACAAAGGATTTCAACCCACCGTGGTTTCTCCCTCCGGGCGGGGTTGGTAGCGTGAGCTCAGCCGCGCGCCCCTCACCCGTCCTGGTCCTAGCCCCGGCCCCGTGGTCAGGGCCGGCTTGCGCAGAGTTGCAGAGCCGATCTCTGCCCCTATTTTTTCCCACAAGTGGGGTAACAGGCGGCCCGCAGCTGTCTGTTGTGCCTCCGCCCACGCCGACAGGACCGCTTTTCAGCGTCCTGCTGCCAACATCCCTTTAGCAACGCTCAGAGAGATGGCAGTGTCTTAAGTCTCCACTCTGTAGGTTTGGGAGCTCCCTCCCTCTAAGCAGCTCTGCTCTAATTGCCACAGGAGAGTTTGTTTGGCTAGTGTCCTGTCTCCCTTTGCTGGTGTTGCTAGTTCCAGGGGAAATATTTGTTTTCGATTAGGGAAATGACTTAGCCCAGGGGTCAGGATGGCTTTCCCTCAGAGTGTTCTCGTGCCTTCAGTCCAATCTCTGTTCCCGCTGCTCTGTTCCTCTCCTCTGTCCCCGTTCCCCGGAGCCTCGGGTGCGTGGTTGTGAGAGAGGGTTTCTGCGCTGTCCCTTTGAAAAGATTTTTGGGTCTGGGAAAACTCTCTTTTTCACAAACAGTATCCTCACTTACTTCACCTCTCAATACTGTCCATACGCCTTTTCTAGGCTCTGGGACTGCAGACTGGGGTTTGGTTCCTGGGACCTAGGTCCCTCCCTCTCCATCAAACTCTCCTCCTGCCCCACGGGTCTCTCCGGGCTGCCGTTTGCTCCGGGGAGCTGGGCAGCCCTCTTCACGTTTTCGCTATTCCTACCAGTCTCAATGTGGCTTCTGCAGTGTTCCTTGGTTGAAGAGTCCACTTAGTTTAGTTCAAAGTTGGTTTATCCAGATGATGGTTTTGAAAATTGAGTTATAATCCACTTTGGTTCTGGGAGTTGGAAGTTGGTACGTCCGACTACTCCATCGCCATCTTGATTCAACCTCCAAAGGAATTCCTTTATTTCTTCTTTGATCTCTTTGTTAACCCATTCTTTATTTAATAATATGTTATTTAGTTTCCAAGTGTTTGAGTGTTTTTCAGTTTTTCTATTGTTGTTGATTTCCAGTTTCATGTCACTGTAATTAGAGAAGCTGCTAGATATGATTTTAATCTTCTTAAATTTATTGAGACTTGTTTCGTGTCCTGACATGTGGTCGATTCTAGAGAATGTACCATGAGCACTTAAAACAAATTTATATTCTGCTGTTTTAGGGTGAAAGGTTCTGAAGATATCTATCAAATCCAGTTGATCTACTGTGTTCTTTAAGTCTTCTGTTTCTTTGTTAATTTACTTTCTTGAGGGTCTATCCAGTGATGTTAGTGGCCTATTGAAATACTATCACCCCTCATGTCCCTATTATTAGAGATCCTACAGTCACACGAGTTGCATGTCCGGGCTATGCTTCCCACAGGTGAGAGGGACACCTCTTCTGGCTCTGCCCCTCATCTTCCCTGTGTGGGCTGCCAGGCTCCGCCCCCCATGAATGCATGGGCTGCCTCTCTGGGCTCTACCTTCTGCAAGCACGCAAGACTCTTCTCTGGGCCCCACCCCTTACGTCGCTACAGGGCCACCTGGCTCCACCTCCCATGGGCGCGCAGATGCCTCAGCCTGCTTGGATCCACCCTGCACCAGCACAGGGGACACCTGGCCCTGCAGGGTTCCACCCCTCAACAGCGTGCTTGAGGCCTCACTCCCCACAGCGTGGGCTGCCTTGCTGAGCTCCACCTCTGTCTGCTGTGCAGGCCAAGAGCCACAGCAGCCTCTGCAGCCGAGCCCTCCTGCCCTTCAGAGGGTTCTCAGCTGGTTGGGGGTGCCATGTAGCCCTGACCTCAGCACTCAAAACCTGTGTCCCTGATGTACCCCCTGCTTCTAAGTGTCTCTCTGCACTGACTGGAGCAAAAGAGCCTCTGGTAGGTGGGGTAATTGCTTCCCTTTGCTGGCTTGGTTCTACCAGGAAGAATGTGCACTTTAAGTTCGGGGAGTGACCCAGTACAGGGGTTAGGGTTTCTGTCCCCCACAGTCTCTGTCTGTGCCCCCAAGACTACACTCTCCTCTTGCAACTCCAGTTCTCTCAGCGCTCTCTGATCCCAGAGCCCAGGTATATGGCTGTGAACAAGGTTTTCTGTGCGGTCCCTTTAAGATAGAGCCCAGGTCTGAGAGTTCTGTCTCCCTCTCACAAACAGTAACCTGGCTCTTCTTTCAGCTAAATACTGTGCATATGCCTCCTCTAGTCTCTGGGGCTCCAGGATGGGATTCCGGTCCTGTGGTGAGGGTCCACAACTCTCCGGGTTACCCACCCTACCATGAGAGACCCTATGGGTTGCCTCTGGGGCAGCCCTTTCTGCGTCTCTGCCTTTCCTACCAGATCAGTGTGGTTCCTTCAGTAATGCTTGGTTATAGATTCCTCTTAGTTTAGTCCAAAGTTGGTTTTTCAAGATGATTGTTCCTAAATTAAGTTGTAATCCACTTTGGTTCTGGGAGGTGGGAGTTGTAATGTCTGCCTACTCCGTTGGCATTTTCCCTCCCCCACTCCCTAAGATTTTTGTTTCTTTTCTCAATATTATATCAAGGTCACTTCACAATTCCTGCTTTATTTAATGTGGGTTTTCCATATTCAAACTTCAAGGAATCATCTCGGCAGGGCATTGGGACTGGCTGTAGGTGCCCTCATCCTACTATTAAGATTTAATGATCATTAAATCCTCCCTTATTCAGCATGATATCTTGTCCCCTGTTCCTCTCTTCCCAAGTTCAATACCTGTTTTATTCTCTCCTAGATTTTGGCATGTGGTCTCCTATTTGCTGCCAGTTGTTACCAACTAGATCTAGTGATACTTTACATGACAAAACTATTTCCATCCAAAAGAGGGATGCACTTCCCAACCCAGGCTATATTGAGAGCTGACCCTAATTTTTGATCTGGAGGAAATAAGGGGAAGTTGGAGCAGACCTTGAGGACAAGAATGAACTTGTTACACACCTGTCTCTGAGAAGTCTTTTCCTGGTGTTCAAATGATTGAGGGAAAGTTTTATCCTGATCAAAGGGAAGGAGTTGCTTCTGCCTGCCCAAAGGGTGCAAGAGGATTTAGCAGTTCATGGTTCCTAGTATTTCCCACATGATTATCCCTTCATAGATGTCAGGTTCTTTTTTTCCCCTACCAGGGTCATACTTTAGCAGAGAGACCTGCCAAAGATATACATTTAATTACCTTTGCAACCCTGCCAACCTTATAATTAAGTACTGATGTTTAACAGTCTGTCCTGTGTCTGCAAGTGATTAGGATCTCTTTAAATACTGATATGGAGGCTTTCCAACTCTGGTGTGGAGCCCTTAGTTGATAGCTGGCTGACTGTGAAAGTGAAAAAAAAACAAACAAACAACAAATTTCCTCATTCTTGTAAGTACCATTGCCCCTTTTCCATTCAAGTGTCAGAGCTACCATGCAGACCAATGTTTCATGTTCATCTTCTGTCCACCACAAGTAAGAAGAACCTTAGTAATTGTGATGCCAGGAGGTATTCCTATTGTCATCTGACTGGTGAGTGACTTACTTCCAGAAACTGGAGAGGCTGCATTTAAGGCTTTCTTCTTATATCAACTTTATTAGTTTCATTTTTCCCGAAAGCATCACCTAAGACAACTACTTCAGTGTAATCAGATCATTTGGGAGGTGATCCTAGTAAGAAGTGGTGAGAAAAAAAAAGGGGGGGAGAAAATAAAAAAGATGTTATAAGAGAATGTTATTGAAGTTGCTGCTATGAGCAACCAGAACTCAATTTCATCAGGACCACTCGGGAAACACACAAATGGCCTTACAAAATTGTCTTGCTAAGGGAAATTTTAATTAACCCTTACTGAGGCAAGGTGAATTTTCACAAATCAGCTATTAGCTGTTTTCCTATTTTAGTTATGCTTTCAGAGATAAGCATATTAGCATTACTGTAGATTGGATTACTACCTTGTCTAATGCTTGTTTATTTTGGTTGACTCTGATGGGACTACCCTTTTCTCCCCTTTTCCCCATTCCAAACTCATTTGAATCTTCCTCATCATTTAAGTTCTACCCAGTTAGGAAGCTTCACAAGCCACTACAGCCAATATTTTACTACTCCTGAATTTCCATTCAATTAGCTTAACCCTCATTTGGCACTTAATGTAAGTCATTCACGAAGTATTTAGTGAGTGCAGACTATGTTTCAACCATTTTGCTCTTGATCATGGTGATATAGCTGTGAATAAATGAGACAAAATTCCTGCTCTTGTGAAACAAATAATACAGTAGTGTAAAGGAGGTGGGGTGACAAACAACAAATATATAGGAAGTGATCATAACTGCTACAGAGACAAATCAAGGTGCGGATAGTGTGTGTGTGTGTGTGTGTGTGTGTGTGTGTGTGTGTGTGTGTGTGTGTCGGGGTTTAGCTCTCTAGATAGGGTGGTCAGGCGTTAAGCCAGTGCCAGCAGCTACCATCAAAGCCGCCTGGCCAGTGCAGGTTCGCATTAGATTCAAACAGTTGGTAATGAAACAATGGAGCCAAGAACTGGTGGGCCATTATCTAATCCTAGCTTGCACCCGGCGGGCAAGCAAAAACACACACTGGGCTCCAAAACCCACTCATTCAGTGCTCACAAAGCTACTGACTTATCCGAGTTTCCTAGAATCAAAGGTTTCTAGCTCACCAGACTTATTCACCTCTGTTCCCCATCTCCTTATCTCTGCACAGACTGCACAAACTGGCTTCTCCCTCAGCACTCCGCCATCTTGGCTGTTTCTCCTGGCCTCCTCCACATGGCCTTTCTCTGCTCTCCTCTCTAATGCTAATCTCAGGAACTGAGAGAGAGCTAGTTCCCGGTCTGCCCCACTTTATAGTATAGATTCCAAAACCTTAATCCAATCTACAAACAAGAAATTCTCCAATACAAAATCACTCATCTGAGGCATAATGGGAAGATTCCTCATGAGAGTGCACCACCCCACATCATCCAATCAGTCAAGGGTGTGGATAAAACTTACTCTTAAATCTAACCCTTAGGCTATAACGGCCCAGCCTGCCTACAGCCTGTCTCCCAACACACATTAATATCAATGGACTTCCACGTGGACAGTAACATCCTCAACAATGTGAGCATAATATATTTTATCTGCCCAACATCAGGGAAGAACTGTCTGAGTCAGTTAGTTACCTTTGAGCAATGGCTCAAAGAAAATTAGGAAGCACATCCTGTGGTCATCTGGGAGGGCAGCATTCCATGCAGAAGGACCAGTAAGTCCATTGTGCTGATGTTCAATATGCTTGGGAAGAGTTAGATGGCCTATGAAGAGTGGCTGTGAAAGTGGTCCATCCACATCAAGTTCTTTCTTAGAAGCCACAATAAGGGTTTTGAACTTTAATCTGAGTAAAACAGTAAGCCACAAAAGGGTTCTAAACAGAAAATTGTATATTTGGTCCCAGGTTCTGAAAAGATCATTCCAGCTGATGAATGAATTTAGATATGCAGAAATAAAGGGAAGTAGAAAGACTGTTAGGTTACTGTAATTGTGTGGGCACGAGTGACCTTATGACACCTCTTGTACTGTAAGTTATTTTATATGGGCCTTTTCCTTTTTTTCATGTGTATACATAACTCCTTGAAGTCAGGAAGCTCATACTTGTAACTGATGAACCACGTATATGACCTACGTCCATTTAATAGGGGCTTAGTAATAGTTGTTTAAATGCCTGACAGTAATATTAAATCCACACTTTCAGTTAACAGTATGGTATCTTTGAAAGCCTCTGCTATTCACAATTTCTTTAATTTACAGTCTCCAATTCTTAAAATCAACATTTGTAAAATGTGAAGAACACCTACCTAACCTAGTTGGTAATGGTTAAATGAAAATGCCTAGCCATATCCACCTACCACTTAAAAGGGGAAATATCTGCTCTGCTTCAGTGGAAACCCTAACACCCAATACAAAACACAAATGCTCTTTCGGTAAAATGCTTGTGACCATTTTTACAGCTGTACCTAACTGACTAAATTTTAACATATTAATTCAACACATTCCTTTCTGGGTATCTAAAGCATGCACTCAAAAATGTTCCTGCTTTGTTGTAGCGATCTTTGCCTTCCCTATCATTTTAGTGTTACCTCATCACCTATCCCATCTTGGGTTCTGACATCATTACATTCCAGTAATCATAAATGTATCCCTAAACCCAGGGTAAATGTTTAGGAGTTTGACGGCTGGTCAAGCTGCAGGGTTTACATTTCGAGAAGTGACGCTGTCAAAACAATGCTGGCCACCAGCACTGCTTCTTGCAAAGACCTGGGTTGCAGTAGCTACAAGTTGAATTATAACATCATAAACAACCCAATTCAAGAGTTCCTTCAGTCCACTTGCACCAGAGAGCAGGTGAGAGTCTGGCAAGAGCATGGAAGCAGAGAAAGGTAAGGTGATTTTGCCCCATCTCAGGATCACGCAGAGGGAAGAGGGAACCTCAAGAATTTCTAAATACGGGTTCAACTTTGTCCACTTCGCGGCGTTCTCAGATTTCAGCGCAGGGCCTTTGACTCGGATGTCTCCCCCTGCGTGGGCGCCCACGGGGTTGAGGGAGCCGGGCAGTCCCAGGCCGCCATAAACCAGGAGGCGAAAGAGACTCTGAGGCTGGGACCCAGGAACAAGCAGAGCACCAATCAGAAGATGAGAATACTCGACCCTTCGGCGCCCGCCTTAGGAACTCTTTCGGTGGTAAAGGAGCGCAGTCCTCGCGCCGTCGGACCCATCTCGGCTGCGCTCTTCAAACGCTTGGGAGAGAGTGCATGCGCGAGAGGCCCCCCTAGCCGCTGGTGGGAGGCCTTCCAGGAGGCGAGCCGTGGAGTGCGCACGCGCGCAGTGACACATAGGCGGAAGTGTCGCGCGAGAGCGGGCAAAGCGAGGAACTTGCAAGGCGGCTGCAGCAGTGGCGGAAAGTGGAGGAGCCGGCGGAGAAGGGGAGAAGCAGGAGGTGATGGCGGCGGACCTGGGGAGGGGGAAAGGAGACGCTTCATTTGGCTGTCGCCACCCAGGATGAGGTCACCCTTCCTGGTGACATAGCGGCTCAGGAGTGGACGTGCCGCCCAGGCCTTTCGCCTGTGTGGGAGCCAGACCCCCCCTTCTCCCCAGAGCCTCTGCTCCTCGGTGAGGAGCGTGCGGGGACAGGATGAGGTCCGAGCTGAGAGCACGGGCGACTTCGTTTCTTAAAGAATGGAAACCTGCTGCCTTGGTTTGTAAGGAGAGGCCCCTTCTCCGCTCTCGGGCTGGCGGGAACTCCCTCCTGCGGGGCCTGTGGGCTCGCGCGTCTTCGGCTACTTCCACCGGGCGTCCTTCAGATCCCTAGAGAAATGTAGGCCGCCTGGTTTCCCCACGACTGCGTGTTTGTTTAGAGCTCCTTCCGGGTTCCGCGTTAAATAGGGTACTCTTCTGTCCATTTGATTTCCAATACAAGGTGACTCTTCTTACCAGGTTACTAAACGCGTGTCATAAACTTCCACTAGAAGTTAAACTGATTTCTCCAAGTCTTTGCCGCTTAATTCTTTCCCCGATATATATATATGAATTTAAATATGTTGAATGAAGGCCGGATGATTTGGTGTGATAACTGGGTTGTTTTGTTTGTTTTTTAGTGTTGGGCATAATTCATTTCTGCAATAGTATATCAGATACCAAGAATTGATTTCTGTATAAACATTTTCTAAGTGAATTGGGGGAGTTTGGGACTTGGAAGAGAAATATTGCAGCATTTGAAAATAATTTAGATAAGTGTATTTGTACTTAAGTTTCTTAATATATATACAGTGTGTATTAAATCTTAAGTTTAGCTTTCTCTCTTGGGGAAAAAAAAAGTAACCTTCAAATGTAGCACACAGTTTTGTGCACTTTGGGCAATGAAGTATATACAAATAATTGGGACAGAATTTTGTTATTCTCTGATTTATAATCATAACCTGTAGATCATGATTAATATCTATAGTCTAGTCAACCTAAATAGAATAGCAAGATTATTTGTAACAACGAGTGTGACAAAACACAAAATCAAGCATTTTTCAGATTACTCACACTGAAGTGACATAATTTTCTCATATTCTGCCCTTCTGTTATGGGAGACTTTTCTTCTAAAGTTTGGAAAAGACTAGACTAAAATATTTACTGAAATAATTTTGACTTTAGTAGGTCATTGTAAATCAACATTATCACCAGTTATTTATAATTTTTAACTTTTACTATGTGCTAAAAATGCAACCATTTTTTTCGGTTTTAGCAGTTATTTGTTCCTTGAGGTAACAAGTTGTCTTGAGGTATCTGTGTTGTCTTTAGTAAGAGACCTCAGGCAGTGATTCACAGCTGTAGATTTTTGTAGTCCTAAATTTCAAGAGTTACTGTGAACTGCTAAAGCAAAGCAAAATGTTAATCATTTATTTGAAAACTAATTTTAATTTTGTGCTTGATATTTTTTCCCTGCACCACAGGGACATTTGCCTAATTTCTTTAAAGGTTGGCTAATTACATCATTAATGTCTCAAGTGAAAGGGATATGGCAAATGTTTAAGATCACAGTTATTGGGTGTCAGTGTTCTCAAGGTCTTCCTTCACCAGTCACATGATCTAACCAGGGATGTTCTGATTAATAAAACTTCATTCTAAATGCAGGGCATTAAAAGGCAAGTTTTCTGGTGTTGGTGACAGAAGTAAACAGAGGAAATGAATTTATTTCTATATTCATTTTAGATGCTTTGTGGAAAATTTCGGTAGCAATGTCAAAATTTTGGCTCATATGTCCGAGAAGTAACAGTGCTGAAGGGATTTAACTGCATGTGCTGTGCAGATCTGTGGCTCATAAAATTGCCAGTAGGTTTGTGAGAAGTGGCAAAGCATTGGAAAGAAGAGGAATACTATTGATTAACTAGAATTTACTAAATGCAGTAGAGCCCTTTTTAACATGTTATACTTTTGTTAAGTTTACAGTTGTGCATATGGGAAACACTTTATTCTTGTATTATTTTTATTAGTTAATGTATTATTTTCCACTTGATCAACTGCAAACTTACTTTTGCTTCACCCTATATAAATCCAAAGAGAAATCAATGGTCATATATGGAGCCTTCATGATTTCTTTTTAAAAACTAACAAAAAATTATGTATTTCCCAGCTTTTTACAACCCCAAAGACTTTCTTCTTTTGTTTTTAAACAGCTTTATCGAGGTAGTATTGATACATCAAACCACCCGTTTAATTAACATATAGTTTGATGAGTTTGGACATATGCATATACCTGTGATACTATCACCGTAATCAAGGTAATAAACATATCTATCACCTCCAAAAGTTTCTTTTTGTCCCTTTTTGTATGTGTTGTATGTGTGTGATTGTGTTTAAGAACACTTAACATGAGATCTACCCTCTCAAATGTTTAAGTGCACAGCACCGTATTTTTAACTAGAGGCACTATGTTTAGTGGCAGAGCTCTAGAACTTATTCATCCTGTTTAACTGAAACTTTATGCTCATTGAACAACACCCCAAAGACATTTTAAATTAAAATTATTTTCTCCAAAGTAAGAAAACATGTTTTTTACCTGCGATGCTATTGCTAACACATATTACCCGTTTAATAGTCTCTGATAAATCTAGCTTTTAAGTAACTTACAGTTTGAATTTATTTTAAAATGTCACTAGCAAATATATTTTACATTTGTTTTAGTATTCAGAGCATAGGTTCTTTACCCTTCTGCAAATAAAGATCAACATTAATGATAAAGATGTGCATAAATTATTATGAGCTTTAAAAATTACATCCTTAATTAATACATATAAAAATAAAAAGGCATGTTTACTTTTTTGATGAAATATGAGATTAACTTTTGGTCTGCATGTTTAATGATGTATGTATTGGTGTTTATCTGGTAAAGATACATTGGAGAGTTGACATTCTTTTGGTTGATTGGATACTTGAATAGGGGAATTAATACCCAGAGACAATGAGACTTACTGTATAATTTTAAAGTGTGATTTGAAATATTACTTGAGCATAATACTTTATGATAACACATACTTTGTTTAAATTGCTTATTTTTTTTTATTTAGGACTTAGCAAGCAAAAGAAATACTGAACAAAAGAAAGGAAACCAACAAAGATAACTTTGAAACCACTGAATGTGGCAAGATAAGAACAATGGATCTCAAGTTCAACAACTCCAGGAAATATATTTCTATAACTGTCCCATCAAAAACCCAAACAATGTCACCACACATCAAGTCAACAGATGACATTGTAGTTCTTGGCATAAATCTCAGCAGATTTAGCAGACTTACTCAATTTTTCATATGTGTTGCTGGAGTTTTTGTGTTTTACCTCATTTATGGATATTTGCAGGTAAAATATAGATATTTGTTTATGGTAAAATTTATAACAAGGTCAATAAGAGCACTAAATAGTTTTGATCAGGATATATCTCTTTATGAGTTACTACTTTATACACAAATGTAAAGTTTTCAGTCTAGAAAAGAGCTTAAAAGTAAGTCTGAAAACAAGACACAATTTTAGAGTTCAGTATTTTAAGTGATGAAATGGAGCAGACAATCTTAACAAAATCATGAAAAATATGAAATATTTAACAAAATGTAGATAATAATTGCAAGCAAGTGTTAGTTTTTAAAAGTGAATGATTCAAGTAGTAATTCTTATTTTGGAACATAATTCTTCAATAAAATTGAGAGCACAAAAGCCATTCTTGATTCTTGGAACTTAATCATAGGTCATTTTTGCAAAACCTTATCAGGATGTTTTGTAGTTTTCCAAGGATATCTCTTTAATTCTGTGACCATTGAATTACTCTTTTTTTGAAGCACCTATTGTGTTTTCATTTTTGTTTCTTTTTCTATTTTAACTTTGCTAGAACCTTATATTTTATAATAACTCTTTTGCAAAACATTTATAACATTGCTATAATTTCTCTCACATTTGCATTGTGTTACAGCATAGTTGTATGCATTTGAGCCACAAAGACATGGGCTAGCTGGGAGGATCCAGGCTAATGTAAACAGTGTTAGAATGGACTAATATTTTTAATGTTCATTTCATTAGTATTTTCAGCCATTACCAACTTGGCATTTTTATACAACTTCCTAACATGAAAGAACATTTTATAATTCATAAAAGTAAAGTGATACATTATTTTCAAATAGATATTTCTGATATTCTGTATATTAATCAGCGGGAGCTTAATCATGATACTCTTTTATTATCTTACAGAAATGAAATATAAAAAAATACAAAGAGGTGATTTGTGACTAGTCCATAGCTTATAAAAATGCTGCCATGAGGAGTATTAGTGTAAAATAATGTGAATTAAAATCTTCATATTTATAATTGATTTTCTCACTAAAAAATGGTATAAAAATTTAGATATCACAGTGAAGAATGATAAAAAAAATAGTAAATTTTATCAAATAAAAGTTAGAATTCGTCCCCAAAATCATGTTTTTCTTCTAAAATATTCTTACCAAATAGCTTGGTAACAAAGTTAGTCATTACAAAGGAAAATGAATTAAAAATTTACAAATTTTATTAAATTTGTTCTATTATATCAGATTTTAATTTATAACTAATATGTGCAGTTTCTTTTAAAGTTAAATAAGTCACTATAATTTCATTTGTAACATCAGTATCACTTTGTGAAAACTGACTTTGCCACTAACATTATTGCATGATAACATAATTTAAAGTAAATGTTGAAGTTTTATAATGAAGTTAGGTATATATATAATCTGAATACCAAAATACTCAGTAAAGTTATTTTTATGTTTTTTATAGTTCATAAACCAGAAAAATCCTAAATACTTTGAATATTTACTTAACATGAAATCTAAACTTAAGGAATTATATAATATACTAAATGTACAAGATCTAGTTAGGGTCTGTTTAGAGGTATATTTAGTTTTTCTTTTAAAAGAAATTTAAACATCTCTTTTTAAAATTTATTTAAAATACTGTTGAGATATACAGAGATGGGCAAAAGTGAGATTATAGTTGTAAGTGTTGAAAGATAATTTATTCTTGTTCTATTTATTATTGATTGTATTTTCCATACCAACAATTGTAAACCTACCACTGTATATATGTGGGGAAAAGTTTGACTTTTTTAATTAAGCAAGACAACTTTATTAGAACACCTCTTCATGACTTAAGAATGTTTTATTAAGAATTACTGTAAATGTTTACTTTATCATATAACATTGTTTAGTCAGTCGTTTCCCCTTCACTGAGAACTTTTATGAAATCTGTAGCACAGATATTTCCAAAAGAATGACATTAAAGTGATTTGACATTAAATTGATTATAATTCTGTAGAAAAACAGGCCTGAGATAATAGACTTCTAATGAAGTAAGCTTTTTGAGTAGTAAATCAGCTCTTGAATCAGCTACCTTTCGTATTTTGGGTGCAACTCTTAAATAAAATTTTAATCTTTTTTTAAAATGCATACAATAATGTTTCATAGTTATCCCTCACCTTTTTTCATTTTTCACCTGATTTTTATACCTGGATATCTAGTGTCAGCTCTTTGGAAAGGCCTTCTAGCTTCTCTACTTATATCTCTTAGAAGTTTCATGATTTGAGTGTTTTTTTTAAATGTTGTAGTTATAGGAATTTATTATTGTGAGGAAATTGGCCTGCCTCTTGAACTTTAACAGTATTCATGTATTTTTTGACAGGAATTAATATTTTCAGTGGAGGGTTTTAAGTCCTATGGCTGGTACCTTACTTTAGTACAGTTTGCCTTTTACTCCATATTTGGCCTAATAGAACTTCAGCTTATTCAGGACAAAAGAAGAAGGTATGTGGTTTGTTTTTATTTTTTACTGTTAAGTTTACTAGTAGTTGTTAGATCTCTTGTTGTGCTTTTTGGGTACACTGGATATTTTACATGAAATGTCTATTTCTCATTAATAAAGCATATCTAATACCCAAACATTTTGTCAGTATAATCAACTTAGTAAAATATTAAATACAATATTTTCAGTCTACATTGAAAAAGTAATCTCAAAGTGTAAGTTATCAAATAACAAATGTAGTTAGGCTCAACTTGTAATCTTGAAATGAGAAAATATTCAGATGTACAAGTGTGTTTTTATAAATTTCACTTAAATAGGTATGATTACTGAAAAATTGAGTGCTACTAAATCAAAGTGGTGAAATGAAATATCAGTACTTGTTTTTATAGTGGTTTTTAAAATTTATATGTGAATGTTCAGGTATATACTTGGCAGTTTTAAATGTAACAAGGAGCTCTAATACTGTACTGATGATATTCTGTCTTCATCGATAAAAATGTTTAATCCTTCACTAAAAATAAAAACTTTCACAGCTCTTTATTACTTGCATAAATGTTTTTGATATTTGTATGACAATAACTATAAAATTTTAAATATTTAAATCTGGACAGAGCATCGTCCCCAGATTGCCGTGTGGATCCTGGTCAGGGTACATGCAGGAGTCTGTCTCTGTATCTCCCCTCCTCTCACTTAAAAAAGAAAAGAAATAAATATTTAAGTCTGTATCTTCAGTGTTTCTTCATGCATCTAATTTTACCTCTTAACCTCTCTATATTGCCAATAAATTATTATAGCAGTGATATTAAAAATATTTGAATCTAATGGTATCTTCATTATTTTCATGTCCTGAAACTCTACAAGACATAGCCATAGGTGATAGAAGAGAAAATAATTATATATACCTGTCAAGACTAATGTATAAGGTTCTGACCATTAGTACCTACTGGCTTGAAGCCCAAGGTTGCTGGCTTGAGCAAGCTGTCTCTGGCTTAGCCTGAGCCCACCTCAGCTGGCCCCCCAGTCAAGGCACGTATGAGAAGCAATCATTGAACAACTAAACTGAAGCAACTACAAGTTGATGCTTCTCATCTCTCTCCCTCTCAAAAAAAAACTAATATATGTAAGGAACCCTGATGATTCATACCTGTTTCAAACTGCTGGACCTTTGTTGCTTCTGAAGTAAAAGAATCTAATACTATCTTCATTAAATGAAAAGTGACAGAGACATTGCATCTCCTCAATGTTACATTTTTAAAAAGATACACCTCCCTCTTAGCTACCCAAATGAGATGGAGAGTGGGCCCAAGCCATGTGTATCCCACCCTTTAAACCACGTGACCATACATATTTAAAGATAGCATCCATTGTTGTATTTAAACATAAGGTATTGGGTAGAAGAATGTACCTAGAGGCAAGATGATAAACTCTCACTTCTTCATTTTCCAATGAGAAAACAGACCTAGAGAAGTACTGGGATTTTCATGAGATCGAAGAGCAGGTTGCTTTCAGAGTTGGAGCCTTTTGTATTTAGGTTTCCTGGGGTTTAGGCTAATTTTTTTCTACCTGTACTGTGCTGCTTTTCTAATTATCATTCCTTATGATTTTTCTGGCTTGAATTTTTTGTTTTCTGGCCACTGACTAATGTGACATCTTTCCTCATCTAGAGAAGGAAGCTGTCCTCCTTCCCTAATAATATCCACTGAGGGTTAAACCCCATGAACAGCATAAAAATCAGTGTTTGTGTACACTGATGCATTAGGGCATGTCAAATTATTTCCATGTGGATTTTAAATGTTGACCACTGTATTAGTAGTTCAGTAGGAAAGACTTCAGAATTGAAAAGTAAGTAGAAATGAGGCATTCTAACTGAAATTTTACAGTAATTTTTTTGCCTTATGTGTAGCTGTATGAAAAATCTGAAAGAACTTTGTTCCTTGAATTAAACATGAACACAAATCCCAAAGTACAAACTAGATCTAAGGGGGCAACATAATGGAATTATGTGAATAGTGCTTCCTGTATTAGTCACACTAATATCAAGGCTATTATTTTAGACCATTAAATATCTAGTTAAAGTGAGCATATGCTCACAATGACCACAAAATTCTGAAGATGCCAAATTAAGAGTTTTCTTCAGGAAATCAAAATAGAACTCAAAGTAGATGATTTGCGATCATAGGAGAGAATGTTTCCTCATTGGAAAGTTGAATGTTTTATCATTTTACTGAATGAAGAGTTGGAGATGAATCATAACATAGCAATAAATATTATGTTCAGAATTTTAAACGTACTGTTTTTAGAGAAATTCTGCTGAGGTTACTCTAGTAGAATGGATGGATATGTTTTTCCTAATGCTAGATAGAAACATTAAGAAACAGAAATATTTGGAAGTTAAAAATTAGTTAAGGTACCTTTTACCATTATAAAGGCCAATTTTTTAATTATTTTTTTTTAAATTTAGTCAAGATAGTTTTTATACCTAATACCTATAGTAAGAATCTAAGTAACTCTAGTATACCATTCTTTCACACAGTTAGAGATTCTTACTTAAGATTGATTAAATAAGGATGAATCATTATTTTTAAACAATATTCTTTTACATAAGCAAATAATGTTATAACTTTAAAATAGTGGTATTTTTATGAATACTTCTAGAAATATTAAAAAAGTAAGTAGACATTTACACATTGTAAACACATTATCTAACAAGTATAAATTGAGTCCCAAAATGAAGATTTTTAAAATTGTCTTTTACAGAATACCAGGAAAAACCTACATGGTAATAGCCGTTCTAACTGTGGGTACTATGGGGTTATCAAACACTTCTTTGGGCTACCTGAATTATCCTACCCAAGTCATCTTCAAGTGCTGCAAGTTGATTCCCGTTATGCTAGGAGGAGTTTTTATTCAAGGTATAGTAATGATATATTTTTATACAGTTTGAAACTAGTAGATGTTATAGCATCTAGCATTAGGAAAAATATTAAACTTTGGTTAATTTAATGAACATTCTAGATATGTAACAATTCTGAGTGATATCTTATAAATATAAGGTATTATAAAACACTAATACTTCTGTGGTCTACCTTTGTATCTGAAATCAGTCATTTCAACTCAGATTAAAATCAATCATTTGAACTCAGGATGAAAATAGTATTTTGTTTTATTCTTTTACTCTGAAATCTACTTAGGTACATTTCTAGAAATCCTGTATCCACACCTCGAAGGCCTAGCTCAAGAAGTACCTAGGTATTTGAAAAGCTCCCTTTTTCAATTCCATCATTCATGTACTCTACAGGCCTTTGCTCTGTACTTTCTTTATACAAATGGACAATTATCATATTGAAATAAAGCTTGATTTGAGCAGAAGTGCTTTTTTACCAATTTGCTGGTTTATTGATTCCTGAGAGCCCCAATCAATGTACAGGCTATGTAGAAACAGCAGTAAAAGAGGAGGTAGTGATAGCAGCAAGTGGCAAAACAAGTCATTGTATAACTGTCATGTGGAATATTCATTTTGATAATCAAGTGTTTCTATACCACTAATGTTTTATACAGCCTGACTTTATATTATGCATTAGACGCCTTCCCAGAAAAGCCTTTTAATGAAGGTAGGTCTGTCAACAACTTCACATATAATTTTAGGAAAACTGTTATGATAGGAAAAAATAATGATACCAATCCCTATTAAAAATCACACTTAACATCATAACCAACTGAGCATGTATAATATATAATATTTCCTTACAATACTTCCAAAAAGTTATACTACATAGTTTCATTATTTAAATGTGTACATATTAAAATAAGTTGATCCTCATCCAAGAAGTTATTTGATTATGATATTAACATTTACTCTGGGTACTTTGTGAACTTAAAAACTGTAAGAAAATTTATAGCCTTATACATAACGAAAAAGGCATTAATTTCCACAAACTTTTTAAATGTACATATTTACCACTATACCAGATAAAATAGAATCTCATATCTACTTATAAAGACATTGGTGCTCACTGACAACTTGATTTTCAGAAGCCGTTCTGTGACCTATCTCATGCCTTGCCTTCCTATATTTTTGACATTGGCTTTAAAAAGTAGACCCCTGATCTACTTGGGGCTGAGTGGGTCTTTCCATTGTGAGGCTGACTTACACTTATGTTACACAGGAAAGCGTTACAATATTGCGGATGTGTCTGCTGCAGTATGCATGAGCCTGGGTCTGGTGTGGTTTACCCTTGCTGATAGCACAATTGCACCAAATTTCAACCTGACAGGTAAGGAATTTTATCATCACCGTAGATTTTGTACCAGTATGGTTTATAGTAAGAAGTTTTACAATTTTCTAAGGATTTTAAATGATGGTGTGACATCTATAATTCTCACATCTAACATAAAGCTTTCAGACTTTTCAAATAAAATGTAATAAAAGTATTACAACACTGGAAATATAACAGTTGTTTCTAGTACAAATGTATTTTGACAAAACAGAAAGCTGTTTGCCCAGTTAAAATCTTTTGTTAATCAAGTACATGATCAATCAATTTCTTATGGGCTGAATTAGAAATATACACTTGAATTATAGAAAATCCCAGTATTTTTTTTATTATTTTTTTATTGAAACTTGCCCATTTACTTGTCATTGTTTTAGCTAAAGAGGAAAAGATATTCTATGCTTTAAAATTAAATTGGGTGTTAAAAATATAATCATCACCCTAATGTGCTTAAAGTTTCCACCATAAGTACTGTGCCAAGTGGAATTTTGTAAATTAAGTTTAGATTTTTTTCACAAGCAGAATAGATATTATATTATGTTAGAAATAAATAATATGGCCTTGTCTCAGGTGATTCAATAGCTCAGTTGCCAAGCAATGGCACCAGATGGGTAGAGTATCTCCCAAAAGGGGCTTGTCAGGTGGATCCCGGTTGGAGCACATGTAGGAGTCTGTTTCTCTGCCACCTCGCTTCTCACTTAAGAAAAAACATAAAATAAATAAGAATAAAAAATGTGTTGACATCTTGTTTTCATTCTAAGAACTTATGGAAAATTTCTTTATATATACATATTGTCATTCTTAACTATTGAGTTTCACTCTTAAGATTATTTCCCTATCTCCGACCCAACAAAAGTAGTATTTAAAATAAACTGCCTTTTGACCCAGCTATCCCACTGTTAAGAATATACCCCAAGAACACCATAGCACTGTTTGAAAAGTAGAAATGCACCCCCATGTTTATGGCAGCATTGTTCACAATAGCAAAGATCTGTTAACAGCCCAAATGTCCATCAGTGGATGAGTGGATTAAAAAGCAGTGGTACATATATACAATGGAATACTATGGGACCATGAAAAAAAGGAAATCTTACCTTTTGCGACAACATGGATGGACCTGGAAGCTATTATGTTAAGTGAAATAAGCCAGGCAGGAAAAGAAAAATATTATATGACCTCACTCATTTGAGGAATCCAAGGAACAATGTGAACTGAAAAACAGAATTGAGACAGTGGAGAGATCAAAGGGACCAGAGGAAAAGAGGACAGAGGGAAAGGGGATGATAGGATGGGATAAACCTGAAGGGAAGTGGGGAGGGTGCTAGGGGGAAGGGGGCAAAAGAGATATTGAGGGGAATATGGGGGAGGGGGGATGCATTTGGGGCAATACTGGAATCTATATAAACAAATTAAAATCAATTAAAAAATGAAATAGCTCTTCAAAGGAACTCAAGAGAACAGAAGTATAAAAAATTGTTTATATATTACTACATGTAGTACAAAGTATAAATATAATTATTTGTGAGGAAAATGTTACATAAAAAGAAAATTGTTTACATCAATTTTACTATTTTAACAGTTGTTAGTCAGCATTTCTTACTAATCTGGTTAACCAGGCTAAATTAAGGGATTTAAATGGATCCAGTTCATCCGTTTGGAGGAGCCCTTTAAGAACCAGATGATCTGGTAGAACCTCTTACATCTGTTCTCTCACCTTGGATTATTCAGAGTGGAAGAGATCCTTACTTAAGTGAATTTGACTCTGACAAAGCTTTGTTGTTGTCTTTCTAACATGGTTTAGATTTTTCAGAAACATTTGTTTTCATGTCCAGAAATCTAAAAGGAAAATTATATTTGAAAACTGAAGGAACTGACTCTTCTACTTAATGAAAAGGCAGTTTTAGACAAGGCACAGAATTTGTTATTAGAGACATGGCTTCAAATTGTTTGAATCGCTTAAAAATACAACCATAACCAAATTGCCACATCCCTTCATGTTTCACTTACCCCGAGATAGTGATAAGAGTTTGCCTCACATACTGCCTCACATACTGGTAGTGAAAGGACAGAATGAGACGATACACTAATGGGTGTGAAAGTACATGCACTTTGGGGGGGGGGGGGCGGATGATGATGGTGGAGAGGTGATGATAATAATGGAAAGAGATGGTTCTTTAACTTCTCACTACAGCTTAAGTGCTCACTCTATCTGAGTTCCGTGGAAATACTTTTTAAGAGAATTAAAACCTAACCATACTTTATCATTAAGAATTGTTGATGAGTACTTATCACAGTCCCCCATCTATAAGAATATATTATATGAAGGAGATTAGATTACCTGCTAAAATGATTATGATAGAATTAAAACTTTGAATGTGTAAAGGAGTATATCAGATTTACTTATTCAAAGAAATGTCCACTTTAAAATATTCCCCTTAGGATGAATTCAGGTATTTTCAAAAAATACTTTATGTTATTGCCATTGTTCAGAATATATTTGGAATGTCTGTGAATAGCCTTTTAGATGCTAGGTCATTGTTTTAGAATCTTCAGTAATACCATGTCTTTTTCTTTTGAGAACAGGTTTGATATTTGAAACAAGTTAAAGAGTATTCAGAATCAAGTTTGGTGAATAAAAAAAAGCTTGATTAGGTAATATTGAAGTTAGATGATAAAAAGTCATTTTGAAAAATAAATATGAAAACTTGAAAATTCTCATTTAAGTGTAAATATGTTTTCTGCTATCTTTGATTTTTTTTTATTAAAAAAAGGAAAAAGAAAAACTAAATTTCTTCAGTTACTGATATAACAAAGGCTGTTCTTTATTCCTTCTATAAAGCATCATGACTGGTGACCAGTGTCCTAAACACTTGCTCTGGAGAGCCTCTCTCTCCAGACTTGCAGGTTTGCATGAGTAGGTTGATTTCTGGATTGTTTATGTCAGTCGTACCTATTACAATTCGGCAATAATTAAATATTTACTTGAATTATTCAAAACTGAGTTCGAAGAAAGAATGTTTCTGTAAAAACTAAGTTAATTGAAACCACTTGGTTAACAAGTTAGTAAAATCACTATTAAATTACATGTGGATGGAAGAAATGTAAAAATGGGAGGTTGTCATAAAAACATGAAAGGATTCTGTACCCTTATTCTTTCAGAAGTTCCTGGGTTTTTGATGTAGTTATTTTTTAAATTCTTGTATATGTGTGCATATGTATGTGTGTGTATGTATATGTATGTGTATATATGTATATACATATATATTATACTTTTTAACCAAAACAACTTTGGAAATCATAGAGAATATGTTTGAAGAGTGTAATTTAAACAAAAGTGAAAGTGCAGAATTTTACTTAGGACCCCTCCTAAAAGAAACGACTTTGGCAACTGCATGCTTGTATATGTGTTTTAAATTCAGCATTTTAATAAAACAATTTTTTATGATTTCCCTTTTCATCTGATTGTTTAATTGATTGATTAACCACCTATCTCAGTAAATTTTCTAAGAATTTCTTCTATACTTATTTAATACAGTATTTCTTTCAAGCATATAATCTAATTTAAAAGCAGAACTATTACATATTTAGCATAATAGTGAAACAGATAACGGCGATAGCACTAATGCAGTTTATTAGTGTTAGCTACCTTTTTTCAATAACATCACCTATGTGACCTGTGTGCCTGTTGCAGCGGGTTGTGGATAAACTACTTGGCTTTAGGGAACAAATGTGATTAAGACCTGCCCTTGCCTATCACTCAGAGGCTTAAATAAGGAGGTTGTCTCTCCTTGTGCTTTCTTAAAGGTGTGACCCTGATTTCCCTGGCACTGTGCGCAGATGCTGTCATAGGAAATGTTCAAGAGAAGGCAATGAAACTGCATAATGCCTCTAATTCGGAAATGGTAAACATCTTAGTGTTTTTTTCTTCACATCAGACAGATTCAAAATGGTGCTAAACTTAATTTTATGTAATTAGTATGGTATTGAAGACTTGGATTGCATTTTTAAACTAGTTTATTGTTATTTTCATAAAAGTAATGCATTCAAACCATAGGAAAGTAAAAATATTACTACAGCTGCTAATAGCTTATTGTGTGGTATTCAATATTTTTCTCAATGATTTATATTTTTTACATATTAAAATCTTTTGATGCATCATTTTTCTTCTAGCTTTGAATTTGGTATTATTTTTCATTTAGGTATATATACATATATACGTGTGTGTGTGTGTGTGTGTGTGTGTGTGTGTGTGTTTATTTTTTTACTTATTTATTTTTTTTAATGTGGTCCAGGTTACCTTTTCCTTCATAGCTTCTGGCTATGTATTATGACTGAAAAGGGCTTTCCTGACACTAAGATTTAGGAATTTTACTTATGTTGCCTATTAGTATTATGATTTTCTTTTTTTATTAATCTTTGATCCACTCAAAACTTTAACATTTTTCTTCCATATGGCTACTCAATACCTCAGTATTATTTATTGAATAATTCACTTTTACAGTTTGCCTTTTTTGTTACTTCATATTCTAACATAAGGTCCAGAATTGTATTCTTTTGAATTTATTTCTGCACCAGAACCACATGATGACAGCAGCTTTATCATGTTAGGACTAGCCACCATTGTTCCTTTTGTTTTTCAGAATATTACTACCAGTAGTTATTTTTGGGTGTTCATATCCCCAAATAAACTAGAAATCCCATTGGTATTGTGATTGGTATGGCATTGAATTATAAATTAAATTAGGGAGAATGGCATCTATACCCTTGATTCTTTCAATCCAAGAATAAGGTATGACTTTTCTTTTATTCAAGTGTTTTTTTTAAAATGTCCCTTAGATTTTAAAGTTTTCTCCATATAAAACCAGCATAATTTTTTTGAAGTTATTTTTAGGTGTTTTATCATTTTACCATTGTTACTACGAATAATGCCTTTTCTTCCAATGTGTCTTCTACCTGATTGGTATTTGCACATAGAAAAGTTAGTATGTGAACTTTGTAGCCAGCCATGGTGGCAGACAGAGCAGACTGCAGTAAAGATATGTATTGGGCGGCCTTTTCTGTTGGTCAGTAGAAATAGTTCTTACTTAGGGATGCAGGAACTTTCATCTTGGTCAGAGTATTCTTGATCATTACCTCTCTTTCTAAACAAGGTAAAGATAAAAGAGTTAAGGAAGTTTAGGTAATTAGAAAGTTAAAGTAGTACAGGGTGTCCCAGGGTTATGACAGTCTCAACATGCAACATTTCAAGTTTATGACACTCACTCCCACAAAAGCTTTTAAAAAATTGAGACGTGAGTGTTTTGGCTTACACCATCAGCATCATACTTATGGATTACATGAGCAAACTACTTTGGTTGTGCGTGGTAGAAGAATATGCAGTAACTCGGAGGATGAGTGAGGGAGTTGGTATTCCCCTGTATGCTTACCTAGGCCATTTTGGACTGTTAAAAGCTCGACTGTTCCATTTGAGTTAGGTTAGGCTGTGTTTCAGCGTACACCAAAATTTGGGTTATGTCACTATCATACGAACAGAACTGTGTCATAACCCGAGGATCCCTGTACCAGTGGTTAAGACCATGGGCTATATCTAATAAGATAGCTCCAGTTCAGATCCTAGCTTTAGTCCCTTTCTTGTTTGGGGAAAATGACAATATCTCTTTTAAGTTTTGTTTTCTTCATATGCAAATTGAGAAATGATAATTAAAGGTTCTTAAATAATAAGGTTTGAGAAACAAATGGAATAATCCATGTAGACCATTATTAGCACAGTAATTTGGCACATAATAAGTATGTAAGTTTGATTCTGATTCTGCTTATGAGGAGTGTAATAAACTGAGATACAAAGATTGGGAAATTAAGAATAAATATGCAATATACTGCTTATTTTTGTTATATTTTAGTGTCTTTGCAAACTTAGTATTTGGGCTTTTTCATGTTTAATAAGTAGCTATACAGTTGTTTTGTTTTGTTTGAGTATATTATAGAATCCCAACAGTAAAATCTAGTTAGAATTCAGTAATTAAGCCATGCAAAAAATGAATAATTATGTAACCATCTACAAAAGGGTCAGTACTTCTGTGTTATGTTGCACATAAAATGAGGTATAGACTTATAAAGTTAAGACAAACCATCATTTCCAGGAAGTTAAGTCATATTGAAACAGTGATGTTCCTTTAAAAATGGTTCATTCTACATATTTAATTGAGTATATTAATTGAGCCATATATTGAAAATCCTTTATTTTCTTCCTTTGGTTTGATATGAATTTTTTCCACTTTATTTTTACCTAGGTTTTGTATTCATATTCTATCGGGTTTGTGTACCTTTTATTGGGATTGACATGCACTAGTGGATTAGGCCCTGCAGTAACATTTTGTTCAAAGGTAAACGCTAATCACATTTTAAAAAATAAACATCTTCCATTAAATAGCTTCCTCTGTATTTCTAATTTCCCTTATTCAAAAGACTATTTTTGTGTAATTAGATAACTCATATGCAGATCAGGAATTATTTAAGAAATAAAATGATTTATATTTAAATTTATTTTAACCTTTCTCCACCCTATAAGTTAATGTTTAAGCTATCATGATGTAGATGTTGTGAATTTTAAATTTCATCATTATTTTCCCATTAAATCAGAAATAAATAAGAGTCTTTGCTTCACTGCACTGTTGAATGGCTTATTGCTCAAGAAGTTGATTAAAATCTGTCATTTTGTTTCATTTATAACATCTCAGGGTTTGTTTTGCATTTTTCTAACAGACTTTTTGATACGTTGCAGGATCTAATTCGGACCTACGGTTATGCTTTCCTTTTTTCCCTTACTGGGTATTTTGGAATCTCCTTTGTTCTGGCTTTGATTAAAAATTTTGGTGCACTTCTTGCTGTAACAGGTAGGAATGATATACTTGCTTAGATTATGAAATAAGCATTTACGTTTTCTCTTATGCTCTTTTCCAAATGATATGGGCAGCACCTACACTTTATTAAAAAGGAAATTGTTATTTTCACCAATTTATTTCTTGATTTATGGTATTTCTTTAAAATTCTAAAGAAAATGACATTAATCTCAATTATTTGAAGGTTTAATTTTAAAATCAAACATATACATTTATCTAAATAGTAACTTTTAAATACATTAAAAGAACTTTTTATTAAAAGGTATAATGGATGAATATCTTCATTAAAAAATAGTACCTTTATACACTTTATAACTGAAAATTCCAGTTTGGTTGAACTTAAAGTGACAGATGTATTTTGAACAAAGCTCTTTGGACCTTTCTTTTGTCCACTTTCCAGGATATCAACCAGATGAGCTTCTCTTTTCACTATAATTAGGTGCCTGCTCTGTGCGGGGACTTTTTTCGCACTTTAAAGGAATGGAATTTGTATTCTACTTTGGAAGAGTGAGGGGCTGCAGAAGAGGCCTAATGAGGGCAACAGATGACTCCTTGAGTTGCTTGCCAAGTGCACAGCACAGACTAGCAGTGCTCTGGGCATCTCCTGCATGGAGGGAGCCCAGAAGCCAGGACTGGAACCAGTGGAAGAACGCTGGCTTGCCATGTCCCAAAGGGTGGAGCCCAGTTCCAGCTCTGACAGTAATGACTTGTGACCTGGAGAGTAAGTCTCTCCTCTTCTCTGGGCTTCATTTCTCTCTTTTGTGTTGTTGTTGATTGAACTTGATTATTTCTAGTAAAGATATGTAGAATTTGCTTCCCTAATGCATGTACACATTAGTCATTTATCTGATTTTAATTTTTTGTAGCTTCAGGGGAATACTTACTTTAATCACATAGAGTAAATTAAACAAATGAACAGATTCTCTTTGTAAAGGTATATGTGCTTTCTGACTTTTCTTTTTATTTGCTCAGGTATGATGACTTTCTTTTTTAAAATTTACATCCCTAGTGGTAAACAGAGGGACTTTGATTTTAGATTAGGCCGTATCACGAATCTTTCAATTCAGTTTACACTGTCAAGATTACAAATTCATATACTTAGCTTGGATGCCAGTTTCGCTTGTAAGACAATAACTATTTAAGAAAGGTTTTATGTCAGTTGGTATGCATTGATTGAGCCCTGTGGTCAGTATAAAGAGAAATGGGAGATGTGCTTCTTATCTTGAAGGTGCAGGCTGGTTTATATCTCTCTAGTAAAAGGAATTCAGAGGTGGTGAAAATAATTATAGCTAATAAGTACCAGACACTATTTTAGGAATTTTATGTATATTATTTATCTTAATCTTTAAGTAATCCTACAAAATATTCACTATTATTGTTCCATTTTACAAATGAGTGAACTGAGGCATGGGAGGTTAAGTGACTTGCCCTAGTCAACCAGCTTGCATTATTCCCGCTAAGGTAGTCTGTCTGATTCCAGACCTTTGCTCTGACCCCAGACCTTTGCTCTGACCCCATGTGCTATATAGCCTCGAGCTCTTGGGGTGTCTGTGCTCAGCAGGAATCTGGGCTCCTTCTGTGTGCTCTGCCATCTTCATGTTCATGCCAGGCAGTGTGACGGAGAGAGATGAATCACTCTCCAGAAACAGCACTTCTGTTCACATTTTCATCGGCCAAACCTAATTACATGATCGCTCTACCTGGAGGAGAGGCTGGAAGGCATGCCCGATTAAAAATAGGGGTCCTTTCACTAAAGTAAAAGGAAAAACGGATTTGGGAAATGAGGTTCTGACACACGTTTCCAAAACAGTTTCTTCATTTTTGTGTTTCTTCATTCATGCATTGAACATTAAATGCCAGGAGTCTTGGGAATATAAGGATGACTAAGATGAGGAACTAAGTAAAGCACACCATCTAGTGGGGAGATGGCAACTGATAATGCTAAGTTAGGGGAAAGCTATAGTGGAGATATGCAGCTTTCCTATCTCTACTGGGTGAGGCAAGGGAGGGAGGCTTCAGGCCTTACAACAGGTTTCAAAGTAATAACTTCAAGGATAAGTAAAAGTTAAGACAGACGACGAGAGTTGTAAGGACTACTCACAGTCTTATCCATAGATGACTAGTGATATTAGATTGCTACTTTTCAAGAATATCGTCTGCTACACCTAATCATATCTTCTCTGGGAAAACCTTTTCTTTTCTGCCAAACTGAGTAAGTCTCTGATGACATGTCTCTATTGTGTCATGCTCTACACCAAGTATTTATTACCGTTGTGCTTTAACATTTCTCTGTAACAGTTCACGTCTGTGCCCCTATTAGACTAAGCTCCATAGTGACAGCAACAGTGACATTTTTTTGGGTTTTTGCTTCCATTGTTTCCCCGCACCTCGTATAGGTCCTGGCACGTAGTAGGCTTTGTAAATATCTGTTCAATGAATGATTTCCAAAGTATTTCCAAGAGAGTAGGCACATTCTAAACTAACCTTTTTCTCTTTATAGTGACAACAGGAAGAAAAGCAATGACCATTGTACTTTCATTTATATTCTTTGCTAAACCATTCACATTTCAGTAAGTACTTTCTAATTCAACAAGCTTCTCTACTTTTAGATACTTTGTCTCACATTTCCTCTTAAACAGCTTTAATTCTTTATAAAGCATATTTTGCATCTCTATCCCTAATTCATTGATATGTAATTCACTGTTTTAGAAATGTGTATGTAATTATTTTGAATAAATCATTTTGTATACTTAAATTTTCTAACCAGAGTCCCAGGGCTGATGTGATCCTGTTTGCAGTCTAAATGAATGTGAGTGATGTGTGGAAATGAAGGGATTGAGTCCCCTTGTCCTAGTACAAATATGTAAATTTTATTTATATACTTTAAATGGTTGGTTTATTTGCTGCCTTTTCACACAAAGGAGTGAGGTAGAGAAGTATTCTATCAGTTACACCCTAATAATTTAGTTTGTGGCTTTTTGTGAAAACCTTTACTATGTTCTTTACTGTTAAGATGTGTTTGAAATTAGCATCATTTAAACTTACCATGGGTAGGAATTGAGAAACTTCAAACATAGAGATTATCATGTATAAATTAATTTCCACCCATATATTGTTTGTTTTCTATAAATTGGTTTCTCTTTCTGCATGTGATCGGTATAATTATTACTAATCTTTGCCTTCCCCTTTCTCTGGATATGCCCCCTTTTATTTCTGTATATTCTGCCCCACTGGGATAACTAGTTGCATGACTGTATTGTATTCGTGAGATGGCCATTGCCAGATTTACAAATTCAGGCTTTGAGTATACTTTTGGTAGGAGTTGGACTTTTAATTTTCTACTATCAAAATTCAAATGAACTACAGTTAATATTTTGTAAAATACCTTATTTCTTTATATATTTAACATAAATGATATTAATCATTTTTGTTTCTCTTTCTCTTAGGTACGTATGGTCTGGTTTGTTAGTTGTCTTTGGTATATTTCTCAATGTTTACAGCAAAAATATGGATAAGATAAGACTACCATCACTATATGATGTAATAAACAAAACAACAGAAGTGAAAAAGTCAAGGACGTTGGCACAAACTGTATAGGTAGTGATTTCTGCTGGTTAAAATGCTGAGGGACCAATCATCAATTTCCAAAGGTACTATTATAAAAGCCAAAGGATCTGACAGCATGCTCTCCAGTTGTGACTAGATTATAGATGAAGTCAGCCTTTTCTTCAGAGCACGTGTTTGACTGTTTGACTTCTGAAGCAATCAAGAGAGCATAATCTGTCACAGTTTAGAATAATATGTCAATATAAAGGACTAATTATTAGCAGTTGAGAATTTCACTAAAATGATCATGTTGTACTTACTAATTTGATACATTGTGACATATCAAAGAAATTGATATGTAATAGATTGTTTTGTCATTCCATTTTGGTGGTATTATTTAAATTGATTCTCTGTTGTAAGAGTGAACTGATGATATAAAGTCTAGAAAGAATAACTTCATTATAAAAATTAGTCTGTGATTTTTTTAAGTGTGTTAAAACTTAGGCCTTCAGTAATTTAAAAATGTTTTTTAGAGAAACATGCTTTAAGTTTTCTATGAAATACAGACAAGATACCAAAAGGAATCATCATACTGCATCCTGTAAGTATCACAAGAAGAATTTACTATAATTCATCAAAAAGATGCTGAAAGATTTAATAATTTGGATTTTTTTAATTGAAAGTAAAATAATTGATATCTTAATTCATTATAAAATAATAAAATTGTCATTGTTTTTCTTAATTTAATTTGGAATTTATTTTGGCAGGTTGAAGATGAAATAAGGTAAATTTAAGAAATACAGGTAGATATAGCAAATTTGTATATTATGTACATTGCACAGTTTTGACTCTAAACTCAAAGATTTTGACCCTTCTGTTTTAGCAGTGTTTTGGAATTGCTTCAACTCTATTAAAAAAAATTTATTAATCTTCATTTTCAGTATAAGTAATTTAGATAAAAACAGTTTGGTATCTGTGCTATTGGTAATATCATTTGCATTTTGTCAGTCTAATATACTTGGAAACATTTATTCTCAGTTCTTAAAATTCCACTGTATGCTGATGTTGACCTGAACCTGTTTTGTGCGTGTGTGGATCCAACAGAGCCCATGATAAGTTAAGGATATAGCATAAGGAATTCTGACTGGTTTTAATTTGTTATATGTGAGGGTATTATTTTCTGAATGATAATTATTTTTACGTTTTTTTATGTTTTAAAATAAAAAGAATCTTATTTTCTACTTTATTATGCTGCCTTAAACTCTATGACAATAAGGATTTGTGCTTTTTAAAAAAAGTTTATTTTCCCAAATCCTTGATAAAATATTATAATTTTAACTTACCAGGGTATCCTTTTACCCCATACTTTTCTAATCTTTTACCACTATTACAAACTCCTCACACACACACCCAATTTTAACAGTTATAATTTTAAACGGTTAAGCACTATTTAAAATATCAGTTTTCCAGCCTAACTCTTAGTACTCCATTTCCTTCCACTACCTGCCACAAGCAGGAGATAATCAGTCTCACTTATTTGTATCAATGGACTTGTCTTAATGAGTAGTCTGAAATACAGAATAATTTCTGTAGTAAAAGAAATCTACATTTTTATGTATATTTGGGCCAGATTTTATTATATGCTCTTTCATTAATATTTTGTCACCCCAGCAACCAAATAAATAATAAGGGAATTAAAAATAATGATTGAGATTGCTAACGTTAGTTCTTGCTAGGTGTCAGACACTATTGTGCTTTATATGTAATAACTTATTTAATTCTCACAACATCTCTATAAGTATTATTATCCTCGTTTTACAGATGAGGAGGCTGTGGCCAGAGGGATTAAAATGACATTCCTAGCCTTACAGCCCTAGAAAGAGCCAGAACTGTCTCTCAAGAACTCTAGTTCCAGCATCCTTGCTCTTAACTACTGTATTGCCTCTCTGTGTAGATGTGATTATTCATGTTCACATTTTTGCAAATACAGAATTTGAGGACCAGGCTCTGTACTTACAAGTTTACAATCATGTAAGTATTATGGAATATTTTCTGTCCATTGGACCCCACTATGAACATTTAAGGCACTCAAAGTAACATAATAACTGACTAATGTTTCTAAATAAAGAAGTTGAGATAAATGAATAAGTAAGGATCTTCTTATTGGAACATTGGTTAAATGTGGATTGATATATTTTAATTAGTATGTAGATATAAATTGGTTTCTTCAGCACTATTCACATTAAGTACGTATCATACAATAGGCACTTGATAAAGTATCTGTCATACAGGATTGAACAACAAAGAATATCATTAGACTAAAAAAGATAATGGATAATTGACATTCTGAATTTGGCCATATTATGTCCCCTTCTTTGGCATAATATTCAGTGTGACAAAATAGCATAGCAGAAGAACCTGGCTAAGTCTTGTGGATCACTGTATTAAGATTTGACCTAGAAGTAATCCAGCCTACCCAGAGCCCTGAGTAAGTTCATTGTTCAGGCTAACCTTTGTCCCTGTTTCCTTGGAAGGGATCTTCTAATCCTTGGAATTTCCCAGGTGATGGGAGTGTCTTTGTTATTCATGGTGGGACCCTATATAGTGACAAAATAAAGGCTGGTCATCCTCAAATGACTAACCTGTGTTGGCCCTGGCAAGTTGGCTCAGTGGATAGGGCATTGGCCCAACATACAAACATTCCAGCTTGAATTCCCAGTCAATACACACATAAGAAGCGTCCATCTGCTTCTCTTCCCCTCTTCTCTTTCTTCCCTTTTCATAGCCAGTGGCTCAGTTGGTTCAAGCGTGGGCCCCAGACGTGGGTTGCCAGGTGGATCCCCATCAGGGCTCATGCGAGAGCCTGTCTCACTATCTCCCCTTCTCTCACTTAAATAAATAACCTTGTGACTATAGCTTAGGAGTTTTGAGCCACATCATATCAGCTGAACCTCTGGGGAAAGTAAAGGCGTTGGAGGTTGAGATCAATCATGTGGCCAATGATTCAATCAATCATGGCTATATAGTGAGAACCCAATAAAAATCCTGGACACGAACTCGGGAGAGCTCACCTGGTAGAAGATACCAGGAGTTCTCTGAGTTTCAACAAACTGGCAAACCTGAGGGGATAGTGGAAACTCCTTGAATTTATAATGAGTTGGTAGCAGGTATGAGTAGGCTAGAAGCCTGATTGCAGCTGGTGTCTCAAATGAGGGCAATCTTGTGGAGACTGTGCCCATGACCTGTAACACTTGATCTCAACTACAAGTACTTAGAATTGCCCTGTAGCCTTTATGCTCAACAAATGTTTTAAAATAATTATTAGCATTCTCTTGACTGTTATCTAAGTCTCTTAATCTTCTCAAGTGATTTGTCTTAAACCCACTTTATGTTCTAGATTCTGACTTGGTCAAAAAGAATTCTAGTTAGTTTTGAGTAGGATAACAGACCAAGAATATGACTTGGCATGATACAAATATTTTGGCATTTTAATATCACATTTGCTCTGTAAACTGCAGTTATCAAATTATCAGGTTCTACATATTAATGTTTAGAACCTTTGTTGTGTGCTTTCTCCCTAATTGAGTACATGACAATATTTTCATATTATGTTTGAGTAAAATTTTTTCATATTTTTACTTATTCTTTTCATATGTCCCTATTGAATGTCTTTGTACTTGCCATTGAGCCAACCATCTTGACGTTTTTAACAAATTATGTAGCATCACTAACTTAACTGCCTTATATTTATTTAACATCATTTGTTTCTCCATCCTCACTGGGCCATGTATGAGCCAGGCATTGTATGAGATGCTGAGGGTGAAAAACAATCAATTGTAACCATCGCTCTTAAGGAAAACACCGATTCTAGAAAACATTGCTGTAATGTCTTAAAACACATTACTTTGGTGGTTTCATCCCAGTCATGGAATATGTCATTAAGTTTTCAAAATAATAATTCCCCACAGTGGTTGTGATTCTAAAACTTGAATATGCATACGAATCACCTGAAGATCTTAACACACTGACTGCGGACACATCACGAGAATTCTCTTGTTTTCTGTTCTAAGGCTTGTGGCCAATCACAAGAATTCTCAGCTTTTCATTGTTATTTAGAGAGAAACAATGTAATGGAAACTGCATTCACTGAAGTTAAAAATTGCAAAAGGAATTAAAAGTGATTAGTCTCGTTGTTAGTAATAAAAATAACTTTTATCAATTTGATATTTTTAAAGTGCTCAGTAACCATGGATAGTGGTGATGAACATGATAAAATTCTGAATATATTTGCTGACAGTTTATCAGATATTCAAAGTGAAACTGATGAAAGCTTTGACAGTGGCACTGATACAGTTATTTCTTCAAAAAGGCAAAGAAATAGTCATTTTAAGTGATTCTGAACCTGAAAATATGAACAATTCCACACATGATTTTGAGTGTAATTTGCGTCTTGGTTGCCGAGATAATGATTGGTCAAAAAACTTTCAACCTAATTTGGAAAAATGTGAAGGTAATTCTGTGGTTACAGTTATACTGTCTAATTCTAAGAACATCATTGAAGCCATCAACTTGATTTTTGATGACAATCTATCTGAACTATTTTGTCATCAGTTGAACATATAACCAAAATTTGGGAAAGCACAAAATATTGAAAGCAATAAAGTGCTCTCCTGTTACTCCCCAACAGATATGAAAATTTTTCAGTACTTACAGTGCTAATGGGGCATGCTTGAAAGGGTACTTGGAAAGAATATTGGTCTACAAACCCAGTTCTAGCTGTTCCAATATTTCCTCAGATGATGAGTTGGAATCGTTTTGAACAAATCTGGACTTATTGGCATTTCAATGATAATGCAGATGTGACTAAATCTTCATCCAGGCTATTTAAACTTCAGTCTGTACTTGACCACTTTATTAGGAAATTTGAAACACTACGCAAGAATTATCATGAGATGAAGGCATGATAATCCTGGAGGGGACATCTTCTGTTTCAAACCTATAGCCCAGCTAAAATTATTAAATATGGTTTACTTGTAAGAATGGTATGTGAGAGCCAGACTGGGTATATTGCCAATATGAAGATTTCCACAAGTGAAGGAAAAAAATTGAATGACTATTCTGTCACTCCTTCAGCCTTTTCTGGAATTGGAGCACCACATATACCAAGATAACTATTACAATAGCGTTTCAATTGCAGAAACTATTACTACATAAAACAATAGTTTGTGGAACAATTCAAACAAATAGAGGCTTGCGAAAATGTTTGAAAGATGAAGCATCTATGCTTAAAAGAGGTGAAATAGCCTTCCGAAGAAAAGGTGACATTTTATTATTGATTTGGAAGGATAAAAGAGAAGTTCTGATTATTTCAACTATCCATTATGCTTCCTCTTGTGAAACAGAAAAAACAAATTGGCATACTGAAGAGAAAATAAAGAACCCAGTTTCCATTGTGCAGTATAATAATAACTATATGCAAGATGTTGATATTGCTAACCAATATCTTTTAACATATAGTATCCTTAGAAAAACAATAAAATGGACGAAGAAAGTAGTGCTTTACCTCATTAATTGTGGACTGTTCATATAGGATTTATCAAGTGCTCAATCCAGAAAGCCGAGCAAGATACAAAGACATTCTTTTTACAAAGTATCCTACTTTCAAAAGATATTAGCTTGTAAGAACATGTAATAACTTCAAAATGCAATGAGTATTTCATTTTAAGGCATGCCTTTAACATTATGTAAAATGTTTTTTGTACTCATTCAATAGAACAGTGGTTCTTAACCTGGGTTCTGTCAAACCCTAGGGGTTCAATGAGTCGGTCTCGGGTTCGGAGAAGCCTCTGCTGCAGAGGCCAGAATAAAGTAATACTGTAATTTGTTATGAGTCCATGCACTTTGTTGGTTTTGTTCTTTGAGCAAGGTGATGTTCATGCATGGCTCATTTTGTGCACCAGTAAAAAAAAAAAAAACATATACTATACTATGTCTTGAATTTGGAAAAAAAATATATTTTATTTATCACTAAAGAAGGGTTCGGTGAATGCGCATATGAAACTGGTGGGTTTGGTACCTCAAAAAAGGTTCAGAACCACTGCAATAGAAACTTGTCAGACCACTGGGTAAAGCTAGCAGTAAAACTACTGGTCTAAAATGTGTTAAAAAGTAGGATTTTAACCAGTAAAATCAGCTTGGTACCTGAGGTTTGCTCCAACAAGATGCTGTGCTGTATACTCTCTTGGTCCATAGACTACACTTGAGTGTCAAGGTCTTAGAGTACAAACTCCAGATGTTTTCAGCATCAGTACAAATTGAATTTGAATTATGTTCACTTGATTTTCTTCCATTTACTAACTTCCCATTTTGTGTAACCTGACATGATTTAAGAGACTCAGAATCTCATTGTCCAATCTGAACATAGTTGCTTAGATTAATGAAAAGATTTCTTGAAACATTGTAGATGTATAGATTTAATATTCATTACTTTTTCTATAAATTTTACTTTTTTAAAATCTTCATGGAAGTAAAAATAACCCATAATTTTCTACTAGTCATGGTCTCTTGTTTTAATTTCATGACATGTAGTTAGAATACTTTTTATCCTCTTTTGTAGTGACATTAAGAAAATGTTTAGTGATTTACCACTGCTTCAGAATGCACTGTGTATTAAAGAGGGTTTGGGACATAGGACGTAACACTTCAGGGAATCTCCTGAGTCTTAATCATAAAATGTATTTTGTTAAATATCTTAATCCTGTGATACCCCCCAAATTTCTAAAATATAATTAGACCATCCCAACCCATTTAATGCAATTGGTAAGATGTAGCAAGTAAAGAAATGTGGGTGATTATTCATGCTGATGATAGAAATGTAATCTTGGAGTCTGATTATTACAGATCTCATTGCAAAACTCATGTTCCATTTTTTTCTCCTAATATCAGGTCCAATGAAAGGAATAAAAAGCAATCAATTCAGGTATATATTGTGTTCCGTTTCTGACTCAAGAAAATATGAGCATCTGGAAATTGATTTTTTTGTATGTTCTAAAAAGGTTTATTAATATGTGCCTAAATTGTATAGGATATTTGTGTGTGTGTGTGTGTGTATTATATATAGATATAATACAAAGGTTTTATATACATATATATATATATATATATATACACACACACACACACACACACACACACACGATTTCTAACAGCAGGTAACCAAGTTTTCTCTAGTTTCTAACTACATTTTAATATAACATTGTTCTACAATACCTGTGCTAAGCAAAATGAAATTATAAAATTTAGGACTCTTGCTGTTCATCAAAAGAAAACGATTGAAATATCAGCTCTTATGAAGGTTTGATCTAATAGAGTGGGGTGAGACAGAAGAATTTACTATAAAATGCCTACAAAGATGTTCAGAACCACTGTAAGCCATGCAGATGTCTTATCTTTAAATAGCTAATAGTAATGACTGGGTTCAAGAAAGGTAGAAGCAGAGGAGTACCACAGCACTATTGATACAGGGCTGTTTGATGGTCTTCGTTGTCATAGGACTAGTGTGATTGGTAGTATACACAGACTGAAGTGTATACACTGAATGAACAGATTTATTCATTTAAATGTGCCAGCCATTTCATAATTTCTAAAATTTAATGTTACTGGCATAAATTATTTATTTCGTAGCAGCTTGCCATTTTCATAAGAGACATGATTACTATTCCCCCCCCCCTCTTTATTCTGAGGGCTTCCATGTTTACAAAGTTAATGACAATGTCTGATAGGTTATTCTTTTTCATCCCCTTCTGAACTCCTATAGGTGTCAGTTCTACTTTTGTTTCACATGTCTCTAAGCTACTCTTTGTGTTTCCTATCTCTTTTCTGTTTCTTAATGCTTCTGAGGGAGTTTCTCTGTCACCTTTCAACACATTCGTTCTCCCTCTATTCAGCCTGTTATTTATCCCACCCATTGTATTTCTGGTCTTTAAAATTCCCAACTGACATTTTCATAATATTTCCATTTGGATTTTTTAAATTGTTGTTTGGTTTTGCTTTATGTTACTAGTAATTCCCTTATTTTCTTATATCAGTAGTACCTTCTCAGATGGTATACTTTTTCACAGTTTCAGTTACCCAAAAACAATCATTGCCTGAAAATACTACGTGGAAAATTCCAGAAATAATGTTCTGAGTAGCAGGATGAAAGCTCACACCTTGGTGCTCTGTCTGCCCAGGACATGACTCATCTCTTGTCCAGCATCTCCACACTGGATACATACCCCACCAGTTAGTCACTTGGTAGGGGTCTTGGTCATTAGCTGAACTGGTGTACTGTGGTGCTTGTGTTCAGGTAGCCTTTATTACTTCAAAATGCTGCCAAAGCACAAGAGTAGAGATGCTACCAATTGAGATATGCCAAAGAGAAGCTGTAAAGCACTTCTTTTAGGTGAAAAGGTTTCTATTTATGGGGGGGGGGCAGTATATATAGGGTTCGGTAATATCCATGGTTTCAGGCATCCACTGGGAGTCTTGGGACAAATCCCTCCTGAATTGGGGTTACCATATTTATTATGATTACTCTAAATATCTGGACTCTGTTCTAATAAATCTAGATGTTTTCCTCCAGCCTTTTTACTGCCATCCACACAATGCTTTCTCCTCCACTTCCAATCCACATTCCATGGTTAAGATAGCTTCAGCCTTCCTAGGATGTGTCTCACTTTTTGTTATAGTCTCATTTTTCCTAGAATCCTTATGTATGTCTCCCAGCTCCCCTCTTTCTCCTCTTACTCTTTCTTCCCTTTCCTCTCCCCTTCTTTTCAATAATTTCTGCAGGATTTTTTTTTTTTTTTTTGTATTTTTCCAAAGTTAGAAGCAGGGAGGCAGTCAGACAGACTCCCGCATGCGCCCAACCAGGATCCACCTGGTATGCCACCGGGGGGCGATGCTGCGCCAGAGCCATTCTAGTTAGTGCCTGAGGCGGATGCCATGGAACCGTCCTCAGCGCCTGGGCCAACCCCACTCCAATGGAACCTTGGCTGCAGGAGGGAAAGAGAGAGAGAGGAAGAAGAGGGGGAAGGGTGGAGAAGCAGATGGGCGCTTCTTCTGTGTGTCCTGACCAGGAATCAAACCTGGAACTTCCATACATCGGGCCGACGCTCCACCATTGAGCCAACAGGCCAGGGCCTCTGCAGGATTTTAAAATGCCAGCAGTCTTAGCTAGTTCACCATCTTGAGAGGAATCAAGACTAATTAAAAGGGAATTTCTCCCAATTATTCTAGTGATTTATTAACAATTCTCTGATTTACCATTTCAATCCATATAAATAATACTTTGTTGGCTGCCTAATTGATTTAATTGATTTTTAAAATACTGGTTTATTTATCAAATTAGCAAAAATTTAAATATAAGCAGTGCGATTTGTAATGTTTAATGATTTATAGATTTCAAATATTTTGGAAGGAAAATTTGCTAATAGAAATAGAAGAAAATGTCATTACAATAAACATTTCATTTCGTGATTATTTTTCATATATACATATAATTGAGATTGGAAAACTTTACATGAAAATTTTTGATTATTTGAGATGATACTAATTCACATACCTTGTAAGACTCCCCAATTCTATTATTGTCTAGTGCAGAGTGAAATATCACCTATACAAAACCCAGTGAAATTTGAAAGGCAGAAATAATTTCTATTGTGCAGGTGTGGAAACAGGCTTTGACCAGATAAATTGACATGCCTGGGGTTCACATGTAGAAAGTGGCAGAAAGACCTGATCCCATTTATTTGACTCTGGATGCTAATGGCTGTCTGATATCCTGCCATTCCTGAACTTCCACCTCTTCCAACCATTTTATCACCAGGTTAGGATTGGTATCCTCTCCATTTTTTTCTGTGTTCTTCCAAAGAACTTAACACTGCCTTCCTTCTCTGGACCTCTTAAATTGAGCAAAACTTTTTCCAAGGAAGAGCTTTTGTGGACAAACTTATTGGTATATTTATTAACCCGTCTGAGGATATTGATCTCTTCAACCAGGCTTTAGAGGGATGCACAGAGGGGTGAAAGAATGGGGTTTTCTGCCCTGTTTCCCTGATCAGCCAAATCAACCTTTGCATCAGTGAGGTGGCCCTGTTTTATGAGTAGGCATTAAAGTAGTTTTATCAGCAAGTAATGGGAATCAGTCAGAGAGAGAAATGTTTAGGTGCAACTAGGGGTGGAGGATAGAATCAAAGGACTAATAGTCTGAATTTAATAGAAGTGCTGAACAGAGAACCAAGGCAAGTATGGGCAAGGCTTAGAAGATATCACTAGAAATAGGGCACAATGTAGGAGATTAATCACAAAGGAGATAGACAATGTTGCCTCCCCAACATTGTCTATTTGGTTGCCTCCCCAACATTGTCTATTTGGTTGTCAGAAGTAAACCAAATAGAATCTGACTTGGTAAACTGAAATTTAAGGTCCATTTGCCTCCCCAAGCAGGAAATCAAGGTAGAACAAACCTAAAGTTAGTGTAGGGATTAAGGTAATTAATGATAGAAATTTTAAGTATATGGCGTGTGAAAGCCAGATCACAATAAACTTAATGGTTTTATATGACTCTTCTTTGTTAGCCGAAGACATTTTTACTACCATAAGAAGGAAGTTGTATGGACAATAAGTAATGCAAGAATCAACTCTGTTTCACGTAACTACAGCTGTAAACCTACTTTTGCTCCACGTTGTATATATAAATGCCATAGCTCATTCATTCAATTATCTCACAGTGAGGAGAGAAGCAGGCATAGAATTATGGCAATTTCTATGATGATAAACATACACAGTATAATAGAACTGTTCATAAAGACCTTTTCTAAGAGGGAGTATTTAAGCAAGTTCAAATAAGAAATCTTGAGGACCTAAAGAAGCACTCAGGAACTGAGGCTAGAGAAGAAGGTACAGATATTAGATGTATTTAGGAAGTGATGAATTGGGGATGGGGAGCATAAGGTAAAGGAAGCTAGGATAACTTTTCAGTTTCATTCTACAAAATATGTGAACAGTCTTCTTTAAAAGTGTCAAGGTCATGTGAAATAATGAAATACTGAGAAACTGCTACAAATTGGAGGGGACTAAGAAGACAGGACAACTAAATGCATTATGGTAGCCTGGATTGGATCCTGGAACAGAAAAAAAATCATAGTGAAAAAATTGGTGAGCCCTGAGTAAACTCTGGAGTTATTAGTTAAGTGCCAAAATATCTGACTTTGGAAAATTTTGTATTGGTATATTAATACTCAGGGAAGCTGGATGGAGTATATAGGAGAGCTATTTATACTTTTTACTCTTCTGTAAGTCTGAAATTAATTCAAAATATAATTTTTTAAAATAAAAAATTTTATTCATCAAAAGATAATCACCAAGAAAGTAAAAATTCAAGCCATGAAATAGGGGAAAAAATTACCACACAACCAAAAAAGCTCATATTTAGAATATGAAGAGAACCCTGCAAACAATAAGCAAAAGGATAGCCTATTATAAAAACTGGGAAGACACTTCAGGCATTCTACAAGAGGATAGCCAAATGTTCACAAATATAAAAAGATACTCAACCTCATTAGTCATCAAGGAAATATAAATTAAACCTCAGGTTAAAGTCTACTAGAAACTTACCAGAAAGACTACAGTTAAAGATGCCAAACTACTAAATATTGACAACCATGTAGAAAGGAGGAATTCTCATACACCTTTGGTAGAAATGTAAATTGATAGCACATGTCAGAAACCTATTTGACTTTCTCAACCAATTTGAATATATCCATACTCAATGACCCAGTAATTTCACTCATACACACAACAGAAATGTGTACATATGTATATCAAAAGACAAGATTTGGAGCAGCATCATTTGGAAAAGTAAAAATGGAAAGCCAAACACATACAGTAGTAGCTACCTACAGCAGAATGGGTAAAAAAAAAATTGTGATATGTACATACAATACAGTGAATATGGAAGACTTACAAATATAAATTTCACATCCACAAAGTAACCAGGGTTTTCCAATATAGAAATAAAGAGAAAACCCCAGAGAAATTTCCAGACGGATTTTATTAAGCCTATGCTTGAGCACAAGGGAGGCAGCACAGAGAAAAAGGAGGTACTCTGAACTGGCTCAGTGGCTGCCTCTGCTTGGCTGCTTTTATAAGCTGGGGTCAAAGTGGGCTTGCCTGAAAAAGTGAGCTTTTTGAAAACAGCAGGCCTCCATAATCTTTTCATTTCAGGATTGGGTGATTTCCTTTTCCTGTTGTATTGCCTGGTAACTATGTTCCTGACTCCATGTGGACTGTGGGGGCAAGATGGCATACTGCTGCTCAGTACCACCACCTTAAGAGTCCATGGCAGTCCAATTTTGATCAACTGAATTTGGGTCAGCAGTTTAAGTAGGCAGTTAAAAGGGAGATAAAAATCAGCTACCTCTACATTTTTGAGTAGGGAGTAGAGAGGTGGTGACAATTTTGTTTTAGTCAGCTTATCCTACCTTCTGACCACCTGGTCTTAACTTGGCTTCCTGGCCAGCTGGTTTGTTTCACTCCCAGGCCCAAAGTCCCTGTGCTATCTCAAAGTTGCAAGAAGAACATAAATGTGGAATCTAATGAACAGAAACAAAATGGAAACAGACACATAGATACAGAGAACGCACTGACAGGTTTCACAGTGGAGTGGGTAGAAGGGCTGGGTGAAAAAGGTGAAGATTAAGAGAAAATAATATAATTCATAGACAACAATAGGGTGACAAGCAGAGGGAAAGGGACGTGAGGGGAGATGGGAGAAGGTAAAAGGGGGATAAATGGTGCTGAAAGACTTGGGGACTTAAACACAATACAATATACAGATGATGGTGTATTATAGAATTGTAACCATGAAACCTATAATTTTATTAACTAATGTCAGCCCAATAATTTCAATAATAAAAGGAAAAAAAATTATTAGAGCAGTTAGACAATAACTAGCAATGTATGTTGTCACTTCTAGGTGAGGAGAATCTAAATGAACCAAAACCGATCTTCCAAGGAGTGTTGTTCTCATATAAAATGGGGATAAAAATGTCCTCAATTCCTTGAAGACAGAAGAGCACTAGCTATAAAAAAGGAAAGAAAAATGAGTCATTAGCCTGGAAAACTGATAACTCAGAGCAGTTTCTGTAGTAAAATACAACCAGTATCTGCTTACCTGATTTATTGTCCCAAGCATTTGCTCAAATGTGATTTCTATTTGTTACCCTTGAAAATAACTTGAAGTTACTCTTGAAGGTAGCTTTAATTGTTTGTTATAATTCTATTTTCACATTTGCCAAAGCAAAAGTCCCATTTGTCCTGGAGCAATCATGGCAAGATTTGTTTCATGAGCTATGTCCCACAATGTTTGTACAGAGAAAGAGAATTTGCCCCTCTATCCACAGAATCAATAGCTAGATCTTTACATAAAGGGATAGGACAAAGAAGCATTTAAAGCTTGGATCCCCAAGCTACTGCCAGGGGCTGCATGCATCCCCCTGAGGCCATTTATCTGCCCCCCCCCCCCGCTGCACTTCTGGAAGGGGCACCTCTTTCATTGCTGGTCAGTGAGAGGAGCACAGGATGCATCTGCACCCATAGTTCCCATTGAAATACTGGTCAGTTTGTTGATTTAAATTTACTAGTTTTTTATTTTAAATATTGTATTCCTGCTTTGTATTTTTACTTTAAAATAAGATATGTGCAGTGTGCATAGGGATTTGTTCATAGTTTTTTTTTTATAGTCCGGCCCTCCAACGGTCTGAGGGACAGTGAACTGGCCCCCTGTTTAAAAAGTTTGGGGACCCCGATCTAAAAGAAAAGACGGAAGGATTTTAAAATTAGCTATAACGACAGAAAGATTCACTTTATTGTCAAGTAGCGTTGTATATACAGATATGTGGATAGATAGATATAGATATATTCAATTAAAAAATATAATTTTAATACTTATACACTCTGAACAACATGTATTAGAAATATGTGCATAAAATTAATGGTTTCACAAATGTCTATTCTAGAAGTGTACTAGGAAAATATCTCAGTACAGTACAACATAAAATGTGAAGTAAAGGAAATATTGACATTTAATTTTTGCATGCCAAAAAAAAGAAAACCCTAAATATAAAAGAATATAAAATGGTATGATTATGTTTATACAAAGTTCCAAAGGAAATAAAGCCAAAACAGAGCTATAATGTTCAGGGATACATTAAATGGGTGGGTTTGGCACACACGTGTCTACCTCCATACATGTATTTTTTAAACCCTCCTGTAAAGAGAGCATATTTGACTTTAAGGGATGCAATCAGTAGATACTTTTTCATCACATGCTGCATTTGGTGTTTTCATTTAGAAGATATATCTAAAACACTACTTATATCATTCTTCTGTTTGCAATTGAAATATAAAATCCTGCCAGTGTTGCATCCATTAGAATAAAATAGTCTAGGAAATAAAGCACTAATTTTTTCCTGAAATGGCCGTTTCTGTTTTTCTTCTTTCTAATTACTACTATAATGAAATGGCCAGTATTATGGTAAGAAGTGATTTCAAAGGCAGCATTTCTTCTTATGAATCATATACTTTCTTTCCCCCTAATGTGACATTGGCCTCAGTTAAATAAAATGCATGTGCAAACTCCATCTACACTAAACTAAAATAGTTTTGGAATAGCAAATCATACTTTCAGCTCAAAGAGTAGGCTTTCCAGCATTTCACTGATGCAGAGGGAAAGGAAGGCTATTATTTTTTCCCTATTGGGTCATTTCTGATCACTCTTGGCAGCAGATTTCTATATCTCAAAACACTGCTGTGTTATTAATACATCTGATAAAAAATAACGTGTATCACAATATATGAGAAAGGGTACTTAATAACTACAAAGCCCTGAGAAAATATTAATTTTTGTTAAGCTATTAGTCTGCTCACACTCTCATTCCATTGATCATGTCATTCACTATGCTTCTACTTCTAATATGGTTCCCCTTGTTTCCTATGAAAGTGAGACTTAGCCCAAATATCTTGCTTTCTGTGTTAAATGAAAATTTCTCTTTTAACTTACATCATGTCCAGCATGGACTTCTAATCCTTCTAGGTCTCCTTAAGTTTATTTTCCATTAAATGACTAAAATGTGGTCAAGTGAAGGTCAGGGCTTCTTGCCGATGGATTGTGTTCGGTAACATTGAGTCCTGCTTTTAGCTGCTTCATGGGTATAATGACCATTTAATCCAAGACAAATAATAATAAGCATACACTCCATTCATTTGTATCAGCATATAAATTTTAAATGGGAACAGCGTCTAGAAATGGGTTTTAAAATATTTTAAAATGAACCAGTGCTGAAGTCTACAGTTTAAACTCTCATGACTGGTTTTAATTCTGATGGAAAAACACAGAAAATGATAGCACTGACCATTACAATTGCAATTGTATAGACTGTATACCAGATGATTTTATCACTGTTTTGGGTAAAAAAGTGATAACCTTTTACTAAGTTGTTACACTACTGCTGGTTGCAACTGGTAATAGATAAGAGAACCTCAATTTCCTTCACGGCCTTTCTGGGTTTATCTGAACTCTCATTTATCCCCCAAGGGTGGGTCTTCCTCCTCTAACTTTAGTTGACCAACAGTCTATTCACTGCAAGTTAATGAGAGTAGGAAATGCAACCTGGTCCTTGAAAAACACTATGGCTATCTAAAAAAAAAAAAAAAAAAATCAATCTGTGACCATGGTGATGAAATCTTTGCTTCTGTTACTACAGTAACAGAAGAAAGATCAGTGATTACTCAGAATTGATAGGGAGGGGACAGAAGGATGAATAAATGAGATATAAATAAAACTATTCTGTGCTAAACAGTAATGGTGGATACATGTCATTTTAACATGCATTTGTCAAAAGCCATAGAACTACATCACAGAGAATGAGCCTTAATGTAAACTATTGATTATAGTAATAGTATTGTATAGATATTGGAACATTAGTCACAACAAATGTACCACACTGGTGAAGGATGGTAATAATAGGGAAACTATGTGGGGGGAAAGGCAGAGGGTGTGTATATGGAATACTGTGTACTACCTGCTCAATTACTCTGTAACTCTAAAACCTAAAACGATACTAAAAAATAAAGTTCAGCCTGAACAGGTGGTGGCGCAGTGGATAGAGCATCAGACTGGGATGTGGAAGACCCAGGTTCGAGACCCCGAGCTCGCCAACTTGAGCGTGGGCCCATCTGGCTTGAGCAAAAGCTTGCCAGCTTAGACCCAGGGTCACTGGCTCCAGCAAGGGATGGCTCGGTCTGCTGAAGGCCCGCAGTCAAGGCACGTGTGAGAAAAGCAATCAATGAACAACTATGGTGTCGTAATGGCAACGAAAAGCTAATGACTGATGCTTCTCATTTCTCTCTGTTCCTGTCTGTCTGTCCCTACCTATCCCTCTCTCTGACTCTCTCTCTGTCCCTGTAAAAATAAATAAATAAATAAAGTTCATTAAGTTTTTTCTAAAAAATAAAAAGAAGAATACCATGGCAGGCAAGGAATGGCCTAATCCAGTGGTTCTTAACCTGGGTTCTATCGAACACTAGGGGTTCGATGAGTCGGTCTCAGCGGTTTGGAGAAGCCTCTGCTGCAGAGGCCAGAATAAAGTAATAGCGTAATTTGTTGTGAGTTCATGCATCATGTTGGTTTTGTTCTTTGAGCAAGGTGATGTTCATGCATGGCTCATTTTGTGCACTAGTAAAGAAACATATACCTATGTCTTGAATTTGGAAAAAAAAATCATATTTTATTTATCACTAAAGAAGGGTTCGGTGAATGCGCATATGAAGCTGGTGGGTGCGGTACCTCAAAAAAGGCTAAGAACCACTGGCCTAATCTCTTACTTGAGATCTTGGAGTAAATCCACAGACCCCAAGCTTGCTTCTGTTCTGGTATGAGTTGCACATAAAATTGAAAGCTTTGCAAATGTGAACAGGCAAAAAAGAATTATAACTTTTTTGAAGTTTTACAATTCCTATAGTCATCTGAATAATACCAGAAAAATAGAAGAAGGAAAAAGCCACTACTTACTATCTAAGTTGAGAGTCATACAGGAGGCATCATGATGAAACTGGGTAAACACTTGGAGGAAAAGAAGAAGGGAAAGAACTTGAAAATGACTCCCACATGCCATGTACAACCTAGAGAATACAGGAGTAGCACAGGGAAGTGCAGAGCAGGGTACAGCTAAGGCAATTAACTTTGTCTGGGGCATGCTAGGATTTAGTGGGTCATACACGCAGAATTGTTCAAAAGAAGAAATGGAATCTATGGTTCTGTGAGTTGAACTGGTCAGTTACCAAAGACAAAGGCATTGGTCTACAGATGGCAGTGAATACTGAATGCATGAGGTCACCTAGACATCATGCACAGTAAGAAGTAGAGCTGCCCAAAGACAAAGCTCTGAGAAACACCATCATCTAAGGGCAAGCAGAGGAGATGCTCCCCCTCTAAGGGGTCTAGAAGGAACTAGAAAAAAAGAAAAAACCATGAAACTGGTGTCACGGGGGTCAAGAGAAAAGAACAGTATGCTTTGGTGAAAACATTACAAAGCATTTTGCTTCCTCATTTCTAGAGTAGTTGAAAAAGCCATAAAGTAAAATTGTGTGCCATATATTTTCTAACTTTGAAATATTAAAAATGTAGCTGAGTTAAATCAATCTAAGTAAAAATTAACTTTAAAATTGTATTCAGCTTACATTAGAAGTCAAGAGAAGGAATATTGCTGGCATCTCTTGACATGATTAGCCACATTCTCATGGCTTATACATTTGTGAACTTCTAAGAGAAACAGTAAAGCAATGCAATGTATACTGACCCTGGTAGTTGGAAGACCTATGCTTAAATAGCAGTCCTGCCATTTACTAGCTGTGGCTAATTTATTTAACCTTTTCCAGGTTCAAGAGGGAGATGGAAAATTCAAGAAATTAAGTACATGAAGTATATGTTTTGTACAATTCAATTAACATTTCTTAACTCTTTTGTATTCATTGCATACTTGCAAATACTAAAATATTTGATGGCATTCTGAAGATTAGCTAATATTTTCTTTTTTTATTACAGGGACAGAGAGAGAATCAGAGAGAGGGATAGATAGGGATAGACAGACAGGAACGAAGAGAGATGAGAAGCATCAATCATCAGTTATTTGTTACAACACCTTAGTTGTTCGTTGATTGCTTTCTCATATGTGCCTTGACCGCAGGCCTTCAGCAGACCGAGTAACTAACCCTTTACTCAAGCCAGTGACCTTGGGTCCAAGCTGGTAAGCTTTTTGCTCAAGCCAGATGAACCCACACTCAAGCTGGCAACCTCGGGGTCTCACACCTGGGTCCTCCGCATCCCAGTCCGATGCTCTATCCACTGCACCACCGCCTGGTCAGGCGCTAATATTTTCTTTTAATGTAATACCTGCTTAGAGTCAAACAGGTGCCCCTGATATTATAGGAGTTGCTCCTCCCTTTGTAAAGATTTTCATGCAAACACATGCAGAGGCCAACTGACAGAGCAGCTTAATCATGCCCATTTTAAATGCAAAATTAGTGTGCAATTTAACATTTTAATAATTCTAAAGATATTTTAATGAAATCTCTCCAAATAGATAAGTCTGCTGAATTATTTTTCATCACACATGTTATTTGTGTGATACATGATAGACACATGACAAAGGTCCTCCTCTCCCTCATCTATCCCACACTGTTAATATCTCACTGCAGCTGGGCAGGGACCTCTTCACTATATCCTGGCCTGTGTATTAAATAATAGTAGATGCTGAAAGTCTCTTGTAACAGCAAATAGCCTGGTACATAACACACTGTCCTCCATTAATTACCACAGCAGAAAATGCTGGCAGCCCATTTATTACCTCAGTCATTTTGAGGAAAAAGAAAAAAATATTTAGGTTCCTAAGATGCTGGAACTAAAAGCAAAATGCATATTCCTTGACACCTTAAACTGGAATTTTGCTTGTCCTCATTTTTTTCTTTTTAAATAGGTTTATTAGGCATCATTTTAATGTAATAAAATTCACTGTTTTTCATATACAGTTCCATGAATGTTGAGGAGCACATACAGTCCTACAACATATAAGTACGGTACCCCCAAAATTTCCTCACCCCCAAAATTTTCTCATGCCCTTTACTGTCAACCTTTCTTCCCCATCAGCTTTTGGCAACCAATGGTATGTTTTCTGTCTCCACAGATTCATATTTTCCAGAAAGTCATTTAAAATGGAATTAAAGAGTATGGACAACCTTTTGAGTCTTACTTCTTTCACTTAGATTCATGCACTTGAAATTCATCTCTATTATGGCCTGTGTCAGCAAGCTGTCCCTTTTTATTGCTGAGTAGTATTCCATTACATGGATGTGTCAAAGTTTAGCACCTCACTTGTTGATGGACAATGAAGTTGTTTCCAGTTTTTGGTGATTATAAATAAAGCCACTATAAACCTTTATGTACAGGTTTTTATGTAAGCATAAGTTTCTTTTCTCTTGAGTAAATAAATACCTAGAAGTGGGTTCTTTGTGCCATATGGTAAGTGCATGTTTAACTTTATAAGAAGCTTCCAAGCTGTTTTCCATATTGGCATTCCTATCAGCAATATATGAAAGTTACTACAATTCTGCATCTCTTAGATGAACCCAAGAGCAGAAATTGCAAATTGACTTCCTTGGGGACTGAAAGAAGGACAATGTCTCTGGGACTCCAGAGAGTTCCTAGGGTTCCTTTCATCCCCATGGCTATTTCTTGCTTCTCTCTTGTTTTCTTCCTGCAGACCAACTTTCTCTCTCCCTCTCAATCAAGGATATCTATAGGAAACCTCACCCCTATATCTACATGACTTCAGAAGTCATATTAATGTCCAACTAACCAAGAAGCTCTCAAGTCAGACTATGAGATTGGCTTAAATTAGATTTTTGTGATCTCCCCTTAATATTGATTGATGAGGGATATGGGAAATGATCCTCTGAGAAAGAGACTGAGTAAGGCACGCAATGTGGTGAGCATCTGTGGTATGTGGATGCCTTATATGGATCTCTGAAAAAGTACAAAGCATTGCTACATAGTGATATAAAGTGTATTACCATGTCATTCTGTAAGGATGACATATGTCCCATATAAGTTTACATATTTTGAATTTTCTAATAAACTAAGAACAGAATTTGCTAAATAAAACTAATGCTTGTAAAGAAAACATTCCCTTATCAACTCATAGAGCTTCAATTTACTCTAACCTTTTAAATATGAGCATTGCAGAAACTGTATTGGGGTAATTAAAATTAAATTACTTCTAAATAATGAGCTAACTACATAAAAAGGCTATGGAAATAAGGCAATTTATTTGGATTTTATACCATACTGTTTTAGTTCTCCTTCATTACTTCTCAGATTACAGTGGTTTCCAGATTATACCTCAGAATCCAATCAAGTTGGGCATAAAGTTCAGCATTATACAACTACTTATATTTAATAGGGGAAGTAAAGTTTTTATGTTACCTAATGAATTTTCTAGAAACATTGGAGCTGTAATACACAGTCTCTAGAAGTCTTAGAGTAGTAGAAACCAGACCATGAGTAACAGGCCTTATTATGATATTTACTTTGCTTTACAAAGGAGGAAACTGAGGGCTCTGAGGATTATAAAAATTGTCTAAGGCAGTGGTTCTCAAAGTGTGTATCCTAGAAGATTTCCAGGTGTGCCCTATGGTATTCCAGAGAAATATGTGCCTGTTGGGGACCAAAATACCAACAGGGTTTTTGGAGTTTATATTTTCGGGGGACAGAGGTGTGGAGAATTGGCTGCAAGCTGACAGTCTACCCAACCCCCACCTCACTTGCCTGATTAGGTTGCAAAAGGCTGTTAAGCTGTGGTACTGGATTGTTTAAACTACCCCCCATGTTCCCTGGAAAACTGGAGGCAAGTTTCCTCTATCCTTTGTTTGGTGTAAAGTTAAGATTTGCTAATGGCCTCACTTTGCCCTATAAATAAAGCAAGATGTGGTTTTTGGACATGCTTTGTTCTGCCAGCAGCAACTACAGGGCCCTCCCTACCCTGTATTTTCTTAATTCTGCATATTTTTTTTAATTCCACACTGTTCCCTCTCAGGACCTGGAATTACTAGCTATGCTGGTTTGCGGCATGTGCCCAAATATAAAAATAGTTACTCTATTGTACCATTTCATTATGGAAATACCACTCTTTTTGTTAACACATCATTATTATATTTATTATTAATACATCATTATATTATTTTTAGACAAATACACACAAATAAAATAGATAGATTTCTCAAAAAGAAGCGTGATATTGAAGAATCCGATTCTGGAAGTGAGCAAAAGTTAAGTATAAATAAAATAGCACTTGAAGGCTGACAGGCAGAATTCAATTTATAGCATTTTCCATCACTTAACACTGAACAATAAGATTGGATTAGAAACCTATTCAAGGAAACTTCAAGTGATTTGGGTTTAACATTAACAGAAGAAGAACTGGCAGCTATATCCACTGATCGTGGATGGATGATTAACATAAGGAATTGTCTCTTGAAGCCTTTTGGATTTCTATAAAAGAAGAATATGTGGCAATATATAAAAAAGCTTTGAACATTTTACTACAATTTTGAACATCCTATTTATGTGAATTAGGATTTTTCTACCCTCAACACAATTAAGAGTAAAAAGAGAGAAATTCTTCAATGTATTGAAGAGGAAATGAGAGTTTGCTTTTCAAATATATGCCCAAACATTGAAGAAATCACTAGGATATATCAGGCTCATGTTTCTCATAAACACAAGAATGATAAAACTTAACACATTCATGCCGGGACCTGCCGAATTTACTATATCTTACTAAGAATGTATCTATATAAAAAGATAATCGTTTTGTCTTTTTTAAATTTTTTAACCCCTTTTTTACAAATTCTAAAAAGCATCACTCAAAAAATGTACCATAAAAATGTTTTTTAATGTCAGAATAAATTTAATTTTGTCATATTTATTTTGTTTAATTACCATAAAAGCACATTTGGACTTTATATTTTTTCTTTAATATTTGACTTAATTATTATAAGATATTTCTCAGAAATTTGTAAATAGTGCGCCTACAATTATTTGTAGGGTTTTAAATGTGCCCCAGCTTCACAAAGTTTGAGAACCACTGGTCTAAGGTCTTTGTCTAGGTGTCAGCAGGATTGGTTGAGGCATGTTCTTGACTCCCAACTATGCTGCCTTCTGTAAAACCATGTTTTTCCATTTGCAAGCTGGTAAAGAGAAAAACAACAACAGTCATCTTTTAAAAGCCAGCCTGTTATTTTTGAAGAAACAAACCTCAACAGGGTTCCTTCAGCTCTCACTCTATTGTTAATTCTCACATCTATCTGCTATATTCCTCCCCTTTATTAAAATTCTCCTCCACATGGCTGTCCCAGCCTAGATTACTATCCTCTGCTTTCATTAGAATACCACTTTAATCTCCAAAGAAATGGGTAGTGTTGCTGCTGTTATTATAAATGCATTTATAGTTTACGAAAACTATCTGGCATAGAAAGTTATCTAACTAGAAATATTTGTATATCAATACATAAGACGGTAGGAATATGAGAAAGCAATCAATGAGCAACTAAAGTGCTGCAATGAAGAATTGATTCTTTTCACTTCTCTCCCTGTCTGTCTGTCCCTATCTGTCCCTCTCTCTGTCTCTCTCAATCTCTCTCACTAAAAAAAAAAAAAAAAAAAGGAATACAAACAAAGATAGTAGGAGATAAAAGTATCTTAGAAAGAGTTCCAATAACTTCAGTTGTGGTTTAGGTCTTCTTAGAGTTGATATTGATGAACGTTATAAACTGAATTGTGCCCTCCACAAAATTTGAATGTTGAAGCACTAACCCCTAATGTGACTGTATTTGGGGACATAGAACTTAAAAAGAAGTAATTAAAGGTAATTAAAGTTAAATGAGATTATAAGTGTGGAGCTAGGACTGGTGACTTTTAAAAAGAGAAATAGCAGAAATCCATATCTCTCTCTCTCTCTCTCTCTCTCTCTCTCTCTCTCTCTCTCTCCACACACACACATGCATAGAGAAAACGCTATGTGAGAACATCTGAGAAGGTGATGATCTGCAAACCAGGAAGAGAAGTCTCACCAAGAAACAACCCTGACTCCTTGCTCTTGAACTCTCAGCTTTCAGAGCTGTGAGAAAATATATGCCTGCTGGTTAAACCACCCAGTCTGGTATTTTGTCATGGCAGCCTGAGCCTATAGACAATGTAGATGGTAAAATGTTTCTGATCTCCTCTGCAAGGCATCTTTTTTGAAAGAATAGCATAAGCACATCTCCAGAACTTATTAAAGTATATATTTTTATTTTCATTATTCAAATTCAGTGTTTTACATATTATTAGAGTGCAATATATTTGCATGTTCTTGCTAACATGAAACTTTTTTCCAGACATTTTACATGATTTAAACCATTTTAAGCCTATTCTATATATTTTTTACTTTATTTGTACTTTGGATGTACCACTTAGTAACATTTTTCTGTTGATCACCTTTCATCATTTTTGTTAACAGTTTTTTTTTTTTTTTTTGGAGATTTCATTAAATATTGTGACCATTAATCAACTCTTCCTAAACTCCTAAGTACTGTGTTTTTTTTTTAATTCTATTCTTCCAATTTGAAAATGTTCCATTATATAAAATTTGTAGGCAATTTAGATTAATTTTATCTTGATCCTTTAAAAGTCCCTGAAAATAAGCTCTTTTGTCTGTGTCATAAGCCTGTTAGATTAAGCAGATGCTATTTGTTTCATCTATCATCAAATCCAGACCTCATTCCTAAATTGTAGGCAGATCCATAATGACAGTACTGATTTACTTACCCCCCGAAGCTATAAAATCTCTAAAGGATGGTACATCCCATCTTCACCAACAAGTCCTACTGGCATACAGAAAGTTGCCATTATTGCATTATCCACCCATAGGGCATCTGTGTGGAAAAGCTATAATGGCATTTGACAAGCCTACAAACTGAACAGCACCATTGTGTGAATTTATTTGCAGAATCATGTTGAAAGATCCCAGTGAAATATTCCACTCTTAGCACATTTCCATTTTCCCTTATTTTATTATTAAAGGCCATCCAAATAGTTTTGATTGATTGCGATCAAAGAAAGAAGCACTGTCCACTGATTTTTCACAATTCTAATACACTAGCAGGTACAGAAATTGGCACAAAGCATTATTTGATAAAGACTGGTATTAGCCAAGATCATTAAAACACAGCATTAATTTTCCACTTGTCATCATTAAGTAATGTTTGCTAGATCATAGTTTGACTTTAATTATTCTCATTCACACAATCTGATTTGATTATCTTGACTGCATATTATCATGTGCATGAAACTCACATTATATCAATCTCATAAAAATAAATACCAGAACAAGAACGTGAACCTAAAGTGGCTACATTACTTTCCAACTTTATTCCAAACTTCTTGTAAAAGACAAGTTCTCTTTAACTTTTCTTTTCAAACTCTCTCTTCTCTCTCTATTCTCTTATCTTTCTTGCTTCTTGCCTTTCCATGAGTGTGATACTCATCCCATGCTGTTTTCAGGGTAAAACCAGAATTCTTTATTATGATTTACTGGATCTTCCCTAGCCCCACCCCTAACCAGATGTCCATCCTCATGGCTCACTGTCCCTGGCACACACATTCTGCTCCAACCAAAAGGAGACTTGAGACAAACTCTCTCTTCTCTTTTCCTATTTGTCTTCAAATTATTTCATCTGCCTGAAATGTTCTTCCTCTCCTTCTTCCTCCATCTAATTATTTTTGTTCTTAAGAGTTTTCTTAGCCATGACCAACCCTGGGAAGTTTTTCTTTCCCTCCTTTTCCCTCCCCTTCCCTCCCCTCCCCTCCCCTCCCCTTCCCTCCCCTTCCCTTCCCTTCCCTTTCCTTCCCTCCCCTCCTCTCTTCTCTTCTCTTCACACACTGTGTGAAGCCCTTCTCTGAGGTCAACAGCAGATGATGCACAGGTCTAACATGGCACTTACCATTCTGTAGGTTCAATCTTCTATGGGCTGCTCTGTTATAAACTCTAGAACAGAAACCATGTCCTTTATCTTTGTGGACCCTTCATCTAGAACAACAAGTGAAAGAGTGAATGTTTATTAAATGAATACCCAACCTTTTGCCTTTGTTCAGATTCTTCCTCCTTGCCCCAAATTCCCTCCTTCATTTTGCGCACCATGCCAACCTTTTTTCTCCTGTCCAGTACACTTAATTCCCATTCTCCTATGAAGCCCCTTTCTTCTCTGTTTACTGAGAGTGTGTGGTTTGTTCCTTTATTTATTTTGTGAAAGTCTTATAGACCCACACCAGACTAGAAGACCTTCCAGATAAGCATTAAATCTTTATTACACTGCTGGGCACAGAGAAGGTTCTTGATTTGTCTGAATGGGGAATAAATACTCTGGAAATAGAGGAAAGGGTCAACTCCTGCAAAAGAATAACAATCTGTACTGGGCTATGGCAACTTTTAAAAATAAAATAATTCCCTTTGTTTAATATAAGCTCTATTATCCTCATTATTATTTTTATTGTTATTCTTAGCCAAATAAAACATATCTATCTTGAAACCAAGAAAAGCATAAGACTAGTGACATGCTTTGACTACTTTTATTAGTCAGAACACGGGTCTATTACATGCTCTGATCTTTAATATGCATGAAACAATATTCTCTGATGCAACAAATGATTAAAGAAATATATTAAAGCATTCATTCTGAATAAAAATACATGGACAAGACAATTACCAAGGCTCAGAACCACTACAAGGAGGAATATAAGCTTAAGTAGGTCGTTTCTCCCCAGAGAAATTCTATGGAGATTGCTTTCAAATTTTAAGTTGAAATTTAAGAAGTTGTGGTACAAAGAGTTTAAAAATAAGGTTTCTGGTCTATTCACATGCAAGTTCTGGTTGAGATTTTGGTATTTATGGGTGTTTTTTAAGGGGATGGGGATAAAAAGATTTCTTTTTTTCTTTTATGAGGACCACTAAATAACAATGTCATCAGAGGACCTGTTTGTTGTCACAGTGCCAGGAGCCTCCTACTTGACATTCAATACTACGTACTAAGTAGTTAAGGGCTTTGGTGAAACCTCTTGACCTTTCTGAACCTCTGCTTTTTACCTTTCAAATAGGAACAATAACATTTTCTTTGCTTACCCCAAATTGTTGTGAGGTGAAGTGAGACCGAGAAGTTGAATAAAATAAATTAGAAATTTTCAAAGCAAATTAAAAGATATGGCATTAAAATTTACTTGTGCCCCACAGTTTGGGCTGCCCCAAACTGAATTTACAAACACTTACATTAAACCATGGGACTAGCAACAAAATATTTCATAATGAAAGCTTAAATCAAAACCTGCTTTTTTTTATCTGCAAAGAGAAGATTTATTCTTGGGCTAGCAAGCACATTTGACTGGGAATATGAAGTCCGGAATTGTACTCTTCTTTCAACTAATCAGTCAGCAAAAATGTATTGACTAACTGGTATTTACAGGCAAGTAGGGTGGACACTGTATAGAGTTTCCCAAGTATCAGGATCATACTACATGTTTGAAGAAATATGGTATATGCATGTGTCAAGTTAATTAAGAATCTGCCCAATATAGTTGTGTGAAGGTGGTGAGGTGAGAGGGAACAGAAAGCTGAAGGAAGTATTTGATCTGACACCAGGAAAAACAGTTCATTAGTCTGCTAGGGCAGCTTAAACAACAGAAACTTCTCACTGTTCTGGAGGCTGCAAATCCAGAAACCAAAATGTTGGCAGAGTGAGTGTCTTGAGTCCTTTCTCTTTGGCTTGCAGATGCTATTTTCTTGCTATGTACTCGGGTGGTTATCCCTCAATGTGTGTCTGTCTGCATTCTAATCTCTTCTTCTTGTAAGGTCACCAGTCTTATTGGATTGGGACCCATCCTTATGTTCTCATTTTAACTTAACCACCTGTTTAAAGTCCTTATCTCCAAACGCAGCCATTTTCTGACGTACTGGGGTTAGCAGTTCAACATATGAATCTGGGGAACACAATTCAGCCCATAACTGGGATAATTCAGATACTAAGATGAAAAGAAGAGAAGGCATTCCAGACAGAGGGAGGCTTTGGGCACAGGGTGGCACATGGGCAGGTTGGAACAGAGAGTAAACTGGCATCTTATAACTCACTTTAGTAATGTGTTTCACAGTCATCAGAATACTTGGCTTTATTTAATTCTCACAACAGTCCTAAGAGAGAGATTATTCTTTAAAAATTAGAAAACTGATGTTTAAGTGCTCCTCAGACTTAGTGTACTTGAGGGACTTTGTTACAGATTCTTATTCATTAGGTGTGGAGTTGAGCCTGAGAATCAGCATTTCTAACAAGCTTAAGTGATGTTGAGTCTGCTGGTCTGTGACCACACACTGAGTGGCAAAGGTGCAGGGGACAGTAGAGTAGAGCAGTAGAAGGTTATGTTTTAAAAGAATATGACAGGAACAGGCTATGCGTTCAAACTGGACTATGATATTCAAACTGCTATCTCTGATCATGAGCTAGATTAGGTATAATCTTGCAAAACACAAACTAGTGATAGTTTCGCAATTGATAGAAAAGAAAATGAATCAATTTTCTGGGTGGGAGGTTCTCTCAATTAAAATTTTTAATTTATAAAATTTTCTTTAAAAGTTTAACATTTAACTAAAATGAAAATACAAGGAGCAAGAAATTCCCAGAAAACAAATCTTAGAAATAGGTCTTTACACTTAGTATGACTGCAGTTCTAAGGAGAGATGTGCTCACAGCTGTGATTCTTGTGCGCGCAACAGAAAACCTTCCCACAGACGTGATCCCTATTTCAGTGGTGGGAACTAGGTCCGTTGTGACTCCATGCTGCTCTTCAGAGGGCACCCAGACTTCCAGGAGAATAGCTGTAAGTGACCCTACTGGGATAAAAAGACCACTGAGGGTCATTGAGTGGATCGTTCTGATGAGAGCTTTGTTTGGGGAAGCTAAATAAGGGTGCTTATGCAGAAGGGGTGAGAGGAAGAAGAAATATTGGAAGCAAAAGAATTCAGTATGAAATTATGAACCTCTGAGCAAGAGTGGTAATAATAAATAAATAAGTGAAAGATGGAGTGTGAATGATCAAGACTGGGGGCCTGAGCTCTGTTGGACAGCATCACAGGCTGTATATTTCAAAAGCATCAATGAAATGCCAACTGGTCATGCTTATCCAGGGACCTCATTTAAGAAACTAATGTCAGGGAAAATTGCTTCATAATATTTTAAGATGTATTAACAATACATGGTTAGAATTAACTTGGGAAATCAATATAGTGGAAATATCCTCACAAGTAATTGTAAAACTGCTTTCTAAATCACTATTTCCCTAAGATAGTCTCCACGGAAAAAAAAGGGTGTGAGGATTCAAAAGAGACATCTGCTCCAAATCAATTAAATTTAGAAAATGTTAGCTACTGTAGTCCCTCTTTAGAGATCTGAAATGCATACCTGACCATTTAAAGTTCTGAGAATCCCACTATTAACAAATACACTGAAAGCTCTGTTGAGCTCTAATACAACATTTTCTTAATTGACCATCCAATTCTTTTTTTGATAAACACCTCATTAACATAAGCTTAAATTATATCTTAAAAAACATATCACAAAAAATAATTTTCTTCATTACCTAGCTAAAGAAGTATTTGTTCTCTGTAGATTGTAGACTCTTAATGTAATTCCTTCACTTAATAATTTGGGGGAAAGTCACCATTTTTAAAACTTTTTTTTTTTTTTTTTTATTCATTTTAGAGAGGAGACACAGAGTGAGAAAGAGAGAAAGAGAGAAAGGGGGGAGGAGCTGGAAGCATCAACTCCCATATGTGCCTTGACCAGACCAGTGCAGGGTTTTGAACTGGCGACCTCAGTGTTCCCAGGTCGACGCTTTATCCACTGTGCCACCACAGGTCAGGCCGGAAAGTCACCATTTTTAAAATAATTTTATGAAGAAATGAGATCCGAGAAATGAATCTCAAATTCCTCACTCTGGTAATAACTACTTCTGTTGAACTTTTAGTCAGTCAGTTATTTATCATTCAACACATAAGTATTGAGTATTTACTTCTCTGCAAGTCACTCTCCTAGGCATATTGGTGGTGTCTGGTAAAGCACAATCTCTGTGTTTAAAAACTCCAGGAGCAAGAAGAGAAGACTGTAAATAACTATAACCAAGAGGCCAAGAGAAGACAGGAGAAGGATGATGTGGTTGTGAAAAGAATAGACCACAGCCAGTCAAGGGAATCAGAAAAGACAGTTGAATGGGGCAGATGGAAATTCGAGGGAGGTGATAGTAAGGTAATCATATACCATCATCTAAACCTAAATACTTATGAAAGTAAAAGGGGACATCATTGACAAGTACTCCAGGAAAATAAACATACACTAGCCAAACTAGTTTGGGGGGAAGAAATAAGTCAGACCCTCCATTTGCAGAGACCCCTGGGCAGAGCAGAGTGTAAGAAATGAATGAACCAGGCCAGGACATTAGGCAGGTGATCTGATCTCCAGCTACCTCTGGACCTTGTCTTCTACACTTCAGTCTCCACCCTTGCCCCTGTCCCCAAACATACCAACAAGCTCTCCTCAGGGTCCTGCCCTTGTGTTTCTCAGATGTCTTCATGGCTAATGCCTTCATTTTATTCTTGTCCAAATAAAAACCCTTGCCAGGACCTTCTGAAAGGGAATGATGCACTCTGACTTACAGTTTGAAAGGATCATTGTGACCACCATATGGGAGTAGACAGGCCAGAGTGGAAGCAGAGATCTAGACAGAAAAGTAGTGCAAGTGTCCAAGTAAGAAGTAAAATAAATAACAGATTGGTGTAGAAGCAACGTGTAAGAAATGACACCTGAGACCAGCTGGGAAGGGTGGTTTATTTAGACAAGAAGGATGAAAACCTGAATTAGGATTGTGAGAATAACAATGGGCAAATAATAAAGGGCTAGAAGTGACATTATTAGCATCTGATTGTATGCAGGAGAAAGGCCAACTGTGGAGCCTAACATGTCTAAGTAAACGCCCTTCAAATTGTGTTCCCTGAAAACTGCTCCTCAGAGAGACATTTCTAGTTGCTGGTCAAATTCCCTGGGAACCACTCACGTCCCAGATCACCTCTCAGACAGTTACGACACACATGAGAAATTGCAAAGTTCTGCGAAGTTCACCTGTACAAAAACTTCTTCCGTGATTTGCCTTTACAAATTTGTTTGACAGTGAAACTCTTTTATAAAACAAATGAATGCCTATGAAGATCCTATTAGAGCCATAATTCAGCAGCTAGCCAGAACTAATAATTTTTTTTAACCAATTTTGCAAGCCATAAGCACTAGTAGCTTGAAATCAACCATTGTGGGACACTTAATACTGGAAATCAGCAACTACCTATTTTTTGTACAGCTCTGAGTCAGAATGAATTTTATATATTTAAATAGTAGAAAAATAACTAGAAGCTAATATTAGAAAATAACACAGTCTATGGCAACATTTTAGGATATTCAAACTTCAGTGAACAGATCACATTTTATTGGAACACAGAAATGCTTATTTATTTGCGTATTGTGGCTGCTCTCACCGTAATTTATGCTATGCAAGCTGGCAAGCACTGCAAATCAGGACTTTCGGGTGGGAGCACTTAGTACAGGAATATACTCTTCTAAAACTGATAGCCCCAGGGTTGGGGAAATATGGTAATGCCATAAATGAGAAAGTGATCAAGGATGACTTGGTTTGGGAGCAATGTGAAAACTCTGGGCTGTGTTATGACAACATTATTCTGTTGGGACTAGAAATAAAAGTATTTTTAAACTACTCACACAGAGGTGATCATTTTAAGGAAGTATAAGAAAATAATATCTAAGAGCAAAGTTCTAAATCATACCAATACTAGCAAAGTTTTGGTTGAGAAAGAAAAAATAGGAGAGGAGCAAGATGGCGATGGAGTAGGCGAATGTACCAACTTCCAACTCCCAGAACCAAAGTGGATTATAACTCAATTTTAAGAACCATCACCTGGATAAACCAACTTTGAACAAAACTAAGTGGACTCCTCAACCAAGGAACACAGAAGAAGCCACATTGAGACTGGTAGGAATAGCGAAAACGTGAAGAGGGCTGCCCAGCTCCCCGGAGCAAACGGCAACCCGGAGAGAACCGCGTGGCGGGAAGAGAGTTTGGTGGAGAGGGAGGGACCTGGGTCCCAGGAACCAAGCCCCAGCCTGCAGTCCCAGAGCCTAGAAGAGGCGTTTGGACAGTTTTGAGCTGTGAAACAAGTGAGGGAGCTCCCAGGCCTACAGTGTGGAATATTAGGTCCCATCCTACTCTGCTGAGGGTTGCTGAAGGGTATGGAGGGCAGCAGGACGCTGAAACGCGGTTCTGTCGGTGTGGGCAGAGGCCAAGCCGGTGTGAGCTCGGTCTAGCCCAGCAGGGTCGGAGGGGACGCGAGAAAGCGGTCCGGAAGCTGCGGGCCGCCTGTAGTCCGACCTGTGGAGACAAAGCGGGAGGCCAGGAACAAGCAGAAATCTGCTCTGCGACCCTGTGCAAGCCGGCCCTGACCGCGGGGACCGGGCTAGGACCAGGGACGGGCGGGGGCTCGTGGCTGAGCTCACTATACCAGCCCCGCCCGGCCGGAGAAACCGAGGTCTGCATTCTGCGTGCACGAGTGGGCTCCGAACGCAGGGGCAGGGTAGAGTCTGGGACGAGCGGAAGTCCGCAGCTGAGCAGAAGCCAGCAAACACGCCCGGCCCAATAAACCTTGGTTTCCGACCCTGCGCAGAAGGGCCCTGGCCTCGAGGGCGGGGCTAAAGCTCCAGACGGGCAAATGCTTACAGCTGAGAGCACGTCAAAAGCCCTGCCCAACCCGTGAAACTGTAGCGAGCAGGCTCCGACTGCTGGTTCTGGGCGGAAGTCCGGAAATAGGCTGGTCCACACCTGAGTAAAGGTGCTCACCTCTATTCTTGGTCCTGAGGCTTGTGGCTTGAGTGACAGCCCCCCCCCCCCACTGAGGAGAGGCAGAAATCACAGCAAAAGCCACAGTGGGCCGGCTCTGGCAACGCCCACACCCAACCACCCTAGGCAGCGGCAGAGGGGGGTGGGGGACCTGCAGACAGACCACACCTAAAGAACACAAAGGCAACACCTACTGGACTCCAGTGGACACAAGTTGCTTATACACAGACAAAATGGGCAGGCAGAGGAATGCAAACCAAATGAATCAAGAGAAATTCCCAGAGAAGGACCTGAATGAACCAGATATAACCAAATTACCAGAAGCAGAATTTAGAATAATGATAGTTAGGATGTTCAAAGAAATTAGAGCAACAATGGATAGTCACTATGAACACCTAAATAAAGAGATAACAAGTATAAAAAACGAAATTGAAATAATAAAAAAGAATCAGACAGAAATGACAAATACTGTATCAGAACTGAAGACCACAATGGAAGGAATTAAAAGCAGAATGAATCACGCTGAAGATCGAATAAGTGAGTAAGAGGACACAATAAACATAGGCACAGAAGCAGAGAAGAAAAAGGAAAAAAGACTCAAAAAATGTGAGGAAACTCTAAGGGAGCTCTGTGACAACCTGAAGAGTAACAACATTCACATCATAGGGGTACCTAAAGAAGAGGAGAGAGGACAGGAAATGGAAACTTTGTTCAATCAAATCATAGCAGAAAACTTCTCTAAATTAAGGCTGGGAAACACTCCTCACGTTCAAGAAGCACACAGAACTCCATTAAAGAGAAACCCAAAAAGATCTACACCAAGACACATCATAGTTAAAATACCAAAGCTAATGGATAAAGAAAAAATTTTAAAAGCTGCTAGGGAAAAAAAGGCTATCACCTACAAAGGAGCCCCCATAAGGATGACATCAGACTTCTCAACAGAAACACTTGAGGCCAGAAGGGAATGGCAAGAAATAATCAAAGTAATGCAGAACAAGAACCTACAACCAAGACTACTTTATCCAGCAAGGCTAACAACGTTTAAAATTGAAGAAGAAATAAAAAGCTTCCCAGAAAAAGAAAGCCTGAAGGAATTCATAAAAACCAAACCAATTCTGCAAGAGATACTAAGGGGCCTCTTGTGAACAGTTTAAAGGGAGAAAAGAATAGAGCAAAAGATGAATACAACTTTAAAGAATAAAATGGCAATAAACAACTACATATCAATAATAACCTTAAATGTAAATGGATTAAATGATCCAATCAAAAGACATAGGGTAGCTGCGTGGATAAAGAAACAAGACCCATACATATGCTGTCTACAAGAGACACACCTTAAAACAAAAGATGCACATAGACTGAACGTAAAAGGATGGAAAAAAATATTTCATGCAAATGAAAATGAAAAAAAAAGCCGGGGTAGCAGTACTTATATCTGACAAAATGGACTTTAAAACAGAGGCTGTAGTAAGAGATAAAGAAGGACACTACATAATGATAAAGGGAACAATTCAACAGGACAATATAACTATTATAAATATCTATGCACCAAATACAGGAGCCCCGAAATACATAAAGCAGACTTTGATGGATATAAAGGGCGAGATTAACAGCAATACTATCATAGTAGGGGATTTAAATACCCCTCTATCAACAATGAATAGATCCTCAAGAAAGAAAATTAATTAAGAAACAGCAGACTTAAAGGAGACACTAGATCAACTTGATTTAATAGATATCTTCAGAACTTTTCACCATAAAGCAGTGGAATATACATTCTTCTCAAGCGCTCATGGTTCGTTTTCTAGGATAGACCACATGTTAGGACACAAAAATGGTCTCAATAAATTTAAGAAGATTGAAATCATATCAAACATTTCCTCTGATCACAATGCCATGAAACTAGAAATTAACCACAAAAGAAAAACTGAAAAATACTCAAACACTTAAAAACTAAATAGCATGTTATTAAATAATGAATGGATTAACAATGAGATCAAAGAAGAAATAAAAAAGTTTCTAGAAACAAATGATAAGCAGCAAACATCAACTCAAAATTTATAGGACAGAGCAAAAGCAGTTCTGAGAGGGAAGTTTATTGCACTACAGGCATATTATAAGAAGCTAGAAAAAGCTCAAATACACAACCTGACCCTGCATCTAAAAAAACTAGAAAAACAACAACAAATATAACCCAAGACAAGTAGAAGAAAGGAAATAATAAAGATCAGAGCAGAAATAAATGACATAGAGGCTAAGGAAACAATACAGAGGATCAACAAAACCAGAAGCTGGTTCTTTGTAAAGGTAAACAAGATTGATGAACCTTTAACTAGACTCACCAAGAAAAAAAGAGAGAGGACTCAAATAAATAAAATTAGAAAGGACAGTGGAGAAATAACAACTGACACAACAGAAATACAAAGCATTGTAAGAAAATACTATGAAGAACTATATGCCAAAAAATTAGACAATCTTGGTGAAATGGACAAATTTCTTGAATCATATAACCTTCCAAAAATCAATCTGGAAGAATCAGAACACCTAAACAGACCAATTACAACAAATGAGATCAAAACAGTTATCAAAAAACTCCCCAAAAAGAAAAGTCCTGGGACTGATGGCTTCACAAGTGAATTCTATCAAAAATTCAAAGAAGAACTCCTATCCTCCTCAAGTTATTTAAAAAATTTCAAGAGGAAGGAAGACTTCCAAACTCCTTTTATGAGGCGAGCACAATTCTGATCCCAAAACCGGGCAAAAACAACACAAAGAAAGAAAATTATAGGCAAATATTCCTGATGAATTTAGATGCTAAATTTCTCAACAAAATATTAGCCAACCGGATCCAACAATATATGAAAAAAATCATACACCATGATCAAGTGAGATTTATTCTGGAGAGGCAAGGCTGGTTCAATATTCGCAAATCAATCAATGTGATTCATCACATAAACAAAAGGAAAGACAAAAATCACATGATAATTTCAATAGATGCAGAAAAGGCATTTGATAAAATCCAGCACCCATTCATGCTCAAAACTCTCAGTAAAGTGGGAATACAGGGATTATTCCTTAACATGATAAAGGCCATCTACAACAAACCCACAGCAAACATCATACTAAATGGACCAAAATTAAAAGCAATCCCCTTAAGATCAGGAACCAGGCAGGGTTGCCCCCTTTCACCACTCTTATTCAACATAGTTCTGGAAGTCCTAGCTACAGCAATCAGACAAGAAGAAGAAATAAAAGTCATCCAAATTGAAAAAGAAGAAGTAAAACTGTCACTATTTGCATTTGATATGATATTGTATTTGAAAACCCTAAAGTCTCAGTTAAAAAACTACTGGACCTGATAAATTAATTCAGCAAGGTGGCAGGATATAAAATTAATACTCAGAAATCAGAGGCATTTTTATATACCAACAATGAACTGTCAGCAAAAGAAATTAAGGAAACAATGCCCTTCACTACTGCAGCCAAAAAAATAAAGTACCTAGGAGTAAATTTAACCAAGGAGGTTAAGGACTTGTACTCAGAAAATTATAAAACATTGGTAAAAGAAATCAAGGAAGATACAAACAAGTGGAAGCATATACCGTGCTCATGGCTAGGAAGAATAAACATCATTAAAATGTCTATATTACCCAAAGCAATTTACAAATTCAATGCAATACCAATTAAAATACCAATGACATACTTCAAAGATATAGAAGACATATTCCAAAAATTTATATGGAATCAAAAAAGAACACGAATAGCCTCAGCAATCTTAAAAAGAAAAAATAAAGCAGGAGGTATCACTCTTCCAGATATCAAGGTTTACTATAAGGCCATTATACTCAAGACAGCCTGGTACTGGCACAAGAACAGGCTCATAGATCAATGGAACAGAACAGAGGACCCAGAAATAAACCCACAGCTTTATGGACAACTGATATTTGACAAAGGAGGAAAGAACATACAATGGAGTAAAGACAGCCTCTTTAACAAATAGTGTTGGGAAAATTGGACATCTACCTGCAAAAAAATGAAACTAGACCATCAACTTATACCATTCACAAAAACAAATTCAAAATGGATAAAAGACTTAAATGTAAGCTGTGAAACCATAAGCATCTTAGAAGAAAACATAGGCAGCAAGCTCTCCGACATCTGGAGCAGCAGTATATTTGCCAATTTATCTCCACGGGCAAATGAAATAAAAGGCAAGATAAACAAATGAGACTGTATCAAACTAAAAAGTTTTTGCACAGCTAAAGACAATAAGAACAGAATAAAGAGACAAACCACATTATTGGAGAACATATTCGACAGCACATCTGATAAGGGGTTAATAACTAAAATTTATAAAGAACTTATAAAACTCAACAACAGGAAGACAAACAATCCGATCAAAAAATGGGCAAAAGAAATGAATAGAAATTTCTCCAAAGAGGACATACAGATGGCCAATAGGCATATGAAAAAATGCTCAACATCACTAATTATTAGAGAAATGCAAATTAAAACCACAATGAGATATCACCTCACACCAGTCAGAATGGCACTCATCAGCAAAACAACACAGAATAAATGTTGGCGAGGTTGTGGAGAAAAGGGAACCCTTCTGCACTGCTGGTGGGAATGCAGACTGGTGCAGCCACTATGGATAACAGTTTGGAGATTCCTGAGAAAATTAAAAATCGAACTGCCTTTTGACCCAGCTATCCCACTTTTAGGAATATACCCTAAGAACACCTTAGCACGAAAAGAAGAAATGCGCCCCATGTTCGTGGCAGCATTGTTCACAATAGCAAAGATCTGGAACCAGCCCAAGTGTCCGTCAGAAGACGAGTGGATTAAAAAGCTATGGTACATATATACTATGGAATACTAGTCAGCCATAAGAAATGATGACATCGGATCATTTATAACAAAATGGATGGTCCTTGATAACATTATACGGAGTGAAATAAGTAAATCAGAAAAAAAGAAAAAAGAAAAAAAAAAAGAAAAACGATACAAGAAACAGCAGGTGCTTCAGTTAGTATGTGAGAAATGTTTAGAAGGAGGATGAGAAAGCTCATCAGACTTGGTGATCAAGTTGTTTTCTGTGATGTGAACCATATTTTAAGACAAATGAAGGATGATGAAGAAGAGTCAGGTGGCATGAACTGGTTTTGTTTTTTTCTTTTTTCAAGAATTAAACAAGTAGTGATGATAGCTTGAAGAAGAAGCTGGTTTTAAAGAAAACAATTATTCACTTCTGGAGTTGCCTGAAGTTTAAAAGGAAAATATTTATGAAAATAAGTGATAGAGCTTATATCTATATCTGGACCCACAAAATAAAGGCTATCCTTGTGACCTGGCCCATGTCACAAAACTAAACCTAAGTCAGCCTGCACTTAACCAGAAACACTTGTCAAGGAAACCTAACATGCACAAATTACCATCCTTGCACTCAGCATTAGCTATCTTACCTTATCCTGGGAAACAGGATCTTCTAGCCTTCTAAGGAAATCCCCACCCTCCCAACCAATCAGGGCTTCTTTTACATTGCCTCTTCTAACTCTCTATAAATCTCACTCTTCTCCAAAATCCCTCTGGAAAAGAGTTCCACTGCTTGGGGGGTACTGTCCTTCTCACTCTATGGATTGTTTTCCCTTAGACATAGACATCAAACTCATTACTAAATTGTTTAAGTTTCTCATTTTACAGAAGTCACTTGAAGAAGCAAGGGAAATGAAACATATGATAGAACAAAGTCTCAGGGATGGTGAAAACAAGCCCACACAAATGGTGGTGAGATTGATTTTGGAAAGCAGATACTCCTTTCTCTGAGATAGGAGGAAGAAAAGAAAGGGAAAGAACTATAAACAGAGCTGGAGGTGGAGGAGATTGGAGTTTAGACTGTCTACACAATCCCAAAGAAATGAGAAGCAAGGTGATTTGTAGAGAGGGCCGGGGCGGGGGGGGGGGGTGAGAGTGCACATTGGAGGTCAAAGCAAATGGAGGGATTGAAACAGTCCCAGAGTTAGCAGAGGATTTAAGTACTTTATGTGTGATATTATCCATTCCAGGATGCAAGCCTGGCTCTCAGCCAAGTAGGCAACATTTCTATATCAACATCTGAGAGCACTTTCTCACTGACGGATGGAGGAGGGACAGAAAGAGACAAATGTTTATTGATTGATTTTCACAAATTCATCAAAATGAAACCTTTAGGCTGAGTAAACTTATCAATCCATTAATGAAAGACATCAGGTTGGACTCTGATGCTACATAGACAGAAATAGGCAGTCTCCATCCTCAGGGAGATTACAATGTAGCTAAACTCTGAGCCCAAGTGCTTGCTTGGGTCTTCAGTGGTTTACCACAGAATTCAGTGCACTATATATAAAAGCAAGTGA